>CM072768.1:75414367-76664367 GCA_036936925.1 Cenchrus fungigraminus | reverse complement strand
GTGTGTCGCGCGCGGAGGTGACATCCTATTTTCGCGTCAACACACTTTTGGCACACTCAGTGGGACTCGAAGATTAAAGCCCTATTATTATATCGTCTGGTGAGACACGAAGACAATATCCACGTCGAATCAATAAAGTTCAAGGAGTACATTCAGTGCGCTATGGACAATCAATCTGGAATATTGACGAATATTATAAGCAAAGCAATTGAAGGTGCATTCTCTGAGTTTGCCCAACAACAGAGTTATGAGCGATCATATTATCAATAGCCGAAATCATCGGCTAATACGGCAGTACCGACTTACTATCCATGGGAGGTTCCTAATGAAGCGGCATCTCATTATTCTGATATGCCACAATTGGCTGTTACATCGGCACAAAGAGATTTATTTAATACCCCACCTCAAGATATGACGAATACCCATGGTGCAAGTCAGATCCCCCAATTTGCTATGCAACCATTGATTCTGGATACCCAACAAACAATTCAGCATCAAGGCTATGAAGAATCAGCATGGATGTATCCTAGATCATTTAATTATCCAGCAGCAAGCACGAGTGCAACCGGTGAATCGGCTTATGGTGATTAGTTAATTCCGCCAGTCTTACCTCGGGACGACTTCTATCAGCCGATGATAGTTCCTCAGACTACACCAGTTCTCTATGACTCATCGCCATTGGTACAGGAAGATTTGTTCAGCACTCTTGGATACACGCCACAACCTCTGACACAGAGGGATTTGTTAAGCACTCTTGGATATACGCCTGCGGACACTACTCAAATTCAAGGATCGACAGGCTGTCAAAGTGGTGTTCTGGAATCACAATTTATTCCACAAAGTTCACAGCAGAGACGGATTCAAGAATCGGCTCCTCAGCCGATAGCTTTCCAAACACATGTGTAAGCTCATCAATCAATGGTTCAGCAAGCAGGTTGGCTGATGGTGCAAGAATTACAACAAACAATTCTTGTAGCTCAGCCTCAAAAACAAGAAATTTGTCAGCCACAAGCTATGGACGAACAATTGATGATTCAACAGTCAGAACTGGTAGTTCAACAGGCTTGGCCCAGGGGGCTGCAACTACAAACAGTAGCTCAGCAACCTTTGCCTGGGGGCTGCAATATTCCTAGATGTCAGTTTGGCAACAACAATTAGAGCAGATACCTGTGCAACTCAGTGATTTGTACGATCTCTTCAACTTGGATGCTTTGGATCTGACACTTCTCCGCTGCTTCATCTTGTAAGTTGCTTGAAAATTTAATCTGCTTCTCACTAATCATTCTCTATCGAAATGTGCTTTTTGCCTCACATCATCTTTACCATGTATTTTGCCTCTTTACACTTTGTTTTTTCTTACTAATAGGAATATGGCTGTAGAAGTTGAGAAGACGCGTGCTATAGTTGGCTTCCTTGATCCTGAATGCCTTTGCTCGACAACGTTGAACAGCACGAAAAACACTCTTGCTTTCTCTGTGTCCTATATGTGCAATGCCTTCAAACTATATGCTAAAAAGAATTTCATGCTTACCGCTTATCTTAGTACGAACCACTGGATTGCAGTGGCGATCATTCCGAAGCAGCGGAAGGTCTACTATCTTGATTCATTGAAGACAGTTAAGACTGATACTAACCCTTTCGAACAAATCATTAATGAGTAAGTTATTTTATTCTTAACCTGTGGACGTTCCTCAACAAACTGTGCAGAATATATTAATTAATAGTGCTCTAACAATTGTTGCATGTTTCGTTGTAGGGGTTGGGAACGTTACTGCCGCAATAAGAAGTCGTGCCTTAGCACCATGGAACATGTCAAAGATGTTAAGGTAGATACCACTTATTTCCTTCCTGTGGAAGCTAGTACTAAAGCTTGAGTTTATTTCTTCTCGATCACCACTATTTTTCTTTGTACATTTATTGCAGTGCCACCAACAACCTACTGGATCCAAACTCTGCGGCTTCTATTGTGCCTATCACATGCTTAAATTAAAAGATAGAGGCCCACATATGGCGGTACGTTCTTGGGATCTTCATTTGTAAAACCTGCAACTGAGCACAGTTCTTGCTTATTAGCACAGCACATGTTTGGTAACCACCTATATATGTGTGCTAATGGTGACATTATTATATCCAGAGATTAGGGCTAGATGAGCATCCTCTCGACAAATCAACGCTGGTCTATGTTCGTGAAAGAATTGCCACATTCCTCATGGAACAGGTGATCACAGTCGGAGGAAAATTTCATGCTGATGAAACTGTGTGGGCTCAGATTATACATGGTGACTAGGAAATTTTTGCATTCCTCCTTGTCCATGAATTTTGTGATATTGTTGTCAAGCTAGTTAACAATGGCTGTGATATTGTTGTCAAGCCAGTGGTGCTTCTTTACTTGTGAGATGATGATGCTGAATTTTGTCATATGATCCATGTGAATTATGTGGATTTCTGTGAATTTGGATGTTGGATCTAATTTCTGTGAATTTAGTCATATCCTGGCTGGTTCCAGGATGCAGCCCCTGATGGCTGCCAAATCCTGGCTGGTTCCAGGATGCAGCCGGCAAGCAGGCAGCAGGTTACTGTAGGGGTGGCCTACGTATCTGTAACGGGCGTTAATTAAAACTCGTTACAAACACTGATCACTGAGTAACGGGCTTCAATCGGAACACCCGTTACAAACATGCCAACAATGTAACGGGCACCGTAAAAGCCCGTTACCAGTACTGATCGGTGGGCCCCAGAACTTGACCCATTCGTCGAGACATCGGAGACGCAGGTTCACTGCACGCGTCTCCGATATTGATTTCACAGTAACGGGTTCTGTTCTGGTGCCTGTTACCAAAGTTCCCTGTGGGCCCAGAGAAACAGTCATTTTCACGTGACTGGTGACTAGTTGTGGTAACGGTTGTTGTTTGATGCCCGTTACGAATCCTAGTTGTGCTGAGACGCGCGTGAAATAGACACGTCTCATTTCGTCGAGACATCGGAGATGCAGTTTCACAGAATGCGTCTCTAATGTTGAGTTACTGTAACAGGCTCTGTTTTGGTGCCCGTTACGAAAGTTCTCTGTGGGCCTAGAGAAACAGCCATTTCACGTGACTGGTGGCTAGTTCTGGTAACGGTCGTTGTTTGATGCCCGTTACAAATATGTGTTATCAGTAACGGGCATCTGCCCGTTTCCTTTCTTGGCTCATTTGTAACACTTGATCGGTAACGGGCACTTTGCCCGTTACCAAAGGCCATCTATGCCCGTTACCAAAGTGAGTTTTTCTTGTCGGCTCGAGACTACTTCTTGTCGGTATGCGTGACCAGTGGCTAGTTCTGGTAACACACTTGAAACAGATCCATCCTATGCGTGAATCGCACGCCAGATCCTAGGTCCAACAGCCCTATAAATATAAAGGGTATGCATTCATTGTAAATTATCACACGATCAATATCAAAACCACCTCCGGGCAAATACCTTTACAATTCTTGCATCTACTTTACCGCATCTACTTTTCGGCGACTTCGCCTTCGTACCTTTTCTTTTTCACGAGTTCTCGCAAACTCGTCAGGCTGCATCGCTTTGATCTCCGGCTTACTGGTGAGTTCCGCTTTACTGAGTAATTTTTAGGCTTTAACCACCGGGCGCATCACTGTGGTTTCATCTAGATTTATTCACAATTTATCGATATCAGCTAGATTAGCAAGTTTTATCTTTATTCTTGTTGTTCTAGCTTTTATCACCAATTATCCAGCTTGAGACTACTTCTTGCCGGCTTTTATCGCATTATTATTACTATTCTTAAATCATTAATAGCCGGCTAGATCTGTTTCAAGTGTTGCTCACGTAGCTCTGTTTAAATTGCCTCTGGTAGCTTACGCTCTGCCTACGTCATCATATCGGCTGATCTAGCCGATCTGTTCTGCCCCGTATCGGCTACCTAGCTGTTACGATTTTATCAAAAGACACATCGGCTCTTTAGCCGATCTTCCATTGTCAATCAACAGGTCAGATTGGCTAGCACGCCTCGCTACAGACCGGGGAGTCACGTGTGTCGCGCGCGGAGGTGACATCCTATTTTTGCGTCAACACACTTTTGGCACGCTCGGTGGGACTGGAAGATTAAAGCCCTATTATTATATCGTCTGGTGAGACACGAAGACAATATCCACGTTGAATCAATAAAGTTCAAGGAGTACATTCAGTGCGCTATGGACAATCAATCTGGAATATTAGCGAATATTATAAGCAAAGCAATTGAAGGTGCATTCTCTGAGTTTGTCCAACAACAGAGTTATGAGCGATCATATTATCAACAGCCGAGATCATCGGCTAATACGGCAGTACCGACTTACTATCCATGGGAGGTTCCTAATGAAGCGGCATTTCATTATTGTGATATGCCACAATTGGCTGTTACATCGGCACAAAGAGATTTATTTAATACCTCAAGATATGACGAATACCCATGGTGCAAGTCAGATCCACCAATTTGCTATGCAACCATTGATTCTGGATACCCAACAAACAATTCAGCATCAAGGCTATAAAGAATCAGCATGGATGTATCCTAGATCATTAAATTATCCAGCAGCAAGCACGAGTGCAACCGGTGAATCGGCTTATGGTGATTATTTAATTCCGCCAGTCTTACCTCGGGACGACTTCTATCAGCCGACGACAGTTCCTCAGACTACACTAGTTCTCTATGACTCATCGCCATTGGTACAGGAAGATTTGTTCAGCACTCTTGGATACACGCCACAACCTCTGACACAGAGGGATTTGTTAAGCACTCTTGGATATACGCATGCGGACACTACTCGAATTCAAGGATCGACAGGCTGTCAAAGTGGTGTTCTGGAATCACAATTTATTCCACAAAGTTCACAGCAGAGATGGATTCAAGAATCGGCTCCTCAGCCGATAGCTTTCCAAACACATGTGTAAGCTCATCAATCAATGGTTCAGCAAGCAGGTTGGCTGATGGTGCAAGAATTACAACAAACAATTCTTGTAGCTCAGCCTCAAAAACAAAAAATTTGTCAGCCACAAGCTATGGACGAACAATTGATGATTCAACAGTCAGAACTGGTAGTTCAATAGGCTTGGCCCGAGGGGCTGCAACTACAAACAGTAGCTCAGCAACCTTTGCCTGGGGGCTGCAATACTCCTAGATGTCAATTTGGCAACAACAATTAGAAAATTATTGGTCGCAAGAATCGACTTCACAACAGGAAGTCTATCAACCGGAAGCTAGGAATATTCAGCCACAATTTATTCCTCCAGAGTCACCAATAATGGCTCATCAGTCTGTTTTAGCACAATCACAATTGGTAATAGATCACCAAGTCAAATCGGCTATTAAGCAGGAGATGGTTAAAATAGAAGAGCCTGCGCAGCCAATAGAAATTAATGGGAATTTGTCTCCAACATATTTTCAGAATGAAAATCAATATGGAGAAGAAAATAGCTCTGAAGACACTCAAGAGGAAGCTCCAGCCAGCCAGAATACTTGTTTAAAAGATATGGTTGAGGTCAACGGCCAGAAAGAAATACCCAACGAGGGAGCTCGGAATCAGAGGCCGTTAATTACGAAATTGAAGAAACAGGGCAAGGGGCAATTTTACAGATTATTTATTGCTCGTCATCCAGAGGCATTACCCAAGACTGTCAACTGCTAAGGGGATCTTTTCCATGGGGACCAGATGATAGAGAGCCGAAAATAGTTGCCCAGAAGCATCAGATACTTGAAGATTATTTTTCATGGGATCCAAGTGGACAAGAGTTACGCGAGTAATTTTAAAGCTGATGTCTCTAATCGGCTAGATGATGGGGCCCATCTTATTTGAAGCCTATCCTATCACTATGTTGCCTCGTAACTGAAAACCAAAAAGATATACGTTTTGGCTACGAGTTGTTCTCTTATGCTATCTCAAGGTATCTATTTATAAAGACGGTGAGATATCGGCTACGTATTATTCAGATGGTCTTGGTGATTAAATTAATTAAGATAAAGCCGATGGAGGCACAGGGTCAATCAATGGAGGCAGCAAGTGGCCGATGAAGGAGACTTACCTGATGATGAGCTTCTCTATCACACAGATTCATGACTCATAGATTATAAATAAGCAAGGTAGTAAAAGCAAGGGTTCCCCATGCACGAGCATAACAGGCTGTTGTCATTATACCCAAGGATTGGATAGGTATATGCGTGCATATTCTTCTGGATGGGCTGTTAATCTTGCACGTACGCATAGCCGATGGGTGAACATTGTCTGTGATCAAATCGGCTACCAGGCTGCTGATGGGAGAACTCTAATGAAGCTGCCACAAGGAGGAGAAGGCTCAGGTGTCAAATCATATACGTAAAGCTGATGGTTACATTATTAAGTAACCGATGGCCAACCAATGCCCATGGTGCAAATGGTGCTGGGATCAGGCTGAGGAGAGGAGATTTTGGCATTTGTTTACGTGGCATTAGCCAATCGCTCCAGTTTGCTACTGTATTCGTTTGTAAGAGTGAAATTGATTCTAAACTTGAAGAGCAGCTTCGGCTGTGAGATTTAATGGTATTGATCTTATCCTCGCTGGATACCTCAAGACTAATCTTGGCTTGGAGAACTGCAGTCACGGCCCATAGCTCCAACTGGGGGGCTGCAACCACAACCGGTAGCTCAACAACTTTTGCCTAGGGGGCTGCATGTGTTCCTAGATGTCGGCTCGGCCACCACGTCGAGGAAGTTATTAGTCACAAGAATCGGCTCTACGACAAGAACACAACTGCTCTTTGCTGACCACGTAGAGGAGTCACCATCAAGCTCGGCGTCGACGATCTCGCCGTCAACTTCATCAACGATCCACACCGAGTCGCCATCAAGCAGGCATGTCTACAACAAATGCCTAAAGCCCTACGTGGTATGTATCTACTGATAACTGCCCTACGCGGCAAGTGGAGTAGATCAATTGACACCAAAACAAATGTAAGTTTGTACGACAGATAGAGAATTGTTGACGGCTTATCCTTCTCCTTCGGATGAAGTTGTTTTATTTAGCCGATGAAGAGGATGATTTGTCAGAATGGCCGACAATATGATCTCAACCGAATGAGCTTCACCTCAGCCGACGCGTCATCGGCAAGGTCATACGCATGCCGTACAAATTACACACAGCTGATTTGATTGAATTTTGTTTGAAGATCCCTATCAGCTAAGTGTTTGAAAAAGGCTGGCCGATGGATTAATTTCTAGAATGCAGAATAATGTAGTACAGAGAATCAGCACTCAGGTTAAGAATAATCGGCCGACGAAGTAGTAGAGACAATGAAGTCATGGATGACTATTTCTTCAGTGGAGTAATAGTTCAGGCCGGTAATTTGGTAATGGATACATTCGTCCAGGACGTGGAGATCAATTAACTCAGAAGATATCTTTATCCCACTAATGATTGATAGCTGATAAAAGTAAATATCGGCTGTTGGAGTTTCTGTTGTCCCAAGCAGATAGTAAGCTGATGGTCCTAATCAGGCCACTCAATAGAGCTGATACTGCTGCTACAGGGTGTTTACTCAGCCGATAGAATAGCTATTGATTTCTTTAATCGGTTATCATTGTTGAGTACAATCAAATAGCCTTGTTTGTTTTACTATCGGCCAGATAAATCAATCCATGTATGCATCAGCTGGTGTTCTACAGTTGTATTAACTGAGATGGAGCCGATCAAGTGACATCAATGTGTGATGAAGCGGATGATATCAGTACCAAAAGCCGAGCTACATGCTTTGGCTGGCATCCATACGTTTAGCTGGGAGAGGCTAACGCCGATCCAGAAGTAGGCCAGCTAGATGGTGGGGCACATGTTGAAGCTGGTTGAACCATCGACTAATGAAGATTATACCCGCATGTACATGTCGGACTATGGCCATGGTAGATCTGCGCAGGCCTGAAAATATTCATGACGACTACCTGAAGTATGGGATTTGCTGTTCAGATACATCAGGGAAGCTGTCTCATGGACACCTTCATGGGGTTCAAGGAAAAATTGGCTACCTGTGTAATTCATAGGAATCAACTGTTGGTGGTTCAAGAAAGAGCCGATGGACAATAACACAACAGTGCCGCAGGCTGTTGAGTGGCATTAATGTGTGACGAAGAACAGTCATGGTTGCCCAGAACGTTTTTTCCCTTCGACGGCGATACAGGAACCTCATTGAGCAGAGCCACGATCGGAGAGGATGACAGAACTTAACATCACGGGCCACGAAGTGATCCACATCGCCTAGGTGATACACCACGAAGCCATCAGGATGGAAGAACGGCACAATGATGATGAGGACACATTGCTGCTGCAAGGGCTGTCGGAGTGTGGTTCGAAACGATGACAAGGCCTTATATCTGTCAGGCTAACATTGGTGCTGATGATCGACGGCAAAGTTGGCGTGCTGCTGCTATGGTGAGAACTGGATCTTGGCATGAGGATAACAATACTAACACACCGTCCATCTCAAGGAGCAGTATTTGCAATGGAAACTGCAGAAGCCATGCATACCAAGCCGTGGGACGTTAATTATCAAAGGCTGCTGATGAACGACAACAATCACACTGAAAAGTCAGCAGCTATTAGAATGTTTCAGGGAAATTGCATGCATCGGCCAAACACTTAAGAAGAAATATCGGCCGATCAATCACAATTTGCATGCATTGGTTGATCAGTTATCAGCTCCAGAAGGAATAATTCGCATACAGCAAGGATCGATGGCTCGAGCAGAATGTTGTTGATAGAATCACCATGAAAATAAATAGCCGATAGAATTCTTTAATTGGCTACTATGCTTTTTTTAAGAAATCTCCATATGTCTATTTCTTTCATGATTACTGAAATTAAGGCTGCCAATGTCACTACAGCCAATGGAGATGCCAGAAATGCTAAATTGGACCTCGGAAGGAAAATCAAATACTCTTGTCAGGCTTGACATTTTGAAATGGATACAAGAGCCGATATATATAAAAAAGGGGGGTATATGCTCTTTTCGGCTGGTGTATCATGCTCGGCACCGATGCCGTGCTGTTCGTCCTGCTCGTACCCATGATTGCACTAGAACCAGAGGACGTCACAGAACGCCTGGTTGATATCAAGACTGGACACATCTCCAAAACTGCTTGCGTATCAGCTCTCCTAGAGCAACTATCCCCTGGATTCTTTTGTCGGCTTCCAACTCTACTATGCACTAACTGCCAACAAGAAGTGTTAAGGATATTAAATGATATTGGCTTGATGGGTACTCGGCCAAGCAGGAGGGAAAAGCAGTGCATATACAAAAAGCAAAGCTAGCATGGGCATGAAAGTATAGTGAAATAATTAAGGTGCCAAATAGCTGCACGATGATTCGGATTGTCAGAGATAAGTATTTCCTAATCTAAATAGCTTGACCGAATCATATTCAAGGAGGTGGAAATTAACAGGAATCTAATCAGCTGATGAATATATGGCTGGTGTGCTACTCATCATGTTTGTGTATATAGCTTACCCATGAAGTTGTTTGCTCACTGCGGCATACTACATCTGAGATTATGGAGGATTATTCTCGCAGATGCATACGTAAGATGTTCCTTGAGAATAAGGCAAGTCTCAGCTTCTGCATAGCTGATGAAAAAGATAATGCTGCTGCAAGGCTTTTGGATTACGTTGATACTACAACAAGGTAGTGTTGTTGCCGATGACACCACAAAAACTGTTGAAGATAGCTGATGGGTTTGAAAGGCATCGAGCTTATTACAGCCGATCAAATCGTATGTCGGCCGAAGATATAGTACAGAGACCGCTGAGGATAGTGAGGTGCTACATGTTGGATATTTTGGTTTGACCTCGGTCAACCGCCGAACTAAGGATGTGGGGGAGCGATCCGCTTCCCCTCAGACTCGGATTCGGCCCAACATAATTAAAGCCCGTTTGCCATGATCGGGTGGCAAACCCTAAGTCTAATCAGGCTCGGCCCCGGGCCTACAGCGCTACCTATATAAGTAGAGGGGACCCCTCATAGTTCCCCATGTGTTTCACGTGTTTACACGCGAACCTTTGAACCCTAATCCACCCACCGATCGCTAAGAGCGCTAGAAAGCCTGGAAGCTCGAGCTCCGCGTCCTGGGCAGTGTCGTTGGCGTCCTGAAGGCCATCGATACCCTCAGAAGACGCTCAAGGAACATCTACGCTACAAGCCCGACGTCGCTCTCGCCGTCGACTCCGTCACCGCTGAATCGGCCTCCACCAACGCGATGGAGAACACCGCCGCTGGTATTAAGCCGAACCTACTATTTATTTCCGCATAAGCTTATGTGCTAGATGTGATCTACGGTAGACTAGTAGATCCTGATGATGTTTATGCTTTAAGTAATTGTTAGTAATTTGGTCTAACACTACAATGATAATGACGTTCTTATTAGGCACAGCTACAGAACCAAAGCAAGAAGACTACGTAGTGATATTTACTGAGTGTTGATACGTGTTCGTACATTCACCGGAAATGCACAACAGTTATGGCTGATTACTATCTTCGGCCAACAGAGACAGTCTGATGGGATTACATGCTGGACCAGGACCTATGGCCCAGCCGATCGGCTGTTATACTGTTCAAGATCAGGATCAACGGATTCTACTTGAAGACACATGCACACATGACGTATACAAATAGCTGATGATTATTATTGACCACCAAAGACCAGAGGTTGCAAGATGGATCGGAGCTACTACTACCAACATCTACGCTGCTCGTGTCGACGCTGCTGATGAAGGAACAATGCTGAGATTAACCAGAATCAAGAAAAGGAAGTTCCAACATCTACGCTAATATAGTGTCAACTCATCGATCAGAACTATGCCGGGAAGGGTGCCAAACTTGACCGAGAGTCAAGTAATCGCGAGATGGGAGGCAATCATTGTTGATGCTGTCGCTAGCTACTATTGATGATGGCCAAAATACTGTTACTATTGCTGCTGATGCCCCTGAGGACAGGAGCGTCCGAGGACCGGTGGGTGGTCGCTCCCTGATGTGATGAGTGATTGACAACGTGGTGTGGACTGACTCTTGGCTGAGTATTGCAGGTGCAGGTTGCGGCTTGACTCGTGTTGGTGCAGGTGAAGAGCGGGCGCGAAAGGTCTGAGCCTTGCGGGGCCTCCGAGGAGTTGAGAGACAAGTAGGCTCGGCTCGATGGACCCGGTGGCCGAACGGGGTCAAGTGCGGGCCGCATGGTGGCAATAAAAGCAAGACGAAGTCGTCGACCGGAGCCGATGCAGGGTAGCGGCTCACGACCGGAGTCTGCACGCGGGTTTTGCGGTGGTTCACCACAAAACCATCGGGTTACTTGGTTGAGCCACAAAACAAAGACCGGAGCCTCGGCGGGCGGAGACGGTATCCGGGCGCGCCAAGAAGCTTCGATGCCAGAGGACACGCGGCGAGATCGTAGGGCTTGCGTCGGGAGGACGCAGACTGCGGCAAAGGCGTGGCCGTCTGATGAAGAGGAGTGCTACTTGACCATATTGTCCATGAGGGGATTGTATCTTAAGTTTGAGTGCTAGGGGTAGCTTGGTCATTTTCCCAACCCAGAGGGACTCATATATATAGCTCTAGGGTTTCTGGGCAAACCATCCATCCGGACTGCTTCTCATTTCCCTGCTCCATAGGCGTAGATTTTCTTCATCGTTTTGTAGAGAATCTGACCTCGGAGTTTATGGAAGCATTCATGGTTGCGTTGATTTCCTTCTTGTAGCTCATGTGATTTTTGTGTCTTTTTCGAGCTATTTTCGTGCGCGCCTTGTTCCTTCGATTATGAGGTGTTTGGGTTCGGATTTGTTGGTGGGGATCATGGATAGATGTCTTGTGCATCTTTGTGCTTGATCATGACCCCTCAATCTCCGGATTTGGCCTCCGATTGAAGGATTTCGGTTGGAACCCTATCTTTTTGGTAGAGCTCGGTTGCGATTCGATTCCCGGCGATTTAGTTCGTTTGAGGTCTCACGTTTTGGGGTATAGCATCTTCTAGGGATGCTTCACTTCTCCTTCCAATCTTGCCTCAAGAGCTCAAGCCGTTTGGGAGATCCATGGATGGATAGGAGAGGTTGACCTCTCGTTTTCGAGCTCGGGCTGCTCTGTCCACACCTGGCGGACCGTCCGTGCCTAGTCGGTGGACCGTCCGCGAGGAGCCCGGCAGCCGGTTGTTCGTCGTGTTCGTTACGAGTTCTTGCGTCGCTTTGTTTCGATCCGTCGAGTTGGGTGGTTTTGTTTGGAAGAGGTTTGCCAGACTGTCCGCCCGGGGTTGCCAAACTGTCCGTGCGGGTCGGACCTTCCGCGGGTAGGGTACGGACCGTCCGTTTTTCGAGGTGCAGTACTGGTTGTTCGGGTAGCTTTTTCGAACCGTCCGCCGTGAACTTGCAGACCGTCCGCCTGGCACCTGCGGACTGTCCGCCTGGTCACCTCGGACCGTCCGCCCTAGGCACCGCAGATTGCCTAAGTCCTTTGCTTGTTGAGTTGCGCTTCCGCGCTGCTTTGAGTTGGGGTTTGTTCCTAGGGTTGGTAGGTCCGTTGTGACTACGCGACCTTGGCAAACTCGTGTGGGAATCCTCGGTTGGGATTTTGGGGCATAGGTCGAGTTCATCCTCCGGGAAGAATTTTTATTGGCTCCCATTCACTCCCCCCCTCTCTGGTCGCCTAATCGGTCCTTCAATTGGTATCAGAGCCAGGTTACGGATCTTCGTGATTCTAACTAGTCTAAGATCCAAAGATGGTGTACCAGGAACGGGGTTCGGGTCCTCCACACTTTGATGGTAAGAACTACCAGATGTGGCAAAGGCGGATGGCTGCTTTCCTCCGCGGCAAGGGTCAGATCCTTTGGGATGTCACGGTGAACACAGCTTATGTTCATTCGATGAACTTCCTAGCTCCAGGATTGAGGGATATGTTCGACGCCAACAACAAGGCGGTCGACTACTTGTTTCGTGCTCTGTGTCAATCCGAATTCGATCGGGTTCAGACAGAGGACTTGGCTTGTAGGATTTGAGAGCAGTTGAAGAATGCTCATGCTGGAAATGCTCAGGTTCAGGCTCGGTTGTTTGCGACCAACCGGAGAGAGTACGAGAACTTCACTCATCTCCCCGGTGAGTCCATTGATAGCATGTTCCAGCGGTTCACGGTGATTGTGAACAACATGAGGGCTAATGTGGCTGTGCTCCCGTATGATGATCATGACAGGGCTGTGAAGCTCCTGCACTCTCTGGATCGTACCGTGTGGAGTGAGAAGGTCGAGGCCATTCTTGAGTCGGAGAAGTATGAGACCCTCACGGTGGACGAGCTGTTCTCCAAGCTCAAGTCGTCCGAGGTGGACCGTGGGGTGCGAACAAGGATCGAGAACCCGACTGACCCTCATAGTCTGGCTCTCGTTTCTGGACCAAGGACTAACGCTAACATGTCTTCGAGACAGTTCTCTTTGTCTTCTCTTGTGTCCATGCCAGATGAGGTGTTTGACGTGCTAGGCGAGGAGGATCTCGCGTTGCTGAGCAGGCAGTTCGAGCGCATGTGCACGAACCGAAAGAATGCTCGGAGGAGCTCGGGCATGTGCTACCGGTGCGGGAAGCACGGGCACTTTATCGCTGAGTGCCCGGAAGCCATGGAGGTCAAGCCCGAGCACAAGCATCGTCCGAGGACCGACCACAAGCACCGCTCGAGGGACGACCACAAGGGCAAGAACAAGTCCGAGCGGAGGCCGAGGAGGAGTGGTGGTCACAAGAAGAAGGAGCGAGCGATGGTTGCCAAAGCAAGCGACATCGACTCGAGCTCTTGCTACTCTTCATCGAGCTCAAGTGATGAAGATGAGAACCGGCACAAGGGCAAGTGGTCAAGCAAGAACATCAACGGCCTGTGCTTCGCTGCCCAAGGCTTTTGCGGCATGGCACACAGCTGCGCAAGCAAGAAGAGCAACAAGGATGACTCGGACTCCGACTCCGAGGATGAGGTAAACAATGATCCATCCTTCTTGGTAGCGGAGAATGCTAGGTTGAATGAATTGCTTCACAACTGTGATGATGTGCTTAGAAAGACCAACAAGGAGAAGAGGGAATATAGGTCTTTGCTTGGAGAGGCTAAGGAGAAGGTGGTTGAGCTAGAGTCTTTGCTTGTTGATGCTAGGGCTCAAATAGATTCTCTTCAGTCTGCTCCTATTCTGACCATTGAACTTGAATGCACTGATTGTTCTGTTTTCCTTGGTGATTTGACTGTGCTTAAAGAAAAGTCTACCTCCAAGGTCGAGGAACTAGATGTGCTTAGGTTGAGCTAGATGAGATGAAATCTAGGCCCTCTTTGCTTGGTGCTTGCACTTCTTGTCCTATTTTGCATGAGAAACTAGATGAATCGGTTACTTATGTTAGATCTCTAGAAGCTGCTTTGAAAGCTCCTATTCCTACATCATGCTCTACTTGTGAAGTAAAAGCTGTGAAGAATTTGGAGCTTGCACACTATGTTGATCGTTTGCAGGATGAGAATGATGAGTTGAGGAAGATGATGGGTTGGTTGTCTGGTCATGAGCCTCAGCTCAAGATGATGATTAAGGCATACAAGCGCTATGATGGGCAAGCGCTTGGGGCGGATAAGGTTGGTGAGGGAAGTGGTGAGAATGAGGGGAAGATCGGTGATATCCCAGAACCACCAAAAACCTACCACAAAAATGCCTATGCTCCTAAGCCAAACCCACTTAGGAACCGACTAGACACAACCCCAGCTCCACCCGTGTTTCCTCCACACACAGACAACTTCCAGAAACCCATCAAGTTCAAGAGTGACTTGGGGAATGAGTTCTTTGGGAAGAAGGAGAGAAACTGAGTGAGGAGAAGCCAGATCCCAAAGAGAGCCCAAAACCAAAGCCAAAACCAAAACCCTTCCATTGTGAGCATTGTGGGAGGGATGGGCACCTAGCGGAGTTTTGCTTCAGGAGGTAG
Source organism: Cenchrus fungigraminus (assembly GCA_036936925.1). Lineage (NCBI taxonomy): Eukaryota > Viridiplantae > Streptophyta > Magnoliopsida > Poales > Poaceae > Cenchrus > Cenchrus fungigraminus. Next base: position 76,649,405 of record CM072768.1, on the reverse strand, counting down.
CGTGAGGAGAAGTTTGCTAGGGAGATGGCAAGCAAGGACAGGTACCTCCCTTCTCGTGGTGTGCCTGAGCCTAGGATGGTGCCAAGGGGCGAGGGTGTGGTGCGTACCATTTACCCTCAGGAGAGGCGTGAGTTTGTGCCTCGAGGTGAGCCACCCCATAGAGATGGTGGTAGGCGTGTTGGGTTTGGGCGTGGTGAGTTTGCTGGACGTTCCTTCGCTAGTGGCCAATACGAGTATGGGGGCAACGATCGCAGCTTTAGGTCCCAGAGGAGCTATGGGCCACGGTCTCCACCTTGTGGTACGCGTAGTCCTCCAAGGGGACATGTGGGTGTTCCACCTAGGAGAGATAGGATGGATTTTGCTAACCCCACTTTTGAGCAAATGGCACGGCACTGGTTTGATTCATTATGTACTAACCCTAATGCTGAGTCGTTTGCTCACTCTCGTTCTCATTTTTTATTTTTAGGTGGGAGGCTTGGAGGGCTTTTGGTTGATCGACTCCGGTTGCTCTCGACACATGACCGGAGATCGAAGGTGGTTCTCCAGCCTCACCCCGGTGATGACCAAAGAGTACATCACTTTTGGAGACAATGGGAATGGTAGAGTGCTTTCAGTGGGCACGGTGAAGGTGAGCGAGTCCGTGACTCTTAGGCGTGTTGCTCTTGTCAAGTCTTTGGGGTTTAATCTTCTTTCAGTTTCCCAGCTTCTTGATGAGGGTTTTGAGGTCCGTTTCAAAACGGGTGCTTCTCGTGTTTTGGATTCTCGAGGTGATCTTGTGTGCACGATCATCCCCAAGGGTCAGATTTTCAGAGCTGATTTTTCTCAGTGTGTCGGCTCTTCTCGTTGTTTGGTTGCTGGTGTTTCGGTGGAGCTCTGGAAATGGCATAGGAGACTAGGTCACTTGAGTTTTGACTTGTTGTCACGCTTGAGTGGGCTAGGTTTGGTCCGAGGACTGCCTAAGCTGAAATACCAAAAGGACTTGGTATGTGCTCCGTGTAGGCATGGTAAGATGGTCGCCGCCTCTCACCCGCCTCTGACATCCGTTATGACAGAGAGGCCATGCGAGCTGTTCCATATGGACTTGGTTGGTCCAGCTCGCGTGTGCTCGGCGGGTGGGAAATGGTATATCCTGGTTATAGTGGACGACTATTCTCGCTATGCTTGGGTCTTCTTTTTGGCTGACAAGGGGGAGACGTTTGGTTTTGTGCGGGATCTAATCTTGAGGTTGAAGAATGAGAGGAATGGAGATGCCATTCGAGCTATCCAGAGCGACAATGGCTCTGAATTTAAAAACTCTCATTTCGAAACCTTTTATCGTGATTTGGGTCTCAAACATCAATTCTCTTCTCCCTATGTGGCTTGTCAGAATGGTGTGGTTGAGAGGAAAATTCGTTCCCTTTGTGAGATGGCTCGGACGATGCTCGACGAGCATAGGACTCCAAGGAGATATTGGGCTGAGGCGGTGAATACCGCGTGCCATGTTGGGAATCGGAATTTTCTTCGGGCCTTCTTGAACAAGACGTGCTATGAGCTCGTGCACGGGCGAGCACCTAGAGTGAGCCATTTCAGGGCTTTTGGTTGTCGGTGCTTTATTCTCAAGGAGGGTAGGCTTGATAAGTTTGAGTCGAGGTCTTCTGATGGGATCTTTTTGGGTTATGCTAGTCATTCTCGAGCATTCTGTGTGCTCAACCTTGATACTAACCTAGTCGTGGAAACTTGCGAGATTACCTTCGACGAGACCCAGCCATGCAGTTCGTCTGTTTTTGAGTGTGTAGGTGACGACGAGATTGGCAAGAAGATCTTTGAGGATGAAGAGGATGATGCTGGAGAGGATGATGGTGATGATGAATCTCCAGCCGAGCATGTACCCTCTACTTACACTACGACGACTACGGTGCAGGATGGTCCAGCCCCTACACCGACTACGATCCAGCAAGATCAAGTGGAAGCTGCAGCTGAGGGGGAGGTTGTCTCCAGGCGAGAGGCACCGAGGCGCGTTCAAGTTGATCATCCTCCCTCAAGAATCATCGGCGACATCAATGAACGTACGACACAATCAAGGTCCAGGAATGTTTCTCACTTTGCTCATTCGGCTTTTGTTGCTACCTTTGAGCCGAAAGACATTGGACATGCCCTCTCTGATCCTAATTGGGTGAACGCAATGCATGAGGAGTTAGAGAACTTTGAGAGAAACCAAGTTTGGGAGTTGGTAGAGCCACCACCACATTGCAAACCTATCGGGACAAAATGGGTGTGGACGAACAAAGAGGGTGAGAATGGTAAGGTGGTGAGGAACAAATCGAGGTTGGTTGCTCAGGGGTATAGTCAGAAGGAGGGGATAGACTATGAGGAGACATTTGCTCTTGTAGCTCATTTGGAGGCAATTAGGATCCTTCTGGCATTTTCCGTGGCTAAAGGGTTCAAATTGTACCAAATGGATGTGAAGAGTGCCTTCTTGAATGGGTTTTTAGAAGAAGAGGTTTATGTGAAGCAACCACCGGGCTTTGAGAGTGCTGAGGTTCCTCACCGGGTGTATAGGCTGAGGAAGGCATTGTATGGGCTGAAACAAGCTCCCCGTGCTTGGTATGGTCGCTTGAGGGGGTTCTTGTTCAGCAAGGGGTTTGAGATGGGCAAGGTTGATAAGACTCTTTTTCTCCTCAGGCAGGGCGATGATATCCTAATTGTTCAGGTGTACGTGGATGATATTGTCTTTGGCGGCTCGTCTCACTCTTTGGTTGCGAGGTTCACAGAGGACATGAGCAAAGAATTTGAGATGTCTATGATGGGAGAATTGCGGTTCTTTCTCGGGCTTCAGATCAAGCAGGCGAAGGAGGGAACCTTTGTGCATCAAGCCAAGTACACGAAGGACATCCTCAAGAAGTTCAAGATGGACGACTCGAAGCCCCTGTCGACACCGATGAGTACAACTACAGCGTTGGATGCGGACGAGGATGGAGAGCCCATGGACCAGAAGGAGTACCGGAGCATGATCGGCTCCCTCTTGCACTTGACGGCGACGAGGCCGGACATTCACTTTTCTGTGTGTCTGTGCGCTCGTTTTCAGGCGTCGCTGAGGACTTCACATCGGCAGGCCGTCAAGTGGATCTTCAGGTATCTTCGATACACTCCTGAGCTCGGTCTTTGGTACTCGGCGTCCTCTTCTCTTTCGCTTCTTGGGTTTTCGGATGCCGACTTTGCGGGGTGTCGAGTCGATAGGAAGTCGATTTCAGGGACGTGCCAGTTTTTGGGATCTTCGCTTGCTTCTTGGTCTTCTCGCAAACAATCTAGTGTAGCTCAGTCTACCACAAAAGCTGAGTATGTTGCTGCCGCTAGTTGTTGCTCACAGCTACTTTAGATCACATACACGCTGAGTGACTTTGGTGAGGAGTGTTCCCATGTACCTCTCATGTGTGACAGCACGAGTGCCATTAGTGTTGCCAAAAACCCCGTGCTCCACTCCAGAACCAAACATATAGAGGTGAGGTACCACTTCCTGAGAGACAATGTTGAGAAGGGGAACATAGACCTCATCCATGTGCCAACCGAAAAGCAGCTTGCCGACATCCTAACCAAGCCTTTGGACCAAGCTACATTTGCCCGTTTGCGAGGGGAGCTTGGTATTGTTTTTCCTTTTTGAGCTTCGGTTGGGGGTTTGATGTACATACTCATGTTGCATTTTCATTTATGTATCATATCATGCTTGCATCTTTGTATCATAGACTGCATATGTACCATATGTTTTAGAAATGTGCTTCTCCTATATACTTGGATCACCATGATGTGCTGGATATGAGATTATGATTTTGCTAGTGATGCTCATATGATGGATAGCTCTTGATAGCTTTGGGATGTATATGCTTGTGAATGGCTTTCTTTTGTAAAAATGCTATGTATGATCCTCTCTTATGAGTTGAATGCCTTTCATGTTAAGTTTGTGCACTTATGGCTATACCTTGTTTAATTTGTGCTTGGAATCATGTTCTTCTCATTTGGGGTCAAAGACCCATCTATCATCGTGAATGTTTAGCCTACATGCTACCTTGTGGAGAAGCCTAAGCTTCTTTTTGCCGCAAAGGCACTTCATGTAACATGCTTAATTTGTAAATCCTGAAATTGGTATATGAAATGCTTGTGCTTGAAAAATATGCTTCCATGTCAAATTTGCTTTAAATTCCTTATCTTGGGTGCTAAACCGTTGCATGATGTTCACCGTTGAGAAGTCTCACATTTAGAAGTGGACACATGGCTCGGTGGCTTTGACATGACATGAGATAGCTTGTAGGTGTTTGTGATGATCTTGTGATGAGAATTTGTGACCTTGCATGAAGTTTGTGAGTTATATATTGTTTGTGCTCTTTTTGATCATGTTTAGGTCCTATGCTCATGAGAGGGAAATTTTTGTGAAAAATGCTTTATTTTGATCATGGTTATGTCACATGCTTATATGTCCCTATCTATCTTGTTGGCGATGCTAGTACTTAATTTGTGGCTATCTTGCTTGTCTATGTCCCATTTTTAGCATGTTGTAGTGCTCTTTGTCTATTTGAGAAGCACATGCTTGCATTTGTAGACTTGATTCATGCATTACCAACAAGGGGGAGAGATAGTACCCAATTCTTGCTTTGGGGAGAAAGTTACATCCAGGGGGAGTTTTGCATCAAGTGGGGAGAAATGCTTGCATTCATGTGCTGTGTGCATTGGAGCTCTTTGTCGCCTGATTTAGTTGTGCTCTTTTGCCGATGGTGTCAAGCCCTTTTGCCTCACCTTGAGGAGTCGGCAATTTTGGAGCATTTTGTCTCGGTTATGTCGAGCCGTTGCCCTTGTCTTAGGGGACCGAGATTTTTCTCTCAAGTGATCTCGTTTTGGCTTTTGTTTGGCTTTTGATCACTTGTTTGAGTTTTCATTCGTTTCTTTTCTTTTTCTCTTTTCTCTGGTGTGTGTTGTCAATGCACTCATCAAGGGGGAGATTGAGGACAGGAGCGTCCGAGGACCGGTGGATGGTCGCTCCCTGGTGTGATGAGTGATTGACAACGTGGTGCGGACTGACTCTTGACTGAGTATTGCAGGTGCAGGTTGCGGCTTGACTCGTGTTGGTGCAGGTGAAGAGCGGGCGCGAAAGGCCTTAGCCTTGCGGGGCCTCCGAGGAGTGGAGAGACAAGTAGGCTCGGCTCGATGGACCCGGTGGCCGAACGGGGTCAAGTGCGGGCCGCATGGTGGCAAGAAAAGCAAAACGAAGTCGTCGACCGGAGCCGGTGCAGGGTAGCAGCTCACGACCGGAGTCTGCACGCGGGGTTTGCGGCGGTTCACCACAAAACCGTCGGGTTACTTGGTTGAGCCACAAAACAAAGACCGGAGGCTCGGCGGGCGGAGACGGGATCCGGGCGCACCGAGAAGCTTCGATGCCAGAGGACACGCTGCGGGATTGCGGGGCTTGCGTCGGGAGGACGCGGACTGCGGTAAAGGCGTGGCCATCTGATGAAGAGGAGTGCTAGTTGACCATATTGCCCCTTAGGGGATTGTATCTTAAGTTTAAGTGCTAGGGGTAGCTTGGTCATTTGCCCAACTCAGAGGGACTCATATATATATAGCTCTAGGGTTTCTGGGCAAACCATCCATCCGGACTGCTTCTCATTTCCCTGCTCCATAGGCGAAGATTTTCTTCATCGTTTTGTAGAGAATCTGACCTCCGAGTGTATGGAAGCATTCATGGTTGCGTTGATTTCCTTCTTGTAGCTCGTGCGATTTTCGTGTCTTCTTCGAGCTATTTTCGTTGGATTTTCGTACGCGCCTTGTTCCTTCGATTCTGAGGTGTTTGGGTTCGGATTTGTTGGTGGGGATCATGGATAGATGTCTTGTGCACCTTTGTGCTTGATCATGACACCTCAATCTCCGGATTTGGCCTCCGATTGAAGGATTTCGGTTGGAACCCTAGCTTTTTGGTAGAGCTCGGTTGCGATTCGATTCCCGGTGATTTAGTTCGTTTGAGGTCTCAAGTTTTGGGGTATAGCATCTTCTAGGGACGCTCTCGTTTGTTAGATCCATGGATGGATAGGAGAGGTGGACATCTCCTTTTCGAGCTCGGGCTGCTCTGTCCGCACCTGGCGGACCGTCCGCGCCTGGTCGGCGGACCGTCCGCGAGGAGCCCGGTAGCCGGCTGTTCATCGTGTTCGTTGCGAGTTCTTGCGTCGCTTTGTTTCGATCCGTCGAGTTGGGTGGTTTTGGTTGGAAGAGGTTTGCCAGACTGTCCGCCCGGGGTTGCCGGACTGTCCGCCCGGGTCGGACCGTCCGCGGGTAGGGCACGGACCGTCCGTTTTTCGAGGTGCAGTACAGGTTGTTCGGGCAGATTTTTCGGACCGTCCGCCGTGACCTTGCGGACCGTCCACCAGGCCCCTGCGGACTGTCCGCCTGGTCACCTCGGACCGTCCGCCCCAGGCACCGCAGATTGCCTAAGTCCTTTGCTTCTTGAGTTGCTCTTCCGTGTTGCTTTGAGTTGGGGTTTGTTCCTAGGGTTGGTAGGTCCGTTGTGACTACGCGACCTTGGCAAACTCGTGTGGGAATCCTCGGTTGGGATTTTGGTGCATAGGCCGAGTTCATCCTCCAGGAAGAATTTTTATCGGCTCCCATTCACTCCCCCTCTCTGGTCGCCTAATCGGTCCTTCAGCCCCGATGCCGTACTGAACATGCCGGAACGGAGCAATAGAAGGCTTGATAGGAGGCAAAAGGCAGTACTAAGAAAGTTGAAGTATTGAATCGATAGAGCAGTTTGCATCGGTCGGAAGTCAGGTTCTGAATTGACAAAATTTCGAAGCATGAATCCTTCATACTCCGAAACTGGGGGCTTGTGTTGACACCGGATTTTGACCAAATCCGGAGTCAAATGATGTTGGCTTGGTAATCGGCAGAAAAGTAACAGGAGAAGAGATGCGCAAGGAAATATCAGCTGATGAAGTCAGCATACAAGTGCACATAGGCGCATACGTGTAAGCATGAGAAGAGTAATCGACAGGTGGTCAGCCTAATTAAATTAAATAGAATACTCCATGTAGCAATCGACAGGGTGCAAGAATAGAATAAAGAAAGGAGTAAGCAGTAGGGAGGTCAATTTCGACCACCATCAGCCACTGGAGCAATCGGCCTGGAGCAAAGTAAAAATAAATTGGCCGATGGAGGGGATGCAGTGCGTGTGAATATGGCTTCCGTGCCATTGGCTGGCAAAAGAGTATTTAAAGATGAAGAAAAGGTTTGTGTGTGCATACGGTAATGATGGCATTAAGGCATAGCTAGCACGTGCATGTCCAAGGTGATTAAGAATAAGATAAGAGCAGGTTGCGGCATGGACAAGAGAAGGTCAAGTTGATCACGTACATAGATCAGTCTGTTGGCGAAGGAGCTTCATCAAGAAGGATTCCAGAGAAAGGGAATTGGAGTCCATGTATCTTAATATTTCCTTTTGTTTAGATATCAATTAGGGAAGTCAAGTTGCAGTTGGTTTAGCTAAGAGATTGTTTCCTATGCGTGAATCGCACACCAGATCCTATGTCCAGCTGCCCTATAAATATAAAGGGTATGCGTTCATTGTAAATTATCACACGATCAATATTAAAACCGCCTCCGGGCAAATACCTTTACAATTCTTACATCTACTTTACCGCATCTACTTTTCGGCGACTTCGCCTTCGTACCTTTTCTTTTGCACGAGTTCTTGCAAACTCGTCAGGCTGCATCGCTTCGATCTCCGGTTTGCTGGTGAGTTCCGCTTTACTGAGTAATTTCTAGGCTTTAACCACCGGGCGCATCGCTGTGGTTTCGTCTAGATTTATTCACAATTTATCGATATCAGCTAGATTAGCAAGTTTTATCTTAATTCTTGTTGTTCTAGCTTTTATCACCAATTATCCAGCTCGAGACTACTTCTTGTCGGATTTTATCGCATTATTATTACTATTCTTAAATCATTAATAGCCGGCTAGATCTGTTTCAAGTGTTGCTCACGTAGCTCTATTTAAGTTGCCTCTGGTAGCTTACGCTCTACCTACGTCATCATATCGGCTGATCTAGCCGATTTATTCTGCCCCGTATCGGCTACCTAGCTGTTACAATTTTATCAAAAGACACATCAGCTCTTTAGCCGATCTTCCATTGTCAATCAACAGGTCAGATTAGCTGGCACGCCTCGCTACAGACCGGGGAGTAACGTGTATCGCGCGCGGAGGTGACGTCTTATTTTCGCGTCAACACATGGCACAATCCAAGACCAGCCCGCACTAAAATAGTCACCCAGATAGTATATGGCCCTGTTTTCTATGCTCTACATATGCACCGATCTACGTCAAAAATTCTTTTGTGTCAACGGAAATCATCAAACAAGTGGATATATAGAATCTATAAGGATGCAATGTCACCATTTTTTCGTGCAATTAGCCAGGACATGTACAGGGTTGTAAATATCGTTGGAAATCGGTTGGAATTCCGCGAAAACTGGTAAAACGGTCCGAAACGGTTGCGGTTCCGGCTGGTTTATAACCGGCCCGGTACAAAATTTGAATTTTAAATTCGAAAAAATGAAAAAATCCTAAAAATACTTTAAGATTTATAGAATCTAAAGGTGTCAGAAGTTTTGAAATTTGAGTGCATTTACTATTTTTTATTGTCTTCGGAAGTTGAACGGAAAAAGAAAAAGGAAAAAACCGATCGGCCTATTAAGGCCCATAAGACCCATATGTGCGGGGACATAGTATCTGCCTACCCCCACCCAGCCACGCATCCTAGTCCTTCTCTCCCCTATCCGCTCCCTCCCCGACATAATTCGTCGCTGCACGCCGCCCTACCACCACGCCGTCGCGGTCAACCTCCCCCCACGAGCGGTTAGCCGGCCGATAGTTGCGGCTAATCGCTTGGGCGCCGGATTTGGCTACTGCCGCTCGGTTCGAGCAGTTAGCCGCTCCGGTCGCCGGTCGCCCAAAGGTACGTATTCTTCAATGTTTAGGTGTTTTCTTTAGGATTATGCTAGGATTTGCTTTAGGTAGGAATGTAGGATATGCTTTAGGATATAGGTATGATTTTTTATAGGATTTAGGTAGGATTATCTTTAGGATTGATTGATTTAGGTAGTTTTGATTTTAGGTGTGTAAATGACTTAGGCACTTAGGTAGTGTCATTTAGGTAGCATTGATTTACGTACATTTTTTACAAAGATTTGGGTAGCTTTATGCTTCATTTGTTTATGTTCTCCACATATTAAGCAGGTAGACAATGTTCGGGGCCAGAGAGAAAGATCCTGTATGGAACCATGGTGAAAATTTGTACCCTGGATTTCGATGCAACTATTATCACACGCAAAAAGGAGGAGGTGGTTCCACTCGATTGAAACAACATTTGGCTGGACGCGGGTCGCAGGTGGTCCATTGCAACAAGGTGTCACCAGATCCACGGGGTTACTTTCAGTGTGATCTCGAAAGGACTAAGCAGGCGACTGTGCAACGAAATCGAGAAAAGTTGGCATGGGAGGCGGCTGCAACGGAGGGAAACAATCCAGTTGGTGATAATTATGATGAGGAGGTTGAGTTGCAGTGTGCATTGAACCTTTCTAGAGCAGAAGCAGAATACTGAGAGAGGGTGCAGCAGAGAGGAGGTACTTACGAGCGTGGAGGTGGTAGTGGTGCTTCGAGGGGTGGGAATCCTGTTTCGAGGTTGTTTCAAAGGGCTACTTCGCAAAGGGAGAGCCTTGTGGTGCAGGACTATAACTTGGCATCCGGTGGTAGAAGAGGAATGGCGTAGCCAAGGATTGATACAGGCTCCCAGACGCAGAAGGGTAAGAATGCAAAGGAAGATATTGGTAAAGCTTGGTCAAAAATTTTTCACATTGCGGGAGTACCGGGAAGACAGGCAGACAATCCATATTTTGTTAGCGCGGTCAGAGAGACACAAAAGTGTGGTAAGGTTTCTTTTCATGTGAATGGCACCTACGAGGCTATGACATTACATAGTATCATTCTAATCTCAAATTTTCCGTTTGGTTGCAGGGGAAGGAATCGCCTCACCCAGTGGACGGGATATTGATGTCAAGTACTTGGATCAGAACGAGGCTGACTTGAAGAAGAGGTATGAAAAGTTTCAGGCAGACTGGCCCATGTTTGGGGTCACGTTGATGTGTGATTCTTGGACTGGGCTGACAAGGATGAGTGTCATCAACTTTCTGATATATTGCAATGGGGTAATTTGGTTTCACAAGTCTATTGATGCCACTGGAAAAACTCAAGATTCTGCATTTTTTCACGGTAGGCGCTAAACATGTTACTAAATTGACTATTTTTTCACATTGACTATTTTGTCGAAGTTACTAAATTTTTTTGCTATTTTTAAGGAGATTCGAAAGGTGGTTAATGAGATTTGGCCAGAGCATGTCGTGCACATTGGGTACGTAGACATGTGGGTGACACTCACCTAGGCAAGAGGATTTTGCAGCAAAAAGGCCTACGAAGGACCAAAAGCGTCAAAAAGGAAAAGTGAAAGCAGTAAAAAAACTTGTGACCAGCGACACATAGACTAAGGATGAGGATGGTGAGCGTAGTCCACCCTATCAGGAGTCACAGGATAGCAGCTCTGCTGATGATGATAATGATGATAGTCTGCCTAGTGCCGGTGGTGTTGTTGTTGCTGCAGGTGCCGGTGGTAGCGGTGGTGGTGGTATTCATTTCACAGGTATACATTGCATATATATTTGCACATATGTTTCTGACTATGAGTACTAATTATGATATATGGTTGACTGTAGGGGAGACTGAGTTCACACATGCTACTCAAGACCGCGACCATGGAGCACCAGAATCACAAAGGAGAACGGTTGGACGTGGACCGACTGACTACGACACTACACAGTATTCTTCTTCCTCCTACAACGATACCTCACAGTCCTTTAACTATGCCATTCCTGACATTAGCATGCAGCCCGCGACGAGATGGGTGTACGAATGAGAAGACCCACATTTTTACACTATGTTACTACATGAATGGTACGTCGTGGACTGGCCAAACTTGGCAAGATTATAAGGCTGAGCTGCTTAGAGTGCGAGGTTTGAATGTCATGTCCACTGCCGAATACGAGATGGCGTCCCAAATGGGGGTCTTCCCATTCTTACAACATCATTGAAGTATTCAACTTGTATCAATGATGAGTATCACTGAACCTGTGTATGTTTGACTGCATGGTATTTGTATCAACTTTTATTCCTATGCTATTTGTATGGACATATCCTGTGGACTATTATTCATGTGTAAACTATTTGTATGGTGCAGTGATTACATATTGTTCCTTTGTTGTGATCATTTTATATTACCATTTCAAAGGTCATGCCAAAATTTTCGTTGAGTAAAAAAAAACCAACCAGCTCGGTTAACCGGTCAAACTGGCCGGTTAACTGAGCCAAACTGTTTGAACTAGCCTCTAGTTTTGGAAATTTGAAACCGACCGGTTTCCACCGGTTACCGACACAACCGGTCCGGTTAACCATTACCGAGGGCCGGCGGTAACAGGTCCTGGACCGATTTTGAAAACCCTGGACATGTAATGTGCTGAAGTCCATTAGGAATGTGTGCAGGGGTCCTTGGCTAACACTAGTCCTTTATATAAAGTAGCCATCATCGTCATTCAAATTAGGGTTTTGGGGTTTTTTTTGTTCTCCGATTTGTGAGATCTCAACTTCAAGTGTCCTATATTTTCGGCAAATTGAGTTGCATTCTTTCTTATTGTTGCTGGTGTTCTTCAATTTCAATACTAGGTCAATCAGGTAGTGCATGGTTGATAACTGAAGAAGTGGTGCTTTTGTTGATCAGAAGGTGGATCGTGAGTATTTGTTTCACCACCAAATCGAGAGTTATCGCCACCTGAAGGAAGATCATACACCCTCTTCCCACCAATAAGCTTTGAGGTTTTTACTTGTGAACCATTATAAAAGATGCACCTTACCTGTGTACCACTGGTCTTTGGAAAAGTTCCCCAAACCCATCCAGCAAAATTTTCTTTACCTGTCACCCATTCCGTTCAGTTTTGAGGGTAACGGAAGCAAATGACAAAGCAAAAGGACCTTATTTCCCGTCACTATCTCAGTTATTCTCCCATCCTTCTCTGGTTTGTTCTCAAGGCCTCTTCATTCTCTAACTCCATTATCCACAGCTAGACCTAGATACAGCGGCGGCGGCTGGGTCGCACGCAGAGGAAGGAGAGGAAGGAGACCGGCCCGCGGATTTGTCACACGGAAGGCCACGATTCGCGGATTCCTTCGCGGGGGACTCTTCCACTGTGTCGGGCAGGCGCGCGCGGAGGGCCACGGTCGCGGCTCTTGGTGTTGGGCATCTCGCGGGAGGGACCGCGGCACCTGGCGCGGGAGGCATGCCGCGTGCGTGGCCTCTAGATTTAGGGGTCGCAGGGGAGGCCCGCAGGCGCCAGCCAGGTCACCTTTGCAGGCCTGATTTGGTTGGGATGGCGGACGAGCGACCAGCCTGGCTTCCAGATGGGTGAGTTCTTTCTGCCTTCAATTGCATAACATCAGTGCCATGTTTTGTGTTGTTGGGATTTGATTAAACTCTTTAGATATGTATGTTCGTATGTAGGAATGACATCGAGAGTAGTTTCAATTTAGAAATCAAGATAATTACTCCAGCTATGCGAGGATCATGGTTTGGCATTAACAAAGTTGTTGATTCAGACACTACAAATTTTAAAGATCTTGTTGATGAAATTGTGGATAAGTATCCTCATGGGTATGGTGATGTGGTGAACCTGTTCTATTTCTGTGCTGATAGCAAGGCCAACATACAATTTCATTCTAACCAAGACTTAATGAATATGTTCGCCAAGCATATGAGTTCCAAATGTTGTTTCGTGTCAATTGCATACCATAAACCTGATGCTGAACCACCAAAAATTCCATTATGGGACAATATTGAAATCCCATGCACCCCATCAATGTCAGCCCCTAGCTATGTAGAACCTAGCAAAGAAAGTCAACGTGGGACTGCTACAGAACCAGAGAATGACATAGTTGAGGAAGAGGACAACTATCTTATGAATCCTGAACCAAAGAATGAACATGTGGGGGTTGACGAGGAGGGTTTATACATTGACATACCATCTACTTCTCATGCAAATGTTGACACAACTGAGAAAGAGGATGAAGATTATGATCCAGGTTCGGACTCTAAATCTGATTCTATGTCTGACTCCGATGTGGATGCCGAGGTAGATGAGATTGTTAAGGATAAATTGCCATCTTACATAACTGAAGTTGCATACAACAAAGATGACCCTCCAATTAAAGAAGGGAGCATCTATCCAAACATGTTTGAATTTAAGTTGGCTCTTGCAACACATGCTATAAAGTATGAATTTGAGTTTATCATTGAAACGAGTGAACTAGGGAGGTATCGGGTATACTGCTCGAAATTTTCAGATGGGTGTGAGTGGAGGATTCATGCATCAACAATGGGCGATCTTACTACTGTACAGGTAATATATTTGTTCATAATTTATCACTAATACTTTGTTTTATTCATAATTTATTACTAATACTTTGTTCGTATTTTCAGAATTCATTTTTGACAAGGTTCAAACTAACTTTTGTAGGTCAAGAAGAACCCTTCTACTCATACATGTCAGAGTGCTGGGAGGAGTGGAACGGACAAATGTGCTACCAAGTTTTGGATTTGTGAGAAGATCAAGGGTTGGTTGGCTGAGGAGAAAAATATCAAGACTATAGAACTTCAGAGAAGATTGAAAGAGCATTACAAGGTAAATATCAGTTACAAGAGAGTGTATGATGGTAAAGCACTTGCTATGGAACAGTTGTATGGAAATTGGAAACATACTTTTGACCACTTGTACAAGTTGAAGGCACAGATAGAACAGTTCTGTCCTGGAAGCTTTTTTGTCATTGATCATCATGATGTAGAGGACAAGACCAGGTTCAATCAACTTTTTTTGCAATGAAACCTTGTGTTGAAGGTTTCCTGTGAGGTTGCAGGCCTTATTTGGTTGTTGACAGTACATTCTTGACTGGAAAATTCAGAGGTCAGTTATGCATTGCTTGTGCAGTTGATGGGCATAACTGAATGTACCCAATTGCTATAGGAGTAATTGCTTCTGAAACCAATGAAAATTGGAAGTGATTCATGGAGAGGCTTAAGGAAGCTATAGGTACCCCACCTGGTTTAACCTTTTCCACAGATTGTGGCATGCCAGTCATGACAGGAGCCATTGAGGTTTTTCCATATGCAGAGCATAGAGAGTGCATGTGGCACTTGGTGCAGAATTTTAAAAAAAGTTTAGTGGAAAAGTGTTTGATGACCATCTGTGGGCTTCTGCTTATTCTTGGAATTCATATATGTTTGACAAGCTGAAGGACCGGAAAGGCGAACCAGAGAGGGGGGGAGTGAATGGGAGCCGATAAAAATTCTCGTCTCCAAAACTCCAACAAGATGAACACGGCTTCCAAAACTCGTCTCCGACTCAACTACCCAAGTTGGACAAGACCACGCAGCCACTAGAGTGCTACTGGTCCTAGGAACCAACAACCACCGAACCTAACCCGAGAACGCAGCGGAAAAACCAACTCGAGCAGCTACTGGACTGCACCGGTCGGACCAGTGAGCAGCACCGGACAGACCGGTCCCTGCTGGAGCAACCTGGCAAAACCTGAGAACTTCCACAGAAGGCCTCTACACCGGTCAGGCCGGTGTAGCTCGCCGGTCAGACCGGTCCAAGCCAGGAAATCCCAAATCCACCAAACAGACCTACCGAGCTCCAAAACTGACCAAACTCGAAACAACAGCAACACAAGACAACGGGGAACTCACAAAGACGTTCACCCTAGGCAAATCCCACAAAGCCTCTGCACCGGTCAGACCGGTGAGCAGCACCGATCAGACCGGTCAGGCTAGGCAGCTCGGGATGAACAGCGCCCGCGGGTCAACACCCCCAAATCCAACTCCTGATCTCCCGAATCGCTCCACGGATTTGCGCAAGACTTTGGGGATAGTAGGAACACCTTATGGGTACTCCATAGCCAAGATTTGGTCCACCAAAACTTGCTAAATCGAGAGGAATTGAAGAAATCCCACCAAGAACGCCTCTAACTCTAGAGCCAAGAAAACCCCAAAATCGAGCCTCTTTGCTCACGGATTTGGGAGGGGAATCAAAGGGAAAAGAACCACGAAGGGTTCAAGCATACATCCCCCACCAAATCCCAAAGAGAAAGGCCTCGAAACCGCCACAAGAAATTCACCAAGAAAGGCTCCGAAAATCACCAAAAAGGAGAAACGGGAAAGACACATCCAAGCCTTGAGGAACCACACCGAATCATCGATACATACCAAAGAGGTTCATATAAGGTCTAGCTTGCCGCCCGATCATCCTTCCCTCTCACAAGATCTCACCATGAAGCTCTCAAGCTAGTCCTAGAAATTCCAAAGGAAAAAGGAAGAGGAAAATAGCAAAACAAAATGAGCTAGGGTTCCATGAGATGGCTGCCATCCTCTCACCACTTGGGTTATATGGAGGCTAGCCGAAAGACTAAATTACCCCTAAGGCCTAATACTAGGATACACACCCCCGAGGGGCACTTTGGGAATCTTTGTCTTCGCACCATCGGACGGATGCCCGGCGACCGCAAACTTGCTTAGCCTCGACGCAAGCCTTGCGATCCTGACGCGTGTCCACCGCTTCGAAGTCTCCGGACTGCGTCGTTGCACACCGGTCAGACCAGTGCTCCTCACCGGTCAGACCGGTACCCACCGGTCAGACTGGTCCGATGCTGCTGCACCTCCGTCTTCGGTCTTCGGTCTTGGCTTTG
Organism: Cenchrus fungigraminus; assembly: GCA_036936925.1. Taxonomy (NCBI): domain Eukaryota; kingdom Viridiplantae; phylum Streptophyta; class Magnoliopsida; order Poales; family Poaceae; genus Cenchrus; species Cenchrus fungigraminus. The sequence continues at coordinate 76,633,560 of CM072768.1, read as the reverse complement.
TGGATCAACCAAGGAACCCAATGGTTTTCTGGTGAACCACCAGAAACCCCGCGAACTCGGTGTAGCCTCCGCAAATCACCATTCATGACTCGGCTCCCACGAAGTCCCGGCTCGACCTTGGTTTTGAGGCTCAACCAAGAAACCGTTCATGACTTCATCTTGTTGTTCTTGCCACCATGCGGCCCGCACTTGACTCTGCTGGCCACCGGGTCCCTCGAACCAAGCCTACTTGTCTTCTCCACACCTAGAGGCCTCACCAGCAATGACCTTTCGCGCTTGTTCTTCACCTGCACCAACACCAGTCAAGCCGCAACCTGCACCTGCAATACTTAGCCAAGAATCAGTTCACACCACGTTGTCAATCACTCATCACACCAGGAAGCGACCAACCACCGGCCCTCGAACCACACAGGCTCTCCATCTCCCCCTTGATGATTGCATTGACAACACACACATTTTGGTAACCAAAGAGAAAAGGAAAATAAAAGAAACGACTAAAAGAAACTCCAACAAGCGATCGAAAGCCAAAAGAAAGGCAAAGAGCAAGATCACTTGAAGAAGACAAGTCTCGGACCCCTTAGGCAAGGGCAACGGCTCGACACATCCGAGACAAAACACGCTCAAACCACCAATCCAAAGCTCGAAAACCACAAAGAGCTCCCCCTGCACACATCCAAGCTCCCCCTGAACCAAAGCTACTCCCCCTGGACGAAAGCATGCAAATCACTTCATGAAACAGAGTAGCTGCTTCAGGTTTGCTCTGACCGGTCAGACCGGTCAACCTCACCGGTCAGACCGGTGGACAAGATCGTCCAGCACCTAACACTCACACCGGTCAGACCGGTGCCTCCCACCGGTCAGGCCGATGACCACCTGGGAAAAACTGGGAACTGCCCGAGCTCAAAACTAGCTCGAAACCACTTGGAAACCTTCTAAATGCATGCAGCAAGCCAAAACATGCTCAACCTTCTCCCCCTTGTTGACAATGCATGAATCAAGCCAAAAATGCAAAAAATGCAACCTAGAGCTTCTCAAATAGACAAAATTCAACATAGCATGCTACACACCTCCAAATGAGCAAGTTAGATACTCTATAGCTTCGTATGGACAAAAACTACAAGATCACTAAGTTTCACAACCATTGGACGAAGCTAAGATAGAAATGACTATTTTTGCGAAAAATTCCATCTCATGAGCAAAGTCATAAACATGAGCAAAACATGTCAAAATGGCAAGACCACACAAACTTCATGCTAGGACAACCATTCTAAGCACAAGACCATCACAAACACCCACAAGTACCTCATGTCATGTCAAAGCCACCGAGCCATGTGCTTACTTCTAAATATGAGACTTCTCATTGGTAAGCAACATGCAACGGTTTAGCACCCAAAAGCAAGTAAATTAAGCACATATGACATGGGAGCACATTTTCCAAGCAATTTACATTTCATTTTCAGATTTATAATTGGTACATGAAATGTCTTTGCGACAAAAAGGAACTTATGCCCCTCCACAAGATAAAGCATGGGGGCTAAACATTCATGATGGCAAATGAGCCTTTGGCCCCATATGATCAAAATAAGCTATCCAACCACAAATTAAGCACAGCCAAGCCATAAAAACATGTCAAAATCATATAAAGGCATTTACTCACAAGAGAGCATACATATGACATTTTTGAAAAATATAGCTATCAACCATGGATATAAACCAAGATCATCAAGAGCTAAGCCACACTAAGCCATATCATACCAAACTAGCTCACGAGACCATATATAGCACAACATGGTGAACTATGTATATGAGAGAAGCTTTTCCTACAACAATGCGTATGATAAAAAACGCATGCAACCTATCATACAAAGATGACTATACATCATGATACAAATGCAATGCAAAATGCAAAATGCAAGAAAGCATAAAGGAAAGCTATACATATGCTACAAAGGAGCTCCCACACACCCAACTCAAGAAATCAAACAAACACCAAGCTCCCCCCGCAAATGAGTGAAAGTTGTTTGATCTAGGGGTTTGGTGAAAATATCGGCTAGCTGGTCCTGTGTGGGTACATGGATCAAAGCGATTTTTCCTTTCTCTACGTTGTCTCTCAGGAAATGATACCTCACTTCTATGTGCTTGGTTTTGGAATGGAGCACTGGATTCTTTGCAACACTTATGGCACTTGTGCTATCACATTGAAGTGGGACATGGGTATACTCCTCACCAAAGTCGCTCATGGTGTATGTGATCCAAAGGAGCTGAGAGCAACAACTAGCTGCGGCCACATACTCTGCCTCGGTAGTGGATTGAGCAACACTCGACTGTTTACAGGAAGACCAAGACACCAAAGAAGAACCCAAGAACTGGCAAGTCCCAGAAGTGGACTTCCTATCCAACCGACACCCGGCAAAATCCGCGTCCGAAAATCCATGAAGAGCCAAAGAAGAAGACGCGGAGTACCAAAGGCCGAAGTCGGGAGTATGTCGCAAATACCTGAATATGCGCTTGATTGCTTGCCGATGCGAAGTCCTTGGAGACTCTTGAAAACGAGCACACAGACATACTGAGAATTGGATGTCCGGCCTCATCGCCGTCAAGTACAGGAGTGACCCGATCATGCTTCGGTACTCCTTCTGGTCCACGTGCTCACCATCCTCGTCCGCATCAAGAGCTGTAGTTGTACTCATAGGTGTCGCCATGGCCTTGGAGTCCTCCATCTTGAACTTCTTCACAATGTCCTTGGTGTACTTGGCTTGGTGCACGAATGTTCCTTCCGTGGATTGTTTGATCTGGAGGCCGAGGAAGAACTGCAACTCACCCATCATGCTCATCTCAAATTCTCTGCTCATGTCTTCTGCAAACCTTGCAAGCAAAGAGTTAGACGAGCCACCAAAGACAATATCATCCACGTACACCTGCACAATTAGGATATCTTTGCCCTGCGTAAGGAGAAACAAGGTCTGATCTACCTTCCCCATCTCAAAACCTCTCTCAAACAGGACCCCCCCTCAACCTACCGTACCAAACTCTAGGCGCCTGCTTCAACCCATACAGCGCCTTCCTCAACTTGTACACCCGGTGGGGGTACTTCTCACTCTCAAACCCCGGTGGTTGCCTCACATACACTACTTCCTCCAAAACACCGTTCAGGAAAGCACTCTTCACATCCATTTGGTACAATTTGAACCATTTAGCCACTGAAAAGGCTAGAAGGATCCTAATCGCCTCCAAACGGGCTACGGGAGCAAAGGTCTCCTCGTAGTCGATCCCCTCTTTCTGACTATACCCATGCGCCACCAACCTCGACTTGTTTCTCACCACTTCTCCTTTCTCTCCCTCTTTGTTTTTCCACACCCATTTGGTCCCAATCGGCTTACACCCCGGTGGAGGATCCACCAACTCCCAAACTTGGTTCCTCACAAAGTTCTCCAACTCCTCATGCATCGAATTAACCCAACTATGATCAGATAGCGCGTGCCCAATGTCTTTGGGCTCAAAAGTAGCAACAAAAGCAGCATGAGCAAAGTGAGAATTGTTTCGAACCCTCGACCGTGTAGTACGTTCATTGATGTTGCCGATGATTCTCGAAGCTGGGTGATCTACTTGAACTCGCTGGGGAGGTTCTCGCCTTGATGCTACCTCCCCCTCAACAGCAGCTTCGCCTTGTTCTGGGTTTGTCGTTGTAGGTGTGGGAGAGGGCCCATCCACCACCGTAGTCGAAGTAGTGGGTACATGCTCAGCCGTGGTCACCACACCGCCGTCTTCATCATCTCCATGTTCATGCTCCTCCTCCTGGAAAATCTCCTCGCCAAGTTCATCATCACATGCACACTAAAAAACAAGCTGACTACGTGGCTGTGTCTCGTCGAAGGTAACCTCGCAAGTCTCCACGATTTGGTTAGTTTCAAGATTGAGCACTCGAAAGGCTCTAGAATGAGACGTGTAACCAAAGAAAATGCCATCGACAGACCTAGCCTCGAACTTGTCCAACTTCTTACCTTTCTTCAGGATAAAGCATTTGCACCCAAACACATGGAAGTGACTCACCTTAGGTGTGCGGCCGTGCATCAACTCATAGCATGTTTTCTTCTTGTGAACCCTGAGGTAAATCCTGTTCGACACATAGCACGCGGTATTCACCGCCTCAGCCCAGAACCTTCTCGGAGTCCTATGCTCATCGAGCATCATCCAAGCCATCTCACACAAGGTTCTGTTTTTCCTTTCAACCACGCCGTTCTGGGGAGGCGTATACAAACTAGAAAACTGGTGTTCAAGACCCAAGTCATGGCAAAAGGTTTCGAAGTGAGAGTTTTTAAATTTCGAGCCATTGTCACTGCGGATCGCTCGTATGGCATCTCCGTGCCTCTCGTTTCTTAACCTCTAGACAAGATCTCAAACAAAACCAAACGTCTCCCCTTTTTCCTCAAGAAAGAAAACCCACGCATACCGAGAGTAGTCGTCCACCACAACCAGGACGTACCACTTCCCACCCACAGATCTCACACGAGCTGGGCCAACAAGGTCCATATGGAGCAGCTCGCATGGACGCTCCATCATCACATCGGTGAGGGGTGGATGGGAAGCAGCTACCATCTTAGCATGCCGACCGGCGCACAAACCAACTCTTTCTCAAACCTCAGCCGTGGCAATCCTCGGACCAAATTGAGTTTACTCAAGCGAGACAAAAGGTCAAAGCTTAAGTGACCCAACTTCCTATGCCACTTCCACAACTCACTCGAAGAACCAGCCAAGAAACAACGCTCCACACCAGAAGACTGAGAGAAATCCGCTCGGAACACTTGACCCTTGGGAACGACCATGCAAACTAGGTCCCCTCGAGAATCCAAAATCCGAGAACCACCAGGTCGAAACAATACCTCAAAACCCTCATCCAAAAGCTGGCACACCGAAAGCAAATTGAATCTGAGTGATTGAACAAGAGCAACACGCCTGAGAGTGACCTTCTCACTTACCTTAATCTCACCTTCTAACAGTACACGCCCTCGCCCATTGTCCCCAAAGGTGATGTATGTCTTGGACACCACCGGGACGAGACTTGAGAACCACCCCTTGTCTCCGGTCATATGCCTCGAGCAACCGGAGTCAATCAACCAAATGTTCCTCAAGTCTCTCACCTGAAATTAAAAAGCGAGCACGTGAGTGAACAAATGACTCAGCACCGGGGTTAGTACCAAAAGAGTAAAACCAGTGCCGAGCCATTTGCTCCAAAGTGGGGTTAGCACAAACCAAATCATCACGCCTATCAAAGCTACCACCAGGAAAACCACCACGGGAACCACCACGAGGGAACCACCCCTGTCTAGCTGGAGAAGAACGAAAACCACGAAAGGAAGACCGTGGACCGTTCCTCCTCTCCATCTCGAAGCTACGACTCCTCCCACCCTCGTATTGAGCACGAGGTGGAGAACGTCTAGCAAGCTGACCACCTGCAAACTCTCCATGCCAACCACCAGAACCAAGACCACAAGAACTGAACCGAGCATCCATATGAGCACAGAAACCGAACCGCTGTCTGTCCAGACCAGCACCGGTCTGACTGGTGGAGTACACCGGTCTGACCGGTCGTGCTCGGCCAGCAGCACCACCTGCCACCTTCCGATCTCCCCAAGTCGGAACCGTCCTCACAATCGCCTTGGCCCTAGGCATCTACATACGAGGCTCAAGTACACCATTGGAAGGGTGGTACTTGTCCTTGTTAGCCCACTCCTTAGCCATTCTCTCCTCACGCTTCCTCTTGAAGCAAAACTCACCCTTGTGACCATCTCTCCCACAATAGTCACAATGAAACCGTATGGGCTTAGGTTTTGGCTTGGGTTGGGGCTGCTCATTTGGTTTCCCCTCACTCGGTTTCTCACCCTTCTCTCCAACCTCACTCTCCTTGGAGCTCACAAACTTCACTGGTTTTTGAAAGTCATTTGTTGGGCGAGGAAATATGGGAGGATCTGGGGTTGTGTCAAGTTTGTTTCTCAGTGGGTTGGGCTTAAGAGCATAGGCATTTTTGTGGAAGGTTTTTGGTGGAGCTGGGATATCACCAATTTTCTCTTCTCCCTCACCACTACACTCTCCAATCTTATCCGAGCCAAGCGCTTGCCCATCATAGCGCTTGTATGCCTCTATCATCATCCTAAGCTGTGGTTCATGACCCGACAACCAACCCATCATTTTCCTCAACTCATCATTCTCATCCTGCAAGCGATCCACATAATGTGCAAGTTCCAGATTCTTCAAAGCATGCAATTCACAAGTACAGCAAGAAGTGGGAACATGTTCTTTCAGCTTAGCCTCAAGAGAAACAGTGTAAGCATGCATCTCATCAATCTTTCCATGCAAAACAGGGCAAGAAGTGCAAGCACCTAGCAAAGCAGGTCTAGACTTAAGCTTAGCCACTTCAACCCTAAGCACATCTAGTTCATCACAAGTAGAAGCATGCTTATCCTTAAGAGCAGTAAGATCAGCTAGGTACACAGAGCAATCACGACAATCAATCTCATCAGAAACCACAGGTGAAGCCTTAAGCGAATCAATCTCAAGCTTAGCATCAAGGTTCTGGGTTTCTAGTTCAGCTACTCGGTTCCTAGCATCATCTAGTGAGGCCCTAAGCTCTTTCCTAATCTTCTTTGCCTCTCTAAGCATGTCATCATGATTATCAAGCAACTTGCCAAGACACTCGTTCTCCTCACGCAAGAAGGGAAGCTCGTCACGTACCTCATCCTCGGAGTCGGAGTCAGAGTCATTCTGGTGACTCTTCTTGCTGCCGGAGCTACGAGCCAAGCCGCAGAAGCCATCTCTCGTGTAGCAGCTCAGCCCGCTCAAGTTCTTGGATGACTTCTTGTTCTTGCGTCGATCACCTTCATCTTCACTGCTGCTCGAGCTCGAGGAAGAGTAGGCGGAGCTGGAGTCGACGTCGCTTGCTCCGACCATCGCTCGGGCCTTCCTGCCGTGATCGTCCTTCTTCCTCGATTGTCATTCGTCCTTGTGCTTGTTCTTGTGCTTGTGATCGCGCCTAGATCGGTACTTGCCGTCCTTGTTCGACCGGTGCTTGTAGCCGTCCTTGTTCTCCATCTTCTCCGGACAGTCGTCGACGAAGTGTCCTGGTGTTGACGTTTCTTAGCCTCACTACTAAGGTGGCACTTGCGGTGATGGCGCCAGGAATGCTCGAGGCACTCGCAAGCGTCGCTACCGGGTTTACACCTCTAGTAACGGGGCTAGAGAACGTCTTCGGTAAAACACACGATCACAGAAAGGTCCGCAAGCGCACGGATTACCGTTGTAGCACTTCACCCGGTGGTATTCGGGTTATCGTATTTATATTTTCCCAAGGGAAGCACTACGGCAAAGATAATCAAATAAACGGTGGAGAAATACAAGACTTGGTAAAGAGCTATAGCAGGGGTAACGAATAAAGATATTCGGGGATAACTTGACACACACAAGGAGATCTTGATAAAGGACTAGAGAGGATCTAGCGAGCTGGGAGGACAACGAGACGAGAAAGGATCCTAACACAATCTATCTATTCTTGTCAACTCTCGGCAAAGGACTAAGGCAAAGGATAACCAAGGCAAGCTAAACTCGACAAGCTCTTCTAGTGCTGTAGGGGCATGCAAAGCCGCGCTCTTAGGGTGTGTTTGGTTGAGCTGTGGCTTTTGCAAAAGCTGCTGTGAGCTGTGGACTGCGGAAAAGCAGCTGTGAGAAAGCTGCTGTGAGGAAAGCAGAAGACCGTTTGGTGAAGTGACTGTGACTTTTGAAACAAAATGTTGGACGGGCCCACATGTCATCCATACCCACAATTCTCACTATATTCCCTCTCTCACTGACGAGTGGACCCCGCTTGTCAGCTTCTTCTTCTTCCTATGCATACAAGAGGGGACAGAGGAGAGGCCGCAGGGGAGGGGCAGCCGGGGAGGGTTGCCAGCGACGTGGAGCCCACATGCGCCTGACGGCGGAGCTCACACCCCCACGGCCAGCAGCGGAGGTCGCGCCACTACACGGGGAGAAGACAGGGGAGTCGTGCTCGCCGTCGGCCGGCAGCGGCGCCCCTCACGCCCGCCTTCCCGCAAGGCCGGCGGTGGAGGGCTCGCGTCCGCACGCGAGGACGGTGGCGAAGGGCTCACGCCCGCCCGTGAGGCCGGCGGTGGAGCCCCTCGCGCCCGCCCGCTCGCGCCCGCACGTGAGGCCGGCAGCGCTCACGCAGATGGAAGCCGCGGCGGGAGGGGAGGAGAGGGCGCCGTACAGGGGAGGCGGAGGAGAGGGCCATCGGGGAGATGCGCCGGGCAGGGGCCGCCGGGGAGGGGCACCGAAGATGGAAGAGAGGGCCGGGCAGGGAGTCGGAGGCGCTACCCCGCGAGTGGAAAAAAATTAGAACGAACCGTTATGTGTGTAATCAGTGGCATGGTGGGTAATTTTGTGACCCAAAAGCCACTAAAAGCAGGGCCTAAGCTGCTTTCGAATTTGTACTAGGCAAAAGCTGCTTTTGGCTTTGGCTTTGGCTTTGGCTGGCAGCCAAGCCCTTTGGTTGGCTTTTGGCTTTTGCCAAAAGTAGCAGCAGCTAAAAGCCCCAACCAAAGGCACCCTTAGACTGGGATGAGAAGGGAGAACGACGACGCGCTGAATCCTACCGGCCCGAACTAACGTGGTGGACTACAAAGCCCGTCCGGAGCTGTCACCTCCTTAGGGTACCACAACTATTCCGTTGAATGGGACACCAATCTAAGACTAAGGTAAGCTCTGAGCACCGTGCTCATAACGAACCAAAGAACCTTTCCCCGGGTACCACGAAGGAAGGTCTCTCTCTCCCGTGAACCACCAGAGATCAAGCGAAGAACGACCACAACACTATAGGGTTCAAGGGAGCTATGCTAACCAAGACTAAACTAACTTTAGTCTAAACCAAGAATAAAGCTTCTAGAGCAAATTAAAAGCTGAATGTAATTGACTCGAAAAGTAAGATAGAAAGATAACTTGAATTGTACTTGAGTCTAAACAAAGAAAGGATACAAGAGTAGTACCGGAACTCTGAAGAAGACTCCTCCGGAACCCCGAGACTAGCTCGACTCGACTCTAACTCCCAAGCTACACTAATCCTACTCTAAGTGAACAAAAGAGGGAATTGGAGATGCTCCTGCGTTGTGTGTCTCATCCAGCGAGTGTGAGGTGCCTTTTATAGGCAAGGAGGGTCGGTGGAGCGCGTGGGGCCAATATGTCAGGTGCGGCCGGATCAGGAGGTCGGCCGGCCCTATGATCCACCGCCTCTTGTCTTGGACGCCCCTGATCACTGCTCCTGAGGCGGTTGTAGGTCGGTTCCTTGGGTCGGTTTCGCCCGACACGCGGATGGATAGGTGCGGCCGGCCCTCTAGGTGCAGCCGGCCCACCTCCGTGCCGTGTGATGTACCGCCTTCGCTCAGGGACGCCTAGGATTGCCTTGGAATGACGGTTGTGGCGGTTGAGCAGCCGGACAAGTGGACCCATTGATCCTAGCCTCCACCTTTGGATCAAACCGACGTTCTTCAGTGAATCGTGCTCGTCCAAGTGTTGCTCGAGCGAGAGGAGGTGCTCTGGATCAGGCACGAGCCACAGGGTAGGGCCGGCCGCACCTGCCAGGCTGGCCGCACCTACAGGGCCGGCCAGACCAGGTGATTCGGCCGTGCCTTGCTCATGTGACACGTTGGTTCCAATTTCTCCCAAAATGTGTACCTGCCTATGAAATTCACAACACTACTCGTGGAACTTTATTAGTACTAAAAATGTGCATGAAACTTGCCATATAGCCCTCTCGAACCCGAGGTTTTGACGGTCGAATCTTTGTTATAAGGACCGTCAACACCTGGCTTGCCGCACAGAAAGCTTGTTCGTGGATTCCTCCTTGTGTTCACCCAGTTCTCGTGCAACCTCTCAAACCGCCTGGTCAGCAACGCCAGCTCGTCCTCTCCAAGCACGTCGAACTCCTCGTCTGGCAAAGACATCAAAGAAGACAGAGAGTACATCCTGGAGCATGCGTTAGCGTTAAACTTAGCACCTTTGCCACCAACGAGAGCAAGACTATGAGAGTCAGTCGGGCTCTCGATCTTGGCTGTCACACCACGGTCCAACTCAGCCGACTTGAGCTTCGAGAACAGCTCGTTCACGGTCAGGGTGTCATACTTCTCGGACTCAAGAATAGCCTCACCTTTCCGTCCCATACAGTGCGATCCAACAAGTGCAAGAGCTTCACGGCTCTATCATGATCATCGTATGGGAGCACGGCCACGTTGGCTCTCATGTTGTTCACCACAACCGTAAACCGCTGGAAAAGGGCATCGACGGACTCGCCGGGGAGATGAGTGAAGTTCTCGTACTCTCTCCGGTAAGTCGCATACATCCGAGCCTGAACTTGAGCATTCCCAGCATGAGCATCCTTCAACTGCTCCCAAATCCTACAAGCTAAGTCCTCTGTCTGAACCCGATCGAATTTGGACTGACACAGAGCACGAAACAAGTAGTCGACCGCCTTGTTGTTGGCGTCGAACATGTCCCTCGATCCCAGAGCAAGGAAGTTAATCGGATGAACATAAGCTGTGTTCACCGTAACGTCCCAAAGGATCTGACCCTTACCGCGGAGGAAAGCCGCCATCCGCCTCTGCCACATCTAGTATTTGCCATCGAAGTGCGGAGGACCCGAACCCTGTTCCTGGTACGCCGTCCTTGGATCTTAGACTGGTTAGAATCTGAAGATCCGTAACCGGCTCTGATACCACTTGAAGGACCGAAAAGGCGAACCAGAGAGGGGGGAGTGAATGGGAGCCGATAAAAATTCTTCTCGAAGGAGATGGGAACTCCAACAAGATGAACACGGCTTCCAAAACTCGTCTTCGACTCAACTACCCAAGTTGGCCAAGACCACGCAGCCACTGGAGTGCTACTGGTCCTAGGAACCAACAACCACCGAAGCTAACCCGAGAACGTAGCGGAAAAACCAACTCGAGCAGCTACGGGACTGCACCGGTCAGACCGGTGAGCAGCACCGGTCAGACCGGTCCCTACTGGAGCAACCTGGCAAAACCTAAGAACTTCCACAGAAGGCCCTTACACCGGTCAGGCCGGTGTAGCTCGCCGGTCAGACCGGTCCAAGCCAGGAAATCCCAAATCCACCAAATAGACCTACCGAGCTCCAAAACTGACCAAACTCGAAACAACATCAACACAAGACAACGGGGAACTCACCAAGGCGTTCACCTGAGGCAAATCCCACAAAGCCTCTGCACCGGTCAGACCGGTGAGCAGCACCGGTCAGACCGGTCAGGCTGGGCAGCTCGGGATGAACAGTGCTCGCGAATCAACACCCCCAAATCCAACTCCCGATCTCCCGAATCGCTCCACGGATTTGTGCAAGACTTTGGGGATAGTAGGAACACCTCATGGGCACTCCATAGCCAAGATTTGGTCCACCAAAACTTGCTAAATCGAGAGGAATCGAAGAAATCCCACCAAGAACACCTCTAACCCTGGAGCCAAGAAAACCCCAAAATCGAGCCTCTTTGCTCATGGATTTGGGAGGGGAATCAAAGGGAAAAGAACCACGAAGGGTTCAAGTATACATCCCCCACCAAATCCCAAAGAGAAAGGTCTCAAAACCGCCACAAGAAATTCGCCAAGAAAGGGCTCCAAAAATCACCAAAAAGGAGAAACGGGAAAGACACATCCAAGCCTTGAGGAACCACGCCGAATCATCTATACATACCAAAGAGGTTCATACAAGGTCTAGCTTGCCGCCCGATCATCCTTCCCTCTCACAAGATCTCACCATGAAGCTCTCAAGCTAGTCCTAGAAATTCCAAAGGAAAAAGGAAGAGGAAAATAGCAAAACAAAATGAGCTAGGGTTCCAAGAGATGGCTGCCATCCTCTCACCACTTGGGTTATATGGAGGCTAGCCGAAAGACTAAATTACCCCTAAGGCCTAATACTAGGATACACACCCCCGAGGTGCACTTTGGGAATCTTTGTCTTCGCACCATCGGACGGATGCATGGCGACTGCAAACTTGCTTAGCCTCGACGCAAGTCTTGCGATCCCGACGCGTGTCCTCCGCTCCGAAGTTTTCGGACTGCGTCGTCGCACACCGGTCAGACCGGTGCTCCTCACCGGTCAGACCGGTACCCAACGATAAGACCGGTTAGACCCACCGGTCAGACCGGTCCGATGCTGCTGCACTCCGTCTTCGGTCTTCGGTCTTGGCTTTGTGGATCAACCAAGGAACCCAGTGGTTTTCTGGTGAACCACCGGAAACCCCGCGAACTCGGTGTAGCCTCCGCCAATCACCACTCATGACTCGGCTCCCATGAAGTCCCGGCTCGACCTTGGTTTTCAGGCTCAACCAAGAAACTGTTCATGACTTCATCTCGCTGTTCTTGCCACCATGTGGCCCGCACTTGACTCCGCTGGCCACCGGGTCCCTCGAACCAAGCCTACTTGTCTTCTCCACACCTGGAGGCCTCACCAGCAACGACCTTTCGCGCTTGTTCTTTACCTGCACCAACACCAGTCAAGCCGCAACCTGCACCTGCAATACTTAGCCAAGAATCAGTTCACACCACATTGTCAATCACTCATCACACCAGGAAGCGACCTACCACCGGTCCTCAAACCACACAGGCTCTCACAAGCACATCCAAGCCATGGCTGAAGCAAATCCAGCTGCAATATTGTACTTGCAGGAAAGCCATACAAGGCTATGGACAAGAAGTCAATACTCTACAATGTCAAAAGTTGACTATGTGACAAATAATTTAGCGGAATGCTTCAACAGTTGGATAAAAAATGACAAGGGGCTGCATCTAGATGACTTAGTGGATACTTTTAGATGGATACCTTATCAAGTGGAACCAGAGGAAAAAAGTTGCACTCAAGATGGAAGGTAAAATTTTACCACATATCATAACTAAGTTGAAAGAGCAAAGCAGGAACCTTGACATTGATGTTGTCACTAGCTCACCTGATGGGATAGCAGAGGTTATAGCAAGGGGAGGTTCTAGTTACAGGTTTGTTGTGAACCTACAAGAAAGGACTTGTTCATGCAGAGCATGGAACATTTCTGGAATACCATGCAAGCATGCAATTGCCTTTATCACCTCTATACCTAGAGAGAAGATAGAAGATCATGTGGACAACCATTACTCAGTTCAGATGTTCAGGGCTGCCTATGATGGTAGAATCCCTTCTATACCAGACAAGTCCATGTGGGCCAAAGAAGAACATGGTTTCTTCATGCATCCTCCATTGTAGAAGTCAACAGCCGGTAGGAGAAGGGAAAATAGATACAAGGGAGCAGAAGAGGGGGGCAACAATATAAATACTAACGGTATGCATTAGTGCCCAATTTGTCGCCAATTCGAACATCATTGGTACACTTGTAAGGATGGTGACCCAAATGACATAGCGGCAATGCTTTTTTTGAGAAAAAACGACTGTGGGGGAGTTCCCCACAGCAACTTCATTTAATTAAAAACCAGGGGATATTTACAAGAGAGAGGGGGGAGGGGAAGATTACAACCCATTAAGTAACTGTCTCCAAAAACTGAATAAAAGAAGCACGTTTGTCCTCCGCTACTCTCACGAGATGGAGGTAGCCCTGAGACTTAAACCTATGTACCCACAGATGCACAGAGGCAGCTCCATTGTCAAAAATCACAGAATTACGAATTTTCCAAATTAACCAGGCAGACATGATGAAAAATTCCAAGAAGAACTCTAGGTTTGAGCTCTGATAAGCCAACCAGATCCTGTCAGTAACCTGCAGAGACAAATCCCAAGCAAAACCCATCTTCTGCCAACAGTCCTGGGCAAAAGGACATCCAAAGAAAAGATGATTTACGTATTCCTCCAAATTCAAGGTGCATAGGACGCAAAACTCATTCGGTTGCACATTGTAATTTCTTCTGAGAAGCATGGATCTTGTGTTTAATCTATCCACAAAGATAAGCCAAAGGAAGAACTTGATGTGTGGGATGCATTTTAATTTCCAGAGAGACTTAAAGGCCAGATGAGCATGAAGATTCTGAAAAACCATCAGATAATACTTCCTTGATGAATAAGTTTGATTTCCCCAAATGAACACCCAAGAATCCTTCTCTGTTGGGTTGTAGGGAACTGTAACAAGAAGGTCTTGTAACTGAGTTAGTTCATGATAAGCCTCCGGGGATATAGGGAGATGAAACAAGGAATCAAGATCTTTAGCCACCATGGCCTCTTGCAAATGAAAAGAGCCTTGGGAATTTGTGAGCTAAAACCTCGTCTAACCAAAGATCATCCCAAAAAGTGACTGTCGAACCACTACCAGGTGAGCATTTTGCAATACCTCTATAGAGCACATGTAGCCTAAGAATATCCTTCCACCAAAACGAACCAGTTTCAGGTGAAGCATGAGGGACTTTGATAGAGTAATATCTATGCCAGATCAAGTGAATCCAAGGGATGTTATGATGATTATAGAACGTATGGAGTTGTTTGAGTAACAGTGCATCATTTTGCAACCTAAGGTTTATAATTTCAAGACCACCTTTACTTTTTGGCTTTTGAACCATTGGCCAGGCAGCCAAGTTGCCCCCTTTCTTTTCAGGATTGTTCCCCCAACAAAGACACTGCTTGCGAATCCTATCAATATTGTCAATCACCCCAGCAGGAAGTTTAATAGAGCACATTGCATAAGTCACTGTAGAGGACAGGACTGAATTAATCATTTCCAATCTGCCAGTATGTGATAAGTACATGGAGCAGGCATTAAGCCTTCTTTCAACTCTGTCCATTAAAGGCGTGAGATCTACCATGTGTGGTTTGGTAGTACCCATGGGCAGTCCTAAGTAGGTAAAATGCATGGAAGCAATTTGACAACCAAGAACTGAGGCCAGGTCTGCCATTTTACTGTCTGAGACATTGAGTGCAATCATAGAGGATTTCTGAAAGTTGACCCTAAGACCAGTGGAAGAAGCAAAATCATCTAAAAGCTGTTTAAGGAAGGCAAGCTGAGGCCTATCTGCTGCTAGAAGAAGGATAGTATCATCAGCATATTGGACAATTGGGAAATCAGCAGAGGCATGTGGAATAGGCATAGTAAGATTTCCTTGTTGCACAGCATCATTGACAATGTATTGTAGTAACTCAGCAGCTAACATCATTGACATAGCGGCAATGCTTGCTGAAAGGTAAAATGGAAGTTACAATTTGTAATAATTTCTACATGTTTTCTGCAATTTTAGTTGCTAACATATTTTGTTTTGCAAAAGTCCACCTAAAAAGAAGAAAAAGAAGACAACACCAGTTACTACTGAGACTAGTATTGTGCTTGCAACACCTGCACAAAGGATGGTCTTTACAGATCTACCTGATGTTGCTAATCTATCAAACAAAAGAAAGAACAGATCATCCTCATCAACTCGTGCAAATCTGTGAGGTAAGCTAATTCTCTTAAATTGTCCTTTCACCACTTCAATAGATTTACTAATGTCTCCTTTTTCAGAGGGTCTGCAACTGGTTCAAATCAAGTAGATCATTTGGCTATAGCATATCCTTCTGGATTAAATGAGCAGCACATGGTTGAGAAGAGCACAAGTCAACAACAGCACAAGAAGAAGAGGGCCATTAAAAAAATACTTACTCCAAACAAGGATAGTCCAGCCATGGCAACCCGCAACAAGGTCCCTAGTTCTCCTTCTAGTCCGGCCATGGGAACTAGGAGCAAGAAAAGACTTGATCTTTGATCAGTTTGCATATGTATGACTTACTTTTGTAGTACTTGAGGTCTGCATGACCAAACTCTGGATGAGCTTTTGTAGTACTTGATGAGGTCTGCATGACCAAACAATGTTTATACTAGTAATGAGGTCAATGTAACCATCTTATGTGTGCAAACTTGACTTTGTGATCAAGCTGACTATGCATGTTGATGATATATTTGAACCTCCTTTATGTCTGTTGTATTCTCATAAATACCTATTGCGGTTGCCTCAATTGATGGGTTTTTTTTGGCTATCTTGTAATATTATATTAGCGTGTTGTGAAGAGGTCATGATGGACGGTGGCAAAACATTTACTGGGTTGTCTATTATTTGGATCATTGAAAAGTTATTATATTACTACATTTTTTGATAAAAGTTATTATATTTACTATGACGGAGTGGTATACAGGAAAAAAGATTCGGTTCCTTTTATAGTGGTACACAAGTAAAAGTGAAGTTCTTATGCACATGAGGGCAAATGGTCTTTTTCCTTTGCTGTTAGCTTCCGTTACCTCCAAACTGAACGGAATGGCTCACAGGGAAAGAAACTTTTGTTGGATGGGTTTGAAGAACTTTTCCAAAAACCAGTGGTACACAGGTAAGGTGCATCTTTTGTAATGGTTCACTGGTAAAAATCTCATAAGCTTTTGTAATCACTATGTGACCTATATTGATAGTTGAATCTGATCAAAAGAATTTATCAGAATAAACAGTTCTTTGGATTATGGGTCCTCAAGTTAGCTTACACAAAGTTCCTGTTTTTTCAGCGTGTCGGCATAGTGCGTAGCTCATGCTGATTCACAAGTGCGTTCCACCAATTTAACCATATGCAGTGTGACTACCACCAACTAAGCTCTAAAATGTGTATCACCTGAAAAGCTCAAGGGGTAGAACTTTTATTGATATATGCTTAACTGGAAATGAGAAATCATGCTTTTGGTTGCATGATGATCTGTCTAGGACACTTGTTGCGTTTGTACTCTATAAAGAAAGCGAGCCGGGAGACGAGGGGCTGAAGAGGGTATATACCATCATCATATCAAACACAACACCAAGAAAATGTATGATATAAAAATTGTGTGAACAAATTGAAAGAACTAAGCTGTGGGCTGGAAGTAAACATAAT
The DNA here is from genome assembly GCA_036936925.1 of Cenchrus fungigraminus. Taxonomy (NCBI): domain Eukaryota; kingdom Viridiplantae; phylum Streptophyta; class Magnoliopsida; order Poales; family Poaceae; genus Cenchrus; species Cenchrus fungigraminus. Next base: position 76,616,663 of record CM072768.1, on the reverse strand, counting down.
ATCCATTTTATACAAATCTAAAAGCCTCAAGAAAAGGTAATTGACATATATGTCGGAGCCTTGGGGAAAAGCAGCTGATGGACCTGTACAAAAATTTAGTTAGAACCCGGTAAAAAAGGAGTAACATGTATACAAATTAACATTCAGGGCAGCAGAGATGAACATGCTCTTTTGATCTTTAATTTGATCAATAGAACATAAGTGAATTGATTTCTTACACTAATATTGACAATTGTGCAACAAATAAACATTGCATTTGACGTTAGTTACAACGTATACTTATGAACTGACCTGTATATATTTTGAGAAGAGAACCATCTCTTGTTCTCTTAACCAAAAAAAGTGCACAGATATGTTGTTTTTCTATCAGTATCTCTGCTGCCTTGTTGGTGCCAGATAGCATATGCATCTTCCACCATATCAGGATTCCTTACTTAACCACCAAGTATTGGCGCATCGTGTTAGATACAATAACCTTAGGCCCATGTAGTGTAGGTGCATGCGGTCCTTGTTCGCTTTATTAGTTCCTCTCTGCTTTGTGCTTTCTAAGATTTGCAAAAAGATATGCAGTGTAGAGAACCAGCCACACGGGTTGTGTGTGCCTACAGTACAGGATCCTTCTTCAGACCCTTGTTTAGTTTGATGCATGCTTTCATGATGAACAGGGTAGTAAAGTAGGATAGGAAAGGACCCACTCTTGTTTTTGTGCTTTAATCAGTTTTTCACATATTCTCTTTACTATTATACACGTACGGTTGCGCAAAGCATTGTTTGTCTAGAACTTCAGATAGAGAGAACAATTTTGTTGTTTTTAGTGCACGACGAACAAATATATCAGGTTTTGTGGATGTGTGATACTAGTTCAGAAATGCAAACCATCTTAAATTTTCAATTAATGCATTGCATGATACGTGAGTCGTACAGCTTATTACCGCATGATCAAGAGCGAGACGATTTACGTTAGGTGCTTCTAGAATGCTGTAGGCATTAGCTGCGGCAACGAAAGCATCTCCAGGGACGCCGATTACAAAAGGCTGTCTGCATGCGACAGCGCACTTGTACGTCGTCACTGTCCGAGTCCATGTGCTCAAGTCTAGGAGCAGCTAAAGCGAGAAGAGGATTCCACACGGCAAGAACCGGGAGCTGTTCCTTGAACCTGCTTTCCCAACATGCTTTTGGAACAATGGAAAACGTAAGAAACAAGCAGCCCGCCCATGGTATAAGTTTCTAGTTTTCGGTAGTCTCGAGACCATGCTTTCAGGACTGAATTCTCAGCTTTTTCTCAATCAGACGATGGTTCTCTTTGAAAGACGATATTTTAGTTTCTTCCATGGAGAATTTTTTTTGTCGGATTTGTTGAGCAGTATTGTTTCACTGGGACGAAGCTTCCTAATAATAAAGATAGGCGATGTCAAGTATGTGCATGAGGAGTTGATTCCTTGACTGTTAGAGCTCCAAGAACAACAGCACTACAAGTTGATCTGACCATGTTCTTGACATATACTTTCTGCAACGACTCACTCTATAATGCATTTCCTAGTGAATTTATATATGTGGGGGAAAGAGTTAGTAGTTGAAGCCGATGTGAGTTAGTAATTGCAGCCAATGTGTAGGGATGTGACAATGACTCATCTGCAACACTAGCAGAGATAAACAGGTGCAGAAGTAATTCTACCACCAGCTGGTGCATGAATGTGTTGACGTTTTTGTACTAGGAGAATTCTGATCTGCCTTCTTAGTGCTGTTGTCTGTTCATTGCAACGAGACACTTTATTTTGTCATCTTTTGCATTGAAGACGACCTGCCTAAGGTTTGAACAAAAACACGCATGTGCTCAAATACTGAGCTTAACTTCTACTAGAACTTATGATGTCACTTTATTAGGCTTTATACTGTGCAATATCTAACAAATGAAACAGCTATCATACAATCCTTCAGTCCAGGGTATAAAAAGAATAGTCATATATCTTCGCTAGAATAGCTCATTTTTATTGGTGTTAGATTGTTGGGTCACAAAGTAATTCAAACGAATCGAATGCTTGTAGCCTAAGAGGGGAAGGGGTGAATAAGACAACTTAAAATCTTAACATATGGCTTCCACTAGTTTGCATAAAGTAAACTAGATCATTTCCTAGATATGCATCTAATGTTAGTTCTAGTGTGAAACACCCATCCCAAAGAGTTTTACAACCTATAGTCAATCATATCAAGATACTACTCTATGAAACTAAAGGCACACAAACAAGGGCGGATCCAAGATTTCTAAGAAGTGGGGTTGAGTTTTCCTTCTTCCTCTTCTCTTCTCTCTTTTTCTTCTTCCTCCTCATTTTCTTATGCTACATTTTCCTCCATGGCTGGAATTTATTGGGGGGCACAGGGGCTCCAATGGAGTGTGCGGGGGAAGGGGGGCTCCAGCCCCCAGCCCCCATGCTGGGTTCGCCCCTGGTCACCTTGATGCCGCCTCCACTAAGGAGCTTCTCCACCAAGAGAGGGGTCTCCACGTCCCCCGCATATAAGCGTCCTCGCCGCTCCACATCAAGCCGGAGGGTCGAAGACTTTGCTGGAGAGCCACTAAGACCCCAAGGCTTTCGACTCACCTTTTGCAACTTGATCCACTCGAGAATCACCTCACAAGGTACGCACACCTTTGCATCTCACTCAGCTCTAAGCCTATACAAGCACGACACACACTATAAGCATGTGCAAAGCCTTTGGATGTTCACTTAAGCACTCTGATGGCATAAATGTGATCTCCAATGTGCCTTGCACTAGACTTCAGCTCACTCCATCAACCTCAAATGGGTGAGTGGAAGGGTATAAATAGCCTATGGCATCCTTGTAGCCATTGCACAACAACTAGGAGAAAATATACCATCGGATGAACCACTGGTGGTATTTCTAGGCCATCGGTTCACTTGGTGCCCTTCAACGTCACATATCCATTGCGATCCTTGCTGACATAATTCGTCCGACGCATTCACCGACGCTCTTCTGGTGACCGTTGGTTCATCCACTGCTGAAAGATCCCGCGTCACTCCCTCTTTGTGTGGAACCAAATAATTTATCGAATGAACCGATGTCTTCATCTAGTGCACCATCGGTTCATCCAACGGCCCCTGTTGACTTAAGTCTTCATGCAGTGTACCATCCGACGCATTCACTGACTTGAGTCTTCGCAGATTTTTGCCCACGGTATTCATTCGATGCTTCTAAAAACTAGGCCGTCGCTTCATCCGACGGTCCCTGTTGGTTTTTTTGCAGTGTACCTAGGGGTGGTAATGGGCTATGGCCCTTATGCATTCTTTACAATCTAAAAAAGCCCTACTACTTTCTAGCTCAAAATTGTATACTAATATAGCCCGGTTCTTGTTTGGCCCGATCCTTAAATTTGCTAGACTAAATTGGAAGGCCCATATGACCCCTAAATGTACCATTTCATCCATCGCTTGCATCGACATCTTCTTCTAAGTGTCGTTGGTTCATCCAACAATGTCTTTTTCTTCTATTTTCTTCCTCTTGAACTTGCCATCACTTCGAGTTGACTTATCACCATTTAGAGCTTTAAAATATATACTAACTCTGGATTTTTTCTATGTTTAATCCGTGGCATGTTAACTTTGACTGTGGTTTCATCTATGAGACCTATAAAGCTTTAAAAAAAATGCTCAACTACAATAGTTAGTCTCATTGACTATGTTGCCATGAATCATTAAAATCATACTCGAACAACTGGCTAGACAGCCATGTTCACTACAGTAATAACACTAGCAGAACAAACAAAGCTTTTTGCCGGTACAACAGAATTAGGATAGCACATCAAGGAAATCAACCTTGCACTGTCTGTGAGCAGTGCTCACCAATGGCCAATATAATTCATTGACACAATGCTTGTTTTGTGCTGTCAGCCGTCCAAAGTGATGTGAAGAATCCCTAACCAACATACCTAGCCAAACCTTTTGCAAAGCTAAAAAATTTTTGACCAGTTTTTTTTTGACCGGTATTGCTTTCTGCACACAGTAACTACTTTCTATTGCCTACTAGAAATGGAAGTTGCTAATGCTTCTTCCAAATAAAAAAAAAGATGAGTTGGTAATCTCTTATCCCGGCCCTTCGCTCTTCTAATGGGCAATGTATGTACACATCAGGAGATAGGTTGATCCTTCTGGTGAAGACTAGCCAATTTTTGGACGTACGAGTCACGATCCTATTCGATCTTCAGGATACAGTATCAACTATCAAGTGGCTCTCAAGAAAAGAAAAGAAGAAAAAAAGATAAACACTACCAAGTGGTTGTACAACCTGCAAATATAAGGAATCGGATGCTCGTAGCCAGGGGTGGAGCCAAAGGGGGGCGCAGGGGCCTGGCCCCCCTATGCTCTGCTGTGGATACTGATACCTCACAGGAGCTACTAAGTCATTCTGTTACTTGTAGGGTTAGAGCCCCTACTAATAAAAAATCTTACAATTATTTTTGAATGGAACAAGCTCGATCGTCAGCCCACCAGCCTAGCTACGAGGCCATAATGATTCGCTCTATCTTTTAGTGTTTCATATGCAAAAATTACTCATGTAAATTTTTTTCACCAAACCCATATTTATTCTCTATTATCCAAGATTCATTTACAAGTGCAAACAATTAGTACCATCAATGTGTAATCAATCTATGTATATTTGAATCATATAACATAATAATTCGTTGTTACATGGTATGATGGTAACATTATACAATCTTTTTTTTGCGAAGTTGTACACGTACAATCGAATATATGATTTGTCAATCTCATTTATAAAATAACTTTTTCATCAACACATATTATGTACTTCAATTTTTGATAATGTTTTTTGTTTGGTGTCTCGGCCCCCCTTATGCTCAAATCCTGACTATGCCCCTGCTCGTAGCCTAAGAGGGGGAGGGGTGAATTAGACAACTTAAAGCCTTAACCTATGACTTCCACTACTTTGCATACAGTAAACTAGAGATCATTTTTATCTAGATGTGCAATCTAAGGTTGATCTAGTGTGAAACCCTCATCCCAAAACAAGTTTTGCAACCTATAGTCAATCCTAGCATGACATTACTCTAGGAAAATAAAGGCAAGCAAGAATTGCAAGAGTAAAGCGGAAACGTAAAGAGGGATGAGAGAAAGCAAACTCTTGACACGCGATTTATCCCGTAGTATCGGTAGGCATTAAGCCACCCCTAGTCCACGTTGTTGAAGCACTCCACACAAGAGTATTGCTTCCTGGTCACCAAGTCTCTCCCAAGAGCATCACTTGACTAGCCACAAAGGCTCGCCACGAAGGCACTCGTCAAGCTCTCTTGGTCACCTTGATGCCGTCTGCACTAAGGAGCTTCTCCACCAAGGAAAGGGGTCTCCACGTCCCCCACACAAAGTGTCCTCGCCACTCTACACCAAGCCGGAGGGTCGAAGATAATTGCCGGTGAGCCACTTAGGACCCCAAGCTTCCGGCGCACCTTGTACAACTTGATCCACTCAAGAATCACCTCACAAGGTAGGCACACCTTGCTCTCACTCAGCTCTAAGCTAAACCTAGCACTAAGCACACACACTAAGCATGTGCAAAGCCTTTGGATGTTCACTTAAGCACTAGCATGGCATGGATGTGATCTTCAATGTGTCTTGCACTTCTTTGGACTTCCACACACTCCAGCAACCTCAAATGGGCAAGTAGAAGGGGTATAAATAGCCCAAGGCTTCCAACTAGCCGTTGGCTAAAAGCTGCAGAAAGCTATCCCATAAGATGATCCGACGCTATGCTTTTTCTGAGCGTCGGTTCATCTGGTGCTATTAGTCGTTACCTTCCATCGCACATGACCGTTGACACAAATCATCCGACGCTTCAACCGATGCACCGTCGGTTCATCTAGTGCTGAAGCGTTCACGGCCAAAACCTTACTGTCTTGAATTTCAAAGCCATCAGATGAACCGTTGGTTGAAACCTTTTGACCATCGGTTCATCCGGTGCTGAAGGCCGCTGAGTCAAACCCTTACTATCTTGATTCCATAAATCATAGGATAGACCGATGGTTCCCTCCAATGGACCGTCGGTTCATCCGACGCCTCTGTCTCCGCTTCTGTGTCTTGAGGAATTCATCCGGCGCATGTAAAATATGGACCGTCGGTTCATCCGGTGGTCCATGCTGACTTGAGTCTTCACGCAGTGTTCCACTTCATTCGGCATGTATACTATCTTCTCATTTTGACATGTGGCACTTTTGCATCCTTAGGACCTAGAAATGTGTACAAAGACATGCTTAACAATATGGTTGGTCCCATTGGTCATGTTGTCATTAATCACCAAAATTAAACTCGAAGAAATGGCATATGGGGCCATGTTAGCTATAGAAATAATCATTCTGTAGTTATCCTAGCAACTAGTTGCTGGCACAATGTACACAAGGTGGTCGATCCTAACGTAATTAACAGAAACAGTGGCGGAACTGGAGAGAAAAATCAAGAGGGGGGGACTCAAAATTTAGCAATTTACACTAATTTCTCATTGTTCAAGCAAGTATACAATACCTAGTCATGACTATATAAAGCAAGTTACTATTCAATGGTAATACACAAAAGCAAATAGTTTGCAAAGGTCAATACACATTGTTCATTTAAACTTCACCTGAGATTCTTCAACGTATTGAAATAATCAATAATCGAATTTCCGAGACCTTCAATGCAATCTCTCAGTATAAGATAAGAAATTAAATCGAAAATAGTTGAATTATAGACTAGGGAAATATACTTGCTTACATTACTTTGAGTGTGAGGAAAAACATAAGAGGCTTGTTGATTATGGATGCTGACAATGAGATAGTAAAAGAAAATTAGTTTGTTGGGGGTGGCCATGGCCCCTGCCGGCCACCCCCCCCCCCCCACCCCCACCCCAAGATCCGCCACTGAACAGAAATAACTTTGCAAACGAACCGCAATGCAAGCTTAGTTTTATCAGAAACTAGGATACATCTGAATTGTCCTAAACGTTAGGTATTTGTGAATTATTATTATTATTGATAGTTCATATAAGAAGCATGCTGTTTTCGACCCAAAAAACAATGGTGCATATATTAGTTCTCTGAGAAGTGCTACAATGACACATAAGGACTCATCTTTCGTACTTGTCGAGATGAAGAAAAGATAAATATCTTTCTTTCATGAGCGATCGTACATATATAATAATATGTTAATACTTAATATGCTTTTGGACAATGATGAGAAGCTAACCAGTCAGCCATGAAGAGACTGGCAAGCTGGTAGGAAGTCTCAGTAAGATCGAAAACATTTCATCATAAATCACCAAATATTTTAAGGAACAATTATTATTTTTTCATCTGACAACAAAGTTCTTTCCGATGCTAGCTAGACTTCAGATTTCAATCAACATTTTTAAACATGGTCTACTAGGAAGGACATTATCTTGTAGACCTCTAAGTTTTAGATGATACTGATCAGTTATTGTGAGCCCTGTGTTCACTACTAGAGAATCGCACATATATCCCAGGCTCGATTTTTCATTTGTACCGGGTATTTTGCCCCCGGTACAAATAAGGACATTTGTACCGGTTGGAGTCACCAACCGGTACAAATGTCCTCTCACAGAGGCTCGGCAAGGCCGGACACAACTCAATCGGTACAAATGCCTCACATTTGTACCGGTCGGAGCCACCAACCGGTACAAATGTGAGGCCATCACATTTGTGCCGGGCGAGGACACCACCCGGTACAAATGTATGCACATTTGTACCGGCCCGTGTCTTGGCCTGGTACAAATGTGCAACGGCTATTTTTTCTTCTTCTTCCCCCTGCCTGAGCCCCCTCCATACTCTTCTTCTTCCTCTCTCCAACTCGAGCTCTCCCTCCCCAATGGCGCCCTAGGGAGTTTTTACCCTATTTGCGACGATTTCTCCACGATTTGACTCATTGAAGTGGTGTAGAGGTTAGTTACGTCATCCTACCTTCATATACGGTTGGCACTTTAAGTAATATTCTTTGTACTTAGAGTATTTATTCCATTCCCAAATTAGCTAAGAATGGTGTTTTTTTTGTTTAGATGCATATTGGTTTATGTTCTAATAGAAAGAAAGTGTCATGATAGATGTATGAGATGTGTATGTGATGATAGATTTTTTCGATTCATTTATTTATATTGAAAATTAGTTTACTCAATTGATTTCATCATGAGAAAATTAGTTTCCTTATTAGAAATTTAGTTTTCATCATTAGAAAATTGATATCTTTATTAGAAAAGTAGTTTCCTTATTACAATAAGTTTTCATCATTATAAAATTGATATCTTCAGTAGAAAAGTTGTTTCCTTATTACAAAAGTAGTTCTCATTATATTTTCGTATATATATATATATATTCATAAGAAAAAAATAATATTTCACAGTTTAGTCTTTCACAGTGGGAGTGGGTTGGTTGTTTGGCTAGAAATTATTAAATAAAATTTCGTGCATATTTTAGGTATAACAATGGCAAGTCACTTTTTTGGTCGTGGTGGCGGCCGTCGAGGTGGTCGTGGTCGTGGTCGTGGCCGAGAGGCGGTCAGGGACTACACATTGTTGACGACCGCCCACCGTTGCCTCGTCCTCCAGGAATACACTTCACCCATGGCGTCATTAACTTGCCTAACGGTGATCGATGTCAAGGATCTGCTCCAAACATAGTAATATTCTTTCCCTCTATAAACCGGATTTTTATTACAAGAATACCAATTTTCATTTCATAACATGCAGAATATCGATCATATAAAGTGGTTCCGAAATGTTCTCGATAAGATTGGTGGTACCCCTCCTGTTGTACAATGTGCGGTTGTCGGTGCAAACAACGTCATTCAATTAAAAATCTCTTTTGACATACCTGTTCGAGGACCATTTCGCTCCTCGCTGTCATAAGAACCCCCCACAATGCTATCGATTGTTGAGTGGGATAGCCCTTCACCGTTTAAGAGGACTTTTGAAATGACCACAGTGCAGAAGTGCTTAGAACAACTTAGCGCAAATGTGTTCTTTCTGCCAGATTACTCTTATTTTCTAATCAAGACACTCGAGGAGGGAGAAAGTGTGACCATGACCGCAAAGAGACTTTGTCGCCTGAATGAAGATGACATGGTATGGAGCATAGAATTATCATTGAGCATTTTTAATTTAACTAGCTGTGCTACATTTTTTAACATTCGTATTTTTCTTAACTTTAGGATATCTTAGGTCAAACCTTTGCGGCAATGAGTTTTCATGCAATTCTAGAGCAAGTGTGCGATGTTTTGGGATTTTCTTACGAGGAACCAAATCCGCAACGCACAAGAGGTGGGAAGTTCCAGGCTCATATTTCATTTTGCCCGCCATATCAATTCAACTCTCCACTGTTTCAGATTTATGGAAGTCAATGTGACCATTCATGTGAAGTTAAAGAGAGTAGTGCACTAATTCATGCTCTAGCATATATTAGTGAAGTTCTGGACTTCAAAATTGGAGACTTCAACTATATGACTTACTTGTTTAAGAAAAATGGAGGATCAGTATGAAATATGTGTTGTGCGTGGATGTACCTTATGTTAAGACTTAAGTATTGATGTACCCTTTTAATTTCTGTGGATTTGAACTTGTTGTCTTTGTTAATTAAGACTTAAGTATTGATGTACCCTTTTATTTCTATGGATTTGAACTTGTTGTGTTTGTTAAGATCGACTTAAGTATTGATGTACCTGATCTTATCCCTTGAATGCCTAATTACTTGTGAGTTTTGAAATACGTGAAATCGATCCGAGATCGGGTCAACATGGTCTACAAGAGTGTCAAGCCACTGTATACTATTCACTAGTCAATTTTTGCAATTATATCTTAATAAAAATAGTAACCATTTCAATTTTTGTAAATTCATTAAATTTAAAATAATAATTTTACGTAGAAATATACACGAGCAAGACCAAATCTTAATTACCATATTAATAACATTAGATGTTGTACTTAAGAAGGATTTTGCATGAAAAGAAAAAAAAATTTAGTTGTTGCAGTGAAGGAAAAAAGAATGCCCATTCGAAGATATTACTCGTTAATGATAATAAAGTTGTCATTTTGATTGTTGAATGTACTGTTGCCTAGTATATATGTAAAGTAAGAATACTAAGTTTTTTCTGCCATTTTATGTGTTGTTTACAATTTATAATAAATAAAATAGAAATTTAGGATATTTAAAGCTAATTAAATTGATAAAAGAATGAAATGCACATTTGTACCGGGCCTCCTCATGCCCCGGTACCAATGTGCTTTTCGTTATGGCACGAAATGAAAAGCACATTTGTACCGGGGCATGAGGAGGCCCGGTACAAATGCTCACATTTATACCAGGCCTACTTTTTGCCCCGGTACAAATGAGGGGGTGTTATATATGCCCCTTCTTCTTCCCCTTGCCTGCTCATTCTTCCCCTCCTCTGCCCATCACGTACGCCGCCGCGCCTCCGCCGCCCGTCCTCAGATCTGCCGTCTGCCGCCCGCCCGCGCCCATCCCCGCCCGCCCCACCGTCGCCGACCTCGTCCGTCATCACCCCCGCGCCCTGCGTCACCCCCGCGCGCCCGTCGTCGCCTTCGCGCGCCGTCGACGCCGATCCCGGCCGGCCACTGCCTCCGCGCCGTCCGCCCCGGCCGCCTCCCCCACCGCCGTCTCCGCCGCGCCGTCCGCCCCCAGATGTGCGCGCCCCCCACGCCCGTCGTTGCCCTCGCATGCGCCGTGTTGATGCCGCACCGTCTCGGCCGGCCACCGTCTCCGCGCCGTCCGCCCCGACCGCCGTCCTCGTCCTCGTCCGCCCCGGGCGCCGCCCCCAACGCCGTCTCCAACACGCGGTGCATCCACGACGGCGGGTATGGCCGGCCGCTGCGAGCTTGCCATTTGGGGGCTGACATCAGCCCGGTGGTGGCTGACGTCAGCACCCTTTTTTAATTTTTTGTATTTCAGTTTCTATTTACTATAAAATTTGGTTTAGATTTTGTTATAGATTTTAATTTATAACTAGATGTTATTTAGAATTTAAATTTACAATTACATTAAATTTAGATTAAGATGTAAATGTTATTTGTAGAATTATATTTAAATTTACATTAAATTTAGATTAAGATGTAAATGTTATTTGTAGAATCAAATTTAAATTTAGTTTCGCTCGACTCGACACGTGAGACTCCGCTCGATATGTTTTTTACTCGCTCGACACGACCTCGACGCGACACGTTAGACTCGCTCGACACGTTCGATTCGCTCGACACGACACTACCGACTCGCCCGACATGCTCGACACGCTCGACACGACACTACGTACCGACACTCCTGACTCACCTGACACGCTAGAAAATTAGTTACTTCATTACAAAATTAGTTTCTTCATTAGAAAATTAGTTACTTCATTAGTAAATTAGTTTCTTCATTAGAAAATTAGTTTCTTCAATAGAAAATTAGTTACTTCATTAGAAAATTAGTTTCTTCATTAGAAAATTAGTTTATTCAATAGAAAATTAGATACTTCATTAGAAAATTAGTCTATTCAATAGAAAATTAGTTTCTTCAATAGAAAATTAGTTTCTTCATTAGAAAGTTAGTTTCTACAATAGAAAATTAGTTACTTAATTATAAAATAATGGTTATTTATTCTTGTTATTTAGTGACAATGGATCCAATAGCGGAGCAGCAACGCGAAGAGGCATTTTTAATGGACATAATTGCTAACAATCATGGTTCGAACAATCCGGTTAATGAACAAGATCAGCGCGAGGCTGACAGCTACCTGAACATGTCTCGTGATGGCATCGATGCGGAAGAGCAACCAATTGCCGAGACAAGAAACGATGGGCAACCATCAGAGGTATACTTAGTACAAACTAGTACCACGTTACGCTTTAAGTTTAATTACTAAATGTTAGTGGAGCAATCAGTTAATAGTCCTTAATTTTCCAGCAACCGTCATCGAGCAGCAAAAAGGCTCGTGGGATACGAGGTCTGAATAAGAAGCTAGAGGGTCGTTTGATCATCACATATGTTTCTGACGAAGGCATGCCATTAGATCCACATGACAATGTCGTCAAGTTGACAAACCACATTGGGGCTCTTGTCAGGGATCACATCCCAATAAGCTTTCGATATTGGAAAGGATCTGAAGCTGCAGCTGAAGTTCAAAATGAAGATGAAGAGGCACAAGAAAATGCACAACAATATATGGTCCCAGACACAGAGAAGAACATGATTTGGGCCGAGGTGCAATTACACTTCTCATTTCCAGAAGGTACAAATCTGGCAAATGTGCGAACTTGGGCATTGCAGAAGGGTGCAATAGCCTTTCAGTCGTACAAGAAGCGGCTGAACAAAGACTACATCAAGAAGGGACTTGCACCCGATTTCACAAAGAAAGGACTTTCAAAGTTGCGAGATCACTGGGATTCATTTGTGCAGTACAAGCAATCGCAAGAAGCCGCCAAGATGATTGAAACCAACACCATCAATACATCTAAAAAGAGAGAATTTCATAAGCTTGGGTCTGGAGGTTACAAGGTGGCTATGCCCAAATGGGATAAGATGGAACATGATTGTATTGCACATGGACTCATACCGGCAACTATAGATTGGCCCGAACGAGCAAGGACTTATTTTTATGCACATGGTGGCACGATCAATCTTGAAGATGGAACATTAGTACCAGGTGACCAAATAAGAGAGATTGCGGCAAGACTTGTTGTTGATCCGCATGACTGCTGAAGGAACATTTGTGCCTGATTGAGAGAGAGACGAACTTAGTGCTGCAATAGGCACTAAAGAACACGGTGGGCGTTGCCGAGGCAAAGGTGCAGTTCCACGGAAACTCGCATGGCGTGAGCAAATTGACTCCTATAAAAGTCACAAAAGGTCTAAGGACCAACAACAACGACAACTAAGAGAGTTGCAAGATCGCGTAATCAGAACCGAGGCAAGAATGGAGTAAATCATTGACGAGCATGTGGCTCTTGCTATTAGCAAACAATCGTCTCATCAGGAAGGTCCTACTGATGAAATGAGCCCAACTGCTAAGGGGAAAAGCAGTATCGCTTCAACAGAACATGCACCAACAGCCACAGAAGCAGCAGCACCAGCATTTGAAGCACCAAACCCAGGCTCATCGGAAAATCGGTCACACTGGCCCGTGGATGACATCACCGTGAGGTCAGCGTGTGAGATTCTCGATGTTTGCAGAAACAAGAAGCTTGTGGTGGCTCATGGCATCGCTGAGAAAACTGTAGAAGGGGATAGCATCACGGGCCACCATTGTGGAATTGAATATTATGCCAGAGTTTTTGTGGACCGAGTGCTCAATGGTTGGGCTGACCTGTAGCTGGAGGTACCGGGGCCTAATGGGGAAGAGTTTCTTCAAGATGCTGTGCATACTTGCATTTTTTGGCCCAAAGCTCACATAAGGATTACGCAAAAGCCACATTCTCCTCCAGCTGACGATCAACTACCGCACTCACCAGCCGCCATGCCTGAACGCGACGATCAACTACCGCATTCACCAGCTGCAAGGGCAGAGCGCAACATGAGTCATGTAGTTGACAGGGATCCAAGCGAGAGTCCACCTCCTTCTCCACCTTCTGCACATGTTAAGGGCAAGGGCAAGCGACAAGCTCCTCCTCCGCATCCAAAGAAGAAGAAGAAACCCAAGCAGAAGAAGCCTCCACCAAAACTTGCTTATGACAAGACAGAGGAGGAACTTGACGAGGCAGTTGAGGAAGAATTGAATAGACAGATATTCAAAGCTCCCAAGCCTCCAGTTGAGAAACCAATTGACCGGGTCAAATTTCATGGTTTCATGAGGAAAATGAAGGAGGAAAGAAGAAAAAAACAAGATGATTTTCCCAAGCCATTGAGTGACTACGACCGGCAAGTACTCAAGAGTCAACGTGGGAAGAAAAAAACTTCATCTAAAGTTCCACAACTTGGTACCCAGTCCAAACAATCTATCCCCGACCTCAAGGTGCTTTCAACATTTGACCAGCAAGTGTCTGAATTTAACAAAGACACAGGTCTGACTGAAGCTCAAATTCGAGGGGAGGATGCAATCCCAACTCATGAAGGGACATATAGGGAAACTAGACCACTTACACCATATGAGCAACAATTACTTGATTTTGCCAAATCATCAGGTCTGACTACAGCACAACTTCTAGGGGAGGAGGAAATTGCAAAGCATAAAGGGGCAAATAGACCGGAGTATGTGCCTGGGCGTGAGCTTGTATGGCCGCGATTGCTCCAGTATCTTCCAACGAGGATGTATGAATTGCACAAGTGGCACATGTTCCAAGCTGCCGGCGGGATGGACTTGCTCTATGTTCGCATTGAGGACCATCATTATTTCCATGGGCATCAGGTCTTCACTATTCCAATGAAGGAATTCTGGTTCCTATTCAATATGGATGCACTTGATGTCTCATTCGTCAGTTGCTGGGTTCTGTAAGTGTTTATTCTACTATAAGTTAAAAATCAATGCTCTAGGCACTTTATCTCATATCTAAACTTCTATATTTTTTGTGTCATACAGTTTTGAGATGCAACGTACCAGGAGGAAAGGAATCATGAGTGTGGGGTACATGGATCCTTTGATGATAACTCAGAACACTCTCAAACTTAATGAGAGGAAAACACTTAATCACATCATCAACTATCTAGACAAACACCATGATAAGGCTTGCATAGAGCTGCCATACAACTTCGGGTGAGCAACGTGTATCTCATCTCCTTATCTTTTTCAAAACTTACATTGCATATTTTAAGAAACTAATACTTCTCTGCATCTATGGACAACTTCCACTGGATTCTCTTTAGTTTTTGTATGACGCGAAGCGAAGTCTTTGTCTTCGACTCTTTGTACAAGACTATAGATAAAAGTAGATATCAAGATGTCGTAGAGTTGATTAAAACTGCATGGACTTGTCTTTGTGATAAGTACCCCGGAAAGTTCCACAAAAACCTTTATGTTCACTATGATTGGCTAGTACGTGTCTTTGCTTATTCTTCAATTCTTACATTACAATAAAAAAATTATTTCATGACTTGGTTTTCCCATATGTGCAGGTCATGACGCAGCCTTCTGGCACCAATCTATGTGGATATTATGTGCGCGAGTTCATACACCGTCTTACAGCCTGCACTGATGGTGGAAAATTCGAAGAGAAGGTGCGTGCACACACAATTGCGACTACATGTAGTTCTTATTGTTCATATTCTCCGCTCCGGTTCTTATTCTTTTGTTCATATTCTTTGGTAGATTTCTAGCATCAAGGAAACATTCCTCGAGACAGAACAAATCCGATTGATACAAGAACAATTATGTGGATTTCTTCTAGACGAGGTTATTAGTCCAGGGTGAGAGCTTTATGCTGGCTTATCCTCCATTCTTAGTATAGGAGCGACGACCGGGGAAGGGACAAGTCAGAACATGAAGGAAGCATCTGGAAGCAAAGACAAAGGCCAAGCATCTGCAAGCAAAGACAAAGGCCAAGCATCTGGAAGCAAAAATTAAACTCTGCTAACATTTCATCCAATGTATATTATTAATCTAAATTTCAGTGCGGACAAAATGCTAATGTATAATATTATTTCCAAAGTTCTTCAATTTCAGGATTTGCGATGATATATTCTACAGGCATTCGTATATATTTATTTGTATAATATTATCTCTAATATTATACAAATAAATATATACGAATGTATGTAGAATATTATCTCAAATATAACATTTTATATGCCACACGACTTTATATTACAGCGTATTACGATTAGTATTAGTACTTTAAGCAAATACGTTAGAGAAAAGAAAAACACAAAACAAAAAAACAATCATTTGTACCGAGTGGTACCTCCACCCGGTACAAATGCTCCCCTGCCACGTCGTCGGGTGGAGGGCACATTTGTACCGGGCCGAGGCTCCGCCCGGTACAAATGTGAGGCATTTGTACTGGGTATTTCGCCCGGTACAAATGCTCGACCACATTTGTACCAAATGGTTTGTACCGGTTCAATACCCGGTACAAATAAGGGTTTTGAACCGGTACAAAAGGTCGTTTTTCCAGTAGTGGTTTATTCTGTTTCGTGATATTCTTTACACATAAATATATCCGATCCCCACCTGAAATTGATTTATACCCTTAGGCACTTCTATTTTTCCTGCATTACTTACCCCAGAAAGGCAAGAAAAATAAAATGACGCCTAGAAGGCAAGAATTATGGCCAGGCAACCTCAGTAGTAAAATCAGTAGTTCAATCAGCGGATGTCATGTGGTCTGGCTTTATTGATTGGACCACACTAACGTCCCCGCAATCTGCAAATATCATCACAACTTTTCATAAAGAAAATGATATATGTACTCAATGTTACCAAAGTTACAAGATAACTGAAACAATCACCGATTAACCAAACCTTTTGTACGTGGTTGTACAAAGATGCCAGAGAAGATTCGAACCACGCAAGCAACAGCCCACCATCATCACCTCTTAGTTTTCCTCCCCATGTTTATGCCCACTCACCATCACCATTCACCACCACCATCACTTTCCATTGGACCACAAAAGTTTTTTTATCATTTTTTCCTCGCAAAACTTACCCCATTTCCATCTATAAATGAGCCCCTCTTCCATGCCTCAATTCCCTTTTCCCCTCCTTCCCTCCTTCCCACTAAGGTTCATTTGTTCCTGTCCTGCAGCTCTGCTGCTTAGCCATCTTCATTGCAAGAATCTCTTGCTCTCCTAGCACTCTATCCTTCTTGTGTTCTGGATTTCGTAGCCTTGCTCTTGTGATCTTTTGTCTTTGCGCTCCAAGCAGACACTCTGCACAAATTTTCCACCAAACCAAGATCTCCAGGGGAGACTCAGCCAAACTTTTTACCTACCATCAAGCTGAGATACAGGATACAGTGTTTGTAATCAACTTGATTGTGTGGTAAAAGCTTATTACATTTTCGCCAACTGATCCATGATAGACTAAAGAGAGGAAGGTTGTGGCTTGTTAGATGTCACAAATCCTCTCGGACGCTATCCGTTCTAGATTTATGATCAATTCGACGCTCCGGCGAGGCACCCATCTTGTTCTCTCCTTCTCCGTTGTGTTCCTCTACTGGTTCTATGTGTTCTCAGTAAGATCCTAGCCAAAGATCAAATCTCATCCATTAAATCTTTGAAAATAAGAAAATAGCATCCACATCCTGTACCTATACATCAAAACTATAGCTAGCCTCCATAGACACCTTAAATTATAAGAAATTTCTAGACTTAACTGGGCTTCAAAATTTGCCAAAGGTAGCTTTCTGGGTGAAGCATTCAGGGTAACTCAAAGAATTTGTTGAGGATGACCCTGTCGGGTCGGACCTCGTCTGGCTCGAGTCATGGGACTCACAGCTTTGGGTCAGAGGGTGACATGGAGCTCCAGGCTCGGATGGAGTTGAAGAGGAAGAGAAGGATGGAGTCAAACCGGGAGTCAGCAAAGAGGTCAAGGCAGCGAAAGCAACAACATCTCGACGACCTTAACTCACAGGTTTGTGTCTCTTACATGTCTAAAATAATTTACAAACTAACTATATTTTAATGTTGATTGTGATGTATTTCATTTGCTAGATTACTACCTCGCTTTATGTATTGAAGCTTGCACTCATGTGCAGGTGAATTTGACACAAAGCAAAATCAGATGAAAAAGGAGACTTGAGCTTCAGGATCTGCTGAAGCATATACTCCAATAATGCACGGAGCCCTGTTTTTCAGGGCCCACCTAACAAACTGCTTCTACTTAAGCAGTCGGAACAATATCAAGAGATTACCCCAAAAGATGAAATTAACATTATTTTTCACCACAACTTTCGATAACGACGTGATGTTAAAGTTTCACCACAACTTCAAAAAAAGGCGTTGCCAAACGAGTTATGGATGACGTAGACATCACTGTCAAAACCTATCTTGAGGTTACATCATGGATATTTTAAAGATATTTTCTACAAATGAACTGCTCCCCTCAAAATTAACAATACCGTCATGTAATACTTGATTGTTAGTTTCAAGATTAATAAGGTTTTGAAGCGTAGATTAGTCTTACAAACAGCCATTACCAAATACTCCAGATTTAGAATATTATTGTTGACCCCAAAATAAGTAGAAGGGCTCTGCCAATCACAGCTTAATTACTCTCAAGAATTTTGTTCTGTCATCAACCGAAGTTAAACATGGATGTTCCTGCATAAAAAACAGGTGGACCAGTTGAGGACGACGAAACAGCAACTCCTCACAGCACTGAACATCACCAACCAGAACTGCGCTGCAGCAGAAGCCCAGAACTCGGTGCTGCGCACCCAAATGATCGAGCTGGAGAGCCGGCTGTCCGCACTCCGTGACATCATATCCTATATGAACGCCAACATGCAAGTTTCTAATGCTGTAAACATTCATGCGAATCCATCAACTGTCATGGGCGCCACTGCTAGCTACGATGCTTTTGGCGCAAGCGCATGGAACTCAGGAATGCAAATGGTGCAGCAGCCCATAGATCACTTGCTATACCAGTGCTTCTAGCTAGGAGGTAGAGGCTAGCTAGAGAAACAAGCAGGCATCAGGATATTATGCGTGGTAAAATGTGGTAGGGCCATTGTGTCACCACTAATTAATCAGTGGTCTTTGTCTTTTGATTTGTTTAAGGGATTATATGTGTGTAAGGCAATGGTTTGTTGGCCTTTTAATCATGTTGATGGTAGAGGGTAATATCAGATTGGTGAGTGCCAATTTGTCTCTTGGCAATTTGGCATGGCGTGGGGTGGCGGCTGCATCTATTGGTAGGTGAGGGCTGCAGGAAGCCAGGGAGAAGGTGGCTTTGGATGCAGGAGAACTGGCATTTGGATTGGTTCTTTACCATTGCTAATTGTAATGGTGATAAATTATTGTGTGTAATGTCAAGTTCCATTTTTCTGATTCCGATCCCTTTCTGTTGTGTGGCTTCATATCACTGTCGTGGTGACATATCAAGCACGTCTTTGAACGCTACTATCAAAACCAGGGCCATCTCCAGGAATCAGAGGTCTGTGTGCTAAACGCAAAATGTGGCCGTTAGATATTAAGAAAATATTAAAGTAATAGATATAGGACCTTTTGTGATTCAGCAAAAACTTATAATCTTTCAGCCTATTCGCTTGGCTGGTGGCTAGTACTGATTTGTTTTGATAGGAAAAAACTGCTGACTGGTTGGTTTGTTCTGAGGGAAAAGTACTGCTTGTTGGTGGCTGATAAGCCAAATGAACATGACACTTGTTTCTTCTTACCCTTTTCAACACCAGATTCATACTTTCTAATCATCATATACAACTATATAATGTTGTTTACAAAAGATTTGTTGTCATGTAATCACTTTGTTGTTTCTACTTGCTCATCTTAAAATTTTATTTAAAAAATCCCTGCAGCAACGCGCGGGGTATCACCTAGTTCTTATAGTAGACATATACACTAACGTATGTTCATAAACCAAAGAAAAGTGATTTGATTTAAATCAAATACCAATTTTGTTTAGATTCAGTTCAGAAAGACATGAAAATGGAGTCGCGAACCAACGGATGCATCACAACTCACAAAACTGACCTGCTGCCTGCAGGCTGCCATTGTGCGCCCTCCTGCTGACGGGAACGGGGGAACTAGAACCCGCTGATACACATTGCCAACCTGCAGGCTGATACACCTTGTTCCATGAGGTGTAAAGAATTGACTGAACATGAGGTGCGATATGAGCGACTTCCTTTCTATTGTTTCTCATGTGGTGCCTCGTTCATTTGTCTTCACCCGAGAAGAATAGTGCCAGATGGCTAAAATGTAAACAAGTGTACCAACAGAAGAAACCTGCTCTCTCAATTGCAGACAATGTTAATCGGCAGTTGATAGACAATGTGTGTATATAGAGAGAGAGTATCACTAATAGGAGCCCAAAGCACCGAATAGGTATTGAAAGCCCCGGCTAGTTCAACGAACCAGCCACCTCATCAATCTCCCACCTCCCCCCAACGAGACACATGCATGCATGCAACCAACCTTTTCTTTTTAGTTTTTTCACGATAAGTCTTCACACGAGGATCCAATTCACAAATGGTTTTCACCATAATATTCGTGACATTTTTATGCACAATTTGAGATCTATTGTGAATATTTTTTAAAAAAATTGAATTCAAAGTTTTACATGACTATAGATACCGAACGACAGGTTCGTATGACCCAGATTGGAGGTTTGTATGACGACATGTTTATATGACCCGAACTGCAAGTTTGTATGACCAGAGCTAGAAGTTTGAATGACCCACACTACAGGTTTGTATGACCCGCGACAGCAGGTTTGGATGACCCACGACAACAAGTTTCTATGACCAGGACTACATGTTTCTATGATCTGGACCACAAGTTTCTGGACCTGGACAACATGTTTCTATGACCCGGACGACAAGTTTTATATGACCCGCACGACATGTGTCTGGTGACATGTGCATCAAGTGGCATGTGTTGTCCAATCATAGAAACATGTGATCTGGATCATACAAATGTGTCTCCGAGTCGTCTCTGAGTCATATAAACGTACCATCTAGATCACAGAAATATATGGATTGGAGCATACAAAATGCTTGTATTTTCTTAATTTGAAATTTGAATATAAGTGGACAGAAATGACACATGCCACCTTATGCACGTGACACATGAAGTCAGATAAACCTGACACATGCAGCCACATAATTTGAAATATGAATACAAATGTTGATAGTCATATAAACAAGTGAGAACTAGCATACAAACATGGAATTTGCATTTACGCATAAAAATTTCGTGATCTATGAAAAAACAATTTCTATCCTAGGCGGTGGCACCAGCAAAGTTCAAAATTTGAAATTGATCAGAGCTCAACACATAATGTCTAACACACCACACGACAAAAGTCATAGAAAACAATATTTACAGTCATATAAACCAGTGAGGACCAACATATAAACATGAAATTTACATTCATGCACAAGAGTTTTGAGATATGTGACAAAGAGTACAATTTTTATCCTCGGCAGTGCCACCTACAACAAAAGCTCGACATGTAGGACGACACACATGGGCGACGATGAGCAACACATCTTGAACCTTGTAGTCGTTCTTGTCACAGGCTGAGCAACACCTCCGACAACTTCAACTATGCTCCGGCAAGGTTGAGAAAGCTCTGCTACACCAGCCAAAAGTCATAGAATCCTGTTAGCACAGTAATAGAATCATGCAATGAGAGTTCTATGCTCAGAGACAAACATATATATGATATCCAAAAGACAAGTTCGACTATGCATAAGTTTCTACTACACAAACAACATGTAGAATAATACGTTTCTACAGCAACTTCTACGGAATCCCCTGTGCCAACCAAAAGTCATAGAATCTTGTTATCACAATCATCGAATCATGCATATGAGATTTCTATACTCAAACATAAGCATATATATGATTCGAATCCTGTTAGCACAGTCATAGAATCATGCAATAAGGTTTCTATGTTTAGGCACAAGCATATATATGATACCTAAAAGACAAACCTAATTGATGGAACCTAGCATTACAAACGCAAGATCAAGAATGAGCGAAAAGAAAATAATTTGGAATAAAAAAATCTTATTGCTTGTGTAGAAAGATTACTATAATGGCATATAAACCTACAACCATAGTGCATAAATACTATGTTTCTCACAAAAAATTGGATCAACGAAGCTCATGTAACACAACCACACATGAGCATAGGAAAAAATGAATTTTACGCCAAAAGTAACAATGAGGAAAAATCACATTTCAAAAAGTCATAGAATCCTGTTAGCACAATCATAGAATCGTCCAATGAGGTTTATATGCTCAGACAAATGATTCCCAAAAGTCATAGAATCCTGTTAGCTGAGTCATAGAATAATGCAATGGGGTTTCTATGCTCAAGCACAAGCATGTAAACTTGTAATATCAAGCATATAAACATGTATTTCATTGGAATGGATGTGCACAGAAAAAAATATCAACGAGAATGATCCACAGCTCAACTAATTGCGAGTTCAAGACTGAACGTTCATCCCACATATACATAGAAACAGCAAGAGGTCATATAAACATGCATCTCAATCGAGAGATTCAACCACATGCAAGATGGATCAACCTGCAACTCTTTTTAATCCGAGATTCAAACAAGAACCATGCGCTTGTAATCCCAAACAGGACAAATCAAAGACATCAACTTTCGTAGCAGGAGAGCTATAGTGCTGTTGTTTCTGCAATCAGATTCTGCACAAGCAAAAGAAAACAGCTAACCTGCAGCTTCAGCGGAATTTAGTCAAATAGCTAACCTGCACGGGCTGTCTAGTCGTTTCGAGCAATTGGGGTGGTGGCATCCAGTTCCATCGCTGGGGACGCAGGTCAACTCTGCTGTTCCTCTGCCGTTCCTGCACGGAAGAGGGAGCAATTCTGAGGAAAGAAAGAATAGAAAGCAGAATCAATGCAGGAAACAAATCAATTTTATTTTCAAATGGATATTTTTAATAGGAAAAAGTGCATCTCAGAATCCCATGGCAGCGAGGACGAGCTCTGTCTACTGCGGCTACCTCGTAGGTTAGGCGCGCCGTCCGTCGCAGGCTTCCGTGTAGGGAGCTCACCGGGGGCTCCCACACAGGAGGACGCCGAGCGCGCCGCCGCGAGGAGCTCGCCGTTCCCACGAACTCTCGCGGGGAGAGGCTAACTGCGCACCGCCGCTCGCCGAGGAAAGCCCCCTCCACGCATCTCTTGCGGGCTGCAACAGGCGCCTCGTCCATGTGGAGCAGCATCGCGCTGGGCCGCCTCCGCCCTCTGCTCCTTTGCGCCCGTGTGCAGCAGCCGGTAGTGAGCTCGTCACTGTCGCTGGGGGCCCTGGTGGCTGCCGTGCGCGCGCCACTTGCCGGGGAACCGCTCCCGCGGGCTACGCCGCCGTTCGCCGAGGAACCGCTACCGCGGGCCGCGCCGAGCCAGGATTTGCGGTGGGCCGCGAGGTCTACGAGCGCCGCCGCGCCTTGGACTGTCGTCGCCGTCGCCGCCGCACTAGTCTGGAGAGAGAGAGGAGTGGTGGTGATTCAAATGAACCGGTGAGAGGAGAGAGAGACAGGGTTTGCATTTTGAAGCCACTCGATCACCATTCCAGAAGGAGGACAGCACAAAAGGAATAACAGTGCTTCTACTGTAGCCAGGACAATTATTGCAGCACGCTGCACCGTCCAGCTGTCAAGGCAACAGTAAAGTGATATAATTGAAGACGATGAGTGTCAGGCGTGAAGGTGATCCAGAAGACTCCACCAGCCCTATAAAAGGAGAAGCCCGGCGCAGCATTGAAGGCAGAGATGAAGGAATCACTGAATCGAGGAATCACTCGAGCGGAAAGAAATTGATCAATCTATCAGAGAAGACCACTAAGAAGAGCACCAACTCCAACCACCATCCAATATCCCATGAAGACCTCCACTACCTCAGAGCACCTCTGAGAGAATAGGCTAGAATAATTAGTACTACCATCCACTACCGCTGTATTACTCCACCACCTTTGTATAATCATAGAATAAAGGAGGCCGCAGTGTCCCTCCGGTGCTTGTAAGGTAATCAAGGTTTGTGCTAAGTGCTTGGGGTTTCCCGAAAGGGAAAACCGTATGTAAGCTTGTTTGCTTTAATGGAGCAGTTTTAGCTTTGATTATCCCTGCTTCCCCGTAGCACCATCTTTATAGACTGAGTCTCTGTGCTAGGGACCCTATAGGAGAGACCTCTGCGTGAGTCTGCTCTAGTTAAGCCCAGAGTGTGGCGTTGAGAGAGCCTTTGTCCGCGGAGAAGTGTTCCCTTCGGGTGGAACTGCCTGGGGAGACGACAGAAGCCTCGTCTCGCACTACGTATCGCACGAGCTTCAAAAATAGACAATAAAGAAAGTAGACCTCAAAAAGATTTAGTTAAAATAATAGAAGAAGAAAACAATACAATAAGTGAAGATGAACAATGGGAAATTAATAATAAAATTTTGTTAGAAAGCTATGAAGAAAAGGATGAAGATGTAAATATGGTTTGTAGCTTAGAACATAATGAATACTCTTCCAAAATTGAAGATGCTATAGAAGCAATGGATTTAGATCCAAGTCCTTCAAAAAGAAGAAGAGAAAATGAAGGAAATATAGGTATAAAGATTGAAGGTGAGAAGGATAGATCATCTAGAAGACCAGGAACTTGGCCACCAGAAAAAGAAGAACTTGCATATACCTATATACCTGGCCAATATAAGCATATGGGTTCTAAAAGAAGAGAATTTGAAAAAACTGTACAATTTCAAAACTCCAAAAGTGATGGAGCTATATTAAATCTAGCAGCACATGACCCTATAGATTGGCCAAATATTATTAGCATATGGAAAGGCCTAATAGTCCAAAAATATATACAAAATCAGCATAATATTGGAGAAAGAGTAGAAGATATGATTACATACTTAGAAACCTTTTTAGGAGAATTTGCCAAAGTTCTATGGGAACAATGGGTAGAAACTTATCCTCAGTATTATGCAGAATTAAAAAGAGCTGGTAGTAATCCATATAATTTTGCAAATGTCATATCAAACATTATTTTAGATGAAGATCCTGAATTAGGTTATACCACATGAATTTTACTCAACTTATATTCATAATGTTTTATTTCATTTTCTACACTTAATTTTTCCATGAATTCACATACACTATGTCTTCTATTTTCTTCAATATTTGGTTCTGAACTGGATGCTTCTAAATCATCTAGACTTCTTTCTTTATAATCTACAAATCTAATACTAGTTAACCCTTTACTATTTTCATAGCTAATATAATCTTTTGGTTGCTTTAAAATCTTAGGTTCTATTAAAGCACCAATATTCCATTCTTCTCCTGCTCTTTCATCAGAACTTATTTTCAGAGGACTCATGAATTTTATTCCTTTAGATTGCATACTTTCTATTACATTATTGACATTTACCTTATATTTGGTTCCACTTCTATTGGTTAACCTGCCTATAAATTAAATACTTACTAATAAATTTGTTCCTTTGAAGTCTTCATAGCCTTTAGTCTGAAAACCAAATGCCATTTTATCTATAAATTCTTTTACTGGCATTATTAAGTCTGGAGCTATGTATGTTATTAACATATTTTCATTCATATCTCCTTCTAGAAAACCTAAAGCTGCCTTATTTATTGAATCCCATCTTTTATCTAATAGTGTGATTAAAACTTTTGTTCCTAATTTCTTCCTTGTCATTCCTTTAATTCCTATAATATACATTCCTTGATGTATATATTTGTATCCTGAATATTTTAGACTATTCTCAAACTGTTTACTAACAATTCTTAGTTGAACTGGTTCTGTTAGAACACTTAATTCTACTTCTCTGGATATTCTATATAAACCACTTTTATTTTCAAACCATCCCATTTGATATATTTGTTGTGGTTTTATCTTTCGTAGAGTATTCTTCTGATATCTTTCAAGATCTCTTTCTACATCTATCATTTCTTCCAAGTTTTCTATATCATCACATCCTCCTTTTAATTTATCCATGATACTTAATGGTCTTGTGTCTTTATTTATTAACTGAAGTGACTTGTCTCTTCTAGACAAGCTCTCAGATACTTCCATTTTTCTGAATTCAAAGATCTATTTAATTCAATTATTCCTGATGATGATAGCACAATATCTTTACTATGCTCAGAAGTATTAATATTATCAAGCTTTTTATATAAACTTGATATATCGTTTTTGATATAATCACTATTTTGGCTAATTCTTCCTAATGAATTTTTACTTTCTTCAATTAATTGTAGGGCTAACTCTAATTTATTATGTGTAATTAAATATTGTTCTACTAGATGCTTATGTTCTTTTTGTAATTTTTCAAATTTTAATTCTAGGTCGTCTTGCCTTTTACCCCAAGCTATATAAAAATTATGTATGAGATCAACTAATAGATTTATCTGACCGTGAGAAGTATGCCAAATATGTTTTTCAGAACTATTTACTCTGCACCTGATATTTATATTCTCTTTAGTATTAACAGTCTTTCCAGTATTTACTTCTAAGTTCAGATAATGTAACTTCTCTATTTTCGAAAGATATAGCAAGAAAACTCAAATTTAAATCAACCACGGCTCTGATACCAGGCAAACGGGGGTACTCGAATTAAAAAAAAATGCCTGTTAAAGATCCTGATATATATACACGCACGCATACTCTGCATATTCACACACATATTCGCTAATCACCACTCCATTAATCACTCTGCATCCATCCACCATAATAGCAAAGAAGGTGCCTTGCATAGTGCCCAATAGTTGGGTGAAAGCGACGTATATTTTGGGTGCCTGAGTCACTCGTGGTGAGTGCTCGCGCACTGTTCATATTCCGAATTTGAATAGTGCCGAATATTTTGAATAGTGCCAAGAATTTGAATAGTGAGTGCTGAATTTAAATAGTATCGTGAATAGTAACTCGAAGTTTGAATTCTGAAAATTCTGAGAATTTATACTGGGAATATTTTGTAACTCGAAGTTTGAATTCTGAATATTCTGAAAAATTATACGGGAATATTGTGGTATCAGAGCCGTGGTTGATTTAAATTTAATTTTTGCTATATTTTGGTTAATATGGAAAGTTTAGTTACTCAGATACAATTTTATGAACAAAAGTTGAAGAATATACCAAATGAATATAATACGTCCATGTTATGTGAATGGGCTGCTATTCGAGAAAAAGAAGTATATTTTATTAGAAAGATAGCTAGGCTCAGGGAAGAACTAAATAATAATAAGTTCAAAAATCCTATTATAAAAAAGAAACTAGAAGATAAAATAAAGCAATCAGATAAGAAAGAAATTAGAATTGATGAAATTATACAATCACATAATAATAAGCATAAATTTGAAGAAAAAAAAGGTGAAATGAATGGTATGAACTTATCAGAAAATTGTGAAGAAGAAGAAAATAATTCTCAACAATACAAAGAATATATAGAATCTCTAGATGATGTAGAATGTCATAACTTAGAAAATGCCATGGAAGCTTTAGAAATAAAAACTACAAATGAAGAAGTTAAAACTGAATTAATGGATCAAGGAGGTTGTGAACATGATTGGATAAAAGGAAAAGGTGATTATAATATAAGATGCGCTTTTTGCATATATTATCCTAGTCAAGATAATAGATTTACATGTAGTATATGTTTAAAACAAGCATGTGCAGCATGTTTAAAAATATCTAATCAAAAATGGAGACAAGAGATAGAATTAGAAGCACAAGATAAAATATTAGCAAGCAGAGTTAGAAATTTAGAAAACAGAATAAACAATTTAGAAGCAGAATTAGAAGAATTAAGAAGCATGATAGAACTTAAAGAAATAAATAAAAACAAAGAAGATGCTATTGATAGTATTGAATTAAAAGATCAAATGACTATCAATAAAAAAGAGGATAAGGCTATACAATTAAAAGATGCTATAGTAAATTTTGGAAGCAAATATATAGTTAGGCTACCATTTAAAGAAATTGTAGGAATAAGAATTCCAGTCAAAATAAAATTGACACCTACTATCACGTATAAAATATTAGCATTAGTAGATACTGGTTGCACAAAGAATATTATTCATGACAAATATTTTGTAAGATGTCCAGAGATAGTTCATACAATAGACCAAGATAAAGCAGATATATCAACTGATATGTCAGGAATAAAAAAGCTTCATAATCAATTAGCTTACAACATTGAGATACAAATAAATAATACAAAATACATTTTGGATGAAATTACAATAAGAGACCTATCTATGATACATGATGATATGATATTAGGATTAAGATTTTTGCAATTCTCTTTACAAACTACAATAATACATGAGCAAGGAATTACATTTATTCCTCATCAAGATAATATTCCATACATAACAGAAGTAAGAAAAACTATAAATTCTAATTCAGTTAATAATAATGAAGAACTAAAAAATTTTGAGGAAAGTATCATTGATAATTATATAGATGAAGAGTTAGGTGAATACATAGAAGAATATCATGTAGAACACTCATGCATAGAGTGTATTAGTTTACAATCATTATCACCAAATTGGTATAGAGACATAAAATCTAAAACAGACATAGATAAAATTATACAAAGATTAGAAGATATCCAAATAATTGGAGAAATACCAATGAAGTATTGGGAGAAGAATGGAATAGTATGTAAGCTAAACATAATAAATCCTGAATATATAATTAAAACAAGTCCTATAGAAGCAACACCAAAGGATATAGAGGAATTTAAAATGCATATAGAAGAATTACTAAAACTAGGTGCCATAAGAGAAAGTAGGAGTCCTCATAGATCAGCTGCATTTATAGTAAGAAATCATGCTGAAATAGCTAGAGGAAAGTCAAGAATGGTTATAAATTACAAAAGACTAAATGATAACACCATAGATGATGGGTATAATATTCCAAATAAGCAAGAATGGAAAAATACAACCTAAAGAACCATCTACCAATATTGAAAAAAGACCTATATATGTTATATATAGAGGTAAAATACCAGGAATTTATGTGACATATGAATCTATTATAGCCCAACAGATAGAAAAAGAGAAAGATGGAGGAATATCATGGAAGAAATACTTAGATATTGATCAAGCTCTCTCATATGCAAGAAATATTTTGGGAGTAAATTATTTCATAGAACCTGCTGCAAAAGAATATATTCAAAAATATAGAAAGGCAAGTGAAAACAAGATAAATTTGCCAAGAGCAAATACGCAAGAAGATGGACCTTCAAAATTACCCACATATAAAGATGTTGTGAAGAATATTTCAGAAGCATCAAACGATGAAAATATTGAGAAAAGAATCAAAGAAAAGCTTGAATTGCTAATTCCCCAACTGAAGAAAGAAATAAAAGAAGAGGTGCTGGAAGAGTTAAGACATGAAATAAATGGTAATATTGAATCTATAAAGAAAGATTATGAAGAAAATATCAAAAGAGACTATGACTTAAAAGTGAATATACCAGGATCAGATGATGATATGATGGATATTGGTGGTCATGGACAAAAGCCAGAATATTAGCATGTAAAAAATAAGATATAATTGAAATATTGAAAACTAAGGTCAAAGCAAAATATATTCTCCTACGTGTTGATAAGGTATTATCAACAATTCGGCCGTGGGATATATAAAATATGACAGAATAAAATTTTGTTTCAATTGATGTTTTGCAACATCAATTATTGGGGCTGGGAAGACCCTACCAAATACCATTCCAGAAGGTCACGAGTAGACAGTGCAAGACAAAGGACAGCGCAAAAGGAATAAACAGTACTTCTACTGTAGACAGGACAATTATTGCATCACGCTGCACCGTCCAGCTGTCAAGGCAATAGTAAAGTGATATAATTGAAGACGATGAGTGTCAGGCGTGAAGGTGATCCAGAAGACTCCACCAGCCCTATAAAAGGAGAAGCCCGGCGCAGCATTGAAAGCAGAAAAGAATCACTCAAGGAATCACTCAAGCAGAAAGAAATCGATCAATCGATCAGAGAAGACCACTAAGAAGAGCACCAACTCCAACCACCATCCAATATCCCATGAAGACCTCCACTACCTCAGAGCACCTCTGAGAGAATAGGCTAGAATAATTAGTACTACCATCCACTACCGCTGTATTACTCCACCACCTTTGTATAATCATAGAATAAAGGAGGCCGCAGTGTCCCTCCGGTGCTTGTAAGGTAATCAAGGTTTGTGCTAAGTGCTTGGGGTTTCCCGAAAGGGAAAACCGTATGTAAGCTTGTTTGCTTTAATGGAGCAGTTTTAGCTTTGATTATCCCTGCTTCCCCGTAGCACCATCTTTATAGACTGAGTCTCTGTGCTAGGGACCCTATAGGAGAAACCTCTGCGTGTGATGTTCTCGTGTTAGCCCTGGTAGCGGCGTGTGTAGAGAACCTTGTGTCCGCGGAGAAGTGTTCCCTTCGGGTGGAACTGCCTGGGGAGACGACAGAAGCCTCGTCTCGCACTACGTATCGCACGAGAGTGTCTTGGGGTTAGCGTTAGAGGGATAGGATTAGCTGCTGCTTCAGAGGCGAACCTGTGACAAGTACGGTGAGTACCGAGTAGGATCAACACAACCATCTGCACGCACGACCGGCGGAATTGTTGGTCTCGCCAGCCTGCTAAAGATCCTGATATATAAATATACGCACGCATAATCCGCATACTCTGCATATTCACGCACATATTCGCTAATCACCGCTCCATCAATCACTCTGCGTCCATCCACCATAAAATCAAAAGAAGGTGCCTTGCATAGTGCCCAATAGTTGGGTGAAAGCGACATATTTTTGGGTGCCTGAGTCACTCGTGGTGAGTGCTCGCGCACTGTTCATATTCCGAATTTGAATAGTGCCGAATATTTTGAATAGTGCCACGAATCTGAATTGTGACTGCTGAATTTGAATAGTGTCGTGAATAGTAACTCGAAATTTTGAATTCCGAATATTCCTGAATTTGAACCCCCTGTCCCCTTCGGGTGGAACTGCCTGGGGAGACGACAGAAGCCTCGTCTCGCACTACGTATCGCACGAGAGTGTTTTGGGGTTAGCGTTAGAGGGATAGGATTAGCTGCTGCTTCAGAGGCGAACCTGTGACAAGTACGGTGAGTACCGAGTAGGATCAACACA
The DNA here is from genome assembly GCA_036936925.1 of Cenchrus fungigraminus. Lineage (NCBI taxonomy): Eukaryota > Viridiplantae > Streptophyta > Magnoliopsida > Poales > Poaceae > Cenchrus > Cenchrus fungigraminus. The sequence goes on along the minus strand of CM072768.1, from coordinate 76,585,880 downwards.
ACCATCTGCACGCACGACCGGCGGAATTGTTGGTCTCGCCAGCCTGCTAAAGATCCTGATATATATACACGCACGCATACTCTGCATATTCACGCACATATTCGCTAATCACCTCTCCATTAATCACTCTGCATCCATCCACCATAAAAGCAAAGAAGGTGCCTTGCATAGTGCCCAATAGTAGGGTGAAAGCGACGTATATTTTGGGTGCCTGAGTCACTCGTGGTGAGTGCTCGCGCACTGTTCATATTCCTGAATTTGAATAGTGCCGAATATTTTGAATAGTGCCACGAATTTGAATAGTGTGTGCTGAATTTGAATAGTGCCGTGAATAGTAACTCGAATTTTGAATTCCGAATATTCCGGAATTCGAGTACCCCCGTTTGCCTGGTATCAGAGCCGTGGTTGATTTAAATTTAATTTTTGCTATATCTTTTGAAAATAGAGAAGTTACATTACCTAAACTTAGAAGTAAATACTGGAAAGACTGTTAATACTAAAGAGAATATAAATATCAGGTGCAGAGTAAATAGTTCTGAAGAACATATTTGGCATACTTCGCACGGTCAGATAAATCTATTAGTTGATCTCATACATAATTTTTATATTGCTTGGGGTAAAAGGCAAGACGACCTAGAATTAAAATTTGAAAAATTACAAAAAGAACATAAGCATCTAGTAGAACAATATTTAATCACACATAATAAATTAGAGTTAGCCCTACAATTAATTGAAGAAAGTAAAAATTCATTAGGAAGAATTAGCCAAAATAGTGATTATATCAAAAACGATATATCAAGTTTATATAAAAAGCTTGATAATATTAATACTTCTGAGCATAGTAAAGATATTGTGCTATCATCATCAGGAATAATTGAATTGAATAGATCTTTGAATTCAGAAAAATGGAAGTATCTGAGAGCTTGTCTAGAAGAGACAAGTCACTCCAGTTAATAAATAAAGATACAAGACCATTAAGTATCATGGATAAATTAAAAGGAGGATGTGATGATATAGAGAACCTGGAAGAAATGATAGATGTAGAAAGAGATCTGGAAAGATATCAGAAGAATACTCTACGAAAGATAAAACCACAACAAATATATCAAATGGGATGGTTTGAAAATAAAAGTGGTTTATATAGAATATCCAGAGAAGTAGAATTAAGTGTTCTAACAGAACCAGTTCAACTAAGAATTGTTAGTAAACAGTTTGAGAATAGTCTAAAATATTCAGGATACAAATATATACATCAAGGAATGTATATTATAGGAATTAAAGGAATGACAAGGAAGAAACTAGGAACAAAAGTTTTAATCACACTATTAGATAAAAGATGGGATTCAATAAATAAGGCGGCTTTAGGTTTTCTAGAAGGAGATATGAATGAAAATATGTTAATAACATACATAGCTCCAGACTTAATAATGCCAGTAAAAGAATTTATAGATAAAATGGCATTTGGTTTTCAGACTAAAGGCTATGAAGACTTCAAAGGAACAAATTTATTAGTAAGTATTGAATTTATAGGCAGGTTAACCAATAGAAGTGGAACCAAATATAAGGTAAATGTCAATAATGTAATAGAAAGTATGCAATCTAAAGGAATAAAATTCATGAGTCCTCTGAAAATAAGTTCTGATGAAAGAGCAGGAGAAGAATGGAATATTGGTGCTTTAATAGAACCTAAGATTTTAAAGCAACCAAAAGATTATATTAGCTATGAAAATAGTAAAGGGTTAACTAGTATTAGATTTGTAGATTATAAAGAAAGAAGTCTAGATGATTTAGAAGCATCCAGTTCAGAACCAAATATTGAAGAAAATAGAAGACATAGTGTATGTGAATTCATGGAAAAATTAAGTGTAGAAAATGAAATAAAACATTATGAATATAAGTTGAGTAAAATTCATGATGAATATAATACTTCTATGCTATGTGAATGGCCTGCTATAAGAGAAAAGGAACTTTACTTCAGGCGAGAGATATATAGGCTTAGCAAGATTAAGAAAGATAAAGATATAAATAGTGAAAAACCTAGTATATCAGTAGAAAACAATAATATTGCTTCAAAAATAGACAATAAAGAAAGTAGACCTCAAAAAGATTTAGTTAAAATAATAGAAGAAGAAAAGAATACAATAAGTGAAGATGAACAATGGGAAATTAATAATAAAATTTTGTTAGAAAGCTATGAAGAAAAGGATGAAGATGTAAATATGGTTTGTAGCTTAGAACATAATGAATACTCTTCCAAAATTGAAGATGCTATAGAAGCAATGGATTTAGATCCAAGTCCTTCAAAAAGAAGAAGAGAAAATGAAGGAAATATAGGTATAAAGATTGAAGGTGAGAAGGATAGATCATCTAGAAGACCAGGAACTTGGCCACCAGAAAAAGAAGAACCTGCATATACCTATATACCTGGTCAATATAAGCATATGGGTTCTAAAAGAAGAGAATTTGAAAAAACTGTACAATTTCAAAACTCCAAAAGTGATGGAGCTATATTAAATCTAGCAGCACATGACCCTATAGATTGGCCAAATATTATTAGCATATGGAAAGGCCTAATAGTCCAAAAATATATACAAAATCAGCATAATATTGGAGAAAGAGTAGAAGATATGATTACATACTTAGAAACCTTTTTAGGAGAATCTGCCAAAGTTCTATGGGAACAATGGGTAGAAACTTATCCTCAGTATTATGCAGAATTAAAAAGAGCTGGTAGTAATCCATATAATTTTGCAAATGTCATATCAAACATTATTTTAGATGAAGATCCTGAATTAGGTTATACCACATTACAAAATGAAAGACTAAAAGAAATAGAAAAATTAACATTAACAAGTTGGAAAGGAATAAAAGAATTCTCTCAACATTATTTGTACAATGCTACAACTGCTAAACAAGGTTATAATAAAGGAATAGTTGAGAGATATTTTAACAAATTACCAGATCCTTTAGGTTCTATGATATTTGAGGAATATAAAAAAGAATCTAATGGTAAAGAATATAATATTTCTCAGGCTATAACATTTGTCTTTAAGCAACTAAGAAAGGTATGCACGAACATACAAGCACAAAGATCAATGAAGCATTCTGATTATAATTTTTGTAATAAAATAGTTCAAATACCAATGACATATGGAGAAGAGAGAACTAGAAGCAAGAAATATCGTAAAAACTATAAAAGGGGAAATGTGAGAACAAAGAAACGATATTTTCTAAGGAGATCAGATAACAGAGCTGCTTTCCTTCATAAAAGGAATGTAAGAAGGTATAACCCTAAGAAGAATTATGATAGTACATGCAGATGTTTTATTTGTAACTCACCAGATCATTTAAGTAAAACTTGCCCCAACAAAGACAAGAAAAGGTATTCTAATAAACAAGAAGAACAAGAGAAAGTGTTAATAATAGATAGTGTGAATGAAAATATCCTAGTATGTGATGATGATATTATGGATGATGAGTCAATATATTCAATAATAGAGACAGATGAAATAGAATATGATGAAGACAAAGAGTCTAGTGATGAAGAATTAAATCTAATTGATGAATTAGCTGGATTAAAGATAGAAATGATGGAACAATTAGATTGGAACCATAAAAGAAGTGATTTCAATATAAGATGTGTATATTGCATATATTATCCAAAACAAGGATCAATGTGTAGTCTATGTTTAAAACAAGCATGTATTTTATGTCTAGAACAACAATATAAAAATAATGATAGCTCAAAAGTTAAATATGAAATAAATAAGAAAGAGCCAGTAGAGGAAGCTAAATTAGAAGAAATAAAAAAGGAAAATAAATATTTAACCAATACTCTGCAAGAGTTCCTTGTTCCTAGAATAAGTTTTAAGACTGAGCAAGTCTTATCATATTTCACACAAGATATTATAGATATAATTTGGAAAAAATATGCTGATCGTCAATATAAAACCTTTCAAGATATACAAAATTATTTAATGAAATTATACCAAGGAAAGGAAAAGAATCTAGGAATAATTGTTAATGCAAATATTTTCCCTCTACTACATCTTGATGACCAGCTAATTGTCAAGCCTTATCAAAAATTTGTCATATTTAAGGCTGATATAAATTTAAAATATTTTAGAAATATTCAAAGAAATATTGGAGATACTATCTCTTTACAAACCATCATTGATCATGGGTTAATTCATGACATATATGGTACATTGGAAGAAATAATACAGTCGGATCTTGGAAGTGCTATTAAAGAAGCATGTAAGAGATTAGCTTATGTTCAAGGAAGATATAAAATTAAATTCTATTCCAATCCACCAAAATTTACACTGCCAATAAGACCAGCAAGTCATGATATTTATATTACAAAAGGAATATATAAATTTCCTGCTGTATGGTCAGCAGATGCATGGAGAAATTATGAGGAATTATTTGCCAAAGATACAAATCATGATAACTGGAGAATATTCAGTGAAGCAAAAGAAATAGAAGGAAATACAAAGTTTGATCCTGAATATCATATGATGTATCAAAATAAGATAACAAAAATATTTTTACGAGAATATTATGGCAAAAATAGTATCATACAGAGAGAAGTAGGAAGATTAATTAAGCCCAATTACGGCGAGGAATGTCAGCTCAGGAAAGAATATCGTGAATTATTGTCTTGGTATGAATTATGGCAACCTGAAGAACCAGACAATGAAGACAATGATGAATAAGACATATATTCTCCTATGTGTTGATAAGGTATTATCAACAATTCGGCCATGGGATATATAAAATATGATAGAATAAAATTTTGCTTCAATTGATGTTTTGCAACATCAATTATTGGGGCCGGGAAGACCCTACCAAATACCATTCCAGAAGGTCACGAGCAGACAGTGCGAGACAGAGGACAGCGCAAAAGGAATAAACAGTACTTCTACTGTAGCCAGGACAATTATTGCAGCACGCTGCACCGTCCAGCTGTCAAGGCAACAGTAAAGTGATATAATTGAAGACGATGAGTGTCAGGCGTGAAGGTGATCCAGAAGACTCCACCAGCCCTATAAAAGGAGAAGCTCGGCGCAGCATTGAAAGCAGCAGAAAGAAATCACTCAGAGCAGAAAGAAATCGATCAATCGATCAGAGAAGACCACTAAGAAGAGCACCAACTCCAACCACAATCCAATATCCCATGAAGACCTCCACTACCTCAGAGCACCTCTGAGAGAATAGGCTAGAATAATTAGTACTACCATCCACTACCGCTGTATTACTCCACCACCTTTGTATAATCATAGAATAAAGGAGGCCGCAGTGTCCCTCCTGAGCTTGTAAGGTAATCACCGAGGTAAGTGTAAGTGCTTGGGGTTTCCCGAAAGGGAAAACCGTATGTAAGCTTGTTTGCTTTAATGGAGCAGTTTTAGCTTTGATTATCCCTGCTTCCCCGTAGCACCATCTTTATAGACTGAGTCTCTGTGCTAGGGACCCTATAGGAGAGACCTCTGCGTGAGTTTGCTCTAGTTAAGCCCAGAGAGCGGCGTTGAGAGAGCCTTTGTCCGCGGAGAAGTGTTCCCTTCGGGTGGAACTGCCTGGGGAGACGACAGAAGCCTCGTCTCGCACTACGTATCGCACGAGAGTGTCTTGGGGTTAGCGTTAGAGGGATAGGATTAGCTGCTGCTTCAGAGGCGAACCTGTGACAAGTACGGTGAGTACCGAGTAGGATCAACACAACCATCTGCACGCACGACCGGCGGAATTGTTGGTCTCGCCAGCCTGCTAAAGATCCTGATATATATACACGCACGCATACTCTGCATATTCACGCACATATTCGCTAATCACCTCTCCATTAATCACTCTGCATCCATCCACCATAAAAGCAAAAGAAGGTGCCTTGCATAGTGCCCAATAGTAGGGTGAAAGCGACGTATATTTTGGGTGCCTGAGTCACTCGTGGTGAGTGCTCGCGCACTGTTCATATTCCTGAATTTGAATAGTGCCGAATATTTTGAATAGTGCCACGAATTTGAATAGTGACTGCTGAATTTGAATAGTGCCGTGAATAGTAACTCGAATTTTGATTTCTGAATATTCCTGAATTCGTACCCCTATCCCTGTGTGGTATCAGAGCCGTGGTTGATTTAAATTTAATTTTTGCTATATTTTGGTTAATATGGAAAGTTTAGTTACTCAAATACAATTTTATGAACAAAAGTTGAAGAATATACCAAATGAATATAATACGTCCATGTTATGTGAATGGGCTGCTATTCGAGAAAAAGAAGTATATTTTATTAGAAAGCTAGCTAGGCTCAGGGAAGAACTAAATAATAATAAGTTCAAAAATCCTATTATAAAAAAACAAAGAAGATGCTAGTGGTAGTATTGAATTAAAAGATCAAATGACTATCAATAAAAAAGAGGATAAGGCTATACAATTAAAAGATGCTATAGTAAATTTTGGAAGCAAATATATAGTTAGGCTACTATTTAAAGAAATTGTAGGAATAAGAATTCCAGTCAAAATAAAATTGACACCTACTATCACGTATAAAATATTAGCATTAGTAGATACTGGTTGCACAAAGAATATTATTCATGACAAATATTTTGTAAGATGTCCAGAGATAGTTCATACAATAGACCAAGATAAAGCAGATATATCAACTGATATGTCAAGAATAAAAAAGCTTCATAATCAATTAGCTTACAACATTGAGATACAAATAAATAATACAAAATACATTTTGGATGAAATTACAATAAAAGACCTATCTATGATACATGATGATATGATATTAGGATTAAGATTTTTGCAATTCTCTTTACAAACTACAATAATACATGAGCAAGGAATTACATTTATTCCTCATCAAGATAATATTCCATACATAACAGAAGTAAGAAAAACTATAAATTCTAATTCAGTTAATAATAATAAAGAACTCCAAAATTTTGAGGAAAGTATCATTGATAATTATATAGATGAAGAGTTAGGTGAAAATATAGAAGAATATCATGTAGAACATTCATGCATAGAGTGTATTAGTTTACAATCATTATCACCAAATTGGTATAGAGACATAAAATCTAAAACAGACATAGATAAAATTATACAAAGATTAGAAGATATCCAAATAACTGGAGAAATACCAATGAAGTATTGGGAGAAGAATGGAATAGTATGTAAGCTAAACATAATAAATCCTGAATATATAATTAAAACAAGTCCTATAGAAGCAACACCAAAGGATATAGAAGAATTTAAAATGCATATAGAAGAACTACTAAAACTAGGTGCCATAAGAGAAAGTAGGAGTCCTCATAGATCAACTGCATTTATAGTAAGAAATCATGCTGAAATAGCTAGAGGAAAGTCAAGAATGGTTATAAATTACAAAAGACTAAATGATAACACCATAGATGATGGGTATAATATTCCAAATAAGCAAGAATGGATAAATAGGATACAAGGAAGTAAATATTTCTCAAAGTTTGATTTAAAAGCTGGGTTTTGGCAAGTAAAGATGGCAGAAGAATCTATAGAATGGACTGCTTTCACATGTCCTCAAGGACATTTTGAATGGCTAGTAATGCCTTTTGGGTTAAAGAATGCTCCTGCTTTATTCCAAAGAAAAATGCAAAATATTTTTAATGAAAACCAAGAATTCATATTAGTCTACATTGATGATCTATTAATATTTTCAAAAACTTATAAAGAACATATTGCTCATCTAGAAACATTCTTTAGAAAAGTAGAGCAGCATGGGTTAATACTTTCTAAAAAGAAAATGGAAATATGTAAGGCAAAAATAAATTTTTTAGGTCATGAGATAGGATAAGGAAAAATTTATCTACAAGAACACATTGCAAAGAAAATATTGCAATTTCCGGATATTATGAATGATAAGAAAACTTTGCAACAGTTTTTAGGAATAGTTAATTATGTTAGAAATTATATTGAAAATTTAGCAAAATTAGCTGGCCCTTTATATGCAAAGTTAAGAAAAAATGGGCAAAAACATTTTAATTCAGAAGATATAAAATTAGTAAGAGTCATAAAGGAAAAAGTTAAAAACTTAAAACCTTTAGAATTACCTTTAGATGATTATTATTTTATAATAGAAACAGATGCTTCCAAAATAGGATGGGGAGCTATATTAAAACAAAAGCCAAATAAGTATTCACCAAAGACAGAAGAAAAAATATGTAGGTATGCTTCAGGAAAATATAAATTAAAAGCAATAAATAATACTGATAGAGAAGTCTTAGCTGTAATAAATGCAATAAATGCTTTTAGATTATATTTAGGATTTAAGGAATTTACAGAAAGGACAGACTGTGAAGCTATATGTAAATATTATAATAAAGTTAATAGTAAGAAAAGTTCTACTAGGAGATGGGTTTTATTTGAAGATATTATTACTGGAAATGGTTATAAAGTAATATTTGAGCATATTAAAGGAAAAGATAATACTTTGCCTGATATATTTTCGCGATCTACTATTTTGCAGGAATGAAGAGAGGATTGAGTCCTAATGGGTTTGAATCATTCAGTTTTGGAGCTGACAATAAGTTGAGAATTTTCCCCCCAAATACATATAAATTCAAGCCTAGAGACCATATTGTCCTAGATGAAGTACAAGAATGCATATTGGACAATTTTTGGTTTCAATATAATAATAAGAGAGAAGATAAAGGGTATATGCTGGCAATACTAAATAGTCTAGCAGAATATTTCCATTTGATCAATGGAAAAATACAACCTAAAGAACCATCTACCAATATTGAAAAAAGACCTATATATGTTATATATAGAGGTAAAATACCAGGAATTTATGTGACATATGAATCTATTATAGCCCAACAGATAGAAAAAGAGAAAGATGGAGGAATATCATGGAAGAAATACTTAGATATTGATCAAGCTCTCTCATATGCGAGAAATATTTTGGGAGTAAATTATTTCATAGAACCTGCTGCAAAAGAATATATTCAAAAATATAGAAAGGCAAGTGAAAACAAGATAAATTTGCCAAGAGCAAATACGCAAGAAGATGGACCTTCAAAAATACCCACATATAAAGATGTTGTGAAGAATGTTTCAGAAGCATCAAATGATGAAAATATTGAGAAAAGAATCAAAGAAAAGCTTGAATTGCTAATTCCCCAACTGAAGAAAGAAATAAAAGAAGAGGTGCTGGAAGAGTTAAGATATGAAATAAATGGAAATATTGAATCTATAAAGAAAGATTATGAAGAGAATATCAAAAGAGACTATGACTTAAAAATGAATATACCAGGATCAGATGATGATATGATGGATATTGGTGGTCATGGACAAAAGCCAGAATATTAGCATGTAAAAAATAAGATATAATTGAAATATAAGATCAAAGCAAAATATATTCTCCTATGTGTTGATAAGGTATTATCAACAATTCGGCCGTGGGATATATAAAATATGATAGAATAAAATTTTGCTTCAATTGATGTTTTGCAACATCAATTATTGGGGCCGGGAAGACCCTACCAAATACCATTCCAGAAGGTCACGAGCAGACAGTGCGAGACAGAGGACAGCGCAAAAGGAATAAACAGTACTTCTACTGTAGCCAGGACAATTATTGCAGCACGCTGCACCGTCCAGCTGTCAAGGCAACAGTAAAGTGATATAATTGAAGACGATGAGTGTCAGGCGTGAAGGTGATCCAGAAGACTCCACCAGCCCTATAAAAGGAGAAGCCCGGCGCAGCATTGAAGGCAGCAGAAAGAAATCACTCAGAGCAGAAAGAAATCGATCAATCGATCAGAGAAGACCACTAAGAAGAGCACCAACTCCAACCACCATCCAATATCCCATGAAGACCTCCGCTACCTCAGAGCACCTCTGAGAGAATAGGCTAGAATAATTAGTACTACCATCCACTACCGCTGTATTACTCCACCACCTTTGTATAATCATAGAATAAAGGAGGCCGCAGTGTCCCTCCGGTGCTTGTAAGGTAATCAAGGTTTGTGCTAAGTGCTTGGGGTTTCCCGAAAGGGAAAACCGTATGTAAGCTTGTTTGCTTCAATGGAGCAGTTTTAGCTTTGATTATCCCTGCTTCCCCGTAGCACCATCTTTATAGACTGAGTCTCTGTGCTAGGGACCCTATAGGAGAGACCTCTGCGTGAGTTTGCTCTAGTTAAGCCCAGAGTGTGGCGTTGAGAGAGCCTTTGCCGCGGAGAAGTGTTCCCTTCGGGTGGAACTGCCTGGGGAGACGACAGAAGCCTCGTCTCGCACTACGTATCGCACGAGAGTGTCTTGGGGTTAGCGTTAGAGGGATAGGATTAGCTGCTGCTTCAGAGGCGAACCTGTGACAAGTACGGTGAGTACCGAGTAGGATCAACACAACCATCTGCACGCACGACCGGCGGAATTGTTGGTCTCGCCAGTCTGCTAAAGATCCTGATATATATATACACGCACGCATAATCCGCATACTTTGCATATTCACGCACATTTTCGCTAATCACCACTCCATTAATCACTCTGCATCCATCCACCATAATAGCAAAGAAGGTGCCTTGCATAGTGCCCAATATTTGGGTTAAAGCGACGTATATTTTGGGTGCCTGAGTCACTCGTGGTGAGTGCTCGCGCACTGTTCATATTCCGAATTTGAATAGTGCCGAATATTTTGAATAGTGCCAAGAATTTGAATAGTGAGTACTGAATTTAAATAGTATCATGAATAGTAACTCGAAGTTTGAATTCTGAAAATTCTGAGAATTTATACTGGGAATATTTTGTAACTCGAAGTTTGAATTCTGAAAAATTATACGGGAATATTGTACTATTCACAACACTATTCAAATTCGTGGACTCACTATTCAAATTCGAGGCACTATTCAAAATATTTGCTACTATTCAAATTCGGAATATGAACAGTGCTGGAGCACTCACCACGAGTGACTCAGGCACCCAAAATATGTCGCTTTCAACCAACTATTGGGCACTATGCAAGGCACCTTCTTTTGATTTTATGGTGGATGGACGCAGAGTGATTGATGGAGCGGTGATTAGCGAATATGTGCGTGAATATGCAGAGTATGCGGATTATGCGTGCGTGTATTTATATATCAGGATCTTTAGCAGGCTGGCGAGACCAACAATTCCGCCGGTCGTGCGTGCAGATGGTTGTGTTGATCCTACTCGGTACTCACCGTACTTGTCACAGGTTCGCCTCTGAAGCAGCAGCTAATCCTATCCCTCTAACGCTAACCCCAAGACACTCTCGTGCGATACATAGTGCAAGACGAGGCTTCTGTCGTCTCCCCAGGCAGTTCCACCCGAAGGGAACACTTCTCCGCGGACAAAGGCTCTCTCAACGCCGCTCTCTGGGCTTAACTAGAGCAAACTCACGCAGAGGTCTCTCCTATAGGGTCCCTAGCACAGAGACTCAGTCTATAAAGATGGTGCTACGGGGAAGCAGGGATAATCAAAGCTAAAACTGCTCCATTAAAGCAAACAAGCTTACATACGGTTTTCCCTTTCGGGAAGGGGTACTCGAATTCCGGAATATTCAGGATTCAAAATTCGACTTACTATTCACGGCACTATTCAAATTCAGCACACACTATTCAAATTCGTGGCACTATTCAAAATATTCGGCACTATTAAAATTCAGGAATATGAACAGTGCGCGAGCACTCACCACGAGTGACTCAAGCACCCAAAATATACGTCGCTTTCACCCTACTATTGGGCACTATGCAAGGCACCTTCTTTGCTTTTATGGTGGATGGATGCAGAGTGATTAATGGAGAGGTGATTAGCGAATATGTGCGTGAATATGCAGAGTATGCGTGCGTGTATATATATCAGGATCTTTAGCAGGCTGGCGAGACCAACAATTCCGCCGGTCGTGCGTGCAGATGGTTGTGTTGATCCTACTCGGTACTCACCGTACTTGTCACAGGTTCGCCTCTGAAGCAGCAGCTAATCCTATCCCTCTAACGCTAACCCCAAGACACTCTCGTGCGATACGTAGTGCGAGACGAGGCTTCTGTCGTCTCCCCAGGCAGTTCCACCGGAAGGGAACACTTCTCCGCGGGCAAAGGCTCTCTTAACGCCACACTCTGGGCTTAACTAGAGCAGACTCACGCAGAGGTCTCTCCTATAGGGTCCCTAGCACAGAGACTCAGTCTATAAAGATGGTGCTACGGGGAAGCAGGGATAATCAAAGCTAAAACTGCTCCATTAAAGCAAACAAGCTTACATACGGTTTTCCCTTTCGGGAAACCCCAAGCACTTAGCACAAACCTTGATTACCTTACAAGCACCGGAGGGACACTGCGGCCTCCTTTATTCTATGATTATACAAAGGTGGTGGAGTAATACAGCGGTAGTGGATGGTAGTACTAATTATTCTAGCCTATTCTCTCAGAGGTGCTCTGAGGTAGTGGAGGTCTTCATGGGATATTGGATGGTGGTTGGAGTTGGTGCTCTTCTTAGTGGTCTTCTCTGATCGATTGATCGATTTCTTTCTGCTCTGAGTGATTTCTTTCTGCTGCTTTCAATGCTGCGCCGAGCTTCTCCTTTTATAGGGCTGGTGGAGTCTTCTGGATCACCTTCACGCCTGACACTCATCGTCTTCAATTATATCACTTTACTGTTTCCTTGACAGCTGGACGGTGCAGCGTGCTGCAATAATTGTCCTGGCTACAGTAGAAGTACTGTTTATTCCTTTTGCGCTGTCCTCTGTCTCGCACTGTCTGCTCGTGACCTTCTGGAATGGTATTTGGTAGGGTCTTCCCGGCCCCAATAATTGATGTTGCAAAACATCAATTGAAGGAAAATTTTATTCTATCATATTTTATATATCCCACGGCCGATGGATGCAGAGTGATTAATGGAGAGGTGATTAGCGAATATGTGCGTGAATATGCAGAGTATTCGTGCGTGTATATATATCAGGATCTTTAGCAGGCTGGCGAGACCAACAATTCCGCCGGTCGTGCGTGCAGATGGTTGTGTTGATCCTACTCGGTACTCACCGTACTTGTCACAGGTTCGCCTCTGAAGCAGCAGCTAATCCTATCCCTCTAACGCTAACCCCAAGACACTCTCGTGCGATACGTAGTGCGAGACGAGGCTTCTGTCGTCTCCCCAGGCAGTTCCACCCGAAGGGAACACTTCTCCGCGGACAAAGGCTCTCTCAACGCCGCTCTCTGGGCTTAACTAGAGCAAACTCACGCAGAGGTCTCTCCTATAGGGTCCCTAGCACAGAGACTCAGTCTATAAAGATGGTGCTACGGGGAAGCAGGGATAATCAAAGCTAAAACTGCTCCATTAAAGCAAACAAGCTTATCATGATTTGTATCTTTGGCAAATAATTCCTCATAATTTCTCCATGCATCTGCTGACCATACAGCAGGAAATTTATATATTCCTTTTGTAATATAAATATCATGACTTGCTGGTCTTATTGGCAGTGTAAATTTTGGTGGATTGGAATAGAATTTAATTTTATATCTTCCTTGAACACAAGCTAATCTCTTACATGCTTCTTTAATAGCACTTCCAAGATCCGACTGTATTATTTCTTCCAATGTACCATATATGTCATGAATTAACCCATGATCAATGATGGTTTGTAAAGAGATAGTATCTCCAATATTTCTTTGAATATTTCTAAAATATTTTAAATTTATATCAGCCTTAAATATGACAAATTTTTGATAAGGCTTGACAATTAGCTGGTCATCAAGATGTAGTAGAGGGAAAATATTTGCATTAACAATTATTCCTAGATTCTTTTCCTTTCCTTGGTATAATTTCATTAAATAATTTTGTATATCTTGAAAGGTTTTATATTGACGATTAGCATATTTTTTCCAAATTATATCTATAATATCTTGTGTGAAATATGATAAGACTTGCTCAGTCTTAAAACTTATTCTAGGAAGAAGAAACTCTTGCGGAGTATTGGTTAAATATTTATTTTCCTTTTTTATTTCTTCTAATTTAGCTTCCTCTACTGGCTCTTTCTTATTTATTTCATATTTAACTTTTGAGCTATCATTATTTTTATATTGTTGTTCTAGACATAAAATACATACTTGTTTTAAACATAGACTACACATTGATCTTTGCTTTGGATAATATATGCAATATACACATCTTATATTGAAATTACTTCTTTTATGGTTCCAATCTAATTGTTCCATCATTTCTATCTTTAATCCAGCTAATTCATCAATTAGATTTAATTCTTCATCACTGGACTCCTTTTCTTCATCATATTCTATTTCATCTGTCTCTATTATTGAATATATTGACTCATCATCCATAATATCATCATCACATACTAGGATATTTTCATTCACACTATCTATTATTAACACTTTCTCTTGTTCTTCTTGTTTATTAGAATACCTTTTCTTATCTTTGTTAGGGCAGGTTTTACTTAAATGATCTGGTGAATTACAAATAAAACATCTGTGTAACGCCCTGGGTTTTCAAAAACAGAAAACCCAGTATTCTGTCTCGTGATAGTCCCTGGATCAGACGCTATCACGCACAGGCATTCATCACAGATAAATATCACAGTCATACAACGAAATCAGAGTTCAAAACATAGTAGTTACAACCGAATACAGCTCGGTATACGATTTAAGTACAAGCCCCTTGGGCTAAACGACAAGAAGAAACTCCGCAGCGGTAGCTAAGGCTTCAGGGCTTCATCTTCGATCTTCACCACAGGCATCCTTGAGCGAAGCGACGAACCCTTCCTCCATGGACTCTTCTTTGATGGACTTTCGCTCCAAGTCCAGTCCTGCACACTCACAATCTACCCCCAAGGAATGGGATAGGTTCACGTCACCAACCGTATGCAAGCTTTAAGTGGCCTACCTCTAATGGTATAAAAAGGTATGAGGTAAGAGCTGGGGTTTCCTAAGCAGCAGCAGCAGCATCTCATAAAGAATAGAATCTCCAATTCCCACCAAATCCCATATCTCTCATCCGCAAACGGTTACACCTGGTCACCCAGATCACCAACACCATCACCTATCTCCATCTAGGGTCGGTGCGAGAACTCCCACTCCTCGCACCTCAATGATTGCACTCGGATCCGCGAGGTAGAGGGAGCAACTCTCCTCTCCCCGAATACAACCACGGCTCACCATACACTCTCATCCTATAAGGGGGAGGTAGAAATCCCAAAACGTAAGAGTCGGAGAAACAACGGGCATGTCCATGACCGAGGACGCGGCTATACGTATAGATCTAAACTCTGCAGAGCGTGTACACCAGTACCCAACTCGGAATGGCACCCGACGGTAGCAAGTCGACCGAGCCCATCCTACCGAACGAACACCTAGGAGTTACGGTTCCATCCTGCATCCGGGTCTCGATGCGGTCCCCCGCAGAAGACCACCCCAGAACTGTGAAAATGCCCCCGTGTGGCCACACGGGAGTCGCACTGAGAGGGTGGACTCACTCCCACCACTCCCCCACTGATACCCCGCTATCCTGCTGGCAGGTATGGTACCGCACTTGCTAGGGTCGAACGGCCCTATCCCCACTCTCGGCGAGGTGGTGTGTACGAAAGTCCCGTGTAACAGGCGACCCACTCGGTTTCAGACCGGGGCGAGCTCATATCCTCCAAGTCATCACGAAATCCCCAACACCTGTGCTCCTAAAACAGTGTACCCGCCATAGGCACCAAACTGGGCAACGTCCGAGAAGACGATCCCTGGCCCCCGATCCCAGATCGGGTTGTCTCGAGCTCACCCCCGCCAAAATATCCCAAAACACCTTCTCCTGCCGGTTTTCCCAACACACGCCAAGAAACTACCACAATAATCCCACACATGCATAGCAAGCTCAGCGTATCATCACGCATATGTAAAGTAGTAGTAGTAGTAGGTCAATCAAGGACAAGTATGTAAAAGAGGCTATGCACGGTTTCATCATATCCATCACTATGCAGTAATTAAAGCACTAGCAGTTCTAATAGCCATGCCTAATGGGCATTCAAAGAATGGTCGGGCGTGAACACCTGCGTGTAAGTAGTTGTCGTAGTTTCCGCAGCCGTACTTGATCTTCTGGCTTGTCTCCTCGGCTCCGGGAAAATCCTAGATTCGGAAATATAAATAAACAACGAGGATCTATTTGCAAATAAACTCCAAAGAGAAGCATTAAAGAACCAAATAAATCCAAACTAGCTACAAGCAGCACTAGTTTAATTTAAGGAAATCAAAGTAATTAGTTTTATATTAAAGTAGTTTTAAGCTACTAGCTTTGTCTACTAGAAAACAAGTTAGAGAGAAGGGTTAGTTCAAGGTTGGGTTGCCGATCAAAGGCCTAGGGTCTTGGAGAAAGCGCCTGCAAGGCATTAGTGCAACAGATAGGTGCAACAATGCGGAAACACAGAGGTTGAAGAGAGAGGAGTAAGGCGAAACGAGTTAGGCAAGGTATTATCAGAACAAGGTGTGCGGTGGCAGCACCGAGAGAAGGTAAGGATCGACTCGTGGTCGATAAAAGGATGGTGACGTAGCAAGACGTGCTCGGGAGCACGGTGGAGCAAGTGCTAGCAATACGACGATACACAGGGCGTAGTAACTAGGTTGCAACGCGGGGTTGCCGTGCTTTGAAACAGAGGCCTCTGCTCAAGGCACGACCGTCCATCACACGCGGCCTTCCGGGTTACTAACGCTGGGTACGTCGCGTGCTACACAGCTCGATGCAAGGCAAAGAGAGAGCGGGTATGCGGGTTGCGGCACAAGGCGGTGGAGGCGGTGCAAGCAAGGAAAATAGTGTGAGCGTGTCTCGGGGAAGTCATCCCTGTCCGTGGCAAGCCAGTGGCTAGTTGCGGGGATCCGGCGTCCCAGACCCACAATAGCGCAGTGGCAGACATCGGCCACGAATTCTTCTCCAAGCACATGGGCAAAAGAGGTTCGGTTCAAGGGCAAGAGTGGATAAGGATAGGGTAGCAGCGAGCGTCTCGGAATTATGAAACCAACGCAAGTGGTTTCATAATTTTCGGAGCTCCGGATAATTAGTTATGAATTTTTAAAGGAAAAAGGATTTATAAAACATTTAGTAAATCATTTATAAAATCAGAAAATAATTTTATTAAAATAGTGCTGACGTCAGCATGACGTCAGCGATCAGTGAGTTAGTGGGCCGAGTTGGGCCCAAAGTGTTAGTAGCCCATTGGGCTGGCCCAGTTTGGCCCAAGGCTGAAAAAGTCTAGAAAACCACCCAGAACTAAACTCTGGTCCGGCCTGGTTCACCCTCGGGCCCAGAGGCTTTGGTGGGCCGAAACCCAAACGGGGTCACGTGCGAAGTCTAGGTTTGCACCCTGTATTCTTCTGGTGTTCATCCGATTCCCTGGGGCCGGGATCCTATGCGGCTGCGTGTGGCTGCGCCTATGTGGTCCAGTGTGTGGTGCCGCTCAGGTTCAGAAGAAAAGGGGCGCGCGCTAGGGGTTTGGCCGGCGGCGAGGTTCGGCCACGGTGGCGCGTTTCCCTGCAGAGAAAATGTCCACGGCTCGATGGCCGGTCCACAGCATAAAGGCACGCGCGAGTTCGTCGCCGGCGGCCATGGTCACGGTGTCCTCAAGGCGACAAGGCGGCGCGGCGCGAAACGGAGTCGGGGTTCGGGGCCTGGTCCCGGGCGCGCAGGCGTCCACGGCGACGTGGCGACGACTTCCAGCGTGCGACGGGGTCGAGCGAACGGCTGCGGTTCAGCAGGGCGAGGCGCGCGTCACGGCGAGAGGCAGACGCGGCGGCGAGGTTGCGGCGGCCGAGCGAGGCAGAGCTGCGGCGTGAGCGGCGCAGCGGTGAAAGGGAAGGCCCGACGCGGCTCAACGGCGGTGCGCTCGCGACGAAGGCGTGCGCGGCGGCGAGGAACGCGGGTGCGCGTGGCAGAGCGACGGGAAACCGAGGCGGCGGTGCGGCAGTACCTGTAGAAGGCCGCGACGCGAGCCAAGCGGTAAGGCGGCGCGACACCTGCATGACGGCCAAGGCTCGAAGGCCCGAGCCCAGACAACTTGCAGCACCGTGTGTGGCGTCGGAGGCAGTGCGTCGCAGGGATACACACGGCAGGAGAAACGGGAGCAAACGCGGCGCGAAGGCCGGCGAACGCAGGCATGAACACGAGACCGAGCAGGGGAAAAGAAGAAGGCTTGGGGGTGTTCCGCTCACCGGCGGGCTCGTCGGAGGTGCGGCGGTGCAGGGAGTGCTTGACGCCGTGGCGAGGTGAAGCAGGCCGGCGTGAGACAACGGCGGCGAGGCAGGACGGCGACGCGGTGAGGATCGGAGCAGAGCAGGGGAAGCAGGGGTTGCGGTGCGTCGTGGTCCTCTGCACGGCTGCTCCGGCTCCTCGGCGTCGGCGATGCGTTCCCCTCCGGTCCTCCGGGCTTCCTCGGCGGTGACGGCCTCGCAGCAGCGTCGGCGTCGCAGCTCCCGCGGCGTGAGCGGCGTCGACGTCCCCGGCGTGTGCAACGCCGGCTTCACGGGTCGGCGCGACGGCGGCTCCGGGACGGCTTCAGCCTCCGCGGCGGACGCTCCTCTCCCCCTTCCCTTCTTCTCCTTCCTCTTGAGGTGGGCAGGGGCAAAATCCCTAAGGGCGGCGGCGGAACAGGGAGATGCCGGTGCGTGGGGATTTATAGGGTGGCGCCCTAGGGTTCGGTGGTGCGAGAGTGGGCGGCGGGGATCCTTGGCTTCCGCACCCAGGGGCACGCGGCGTGCATCCGGCGGCGAGGGCGAGCGCAGTGCGGGGGCGCACCGGTCGCCATCGCCTCGCGTCAGCAGGAGGAAGAAAAGGGGACAGGGGTGGCGCTTACAGGCGGGGCCCACATGGCAGCGTCACGGCGGTGGTGGTAGGTGGTAAGCGGGCTGCGGTTTAAGACGGGCCGAAAGGCAAGGCGGGCCGGCGGTTGGTGCAGGCCGGCAGGGAAAGAAGGAGGTGGTCCGGTAGACTTTGACGGTTGGCTGGGCTGGAGGTGTGAGCGGGCCGGCGGAGTTGAGGGGTGACGAGTAGACCTCGTCTTTGGGTTTGGTGGGCTGGCTTGGCTGCAGGGTTGAGGGGCCCCTAGTGGACTTTGTCCGCTGGGTTGCGGCCCAAGATAGTTGTTAGAGCTACAAATAGGTTTTGCAATATAGTTTGAAGTATAAGTTTGAATTTGAATCACTTTCAAATTCAAACACCACACAATTTGAAGTCCAAATAAAATCCAAGAGAATCCAAATCACATTTACACCTTAATTTGAAAATAATTTTTATATGGTTTTATTTTATATGGAATTTTGAGATGAGAGGCTAGCAATGTGGGATAAAATTAGGGGACACACATGTTCAAGCAAAAAGTTTTAAAATTTTGCGAAAATTCACTCATGGAAAACATCCAAATTTCAGGGATGTTACAGACTCCCCCCCTCAAAAGAATCTCGTCCTCGAGATTAAGCTCGTTCCGGGGGTGCTGAGGGTCTTCTCCTCGGTAGGTCTTCGAGTTGCTGATGTCCTTGACGTCGTGACTTTTAGGTCGACAAGATTCCTTAGGCTCGCATCTTTCATTCCCATGAGGGCTTTCGAAGCCGAGTGCTACTGCAGGTTCTCGTGCGTTAGCATCCATAAGCACTTTGCAAGGTATGATCCGAGTATCTCGGGAGCTATGCTCTTGTCCCAACTTGCGACAAGCTCCAAGTATCGGCTAGAGCTTCCTTTACCTCAATCTATCTCTTCCAGCAATGCCACACAAGTTTGGTGACCTTAGAACAAGTCGGAGCATGGCTGTCTCATCTTATTTCCAGTCCTCCCTCTCGAGGTTACTTTCTTCTTATCTACCAAGCTTATTCAAATATGATTCCATATGAACAACGTCATATTCTCATGGTGTCCATTAAATACTTTTATTCCAATTAGGCACGAGTCTCCCACTTCTTTCCATATGAGGGAGTCGTATACTTTATGCCTAGCAGAGGTCTGTATCTCCGGCGATATCTCTGAGCCTAACTTGCAGCCGGTACGTAGATGGTTTGTATATAGCAAGCTCTTATCCAAAGTCGTCATATACCGAAGCTTGTACTCTTAACGTACCCATAGGTATATTATTATCTTGGTCCAAATTTGACGGCTTATCCATAAGAGGTACGCTAAGCAGAAGTGGAGTCTCAGAAGTAACCTTTCTTCATCCATGGTCTCATATATTCTCTAGGTTTCCCTAGGTTATCCAAGATATCCTCTTGAAGCCATATCCATCTCGGATATGTTGAAGGTATAAAATATCATCTCTTGTTCCGAAGGTAGATACCCTAGATTTTCCAAAACATTAGTGCATTCGCTCCCCTTATAGCGTGCACTCTCGATGATTGGCTGCAGTTGGGTGAGCACATCTTCCTTTACGTAGTCAGTCATCCTATGACTTAGGAATTATCTCAGCTTAATTATTTAAGCATATCCAAATAATTGACCCTGTTGCAGTACTTTCATTCCATCATAGGGTCTTGTGCAATTAATCAACGATCCTCAAAATTCCTGGGCGATTTCTCAACTCCCAGAACATCTCTGAGTGCTCAGTAATCTTTACCACTCTTTGGGTGCCAATCTTATAGTAAACCATCTGTTGGTTTAACTCGTCTTCGACGATTCCCGTCAGAGTGCTAGAAACATCTGACTTGTCCGTTTAGCTCCTGGTCGTAGACACTATGAATGGTTACTTCCCATTCATGATAGTCCATGTTACGAGGGGTTATCTGCAACTCCTTCGACTGTGCGAGTAATTCTTCCCGTCCAAAATCTCACATTAGTCAATTTGGTTCCAATTTTCTTGGGATGAATCTTCTCGTGGAAGTCACCTTACCTTACTCTGGTATGCTTAGCAAACTTTTCTGATTCATTCTCCAATGGGTAGGTTCCAACTGCGGGGTTGAGCAGATAACCTGTGTCCAGTAGTTGCTGACGTAGTTCTTTCCACTAGTTCATTATACGGAGTCCAGTAGAACTCCCTTATAGATGGCTTATTCCAAAAGTGGGATCGACCAATCTTATCCAAAATGCATTGCTGACATTATAGGGTACTCAACTGCTTCTTAACCAATATATGCTTCCATGGAGGTACATACTCTTCTGAGCTCCCGAGGTTTTCAAATTCTCGGGTACTCATTTTCTGGTTTGCGAACTCGATTCCAAAGATCGTCGGGTAACTCATATGAAACCTTGGTCTAATTTGTCAAAGTTACTAGAAATTCTTCTCTCCTTCTGAAGATTGGTCTTGCCGTAAGCTCGACACGTCGGTCTTCATTCTTCGAGCTCTTGATCTTGTAGGATGGGAAACTAAAGCCTCTAAAGGAGTCATCTAAAGATCTAGCAAGCATAAACACTCAATACAATTTCACACAAACATGAAGAGGCATAACAACCATAAGATCACAAAGATCCAATCACTCAAACAATGCACCAAACAAATGTGTATCTCAAGGCTGACTCCTAATACCTCCGAGAATACACCAGGGGAAACATTCTAGTATATCGTGGGTATTTGGGGGATTTCTCTATCGCTAGAGTTACATCACTAGAAAAGGATACATTCCATTTGACTTCTTGGTGTTGAACTTTCTGAAGCAGACTGGCGAAAGTCTTCACCGAGCTGGCTTGATCGAGGACCCGTAAGTTGTGTTCCATAATCCTCTCTGGGTCACACGACTTTTTGTCGTCCACCTGACTCGTACAGTTCTGATGTTACATCCTGTAGCTATTGCTTCCTTCACAAACCTCCAGGTTAGGGTCCAATTACCGAAATCATCTTTCCGACTGAGGAGGTTCCATTCGTAGCCTAGGAGGATCATGGGTTCCTGTGGGAGGGAGCTAAAATCTTCTTGATCTTAATCCAATGCTCCTTTTCCAATTCTCCCAATTCAGATACTCCATCTTAGTTGGACTACTCTCCTTCGTCCATGGTCCTCATGGCTTTGCCCTTCCAAAAAGGGGTGCTCTATGTTTATCATTTTATCCATGCCCCGTGTTTCTCATTTGTTGATCTTGATCCATCATCATCTCTGGTCGGTTAGGGAGATTCATATTCAAGCATCCAAATTTCACAATTCTGGTCAATGGGGAATTCCATAAACTTATCAAATCCTGATTCCAAGTATCTGATGCTTGCTCCCAGGGTGGTCGTAGCTGTTCAATCCAATATTTGCCTTTTGTAGCTGCAGCTTGTCACGTTACCTTAATCTAGTCTGACTTGGTTATTCTTGTAGCTTCAAGTCGATGGGTCTTTATCCAAAGGCTGAACTAAGAACACCTCAGGGGTTCCGACTCTTGCAACCAGGCTTTCGTGTGCCAAATCCATGTAGTAGATCACCAGTTCCTTATGTTGGCGTACTTGGAATCTTATCTCATCAGTAGCTTCAAAGTGGTGTTATCCAAGCTTCGTCCTGAGCGGAGACGGGGAACGGAAGGGCGCTTATTGGTCTTGTGGCTTCTCTTGTACGCTGACTTCATGTGGCACCATGGTGGTAGTCTATTCCATCTTCGGTAGTCCGAACTTCATTGAAGGGCAGCTGTGATGGTGTAAACTTGTACTGAGGGTTTAACAAGGGATATTCCGGTTAAGTCCTGTAGAGTCATCTTCATCTTTTCCCTGTACCTAACCTTCATAGCTGTCATTGTGGTAGTCGTGTTTGTCTTGTATGAGACATCCTTCTGTAGCATGGCTTGGTCTTGATCAGGCGACGTCTGGTGTTCTTCATAGGTCAGCAACCGTAGAGGGGTTGTTAGTAAGTCAGTTAGTTAGCGAAAAGTCAAGGTTGTAATAGTAGAATTCAAGGGGTTTATATAAAAGTCAAGGAGTATATACTCAATCAAGGATGTTTAGGCTGTCCTGAACTATCGACCATTGCTAGGGCTCGTCCTACGGTCAAGTACGGCTCTGATACCACCTGTAACGCCCTGGGTTTTCAAAAACAGAAAACCCAGTATTCTGTCTCGTGATAGTCCCTGGATCAGACGCTATCACGCACAGGCATTCATCACAGATAAATATCACAGTCATACAACGAAATCAGAGTTCAAAACATAGTAGTTACAACCGAATACAGCTCGGTATACGATTTAAGTACAAGCCCCTTGGGCTAAACGACAAGAAGAAACTCCGCAGCGGTAGCTAAGGCTTCAGGGCTTCATCTTCGATCTTCACCACAGGCATCCTTGAGCGAAGCGACGAACCCTTCCTCCATGGACTCTTCTTTGATGGACTTTCGCTCCAAGTCCAGTCCTGCACACTCACAATCTACCCCCAAGGAATGGGATAGGTTCACGTCACCAACCGTATGCAAGCTTTAAGTGGCCTACCTCTAATGGTATAAAAAGGTATGAGGTAAGAGCTGGGGTTTCCTAAGCAGCAGCAGCAGCATCTCATAAAGAATAGAATCTCCAATTCCCACCAAATCCCATATCTCTCATCCGCAAACGGTTACACCTGGTCACCCAGATCACCAACACCATCACCTATCTCCATCTAGGGTCGGTGCGAGAACTCCCACTCCTCGCACCTCAATGATTGCACTCGGATCCGCGAGGTAGAGGGAGCAACTCTCCTCTCCCCGAATACAACCACGGCTCACCATACACTCTCATCCTATAAGGGGGAGGTAGAAATCCCAAAACGTAAGAGTCGGAGAAACAACGGGCATGTCCATGACCGAGGACGCGGCTATACGTATAGATCTAAACTCTGCAGAGCGTGTACACCAGTACCCAACTCGGAATGGCACCCGACGGTAGCAAGTCGACCGAGCCCATCCTACCGAACGAACACCTAGGAGTTACGGTTCCATCCTGCATCCGGGTCTCGATGCGGTCCCCCGCAGAAGACCACCCCAGAACTGTGAAAATGCCCCCGTGTGGCCACACGGGAGTCGCACTGAGAGGGTGGACTCACTCCCACCACTCCCCCACTGATACCCCGCTATCCTGCTGGCAGGTATGGTACCGCACTTGCTAGGGTCGAACGGCCCTATCCCCACTCTCGGCGAGGTGGTGTGTACGAAAGTCCCGTGTAACAGGCGACCCACTCGGTTTCAGACCGGGGCGAGCTCATATCCTCCAAGTCATCACGAAATCCCCAACACCTGTGCTCCTAAAACAGTGTACCCGCCATAGGCACCAAACTGGGCAACGTCCGAGAAGACGATCCCTGGCCCCCGATCCCAGATCGGGTTGTCTCGAGCTCACCCCCGCCAAAATATCCCAAAACACCTTCTCCTGCCGGTTTTCCCAACACACGCCAAGAAACTACCACAATAATCCCACACATGCATAGCAAGCTCAGCGTATCATCACGCATATGTAAAGTAGTAGTAGTAGTAGGTCAATCAAGGACAAGTATGTAAAAGAGGCTATGCACGGTTTCATCATATCCATCACTATGCAGTAATTAAAGCACTAGCAGTTCTAATAGCCATGCCTAATGGGCATTCAAAGAATGGTCGGGCGTGAACACCTGCGTGTAAGTAGTTGTCGTAGTTTCCGCAGCCGTACTTGATCTTCTGGCTTGTCTCCTCGGCTCCGGGAAAATCCTAGATTCGGAAATATAAATAAACAACGAGGATCTATTTGCAAATAAACTCCAAAGAGAAGCATTAAAGAACCAAATAAATCCAAACTAGCTACAAGCAGCACTAGTTTAATTTAAGGAAATCAAAGTAATTAGTTTTATATTAAAGTAGTTTTAAGCTACTAGCTTTGTCTACTAGAAAACAAGTTAGAGAGAAGGGTTAGTTCAAGGTTGGGTTGCCGATCAAAGGCCTAGGGTCTTGGAGAAAGCGCCTGCAAGGCATTAGTGCAACAGATAGGTGCAACAATGCGGAAACACAGAGGTTGAAGAGAGAGGAGTAAGGCGAAACGAGTTAGGCAAGGTATTATCAGAACAAGGTGTGCGGTGGCAGCACCGAGAGAAGGTAAGGATCGACTCGTGGTCGATAAAAGGATGGTGACGTAGCAAGACGTGCTCGGGAGCACGGTGGAGCAAGTGCTAGCAATACGACGATACACAGGGCGTAGTAACTAGGTTGCAACGCGGGGTTGCCGTGCTTTGAAACAGAGGCCTCTGCTCAAGGCACGACCGTCCATCACACGCGGCCTTCCGGGTTACTAACGCTGGGTACGTCGCGTGCTACACAGCTCGATGCAAGGCAAAGAGAGAGCGGGTATGCGGGTTGCGGCACAAGGCGGTGGAGGCGGTGCAAGCAAGGAAAATAGTGTGAGCGTGTCTCGGGGAAGTCATCCCTGTCCGTGGCAAGCCAGTGGCTAGTTGCGGGGATCCGGCGTCCCAGACCCACAATAGCGCAGTGGCAGACATCGGCCACGAATTCTTCTCCAAGCACATGGGCAAAAGAGGTTCGGTTCAAGGGCAAGAGTGGATAAGGATAGGGTAGCAGCGAGCGTCTCGGAATTATGAAACCAACGCAAGTGGTTTCATAATTTTCGGAGCTCCGGATAATTAGTTATGAATTTTTAAAGGAAAAAGGATTTATAAAACATTTAGTAAATCATTTATAAAATCAGAAAATAATTTTATTAAAATAGTGCTGACGTCAGCATGACGTCAGCGATCAGTGAGTTAGTGGGCCGAGTTGGGCCCAAAGTGTTAGTAGCCCATTGGGCTGGCCCAGTTTGGCCCAAGGCTGAAAAAGTCTAGAAAACCACCCAGAACTAAACTCTGGTCCGGCCTGGTTCACCCTCGGGCCCAGAGGCTTTGGTGGGCCGAAACCCAAACGGGGTCACGTGCGAAGTCTAGGTTTGCACCCTGTATTCTTCTGGTGTTCATCCGATTCCCTGGGGCCGGGATCCTATGCGGCTGCGTGTGGCTGCGCCTATGTGGTCCAGTGTGTGGTGCCGCTCAGGTTCAGAAGAAAAGGGGCGCGCGCTAGGGGTTTGGCCGGCGGCGAGGTTCGGCCACGGTGGCGCGTTTCCCTGCAGAGAAAATGTCCACGGCTCGATGGCCGGTCCACAGCATAAAGGCACGCGCGAGTTCGTCGCCGGCGGCCATGGTCACGGTGTCCTCAAGGCGACAAGGCGGCGCGGCGCGAAACGGAGTCGGGGTTCGGGGCCTGGTCCCGGGCGCGCAGGCGTCCACGGCGACGTGGCGACGACTTCCAGCGTGCGACGGGGTCGAGCGAACGGCTGCGGTTCAGCAGGGCGAGGCGCGCGTCACGGCGAGAGGCAGACGCGGCGGCGAGGTTGCGGCGGCCGAGCGAGGCAGAGCTGCGGCGTGAGCGGCGCAGCGGTGAAAGGGAAGGCCCGACGCGGCTCAACGGCGGTGCGCTCGCGACGAAGGCGTGCGCGGCGGCGAGGAACGCGGGTGCGCGTGGCAGAGCGACGGGAAACCGAGGCGGCGGTGCGGCAGTACCTGTAGAAGGCCGCGACGCGAGCCAAGCGGTAAGGCGGCGCGACACCTGCATGACGGCCAAGGCTCGAAGGCCCGAGCCCAGACAACTTGCAGCACCGTGTGTGGCGTCGGAGGCAGTGCGTCGCAGGGATACACACGGCAGGAGAAACGGGAGCAAACGCGGCGCGAAGGCCGGCGAACGCAGGCATGAACACGAGACCGAGCAGGGGAAAAGAAGAAGGCTTGGGGGTGTTCCGCTCACCGGCGGGCTCGTCGGAGGTGCGGCGGTGCAGGGAGTGCTTGACGCCGTGGCGAGGTGAAGCAGGCCGGCGTGAGACAACGGCGGCGAGGCAGGACGGCGACGCGGTGAGGATCGGAGCAGAGCAGGGGAAGCAGGGGTTGCGGTGCGTCGTGGTCCTCTGCACGGCTGCTCCGGCTCCTCGGCGTCGGCGATGCGTTCCCCTCCGGTCCTCCGGGCTTCCTCGGCGGTGACGGCCTCGCAGCAGCGTCGGCGTCGCAGCTCCCGCGGCGTGAGCGGCGTCGACGTCCCCGGCGTGTGCAACGCCGGCTTCACGGGTCGGCGCGACGGCGGCTCCGGGACGGCTTCAGCCTCCGCGGCGGACGCTCCTCTCCCCCTTCCCTTCTTCTCCTTCCTCTTGAGGTGGGCAGGGGCAAAATCCCTAAGGGCGGCGGCGGAACAGGGAGTTGCCGGTGCGTGGGGATTTATAGGGTGGCGCCCTAGGGTTCGGTGGTGCGAGAGTGGGCGGCGGGGATCCTTGGCTTCCGCACCCAGGGGCACGCGGCGTGCATCCGGCGGCGAGGGCGAGCGCAGTGCGGGGGCGCACCGGTCGCCATCGCCTCGCGTCAGCAGGAGGAAGAAAAGGGGACAGGGGTGGCGCTTACAGGCGGGGCCCACATGGCAGCGTCACGGCGGTGGTGGTAGGTGGTAAGCGGGCTGCGGTTTAAGACGGGCCGAAAGGCAAGGCGGGCCGGCGGTTGGTGCAGGCCGGCAGGGAAAGAAGGAGGTGGTCCGGTAGACTTTGACGGTTGGCTGGGCTGGAGGTGTGAGCGGGCCGGCGGAGTTGAGGGGTGACGAGTAGACCTCGTCTTTGGGTTTGGTGGGCTGGCTTGGCTGCAGGGTTGAGGGGCCCCTAGTGGACTTTGTCCGCTGGGTTGCGGCCCAAGATAGTTGTTAGAGCTACAAATAGGTTTTGCAATATAGTTTGAAGTATAAGTTTGAATTTGAATCACTTTCAAATTCAAACACCACACAATTTGAAGTCCAAATAAAATCCAAGAGAATCCAAATCACATTTACACCTTAATTTGAAAATAATTTTTATATGGTTTTATTTTATATGGAATTTTGAGATGAGAGGCTAGCAATGTGGGATAAAATTAGGGGACACACATGTTCAAGCAAAAAGTTTTAAAATTTTGCGAAAATTCACTCATGGAAAACATCCAAATTTCAGGGATGTTACAATCTGCATGTACTATCATAGTTTTTTCTAGGGTTATATCTTCTTACATTTCTTTTATGAAGGAAAGGAGCTCTATTATCCGATCTCCTTAGAAAGTATCTTTTCTTTGTTCTCACATTACTCCTTTTATAATTTTTAGGATATTTCTTACTTCTAGTTCTCTCTTCTCCATATGTCATTGGTATTTGAACTATTCTATTGCAAAAAGTATAATCAGATTGCTTCATTGATCTTTGTGCTTGTATGTTCGTACATACCTTTCTTAGTTGCTTAAAGACAAATGTTATAGCCTGAGAAATATTATATTCTTTACCATTAGATTCTTTTTTATATTCCTCAAATATCATAGAACCTAAAGGATCTGGTAATTTGTTAAAATATCTCTCAACTATTCCTTTATTATAACCTTGTTTAGCAGTTGTAGCATTGTACAAATAATGTTGAGAGAATTCTTTTATTCCTTTCCAACTTGTTAATGTTAATTTTTCTATTTCTTTTAGTCTTTCATTTTGTAATGTGGTATAACCTAATTCAGGATCTTCATCTAAAATAATGTTTGATATGACATTTGCAAAATTATATGGATTACTACCAGCTCTTTTTAATTCTGCATAATACTGAGGATAAGTTTCTACCCATTGTTCCCATAGAACTTTGGCAGATTCTCCTAAAAAGGTTTCTAAGTATGTAATCATATCTTCTACTCTTTCTCCAATATTATGCTGATTTTGTATATATTTTTGGACTATTAGGCCTTTCCATATGCTAATAATATTTGGCCAATCTATAGGGTCATGTGCTGCTAGATTTAATATAGCTCCATCACTTTTGGAGTTTTGAAATTGTACAGTTTTTTCAAATTCTCTTCTTTTAGAACCCATATGCTTAT
Source organism: Cenchrus fungigraminus (assembly GCA_036936925.1). NCBI lineage: Eukaryota > Viridiplantae > Streptophyta > Magnoliopsida > Poales > Poaceae > Cenchrus > Cenchrus fungigraminus. The sequence goes on along the minus strand of CM072768.1, from coordinate 76,557,135 downwards.
ATTGGCCAGGTATATAGGTATATGCAGGTTCTTCTTTTTCTGGTGGCCAAGTTCCTGGTCTTCTAGATGATCTATCCTTCTCACCTTCAATCTTTATACCTATATTTCCTTCATTTTCTCTTCTTCTTTTTGAAGGACTTGGATCTAAATCCATTGCTTCTATAGCATCTTCAATTTTGGAAGAGTATTCATTATGTTCTAAGCTACAAACCATATTTACATCTTCATCCTTTTCTTCATAGCTTTCTAACAAAATTTTATTATTAATTTCCCATTGTTCATCTTCACTTATTGTATTGTTTTCTTCTTCTATTATTTTAACTAAATCTTTTTGAGGTCTACTTTCTTTATTGTCTATTTTTGAAGCAATATTATTGTTTTCTACTGATATACTAGGTTTTTCACTATTTATATCTTTCTCTTTCTTAATCCTATTAAGCCTATATATTTCTCGCCTGAAGTAGAGTTCTTTTTCTCTTATAGCAGGCCATTCACAAAGAATGGAATATTGGTGCTTTAATAGAACCTAAGATTTTAAAGCAACCAAAAGATTATATTAGCTATGAAAATAGTAAAGGGTTAACTAGTATTAGATTTGTAGATTATAAAGAAAGAAGTCTAGATGATTTAGAAGCATCCAGTTCAGAACCAAATATTGAAGAAAATAGAAGACATAGTGTATGTGAATTCATGGAAAAATTAAGTGTAGAAAATGAAATAAAACATTATGAATATAAGTTGAGTAAAATTCATGATGAATATGGGGTTACTTCGAAAATTCGGAATATTCAGAATTCAAAATTCGAGTTACTATTCACAACACTATTCAAATTCAGAACTCACTATTCAAATTCGAGGCACTATTCAAAATATTTGCTACTATTCAAATTCGGAATATGAACAGTGCTGGAGCACTCGCACCGAGTGATTCAGGCACCCAAAAAATGTCGCTTTCAACCAACTATTGGGCACTATGCAAGGCACCTTCTTTTGATTTTATGGTGGATGGACGCAGAGTGATTAATGGAGCGGTGATTAGCGAATATGTGCGTGAATATGCAGAGTATGCGGATTATGCGTGCGTGTATATATATATCAGGATCTTTAGCAGGCTGGCGAGACCAACAATTCCGCCGGTCGTGCGTGCAGATGGTTGTATTGATCCTACTCGGTACTCACCGTACTTGTCACAGGTTCGCCTCTGAAGCAGCAGCTAATCCTATCCCTCTAACGCTAACCCCAAGACACTCTCGTGCGATACGTAGTGCAAGACGAGGCTTCTGTCGTCTCCCCAGGCAGTTCCACCCGAAGGGAACACTTCTCCGCGGACAAAGGCTCTCTCAACGCCGCTCTCTGGGCTTAACTAGAGCAAACTCACGCAGAGGTCTCTCCTATAGGGTCCCTAGCACAGAGACTCAGTCTATAAAGATGGTGCTACGGGGAAGTAGGGATAATCAAAGCTAAAACTGCTCCATTAAAGCAAACAAGCTTACATACGGTTTTCCCTTTCGGGAAACCCCAAGCACTTAGCACAAACCTCGGTGATTACCTTACAAGCACCGGAGGGACACTGCGGCCTCCTTTATTCTATGATTATACAAAGGTGGTGGAGTAATACAGCGGTAGTGGATGGTAGTACTAATTATTCTAGCCTATTCTCTCAGAGGTGCTCTGAGGTAGTGGAGGTCTTCATGGGATATTGGATGGTGGTTGGAGTAGGTGCTCTTCTTAGTGGTCTTCTCCGATCGATTGATCGATTTCTTTCTGCTCGAGTGATTCCTCGATTCAGTGATTCCTGCCTTCAATGCTGCGCCGGGTTCTCCTTTTATAGGGCTGGTGGAGTCTTCTGGATCACCTTCACGCCTGACACTCATCGTCTTCAATTATATCACTTTACTGTTGCCTTGACAGCTGGACGGTGCAGCGTGCTTCAATAATTGTCCTGGCTACAGTAGAAGTACTGTTTATTCCTTTTGCGCTGTCCTTTGTCTTGCACTGTCTACTCGTGACCTTCTGGAATGGTATTTGGTAGGGTCATTCCCGGCCCCAATAATTGATGTTGCAAAACATCAATTGAAGCAAAATTTTATTCTATCATATTTTATATATCCCACGGCCGAGTTGTTGATAATACCTTATCAACACATAGGAGAATATATTTTGCTTTGATCTTATATTTCAATTATATCTTATTTTTTACATGCTAATATTCTGGCTTTTGTCCATGACCACCAATATCCATCATATCATCATCTGATCCTGGTATATTCATTTTTAAGTCATAGTCTCTTTTGATATTTTCTTCATAATCTTTCTTTATAGATTCAATATTTCCATTTATTTCATGTCTTAACTCTTCCAGCACCTCTTCTTTTATTTCTTTCTTCAGTTGGGGAATTAGCAATTCAAGCTTTTCTTTGATTCTTTTCTCAATATTTTCATCGTTTGATGCTTCTGAAATATTCTTCACAACATCTTTATATGTGGGTAATTTTGAAGGTCCATCTTCTTGCGTATTTGCTCTTGGGAAATTTATCTTGTTTTCACTTGCCTTTCTATATTTTTGAATATATTCTTTTGCAGCAGGTTCTATGAAATAATTTACTCCCAAAATATTTCTTGCATATGAGAGAGCTTGATCAATATCTAAGTATTTCTTCCATGATATTCCTCCATCTTTCTCTTTTTCTATCTGTTGGGCTATAATAGATTCATATGTCACATAAATTCCTGGTATTTTACCTCTATATATAACATATATAGGTCTTTTTTCAATATTGGTAGATGGTTCTTTAGGTTGTATTTTTCCATTCTTGCTTATTTGGAATATTATACCCATCATCTATGGTGTTATCATTTAGTCTTTTGTAATTTATAACCATTCTTGACTTTCCTCTAGCTATTTCAGCATGATTTCTTACTATAAATGCAGCTGATCTATGAGGACTCCTACTTTCTCTTATGGCACCTAGTTTTAGTAATTCTTCTATATGCATTTTAAATTCCTCTATATCCTTTGGTGTTGCTTCTATAGGACTTGTTTTAATTATATATTCAGGATTTATTATGTTTAGCTTACATACTATTCCATTCTTCTCCCAATACTTCATTGGTATTTCTCCAATTATTTGGATATCTTCTAATCTTTGTATAATTTTATCTATGTCTGTTTTAGATTTTATGTCTCTATACCAATTTGGTGATAATGATTGTAAACTAATACACTCTATGCATGAGTGTTCTACATGATATTCTTCTATGTATTCACCTAACTCTTCATCTATATAATTATCAATGATACTTTCCTCAAAATTTTGGAGTTCTTCATTATTATTAACTGAATTAGAATTTATAGTTTTTCTTACTTCTGTTATGTATGGAATATTATCTTGATGAGGAATAAATGTAATTCCTTGCTCATGTATTATTGTAGTTTGTAAAGAGAATTGCAAAAATCTTAATCCTAATATCATATCATCATGTATCATAGATAGGTCTCTTATTGTAATTTCATCCAAAATGTATTTTGTATTATTTATTTGTATCTCAATGTTGTAAGCTAATTGATTATGAAGCTTTTTTATTCCTGACATATCAGTTGATATATCTGCTTTATCTTGGTCTATTGTATGAACTATCTCTGGACATCTTACAAAATATTTATCATGAATAATATTCTTTGTGCAACCAGTATCTACTAATGCTAATATTTTATAAGTGATAGTAGGTGTCAATTTTATTTTGACTGGAATTCTTATTCCTACAATTTCTTTAAATGGTAGCCTAACTATATATTTGCTTCCAAAATTTACTATAGCATCTTTTAATTGTATAGCCTTATCCTCTTTTTTATTGATAGTCATTTGATCTTTTAATTCAATACTACCACTAGCATCTTGTTTGTTTTTATTTATTTCTTTAAGTTCTATCATACTTCTTAATTCTTCCAATTCTGCTTCTAAAATGTTTATTCTGTTTTCTAAATTTCTAACTCTACTTACTAATATTTTATCTTGTGCTTCTACTTCTATTTCTTGTCTCCATTTTTGATTAGATATTTTTAAACATGCTGCACATGCTTGTTTTAAACATATACTACATGTAAATCTATTATCTTGACTAGGATAATATATGCAAAAAGCGCATCTTATATTATAATCACCTCTTCCTTTTATCCAATCATGTTCACAACCTCCTTGATCCATTAATTCAGTTTTAACTTCTTCATTTGTAGTTTTTATTTCTAAAGCTTCCATGGCATTTTCTAAGTTATGCCATTCCACATCATCTAGAGATTCTATATATTCTTTGTATTGTTGAGAATTATTTTCTTCTTCTTCACAAATTTCTGATAATTTCATATCATTCATTTCACCTTGTTTTTCTTCAAATTTATGCCTATTATTATGTGATTGTATAATTTCATCAATTCTAATTTCTTTCCTATCTGATTGCTTTATTTTATCTTCTTGTTTCTTTTTTATAATAGGATTTTTGAACTTATTATTATTTAGTTCTTCCCTGAGCCTAGCTAGCTTTCTAATAAAATATACTTCTTTTTCTCGAATAGCAGCCCATTCACATAACATGGACGTGTTATATTCATTTGGTATATTCTTCAACTTTTGTTCATAAAATTGTATCTGACTGACTATATTATCCATATAAGTTCAAATATTGAAAAATATATACACCCAATTATTCGAATTTAAATCAACCACGGCTCTGATACCACACAGGGACAGGGGGTTACTTCGAAAATTCGGAATATTCAGAATTCAAAATTCGAGTTACTATTCACAGCACTATTCAAATTCAGAACTCACTATTCAAATTCGAGGCACTATTCAAAATATTTGCTACTGCTCTGATACCAGGCAAACGGGGTACTCGAATTCCGGAATATTCAGGATTCAAAATTCGAGTTACTATTCACGGCACTATTCAAATTCAGCACACACTATTCAAATTCGTGGCACTATTCAAAATATTCGGCACTATTCAAATTCAGGAATATGAACAGTGCGCGAGCACTCACCACGAGTGACTCAGGCACCCAAAATATACGTCGCTTTCACCCTACTATTGGGCACTATGCAAGGCACCTTCTTTTGATTTTATGGTGGATGGACGCAGAGTGATTAATGGAGAGGTGATTAGCGAATATGTGCGTGAATATGCAGAGTATGCGTGCGTGTATATATATCAGGATCTTTAGCAGGCTGGCGAGACCAACAATTCCGCCGGTCGTGCGTGCAGATGGTTGTGTTGATCCTACTCGGTACTCACCGTACTTGTCACAGGTTCGCCTCTGAAGCAACAGCTAATCCTATCCCTCTAACGCTAACCCCAAGACACTCTCGTGCGATACGTAGTGCGAGACGAGGCTTCTGTCGTCTCCCCAGGCAGTTCCACCCGAAGGGAACACTTCTCCGCGGACAAAGGCTCTCTCAACGCCACACTCTGGGCTTAACTAGAGCAGACTCACGCAGAGGTCTCTCCTATAGGGTCCCTAGCACAGAGACTCAGTCTATAAAGATGGTGCTACGGGGAAGCAGGGATGATCAAAGCTAAAACTGCTCCATTAAAGCAAACAAGCTTACATACGGTTTTCCCTTTCGGGAAACCCCAAGCACTTAGCACAAACCTTGATTACCTTACAAGCACCGGAGGGACACTGCGGCCTCCTTTATTCTATGATTATACAAAGGTGGTGGAGTAATACAGCGGTAGTGGATGGTAGTACTAATTATTCTAGCCTATTCCCTCAGAGGTGCTCTGAGGTAGTGGAGGTCTTCATGGGATATTGGATGGTGGTTGGAGTAGGTGCTCTTCTTAGTGGTCTTCTCCGATCGATTGATCGTTTTCTTTCTGCTCGAGTGATTCCTCGATTCAGTGATTCCTTTCTGCTGCCTTCAATGCTGCGCCGGGCTTCTCCTTTTATAGGGCTGGTGGAGTCTTCTGGATCACCTTCACGCCTGACACTCATCGTCTTCAATTATATCACTTTACTGTTGCCTTGACAGCTGGACGGTGCAGCGTGCTGCAATAATTGTCCTGGCTACAGTAGAAGTACTGTTTATTCCTTTTGCGCTGTCCTCTGTCTCGCACTGTCTGCTCGTGACCTTCTGGAATGGTATTTGGTAGGGTCTTCCCGGCCCCAATAATTGATGTTGCAAAACATCAATTGAAGCAAAATTTTATTCTATCATATTTTATATATCCCACGGCCGAATTGTTGATAATACCTTATCAACACATAGGAGAATATATTTTGCTTTGATCTTATATTTCAATTATATCTTATTTTTTACATGCTAATATTCTGGCTTTTGTCCATGACCACCAATATCCATCATATCATCATCTGATCCTGGTATATTCATTTTTAAGTCATAGTCTCTTTTGATATTCTCTTCATAATCTTTCTTTATAGATTCAATATTTCCATTTATTTCATATCTTAACTCTTCCATCACCTCTCCTTTTATTTCTTTCTTCAGTTGGGGAATTAGCAATTCAAGCTTTTCTTTGATTCTTTTCTCAATATTTTCATCATTTGATGCTTCTGAAACATTCTTCACAACATCTTTATATGTGGGTATTTTTGAAGGTCCATCTTCTTGCGTATTTGCTCTTGGCAAATTTATCTTGTTTTCACTTGCCTTTCTATATTTTTGAATATATTCTTTTGCAGCAGGTTCTATGAAATAATTTACTCCCAAAATATTTCTCGCATATGAGAGAGCTTGATCAATATCTAAGTATTTCTTCCATGATATTCCTCCATCTTTCTCTTTTTCTATCTGTTGGGCTATAATAGATTCATATGTCACATAAATTCCTGGTATTTTACCTCTATATATAACATATATAGGTCTTTTTTCAATATTGGTAGATGGTTCTTTAGGTTGTATTTTTCCATTAATCAAATGGAAATATTCTGCTAGACTATTTAGTATTGCCAGCATATAACCTTTATCTTCTCTCTTATTATTATATTGAAACCAAAAATTGTCCAATATGCATTCTTGTACTTCATCTAGGATAATATGGTCTCTAGGCTTGAATTTATATGTATTTGGGGGGAAAATTCTCAACTTATTGTCAGCTCCAAAACTGAATGATTCAAACCCATTAGGACTCAATCCTCTCTTCATTCCTGCAAAATAGTAGATCGTGAAAATATATCAGGTAAAGTATTATCTTTTCCTTTAATATGCTCAAATATTACTTTATAACCATTTCCAGTAATAATATCTTCAAATAAAACCCATCTCCTAGTAGAACTTTTCTTACTATTAACTTTATTATAATATTTACATATAGCTTCACAGTCTGTCCTTATTGTAAATTCCTTAAATCCTAAATATAATCTGAAAGCATTTATTGCATTTATTACAGCTAAGACTTCTCTATCAGTATTATTTATTGCTTTTAACTTATATTTTCCTGAAGCATACCTACATATTTTTTCTTCTGTCTTTGGTGAATACTTATTTGGCTTTTGTTTTAATATAGCTCCCCATCCTATTTTGGAAGCATCCGTTTCTATTATAAAATAATAATCATCTAAAGGTAATTCTAAAGGTTTTAAGTTTTTAACTTTTTCCTTTATAACTCTTACTAATTTTATATCTTCTGAATAAAAATGTTTTTGCCCATTTTTTCTTAACTTTGCATATAAAGGGCCAGCTAATTTTGCTAAATTTTCAATATAATTTCTAGCATAATTAACTATTCCTAAAAACTGTTACAAAGTTTTCTTATCATTCATAATATCCGGAAATTGCAATATTTTCTTTGCAATGTGTTCTTGCAGATAAATTTTTCCTTCTCCTATCTCATGACCTAAAAAATTTATTTTTGCCTTACATATTTCCATTTTCTTTTTAGAAAGTATTAACCCATGCTGCTCTACTTTTCTAAAGAATGTTTCTAGATGAGCAATATGTTCTTTATAAGTTTTTGAAAATATTAATAGATCATCAATGTAGACTAATATGAATTCTTGGTTTTCATTAAAAATATTTTGCATTTTTCTTTGGAATAACGCAGGAGCATTCTTTAACCCAAAAGGCATTACTAGCCATTCAAAATGTCCTTGAGGACATGTGAAAGCAGTCCATTCTATAGATTCTTCTGCCATCTTTACTTGCCAAAACCCAGCTTTTAAATCAAACTTTGAGAAATATTTACTTCCTTGTATCCTATTTATCCATTCTTGCTTATTTGGAATATTATACCCATCATCTATGGTGTTATCATTTAGTCTTTTGTAATTTATAACCATTCTTGACTTTCCTCTAGCTATTTCAGCATGATTTCTTACTATAAATGCAGCTGATCTATGAGGACTCCTACTTTCTCTTATGGCACCTAGTTTTAGTAGTTCTTCTATATGCATTTTAAATTCCTCTATACCCTTTGGGGTTACTTCGAAAATTCGAAATATTCAGAATTCAAAATTCGAGTTACTATTCACAGCACTATTCAAATTCAGAACTCACTATTCAAATTCGAGGCACTATTCAAAATATTTGCTACTATTCAAATTCGGAATATGAACAGTGCTGGAGCACTCGCACCGAGTGGCTCAGGCACTCAAGAATATGTCGCTTTCACCCAACTATTAGGCACTATGCAAGCACCTCTCTGGATGGTGGGTGAGTGCGCTATTAGTGAATATGTGCGTGATTAGCGAATATGCAGAGTATGCGGATTATGCGAGCGTGTATATATATCAGGATCTTTAGCAGGCTGGCGAGACCAACAATTCCGCCGGTCGTGCGTGCAGATGGTTGTGTCGATCCTACTCGGTACTCACCGTACTTGTCACAGGTTCGCCTCTGAAGCAGCAGCTAATCCTATCCCTCTAACGCTAACCCCAAGACACTCTCGTGCGATACGTAGTGCGAGACGAGGCTTCTGTCGTCTCCCCAGGCAGTTCCACCCGAAGGGAACACTTCTCCGCGGCAAAGGCTCTCTCAACGCCACACTCTGGCTTAACTAGAGCAGACTCACGCAGAGGTCTCTCCTATAGGGTCCCTAGCACAGAGACTCAGTCTATAAAGATGGTGCTACGGGGAAGCAGGGATAATCAAAGCTAAAACTGCTCCATTAAAGCAAACAAGCTTACATACGGTTTTCCCTTTCGGGAAACCCCAAGCACTTAGCACAAACCTTGATTACCTTACAAGCACCGGAGGGACACTGCGGCCTCCTTTATTCTATGATTATACAAAGGTGGTGGAGTAATACAGCGGTAGTGGATGGTAGTACTAATTATTCTAGCCTATTCTGTCAGAGGTGCTCTGAGGTAGTGGAGGTCTTCATGGGATATTGGATTCCTTCCTTGGTTGAGTGATTCCTCGATTCAGTGATTCCTTTCTGCTTTCAATGCTGCGCCGGGCTTCTCCTTTTATAGGACTGGTGGAGTCTTCTGGATCACCTTCACGCCTGACACTCATCATCTTCAATTATATCACTTTACTGTTGCCTTGACAGCTGGACGGTGCAGCGTGCTGCAATAATTGTCCTGGCTACAGTAGAAGTACTGTTTATTCCTTTTGCGCTGTCCTTTGTCTGCTCGTGACCTTCTGGAATGGTATTTGGTAGGGTCTTCCCGGCCCCAATAATTGATGTTGCAAAACATCAATTGAAGCAAAATTCTATCATATTTTATATATCCCATGGCCGAATTGTTGATAATACCTTATCAACACATAGGAGAATATATTTATAGTATTATGTCTTATTCATCATTGTCTTCATTGTCTGGTTCTTCAGGTTGCCATAATTCATACCAAGACAATAATTCACTATATTCTTTCCTGAGCTGACATTCCTCGCCGTAATTGGGCTTAATTAATCTTCCTACTTCTCTTTGTATGATACTATTTTTGCCATAATATTCTCGTAAAAATATTTTTGTTATCTTATTTTGATACATCATATGATATTCAGGATCAAACTTTGTATTTCCTTCTATTTCTTTTGCTTCACTGAATATTCTCCAGTTATCATGATTTGTATCTTTGGCAAATAATTCCTCATAATTTCTCCATGCATCGGCTGACCATACAGCAGGAAATTTATATATTCCTTTTGTAATATAAATATCATGACTTGCTGGTCTTATTGGTGGTGTAAATTTTGGTGGATTGGAATAGAATTTAATTTTATATCTTCCTTGAACACAAGCTAATCTCTTACATGCTTCTTTAATAGCACTTCCAAGATCCGACTGTATTATTTCTTCCAATGTACCATATATGTCATGAATTAACCCATGATCAATGATGGTTTGTAAAGAGATAGTATCTCCAATATTTCTTTGAATATTTCTAAAATATTTTAAATTTATATCAGCCTTAAATATGACAAATTTTTGATAAGGCTTGACAATTAGCTGGTCATCAAGATGTAGTAGAGGGAAAATATTTGCATTAACAATTATTCCCAGATTCTTTTCCTTTCCTTGGTATAATTTCATTAAATAATTTTGTATATCTTGGAAGGTTTTATATTGACGATCAGCATATTTTTTCCAAATTATATCTATAATATCTTGTGTGAAATATGATAAGACTTGCTCAGTCTTAAAACTTATTCTAGGAACAAGGAACTCTTGCAGAGTATTGGTTAAATATTTATTTTCCTTTTTTATTTCTTCTATTTTAGCTTCCTCTACTGGCTCTTTCTTATCTATTTCATATTTAACTTTTGAGCTATCATTAATTTTATATTGTTGTTCTACACATAAAATACATGCTTGTTTTAAACATAGACTACACATTGATTTTTGCTTTGGATAATATATGCAATATACACATCTTATATCACTTCTTTAATTGTTCCATCATTTCTATCTTTAATCCAGCTAATTCATCAATTAGATTTAATTCTTCATCACTAGACTCTTTTTCTTCATCATATTCTATTTCATCTGTCTCTATTATTGAATATATTGACTCATCATCCATAATATCATCATCACATACTAGGATATTTTCATTCACATTATCTATTATTAACACTTTCTCTTGTTCTTCTTGTTTATTAGAATATCTTTTCTTATCTTTGTTAGGGCAGGTTTTACTTAAATGATCTGGTGAATTACAAATAAAACATCTACATGTACTATCATAGTTCTTTCTAGGGTTATATCTTCTTACATTTCTTTTATGAAGGAAAGGAGCTCTATTATCCGATCTCCTTAGAAAATTTCTTTTCTTTGTTCTCACATTACCCCTTTTATAATTTTTTGGATATTTCTTACTTCTAGTTCTCTCTTCTCCATATGTCATTGGTATTTGAACTATTCTATTGCAAAAATTATAATCAGATTGCTTCATTGATCTTTGTGCTTGTATGTTCGTACATACCTTTCTTAGTTGCTTAAAGACAAATGTTATAGCCTGAGAAATATTATATTCTTTACCATTAGATTCTTTTTTATATTCCTCAAATATCATAGAACCTAAAGGATCTGGTAATTTGTTAAAATATCTCTCAACTATTCCTTTATTATAACCTTGTTTAGCAGTTGTAGCATTGTACAAATAATGTTGAGAGAATTCTTTTATTCCTTTCCAACTTGTTAATGTTAATTTTTCTATTTCTTTTAGTCTTTCATTTTGTAATGTGGTATAACCTAATTCAGGATCTTCATCTAAAATAATGTTTGATATGACATTTGCAAAATTATATGGATTACTACCAGCTCTTTTTAATTCTGCATAATACTGAGGATAAGTTTCTACCCATTGTTCCCATAGAACTTTGGCAGATTCTCCTAAAAAGGTTTCTAAGTATGTAATCATATCTTCTACTCTTTCTCCAATATTATGCTGATTTTGTATATATTTTTGGACTATTAGGCCTTTCCATATGCTAATAATATTTGGCCAATCTATAGGGTCATGTGCTGCTAGATTTAATATAGCTCCATCACTTTTGGAGTTTTGAAATTGTACAGTTTTTTCAAATTCTCTTCTTTTAGAACCCATATGCTTATATTGGCCAGGTATATAGGTATATGCAGGTTCTTCTTTTTCTGGTGGCCAAGTTCCTGGTCTTCTAGATGATCTATCCTTCTCACCTTCAATCTTTATACCTATATTTCCTTCATTTTCTCTTCTTCTTTTTGAAGGACTTGGATCTAAATCCATTGCTTCTATAGCATCTTCAATTTTGGAAGAGTATTCATTATGTTCTAAGCTACAAACCATATTTACATCTTCATCCTTTTCTTCATAGCTTTCTAACAAAATTTTATTATTAATTTCCCATTGTTCATCTTCACTTATTGTATTGTTTTCTTCTTCTATTATTTTAACTAAATCTTTTTGAGGTCTACTTTCTTTATTGTCTATTTTTGAAGCAATATTATTGTTTTCTACTGATATACTAGGTTTTTCACTATTTATATCTTTCTCTTTCTTAATCCTATTAAGCCTATATATTTCTCGCCTGAAGTAGAGTTCTTTTTCTCTTATAGCAGGCCATTCACAAAGCATGGAAGTATTATATTCATCATGAATTTTACTCAACTTATATTCATAATGTTTTATTTCATTTTCTACACTTAATTTTTCCATGAATTCACATACACTATGTCTTCTATTTTCTTTAATTAATTGTAGGGCTAACTCTAATTTATTATGTGTAATTAAATATTGTTCTACTAGATGCTTATGTTCTTTTTGTAATTTTTCAAATTTTAATTCTAGGTCGTCTTGCCTTTTACCCCAAGCTATATAAAAATTATGTATGAGATCAACTAATAGATTTATCTGACCGTGAGAAGTATGCCAAATATGTTCTTCAGAACTATTTACTCTGCACCTGATATTTATATTCTCTTTAGTATTAACAGTCTTTCCAGTATTTACTTCTAAGTTCAGATAATGTAACTTCTCTATTTTCAAAAGATATAGCAAAAATTAAATTTAAATCAACCACGGCTCTGATACCACACAGGGACAGGGGGTCAAATTCAGGAATATTCAGAATTCAAAATTCGAGTTACTATTCACAGCACTATTCAAATTCAGGACTCACTATTCAAATTCGAGGCACTATTCAAAATATTTGCTACTATTCAAATTCGGAATATGAACAGTGCTGGAGCACTCACCACGAGTGACTCAGGCACCCAAAATATGTCGCTTTCAACCAACTATTGGGCACTATGCAAGGCACCTTCTTTTGATTTTATGGTGGATGGACGCAGAGTGATTGATGGAGCGGTGATTAGCGAATATGTGCGTGAATATGCAGAGTATGCGGATTATGCGTGCGTGTATTTATATATCAGGATCTTTAGCAGGCTGGCGAGACCAACAATTCCGCCGGTCGTGCGTGCAGATGGTTGTGTTGATCCTACTCGGTACTCACCGTACTTGTCACAGGTTCGCCTCTGAAGCAGCAGCTAATCCTATCCCTCTCACGCTAACCCCAAGACACTCTCGTGCGATACGTAGTGCAAGACGAGGCTTCTGTCGTCTCCCCAGGCAGTTCCACCCGAAGGGAACACTTCTCCGCGGACAAAGGCTCTCTCAACGCCGCTCTCTGGGCTTAACTAGAGCAAACTCACGCAGAGGTCTCTCCTATAGGGTCCCTAGCACAGAGACTCAGTCTATAAAGATGGTGCTACGGGGAAGCAGGGATAATCAAAGCTAAAACTGCTCCATTAAAGCAAACAAGCTTACATACGGTTTTCCCTTTCGGGAAACCCCAAGCACTTAGCACAAACCTCGGTGATTACCTTACAAGCACCGGAGGGACACTGCGGCCTCCTTTATTCTATGATTATACAAAGGTGGTGGAGTAATACAGCGGTAGTGGATGGTAGTACTAATTATTCTAGCCTATTCTCTCAGAGGTGCTCTGAGGTAGTGGAGGTCTTCATGGGATATTGGATGGTGGTTGGAGTTGGTGCTCTTCTTAGTGGTCTTCTCTGATCGATTGATCCATTTCTTTCTGCTCGAGTGATTCCTTTCTGCTGCCTTCAATGCTGCGCCGGGCTTCTCCTTTTATAGGGCTGGTGGAGTCTTCTGGATCACCTTCACGCCTGACACTCATCGTCTTCAATTATATCACTTTACTGTTGCCTTGACAGCTGGACGGTGCAGCGTGCTGCAATAATTGTCCTGGCTAGAGTAGAAGTACTGTTTATTCCTTTTGCGCTGTCCTCTGTCTCGCACAGTCTGCTCGTGACCTTCTGGAATGGTATTCGGCCGTGGGATATATAAAATATGATAGAATAAAATTTTGCTTCAATTGATGTTTTGCAACATCAATTATTGGGGCCGGGAAGACCCTACCAAATACCATTCCAGAAGGTCACGAGCAGACAGTGCGAGACAGAGGACAGCGCAAAAGGAATAAACAGTACTTCTACTGTAGCCAGGACAATTATTGCAGCACGCTGCACCGTCTAGCTGTCAAGGAAACAGTAAAGTGATATAATTGAAGACGATGAGTGTCAGGCGTGAAGGTGATCCAGAAGACTCCACCAGCCCTATAAAAGGAGAAGCTCGGCGCAGCATTGAAAGCAGCAGAAAGAAATCACTCAGAGCAGAAAGAAATCGATCAATCGATCAGAGAAGACCACTAAGAAGAGCACCAACTCCAACCACCATCCAATATCCCATGAAGACCTCCACTACCTCAGAGCACCTCTGAGAGAATAGGCTAGAATAATTAGTACTACCATCCACTACCGCTGTATTACTCCACCACCTTTGTATAATCATAGAATAAAGGAGGCCGCAGTGTCCCCCCGGTGCTTGTAAGGTAATCAAGGTTTGTGCTAAGTGCTTGGGGTTTCCCGAAAGGGAAAACCGTATGTAAGCTTGTTTGCTTTAATGGAGCAGTTTTAGCTTTGATTATCCCTGCTTCCCCGTAGCAGCATCTTTATAGACTGAGTCTCTGTGCTAGGGACCCTATAGGAGAGACCTCTGCGTGAGTCTGCTCTAGTTAAGCCCAGAGTGTGGCGTTGAGAGAGCCTTTGTCCGCGGAGAAGTGTTCCCTTCGTGTGGAACTGCCTGGGGAGACGACAGAAGCCTCGTCTCGCACTACGTATCGCACGAGAGTGTCTTGGGGTTAGCGTTAGAGGGATAGGATTAGCTGCTGCTTCAGAGGCGAACCTGTGACAAGTACGGTGAGTACCGAGTAGGATCAACACAACCATCTGCACGCACGACCGGCGGAATTGTTGGTCTCGCCAGCCTGCTAAAGATCCTGATATATATACACGCACGCATACTCTGCATATTCACGCACATATTCGCTAATCACCTCTCCATTAATCACTCTGCATCTATCCACCATAAAAGCAAAGAAGGTGCCTTGCATAGTGCCCAATAGTAGGGTGAAAGCGACGTATATTTTGGGTGCCTGAGTCACTCGTGGTGAGTGCTCGCGCATTGTTCATATTCCTGAATTTGAATAGTGCCGAATATTTTGAATAGTGCAACGAATTTGAATAGTGTGTGCTGAATTTGAATAGTGCCGTGAATAGTAACTCGAATTTTGAATCCTGAATATTCCGGAATTCGAGTACCCCCGTTTGCCTGGTATCAGAGCCATGGTTGATTCAAATTCGAATAATTGGGTGTATATATTTTTCAATATTTGAACTTATATGGATAATATAGTCAGTCAGATACAATTTTATGAACAAAAGTTGAAGAATATACCAAATGAATATAACACGTCCATGTTATGTGAATGGGTTGCTATTCGAGAAAAAGAAGTATATTTTATTAGAAAGATAGCTAGGCTCAGGGAAGAACTAAATAATAATAAGTTCAAAAATCCTATTATAAAAAAGAAACAAGAAGATGAAATAAAGCAATCAGATAAGAAAGAAATTAGAATTGATGAAATTATACAATCACATAATAATAAGCATAAATTTGAAGAAAAACAAGGTGAAATGAATGGTATGAATTTATCAGAAAATTGTGAAGAAGAAGAAAATAATTCTCAACAATACAAAGAATATATAGAGTCTCTAGATGATGTAGAATGTCATAACTTAGAAAATGCCATGGAAGCTTTAGAAATAAAAACTACAAATGAAGAGGTTAAAACTGAATTAATGGATCAAGGAGGTTGTGAACATGATTGGATAAAAGGAAAAGGTGATTATAATATAAGATGCGCTTTTTGCATATATTATCCTAGTCAAGATAATAGATTTACATGTAGTATATGTTTAAAACAAGCATGTATTTTATGTCTAGAACAACAATATAAAAATAATGATAGCTCAAAAGTTAAATATGAAATAAATAAGAAAGAGCCAGTAGAGGAAGCTAAATTAGAAGAAATAAAAAAGGAAAATAAATATTTAACCAATACTCTGCAAGAGTTCCTTTTTCCTAGAATAAGTTTTAAGACTGAGCAAGTCTTATCATATTTCACACAAGATATTATAGATATAATTTGGAAAAAATATGCTGATCGTCAATATAAAACCTTTCAAGATATACAAAATTATTTAATGAAATTATACCAAGGAAAGGAAAAGAATCTAGGAATAATTGTTAATGCAAATATTTTCCCTCTACTACATCTTGATGACCAGCTAATTGTCAAGCCTTATCAAAAATTTGTCATATTTAAGGTTGATATAAATTTAAAATATTTTAGAAATATTCAAAGAAATATTGGAGATACTATCTCTTTACAAACCATCATTGATCATGGGTTAATTCATGACATATATGGTACATTGGAAGAAATAATACAGTCGGATCTTGGAAGTGCTATTAAAGAAGCATGTAAGAGATTAGCTTATGTTCAAGGAAGATATAAAATTAAATTCTATTCCAATCCACCAAAATTTACACTGCCAATAAGACCAGCAAGTCATGATATTTATATTACAAAAGGAATATATAAATTTCCTGCTGTATGGTCAGCAGATGCATGGAGAAATTATGAGGAATTATTTGCCAAAGATACAAATCATGATAACTGGAGAATATTCAGTGAAGCAAAAGAAATAGAAGGAAATACAAAGTTTGATCCTGAATATCATATGATGTATCAAAATAAGATAACAAAAATATTTTTACGAGAATATTATGGCAAAAATAGTATCATACAGAGAGAAGTAGGAAGATTAATTAAGCCCAATTACGGCGAGGAATGTCAGCTCAGGAAAGAATATCGTGAATTATTGTCTTGGTATGAATTATGGCAACCTGAAGAACCAGACAATGAAGACAATGATGAATAAGACATATATTCTCCTATGTGTTGATAAGGTATTATCAACAATTCGGCCGTGGGATATATAAAATATGATAGAATAAAATTTTGCTTCAATTGATGTTTTGCAACATGAATTATTGGGGCCGGGAAGACCCTACCAAATACCATTCCAGAATATGATGAAGACAAAGAGTCTAGTGATGAAGAATTAAATCTAATTGATGAATTAGCAGGATTAAAGATAGAAATGATGGAACAATTAGATTGGAACCATAAAAGAAGTGATTTCAATATAAGATGTGTATATTGCATATATTATCCAAAACAAGGATCAATGTGTAGTCTATGTTTAAAACAAGCATGTATTTTATGTCTAGAACAACAATATAAAAATAATGATAGCTCAAAAGTTAAATATGAAATAAATAAGAAAGAGCCAGTAGAGGAAGCTAAATTAGAAGAAATAAAAAAGGAAAATAAATATTTAACCAATACTCTGCAAGAGTTCCTTTTTCCTAGAATAAGTTTTAAGACTGAGCAAGTCTTATCATATTTCACACAAGATATTATAGATATAATTTGGAAAAAATATGCTGATCGTCAATATAAAACCTTTCAAGATATACAAAATTATTTAATGAAATTATACCAAGGAAAGGAAAAGAATCTAGGAATAATTGTTAATGCAAATATTTTCCCTCTACTACATCTTGATGACCAGCTAATTGTCAAGCCTTATCAAAAATTTGTCATATTTAAGGTTGATATAAATTTAAAATATTTTAGAAATATTCAAAGAAATATTGGAGATACTATCTCTTTACAAACCATCATTGATCATGGGTTAATTCATGACATATATGGTACATTGGAAGAAATAATACAGTCGGATCTTGGAAGTGCTATTAAAGAAGCATGTAAGAGATTAGCTTATGTTCAAGGAAGATATAAAATTAAATTCTATTCCAATCCACCAAAATTTACACTGCCAATAAGACCAGCAAGTCATGATATTTATATTACAAAAGGAATATATAAATTTCCTGCTGTATGGTCAGCAGATGCATGGAGAAATTATGAGGAATTATTTGCCAAAGATACAAATCATGATAACTGGAGAATATTCAGTGAAGCAAAAGAAATAGAAGGAAATACAAAGTTTGATCCTGAATATCATATGATGTATCAAAATAAGATAACAAAAATATTTTTACGAGAATATTATGGCAAAAATAGTATCATACAGAGAGAAGTAGGAAGATTAATTAAGCCCAATTACGGCGAGGAATGTCAGCTCAGGAAAGAATATCGTGAATTATTGTCTTGGTATGAATTATGGCAACCTGAAGAACCAGACAATGAAGACAATGATGAATAAGACATATATTCTCCTATGTGTTGATAAGGTATTATCAACAATTCGGCCGTGGGATATATAAAATATGATAGAATAAAATTTTGCTTCAATTGATGTTTTGCAACATGAATTATTGGGGCCGGGAAGACCCTACCAAATACCATTCCAGAATATGATGAAGACAAAGAGTCTAGTGATGAAGAATTAAATCTAATTGATGAATTAGCAGGATTAAAGATAGAAATGATGGAACAATTAGATTGGAACCATAAAAGAAGTGATTTCAATATAAGATGTGTATATTGCATATATTATCCAAAACAAGGATCAATGTGTAGTCTATGTTTAAAACAAGCATGTATTTTATGTCTAGAACAACAATATAAAAATAATGATAGCTCAAAAGTTAAATATGAAATAAATAAGAAAGAGCCAGTAGAGGAAGCTAAATTAGAAGAAATAAAAAAGGAAAATAAATATTTAACCAATACTCTGCAAGAGTTCCTTTTTCCTAGAATAAGTTTTAAGACTGAGCAAGTCTTATCATATTTCACACAAGATATTATAGATATAATTTGGAAAAAATATGCTGATCGTCAATATAAAACCTTTCAAGATATACAAAATTATTTAATGAAATTATACCAAGGAAAGGAAAAGAATCTAGGAATAATTGTTAATGCAAATATTTTCCCTCTACTACATCTTGATGACCAGCTAATTGTCAAGCCTTATCAAAAATTTGTCATATTTAAGGCTGATATAAATTTAAAATATTTTAGAAATATTCAAAGAAATATTGGAGATACTATCTCTTTACAAACCATCATTGATCATGGGTTAATTCATGACATATATGGTACATTGGAAGAAATAATACAGTCGGATCTTGGAAGTGCTATTAAAGAAGCATGTAAGAGATTAGCTTATGTTCAAGGAAGATATAAAATTAAATTCTATTCCAATCCACCAAAATTTACACTGCCAATAAGACCAGCAAGTCATGATATTTATATTACAAAAGGAATATATAAATTTCCTGCTGTATGGTCAGCAGATGCATGGAGAAATTATGAGGAATTATTTGCCAAAGATACAAATCATGATAACTGGAGAATATTCAGTGAAGCAAAAGAAATAGAAGGAAATACAAAGTTTGATCCTGAATATCATATGATGTATCAAAATAAGATAACAAAAATATTTTTACGAGAATATTATGGCAAAAATAGTATCATACAGAGAGAAGTAGGAAGATTAATTAAGCCCAATTACGGCGAGGAATGTCAGCTCAGGAAAGAATATCGTGAATTATTGTCTTGGTATGAATTATGGCAACCTGAAGAACCAGACAATGAAGACAATGATGAATAAGACATATATTCTCCTATGTGTTGATAAGGTATTATCAACAATTCGGCCGTGGGATATATAAAATATGATAGAATAAAATTTTGCTTCAATTGATGTTTTGCAACATGAATTATTGGGGCCGGGAAGACCCTACCAAATACCATTCCAGAATATGATGAAGACAAAGAGTCTAGTGATGAAGAATTAAATCTAATTGATGAATTAGCAGGATTAAAGATAGAAATGATGGAACAATTAGATTGGAACCATAAAAGAAGTGATTTCAATATAAGATGTGTATATTGCATATATTATCCAAAACAAGGATCAATGTGTAGTCTATGTTTAAAACAAGCATGTATTTTATGTCTAGAACAACAATATAAAAATAATGATAGCTCAAAAGTTAAATATGAAATAAATAAGAAAGAGCCAGTAGAGGAAGCTAAATTAGAAGAAATAAAAAAGGAAAATAAATATTTAACCAATACTCTGCAAGAGTTCCTTGTTCCTAGAATAAGTTTTAAGACTGAGCAAGTCTTATCATATTTCACACAAGATATTATAGATATAATTTGGAAAAAATATGCTGATCGTCAATATAAAACCTTTCAAGATATACAAAATTATTTAATGAAATTATACCAAGGAAAGGAAAAGAATCTAGGAATAATTGTTAATGCAAATATTTTCCCTCTACTACATCTTGATGACCAGCTAATTGTCAAGCCTTATCAAAAATTTGTCATATTTAAGGCTGATATAAATTTAAAATATTTTAGAAATATTCAAAGAAATATTGGAGATACTATCTCTTTACAAACCATCATTGATCATGGGTTAATTCATGACATATATGGTACATTGGAAGAAATAATACAGTCGGATCTTGGAAGTGCTATTAAAGAAGCATGTAAGAGATTAGCTTATGTTCAAGGAAGATATAAAATTAAATTCTATTCCAATCCACCAAAATTTACACTGCCAATAAGACCAGCAAGTCATGATATTTATATTACAAAAGGAATATATAAATTTCCTGCTGTATGGTCAGCAGATGCATGGAGAAATTATGAGGAATTATTTGCCAAAGATACAAATCATGATAACTGGAGAATATTCAGTGAAGCAAAAGAAATAGAAGGAAATACAAAGTTTGATCCTGAATATCATATGATGTATCAAAATAAGATAACAAAAATATTTTTACGAGAATATTATGGCAAAAATAGTATCATACAGAGAGAAGTAGGAAGATTAATTAAGCCCAATTACGGCGAGGAATGTCAGCTCAGGAAAGAATATCGTGAATTATTGTCTTGGTATGAATTATGGCAACCTGAAGAACCAGACAATGAAGACAATGATGAATAAGACATATATTCTCCTATGTGTTGATAAGGTATTATCAACAATTCGGCCGTGGGATATATAAAATATGATAGAATAAAATTTTGCTTCAATTGATGTTTTGCAACATGAATTATTGGGGCCGGGAAGACCCTACCAAATACCATTCCAGAATATGATGAAGACAAAGAGTCTAGTGATGAAGAATTAAATCTAATTGATGAATTAGCAGGATTAAAGATAGAAATGATGGAACAATTAGATTGGAACCATAAAAGAAGTGATTTCAATATAAGATGTGTATATTGCATATATTATCCAAAACAAGGATCAATGTGTAGTCTATGTTTAAAACAAGCATGTATTTTATGTCTAGAACAACAATATAAAAATAATGATAGCTCAAAAGTTAAATATGAAATAAATAAGAAAGAGCCAGTAGAGGAAGCTAAATTAGAAGAAATAAAAAAGGAAAATAAATATTTAACCAATACTCTGCAAGAGTTCCTTGTTCCTAGAATAAGTTTTAAGACTGAGCAAGTCTTATCATATTTCACACAAGATATTATAGATATAATTTGGAAAAAATATGCTGATCGTCAATATAAAACCTTTCAAGATATACAAAATTATTTAATGAAATTATACCAAGGAAAGGAAAAGAATCTAGGAATAATTGTTAATGCAAATATTTTCCCTCTACTACATCTTGATGACCAGCTAATTGTCAAGCCTTATCAAAAATTTGTCATATTTAAGGCTGATATAAATTTAAAATATTTTAGAAATATTCAAAGAAATATTGGAGATACTATCTCTTTACAAACCATCATTGATCATGGGTTAATTCATGACATATATGGTACATTGGAAGAAATAATACAGTCGGATCTTGGAAGTGCTATTAAAGAAGCATGTAAGAGATTAGCTTATGTTCAAGGAAGATATAAAATTAAATTCTATTCCAATCCACCAAAATTTACACTGCCAATAAGACCAGCAAGTCATGATATTTATATTACAAAAGGAATATATAAATTTCCTGCTGTATGGTCAGCAGATGCATGGAGAAATTATGAGGAATTATTTGCCAAAGATACAAATCATGATAACTGGAGAATATTCAGTGAAGCAAAAGAAATAGAAGGAAATACAAAGTTTGATCCTGAATATCATATGATGTATCAAAATAAGATAACAAAAATATTTTTACGAGAATATTATGGCAAAAATAGTATCATACAGAGAGAAGTAGGAAGATTAATTAAGCCCAATTACGGCGAGGAATGTCAGCTCAGGAAAGAATATCGTGAATTATTGTCTTGGTATGAATTATGGCAACCTGAAGAACCAGACAATGAAGACAATGATGAATAAGACATATATTCTCCTATGTGTTGATAAGGTATTATCAACAATTCGGCCGTGGGATATATAAAATATGATAGAATAAAATTTTGCTTCAATTGATGTTTTGCAACATGAATTATTGGGGCCGGGAAGACCCTACCAAATACCATTCCAGAATATGATGAAGACAAAGAGTCTAGTGATGAAGAATTAAATCTAATTGATGAATTAGCAGGATTAAAGATAGAAATGATGGAACAATTAGATTGGAACCATAAAAGAAGTGATTTCAATATAAGATGTGTATATTGCATATATTATCCAAAACAAGGATCAATGTGTAGTCTATGTTTAAAACAAGCATGTATTTTATGTCTAGAACAACAATATAAAAATAATGATAGCTCAAAAGTTAAATATGAAATAAATAAGAAAGAGCCAGTAGAGGAAGCTAAATTAGAAGAAATAAAAAAGGAAAATAAATATTTAACCAATACTCTGCAAGAGTTCCTTGTTCCTAGAATAAGTTTTAAGACTGAGCAAGTCTTATCATATTTCACACAAGATATTATAGATATAATTTGGAAAAAATATGCTGATCGTCAATATAAAACCTTTCAAGATATACAAAATTATTTAATGAAATTATACCAAGGAAAGGAAAAGAATCTAGGAATAATTGTTAATGCAAATATTTTCCCTCTACTACATCTTGATGACCAGCTAATTGTCAAGCCTTATCAAAAATTTGTCATATTTAAGGCTGATATAAATTTAAAATATTTTAGAAATATTCAAAGAAATATTGGAGATACTATCTCTTTACAAACCATCATTGATCATGGGTTAATTCATGACATATATGGTACATTGGAAGAAATAATACAGTCGGATCTTGGAAGTGCTATTAAAGAAGCATGTAAGAGATTAGCTTATGTTCAAGGAAGATATAAAATTAAATTCTATTCCAATCCACCAAAATTTACACTGCCAATAAGACCAGCAAGTCATGATATTTATATTACAAAAGGAATATATAAATTTCCTGCTGTATGGTCAGCAGATGCATGGAGAAATTATGAGGAATTATTTGCCAAAGATACAAATCATGATAACTGGAGAATATTCAGTGAAGCAAAAGAAATAGAAGGAAATACAAAGTTTGATCCTGAATATCATATGATGTATCAAAATAAGATAACAAAAATATTTTTACGAGAATATTATGGCAAAAATAGTATCATACAGAGAGAAGTAGGAAGATTAATTAAGCCCAATTACGGCGAGGAATGTCAGCTCAGGAAAGAATATCGTGAATTATTGTCTTGGTATGAATTATGGCAACCTGAAGAACCAGACAATGAAGACAATGATGAATAAGACATATATTCTCCTATGTGTTGATAAGGTATTATCAACAATTCGGCCGTGGGATATATAAAATATGATAGAATAAAATTTTGCTTCAATTGATGTTTTGCAACATCAATTATTGGGGCCGGGAAGACCCTACCAAATACCATTCCAGAAGGTCACGAGCAGACAGTGCGAGACAGAGGACAGCGCAAAAGGAATAAACAGTACTTCTACTGTAGCCAGGACAATTATTGCAGCACGCTGCACCGTCCAGCTGTCAAGGAAACAGTAAAGTGATATAATTGAAGACGATGAGTGTCAGGCGTGAAGGTGATCCAGAAGACTCCACCAGCCCTATAAAAGGAGAAGCTCGGCGCAGCATTGAAAGCAGCAGAAAGAAATCACTCAGAGCAGAAAGAAATCGATCAATCGATCAGAGAAGACCACTAAGAAGAGCACCAACTCCAACCACCATCCAATATCCCATGAAGACCTCCACTACCTCAGAGCACCTCTGAGAGAATAGGCTAGAATAATTAGTACTACCATCCACTACCGCTGTATTACTCCACCACCTTTGTATAATCATAGAATAAAGGAGGCCGCAGTGTCCCTCCGGTGCTTGTAAGGTAATCAAGGTTTGTGCTAAGTGCTTGGGGTTTCCCGAAAGGGAAAACCGTATGTAAGCTTGTTTGCTTTAATGGAGCAGTTTTAGCTTTGATTATCCCTGCTTCCCCGTAGCAGCATCTTTATAGACTGAGTCTCTGTGCTAGGGACCCTATAGGAGAGACCTCTGCGTGAGTCTGCTCTAGTTAAGCCCAGAGTGTGGCGTTGAGAGAGCCTTTGTCCGCGGAGAAGTGTTCCCTTCGGGTGGAACTGCCTGGGGAGACGACAGAAGCCTCGTCTCGCACTACGTATCGCACGAGAGTGTCTTGGGGTTAGCGTTAGAGGGATAGGATTAGCTGCTGCTTCAGAGGCGAACCTGTGACAAGTACGGTGAGTACCGAGTAGGATCAACACAACCATCTGCACGCACGACCGGCGGAATTGTTGGTCTCGCCAGCCTGCTAAAGATCCTGATATATATACACGCACGCATACTCTGCATATTCACGCACATATTCGCTAATCACCTCTCCATTAATCACTCTGCATCCATCCACCATAAAAGCAAAGAAGGTGCCTTGCATAGTGCCCAATAGTAGGGTGAAAGCGACGTATATTTTGGGTGCCTGAGTCACTCGTGGTGAGTGCTCGCGCACTGTTCATATTCCTGAATTTGAATAGTGCTGAATATTTTGAATAGTGCCACGAATTTGAATAGTGTGTGCTGAATTTGAATAGTGCTGTGAATAGTAACTCGAATTTTGAATCCTGAATATTCCGGAATTCGAGTACCCCCGTTTGCCTGGTATCAGAGCCGTGGTTGATTTAAATTTAATTTTTGCTATATCTTTTGAAAATAGAGAAGTTACATTACCTAAACTTAGAAGTAAATACTGGAAAGACTGTTAATACTAAAGAGAATATAAATATCAGGTGCAGAGTAAATAGTTCTGAAGAACATATTTGGCATACTTCGCACGGTCAGATAAATCTATTAGTTGATCTCATACATAATTTTTATATTGCTTGGGGTAAAAGGCAAGACGACCTAGAATTAAAATTTGAAAAATTACAAAAAGAACATAAGCATCTAGTAGAACAATATTTAATCACACATAATAAATTAGAGTTAGCCCTACAATTAATTGAAGAAAGTAAAAATTCATTAGGAAGATTTAGCCAAAATAGTGATTATATCAAAAACGATATATCAAGTTTATATAAAAAGCTTGATAATATTAATACTTCTGAGCATAGTAAAGATATTGTGCTATCATCATCAGGAATAATTGAATTGAATAGATCTTTGAATTCAGAAAAATGGAAGTATCTGAGAGCTTGTCTAGAAGAGACAAGTCACTCCAGTTAATAAATAAAGATACAAGACCATTAAGTATCATGGATAAATTAAAAGGAGGATGTGATGATATAGAGAACCTGGAAGAAATGATAGATGTAGAAAGAGATCTGGAAAGATATCAGAAGAATACTCTACGAAAGATAAAACCACAACAAATATATCAAATGGGATGGTTTGAAAATAAAAGTGGTTTATATAGAATATCCAGAGAAGTAGAATTAAGTGTTCTAACAGAACCAGTTCAACTAAGAATTGTTAGTAAACAGTTTGAGAATAGTCTAAAATATTCAGGATACAAATATATACATCAAGGAATGTATATTATAGGAATTAAAGGAATGACAAGGAAGAAACTAGGAACAAAAGTTTTAATCACACTATTAGATAAAAGATGGGATTCAATAAATAAGGCAGCTTTAGGTTTTCTAGAAGGAGATATGAATGAAAATATGTTAATAACATACATAGCTCCAGACTTAATAATGCCAGTAAAAGAATTTATAGATAAAATGGCATTTGGTTTTCAGACTAAAGGCTATGAAGACTTCAAAGGAACAAATTTATTAGTAAGTATTGAATTTATAGGCAGGTTAACCAATAGAAGTGGAACCAAATATAAGGTAAATGTCAATAATGTAATAGAAAGTATGCAATCTAAAGGAATAAAATTCATGAGTCCTCTGAAAATAAGTTCTGATGAAAGAGCAGGAGAAGAATGGAATATTGGTGCTTTAATAGAACCTAAGATTTTAAAGCAACCAAAAGACTATATAAGCTATGAAAATAGTAAAGGGTTAACAAGCATTAGGTTTGTAGATTATAAAGAAAGAAGTCTAGATGACTTAGAAGCATCTAGTTCAGAATCAAATATTGAAGAAAATAGAAGGCATAGTGTATGTGAATTCAAGGAAAATTTAAGTGTAGAAAATGAAATAAAACATTATGAATACAAATTGAGTAAAATTCATGATGAATATAATACTTCTATGCTATGGGAATGGCCTGCTATAAGAGAAAAGGAACTTTACTTCAGGCGAGAGATATATAGGCTTAGCAAGATTAAGAAAGATAAAGTATAAATAGTGAAAAACCTAGTATATCAGTAGAAAACAATAATATTGCTTCAAAAATAGACAATAAAGAAAGTAGACCTCAAAAAGATTTAGTTAAAATAATAGAAGAAGAAAACAATACAATAAGTGAAGATGAACAATATATATATATATATATATATATATATATATATATGTGGAGGTGAAAGACTAAACTACCTTTAGAACTTGAAAGGAAGATACACGCTTTCGAAGGGCAACTTTGGGTAACTTCGTCGATGACGATTAAGCGGACATGCATCTACCGCACCCTTGCTTCCCTCTGATGCAAGCTCTGCGATTGCGCCGCGTGTCCCTGCTTCGAAGCTTCCCGACGCACACGACCCACATGATGAGCCAAGCTGCTGGACACACACGCCACGACCTTCCCCAAGTTGTCATCTCCGACTCAGCTGCCACGTGTTATAAAAGATGGCGTAAAATGGACGAAAGCAAAGAAATTAAACCGCAAGGAGACACGAGATTTTAACGTGGAAAACTCTCCCAACACGAGAGGGACAAACCACGGGCTCCAGCCAACAAGCACTTCACTATGATCGGAGTCCGGTTACAAATGTCAACAGCAGCGGCTTACAAGAAGTAGAGAGAATCAATCTCCAATGGAAAACCCTAACAGGATTATATGACCATAATGGAAAACTGCTTTGCTCCGGCCCTGCCTTTGGCTTTAAGCGGACCTATGCTTCGCTCCATTAGAAGTTGGCCTTTATCTTGTGCACATCAAATTTGGATCATCATTCAACAAACTCCACCTTGAGACAAATTACTTCTTGTAGCATAAACAAAAAACCTTCATCCTGAACACATCAAAATAAACAAAATACTTCTAGCGCCAAACAACCTCTTGGGCTAATCAATTATACCAACTAAGCTCAAACTTAGCAACATGAACTGCCTTTGTCAACATATCAGCTGGATTATTATGAGTGCTTATCTTGCATACCTTTAGCTTACCCTTTTCGATCTCATCTCGAACAAAATGGTACTTGATCTCAATGTGCTTTGTCCTGGCATGGAACATCTGATCTTTAGTAAGATAAATTGCACTCTGACTATTAGAAAACAAGTTAATGCAAGAATCAACTGCACAAAGCTCAATATACAATCCTTTTAACCAAATCAACTCCTTGCATGCTTCAGCAATAGCCATGTACTCTGCCTCAGTAGTGGACAAAGCAACAATAGGCTGCAAAACAACATTCCAACTCATAGCACGACTGCCAACAGTAAACACATAACCTGTGAGCGATCTTCGCCTATCTAAATCACCAGCATAATCTGAATTCACATATCCAATAAGTCCCTTAGCTGTCCTGCCAAACTTCAAATAATGATCTGCCGTCCTTCAGAGAAATCTGAACATCCACTGAACTGCCCTCTAGTGTTCTTTACCAGGATTAGACATGTATCTGCTAACTATACTAATAGCATAAGACAAATCCGGACAAGAGCAAGCCATAGCATACATAAAAGAACCAACAACACTCCAATACAGAACTTTTGACATGTATTCAATATCCACATCTGAAGTAGCACACTACTCAGCAGACAATTTAAAATGCGGTGCAATAGGAGTACTAATAGGCTTTGCATCATGCATGTTGAAACGCTGAAGGACCTTCTCAATGTAAGCATGCTGACTAAGAAACAATAAACCAACTTTTCTGTCTCTAGTAATTTCCATACCTAGAATTTTTTTAGCCGCACCAAGGTCCTTCATGTTGAACTCACTACTGAATAATTTCTTCATCGTAGTGATCTCTTTCCTGCTCTTGGTAGCAATCAACATGTCATCAACATATACCATCAAGTATATAAGTGATCCATTAACATGCTTGATGTAAACACAACTATCATATTTAGATCTCTTAAAGCCATGTGACAACATAAATGAATCAAACCTCTTAAACCACTGTCATGGAGACTGTTTCAAACCATACAAGGATCTCTTCAACTTGCAGACATAATTCTCCTTGCCAGGCACAATGAACCCCTCAGGCTAGTCCATGTAAATTTCCTCCTCAAGCTCTCCATGTAAAAATGCAGTCTTCACATCTAACAGCTCAAGCTCAAGATCATGTGCAGCAACAATACTAAAGAAAGTGCGAATTGAACTGTGCTTTACAACTAGAGAGAACACATCATTATAATCAACACTAGGAATTTGACTGAAGCCTTTTGCAACTAACCTTCCATTATACTTTGGAGGCTGGCTAGGAGATAAACCCTCCTTTCTTTTGAAGATCCACTTGCAGCGAACATGCTTCTTACCCTTAGGCAAAGGAACAATATCCCATGTGCAATTCTTCTACAAAGACTGCATCTTATCCTGCATAGCTGCAATCCACTTCTCACGGTCATTGCAAGCAATGGCTTCAGAATATGTGGTCGGCTCATAACTACTATCAACCTGTTCAGTACAACTCAAAGCATAATAAATCATGTTACACTCCTCAATAAGACGACGTGGCCGTCCACAACCCCTCTTAGACTTGTGTGTAGCAATGGTCAAATCCTCATCTAGTTGCAAAACAGGGGGTAAGTGCTGAACATCATCATGAGCATCATTATCAACATCTTCATTTTCCTGGTCACCCACAAGTGGCTCCACCTGCACGCTTGTATCATCACGAACATGTTGTTGCACCTGCACACCTTCCTCATCATCCACGTGCTCCACCTGCACGCTGATATATTGCAGCTCTTTATCAAAATAATCTGGAACATGATCTGAGGTCAAGCTATAATTAAACATCACAGATTCATTGAAAACAACACTTCTGCTCATGAAAGTCTTTTCTGTTTCGGGATTCCACAACTTATATCCTTTAACTCCCGAACCATAACCAAGAATAAGACATTGAATAGCTCTAGGCTCTAATTTTCCATTATCAACATGAGCTTAAGCAGTGGAGCCAAAAACTTTCAACTGTCAATAATCAGAGAGTGTTCCAGACCATACCTCAATAGGTGTTTTCTTATTAAGTGGGATAGAAGGCGACCTGTTTATCAAGTAGCATGCGGTGTGAGCAGCTTCAGCCCAAAAATGCTTGTTCATCCTTGCGTTGGACAACATGCAACGGACCTTCAAGATGATGGTCATGTTCGTGCGCTCAGCCACACCGTTTTACTGAGGAGTATACGGTATGGTGTGGTGCCTGACAATGCCTTCCTGCTTGCAATAACCATTAAACACAGCAGAACACAATTCTCCACCATTATCAGTACGAAGCACCTTCACCTTCCTATCAGTTTTCCTTTCTATCATCACTTTCCAATCTTTAAAAACAAAAAATGTATCATCTTTATTTTTCAGAAAGTAAGGCCATACTTTTCTACAGTAGTCATCAATAATAGTAAGCATGTAACGAGCACCACCATAAGAAGGCTTACGAGAAGGACCCCATAGGTCAGCATGTACATAATAAAGAGTACCTTTGGTGTTATGAATAGTGGTATTGAAACTTACCCTTTTATGCTTCTCGAAAATACAATGCTCACAGAACTTCTTGCTACTCAAAGTACAGCCCTCCAGTAGGTTTCTCTTCATCAATTCTGCCAAACCAAGTTCACTCATATTTCCAAGACGCGTATGCCAAAGGTTAGTCTTACAAGGTTTATCACCAGTAACAACAATAACAGCATAAATAAAACCATATAAAGTACTTCCTCTAAGAACAAATAACTTAGCAGAATTCATATCACCTACCAAACAAATAATGGAACCTTTTGATACCTTCAAAACTACACATGAACTAGAGTATTTAAATCCTTCTGCATCAAGTGTGCTGAGTGAAATCAGATTTCTAGTCATCCCTAGTATGTATCTCACATTCTGCAGCGTGCGTGTCATGCCATCATGAGCCTTGATCTGAACTGAGCCAACCCCCACAATATCACACGGGTTGTCGTCTCCCATACGCACAACATCTCTTTTCTACACAGGCTTAAACAAACTAAACCAATCTCTGTTAGTGCATATATGAAACGAATATGCAGAATCAAATATCCACTCTTCGTTACCAGAAACACAACCAGCAAGAACTACTAGACAATCTCTTGAATCTGAACCAACACCGATGACAATAGATGCCTTACCATCAGGATTATTTTTCCTGTTCTCCTTGTTCTACAGTTTTCAACACTCATCAATAAAATGTGTTTTCTTTTTGCAATACTTACATAACTTCTTAGGCGGTCTGGACTTTGAACGTCCTCTGCTTTCGTGGCTCTTGTAACGATCATTGCCTTCGTTGGAAGATCTCTGCTCAGACCTGCCTCTCACTTGCAAAGCACTACCCTTGGAGGACGACCCATCAACATGCACCATGCCTTTCATCTTCTCCCTGGATTGGAGTGCCTCATAAACATCCGAGACGGTTAGTTCGTCATGACTCAAAAGTACGGTATCAGGAAAAGATGCACACAAATTAGGCAGAGAGCAAAATAGTAAGAGGCCTAAATCTTCATCCTCATACTTAACCTCCATCGACACTAGGTCGGCAACAATCTCCTTGAAAACATATATGTGGTTTAACACCGAACCACCCTCTTCCATCTTAAGTATGAATAGCTTCATCTTCATATGCATCTTATTGGTCAGATCCTTTGACATACAGATCGATTCCAGTTTCAACCAGAGTGCTGCAGCAGTTTCTTCTTGCAGACATTCTCGCAGTATATCGTTAGATAGATGAAGCTGAATTAAGGACAGAGCCTTACGATCCTTGCGCTTCTTCTCTTCGGTCCAATCTTTGGACGCCTTGTCCCTGAACTTTTCCAACGCCAGAACAGCCTGCATCTTCACTTGCCACAACGAGAATCTCGTCTTGTAATCCAACAATGGTAGATCGAACTTCATCGTCGACGACATCAAGAAACCCTAGTCTGGAACAAGCTCTGGTACCACTTGTTATAAAAGATGGTGTAAAATCGACGAAAGCAAATAAATCAAACCGCAAGGAAACACGAGATTTTAACATGGAAAACCCTCCCAACACGAGAGGGAAAAACCATGGGCGCCAGCCAACAAGCACTTCACTATGATCGGAGTCTGATTACAAATGCCAACGGCAGCGGCTTACAAGAAGTAGAGAGAATCAATCTCCAATGGAGAACTCTAATGGGATTATATGACCCTAATGGAAAACCACTTCGCTCTGGCGCTGCCTTCGTCTTTAAGCGGGCCTCCACTTCACTTTGTTAGAAGTTGGCCTTTATTTTGTGCACATCAAATTTGGATCATCATTCAACACCATGTCCGGTTCGGAATCAGCCTACACCTCTGCACAGTTTCGGTGGTATCTCCATCATATGACATCGGAACGAGGGATATAAGGACTCATTGGAAAGGATACGACGACGCCGTCGATTTGGTTCTGGTCCTAGCTCCAGAACGTACATGGATCATACTGTGTGATAACAAAAATGTGTTGCGTCACCTATTTTGGGCCAACTCGGTGTTGTATCGAGTCAGGCTTTCAGCCCAAGTTGCAGGTGCCCCCAACCCTAGGATGCCCCATTTAGGGTATAAACGCAGTAGCAGCCACCATTAGAGACTCAAGTTTTTCTTTAGAGTTATCTGTCCTCGAACAGTCGCCATTACGGATTAGGTGGGGTGGGTCCTCAAACAAACCCGCTTGTCCGCCCCGCAGTATCGTGGTTCGTGGCGCAGCTGCAACTCCTTGGCTGTCCTATGTTGTCAAACACACTTGGTCCAGTGGACAAGAGAGTGAACCCGCATAATCCCGCGAGGACCCGCAAGTTGTCAGCTTGCTCGCTGCTGAATTATACTTCTAATCGATTTGCATGCATGCAGTAAGCAAGCAGTAGCACTACAGCAGCAGTTAGGCAAGTTATGATGGTCATGTGGGTTTCTAGGTACGGCCACAAAGTTTGCGGGATGCAATATAGTGCCCTGGCAACAAACCCGCTTATTTTTTTGCGACCACTGCGATTTATGTTGCGGCTGTCCGCAACCCACGGCACCTGCATCCCTAGTCGCCGTCTTCGGTTTGTGCAACCCTAACTTCGAGTGCTTAATCATTCATCTGCAGTTATCACTATATTTTTGTGTTGCATACTTTCGAGTTCTTGCTTGTGTTCTTCGTTTCGCAGGTAGGAATTTAGCTTTCGCGGCGGGGTCAACCGGATTGTGAAACGGTTGATAACCAGAGGAGTTGTGGTGCTAAGGTTGTAGAGATTCTGGTCTTTAGATCCAAAGCCGGATCGGTGTCAAAGGTTTAGATCTGAGCAGTCCACAAGGGGGTCAACCCCTGTGGTTTATTTGTTCGGCGGAGGAGATCGGGAGCCAAGAACACGATGGTTATGCTAGCGTAGCATACAGAACACAAGGGACACAACGAGTTTATATTGGTTCGAGCATCCAGAGAGTAAACCCTACGTCCAGTTGTTGGTGTTGTATTGTTGTGGATTTAAGAGAACGCGTGTCCTCGAAAGGACGCCCTTAGCCGCCTTATATAGTCTGGCGGACAAGGTCGGTGGACCTGGAGTCTGGGTCGGTTACAACAGGGAAACCTATCTCTAGTTGGTTAAAACATTATCCCGCAATCTTCGGACTATCTGGCGACGTGGTCGACGTCTTGGAGTGCACGCCAAGCCTTGTAGCCGTATCGGACTAGATCTTCTGAGGGAACCTTCTGAAAGGTCTTCGTGGCCACATATCATGTCTGTTGAGCACATTGTCAGGTCGACGAGTTTTCTGATGGGCCGGACCCACTTGTCGGGGACGGCTATGAACCTAGCCGGTGGGGAGCCAGGGGTACCCATGTCTCACAAGCCCCCGCGCGATGTGTATGCGCATCGATCTTGATGGAGTAATGACGATGTCGTGGAGCCATCAACAGGTCGAATAGCATGCACGTCGGTCCAAAAAGAAAAAAGGCAGCCAGCTTAGCAGCCGACCTATTTATAATGTCCCAAGCGTAGCGAGGTCGAGTGCCGACCTATCAAAAACATGATTTCTCAATTGGTCGAAGCAACAAAGAAAATAAGAGGGCGTCGAAAACGCTCTCTTAGAGTAGTCCCCCGAGCATTGTAGTGGGCAGCTTGGCCGGTTTGATGATCCAAAAAGAAGAAAACAAGATTAGAAGAAATGTTGTAGAGACACCCAGACCTCCAAATATAGCTGCAAGGAGTCTGGCAGAGTCATAGAGGCATGCCGACCTGAAGAAGGTGTCAAATCAACAGTCTACAGCTATGTCTTTTTGACCATGTTTAGGTCCTATGCTCATGAGAGGGAAATTTTGTGAAAAATGCTTCATTTTACCTATGGCTATGTCACATGCTTATATACCCCTATCTACCTTGTTGGCGATGCTTGTACTTAATTTGTGGCTATCTTGCTTGTCTATGTCTCATTTTTAGCATGTTGTAGTGCTCTTTGTCTATTTGAGAAGCACATGCTTGCATTTGTAGACTTGATTCATGCATTACCAACAAGGGGGAGGAAAGTAACCAATTCATGCATCCAGGGGGAGTTTTGCATCAAGGGGGAGAAAACTTGGGAGAAATGCATTTGTTCCGGGGGAGCTTGCATTCATGTGCTTTGGGAGCTCTTTGTCGCCTTATTTTAGTTGTGCTCTTTTGCCGATGGTGTCAAGCCCTTTTGCCTCACCTTGAGGAGTCGGCAATTTTGGAGCATTTTATCTCGGTTGTGTCGAGTCGTTGCCCTTGCCTTAGGGGATCGAGATTTTTCTCTCTCAAGTGATCTTGTTTTGGCTTTTGATCACTTGTTTGAGTTTTTAGTTTGTTTCTTTTCTTTTTCTCTTTTCTCTAAATTGGTTACTATGTGTGTTGTCAATGCACTCATCAAGGGAGAGATTGAGGACCGGAGCGTCTGAGGACCGGTGTGGACTGACCCTTGGTCGAGTATTGCAGGTGCAGGTTGCGGCTTGATTTGAGTTAGTGCAGGTGAAGAGTGGGCGCGAAAGGTCTTAGCCTTCCGGGGCCTCCGAGGAGTGGATATACAAGTAGGCTCGGCTCGATGGACCTGGTGGCCAAACGGGATCAAGTGCGAGCCACATGGTGGCAAGAAAATCAAGATAAAGTTGTCGACTGGAGCCGGGGCAGGGTAGCGGCTCACGACCAGAGTCCACACACGGTGTTTGCGGCAGTTCACCACAAAACCATCGGGTTACTTGGTTGAGCCACAAAACCAAGACTGGAGGCTCGGCGGGCGGAGACAGGATCCGGGCGCGCCGAGGAGCTTCGATGCCGGGGGACACGCGGCGGGATCGCAGGGCTTGCGTCGGGAGGACGCGGACCGCGGCGAAGGCGTGACCGCCCGATGAAGAGGAGTGCTACTTGACCATATTGCCCCTTAGGGGTGTGTATCTAATTTTAAGTTCTAGGGGTAGCTTGGTCATTTGCCCAACCCGGAGAGACTTCGTATATATAGCTCTAGGGTTTCAGGGCAACTTATCCATCTGGACTGCTTCTCATTTCCCTGCTCTTTAGGCTTAGATTTTCTTCATCGTCTTGTAGAGAATCTGACATCTGAGTGTATGGAAGCTTTCATGGTTGCGTTGATTTCCTTCTTGTGGCTCGAGTGATTTTTGTGTCTTTTCGAGCTATTTTTGTTGGATTTTCATGCGCGGCTTATTCCATCAACTCTGAGGTGTTTGGGTTCGGATTTCTTAGTGGGGATCATGAATAGATGTCTTGTGCATCTTTGTACTTGATCTTGACCCCTCAAACTCCGGATTTGGCCTCCGATTGAAGGATTTTGGTTGGAACCCTAGCTTTTTGTGTGAGCTCGGTAGAATCTCTATTCCTCTCGATTCAGTGGGTTTGAGGCTACAAATTCGTAGGTATAGCATCTCCTAGAGATGCTTCATCTTCACCTATGATTTGGTACCAATCCCTTGGTTGATTCGGGAGATCGGGCAAAGGGGAGGTGGTGTTGACTTTGAGCAACTCAGGCTCGAGCTGTTCTGTCCACGCCTGGCAGACCATCCGCGCGTGGTCGGTGGTCTGTCCGCGAGGACTCGAGTTCGTCGTGTGTTCTTCAGTTCGTGAACACGAGACGTTTCGACCTACGGAGAGTCAAGGGTTTGGTTGCATGAAGTTTGCGGACCGTCTGCCAGCTGCTCTCAGACTGTCCGCGCGGGACGTGTTGTCCACGGACCGTCTTCGGGTAGGGTACGAACCGTCTATTTTCCGCCGGTGCATACTGGTGGTTCGGAACGTTTTTGCGGACTATCTGCCGTGGTCCTGTGGACCGTCCGCCCGGTGCTCGCGGACTGTCCGCTCGGTCAGCGCGAACCGTCCGCCCTGTGCTTCACAGTTTTCCTAAGTCCTTTGCTTCTTGAGTTGTGCTTCCGCTTTGCTACTTGTTTGGACTTGGTCCTAGGGTTGGTAGGCCCGTTGTGACTACGCGACCTTGGCAAGCTCGTGTGGGAATCCTTGGTTGTGAATTTGGGACATAGTCGAGTTCGACTGTTCAGAGAAGAATTTTTATCGGCTCCCATTCACTCCCCCCTCTCTAGTCACCTAATTTGTCCTTCAATGTTAAATGTTGGAGGGGCCTCACGTGATGCATCAAGGTGCATGTGTAATTAGGTGAACTGAATTACCTCCCACTAATCATGTTTTAATGCTAAGCACTACTCTAATTTTGAAAAATAAAATTAAACTCAGAGCTAGCAATGAATCCAAATATATTTTCCGACTACTTTTATTTCGGTCGCACCGGTACTATTTGCTTCCATTGGTTGAGAGCAAGCTTTTCCCAGCTTGATCATGGGGGTATAGGTTTAGGTTATAATTTTGGCTAAATGTGAGAGAAAGATTTTGAATAAAGTAAAATTAAATGAGGCTTAAAAATATTCTAGCTCTAGAGAAAAGGATATGAATTTTAAGCAAACCAAAACTCAAGTTTCTAGGTTCACGCGAGTCCTACCATGTGCTGAAAATTAAAGATCATCTAGGAACATAGTGTGGCTCTACTCGTGTGTTTTTAACATGTAAAACAAGTCAAACTTAACATCATGAAGAGGATGAAAGGTTGAGGTAAGTTCTGAAATTTTGGTTTTGGTTTCTCAAAAAGGAAGCAAATAACACATAGGATGGCTCATGTAAAGGGTTTATGATCTAAATAAAATAACCAAACAAAATTTATAACTCTAAACATTATCCAACCACTTAAAGAGTCTATGAATGTCTTGCGTAGAAAATTCTAAAATCAACTTACTTGAAAGACTCGAAAAAATCTTAATCGGGTTGTCCTCCCGGTAGCTTATTCTTGACTCGACGAACGGGTTGCCTCCCACCTAGCGCTTTGTTTATAGTCCATGGCTAGACTTCTTCACTTATTCACTTCGGATCAATGCTCTTTGCGGGCATTGCAATCTTTGGTACTCACTTCCGCACCATCTTTGCGCAGGCTTATTCTCCGGCTTAGTCATTTATTTGGTCTTCACAGGCGGCTTTTGTTCCTTGATCTTGACGGATGCAACAACTTCTTTGATTCCCCTCGCTTCCTTCTTCTCCGGCTCTTCCTTCTTCCTTAGCTCTTCCTTGCTAAAGCGACGATGAGGTGGAACATATTTAGCATTGATCATGTTGCATACCTCGAAGCGTGGTCGAAACTTGAAGGAACTCCTCTCGCCGTTGATGTCGAACTTAATCCCTCCCTTGCCAACGTCGATAGTAGCCCTGATGGTCTTGAGGAAAGGCCTCCCAAGGATGAGCAGCGGCTTCTCCCTTTCTCTCATCTCGAGCACCACAAAGGTGACGGGGATGAAGTGGTGTCCGACCTTCACAGGCACATCTACGGCAATGCCCAAAGGATAGCGAATGGAGTTGTCGCCCAACTCCAAGCACATGGCTGTAGGCTCTAGCTCCGGTAGGCGTAGCTTCTCGAACACGTCTCTTGGCATGACACTTACACTTGCTCCAAGGTCGCATAATGCTTTCTCAAACTTGAAGGAACCAACGGAACATGGAATCGTCGAGCATCCGGGGTCTCCTTGCTTCTCTAGTCCATTTGCAATAGCGGCGCTCGGAAGTAGCGTGGCTTGAGTTGCGGCATGTTCGTGTCTTCTCCCGGCATCTCAAACTCGGGCTCTTCGGTGACGATCTCGGTAACCTTCTCCTTAGCAAATTCCTTTGCCTCGGTAGATGGTTTAGGCTTTCTAGCTCCTGCGGAACATTCCGGATCTTCGGTATCCTTTCCCGAACGAGTTTGAATGGCCTTCTCTGTCTCGGGACCTTGAGGTTGTCCCGGTAGCTTCACTTCATTAGCGGATAGGCGCCCGAGAAGTTGTCCCACTTGTGTCTCGAGCATCTTCATCATGTTGAGCACTTTATGGTTGGAGCTTCCGACCTTCGTCACCTTGCTATTGATGTTCTCCAAATTAAATTGAACTTAGTGACTGTGTCCTTGTTGATCTTAGCTTGCTCGTCCATGAAATCCTTCAATTGCATACGAAGAGGAACCGAATTTGGAATGGACGAACTTGCATTAAATTGAGGTCTACCTTGCCCATAGAGGAAGTTCGGCAAATCTCCCTTCCTCATATAGTCGAGCATCTTGGCTTCCTCCGGGCAATCTTTTTGGACATGGCCATAGTCCCCACACTCTTCACATGTGCATCTTGCTTTGGCCGCCTTTAAGTCTTGAGCTTCTTTCTTTTCTATCTCAATCTTCTCCCACCTCCTCATGAGCGAGTCAATGTTGACTTCAAGTAGATCTTCCTTCTCCACTTGCAATACTCCTTTGACATTCCCCGCGGGTTGAACCGGAAGTAAGCATCTAGATGATGCCCATGTATCATTGTCCGCGACCTTCTTGAATAAGGTGAAAGCTTCGGTTGGTGTAAGCTCGATGATGGATCCTCCCACCAATGCATCAATAATCGTACTCGACGCCATGGTAAGCCCTTGATATAGAACTTTTGAACAAGATCTTCCTTTGGGAACTTATGATGTGGCACTGCTGTCACACCTGGTTTTAGAAAAGGAAACCAAGTACATACCTATATGTATGCCAGGATCAAGTTTCATATATATAGTAGACATAAGTGAATAACAGTAACAGTATCACATAAAATAACATAAACAAACTTACAAATCTATCAGAGTTATAGAGCTCAATCCGGGAACGGAGGCGCCAAACTCCACAAGCAATCTACTGGGGGCTGTGTACGCCTAGCATCAACACCATCTTCAATAGCTTCACACCTTTTTCTTCTGAGCAGCAGTAAGTAAGGATGAGTACACTTATGGTTGGTACTTAGCAAGGCCACAAGAAATAACCAGAAACGATTTAAAGTCCATCTTTAAGTTTATTAATCATGTGAGGGTCCAGGCCGCTCTTGACCGTGAGCACGGCTAATCGATTAGTTTTACACTCTGCAGAGGTTGTACATCTTTACCCACAAGTCGCGTAAAAGTCCCGAAGAACTTTAGACCCAACCATGTGATGCTTGCAAGGCACCATACCACACTACCGAGGTGTGATTGCATTGGGACGCTACGAGGCCTTTACAAAGATTCCCTAGCACGGGCTGCTCGCTAGATTACCTGATCAGTGCAATGCATAAACCTCTCTCGAGACTGCGAAGCTACCATAGAGCAGATCAGCCTGAGGGCCGGGCTACACACCATCTACCGTCAGCCCCCAACCCCTTTCAGGTAAAGCATACCACATACTAAAGTTTCTAATTAATTGGCCACGACAGAGTGATATGTCTTGTGGTAGTACTGTTTTCCTAGGTGGTTCTCCATGTTCCGATTATGACACAATATTCGTGTAATAAAGCATAGGTAGAAGGTGGTTAGGGACACTTGCCTTTCTCCAACAAAAAGCTACTTTTACTGCTCTTCAACACTTGCTCTCTTGAAACTCCTCATCTTCAAAGCAACGAACAACAATCCTTCTTCTACTCGAAGCAAACATCGGACACAAACATACAGAGGAAACAAACAAGTACAACTAAGAACAATGCACCAAGCAAAGAAAAGCTTTAAAAGAGCGCACTAAAGGATAAGCATGGTTCTATGGTTATGCAAAAAACGAAAGAGACGTTGAAAACAAAACTAAGGTCGAAGCTATCGAAACATTATTATCAAACAACAAGAAACTACGTGCTTCATATGTTTTATTAGAAAATAATGTGGCAATAATATTTCAAAGCGGGTTATGTTTAATTAAGAAAACATGATAAACTTAACCATATTTTATTTGTAAATATTCAAGTATAAGTTATATCAAATTAACAAGTAACATTAAATACAAAAAGCATGTATAAGGTATCTAGTCGAATAACTATACATTGCGTGCTTAACTAAACATATTAATACTGAAAAGACATTTATAATATCATTAAGCATATTAAATTTATTATGAAAACCGTTGTATAACACTAGACATCTTTTATTTTGAAAAGCTAGTAATAAATAAGAATTAACCAATTCACATCATGATTAAAGAAAACCGGAATAGAACCTAATCACTTTTGTTTGGAAAAGCAATAGAATAAGTATTAGTCAAGATTAACATGTAACTTTTATGTTAAAACAAGTAACAGGTAATACACATGCTAACGTTCATGTTAAGGTGAAACGAACTAGAACGGTAGAAATGTACTATCCAACGCATAAGAAAACCTTAAGCTAGGTTTAGGAGAACTAGTCTATAGAGAGAACTAGGTTGAACGGACGACAACTAAGCAAAAGGTAAAGTAAACTAGTTGATAAAGAAACAGATAACAAGGTAAGCTCTAAAGAAAGTTAGCTAGAAAAGATTAGGCACAACAACATAGCTGATTCATAAAGAGACAACCTAAGTGAGATAGGATAGACATGAACTAGGTAGATGCTGATAAACATGACTCTAAGAGTACATGAAACAACAAAGAGTAGATAAACAGGTGCTAACATGTGAGGAAGGATTTTTATGGACGCATAAAGGACTATTTTATAGATCAAAGGTAACCAAGGACAAAAGATTAATGGTGGCTTCGATATGCTGGAAAGGAAATACTTTTAGCAAGCGTTCCAAATATTTCCTCTATAAGAAAAGTTTCTACTTACTACGTAGGTATGACATCACCATGGCATTTAAACAATAAAAGAGAATAGCAAGAGAGAACTGATGGTGACCTTGATTATATACGTGCATGTATGCATGACGTTGTTGAATTGCACTGGTTAATTAGAGAGGGACGGAAGAGAGTGCATGCGGAGGCTCTCATCAGCGGCGTCTCGGCAAACGCAAAGACGGATGGCGAGCATGATCATGAGGGCAACTCAGGCAAACGGTCCTTGGAGAGTCGAGAGACATGGATGAGCAGGGATTTATGTTTGCTGAAACAAAATATAATTCTTCGGATCGAACATGTTCGAGAAAGGATTTATGAAGCTCGAAGACACTGGAGAGGAAAACATAAATACGATCTCACCATGATGTCATCCTTGTATTTGCATGAGCAGAAGGTTTTTTTCTTGTGTACGTACGATGTCTTTGCTTGGAACTGTTGGCCGGCAAGGCTTCAATACAGCACGGCCACATGCAGCACGAGATGCAGGTAGCATGGATTAGAGACAAAAGTTGCACAGAGGAGTGCGTCTGTCAGTAGATGATGATAAGCACAAGTTTCTGATCCTAACATGCATACGAGAGAGATAAATAAATAGAGAAACTCACCAAGGTTGGGATGTGTGGTTTGTGACCTGCAGCAAAGAGGACGACGACCGGCGAACATCAAACTGGAAAAGAAGGCTGCAGTTCGACCAGACGTGTGCTCCGGCCGGCAGCAGATCGATGGGGATGACTTGCTTCGCGCAGCCGGCAGGGCTCCTGACGACCTGACGTGGTAAGGGCTTCGAGACCGGGCGGCGGGCCGGGGCTTCATCTTGACGAGAGGAAGCTCGTGGTGGTGTAGACAGGGGCCGGCGCGGCTCGATCGGATCTCTGCAGTGGTGGTGCTTCAGACCATGGGAGAAGGGTAAGATGCAAAAGGAAACGAGGAGGAGATTGGCAACGTGATGGTGTTCTCACCAATAAAAAGATGAACGACGGCTTGAGATCAAACTCGACGAGGACGGTTGTTGTTCAGGTTGACGTACTTATTCTTGCACGAACAACTCGACAACTACGGTGGCCACGGGATGGCCTTTGTGACGGGCTTCCTGCAGCGATGGTCTGGAGCTTAGGCATCACGCAGGGCGTACGGCGGACGGCGTCTCCTAGCGCTGCGGCGGCACTTCGGTTGCCCAAGGATGATGAGGTGCAGCGGCGGCTGTTAGATGAGCTTTGACGGCGGTGAGGAGCTAGGGCACATGAGGAATAACAACAGATGGAAAAGAAAGTCTATGAAGATATATATTGATGGAAATTAAAGATAGCCCATGAAGATGTATATTGATGGAAATTAAAGACGATAGCCCACGATGATATATATTGCTGGCTATGGGACATGCAGCATGTACGCTGTAGATAAAATATATTCGGCCCGGTTCTGGTATCGTTGGAAACAAATTAAACTCGGTCAAGCTTGACTCATGCTCGTTGCAGCTTTTTTTTTTAGACTGACACGGTACAACGCAGACGCTCACAACACGTACGCACACTCACCCCTATGAATACACGTACGCAAACCCTACCCCTATGAGCACCTCCGAAGGACTGAGCACCGGCAAATCTGGAGATTCTCGAAGTCACCACTGGCGCCTCGTCGTCGACGGGAACGTCGCTTACCACTTAACGCATAACGCCGGAAAATCCCGGAATAAATCTAGGAAAAGGTGCGAGCACCAGGATTTGGTGGGTAGCGTCCCACTGGACCGTCCTACCATTGGACTACATCAGCTTGACGGACTAGCTTGACACCATAACAAAGATGGAATTGGAACCACAAAAGATGAAAGAGAATATAGTCCGTGTGCCTTCACGTTGGTCCAGGAAGGAATTGCAACGATAGATGATAATAAAGAGAAGAAAATAGTAAACGGAAAACAAAAGATAATACCGGACGATTTGGATTACTATGGATGTTGTATAGGATCTTGAAAAGATAAGAAGACATGTTGAGATGACAGAAACTAAGATGATGACTTTGCAGGCAAAAACTCATAGATATAGTTTACTGTGGAGACCGAGGAGGTACGGGAGGCACACGCCTTGGTGTCCCGGATCTTCCCTCTGGGCTACCCCACAGAGGACCGCTACCCTGTCTCGTACAAGAGGGCTCACACCGAGTAGAGTGTAGAGCGAGGACATGACCTGAGAGTAGAGTTGTAAGATAGTAGTTTCCATGAGTTGTTCCATGCAGCTGCGAGCATGTTCCGGTGCATGAAGAGAGTCATGTCACACCTTGTAGCCACCA
Source organism: Cenchrus fungigraminus (assembly GCA_036936925.1). Classification (NCBI taxonomy): domain Eukaryota; kingdom Viridiplantae; phylum Streptophyta; class Magnoliopsida; order Poales; family Poaceae; genus Cenchrus; species Cenchrus fungigraminus. The sequence continues at coordinate 76,513,707 of CM072768.1, read as the reverse complement.
CCCTTTTGAGCATGTAACGATGTATTAGAGCGTTGATTTTAGCTGCTACCTCTAAGGTCTGAGTCAGCCTTGAGGAAGCATATGTACTACTCATGCTTGTTGTATGCTTGGATCTTAATGGAGTTATTTGTGTCTTTCTGCATTTTCTCATTGAGTGTTGGATTATATATTTAGTTTTATTTTCATGCTTGTCTCAGACTCATATGTGTTGGTGAGTGACGTTGTGTAAAAGTTCTTTCTTCCCTGGTCGTGTTTTCAGAAGGATATCGATCCGAAGGTCCGGTCGTCTGCTGGCACGCCTCGAGGAGGCTGCCGAGGAGGAGGAAGCCCCACAGGGCCGTGGCCGCGGTCGTGGCTGTGCCGCCGCACGTGGACGCGGTCGTGCACCTGCCCGTGGCCGTGGACGCCCGCCCCTTCGTGGAGGAGCTCGGGGAGCTCGAGGCTAGGGTGCCGGTGCACCGCCATCGCCACCGCCGCCCGAGGGCCCTGAAGACGAAGTCGAGGATGGAGAAGCCGTGCAAGAGCTAGAGCAAGACCAGCCTGAGCCGAAGCAGCCACCACCGTCACCGCCCTACTTGGACGTGATGGCTGTTCAGACTCAGCTGATGCAGAGGATGGTGGAAGCCATGGAGCACCGAGGCAACGGTGGGAACCGCAACACCCCGCCAGACGAGGATCTCACGAACAAGATCGAGAGGTTCATCCGCCTGAAGGCCCCCACCTTCAGCTACTCGGATGACCCGCTCGTTGCCGACGACTGGCTGAGGGTGATCGAGACCAAGCTCGACCTCACCGTGTGCTCTGACGAGGAGTGCGTCGCCATAGCCACGTACCAGCTGGAGGGTCCTGCCAAGTCTTGGTGGGACAACTACTCCGCCAACCACCCGACCCAGCCCTCATCACCTGGCTGGAGTTCTGCGAGGTGTTCCGTGAGTAGTACCTGCCCAGCGAGCTAATGATCCAGAAGGCTCATGAGTTCCGCACCATGATGCAGGGTGCGATGAGGGTAGAGGAGTACGAGCGCTACTTAATGAAGATGATGCGCTACGCCCCCGACGACACCAACACCGACCAGAAGAAGCAGTTCTGGTTTCTGCGAGGCCTTCACCACAACCTTCGCCAGGGACTGAAGGCGAGCGAGCACAAGTCCCTACGCCACCTCGTCAACTGCGCCATCGCGGTCGAGGAGGAGAGGAGGGGCCACGAGGAGCGCATGAAGGGCAAGAAGAGGATGGGAGATCGGTATCACCACGACCGATCCATCCTGAAGCCGAGGAGCGGACAGAGCAACCTGCTGAGGGGGAGCTACCACCCGGGGCACAACCAGCCTGGGCACAACTTCGGAGGAGGCCGTGGCCAGTTCCCCGGAGGGAGGAGCCCCGGCTACCCACAGCAGAGTGGAGGCAACAACCGTCCGCCGCAGAGCGCCACGAGACCTACCACTGGAGGCTTCACCGTGACCTGCTTCGCCTGTGGCAAGCCTGGCCACAAGTCCTTTGAGTGCCCCGACAAGAAGACCACTACTACACCCGCGAGGGCACTTGCTCCAGGAGGAAGACCTCCTCAGGCTGCACCACCGCCGTCTGCCGGCCGTGGGAGGCTCAACCACCTCACTGAGGAGGAGGCTGCCGACGCTCCTGACGTCGTGATCGATGAGTTTTTGGTTTGTGGTACTTCTGCTTTGGTTCTTTCTGATACCATAGCAACCGGGTCGTACATCACCTCTAGGTTCGTAAACAAACTCTCCCTCCCTACAACCACCCGATCGATTCCTATCATCACGAGTTCACCTCTCGGAGACATCAGATGCACCTTGCTGTGTAAAGGAGTGGATGTGGTCATTCAGGACCGCAAGTTCTTGGGGGATTTGACAGTGTTGCCCTCCAATGGCATTGATGTCATTCTGGGAATGGATTGGATCACCGCCCACAAAGGAGTCATCTCTACTTCACCGCGACTTGTGACCTTGGTACACACTGATGGAATGAGGGTCACCTTCGAGCTGATGAAGTCTCAAGACATACCAGTTGTGTATAGTCTTCACACGAAAGCCATCTCAGATGTACCTGTGGTTTGTGAGTACTCAGATGTGTTTCCAGAAGAGCTGCCGGGTTTGCCTCCAGACCGTGACGTGGAGTTCGTGATCAACTTGGTACCGGGGACTGCACCTATAGCTCAGAGTCCATACAGAATGGCAGAAGTTGAGCTGAAGCTGTTGAAGGCAGAGTTGGACTCACTGCTTGAGAAAGGGTTCATTCGACCGAGTGCTTCACCATGGGGTTCACCAGCTCTGTTTGTGCCGAAGAAAGATGGAACTCAGCGTCTGTGTGTTGATTACCGCGCACTCAATGCGGTAACCATCAAGAACAATTACCCGCTACCCCAGATTGATGACTTGATGGATCAGCTAAGGCAAGCCAACTTCTTCAGCAAGATTGATCTCCGATCAGGCTACCACCAGATGAAGATACAGCCGGAAGACATCTTCAAGACCGCGTTTGTGACCCGGTACGGACAGTACGAGTACACTGTCGTATCGTTCGGTCTTACGAACGCCCCAGCGTACTTCATGAACATGATGAACAAGGTGTTTATGGAGGAGTTAGACAAGTGTGTCGTTGTCTTCATTGACGACATACTAGTTTTCTCCAAGACCGCAGAAGAGCATGAAGAGCACCTGAGGATAGTGTTGGAGAAACTCAGGCAACAGCAGCTGTACGCTAAATTCAGCAAGTGTGAGTTCTGGATGGAGGAAGTCGCCTTTCTCGGTCACGTGTTGTCAGCAGAAGGAGTGGCCATAGACCTGACCAAGATAGAAGCAGTGTCCAAGTGGCAGTCACCCAAGATAGTGACGGAGATTCGCAGCTTTCTCGGTTTAGCCGGATACTACTGCCGGTTCATCGAGAACTTCTCCAAGATTGCGAAGCCCATGACAGAACTATTGAAGAGCAACACACCATTCGTATGGTCGAACAAATGTGAAGCAAGCTTTCAAGAGCTCAAGACCCGCCTCACCACTACACCGGTCCTGACTCTTCCCGATGCGGGCAAGGACTTCGTGGTGTACTGTGACGCATCGAGACAAGGACTCGGTTGCGTGCTGATGCAGGGAGGCAAGGTCGTTGCTTATGCCTCGCGACAGCTTCGGAAGCACGAGGAGAACTACCCCACACATGACCTCGAGCTAGCTGCTGTCGTTCACGCTTTGAAGATATGGAGGCACTACCTGATGGGCAACAAATGTGACATATATTTACACCGACCACAAGAGTCTGAAGTACATCTTCACACAATCCGAGTTGAACCTGAGGTAGCGAAGATGGCTTGAACTGATCAAGGACTACGACTTGAACATCCACTACCATCCTGGTAAAGCAAATGTCGTGGCCGATGCCCTGAGTCGCAAGAACTACTGCAACAATCTGATGGTGCAGAAGGAACAACCGGCACTGTATGAGGAAATGGAGAAGCTGAAACTGGAGATAGTCGAGAAGGGGTAGCTGAATGAACTGAGAGTGAAGTACACCCTAGAAGATCAGATTCGGCAAGCTCAGAAGGGATGTCCGGAAATTGAAGAAGTGAAAGACTTGATGGCAAGAGGCAAGGCAGCCGACTACCGCCTCGATGAGCAAGGCACTATGTGGCTGAAGGATCGCATATGTGTACCCCGAAGCAAGGAGATCCGAGACTCGATTCTGAAGGATGCTCACGACTCTCGGTAGTCGATTCACCATGGATGCACGAAGATGTACCAAGATCTGAAGGTTCATTTCTAGTGGGAGAAAATGAGGGAAGACATTGCTGAGTATGTCGCTCGATGCGACACGTGTCAAAGGGTGAAGGCAGAACATCAGAGACCTGCTGGTTTGCTACAGTCGCTTGAGATACCCATCTGGAAATGGGATGATATCAGCATGGACTTCATAGTGGGTCTGCCTCGCACACAGAAAGGGAATGACTCCATTTGGGTGATTGTCGACCGCTTGACCAAGGTAGCACACTTCCTGCTAGTGAAAGCCAACTACAGTGTGAGCAAACTTGCTGAGCTCTACGTGGATAACATACTGAAGCTTCATGGAGCTCCGAGGAGCATTGTGTCTGATAGAGGCCCACAGTTTACCGCTCAGTTTTGGAAGAGTTTGCATGCTTCTATGGGAACCGAGTTGAACTACAGTACAACTTTCCACCCGCAAACTGATGGGTAGACGGAGAGAGTGAACCAGGTACTGGAGGACCTTCTGAGAGTTTGTGTGTTGACCTATGGGTCGGATTGGGAGAAGAGCTTGTCCTATGCAGAGTTCTCCTACAACAACGGCTACCAAGCTAGTCTGCAGATGGCACCTTTCGAAGCTCACTACAGTAGAAGATGTTGCACACCGCTGATGTGGTCCGAGGTGTGGGAGCGAACCTTTTTCGGTCTCGCCACCATTGTTGAAGCCAAGAAAAATGTTGCTAAGGTTAGAGAGAATCTGAAGATAGCCCAGAGCAGACAGAAGAGCTACGCTGATCCAAAGAGGAGAGACGTCTCGTTGGAAGTGGGAGAGCACGTCTACTTGAGGGTTTCACCCCTCCGAGGTACCAAGAGGTTCCATGTCAAAGGAAAGTTGTCTCCGAGGTATGTTGGTCCGTACCCGATCGTGAAGAGGGTAGGAAAGGTGGCTTACAAGCTCGAGCTGCCACCGAAGCTCGCCGGAGTTCACCCAGTGTTCCACGTGTCTCAGCTCTGGAAGTGCGTGGTTGTTGAGAAGAGAGTGCCAGCTCAGGCACTCGACGTGCAAGACACCCTGGAGTACTTGGAGTACCCAGTCAGGATCCTACACTAGGTGGAGAAGTCAACCAGGAAGACCACCACTCGCTTCTGCAAAGTGCTCTGGAGCAACCACTCCGAGCGCGAAGTGACGTGGGAGAAGGAGTCCATCACGAGGGAGAAATACCCTCATCTCTTCAAACCGGAGGTAACTTCTTAATCTCGAGGACAAGATTCTTGTGAGGGGGGAGTTCTGTAACATCCTTGAATTTGGGTGAATGCAAAAATGTGAAATTTAAAACTTTTGATTTGATCATGCGTGCATGAGAGACAATATAAGGATGTCTTCATTTTATCTCTCCTTAAATCCTAGATTTAATTTTTGCCCAATAATAATTTTATAGGACTTATAAAGATGCTAGTGTGGGAAATTGGATTTTCAATTGGTTTTATTTGGATTTTATTGGGTGAAGTTCAAATTTGAATTGCATTCAAATTTGAATCATAAATCTTATAGGGTTTTAGAAATAGGAAATCACCCCAACCTGCTGTTGGGTCTTATCCTCGCCGACCAAGTCTGCCGAACCACCCTCATCTCTCTACCCGTTTGCACCGCACCACCCCTCGCAGCCCACCGGCCCATCCATCCCGCGGCCCATGCGGCTTGCATCCCCTTATCACCGCACGAGTCGCAGACAGATGGGGCCCACCGGTCAGCCGCCACGCCAGCCACCCTTCCTCCTTCCTTTAGCGCCTTTCTGCACCCCTGCTCTCACCCGCGCCGTGCCGCCATGGAAAGCCGAGGCCGTGTGGCCATGTCCGCCACCGCGGATGTGCTCCACACGTCAAGAGGCGCGATCTGCCATCCACCCTACCTACCTCGCCTATATAATCACCGTCGCGACCCCGTGCCCTAACCCTATCCAGTTCGGGGATTCCTCCCCCAATTCTGCCGCTGGTGACGTCAAGGGGGAGAAGTGGAGGAGAAGGAGGCGGGGAGGCCGTCCGAGGAAGCACCGTCCGCCGTTGCCGCTAGAGCCGTCCGTGAGGAGGGAGCCAGACCTACCATTGCGGCGCACCCCCGCTACCTCTGCTTCCTCTGCCCCAGGCTGTTCCGCGCCGCCACACATCGTCACCGCCGATTCTCCGCCGCGACCGCAGGCCTTAGGTGAGCATCGCCTGTCCCCCCTTCTGTGGCGCCCGGCCTTCGAGCCGTGGACGCATCTCGAGCCTTGTGAGCTCGTGGGCCTTGTGCGCCCGCCGTTTACCCCTGTCCGCGCCACGCCGCTGATGAGGACATGACATCCATGCATACGACCATGCTTAGCGGATGCCATGGAGCTGAAGACGACCAGCAAGGGTGTCCAAGTCAAGAAGGAGGCCTGAAGCTTATCCGGTTCGAGACGCCAAGGTGGAGGCCCAAAACAAATCAAGTTCGAGTCCACCTCGGAGTCCAGAAGCAGTTAGCACTTAAACGGACGCCCAGGTCGCATACGGGCTCGGATTTGGACGTTCTTTATATGCATGGAAAGCTAAGAAGATAACCTTTCCAATGCACCGGTCCCATGTCAAAATTCGTCCGGAGTCATCGGGAATCGACGAAACAAGTTTACGTGCAGAATCTGTCTCGTTGCTGCGTCACCGTATTTTGGCTTTTGGGCCATGTATTTTGTGGAGCCCATTAGGGGGCGCCCCCTCCAACCCTAGCATGCCCCTTTCGGCTATATAAACTCAGTAGCTGCTGTCGTTTAGACTTGGGTTTGGCTTAGATTAATCTGTGGAGAACAGGTTCTCCGTCTATCGGTTTGTAGAACCCCAACTATCGTGCTTAATCATTCATCTGCAGTGTCACTTCATATTGAGAGCTGCGTTCTTTCGAGTTCTTGCTTGTGTTCTTCATTTCGCAGGCAGGGATTAGCCTTCTTGGCGAGGTCAACCGGATTGTGACACGGTTGATAACCAGAGGAGTCGTGGTGCTAAGATTGCGGGGTTCGAGTTTGCTGACTTGAAGCCGGATTGGTGTGTTGCGCTCCGCCCAAAACGAGTTATCCTTCACCTGACGGAAGATCGGGCACCCTAGTTCACATAAAGTGGTATTCAGAGTCAGGTTTACTGTCAGGTTCGCAGCAGTTTATATCCCCATCTTTGTTTAGTTTGTGCCTTTGTCCTAAAACTCCAGAAATTGCCCTACAAAAATATTTGTTTGTCATTGTTTTCGCTATCCTACAACCATTTGTGCCTCGCAATTTTTCTTTTTAGATTGCTTTTCTGAATTTTAGTCCCTCGTTGTGTCGTTGTGTTCGTTGTGACTGAGTCTTGTTCTTGTTCTTTAGTGTCAAGTCTGCTAGTGACGCGTGATAGATTGGTTCCCATATTTTTTTTCTAACATCACATATTTGTTGCTGGTGTCGTTAAACTAGCAAAGAGTGCCATAAGTTGTGCCTAAGATTAATTCATTGTAGTCATTGTTTTGCGGCACTCTCTGGTATTAATAAAAAAAGAGAATAGAAAGAGGCAAAGGTACTGAAAAAGGAAAAGCCGCACCAAAAAAAGAGAAGAAAAGAAAGGGCGCACCAAAAAAAAGAAAAGAAAAGAAAGACACGCACAAAAAAAAGAAGGAAGCAAAAAAAATTCAGAAGTGCTTGCATCCATTGTGTCCCTGTGCATAGTTGTATTGTTACTTGCTTGAACTAGGTCCAAGACGAGTTTAGGCCGGCGACATAGACTGGCTTGGAACTAATTTTCAGTTTTGCAATTTCTGAATTGAATTATTGCTAATCCTTGCTACCATATATTTGCCTCCCAAGCTCCACATACATACTTCAGGTCTGTGCAACGAAGGACCCTTGAAATCTTGGTACTACTTCCTCACAGGTATCACGAACCAGCCACCGGTTGTACCGTCCACTGTTTTGTGTTGGTAAGAACCTTGTAAGAACTTGGTAAGACGTGTGAGAGCGTGTTTCCACTGACACACATATAGTAGTTCATAGGGATAACCTTTTGTGTTTTCTCTTGTCTGCATACTAACAATGGCAGGGAACGACGAGATTGTTCGAGAAGTACTAAGTTATCAAATGAAGAAAGCGGAGAAAAATCAAATCAACAATTTATTCCAGCTTTTCTTTGTTGTGATGGAGAGACGTTGCCGAGTCATCATTGATGGTGAAAGTTGCAACAACATGCAAGCTTAGAGCTGGTTGAGAAGCTTGGCTTGACCACAAAGCCACATCCACATCCGTACTACTTGCAATGGGTAAATTCTTATGATAAGATCAAGGTCACTGAAATTGCACATATTGAATTTAGCATTGGTTTTTATAAGGATAGTGCTGATTTTGACATAGTACCTATGCAAGCATGTCATTTGTTGCTAGGCACGCCTTGGATTAATATGAATAATGTGCTACACAAAAAGGTTGGTAATAAATATTCCTTCAAGTACAACGGCAGAAAACTTACACTTCTACCTTTGACTACTGCTGAAATTTTAGAAGCTGATCTCCAAAGGGAGGAGAGAAGAAAAAATGAACCTTTTAGAAAAGAATGGGTTGTTTTCAATGACACAACAAATTCATCTAAATCTGAATTTTTACAAAATGATGATATTGTTTTGCCTGTTATTGGAACTGATACTTTCCAGCATGTACATAATGAAGATGACCATACAAAAGAACAGGAACAGGTAAACTTTTCAGGTAAAAGCTCTCTTGATGTGCTGAATTTGCCCTCCAATGATGCAAATAATGATATACTAGAACCTTCTCTTGTATTACCTTTGTCACAAATAGAGAGGGAGCATGATACTTTTGATTTGAAGCAATATACATGTGCTGAAAATAAAATTATTCTGCCGATTACTTGTGCACATGACGAACTGAAATTATTATCTTCTTTAAACACTTTGGGTTATGTTGAGTTTGATACTTTATGTGCCCTTAGTAGTTTGGAAGAGAAATTTCGATGTGCTGAGTTGCCATGGTTGTCTACTTATACATATCCTTTTATTCGTAAATATAATTGTAAAGGAGAGTATATGGTACATCGATTCTATATTTATGCAAATCTGAAATCTCCTTTTGATGTACAAGATTCTGATCATCTAGATTGTCCCTCTAGTTTTACCATAACGAATCGGGTTCACTCTCAAGAAGGGGAGCATTGTTGTTGGCTGCTACCTATGTGTGCTAGTGCTTATTTTTCTTGCATTGAACAAATACTAGCGGTTATGCAACCATCTATTCCTGCCTTGCGTTTTGTTAGTGCTAATCTTTTGCAGGATAGTGTTGAGAAAGATCGTGTGAGTTTTGATCAAGGAGCCTACATATTTGCCGACAACTCTATAGGAGATGATATTTTGAGAGATTGGAAACATGGTCATGTCACTCCCCACAATATTCTCAGTTCCCATATTTTCCGCAAGCTCGTGTTTCTTTGTGTTGTGAAGGGCCATCTTAGAGCACAAATGACGCCGAGGACGGCTTTTCGTCAAGAAGGGGAGGATGATGAGGACATGACATCCATGCATACGACCATGCTTAGCAGATGGCATGGAGTTGAAGATGACCAGAAAGGGTGTCCAAGTCAAGAAGGAGGCCCGAAGCTTATCCGGTTCGAGACGCCAAGGTGGAGGCCCAAAACAAATCAAGTTCGAGTCCACCTCGGAGTCCAGGAGCAGTCAGCGCTTAAACGGACGTCCAGGTCGCATACGGGCTCGGATTTGGACGTTCTTTATATGCATGGAAAGCTAAGAAGATAACCTTTCCAATGGCACCGGTCCCATGTCAAAATTCATCCGGAGTCATCAGGAATCGACGAAACAATTTGACGTCCAGAATCTGTCTCGGTGCTGCATCGCCGTATTTTCGCTTTTGGGCCATGTATTTTGTGGAGCCCATTAGGGGGCGCCCCCTCCAACCCTAGCACGCCCCTTTAGGCTATATAAACTTAGTAGCTGCCGTCGTTTAGACTTGGGTTTTGCTTAGATTGATCTGTCGAGAACAGTTTCGTCGTCTATCGGTTTGTAGAACCCCAAATCGTGCTTAATCATTCATCTGCAGTGTCACTTCATATTGAGAGCTGCGTTCTTTCGAGTTCTTGCTTGTGTTCTTCGTTTCGTAGGCAGGGATTAGCCTTCTGGGCGAGGTCAACCGGATTGTGACACGGTTGATAACAAGAGGAGTCGTGGTGCTAAGATTGCGGGGTTCGAGTTTGCTGACTTGAAGCCGGATTGGTGTGTTGTGCTCCGCCCAAAACGAGTTATCCTTCACCTGACGGAAGATCGGGCACCCTAGTTCACATAAGCCGCTGCGCGTCCCGCTGTCGCTTGAGAGCCGGCCTCGAGCTGAGCCGGTCGATCCTTGCAAGTGCCGCTACCTACAACGCCGCGCGCGCAGCCTCGCTTGCTGTTTACCTTCCCCGTTCATTCACTGCCGGTCGCGCCTTACCGCGACGCCGCCGTGCACCCCAGCACACCGGCGCACGCGCGCACGCCGTGAGGGGGCCAAGGCACCTTGGTCCGCCCAAGCACCACCGTGCCCCCTTCTTTTTCTAGTGTGCGTCGCCGGGCTCGCTGCCACGGTCAAGCCGTCGGTGCTCGCCTGCGCGCAACCGCGCCGCACCGCACCGTCGCTTTGCGACCCAATCTTGATCCAGGAGCGACCCGTTCGCGTCCTTTACGCTCATGCGTACCCACGCACACACACACGCACTCGTGTTGTCGCCGGCACTGGTACCCCAGCTGCGCCGCCGTGCTCCCCTGCTATGGGTTCACCGCGCCGAGCCGCCCCTTGTCACCGTGCGTCGACTCCCGGCACAAAAGCCGCTGCTTTCTTTGACCTATCAGCACTATAGGGTCATCGGAGCCACGCCGTATCGCTTGTGGTCGAGGCACTAAATCACCTCACCGCCGGTGAGCTTCCGTTCGTCCGCCGCTCCTTTGGGGCATGGCGTCGAGCACCTGGTGTGCCGCTCCAAAACCCCGGGGGTTATTGTGGCACACGCCGGCATACACGCCGTCTTGGCCGCTTCAGATCCCGCGGATCCCGTGTGTCCGACCATCCGTTGTGAAGCCACACTGAAGCCGCACCACCGTGCACTGTAGCAGATCCAGTTGGATCTCGTGTGGCAAGCCACTCGCGGTCAGGCCACACGTCTGCCTGCACTCCCCCGCGCCGCAATCGATCCGCCCGGGATCAAATGTGGACACCACCTTTCAGCCAAGTGGGCTGCCACGTGGGATTGGGATAGCTTATAGCTGCCCTGATGGCAGCCACGTGTGCCGCCGTAGCCGGCCTGCAGCTAGCCTGCAGCTGGCTTAAAGCCCTTTGTAGTCAGCCAATAGTTAGGTTAAAGTTGATGCTATTGTATATGTGTATGTTATTTTCAGAAAACTATTTTATCTTTGGAAAATCATAATAAATTCATTTTAGCTCCGAAAAATACAAAACCTTTTCCGGAAATCTTCTAAAATCTTAAACTCCGTGTAGACCTAGTGTTTGCTCTCTTTTGGCTCTTAATCGTTGTTCTTTTAGAGTTAGTTGCAATAGGACCGTTCTTTATTTTATTTTGCGCGTTAATAGGAGCAGCTAGAGCCGGGGAGCTGAACCCGGAGTACGACTACACCGACGACTATGCTGCTGAAGACTACCCGACCACAGGTTCACGCCCGACTGATTCTGAATACCTATTAGGCATTGCTATGTAGTATGCTAGCGCTTTACTTTAAATGCATGTTGATGAACCTTGCACTGCCTTCTTTAATTACCCTGTCCTTGATTGCCCTACTACTATATATATATATATATATATATATATATATATATATAAGCGTGTATATACGCTGAGCTTCACGATGCATGTGTTGGGATGGGAATAGTGGTTCTTGGCGTGAGTGGGGTAAAACCGACAGGAGAAGGCGTTTTGGGTACTTTGGCGGGGGTGAGCTCGAAACAACCGATCTAGGATCGGGGATGGGGGTGCACTCCTCAGTGTATCCCCAGTTTTACGGTTTTCGGAGCATAGGTGTTGGGGTTTTACTTGCGTATGGAGGACATGAGCTTGGCCCAGTCTGAAAGCGAGTGGATCAACTTGTCGATAGGACTTTCGTACACACCACCTCGCCGAGCGTGGGGTTAGGGCCGAGTTGAGCTCGGCAAGTGCGGAACCATACCTGCCAGCAGGATAGAGGGTATCAGTGGGGAAGAGGTGGGAGTGAGACCACCTTCTCTCAGTGCGTCGCTCGTGTGGCCACACGGGGGCATTTCACAATTCCGGTGCAATTCCCTTTGCGAAGGCGGTTGTTTTGAGGCCCGATGCAGGATGGGACCATAACTACCGAGAGTTCACACGGTAGGATGGGCTCGGTCGGCCGTACACCGGCCGGGTTCAATTCCGGGTTGGGTACAGGTGTACACGCTCTGCAGAGTTGTTCGATCTATAGCTATAGTCGCGTCCTCGGTCATGGACATACCTAGAAGACATGTTCATTGCTCATGTTTTGGGAATTTCTACCTTCCCCCTACAGTGAGAGTGTGGTGAGCCGTGGTTGCAGTCGGGGAGAGGAGAGTGGCTCCCTCTACCTCGCGGATCCGATTGCAATCATTGAGGTGCGAGGAGAGGAAGTTCTCGCATCGACCCTAGATGAAGATAGGTTGTGGAGATGGGGCCCTGGTGTACCAGGTGTTTCCGAGCTGTGTTGAGAGCTTTGGGTTGGGATCTTGTTGGAGATTTCTTGCTGTTACTCTGCTGCTGCTGCATAGGAAACCCGAGCTTCTACCTTGTCTCTTTTCTTCCCTTTAGAAGTTAGGCCAATTAAAGCTGCATACAGTTGGTGATGTGGACCTATCCCACTCCTTGGGGATAGACTTTGGGTGTGCAGGGTACGAGTCCGACTACGACAACAACACTGACGGATGGTACGACTGAGGGATGCGTCGCTTCGCTCAAGGATGCCTGTGGGTGAGAAGAATAAAAGATGGGGACCCTTCTGTGATGATAGCTACCGCTGTGTAGAATTTCACTCTGATTCAGCCAAGAGGCTTGTAATGTTGTACTCCATAATGGACATTGTTGACGGTTGATTGTCGTATCAAAGTTCGTTTGGACTTGCAAGCGGACAAGTCCTCCGTCGTAGTCAAGGGACCCTTCTTCCCTTAAGTGTGAACCCAAGGTATCGAATCCGTGGAACAATGTGTAACGCAAGATCCAATCTAATAAGCGGAAAACACTTTGATCTTGAGAGTTTGGTTTTGCATCTAATCTAAGTAAGAGCCATGAAAGCACATCTAATCTACTAAACACCGGAGGTAGCAAGAGAAAGAGAGATAAAACCAATCTAGAGATTGGATCGGGTCTTTTGTTGAAGTTCCAAAACAAAGAAGAATAAAGCAAACGAATCTCATTACTAGCCTCTTTAAATCGTGGCTTCCGTTCCAACTCCGAAGACGCCCGCCTTTTGGAGCCACCGTCCTGTCACAACGCACTCCTATTCGTGCGGGTTAGCCTAGGGCGATTCCAAGAAGAACAAGTTGAAAACGCTCGGTAGATCGGGTATGCACCTCTAGCCACCATGACTACAAGAGCACCCTAAGCAATCTAGCTATAGACTAGATTGGGGAAGAAGCAAACCCAAGCGAATACAAAGTTGTAGAGAAAGCACTTGATCGCTAGAAATCGGATTCAATCTTGCAAATTCAACACGAGAGTATAATACATGGACAAGATCACCACCGGGATCCTACCTTGATCTTGATCCTAGCTCCGGGAACTCCGACGTGGTCTACCATGCAAGGTTCCCACGTCGGCTAGGGAAACCCTAGTCAACCATCTCGACCCTCTCCTCTTCGAAACGGTGTCCCTCTCTTCTCTGCTCCTCGGCGGCGGATGACGAATGAATTGATGCGTGGCTTTTTGCACTGTGGCTTTAAATGGACCGAAGAGGGGCTAGGTCAAAGGGGAGCCCGAACCGGGCCGAAAACGGGCCAGGCCGGTCTGCCCAGGCTGGTCGGCCCAGGGCCTTTTTGGCCCAGTTCGGCCCCGGCTTCCTCCCCGGTTGCTTCTCGCGTGATTCCCTATTTGTGTGCACTTGCATGTGGGCCTTTGACGTCGTTTCCTTCGCGGTTAAGGCTTGAATGCTTGTCATCCAAGCTTCGCTGTTTTCTGGTTGAGTCCCTGAAGATTTGCACGTTGACGCTTCGGTCCTCGGGTCATTTGGAGTCATGTTCATCGCGTGTCTTGACTCTTGTCGAGCTTCATGATCTTCTTCCAAAGTGCTTGATGAACTTATCCCGAAAGTCTCCTCTTTAGCGTAGATTTCCTGCATAAACAATAAACTCCAAAACCGACATACAAGAGTGAACTTGTTATATACGGGGGGTTAGTTCCAGTGGTTAGAATAATAAATCAATGCCAACATTAAAGGTAAACTCATGGCTAGGTTGACGGAAATTCACCGTCAACATCTCCCCCATGCTTAAACCTTGCTCGTCCTCGAGTAAGCCTTTAATGAATATCAGCGTTGCCTTTTATTGCTTATATCCTGCACTTGATCATACACGAGAAAACATAATGCTCTCAAGGATTTAATCATTAAAGTTCCATAATGTACTAGCCTTCATCCTTATGGAGGGTAGATATTAATTTAAGCACTTCCCACAAGTAATTACCTCATGCTCCCAAATTTCAAATGAATCTTAGAAATTTTGAAATTAAGAGCGAGATGAAGAAAAAGAGCTAAACCAAGTTCAAAAATAAACTTTCTTGCATCTTGCTCATGTACTCTCATCTTATCTTGTCTCTCAAAACCTATTCATTCTACTCCTTTCCCCTCTCAATATATATAGTGGAAGGCTTTATGTGGAGCTTTTTGGGAAAGGTTTAGTCCTACCAAGATATTATAAAAGAGATGTTGTCAAAACAAGACAAGCTTCTCATGGTCTTACCGAGACTCGTCAAAAAGGTCATTGGAAAATAACGTTATATCAAGGAGGGGGAGAGAAAAATACACACACTTTGAGATAGGTGGACATGTGCAAATGGCAAAGAGTGATCCCGAGGCACAAAGGAAGTCCTCGTTATCAGATTGCACATGGTTGGAAAGATGAGTTTGGATCTTAAATCATGAAACTTTTGAGATTCCTAATGCACTTTAGAGAACCGGGGAGTTCACTTTATTTTATTTTCTCATATATTTTTTTTCTTTTTTTCATACATATTTTTCTTTATCTCTCTTTTTTTTTCTTTATACTCATTTTTTTTCT
The DNA here is from genome assembly GCA_036936925.1 of Cenchrus fungigraminus. NCBI lineage: Eukaryota > Viridiplantae > Streptophyta > Magnoliopsida > Poales > Poaceae > Cenchrus > Cenchrus fungigraminus. Next base: position 76,498,701 of record CM072768.1, on the reverse strand, counting down.
TTTTGTTCTTCTTTCATCATTTTTTTATTTGCTCCCCTTGAACTCTAAATTGCATTGTACCTACCTCCTCCCCCATGCTTAGACGTTGCTCGTCCTCGGGCAAATAGGTGATAGAGATAAGGTAGGTACTAGAAATATATTTCCTTTGGAGAGATACTTGAAATCTTCAACCTTGGCACCATCTTGCAATCTTCCTTGAATTGACGATCCATACTCAATGATAGGTTGTGGTCAAGGAGGTAAATACAAAAGATGATATTTTGGTTTTAAGGGTGGATATCCGGCGAGGTTTGTGAAATCTCCGATCTGGGGAAACACAATGCACGGATAAAAAGGCTAGCAATAAGATAGATACGCAAAAACGGAATGACCAGCTTCTTAGTCTCGGACCAGAGAAATCATGGCCTGAAATAACTCAAACAAAAATAATTCTTGTATACTAAGGTTTATACACTAAATATATATATGGCTTTGGATAGGTAGAGCAAAATGCAAGAAGCATTAATGATAAGGTTAGCATAAATATTTTTAAGAACAAATCATCTTTAACTCATCCAAAATTGAGAGCATGAAAATAACACTATGGGTCTTATTTTTATCATAACCTCCACAAAAGATTAAGCTAGCTTTTAATTAATTTCAGATTCATATTAAAGAGAGCATTAGCTTAATCATGCATAAAACAAGTACAAAAGCTGAGCAAAGTGGCAACTTTTCATCATATATTATCATGGCATCAACTTAATATTTTTACCAAAGGTTGATCAAGGTGGGAAACTTTATTCATGGTGATCTTAAACTAACTCTACTATTATCACACATGCTGAAAATAAATAAAAACAGAAAATGCTACACATATATAAACTTGCACAAAAGCTGAAAATAAAGAAAAGGAAAAGGAGAAAATCAAACCGAATTTGAAAGCATTATTATTTTCTTTTCTTCCTCCTTCTTCCTTTATTTTCCAGTGGTTGATATTGATGGTCCGGCACGTTGTATCCTTGCTTGTATTATGATTGTGCCGGTCCTCCTCTAAATTGCTCCAATGAAGAAGGCGACCAATTTGATAGGCAATGTTTGCGGTCCCTTCTTCTTGCATTTGGATGGAGCGCCATGAAAACTTCGTGAGGAACATGTATGGTGGAGGATGTGGTGGCGTGGCTGCCCCACTCCCCCATGCTCGCATTTGACATACTTCCTTCATATGGTGGTGGCATTGGAATCCTTCCATGGTTGTTTATTAGCTTCATGCGCAGCCCCTCCTTCGTCTTGGGCTACGGAGGATGATCCCTCTTACACAATTTTCCTTTTTAATCTTTTTTTGTTGGTACAAGAAATCTTTCCTCTAACCAATTTTTTCTTCAAATGATTTCAGCCTCTCGTTTGGGAAGAGGAATATTAACCTTCGTCAACTTGTACCTTCTCCTCTCATCTCCACTTTCCTTGCTTCATGTACTCGATCCCAAAGAAATCCCGACAAGGAGAAATTTTGGGTTCCTTGTAATCTTCTCTCAAAATCATTCCCCAAAAATCCTTCTAACATTTTTTTTCTTGGACATCAACTTGCTTCGGGCTTCCTTCTTGTAACCGAGTAGTTCTCCAATATATCCATAAGGAACTAGTTGCTCTTCATCTTCAAGGTGGAATGAGAGGCACGACACTCCTTCATTAATGACCGGTGCTAATGTCATAAGAACTTCCAAATCAAGCTCCTTGTGAGTACTCACACCAACTCCATAAAGAATCGCACCCATCCAAGGTTGCTCAAGATTTGATATCCGAGTAGAATCCAACACTTGGAGGGTGTCTTCGAAATCAACATTTGGCTCGAGCCTCTTCTCAAGACAAACAAGCCTATCCTCCTCCTCCTCTGTCTTTATGATGAATCCATTGGGACGCCTCGGAGTGTATGGTGGTGGAGAGGATGAACGAGTTGAGCGTCGTGGTGGAATGAGTGGCTCCTTCGTGTGTCCTCGCGGTTCGGTGTGCCACACGAACGAGCTTCGTGTACTCCTCATGCCACCGAGGGGCAGCGTGTCGCTCCTCGGTGGTGCCACATCTTCCTCCATGCTTCGGGGAGACTCGGAGACCGAGTGCCTCCTCGAAGAGCTCGATGATGGTGCCTTCGATGATCGTGTCTTCTTGGTGAAGAAATTGGTGGCCATCTTCCACATTGTTGTTGCACTAACTCACAACGAGTGCACCAGGGGTTGCTTGCCGGTGGGAAAAACTCAAAAGGGAAGTATATGGAGGGTAGAGTTTATTATTATTATGATTATTATTTTTTTTGAGGGTGGAGCATGAGGTGCACAAGATAGGATGGAAATTAGCCCATAGGGTTTGTGGATTCTTGAACATGCAACCACCTATCAAGGTGAAGCTAAACTAATGGAGTGTGAACATGAGGCCACTTTAGCTAAACCTACAAAAGATATGTTGATGGGATCTACGGGAGTAGTGAGACCTATACTCCCGAAAAGCATGGTGGCTAACCTTAGGCATCAAAGCATTACCAACATGAATGAAACAAAAGATTCGGTGATTACATGACAAGATCCTACAACACCATGGAATTCAAATTTTTCTAGGTTGTTTTTGAAACTTATGGGCTATGAACTCAAGAACACAAATTAACAAATGCATAAATTACTTACCAGGCGAAGGGGAGCACCGGGGGCCATGAGAGGATGCCAGGCCGACCGGCCTAGGCCGATCGGCCAAGGGGGCCTCCTGCTCCTTTCGCTTTGATCTTTCTTCGAGACGCTTCTTTCTCCCTTCTTTCCTTGTGTCCACGTGATCACGAGATTCCATTACCCGAACCGTTCACAACCACTCCTTTGCTTGCGTGATTAATCTTCCACCTCCATTGTTTTGCTTTGTGTCACTCCTTTTGTTTTTTTTCTTGCCTCTTGTGCTTCCACTAATTTCCTGCAAAACAAAGCCCTTGCTTCCCCCATGCTTGTCCTTTACATGTGCCCAAGATGCCAAAAGATGGAGGCTTCCCGCGATGCATCATGGGGCACTATATGTTAATCAAGCTCAAAAACCTCCCCTTAATCAAGTTTATATGCTAATCACTCCTCTAATTTTGAAACTTTTAAAAATTAACTCTGCGCTAGCGATGAGTCCAAATATATCATTAGAGGAGCTTTTAGGCATCAAAAACAATTATAAAATTTATTTTGGTTGCACCGGGATCGATTGCTTTCATTAATTGATAGCAAGTTCCTCCGGCTTGACCGTGGGGGCATAGGTTTAGGTTTTAATTTTGGCCAAACATGAGAGAGAGATTTTGAAAAAAAGTAAAGTCAATGGGCCTTAGAAAAAAAATCTAATTCTAGAGAAACCGGTGGATGTCAAGTTGAATGAAACCAAAAATAAAGTTGCTTAGGTTCACGCGAGTCCTACCATGGATCAAAGATTAAAAACATTAAAGAACATAGCAAGGCTCTACCCGTGTGTTTTTAATATGTGAAACAAGCCAACCTAAACATCATGGAGAGGATGAAAGGCTTGGATAGGTTTTGAATTTTTGGTACTAGTTTCTCTTAAAAGATGCAAACAAAACTAGGGATGGCTCAAGTCATCGGTTTATGATCAATATAAAATTCAAATAAAACGACCGAGCAATTATAATGTCTCCAAAAATTATTCAACCACATAGGAATCTATAATATGTAATGCGTAGCAAATTCTAAGACTAACTTACTTGAAAAACTTGAAAAATTCTTCGGGTTGCCCTCCCGGTAGCTTGACTCTTCAACGGGTTATCTTCCGGGTAGCTTGACTCTTCAACGGGTTGTCCTCCCGGTAGCTTATTCTTGACTTGATGAATGGGTTGCCTCCCGCCAAGCGCTTCGTTTATAGTCTATAGCTAGACTTCTTCTCTTCGCTCCGGATCAACGCTCTTTGGGGGCGTTGCAATCTTGGGGACCCCACTTCTGCACCATCATTGGCTTCGGTGTAGGTTTATTCTTCGGCTTAGTCATCTTTTTGGTCTTCACAGGCGGGCATTGATTCATGGTCTTGACGGATGCAACATCTTTTCTTCCTTGGCTTCGTTCTCCTTTGGCTCCTCCCTTCCAATGTGACGATGAGGTAGAACATATTTAACATTGATGATGATACATACTTCGAATCGTAGTTAACTTGAATGCAGTCCTCACGCCATCGATGTTGAACTTGATCTCCCTCTTGCCGACGTCGATTACTCTGACGATCTTGAGGAACGATCTCCCTAGGATGAGTGGCGGTGAGGTTGATCTCCCTTCGAGCTTGGAAGTGGAGTTTCTCTTGGAGATTCCGACGATCTTCGGCTTCCGCTTTTAGATCTTGTTTTTTTTACCTGCAAAGTTTTTCTAGACCATCCACAAAATATATGTTTTTTTTGTTGGAGATGTAGCCGTCCATCTCCGGTTAGGGTTAGCAATAAACAAAATATATACAAAAACTAAAAGAAAACTAGGGTTTAGAAAAACCCTAGATTGATTTTGTTTGTTTTGAGGATGATCAAAATTAAGAGATGCAAAAGAAAAATCATGAGAAAAACTGAAAATATTCACAAACGCAAACTAGATTGAATCTTGATTACTTGTTCCCCGGCAACGGCGCCAGAAAAAGGGGCTTGTTGACGGTTGATTGTCGTATCAAAGTTCGTTTGGACTTGCAAGCGGACAAGTCCTCCGTCGTAGTCAAGGGACCCTTCTTCCCTTAAGTGTGAACCCAAGGTATCGAATCCGTGGAACAATGTGTAACGCAAGATCCAATCTAATAAGCGGAAAACACTTTGATCTTGAGAGGTTTGGTTTTGCATCTAATCTAAGTAAGAGCCATGAAAGCACATCTAATCTACTAAACACCGGAGGTAACAAGAGAACGAGAGATAAAACCAATCTAGAGATTGGATCGGGTCTTTTGTTGAAGTTCCAAAACAAAGAAGAATAAAGCAAACGAATCTCATTACTAGACTCTTTAAATCGTGGCTTCCGTTCCAACTCTGAAGACGCCCGCCTTTTGGAGCCACCGTCCTGTCACAATGCACTCCTATTCGTGCGGGTTAGCCTAGGGCGAGTCCAAGAAGAACAAGTTGAAAACGCTCGGTAGATCGGGTATGCACCTCTAGCCACCATGACTACAAGAGCACCCTAAGCAATCTAGCTATATACTAGATTGGGGAAGAAGTAAACCCAAGCGAAGACAAAGTTATAGAGAAAGCACATGATCGCTAGAAATCGGATTCAATCTTGCAAATTCAACACGAGAGTATAATACATGGACAAGATCACCATCGGGATCCTACCTTGATCTTGATCCTAGCTCTGGGAACTCCGACGTGGTCTTCCATGCAAGGTTCCCACGTCGGCTAGGGAAACCCTAGTCAACCATCTCGACCCTCTCCTCTCCGGAACGGTGTCCCTCTCTTCTCTGCTCCTCGGTGGTGGATGACGAATGAATTGATGCGTGGCTTTTTGCACCGTGGCTTTAAATAGACCGAAGAGGGGCTAGGTCAAAGGGGAGCCCGAACCGGGCCGAAAACGGGCCAGGCCGATCCGCCCAGGGCCTTTTTGGCCTGGTTCGGCCCCGGCTTCCTCCCCGGTTGCTTCTCGTGTGATTCCCTATTTGTGTGCACTTGCATGTGGGCCTTTGACGTCGTTTCCTTCGCGGTTAAGGCTTGAATGCTTGCCATCCAAGCTTCACTGTTTTCTGGTTGAGTCCCTGAAGATTTGCACGTTGATGCTTCGGTCCTCGGGTCATTTGGTGTCATGTTCATCGCGTGTCTTGACTCTTGTCGGGCTTCATGATCTTCTTCCAAAGTGCTTTTTGAACTTATCCCGAAAGTCTCCTCTTTAGCGTAGATCTCCAAAACCGACATGCAAGAGTGAACTTGTTATATACGGGGGGTTAGTTCCAGTGGTTAGAATAATAAATCAATGCCAACATTAAAGGTAAACTCATGGCTAGGTTGACGGAAATTCACCGTCAACAGACATGTAATAAATTTATGTACTGATATTTGTGTGATGCGATGTATGGCTGTGTTTTACTATCTGTGATGCATTCTGTACGCGATAGCCACTGATCCAGGGACTATCGCGAAGATACAGGGATTCGGGTTTTCTTCACGAAAATCTGGGGCTTTACATGAATGGCTAAGGAGTGGGCAAACAAGGATAGGTACCACCCTTCTCATGGTGTGCCTGAGCCTCGCATGCCACTACCCAGAGCAAAGGCCATTATGCGTACGGTTCCAGCTTGGGGAGATAGGAGAGTTTCGAGCGGAGTCGAGGTTGCTGGTTGAGGACCACTGGTCAGACCGGTCAGGGTGATCGGTCAGACCAGTGCTAGGCAGAGTGCTGGGCAGTTTGATTTTCGTGCTAGTGGTGATACTCGATTCAGTTCCTTTGGTCGTGATGCAGGTTGTAGGCATGTTGAGTCTGGTGGTGTTGAGTTTGCTGGATGTTCTCCTCCTCGTGGTCGATACGAGTTTGGGAGAGGTCACAACTTTGAGTCTCAGAGGAGCTACATACCACGGTCTTCCTTTCGTGGCTTTCGTACTCCTCCAACGAGATGGGAGTGGTTTCCCCGTGGTGGTTCCAGCTTTGATAGGCGTGATAGGATGGATCCTAGTTTTGGTAGGATGGAGTCGAGGTTTGATGGGCATGGTAGGATGGATTGTGCTAACCCCACTTTGGAGTAGATGGCTCAGCACTGGTTTTACACTTTTGGTACTAACCCAGTGTTGAGTAGTTTGCTCACTCACATGCTCATTGTTTATTTCCAGGTGGGTGGCTTGGGGAACGTTTGGCTGATCGACTCCGGTTTCTCGGGACATATGACCGGAGATCGGGGGTGGTTCTCCAGCCTCACCCCAGTGGTGTCAAAGATGTACATCACGTTCGGAGACAATGGACGAGGGTGTGTACTTTCTGAAGGTGAAGTGAGGGTAAGTGACAAAGTGGTTCTAAAGCGTGTTGCCTTAGTCAAGTCGCTCGGTTTTAATCTGCTTTTGGTTTCTCAGCTTCATGACGAGGGCTTTGAGGTGTTGTTAAGTCTAGTGCTTCTTGGATACTTGATGCTCGAGAGACCTTACGTGTATGGTCATTCCCGAGGGTGAAATATTCTGTGCAAATTTTTCCCAGTGCTCTGGTGTTGCTAGGTGTTTTATGGCTGGTTCTTTGGGTGAGTTGTGGAAGTGGCATAGGAGGTTGGGTCACTTGAGCATTGACCTTTTGTCTCGCTTGAGTGAACTTAACTTGGTCAGAGGATTGCCCCGGCTGAGGTTCGAGAAAGATTTGGTGTGTGCGCGCGTGCAGGCATGCTAAGATGGTAGCTGCTTCCAATCTGTAACACCCCGCCCACCAAAGCCGCACCGCCCAGCCCGTAGGGGCGAGCACGCGTACACATAGCACACTACTTACACTTTCGTCCTAACTTCGTGTAAAAGGGTTAACCCGAGGGTGTTCTGGCTGGTTGACAAAGGTTTATAAGTTGGTTCCACCTTTGCTCGACCAGCAATGTGGCACTAAACACGCGCACCTGCGCTCATGGGCCACTCATGGGGCATCCAAATTGGGCCGGGTGTGACATTCACCCCCCCTCAAAGAACCTGACGTCCTCGTCAGTCCAACTCACCCGTCTAGTGCTGACCCATATACCATGCCATGCGTCCCATCCTAGGCGCACACACGCATGCATATGTCCGCACACTGACCCGAGAAAATGTCCAGGAACGTTCCCTCTTAGCGCACGACCATACGTCCAGTGCCGGCCCATATGCCATGTCGTGTGTCCTATCTCAGGCCCACATGTGCCATGCGCCCTATGCCTGCACACTGACCCATACGCGCAACCACAAGGATCGGCTCTGATACCATTTGTAACACCCCACCCACCAAAGCCGCACCGCCCAGCCCTTCCGTAGGGGTGAGCATGAGTACACATAGCAAACTGCTTACACTTTCGTCCTCACTTCGTGTAAAAGGGTTAACCCGAGGGTGTTATGGCTGGTGGACAAAGGCTTATAAGTTGGTTCCACCTTTGCTCGACTAGCAATGTGGCACTAAACACGCGACCTGCGCTCATGGTCCACTCATGGGGCATCCAAATTGGGCCAGGTGTGACACCATCCACCCCTAATCGATGTCATGACATAGCGTCCATGCGAGCTGCTCCATATGGATCTCATTGGCCCAACTCGTGTGCGCTCGGTGGGCAGGAAGTGGTATGTCCTGGTTGTGGTGGACGATTATTCTCGGTATGCTGGGTTTTCTTTTTGGAGGAAAAGGGGGAGATGTTTGGTTTTGTTTGAGATCTTGTCTTGAGGTTGAAGAACGAGAGGCAAAGAGATGCCATACGAGTGATTCGCAGTGACAATGGCTCGGAATTTAAAAACTCTCTCTTTGAAACCTTTTGCCATGACTTGGGTCTTGAACACTAGTTTTCGAGTTCGTATGCGCCTCCTTAGAATAGCATGGTGGAAAGGAAGAACAGAACCCTGTGAGAGATGGCTCGGATGATGCTCGATGAGCATAGGACTCCAAGGAGGTTCTGGGCAGAGGCGATCAATACCGCGTGCTATGTGTCGAATAGGATTTTTCTCTGGGTCCACAAGAAGAAGACTTGCTATGAGTTGATGCACGGTCGCACTCCCAAGGTGAGTCACTTTCACGTCTTTAGCTGCAAATGCTTCAATATTAAGAAAGGCAAGAATTTGGATAAGTTCGAGGCTAGATCTGTCGATAGCATTTTCTTTGATTACACTACTCACTCTAGAGCCTTTCAGGTGCTAAATTTGGAAACTAACCAAATCATGGAGACTTGCGAGGTGACCTTCGATGAGACACAACCACATAGTTTGTTGGTCTTTGAATGTGCAGGTGACAATGAACATGGCGAGGAGATATTCCAAATGGAATCATGCTTTATGGGAGTGAGGGGTAACCCTACAATGAAATCCATGCTTATGTCGTCCCACTTCCATGCGGGGCTGGACAAGGGTTGCATTTGACCTGCGGTCTTTAGGTGACTAGCCTTGATCCTTTGACATGTATCACATCCGGATACATACTCAGCTATTTCACCTTTCATGTTTGACCACCAGAAATTTTCCCTAAGGTCTCAGTACATCTTGGTACTAGCGGGATGGATGGTGAATTTAGAGAGATGAGCCTCGGCAAAAATTTCTTTCTTTATTTCCGGATCCTGGGGGATGACTAACCTCTGACCAAACCATATAACTCCTTTGTCATCTCTCCGGAAACAATTGAATTTGGGATCTCCCTCAGATAATTTTTGTTTGATTTTTCTGGACATCTTCATCGATGAGTTGAGCTACGTCAATTCTCTCATGGAGAGGGGATTCGATGGAGATGGCATAAAGATTTCCATGTTCGACCATTTCTAGGTTAAGCTTCCTCATTTCTTCACATAAAGCCTCATTATACAGCTCTACCGTCATGTAGTTGCAATGCTTGCGGCTAAGCGCATCTGCAACCATGTTGTCTTTGCCGGGATGATAATGGACTTCCAAATCATAATCTTTTATCAACTCCAACCACCTTCTTTGCCTCATATTCAGATCTGATTGGGTGAATATATACTTAAGGCTCTTGTGATCGGTGAAGATATTGCAGCGATTTCCCATCAAATAATGCCGCCAAATTTTTAAGACATGAATAACCGCTGCTAGTTCAAGATCATGGGTAGGATAATTTTTCTCATGGGGTTGAAGTGCTCGTGAGGCATAGGCAAGAACCCGGTTTTCTTGCATAAGAACGCAACCAAGGCCAGTGCCTGAAGCGTCACAAAACACCTCAAACGGTTTTGTCATATTTGGCTGGGTTAGCACGGGGGCTGAGGTTATGTGTTCTCTCAAGGTGTGGAAGGCCTTATCACAAGCTTCACTCCACACAAACTTGACACCTTTCTTCAACAATTCGGTCATGGGTTTAGATATTCTGGAGAAATCCTGAATAAATCGACGATAATAGCCAGCTAGACCCAGAAAACTGTGGATTTGATGCACCGACTTGGGTGGCTTCCAATCCATGACCTCCTGCACTTTGCTAGGATCCACGGAGATACCATCCTTGGAAATAGTGTGGCCCAAGAATTTCACACTATCCAACCAAATTTCACATTTGGAGAGTTTAGCATACAGCTTGTGATCTCTCAAACGCTGCAAAACAATCCGAAGATGTTCCGCATGCTCTTCTTAATTTTTGGAATAAATAAGGATATCATCAATGAAGACCACTACGAACTTGTCTACCTCATTCATGAAGACAGAGTTCATAAGGTACATGAAATAGGCTGGGGCATTTGTGAGACCAAAGGACATCACCAGAAATTCATAAAGACCATATCTGGTGGAGAAAGCTGTTTTCGGAATGTCACTTGGTCGAATCTTTATTTGATGATAGCCCGATCGAAGATCGATCTTGGAAAAGACTTTGGCACCAGCCAATTGATCGAAGAGAACATCAATGCGGGGCAAAGGATATTTATTCTTTATTGTCACCACATTGAGTGGACGATAGTCAACGCACATCCGCAAACTACCATCTTTCTTCTTTACAAAGGGAGAGGGACATCCCCAAGGAGAAGAACTTGGGCGAATGTACCCTTTATCAAGCAATTCTTGTAACTGATTTTTCAATTCGGCTAACTCTTTGGGTGGTACACGGTAAGGTCTTTTGGAGATAGGTGTGGTGCCAGGTTGAAGTTCTATCATGAATTCGATGTCTCGGTCTGGTGGCATGCCAGGCAAGTCATCGGGGAACACATCCGGATATTCACAAACTATTGGAATGTCATCAAGTAAAGAAGTGATGGTTGTGAAAGCATAAGAATTTTCGTTGTCATTGGAGGGTAAGTAGAGAGTAGAGGTGCCCACGATAGGTGAATTGATTTCTATGATTCTTGTAGCAATGTCCAAAATGACTTTATGTTGTGTTAACCAATCCATGCCTAGGATCACATCAATACCCTCTAGACTCAAAGCCATAAGATTTGCTAGAACGACTTTGCTACCTAGCTCAAGTGGCACTCTCAAGACTAGGTGCCCAGTGGTAACTCTTCCACCAGGTGTTGTTATCAAGAAGGGTCGGTTCATATGACAACTCTTCAAACCCAACTTGCTCAGAATTTTCTCATTTATGAAACTATGTGTCGCACCAGAATCAAACAATACTTTAACTGAATAGCCTCGGATAGAAAAGGTACCCGTCAGCACTAGTGCTCCTTCGAGCGTGTTCATCATCGAGGTGAAGTTCAGTTTGCCTTGCTTTACTTGCACCACGGGCTTCTTGCCATGATTACCCTGCCGGGCTCCTAACCCTTCACCTTGCTTGATTTGCTTAGGTTTGGGGCACTCACTGATATAGTGTCCCGGCTGCCCACAATTGTAGCAGCGACGGTCCTTAGAAGCATTATTGTTGGCTGGGGGTGCACTAGGCTTGTAGGGCTGTTGTTGTGCCTTACGGTACTGAAAATTCCCCGGAGGCTTGTTTTGAGATGGGGTCATCATCCAGTGTCCAGCTGAAGATGACTGGGAATGCCCCTGTGTACCCTTCTTGACAAAGCGAAACTTTTTGCCTGACCCACCAGCAGTGGTGAATCCGGCCTGCCTCTTCCTGTCTTTCTGGGCCTTTGTCATGGCATCTTCCTGAGATATGGACTTGTTTACAAGGTCCTGATAGCTGTTAGGCTCATATAGATTAAGCCTCTCATAAAGGTCTCCATTTAGCCCATCACGGAAACGCTCTATTTTCTTGGCATCATTATCAATATGATGCCCACCATACTGACACAAGGCATTGAATTTCTTGGCATACTCATACACCGTGTTAGTACCTTGCTTCAGTGCCAGAAGCTCTTTCATCTTTCTGTCCATGAGACCCTTAGGAATATGATGTTCCTTAAAGGCCTTGTTGAATTCAGCCCATGTGACCTGATGTCCCTCTGGAACCATGGACTTATAATGCTCCCACCACAGCAGCGCTGCACCTCGGAGCTGTAAGGCAGCGAAACTGGCCTTACGCTCTTCGGAGCATGGCAAGACAAACACTGAGAACTTTGCCTCAATGGCCTTGATCCACGCATCTGCAGCTAGAGGCTCCTTGGCCTCCTCGAACGTTGGGGGCTTCATGGCATAGAAATGCTCATACTTGGTGACCCGGGGCTGGCCATCAAGATTCTCCCCACGGGGATTTTGCTGCAGCTGCTGGGCGATCTGCTGCGTCTGCAAGAGCTGTTGCATCACCTCCGTTTGGGTGGCGATGAATTGCTCCTGGATGGTCATGTTGGGAGGAGGTGGCGGAGCATCACTCCCACTCGCACCAAAACCGTTGGGGGAGGCGCGTGTCGGTCCCACCATCTGAAATTCATGGAGTTTTCATTAACCACATTCGCAAGCTTGCTTACATTAACCACAAGAAGAATATGCAAAACGAAAACCCATAAACATCATGTCTTCTGAAACCGGACAGCGCAGCTGAGTTAATGAAAAATTCATAAATCTCTGCCCCTTCAGGGAAAAATTCTCATTTTTGGTCAGCAAGTGCAAAATTTCGTAAGTCCAACATTGGTATTCAACTCGGAGTCAAATTCCAACATTATCATGCCTGAAAAATTCGGTAACCGAGGTCCTGCCTAGCTGTTTTTACTGTAGGCCGAGGTGCACAAATTTTGCCATAGTTCTCGGTACGCTTATGCAAACATGATGAATTTTGGTGAGCATGATCTCCACAACATTCCACACAACTTTTGTATTCAACGCAAGGTGAAATTTTGATCACAACAACCCTAATTCATTCATCGAAACCAACATCACAAAGGTGTTCATCCAAGTATTACATGATGCGAAGTTTTTGGATCACCTAGCACACTATTTACGTGCAAAATAAAACACATTACACATACTCTCCGAGCAGACTAAACCCTCCCACAAAAGCTAGTTCAAAAGGCTAAACCAAGAGTACATGATTTTTCCTACAACAACAACTATGGCAATCTAGTTGCCTGCAGCGGAGCCAGCACTAGACTGAGGAGAAGCGGGTGGCGGTCCGTCGACACTGTCCTTGCTCAACCCCGAAGCTCCCTGCAGCTCGTCCAGAGTGGCAGGTGCAACCGGTGGAACGATCGGCGGCTGCTGCCCCTGGTGTGCCATCACCTGCCAAACCTCCACCTCTACCTCCATATCCACGATCTGGTTCTGCATCTTAGCCACGTTCTGCACCAAGGCAAAACGCTGAGCCTCCGTGTGAGCTAACTCCATCTGCAGCATATCGATCGCGTGGTCCCTGGCGTACAGCTGCTCTATGTACTCGCCACGCTCCTAGTGGCACTGGACACGCTCGCCCTGAAGTGTGACAATCTCCTGCTGAAGGTGAGCTGTAGACTGCCGCTCGAACTGAAGGTCAAAGGAGAGGACATTCCTCATAGCTGTGGAGTCCATCAGCACAAGAGAGAGCATGCCCTGAGTAGAGAGACGGAACACCTGCATGTTGTAAACCGCCTCCAACAACCTCAGAAGCTGGTGCACGGTGACCTCTGGAGGGTCAGCAGTGAGCAACACGTCAGTGAGTGACATACGCTCACGCCAAGCCAGGTCGTGTGGGTCCATGGCCGGGAACAACCCCAGCGCGGTGAGCATCACCTCGTCCGGGTGCTGCTCGCAAAAGGTGTGGAGGATCCGCATGGCCGCGGACTCGATCGACTCAACGCCACAGTGAGCAAAGAAAACCATGCTCAAGTCCACCCACTCCGGGTGCTCTGGGTGTGGTGGCACAGTCGCAGTCGTGCGGGCGTAGGGGACCCCCTGGTCCCAGAAAGAGACCACCTCGTACAACGGCGGTGCAGCGTAGCCAACCTCACTGAGAGTCTCCCACAAAATGCAGGGAAAACCCTCCCAGTGGAGGCCGTCGGTACGAATCGTACCATCCGCGTCGATCTCATAGTGCGGTGGCTGCTCCATCTGTACAAAAATAGGGACTACATGTTAAACCTCAAAACGAGTATAACATGAATAAGGGCGTAAAATTCTGGCAGGTATGAACAAAAATTCATAACATAAAAACTAGAGCCCCAAAAATTCCCAAATTTCTACAGAAACTCGGTGATATAATTATGCACATTTTTGGTATTCAAAGGTAGATCTAGATTAGATGGGAACATGCTCGAAAAATTCCATTTTCAGAGGAAGGTTACCCAGAAAAACAGCAGGACAGAGACTTACTAATCTGATCATAACTCCAGATTGAAAATTCCTAAAATCATGAGAAATTCACAGAAGATGCTAAATTTGATAAGAAACAACTTTCATACATGGTGCCTAGTCAGATTCATCCTAAATTAGGCTCTAAAAATTCATGAACTGACAGCAACAAATTTGGCAGAATTTAGCTATGATCAAAATGAGAGGATAACCTTTTCTAAGATCAAGCAATCACCCTAAGGAGCATAACATAAACATGCAACAACAAGTTTTAGGTTCAGCAAGATTTTATCATGATGCACACGTCTTAAACGACCTCACACACATGGATCTCAAAGACGTAGTTAGTGCCGGTGGCAAGCTCATAATCGACTCTCCTTATAATAACTAGCCGAAGCTACTCGTCGTTTATAGCGATCGCACTAACGTGGTTAGTGTACCTGCAGAAAAGAACCTTCCCTAGCACGTCACGGAAGTGTCCACATACATTACCGTTCACTATAGAAATGGTATGCATGCATCAAGCCGCTGCATGGACAGCGTCCAACCTCAGACACCCTCCGTTTGAATGGAGTGTATCCTTGCCTCGCATAGTCGTCATGTGGAATGCACACGTATGGCAAAACGTGGGGACATCACAACTCATGACATGTTCATCTTGAATAGAGCATGTCATCCTTCGTATGACTCTCATACGGAAAGCGCACGTATAAGACACGTGAGCAACCAGACGAGAAGATGGGATCCATGGAATAGATCACTCCATCAACCCTCGTATTCCCGTGATGCGGCACAGCACACGTATAAAACACGTGGCTTCATCTAGTTTGGTTGTGCAAGAAAGTTAGTCTGACATAAAGTAAAGTGGTGGAAGTTAGCAAAATAAACCATAGATTCTTAAGCCACCTTAAAGAACCCAAAATTCCCTCTAGGGCCTCTCGATCTAGATCATTCCTTAACGATCCAACGTATTTTCAAAATTCAATCAATCTTGGCAAGTTTTATTGTAAATCATGTGATTAGTATTAATCTAATCACTTTGGTGCATACGGATGCTCTGATGCCAACTGTGACAACCCCATCCGAGATAATTCCGTACTGTCGCCTAAACCACTCCATTTGGTCATTAAGCGATAATAAAGAATCATCCCGTTGAGTGCTGCCGGGTTAAAGCCTGGTAAATCACTTGAAACACACACAGAGGATCGAAACGTATACATTAAAACTCCCACGAAGGAGAGTCCAGAGTACCTTACAAATTAAAGCAAATCTTCCCCGTAGGGTCCATTATTACAAACCATTGTTCTTGACATGAAGTAAATAGTTTAGAGTTTATTAAAACAACAGAAATAACTAAGCGGTACGGTAAGCATCATAGGAGGCCGTCCATGATGCAATCACTCGTCATCATCCACCCATTCTAGCTCCCAGCCGGGTGGAATCTCTCCAGGCCACACATCACATGCATTACCTGGAAACAACATTTAAATAGCAAGGTTGAGTATACTAATACTCAGCAAGACTTACCCGTCTAAAATAAAAGACTTTACCTCTAAATCATGCAAGGCTTTTAGCTAGTGGGTTTGTTTTGCCAAAAAGCTACTAAGTAGTGAATCCTTACTTTCACATTTTTAGCTCAAGTTCTAGTAGAAGTAATCATTACTAGATAAGCAACTATTGCAATCATGAGTTGTACAATACAATTAATCAAATAACAATATTCACAAAGTTCCATCATAAAGGGATATCATGGCTAGTAGATTAAGTAGTCTCAGATAACGGTGAGAGGCCGACAATCGATTGATTTAAACCTTGCAAGGTAGACCTAAACACACAGGAGGTGCCCTCACTAAGAGTTCACCAACCAGGCAGTTCCCGTCATTCCTCGGATTGGGATCAGATGTTACAGTCTTAAGTACAAGGTTTACTGGGCTACGCCACCAAGGTCACCCAGTCTCACGCATGTACTCAGGTGGTGAGCCCGGGGCCGCAACCCTAAGATTAGTAGCACAAAGTTCCCGCACCGCCTCATTTAGGTACTAGGCTTACCGTGCCCATTTCCGACAAGTGCTTAGTATGTTCAAACACTTAACCCACGAAGCCACTGGACCAGAGCCCAATCCCATGCTCTTACCACATGAGCAATCCATTTATAAATATGGTGATTCCATAAATGAGATCCTATTCTCGCGAGTGATGAACATCACTCGACTTGTACCGGATCCTTAGAGCATAGCGACTAGCGACCTAGCATGCTAGTAAAAGATCATAGGTACTTAGGGATCATGCAACTAGGGTTTCAATTCAACTCCTGAACGTAAATACACATAGATAAGCAATGATAAATTCAGAAGCTTAAAAGAAACACATAGGTTAATATTTAAACCGGGGCTTGCCTTCGTCAGCACAAGCAGTCAAACAAACTTCCGGACTTTGGTCCGGGTCTTGATCTACGGACACGTAGTGCACGTCTCCTCCTGCTCCCTCGTCCTCGTCAGCTGGTACGAGCGTGTAGCTACTATCGGGAACTTCTACACGGAGGATGCATATGCAATAATTAGTGGTGAAATTAATTTAATTTAATTAAAAACAGCAACCAAAGACAACAAGAAACACATGGTTGACCAAATTCATCTTGACAAAATATATTCATCATTCTCTTTCTTTTAAAGATTATTATGAAGTGCATTATTATTTATGCTTCTCTTTATATTGATTGTGTACATATTTAAATAAATAAATTATTTCAACTTCACAAACAGCAAGGGGTGGTTTTCAGCTCCTAAACCATTTCCATAACACACTCATAGGGTTCATAAAGAGAGTAGGGATGGTTTTCCAATTAAACTTATTATTAAGTGCAAAGTGGCCTCTCCATTTTTATTCATCAAAATAATTTATAAAAAGCCATGGGTGGTGCTCACTGAGCTCACTAACTCTACTCTAAGCCACTGAACCAGCAAGCACATTTATTTGAGCTATGAAAATAAATACACCAAAAATAACATTTCTAGCTACCACAAATGAGATAAATGCATACAAAAATAAATAAGCCACTTCTGGATCTAAACATTCTCCTACACCATCTCTGACCTAAAACAAGGCTAGGAAACCAACGAACACATCAAGAGCTATTTTAGATCTTGAACTAAACATTTATGATTAAAAACAAGCATAAATCAGGAACAAATATTTGTAACAGTCCAAAAATCATAAGTAATTCAAGAAAGGTGCATCTAGGCATTATAAGACTGTAGTCAGAAGTTGAGCTCAAGAATCTATTTAATTTTTTCTACAAAAATCATTAAGGCAGAAATAGCATAAATACAAGATAATTCATAATAAAAGATTTACTTCATAACTCTGTGCAAATTTTTGTGCAGAGCCTACACATGCCATCTACAACAACATATCAAGCAGGCGCCTAGAGCTTGGTATGGTAGGTTGAAGCAGGCGCCTAGAGCTTGGTATGGTAGGTTGAGGGGGTTCCTGTTTGAGAGAGGCTTTGAGATGGGGAAGGTAGATCAGACCTTGTTTCTCCTCAGGCAGGGCATTGACATTCTAATTGTTCAGGTGTACGTGGATGATATTGTCTTTGGTGGCTCGTCTAACTCTTTGGTTGCAAGGTTTGCAGAAGAAATGAGCGGGGAATTCGATATGAGCATGATGGGTGAGTTGCAGTTCTTCCTCGGCCTTCAGATTAAGCAGTCAAAGGAAGGGACCTTTGTACATCAAGCCAATTACACGAAGGACATTGTGAGGAAATTCAAGATGGAGGACTCCAAGGCCATGACGACGCCGACGAGTACGACTACGGCTCTAGATGCGGACGAGGAAGGTGAACATGTGGACCAAAAGGAGTACCAGAGCATGATCGGCTCCCTCCTGTACCTGACGGCGACGAGGCTGGACATACAATTCTCTGTGCGTCTGTGCGCTCATTTTCAGGTGTCTCCTAGGACTTCGTATCGGCAAGTAGTCAAGCGCATCTTCAGTTATTTACGATACACCCCTGACTTCAACCTTTGGTACTTTACGTCTTCTTCTTTGGTGCTTCATGGTTTTTCAGATGCAGATTTTGCCAGGTGTCGGTTGGATAGGAAGTCCACTTCTGGGACATGTCAGGTCTTCCCGCAAACAATTGAGTGTTGCTCAGTCTACTACCGAATCCGAGTATGTAGCCGCTGCTAGTTGTTGCTCTCAGCTCCTTTGGATCACATACACAGTGAGTGACTTTTGTGAGGAGTATACCCATGTTCCACTTCTATGTGACAACACTAGTGCCATAAGAGTTGTAAAGAACCCAGTGCTCCATTCCAAAACCAAGCATATAGAAGTGAGATATCATTATCTGACATACAATGTTGAGAAAGGGAGAATAGCCTTGATCCATGTGCCCACACAAAACCAACTAGCGGATATTTTCACCAAGCCCCTAGATCAAGCAACTTTCACTCGTTTGCATGGAGAACTTGGTGTGTGTTTGGTTTCTTGAGTTGGGGGTAGGAGCTCCTTTGTAGCATATGTATAGCTTTCCTTTTGTGCATTCTTGCATTTTGCATTGCATATGTATCATGATGTATAGACATCTTTGTATCTTAGGTTTGCATCGCATTTGTATCATATGCATTGTGGTAGAAAATGCTAGTTGTAGGTCCTCTTGTGAGTAAATGCCTTTATATGATCATGACATGGTTTTGTGGCTTTGTTATGCTTAATTTGTGCTTGGATAGTTTATTTTGATCATATGGGGCCAAAGGTCTTTCTGTCATCATGAATGCTTGTTGACGTTCCTTAGCCTCACTACTGGGTTTGCACTCACGGCGACGGCACCAGGAATGCTTGTTGGCACTCACTAGCGTCGCTACCGGGTTTATACCCCTAGTAATGGAGCTAGGAACGTCTTTGGTAAAACACACGTCACAGAATGGTCCACAAGCGCACGGATTACCGTTGTAGCACTTCACCCGGTGGTATTCGGGTTATCGTATTTATATTTTCCCAAGGGAGGCACTACGGCAAAGATGATCGAATAAACGGTGGAGAGTAACAAGACTCGGTAAAGAGCTATAGCGGGGGTAACGAATAAAGATATTCGGGGATAACTTGACACACACAAGGAGATCTTGATAAAGGGTTAGAGAGGACCTAGTGAGCTGGGAGGACAACGAGACGAGAAAGGATCCTAACACAATCTATCTATTCTTGTCAACTCTAGGTAAAGAACTAATGCATAGGATAACCAAGGCAAAGCTAAACTCGACAAGCTCTTCTAGTGCTGCAGGAGCATGCAAAGCCGCGCTCTCGGACTGGGATGAGAAGGGAGAACGACGACGCGCTGAATCCTACTGGCCCGAACTAACTGAAGGACCGGAACGGCGAACCAGAGAGGGGGACCCCTCACGACAGCCCACTGGGGCTAAACCGGTCAGACCGGTTTGGGAAACCGGTCAGGCCGGTTTTGCCTGGACAGTCAGGAAGAACTCAGCCCGCGGGAAAAACTCAACCTTCACCTCGATCGACCTCCCGATTCGTTCCACGGATTCAAGTGAGACTTTGGGGATAGCAGGGGTACCTTGTAGGCTACCTTTGGCGAGAAGCTCGATCCCTAAAACCTACCCAATCAAGAGGAATCGGAAGTCAACCCTCAAGAACACCTCTCCACGAACTCCACCGAAAACCACCAAATCGAAGCCGTTTCAGAGGTATTGCTGGAGCAAAGTCACCAAGCAAAGAGGCACAAGGTCCTCATATGTGACATCCAACAAGAATCCCCCAAAGAAACGCCCCCAAAACTTCACCACGAAAAATCCCAAGAAAAGCTCCGAAAATCACTAAAAAGGGAAAATGGGGGAGACACAATCAAGCCTTGAGGAACTACGCCGAATCATCTATACATACCATGAAGGTTCATACAAGGTCTAGCTTGCCTCCCGATCATCCATCCCTCTCTCAAGATCTCACCATGAAGCTCTCAAGCTAGTCCTAGAAATCCTAAGGAAAATAGGAAGGAAAATAGCAAAGGGAAAATAAGCTAGGGCTCCAAGAGATGGCTGCCATCCTCTTACCACTTGGGTTATATGGAGGCTAGCCGAAAGACGAAACTACCCCTATTACATAAACTAGGATACACGCCCACCAAAGGCATTTTGGGAAATTGTCGTCATAACACCATCGGACGGATGCCCGGCAACCGCACTTCGCTTAACCTCGACGCAAGCCTTGCGATCCCGACGTATGTCCTCTGCTTCGAAGCTTCCCGGCGCCCTGCGACCCCAAACCAGTCAGACCGGTTTTGGCCTGACAGCCACGCCCGGTCTTTGGCCTTGGCTTTGTGGCTTAGCCAAGTAACCCAGTGGTTTTCTGGTGAACCACTGCAAACCCCGCGAACTTGGTGTAGTCTCCACCAATCACCACTCATGACTTGGCTCCCACGAAGTCCCGGCTCGACCTTGGTTTTGAGGCTCAACCAAGAAACCGTCCACGACTTCGTCTTGTTGTTCTTGCCACCATGCGGCCCGCACTTGACCCCGCTGGCCACCGGGTCACTCGAACCAAGCCTACTTGTCTTCTCCACACCTGGAGGCCTCACCGGCAATGACCTTTCGCGCTTGTTCTTCACCTGCACCAACACCAGTCAAGTCGCAACCTGCACCTGCAATACTTAGCCAAGAGCCAGTCCACACAACGTTGTCAATCACACATCACACCAGGAAGCGACCATCCACCGGTCCTCGAACCACACAGGCTCTCAATCTCCCCCTTGATGAGTGCATTGACAACACACATATTTGGTAACCAGAGAGAAAAGGAAAAGTGAAGACACGACTGAAAGAAACTCAAACAAGCGACCGAAAGCTAAACAAAGGCAAAGAGCAAGATCATTTGAAAGAGGAAAGACTCGGTCCCCTTAGGCAAGGGCAACAACTTAACACAACTGAGTCAAAAACAAGCTCAAGCAAAGAGCACAAACCACCAAAGCAAAGCTCAAAACACACAAGAACTCCCCCTGCACATATGCGTACTCCCCCTGAACATGTGCGAGCACTGGGCACAAACCGGTCAGGCCAGTTCCAAAAACTGGTCAGACCGATTTAACTCGGCAGAAGATCACCCCCAAAAGCCAAAAATGCAAAAGAAATGCACAAGCTCCCCCTTGACTGTTGGGATATGTTCTAGGGATGCAATGCAATTTTTCTCCACCAACATCCCCCCCCACCTTGTTGCCAATGCATGAATCAAGGCTCAAATTTGGAAAAGATGCAACTAGAGCTTCTCAAATAGACAAATTTCATCACAAGATGCTACACATGATCAAATGAGCAAGTTAGATACTCTACAGCTTCGTATGAACATCAACTACATGATCACCAAGTTTCACAACCATTGGGTAAAGCTAAGATAGAAATGAGCATTTTTGCGAAAAATCACCCTCTCATGAGCAAAGTCCTAAACATGAGCAAAACATGTCAAAATGGCAAAGCCACACAAACTTCATGCTAGGACCACCTTTCTAAGCATAAGACCATCATAAACACCCACAAGCACCTCATGTCATGTCAAAGCTTACCGAGCCATGTGCTTGCTTCTATGTATGAGACTTCTCATTGGTAAGCAACATGCAACGGTTTAGCACCCAAAAGCAAGTAAATTAAGCACATATGACATGTGAGCACCTTTTCCAAGCAATTTACATTTCATTTTCAGATTCATATTTGGTACATGAAATGGCTTTGCGACAAAAAGGAACTTATGCCCCTCCACAAGATAAAGCATGGGGGCTAAACATTCATGATGGCAAATAAGCCTTTCGCCCCATATGCTCAAAACAAGCTATCAAGCACAAATTAAGCATAGAAATGCCACTAAAACATGTCATGATCATATAAAAGCATTTACTCACAAGAGAGCATACATGTGACATTTTTCAAAAACATAGCTATCAACCATGGATATAAATCAAGATCATCAAGAGCTAAGCCACACTAAGCTATATCATACCAAACTAGCTCACAAGATCATATATAGCATATCATGATGAACAATGTATATAGGAGAAGCTTTTCCTACACAATGCATATTATACAAAATGCATGCAACCTAAGATACAAAGATGCCTATACATCATGTTTCACATGCCATGCAAAGTGCACAAAGGAAAGCTATACATATGCTACAAAGGAGCTCCTACACACCCAAACTCAAGAAATTATGCACACGCCAAGCTCCCCCCCAAACAAGTGAAAGTTTCTTGATCTAGGGGCTTCGTGAAAATGTCGGCTAGCTGGTCATGTGTGGGTACATGGATCAAAGTGATTTTCCCTTTCTCAACGTTGTCTCTCAGGAAATGATACCTCACTTCTATGTGCTTGGTTTTGGAATGGAGCACTAGGTTCTTTGCAACACTTATGGCACTTGTGCTATCACATTGAAGTGGGACATGGGTATACTCCTCACCAAAGTCACTCATGGTGTATGTAATCCAAAGGAGCTGAGAGCAACAACTGGCTGCGGCAACATATTCGGCTTCGGTTGTAGATTGAGCAACACTTGATTGTTTGTGGGAAGACCAGAAGTGGACTTCCTATCCAACCGACATCCGGCAAAATCCGTGTCTGAGAAACCATGAAGTGCCAAAGAAGAAGACGCGGAGTACCAAATGCCGAAGTCGGGAGTGTGTCGCAAATACCTGAATATGCGCTTGACTGCCTGCCGATGCGAAGTCCTTGGAGACGCTTGAAAACGAGCGCATAGACATACCGAGAATTGGATGTCCGGCCTCGTCGCCGTCAAGTACAGGAGTGACCCGATCATGCTTCGGTACTCCTTCTGGTCCACATGCTCACCTTCCTCGTCCGCATCAAGAGCTGTAGTCGTACTCATAGGCGTCGCCATGGCCTTGGAGCCCTCCATCTTGAACTTCCTCACAATGTCCTTGGTGTACTTGGCTTGGTGCACGAATGTTCCTTCCTTCGATTGCTTGATCTGGAGGCCGAGGAATAACTGCAACTCACCCATCATGCTCATCTCAAATTCCCTGCTCATGTCTTCTGCAAACCTTGCAACCAAAGAGTTAGACAAGCCACCAAAGACAATATCATCCACGTATACCTGCATAATCAGGATCTCTTTGCCCTGCCTGAGGAGAAACAAGGTCTAATCTACCTTCCCCATCTCGAAACCTCTCTCAAACAGGAAGCCCCTCAACCTACCGTACCAAGCTCTAGGCGCTTGCTTCAACCCATACAGCGCCTTCCTCAACTTGTACACCCGGTGGGGGTACTTCTCACTCTCAAACCCTGGTGGTTGCCTCACATACACTACTTCCTCCAAAACACCGTTTAGGAAAGCACTCTTCACATCCATTTGGTACAACTTGAACCCTTTAGCCACGGAAAAGGCTAGAAGGATCCTAATTGCCTCCGAACGGGCTACGGGAGCAAAGGTCTCCACGTAGTCGATCCCCTCTTTCTGACTATACCCTTGCGCCACCAACCTCGACTTGTTTCTCACCAATTCTCCTTTCTCTCCCTCTTTATTTTTCCACACCCATTTTGTCCCAATCGGCTTACAACTCGGTGGAGGATCCACTAACTCCCAAACTTGGTTCCTCTCAAAATTCTCCAACTCCTCATGCATCGAGTTAACCCAATTGTGATTAGATAGCGCATGCCCAATGTCTTTGGGCTCAAAAGTAGCAACAAAAGCAGCATGGGCAAAGTGAGAATTGTTTCGAACCCTCGACCGTGTAGTACGTTCATTGAGGTCGCCAATGATTTTCGAAGCTGGGTGATCCACCTGAACTCACTAGGGAGGTTCTCGCCTTGATGCAACCTCCCCCTCAACAACAGCTTCTCCTTGATCTGGGTTTGTAGTTGTAGGTGTGGGAGAGGGCCCGTTCTCGATCGTAGTCGAAGTAGTAGGTACATGCTCAGCCACGGGAACCACACCGCCAGCTTCATCATCTCTATGTTCATGCTCCTCCTCCTGAAAAATCTCCTCGCCAAGTTCCTCGTCACCTGCACGCTCAAAAACAAGCTGACTACGTGGCTGTGTCTCATCGAAGGTAACCTCGCAAGTCTCCACGATTTGGTTAGTTTCAATATTGAGCACTCGAAAGGCTCTAGAGTGAGATGCGTAACCAAAGAAAATGCCATCGATAGACCTAGCCTCGAACTTGTCCAACTTCTTACCTTTCTTCAGGATAAAGCATTTGCACCCAAACACATGAAAGTGACTCACCTTGGGGGTTCTACCGTGCATCAACTCGTAGCAAGTTTTCTTCTTATGCACCCTGAGGTAAATACTGTTCGACACATAGCACGCGGTATTCACCGCCTCAGCCCAGAACCTTCTCAGAGTCCTATGCTCATCGAGCATCGTTCGAGCCATCTCGCACAAGGTTCTGTTTCTCCTTTCAACCACGCCATTCTGGGGAGGCGTATACGGACTAGAGAACTAGTGTTCAAGACCCAAGTCATGGCAAAAGGTTTCAAAATGAGAGTTTCTAAATTCCGAGCCATTGTCACTGCGGATCGCTCGTATGGCATCTCTGTGCCTCTCGTTCTTCAACCTCAAGACAAGATCTCGAACAAAACCAAACGTCTCCCCTTTCTCCTCCAGAAAGAAAACCCATGCATACCGAGGGTAGTCGTCCACCACAACCAGGACGTACCACTTCCCACCCACAGATCTCACACGTGCTGGGCCAACAAGGTCCATATGGAGCAGCTTGCATGGACGCTCCATCATCACATCGGTGAGGGGTGGATGGGAAGCTTCTACCATCTTAGCATGCTAACACGGCGCACAAACCAACTCTTTATCAAACCTCAGCCGTGGCAATCCTCTGACCAAATTGAGTTTACTCAAGCGAGACAAAAGGTCAAAGCTTAAGTGACCCAACTTCCTATGCCACTTCCACAACTCACTCAAAGAAACAGCGAAGAAACAATGAGCCACACCAGAAGACTAAGAGAAATCCGCTCGGAAAACTTGACCCTCGGGAACGACCATGCAAGCTAGGTCCCCTCGAGAATCCAAAATCCGAGAACCACCAGGCCGAAACAACACTTCAAAACCCTCATCCAAAAGCTGGGACACCGAAAGCAAATTGAACCCGAGCGATTGAACAAGAGCAACACGCCTGAGAGAGACCTTCTCACTTACCTTAATCTCACCTTCTGAAAGTACACACCCTCGCCCATTGTCCCCAAAGGTGATGTATGTCTTGGATACCACCGGGACGAGACTTGAGAACTACCCCTTGTCTCTGGTCATATGCCTCGAGCAACCGGAGTCAATCAACCAAATGTTCCTCAAGTCTCCCACCTGAAATTCAAAAACGAGCACATGAGTGAACAAACGACTCAGCACCGGGGTTAGTACCAAAAGAGTAAAACCAGTGCCGAGCTATTTGCTCCAAAGTGGGGTTAGCACAAACCATATCATCACGCCTATCAAAGCTACCACCACGAAAGCCACCACGGGAACCACCACTAGGGAACCACCCCTATCTCGCTGGAGGAGAACGGAAGCCACGAAAGGAAGACCGTGGACTGTTCCTCGTCTCCATCTCAAAGCTACGACTCCTCCCACCATCGTATTGAGCACGAGGTGGAGAACGTCTAGCAAACTGACCACCACCAGACTCACCATGTCAAACCTCTAGACCACGACCAAAGGACCTGAACCGAGCCTCATCACGAGCACAAAAACCAAACTGGTCTCCCTGCTACCTCCAAACCGGTCTGACCGGTTCTGGAACCGGTCTGACCAGTTTCTCTGTACGAGCAGCCCAAACCGGTCTGGCCGGTTTCCAAACTGGTCTGACCGATTTAACTCGTCCAACAGGGTCCCTTCCACCCAAAGCACTCTTGTCTCCCCAAGTCGGAACTGTGCAAACAATGGCTTTACCCCTAGGTAGTGGCATACGAGACTCAGGCACACCATGGGATGGGTTGTACTTGTCCTTGTTTGCCCACTCCTTAGCCATTCTCTCCTCTCGCTTCCTCTTGAAGCAAAACTCCCCTTTGTGACCATCTCTCCCACAATAGTCATAATGAAACCGGATTGGTTTTGGCTTTGGTTTTGGTTGGGGTTGCTCACTCAGTTTCTCCTCACTTGACTTCTCACCCTTCTTCTCTCCAACCACACTCTCCTTAGGGCTAGCAAACTTCACCGGTTTTTGGAAATCATTTGTTGGGTGAGGAAATATGGGTGGATCTGGAGTTGTGTCAAGTTTGTTTCTCAGTGGGTTGGGCTTAGGAGCATAGGCATTTTTGTGGAAAGTTTTTGGTGGAGCTTGGATATCACCAATCTTCTCTCCTCCCTCACCACTACACTCTCCAATCTTATCCGACCCAAGCGCTTGCCCATCATAGCGCTTGTATGCTTCTATCATCATCCTAAGCTGTGGTTCATGACCCGACAACCAACCCATCATTTTCCTCAACTCATCATTCTCATCCTGCAAGCGATCAACATAATGTGCAAGTTCCAGATTCTTCAAAGCATGCAATTCACAAGCAGAGCAAGAAGTGGGAACATGTTCTTTCAACTTAGCCTCAAGAGAAACAGTATAAGCATGCATCTCATCAATCTTTTCATGCAAAACAGGGCAAGAAGTGCAAGCACCAAGCAAAGCAGGTCTAGATTTAAGCTCAGCCACTTCAACCCTAAGCACATCTAGTTCATCACAAGTAGAGGCATGCTTATCCTTAAGACTAGTAAGATCAGCTAGGTACACAGAGCAATCACAACATTCAATCTCATCAGAAACCACAGGTGAAGCCTTAAGCGAATCTATCTCAATCTTAGCATCAAGGTTCTGGGTTTCTAGCTCAGCTACTCGGTTCCTAGCATCTTCTAGTGAAGCCCTAAGCTCTTTCCTCATCTTCTTTGCCTCTCTAAGCATGTCATCACGATTATCAAGCAACTTGCCAAGACGCTCATTTTCCTCGCACAAGAAGGGAAGCTCGTCACGTACCTCATCCTCGGAGTCGGAGTCCGAGTCGCTCTGTTGACTCTTCTTGCTGCCAGAGCTACGCGCCATGGTACAGAAGCCATCTCTAGCAAAGCAGCTCAGCCCGCTCAAGTTCCTGGATGACTTCTTGTTCTTGCGCCGATCACCTTCATCTTCGCTGCTACTCGAGCTCGAGGAAGAGTAGGCAGAGCTGGAGTCGACGTTGCTCGCTCCGACCATCGCTCGGGCCTTCCTGCCGCGGCCGTCCTTCTTCCTCGATAGTCGCTCGTCCTTGTTCTTGTGCTTGTGCTTGTGATCGCGCCTCGATCTGTGCTTGTTGTCCGTCCTCGACCAGTGCTTGTAGCCGTCCTTGTTCTCCATCTTCTCGGGGCAGTCGGCGACGAAGTGTCCTGGCTTGCCGCACTGAAAGCACGTCCTCGTGTTCCTCCTTGTGTTCACCCGGTTCTCTTGCATCCTCTCAAAATGCCTGGTCAGCAGCGCCAGCTCGTCCTCTCCAAGCACGTCGAACTCCTCATCTGGCAAAGTCATCAAAGAGGACAAAGAGTACATCCTGGTGGAGGGGTTAGCGTTAGACTTAGCACCTGAACCACCGATGAGAGCGAGACTATGAGAGTCAGTCGGGCTCTCAAGCTTGGCTGTCATACCCCTATCCACCTCAGCCGACTTGAGCTTCGAGAACAGCTCGTTCACCGTCAGAGTGTCATACTTGTCGGACTCAAGAATAGCCTCGACCTTTCCATCCCATACTGTACGATCCAGCAAGTGCAAGAGCTTCACGGCTCTATCATGATCATCGTATGGGAGCACGGCCACATTGGCTCTCATGTTGTTCACCACAACCGTAAACCACTGGAACAAGGCATCAATGGACTCACCGGGGAGATGAGTGAAGTTCTCGTACTCTCTCCGGTAAGTCGCATACATTCGAGCCTGAACCTGAGCATTCCCAGCATGAGCATCCTTCAACTACTCCCAAATCCTACAAGCTAGGTCCTCTGTCTGAACCCAATCGAATTCGGATTGACACCGAGCACGAAACAAGTAGTCGACGGCCTTGTTGTTGGCGTCGAACATGTCCCTCGACCCCGGAGCAAGGAAGTTAATAGGATGAACATAAGCTGTGTTCACCGTAACATCCCATAGGATCTGACCCTTGCCACGGAGAAACGCAGCCATCCGTCTCTGCCACATCTGGTAGTTCTTTCCATCGAAGTGCGGAGGACCCGATCCCCGTTCCTGGTATGCCATCTTTGGATATTAGACTGATTAGAGTCAATAAAGACCCGTAACCGGCTTTGATACCACTTGAAGGACCGGAACGGCGAACTAGAGAGGGGGAGGGAGTGAATGGGAGCCGATAAAAATTCTACTCAAGAATTCGGCCTATGAACCCAAGATCACTTGGATACCTCCGCAAACTTCTCTTGCCAAATCCACGTAGCCACTGGAGTGCTACTGGACCTAGGAGCGAGATCCAACCAACAACCACTCAAAACACATAGCGGAAAACAACTCGAAACAGCTGCTGGAAGCCAAAACCGGTCAGGCCGGTTTCTGAAACCGGTCAGACCAATTTTCTAGGACTTAGCCTCTCGCAGGCAAGGGAAACCGGTCAGGCCGGTTTGGCAAATCGGTCAGGCCGGTTTGGAAAACCGGTCAGGCCGGTTTTGTCCAGGAAATCCCCAAAAGACATTTGAGACCAAACCTAGCCAAAAATACCTCAAGAACCCTTTAACCTTTGAACACGAAAAGCCAAAGCAAGAAAGAAGCTCTCCTGTTCAAAAACCCCTCACGACAGCCCACTGGGGCTAAACCAGTCAGACTAGTTTGGGAAACCGGTCAAGCCGGTTTTGACTGGACAGTCGGGAAGAACTCAGCCCACGGGAAAAACTCAACCTTCACCTCGATCGATCTCCCGATTCGTTTCACGAATTCAAGTGAGACTTTGGGGATAGCTGGGGTACCTCGTGGGCTACCTTTGGCTAGAAGCTCGGTCCCCAAAACCTACCCAATCAAGAGCAATCGGAAGTCAACCCTCAAGAACACCTCTCCACGAACTCCACCGAAAACCACCAAATCGAAGCCGTTTCGGAGGGATGGCTGGAGCAAAGTTACCAAGCAAAGAAGCACAAGGTCCTCATATGTGACATCCAACAAGAATCCCCCAAAGAAACGCCCCCAAAACTTCACCACGAAAAATCCCAAGGAAAGCTCCGAAAATCACCAAAAAGGGAAAACGGGGGAGACACAATCAAGCCTTGAGGAACCACGCCGAATCATCTATACATACCATGAAGGTTCATACAAGGTCTAGCTTGCCTCCCGATCATCCATGCCTCTCTCAAGATCTCACCATGAAGGTCTCAAGCTAGTCATAGAAATCCTAAGGAAAATAGGAAGGAAAATAGCAAAGGGAAAATAAGCTAGGGTTCCAAGAGATGGCTGCCATCCTCTCACCACTTGGGTTATATGGAGGCTAGCCGAAAGACGAAACTACCCCTATTACATAAACTAGGATACATGCCCACCAAGGGCACTTTGGGAAATTGTGGTCGTAACACCATCGGACGGATGCCCGGCGACCGCACTTCGCTTAGCCTCGACGCAAGCCTTGCGATCCCGACACGTGTCCTCCGCTTCGAAGCTTCCCGGTGCCCTGCGACCCCAAACCGGTCAGACCGGTTTCACCAACCGGTCAGATCGGTTTTGGCCTGACAACCACGCCCGGTCTTCGGCCTCCGCTTTGTGGCTCAGCCGAGTAACCCAGTGGTTTTCTGGTGAACCACTGCAAACCCCACAAACTTGGTGTACCCTCCGCCAATCACCACTCATGACTTGGCTCCCACGAAGTCCCGGCTCGACCTTGGTTTTGAGGCTCAACCAAGAAACTGTCCACGATGCGGCCCGCACTTGACCCTGCTGGCCACCGGGTCCCTCGAACCAAGCCTACTTGTCTTCTCCACACCTGGAGGCCTCACCGGCAACGACCTTTCGTGCTTGTTCTTCACCTGCACCAACACTAGTCAAGCCGCAACCTGCACCTGCAATACTTAACCAAGAGTCAGTCCACACAATGTTGTCAATCACTCATCACACCAGGAAGCGACCATCCACCGATCCTCGAACCACACAGGCTCTCACTAACGTGGTGGACTACTGAGCCCGTCCGAAGCTGTCACCTCCCTAGGGTACCACAACTATTCCGTTGAACGGGACACCAATCTAAGACTAAGGCAAGCTCTGAGCACCGCGCTCACAACGAACCAAAGAACCTTTCCCCGGATATCACGAAGGAAGGTCTCTCTCCGCTACTAAGCACAAACGTACTCGGTAGAAGATCAAGCGAAGAACGACCACAACACTATAGGGTTCAAGAGAGCTATGCTAACCAAGATTAAACTAACTTTAGTCTAAACCAAGAATAAAGCTTCTAGAGCAAAGTAAAAGCTGAATGTAATTGACTCGAAAAGTAAGATAGAAAGGTAACTTGAATTGTACTTGAGTCTAACCAAAGAAAGGATACAAGAGTAGTACCGGGAACCCTGAAGAAGACTCCTCCGGAACCTCGAGACTAGCTCGACTCGACTCTAACTCCCAAACTACACTAATCCCACTCTAAGTGAATAATAGAGAGAAATGGAGATGCTCCTGCATTGTGTGTCCATTCCAGCGAGTGGGAGGTGCCTTTTATAGGCAAGGGAGGTCGGTGGAGCGCAGGGGGGCAATACCCCAGGTGCGGCCGCACCTCTAGGCACGGCCGGCCCTGGGATGTGCCGCCTCTCACCTTGGACGCTCATGATCACTGCTCCTGAGGCGGTTGCAGGTCGGCTCCTTGGGTCGGTTTCGCCCGACACGGCAAGTGATAGGTGCGGCCGGCCCTATAGGTGCGGCCAGCCCTACCCCGTGCCGTGTGATGCACCGACCATGTTAGGGGACGCCTAGGATTGTCTCTGGATGACGGTTGTGGCGGTTGAGCAATCAGATAAGTGGACCCATTGATCCAAGTGATACTAGCCTCCACCCTTTGATCAAACCAACGTTTCTTCAGTGAATCACGCTTGTCCAAGTTGTGCTTGAGGGAATAGGGGTGCTCTGGACCAGAGTCGTGCGACGGGGCAGGGCCGGCCGCACCTGCAGGGCTAGCCGGACCAGGTGGTTCGGCCGTGCCTAGCACATGTGGCATGTTGGTCCCAAATTCTCCCAAAATGTGTACCTACCTATGAAATTCACAACACAACTCGTGGAACTTTATTGGTAATAAAAATGCGCATGAAACTTGTCACATGCTTCTCTCGAACCTGAGGTTTTGACGGTCAAATTTTTGTTGTAAGGACCGTCAACAATGTTTAGCCCGCTTGCTTATCTTGTGGAGGGGCATAAGTTCCTTTTTTGCCGCAAAGGCATATCATGTACCAAGTATAAATCTGAAAATGGAATTTTTATTGCTTGGAAATAATGTCCCCATGTCATTTGTGCTTTTCTAAATTGCTTTTGGGTGCTAAACTGTTGCATGATGCCTACCATTAAGAAGTCTCATGTATAGAAGTAGGCACATGGCTCAGTGGCTTTGACATGACATGAGGGGCTTGTGAGTGTATATGATGATCTTATGATTAGAATATGTGTCCTAGCATGAAGTTTGTGTTATATTGTCATTTTGGCATGTTTTGCTCATGTTTAGGACTTTGCTCATGAGAGGGAAATTTTTTGAGAAAATGCTCAATTTAATCTTAGCTTTGTCCAATGGTTGTGAAACTTGGTGATCTTGTAGCAAATGTTCATACGAAGCTATAGAGTATCTAAGTTGCTCATTTTGTTATGTGTAGCATCTTGTGGTGAATTTTGTCTATTTGAGAAGCTCTAGGTTGAAATTTTCCTATTTTTGCCATGATTCATGCATTGGCAACAAGGGGGATGGTTGTAAAGGAAAAATGCTTCTAGATGCATTTAGAAGGTTTTCAGGTGGTTTCGAGCCATTTTTGGGCTCTGCTGGTTACAGGTTGGTAACCAGTCTGACCGGTTAGGCTGTGAGCCCCGTTTAGATGTTGGGAACCAGTCTGACCGGTGCTGTGGACCGGTCTGACCGGTCAGAGCCGAGCTGGTGCAACTACTCTATTTCATAAGATGTTGACATGCATTCGTCCAGGGGGAGCTTGCATGTGTGTAGGGGGAGCTCTTGTGTTTTTTCGAGCTTTGCTTTGGTGGTTTGTGCTCTTTGTGTGAGGTTGCTTTTGTCTCAGTTGTGTCGACCCATTGCCCTTGCCTAAGGGGACCGAGACTTTTCTCTTTCAAGTGATCTTATTCTTTGCCTTTGTTCGCCTTCGATCGCTTGTTTGGGTTTCTTTCTTCATTTTTTTTCTTTTTCCTTTTCTCTTTGGTTACTAAATGTGTGTGTTGTCAATGCACTCATCAAGGGGGAGATTGAGAGCTTGTGTGGTTCGAGGACCGGTGGATGGTCGCTTCCTGGTGTGATGAGTGATTGACAACGTTGTATGGACTGACTCTTGGCTAAGTATTGCAGGTGCAGGTTGCGGCTTCATTGGTGTCGGTGCAGGTGAAGAATAAGCACGAAAGGTCTATGCTGGTGGTTCTCCAGGTGTGGAGCAGATAAGTAGGCTTGGTTTGACGGACCCGGTGGCCAGCGGGATCAAGTACGGGCCGCATAGTGGCAAGAACAGCAAGACGAAGTCGTGTACGGTTTCTTGGTTGAGCCTCAAAACCAAGTGTTGACGTCTGTTAAGTGCTTAATTTAGCCATCAATTTACTCATGAATAAAGGAGCAAAAGGCATTTCTGGCACGCATATAGTTAAGAATAATGTAGTTCTACTTGTCCTTGGAGATTATTTGATTCCAGGAAAATAATCGTAAAAGAAGTGACAACTCACCTTCTTTGGTCCATGGCACATCACCTCAGCCAAGGAGGGGTTGTCACCTAGGATTCCATACATGCAAGCCATGTCATCAATCCAAGGGAGGCACATCCTGATGAATCAGACGGCGACATGTGGACGTCACATGGATTGAAGGGCTCACGGGCACCCAAATCGCCTCAAAACCGCGTGGACACCTGGAACCGCCTTGAGGACCCACCTGAAAACCACCACAAGAAAGCACAAGCCGAGGTGGGCCCACAGGGTGTCGGCCGACCCCACAGGTCGGCCAAACCGACCTTGTGGCGGCCCATCTTGGCCTTCCACATGGTGCTTCCTGGTTGGTCCCTGAGTCCATTCCGGGGGTGTTTGCAGTGCTCTCACACTGGTGCGCAGGCCTATAAATAGAAGGGGAGGGGGTGTTTCTTAGCAACTCACTTTGCAACCCCTCTCTCACTTTTGGTTTTCAAGGCTAGGAGGTAGGCTAGAGTAGTTCTACTTCAGGTTCCAAGTCTACTTGGGATCTAGGTATGAGTTTTCTTGTATCTATATTTCTTTGTATGACTTTGATCTACTTCAGTTATTCAACTATTTCATATAAAGTAGTGCTTGCATGCATGGGTGATTTGTTCATGTGTTGTTCATCTGTTCATCATTTAGAGGCTCTTGTTCTTGATGAACAAGGCCTTTTGATCTAGTTGACGGGTGACATATTCATGTTTTCTTTGTTTGTTCATAAGTTAGAGGCTCGTGTTCTTCCCGAACACGACCCTTTGATCCTATGGAATAGACATAGAAGAACACGAATCCGTTTGTATGACTAGCCTAGTTTGATCCAGTTAGATTACATGTTTGTGTTGTATGATGTTCGAGTTCAAGCTACAGTACTCGGTGTAAGTGGCTAGTTATCTGATGGCTCTGACTTGGGTCACAATAGCCCGGGCCAGTCAGTATCTAGTTAACAATGCAAGCATTGTGCTAGGGTTGAGTAGCTGCGTTGCATATAAGCGTGCTCCACGGTTTGTGTCGAGGTAGGCCGCTGTAGTGATAGTCGTTGCACCCTTTGTAATCCTCCATGTTCGGGTACGCTGTAGGAGTCTAAAGTCTAACAATCGTCGTCGTGCGGAAGCGACGCGGGAGGTTAGCTCCCTGTTTGTGCCTTGGTGCTAATATGATATTCATACAGTGCTTGTGTGTCTAACTTGTATCAACTGACTTTATGTGTATAGTACATTAGAACCTAGAACTAACTCATTTGTTGCCTCCTAAGCCGTAGTGTACCTTTGAGAGAATAAGTTCAAGTGTGTTCACACTACCTTATCATTATCATATCTTACCCCTATATTTGAGAACCTGATTTACTTCCATGTATGATTTATACTCATTCCAATAGTGTTGGTCTTCTTAATCCGACCATGCCTTCCTTGGATTTGATGCCCTTTGGAATACTCCTTTTGAGAAATGCTACAATGGTATATCTGTGCACTAGCAGATTTCTTGTGATCGTTAGGATTACCATCCGACATTTCTGGCATCGTTGCTAGGAACTCATAAACTTAGCAATGACGTTAAGAAATGCCAACAAGCATTTCTGGTGCTGTTGCCGGGGAAGGCATGCAGGCTAACTTTGATTGTCTTCTTTGTCTCTGGATGATGAAGACAGGTAGTGCCTGACTTGTTTTGACTTACCACCGAAATTCACTGAAGATTCTGAGTCACTTGTATGGAGAGCTCGAATTCATTTCAGTTCTCCTCAGTGTGTACGTTCGGAAGTCGACCCAGCTTCACTAGTGCCATCCACATAAACTCATATGGTCGAGAAGACTCTCCGCGAGTACTCTGCTCCCTCTGCTGATCAAGTGCCGACAGGCCCCACGATCAACAACGGGAATGGAAACTTTGAGATCAAGACTGGCCTCATTACAATAGTACAGGCTAGCCCATTCTGTGGCAAGCCAAATGAAGACGCGAGCGCTAATTTGCAGCAGTTCCTAGAGCTGTGCAGCACCTTCACCATACGAGAGTGGAGGAAGATGCTATTCGTCTGCGACTGTTTCCGTTCTCACTCTTGGGAAAGGCAAAGTAGTGGTTCCATGTGAACTGTGAGGAGATTAATACTTGGGCAAAATGCTCGGCGGCATTCCTTGCAAAGTTCTTACCGTTGGGTAAAACCAATGCCCTGCGGGGAAGGATTTCGAGTTTTCAGCAAGCAGCAAATGAAACTATCCCAGAAGCTTGGGAGAGGCTTCAAGAGTATATCTTAGCCTGTCCTCATCATGGGATGGACAATTGGCTTATTCTCCAAAACTTCTATAATGGGCTGACTCCAACAACCCGAGGACTTGTTGATGCTACTACTGGAGGAGCTTTCTTCTCACTCACCATTGCTAATGCAACAAAGCTTATTGAGAAGATGGTTTCCAACCAAGTGTGACTGATGATCGACTCCAACCATGTCAATGGGGTACACATACCGTTAAGGAAGCGGATATGCTGAATGCCAAGATGTACCTATTAATGAAAAGAATGGATGATCTGACCAATGAGAAGGTTGCCATGGCCACCACTACTCAAGCTATGTATTCTCGCATGACCTGCGAAGTCTGTGGTAACACTGGGCATTCAGGAAATTACTGCCCTGCAACTCAGGAGGATGTGATGTACATGAACAGCAACAACAACTGTTATCATCAACAAGGAGGTCAAACGTGGAATCAATCACACCCTTATTATCAAGGAGGTAATCAAGGTAATTCTTTCAACCCAAACCAACCTTCCTTGAGAGATCTTGTTTTTAGGCAAGCTAAGATTAATGATGGCTTCAACAAGAAAATAGTTGCCTATGATAAAGCTTTGGAAAGCCTCAACATTAAAATTGATAGTCTTTCTTCTGCTCTCAAGAACCAGCTAAGCTTCAATAAAATGATAGAAACCCAGCTGGCTCAATTAGGTACTTTGGTTACCTCTACTGAAGACGGGAAGATTACGGGGCAACTTGTATCTTCATGTGAAAATGTTAGTGTAGTGTCCACCAGATGGGGTAAGCCATCTAGGCGGGCACAAGCTGCTGACTATGCAGGGAAGCCCATACAACAGATTGTTGATCCGTGGGAATCATTAGAAATTGTACACAAGAAAGATCCTGGTTATCCTGCTATCACATGCTGATATACTATAAGAAGATCAAGAATGCTCTCTGTGACCTTGGTGCAAGTGTTAATCTCATGTCCAAGGCCATGTTTGAACAATTGGGGTATCCTGCTCTGACTTTGACCTTGAAGATAGTTCAACTTGCTGACGCATCGATCTAACATCCGGAGGGGATAGTTGAGAGCTTATTGGTATTCGTCCAAGGTTCGTGTGTCTTCGCGGATTTCGTGGTCCTTGATATGCAGGATGATGCAGGAATGCACTCATTCTTGGGAGGCTGTTCATAAGTGACGTGAAGGCAAGGATCAATGTCGAAACTGGAACGATCCGATTCCGCATTGGGAAGAAGAACTTAATGTTCTGATTTCAAGCAACAGAAGAGCAGTGCTACTTAGTGCAGGGTAATGATGAGCAATCAAGGGAGTGGGCGGAGCCACAACCCCAGCCAAAGCAACTTCCGACCACACCAGCTAAATCAAAGAAAACAAGGAAGGTGTGGCAGGAGGTACAAAAGTCATCCCCATCTATTTCTCGGGAATGGGGAAACAAGTGGAATTGATCACTGAGAAGAGTCCTACTCTCGGACTTAAAATAGTGAGTCCTTTTTACCAAAAGGAAAAATTTGGTAGTTATCCCATATTTCCCTTTCAAATTTTTATTTGACTTTTCCAAAATGCATATTTGAATTTTCCAACTTTGCATCTACGTGCTAGATTTTTCTAAGAAAATTTCCCTTTTCAAATAAAATTTCTGAAAATAATTTATGAGTTTGGACCGAGGCACCTGGGCACGACATCAGGTAGCCGTTAGAGAGCAACTGGCAAAAGCTGCAAGCGAGTGGGCTTAATAGGGCGTCAGCCGACCCAACCCAATGGTCGGATGGGCCCCGCTTCCTCCAACGGCTCCTAGCTGTTACTCTCGGGCTTTGCCTCGGTGCCTGGTGCGTTTCCTATAAATAGAAGGGGGATTGAAGGGTTTCTTCACCCATTCACTCATTTCCATCACACTCCTCCTCTCTACTCTTTGGCTCTTTGGTTTTCTAGGATTTCTTGCTCAAGATTGAAGTGTCAAGCACTCTCTCCAAGTTGTTGTTGAATGTTGATTATTGGTGGAGCAAGCTCGGTAAGAATTTCATTTCGATTTCACTAATCCATCACCGAGTTGGTCGTGTTGTCCGATTGTTGTGCAAGCATGAGTTGGGCTGCCAGTGTATTCTGGAAGGTGACTCGCTCACGCCGTTCGCGAGACGGAGAAGGCTCATCCCGCCACTCCGGAGCAACATTGAGCCCAATGTCGACAGACTGTGAAGAAGAGGAAGAGGATGAAACACCGATGCCACAAGTCGAAAGAGTGTGCGCCGCAGATGCTGCCTTTGTCGACTCGAGGGACGACTGAGAGAGACAAGCCTATGCTCTCCTCAAGGACCGAGTCTTTGCCAACACCAAGGAGTTCGACTCGACCCTTCTGGAGAAGATAGGTATGGACTCTGAGTTTGATTCCATTTGGCAAGCTCTTAGTTGGGAAGGTTTTGTCCCAGTTTAGGAGATCGGTTCTAGGCCCATCACCATCCAGTTTCTTTGCACTCCTCAAGAGGAGGCAAATGGTATTACGTTTCGATTTCATGGAACGCCATATCGGGTTTCTTGGAAAGATCTTAGTTGCACCCTCGGTTTTCATCACCATTGCGCTATTTTTCTCGAGCAAGCTTGTAGCGGTTTTTCTCGCAAAGGTTTTTGGGAAGAACTTTTTGGTCAGCCTGTCCGTGGCAAGTTGACACATCGGTGCAACAATATCACACATCCCACTCTCCGACTGTGGCACAAGTGGCTCGCCATCACTGTCTTTCCAAGGGATGACGTTCAAACCGTGCCCACTAATGAGATGAGGATATTATATACCGTGGTCAGACGGATCAAGGTCTCCCCCGTTCAAGCTATGATTCGGCAGTGGTTGATGAACTTTAAGATGATGGGTCCTATTGAGTGTGTCTTTGGTTACACACATCATTACAAATCTCGGGATTACGCAAGGGACCAATGTTCCCTACATTGGTACTCCCCGAGCCTTGACTAACGAGGCATATCTGACTCAGGGGCATATTCTAAAGAAGGGTCCGGATGATTCTTTGGTTTTCTTTTCCACTGGCTATGCAAACCAGATTCGGTTACCTAACCTAGATTTCAGTTTGTACAGCCAAGGGCCACTGACCATTCCTCTCGAGGAACCTCGTCGTTCTAGTGTTTCTAGTGACATGATTACAAGGAGCGCATCGAGGAGAGCAGCCATGCCACAACAGCCTCCACCACAGCCGTCACCACAGCCTCAGCCTACCACACCTCCGCCTGGTACATGGACCTCTACTGGGTACATGCCTGGGGTTACACCCGGTTATGCCCCCCAGTTGGGATCAGCCTATCTACCAGCAGGGTGCGAGTAGCTCGGCTTGGGCTAGCACAGGTAGTGGCGAGTGGGCCATGCCCACCGGTACTACTTATGGAGATGCTACATCTTCATCATTCGGGTTGCGTTAGTCATCTCGTGGGGTCACCCTCACTCAGCAGATGAGCGAGCTCAACATCCGTGTCGGCGACGTGGAGGAGACAGTGCACCAGCATGCTGAGTCCACTTGGGACTGGTAGCATATGTCGGACGAGAGACTTCGTACCATAGAGCAGGCATAGTAGCAGCAGTTGGAGGAGCAGAGGGCTTTCTACGCATGGATGGGATTTCCCCCTCCACTGCAGTGAGCCTGAGGCTAGATTGGGGGAGGACCCTCACTCTGAGGTAACTTGTATCTTTAATTGTTTCAAAACCTTGCATGATAAAAACACATAAAAATCTGAAAAAAAATTAAAAAGACCAAACATATTTATTTGCTTTTTCAACTAGTTTGCTTTCATATGCGCAGTAACAATGCTCTTGTTCCCATGGTTGAGATGATGAATAGTTGCTCTATTTATTCCTCTTGTATGCCTTGCTTACAGCTTAGTATCCTATTTAAGTTTTGAGTTTGTTGGCTTGCATGATCAAACCTTAGCTTGAAACTTGTGGGTAGCAAAAAGCATGACCTTTGCCTAGGTTGTTGTGAGGTATGATATGGTATAATAGAGTTGCTATGAGCTAGTGCTAAGTGATGTTTGATTTTCGGAGTTTTCTTTTGAAAAATGTTAAAATGATAAGTTCCTCAATGATTAGAAAATTCCTATCCAAGGCCATATGTAGATTCTAGCACTTGTTGGCTTCCACATATGCTACCTGATTTTCTCATTGAGTCTTGTCGAATTGTTGTGACCCTCGGCGAGAAATTTGTCATACTCCTATGATCAAGATCACGTACACAGCCACCATATGCTAGACTTATACACCGGAAGTCAGCAACCATCATTTCATCCATCCCCCATCCATTCCACAGAATAAAGCTCCGCGCATTGTTTTATGATTTATCCCTCTCCAAAAGTATTCAAGAAAGACTATGGGCTATGTAAAAAAAGAGAAAGAAAAAAAGAGGAGAGAGAGTGAATATAGAGACATAGCCCAAGTCTCAAAATCTCAAAAAGGAGAGAGGAGAAAATCATGCAAAAAAGGGGGAATTCATTCTCCATCCACCACACACACACACACATGCACATCTTGATCGGGTTGTATGACTTGTTTCTCCCATGGATCCGGTTTTCGACTCGACAACATATGAGAAACAGGTATGCCACATGTTTTCCCTACCTTCAGCTCCAGATATAAGCTTATTAGGAGTAGGTGGTGGAAGAAGGCAAATCAATGCCTTGGTGAGGAACCATACACATCGAGCGATCCGAGAGTATCATTTGAGGAAGTTTGATTCTCTTTGAAAACTTGCAAAACCTCCGGATTGATAACTAATCAAGGTACATGCGATTGGCAACTTCTATATAACCATTCTATCTCTCAACCGCCCAAGGCAGGTGAAGCTACACGCCCCGTATCAACCAAGTGAAACGTAAGATCAATGCCAACATATTCAACTCTTAATAGAATACCTAGTTGTATGCTTGTCATAAATTAGGAATACAACATCATAGCAACTCCTGATCAACCAACCTGAGTCCATAGTGTCTTGCTCGGGACGAGCAAGAGGCTAGCTTGGGGGAGTTGTTGACGGCTGTTAAAGTGCTTAATTTAGACGTCAATTTACTCATGGGTAAAGGAGCAAAAGGCATTTCTTGCACGCATTTAGTTAAGAATAATGTAGTTCCACTTGTCCTTGGAGATTATTTGATTGCAGGAAAATAAGCATAAAAGAAGTGACACCTCACCTTCTCTGGTCCATGGCACATCACCTCAGCCAAGGAGGGGCTGTCAGCTGGGATTGCATGCATGCAAGCCATGTCATCAATCCAAGGGAGGCACACCCCGACGAATCAGAGGGGACACGTGGAAGTCACATGGATTGAAGGGCCCACAGGCACCCAAATCGCCTCAAAACCACGTGGACACATGGAACCGCCTTGAGGACCCACCTGAAAGCCACCACGAGAAAGCACAAGCCGATGTGGGCCCACAAGGGGTCGGCTGACCCCATAGGTCGGCCGAACCGACCTTGTGGCAGCCCATCCTGGCCTTCCACGTGGTGCTTTCTAGTTGGTCCCTGAGTCCATTCTGGGGGTGTCTACAGTGCTCTCACGCTGGTGCTCAGGCCTATAAATAGAATGGGAGGGGGTTCATTTCTTAGCAACTCACTTTGCAACCCCTCTCTCACTTTTGGTTTCCAAGGCTACGAGGTAGGCTAGAGTAGTTCTACTTCAGGTTCCAAGTCTACTTGGGTTCTAGGTATGAGTTCTCTTGTATCTTTATTTCTTTGTATGACTTTGATCTACTTCTGTTATTCAACTATTTCATATAAAGTAGTGCTTCCATGCATGGGTGATTTGTTCATGTGTTCTTCATCCGTTCATCATTTACAGGCTCCTATTCTTAATGAACAAGGCCTTTTGATCCAGTTGACGGGTGACTTATTCATGTTTTCTTTGTTTGTTTATAAGTTAGAGGCTCATGTTCTTCATGAACATGACCCTTTGATCCTACGGAATAGATGTAGAAGAACACGAATCCGTTTGTATGACTAGCCTAGTTTGATCCAGTTAGATTTCATGTTTGTGTTGTATCAAGTACTCGGTGTAAGTGGCCAGTTATCTGGTGGCTCTGACTTGAATCACAATAGCCTGGGCCGGTCAGTGTCTAGTTAACAATGCAAGCATGGTGCTTGGGTTGAGTAGCTGCGTTGAATATGAGCGTGCTCCATGGTTTGTCTCGAGGTAGGCCACGGTAGCGACAGCCGTTGGACGCTTTGTAATCCTCCACAATTCGGGTATGCTGTAGGAGTCTAAAGTCTAACAACCATCGTCGTGCGGAAGCGACACGAGAGGTTAGCTCCCTGTTTGTGCCTGGGTGCTGAGCTGATATTCATACAATGCTTGTGTGTCTAACTTGTATCAACTGACTTTATGTGTATAGTACATTAGAACCTAGAACTAACTCGTATGTTGCCTCCTAAGTCGTAGTGTACCTTTGAGAGAATGAGTTCAAGTGTGTTCACACTACCTTATCAATAACATATCTTACCCCTGTATTTGAGAACCTGATTTACTTCCGTCTATGATTTATACTCATTGCAATGGTGTTGGTCTTGTTAATCCGACCATGCCTTCCTTGGATTCGATACCCTTTGAAATACTCCTTTGGGGAAATGCTACATTGGCATATCCGTGCCCTTGCAGATTCCTTGTGATCGTTAGGATTACCATCAGACATTTTTGGCATCGTTGCTAGGAACTCATGAACTTAGCAATGATGTTAAGAAATGCCAACACCAAGGTCAAGCCGGGACGACTATGGGGGGCAAGTCTAACCGGTGTAGCTGTTTGTTGGGTTTTGGATTGGGTGAATGTGCCTTGGTGCTTGTGTGTCTCTAGGCTTGCAGATGTTTCAGTTTCGTGCTGTTTAGGGCTTGGAGTCATGATTTCTTGGATTTGGGATCTTCCAGCTTCGACCGGCCTGACCGGTGTTTTGTACCGGTCTGGCTAGTGTGGAGTTTTTCTGTGGAAAGTCTAAGGTTCTGCTTGGGTGATCCAGCTGGGGGTTTCGGGTGACCCGATGTGTCCCTGGTGGGTGTCGGGTGATCTAGTTGTTTCGTTTGGGTGACCCGGCTGGGACCGTTCTGACCGGTGGGTGTGGCCGGTCTGACTGGTGTGCTGTCTGTGCGACTCGAGTTTTTGTTCCGCTGTGTTCTCGAGTAGGTTGGTAGGGTTGTTTGTTCCTAGGATCAATAGCACTCCAGTGGCTACATGATCTTGGCAAACTTGGGTAGTTCGAGTCAAAGAAGTTTTTGGGTTTGTTGTGTTCGTCTTTTTGGAGAAGGCATCTCCCTCGAGAAGAATTTTTACCGGCTCTCATTCACTCCCCCCTCTGTGGTCGCCAATTCGATCCTTCAATGTCAAGTCAAAGCCACCAAGCCATTTGTCTACTTCCCATTTGAGATTTCTCATGGTAGACATCATGCAACAGTTTAGAACCCAAGATAAATGAATATAAAGCATAAATGACATGATTCATATGAGAGCTTATTTTCAAGCATATGCATTTAATTATTAGATGCAGATGCCTTCTCCAACAAGACGAACACGGCCAACCCATAGACTTCTCCAACTCGGACTACTCAAGTTTGCCAAGATCACATAGCCATTGAAGTGCTACTAATCCTAGGAACAAGCAACACTTCCAACTTACTGAACCACACAATACACGCAGCGGAAAAATTGCACAGCTTGCTGCCTGTGCTACACCGGTCAGACCGATGGTGCACGCCGGTCAGACCGGTGGCGCCAGTTAGAACGGTGAACTGTGCCGGTCAGACCGGTGAACACAATAGCTGCACAAAGATGTTCCAGGAAGCCTCAATGACTCTTCTAGGCCCTGGAACAAAAACCACCTCAGAAACACAAGCCCTAGCGAAACAAGAAACTCCACAAACCCTAGCAAACCAACTTGAATCTTGGCAAGAGCTAACCCAGAGCAACACAGGACAAAGCTCTACACACCCAAACGTTCACACGAGGCAAATCCCACAAGAGCCTTGCACCAGTCAGACTGGTCACGAGCACTGGTCAAACCGGTCAGGTCTGGGCAGCTCAGGACGAACAACGAACCGTGGGTCAACTCCTCCAAAGATCCTTCCTGATCTCCCGATTTGCTCCACGGATTTGCACGAGACTTTGGGGATACTAGGAGTAGCTCATGGGCATCCCATAGCTATGATTTGAACCCCCAAAACTCACCAAATCAAGAGGAATCGAAGAATTACCACCAAGAACACCTCTCCACGAAACCTAAGGAAAAGCCCCAAATTGAGCACCTTTTCCCACAAATTTGAGGGGGGGTCACCAAGAAAAGAGCCACAAGGGGCTCATGTGTGCAACCCTCATCAAATCCGCAAAGGAAAGGCCTCAAAACCACCAAAAGAAAATCGCCAAGAAAAGACTCCGAAAATCACCAAAAAGGAAAAACAGGAGAGGCACAAAGAACACTTGAGGAATCACGCCGAACCTTCTATACATACCATGAAAGAATCATACAAGGTCTAGCTTGCCTCCTCAACATCCATCCCCCTTTAAAGATCTCACCATGAAGCTCTCAAGCTAGTCCTATAGAAAACCCTAAGGAAAAAATGGAAAAACTAAGGAAGCAAA
Source organism: Cenchrus fungigraminus (assembly GCA_036936925.1). NCBI lineage: Eukaryota > Viridiplantae > Streptophyta > Magnoliopsida > Poales > Poaceae > Cenchrus > Cenchrus fungigraminus. Next base: position 76,454,762 of record CM072768.1, on the reverse strand, counting down.
TGAACTAGGGTTCCAAGAGATGGATGCCATTCTCTCTCTTCTAAGTTTATATGGAGGCAACCAAAAGACGAAACTAACCCTATTACATGAAAGTAAGATACACACCCTCAAAAGGCACTTTGGAACTTCTCGTCATAGCACCATCGGACGGATGCTCGGTGACCGCACCTTGCTTAGCCTCGACGCAAGCCTTGCGATCCCGACGCGTGTCCTCCGCTTCGAAGTCTCTGGAAGCCCGCGGCACACACCGGGTCTGCCCACCGGTCAGACCGACCTGGTGCTGCAGTACTTTGGTCGTCGATCTTGGCTTTGTGGCTCAGCCAAGGAACCCAGTGGTTTTGTGGTGAACCACTGGAAACCCCGCAGACTTGGTATGGCCTCCCGCCAATCTCGACTCATGACTTGGCCCTCACAGTTGTCCAGGCTCGACCTTGGTTTTGAGGCTCAACCAAGAAACCATACACAACTTCGTATTGCTGTTCTTGCCACCATGCGGCCCGCACTTGATCCCACTGGCCATCGGGTCCCTCGAACTAAGCCTACTTGTCTGCTGCACACCTGGAGGCCCACTGGCATAGACCTTTCGTGCTTGTTCTTCACCTGCACCAACACCAATCAAGCCGCAACCTGCACCTGCAATACTTAGCCAAGAGTCAGTCCACACAACGTTGTCAATCACTCATCACACCAAGAGGCGACCATCCACCGGTCCAAAAACCACACAAGTCCTCAATCTTCCCCTTGATGAGTGCATTGACAACACACATTTGGTAATCAAAGAGAAAAGGAAAAAGAAAAGAAACGAACAAAGAAACTCAAACAAGCGATCGAAAGCCAAGCAAAGGCAAAGAGCCTAGAATTGGCTCGAAACCACCTGAAAACCCTCCAAATGCATCCAGAAGCACTTTTCCTTCCCAACCATCTCCCCCTTGTTGCCAATGCAAGAATCAAGGCAAAATTAGGAAACCACTTCTTGGTGGAGGTGAAACCTCACCTCACCATGAGTGTGTATGTGTGGAAGATCTAGCCTAGGTGGTGCTAGGTAGAAGGGGAGTGTGTGGATGAGTAGAGGTGAGATGGTGATGATCCGTTCATCATTCATCATCACTTTGTACCTTGTGGATGATGTCGTTCTTCATTTAGACTAAAGTGAGTATTTCAGTATATTCCAATTAGACTAAAGTGGCATTCATGCATAGGTGATATGTTCTTGTGTTCTTCGTCCGTTCTTGATCTTAGGCTTGTGTTATAGTAGCATAACTCCTTTCGATCCTGTGGAGAAGTTACATAAGTAGTTTATCTATTTGTATGATTGTTTGTCAATTAGAATATAGTGGACGCTCATGCATATCTGAGTTAGATCAAAGTATCATTCATATCTCCTGTCGCCTATATGATTCCATGATGAGTGAGGCCTAGCCCGTACTCACAGCTTCGTCACTCCGTATTTATACGGAGTGCTATAGTGTTGCTATGGGACGTCAGATGTAGTCGTGCTATAGTATTGATCGGTGGTGTATACGTGGTGTCTAGACTATGGGTTATCCTTCATTTTCCCTGTATCCCACGGTTTGTCTTGAGGTAGGCCGCGGTAGTGATAGCCGTTGGACCCTTTGTACTTCGCCACGTTCGGATACGGCGTAGAGCTTCTTTCTGGAACCAACTGTTATAGCCAGGAGGTAGCCGGTGCACGAAGCGAGTGACCTTATCACGTGCTTGCGCCCCTCTAGAATCAATGTCCATAGGAGACTCCTTGTCTCCCAATTTACCTCAGTAGGGATCCTGTGTCCTTGGATAGTCACTCATAGATCTCCCCTACTGTTCCTTGGATTCGATACCCTTTGGAATACTCATTAGGTGAAGTGCTACAACAGTATATCCGTGCGCTTGCGGATTCATTCGTACTCATAGGTATACCCAGGTGATTCTTACGCTCACGCTATCCCGGCACCGTAGTGGTGACGTTAAGAAATACCAACAGACGTACCACTTACCACCCACTGAGCGCACACGAGCTGGGCCAACAAGGTCCATATGGAGCAGCTCGCATGGACGCTCTGTCATGACATCGGTCAGGGGTTGATGGGAAGCGGCTACCATCTTGGCATGTCAACCGGGGCAATCCTCGGACCAAGTTATGTCCACTCAAGCGAGACAAAAGGACAAAGCTCAAGTGACCCAACCTCCTATGCCACTTCCACAACTCACCAGAAGAACCAGCCACAAAACACTTAGCAACACCAGAACACTAGGGAAAATCCGCATAGAAAAATTTTACCCTCAGGAACGACCATACACACAAGGTCCCCTCAAGCATCAAGTATCTGTGAAGCATCAGACTTAAACAACACCTCAAAGCCCTCGTCAAGAAGCTGAGACACCGAATGCAAATTAAAACCGAGCGACTTGACTAAGGCAACACACTTAAGAACCACTTTGTCACTTACCCTCACTTCACCCTTCTAAAAGCACACGTCCTCGTCCATTGTCCCCAAACATGATGTACACCTTTGACACCACTGGGGTGAGGCTGGAGATCCACCCCCGATCTCCAGTCATATGCCTCGAGCAACTGGAGTTGATCAGCCAAATGCCCCCTAAGCCTCCCACCTGAAATTAAAAAATGAGCACGTGAGTGAGCAAATGACTCAACACTGGGGTTAGTACCAAAAGAGTAAAACCAGTGCTGAGCCATATGCTCCAAAGTGGGGTTAGCATGATCCATCCTACCATTCCTACCAAAACTGGAATCCATCCTATCATGCCTATTAAGACTGGAACCACCACAGGGAAACCACTCTCGTCTCGCTGGAGGAGTACGAGCACCACGAAAGGAAGACCGTGGTCCATAGCTCCTCTGAGACTCAAAACTGCGACTTCTCCCAATCTCGTATCGACCACGAAAAGGAGAACGTCCAGCAAACTCAACCCTACCAGACTCAACACGCCTACCACCTGCATCACGACCAATGGAACTGAACCGAGCATCACCATGGGCATGAAAATGAAACTATCTAGCCCTCTGCCTAGCACCGGTCTGACCGGTCACCCTGATCGGTCTGACCGGTGGTCTTCGGCTAGCAAACTCAGCTCCACTCGACACTCTCCTATCTCCCCAAGCTGGAACCGTACGCACAATGGCCTTTGCTCTTGGTAGTGGCATGTGAGGCTCAGGCACACCATGAGAAGGGTGGTACTTGTCCTTTTTTGCCCACTCCTTAGCCATTCTTTCCTCTCGCATCCTCTTGAAGCAAAACTCTTCCTTATGACCATCCCTCCCACAATACTCACAATGGAAGTGGACCAGTCTTGGCTTGGGTTGTGGTTCCTCACGAGGCTTCTCTCTTGGTTTCTCTCCTTTCTTCTCTCCAACCACATCTCCCTTAGCACTCACAAATCTCACCGGTTTTTGGAAGTTGTTTGTCTGGGGAAGAAACTATTAACGGTCGACTTTGACACTCCTAGCCATGAGTTTACCTTCAATGTTGGCATTGATTTGATATCCAATCTAATGGTACTAACCCATGTGATATAATAAGTTCGCTCTTGCATGTGGTTTTTGGAGTATGTTGTTTACACAGGATTTAAGCACCTAAATAAGTACTTCTGGGTAAAGTTCATCAAGCACTTTATGAGAAGATAATGAAGCCTGGCACAAGTCGAGACTCGAAGTGAACATGACTCCACATGACCCAAGGACCAAAGCATGAAACCGTAAAACTCCAGGGACCTGAGCAGAAGAAGCAGGAACTTGCATGACAAGTGACCTTATCTAAACCATGGAGAAAATGACGTCAAAAGGTCGCATGCATCGGGGTGGAAACTTAGGAAGCATCAAGGAGCTCGCACGAGAAAGTTGGGCCCGAGGCGGGCCAAAAAGGCCCTAGGCTGACCAGCCCATGCGGATTGGCTCAGGCTATTTTTGCACCGCCTCGGCCTCCCCTTTGACCTAGTACCCTCTCGGGCTATTAGTAGTTCAGGGGCAAAGAGCCACGGGGAGATTCATTCGTCATCCACCACCATAAGACCGAGAACAAGAAGGAGATTGGATCACGAAGGGAGTACTGGTGGCCTTCATCTACTTCGGAGGATTCTACACCATGACCAGCGCTACAATGTGTAACATTATGGGGTAAAGTCCTTGTTTGTCCTAGGGGTTGAAGGGGGATCTTGAGTTGTAATCACCGAACCTATGTTTTGGATCTTTTTGCTATCATACTCATGTTGATGGTGCGTTAATCTTAATGGTCGGCTGGCTTGCTTTGGGTATGCATCGCTCGTAGTCTCACGTATCGTGTTCCTTTTGCTCTTTATGCGATTACCATCGTGTAGTGACAGTGCGTGGGAGGGAAAACATAATGAACTTGGTTCACACTTTTGATCATGCATGCCTAGAACACATCAACATCTTGTGCACTTGGTGTTCGATCACGGATTACCCTCGTGTAGTGACTAGTACACGAGAGGGAAAGGGTTGGACTCCGTGCACCTTTACCTTTGATAGATTAGATTGGGTTGTTCTTGCTAGGTGGTTACATCTTCAAGTGATCCTAGATCCCTTGGACAAGCATTCTATGTTCTTGTGATCTCCTTTCCATCGCTCTCTACTTTGCTTTCTTTAATCTAGATTAGATTAGATTAAGTTCCTTACTTATACATATTTGATAAAGAGCTTTAAATCAACAACATTAGTGCTTAGTTGGGCATAGCAATCCACTTGTTCCACAGATTGATTAAACTTGGGGGATACTCTAAGGGAAAAGCTACAACCGACCCGTGCGCTTGCGGATCGTAACTTGACGCGTTATTTAACCGTCAACAAGCTTTTCTGGCGCTGTTGCCGGGGAACAAGCGAGTTTGCTACGTTTAACTTTGTATTAATTTTGTTGATTACTAACACCTAACCTTTTGTCTAGAAATCCTTGTTTTTGTTTTTTGTTTTTTGTTGTCTAGATGGCTTTTGTCAATCACCCCATGGAGGAAGAAGAAAAACCACTATGGTACTATGCTAGCCCACAATTGGAAGATATTAAAGTCCAAAAATCAGATTTGATACTCGAGGCTACCGAGTACAAGATCAAGCCTCGGATGATTGAGATGGCGGCAGCAAACCCATTTAGAGGGGTGAAGACGGACAATCCATATAGGCACATCGAGCGTTTCACGATGCTATGCAACACGGTGCAACAAGAAGGAGTTCTGGTCGATTGGTACAAATGGAATCTTTTTCCATACTCACTTGCGGATAAAGCACAACGATGGCACTCACTTGCATCCTTCGAGGTGGAAGGAAATTGGAATCGATTGGTGAAGAAATTTTGTGAAAAGTTCTTTCCGATAAGTAGGGTTCAAAATGTGAGGAGGCAAGTGATAAATTTTGCGCAAGGAGAAGAGGAAGGAATAGATCAAGCTTGGGAAAGATTCAATGGATTGATCAAACAAGGACCAAGGCTCGGATTCTCTGATGATGTACTCTTGCATACTTTTTATTTTTCCCTAACCCCTGAATGCATGCGGTATGTTCAAATGTGTGCAGGCGGAAATATCATAGAGAAAACACTCACGGAGGCCACCCAATTACTACAAAGATTAAGCGAGGGGGTGGCCATGCAAAGAGATTGGGAAGAACATATTTCGGGAAGCATTGAGCAAGAAACTCGTGTGGAGGTACTTGCTGGAATTTCAAGAAAAGAACCCTCGGAAGTGAAGAAAGAAGAAGCAAGGCAAGAAAAGGTTGAAGGAGCAACCCACAATGAAGGAGGACCAATCCAAGGCATCCAAATTCGCAAGCTCAAAGAGGTACAAGGAAGAAGTTTTGCAAATGCAAAGCCGCTAAAGGAGTTCGAACAAATGGATTGGATCCCAATTAACTTCGAAGAAATATTCAACAAGAGGAGACCATGCCCAAACCAAAAAGAGTTGGCGAGAGCTATAGAATTCAACTTTCCGAAGGAGAGGCACTCGGGGTACGAGTTGGACAAAGAATCGGCCGGAGAAATTATTCAAAGACTTTTCAATGAGGATGAAGAGGTAGATCCGGACCACATTGCCGAAGTAAAGAGGATTATGGGAGTGAAGCTGGAGGACTCGCCATATGCACACCTAGCCGAAGTGTACGCGATAGGAACCGATCATGTCGAAGGTACCTCTCTACCGACACCTCACATAAGTTGCAACATTAATGGAGAGAAAATTTGCAAAGCCGTATGTGACATAGGAGTTCATGTTAGTGTCATGTCTTCCAAAATTTATTATGAGCTTTTTAGTAAAACATTAAATCTTGCTCCAACACAAATAAAATTAATCATGGGAGATGGTAGAACGACAAGACCATTGGGTGTGCTTAGAGATTTAGATGTTGCTATCTCGGGTAAAATTATTCCAACCGACTTTTTCATAATTGATGCTTGCCATGATGAACATGATGATATAATTCTTGGTAGGCCTTTTCTTAAGTTGGTCAATGCCGTTCTTGATGCTGGAAAGGGTAGAGTTACTATTGATCTAGATGGAAGTAAATTCACATATGATTTCCTACCCGCTTCACGTATTGCTTTACCTCTACCTCTTGATAACGAAGAGGTAGAGGATCTTTGTTTTGTTGATACTTTCAGGGATCCTCTCCAATGAGCAATAGAGAATGATATTATGTATGATGATCAAGACAAAGAACTAGCGGAAGCAACCGAGGGGTTGAAGGCACAAGATGGAAGCTTGGATGAAGAAAATTATGAAGATATTGGAGACTTGCAACAACAAGGACCCGAAGCACACGATATTGAGTTGAAGCCACTTCCCAAGGGACTAAAGTATGAATTTTTGGGAGCCGATAAGACATACGCGGTCATCGTGAGCGATGAATTGAGTCCGGAAGAGATGGATAAGCTGCTGAATTTATTGAGAAAACACAAGAAGGTGATTGGGTACTCGATAAGTGACTTGAAGGGTATTAGTCCGGCCTTTTGCACCCACCGCATACCACTTGAAGAACAATGCAAGCCCGTTATCGAGCATCAAAGAAGATTGAGTCATGCCATGCGTGAGGTGGTGAAGAAGGAGGTGATCAAATTGTTGGATGCCGGAATAATATACCCCGTGCCACATAGTGAATGGGTGAGCCCGGTGCATTGTGTACCAAAGAAAGTAGGAATAACTATTGTGAAGAATGAGAAGGATGAGTTGATACCGCAATGGGTCGTGACCGGATGGAGAATGTGCATCGACTATAGAAAGTTGAACTAGGCAACAAGGAAGGATCACTTTCTGTTACCATTTATCAACGAGATTCTTGAAAGGTTAGGTAAACATTCTTACTTTTGTTTCCTTGATGGGTACTCGGGGTTCATGCAAATTCCCATTCACCCGGATGATCAACAAAAGACAACCTTCACATGTCCATATGGAACTTTCGCATATAGAAGAATGCCATTTGGTTTATGTAATGCACTGGCTACCTTTCAAAGATGCATGACGGCTATATTCTCGGATTTTATTGAAGAAATTATGGAGGTATTCATGAACGACTTCTCGGTGCATGGTACGTGTTTTGAAAGTTGCTCGAAAAATTTGGAAAAATTCCTTGAAAGGTGTGGAGAAATTGACCTACTGCTTCATTGGGAGAAGTCTCACTTTATGGTGAAACAAGGGATAGTCTTGGGACATGTAATCTCTGAGAGAGAAATAGAGGTGGACAAAGAGAAGATTGAAACGGTTGAAAAGTTGCCACCTCCGACAAATATCAAATCGTTAAGAAGCTTTCTCGGGCATGCCCGATTTTATAGAAGATTTATAAAGGATTTCTCAAAGATCACCAAGCCATTGACACGACTTCTCCAAAAAGATGTGGAATACGAATTTGATGAAGAATGCTTGCATGCTTTCCGGACGTTGAAGCAATCTCTCATAAGTGCACCAATTGTGCAACCTCCTTATTGGAATCTACCATTTGAGATAATGTGCGACACAAGTGATTATGCCGTTGGAGCTGTTCTTGGACAAAGGAAGGAAGGGAAGGTACACGCAATTTATTATGCAAGTAAAACTCTAAATGAAGCTCAAGTAAATTATGCAACTATGGAGAAGGAATTGCTTGCCGTAGTGTTCGCATTTGAAAAATTCAGATCTTATATTGTGAACTTGAAGGTGATCGTGTATACAGACCATGCTGCAATCAAGAACCTTTTGTCCAAGAAAGATGCCAAGCCAAGTTTGATTAGATGGATCCTATTATTGCAAGAGTTTGATATGGAAATTAGAGACAAGAAAGGGTCGGATAATGTTGTAGCCGACCACCAATCAAGGATGCACCATGGAGATGATGGGATGGAGCTAATTGAAGATAGAATGAGAGATGACCATCTATATCGAATACTTGATAGGGGAGGATGGATGCATGATATCATAAGATGCCTACGGAAGATGCCATTAGATCACTTGGACAAAAATGCTAAAAGAAGGGTAATTGCCGAAAACAGAAAATTTTATTGGGATGCACCATACCTATATAGATGTGGAGATGATGGAGTGCTAAGAAGATGTGTGCCGCGGGAAGAAAGAGAAGAAATTCTAAGAAAATGCCACTCGTCGGAATATAGAGGACACTATGGACATTTTAGAACACAAGCAAAGGTATGGGCAAGCGGATTCTATTGGCCTGAGATGCACGAGGATGCTAAAAGGTTTGTTGCAACTTGCCCGGAATGCCAAAGGAGTGGAAATATATCACAAAGGGATGCAATACCGCTGAATTATAATTTACAAATTGATCTATTTGATGTTTGGGGCATCAACTTTACGGGACCATTCATGAACTCGAATGGATATGAACACATCTTGGTCATAGTTGATTATGTATCAAAATGGGTTGAAGCAATTCCATGTCGGAAAGCATCTACGGAAGAGGCCATTCAAATGATCAAGATGGTGATATTCCCTCGATACGGCGTTCCTAGAATTTTAATGAGTGATGGTGGATCACACATTATTGGCAAGGATTTTAAAAGATGCTTGGCAAAGTTGGGAATCGAGCATAGGGTGTCTACGGCCTATCATCAACAAACAAATGGCCAAGCGGAAACATCGAACAAGCAACTCAAAGGCATCCTCATGAAGACAGTGACTAAAGGAGGAAAAGATTGGTCAAAGAAGCTAGACGGAGCGTTGTGGGCATACCGGACTGCACATAAAACACCGATAGGTATGACCCCTTATCAATTTGTCTATGGAAAAACATGTCATTTACCGATAGAACTAGAGCACAAGGCTTATTGGGCAATAAAGGAGATGAATCTTGATATTGATGCGGCACGAATAAAGCAAAGGATTCAAATAAGTGAACTTGAATAGCTAAGATTGAAGGCATATCACAATGCTAGCATCTATAAAGAAAGGATGAAGAGATGGTACGACAAAAGATTGCATAAAAAGGAATTCAATGAAGGAGACAAGGTCCTACTATACAATTCTCGATACAAGGTCTTCGGCAAAGGAAAATTGCAAAGCAAATGGGATGGACCATACGTCGTACATTCAGTATCACCATCGGGAGCGGTAACAATCATGGACGCCAAAGGAGATCAATATGTTGTGAATGGACAACGACTCAAGGTATTCCTGGAACCCGACGTTGTGCCCATTAAATACATTGACGTCTACACCTTGGATGGTGACCCGGATCGTCAAGGCTAAGCGATGAAAACAAGGTAAGTTTGTAAATAACCTTCTACTTTATTTATTTTCAGCATGCGTGTTAGTAGTAATGTTTGCTTCAAATCACCATGAATAAATATTGCCCCCTACTCATGACCTTTGGTGAGGATGGAAAATTATGCCAAGTTGATATATGATGATCGTTGCCGCTTTGCTCGACTTTGTGCTTATTTATGCATGATTAAGCTAATACTCTCATTAATGCAAATCTGAAATTAAATTTAAATGCTAGCTTAATCCTTTGTGGAGGTTATGATAAAGATGAAGACCCATAGTTTTTCTCTTCATCTCAATTTTGGATGGGTTAAAGATGATTTATTTTCGTTCTTAAAAGTTATGCTAACCTTGTCATTAATACCTCTTGCATGTTGCTCAACCTATCCAAAGCCTTATATTTAATTGAGTGCAAAAACTTAGTGTACACGATTTATTTTTGGGTGCATTGATTCAAGGCTTGATTTGTCTGGTTCGAGACTAAGAAGCTGGTCATTCCATTTTTGTGTATCTATCTTATTGCTAGCCTTTTCTATCCGTGCATTGTAAGTTTCCACATCAGAAATTTTGCAAACCTCGTCGGATATCCACCCACAAACTCAAAATATCTTTTTGTGTTTTACCTCCTTGACCACAACCCAATTCTTGAGTATGGATGAATATTTCGAGGAAGATCACAAGAATGAAGGTGCCAAAGATTTAAGTTTCATTTTGGGAGACCTCCAGGACGACATTGAGGGTGCGTGAAGGATCCCTAGAAGATTTCAAGTGTTTCTCTCCAGGAAAATTTAGGATTTTCAGTACCTACCTTGGCACAAAAACTTCGTCACCTCTTTGCCTGAGGACGTGCAATCGTCTAAGCATGGGGGGAGCTGCCAAGAAGGTAGGTACTAATGTAGTCTAGAGTTTAGGGGAGTAAAAAAAGAGAAAGAAAGAAAAAAAGAAAAGAAAAAAGAAAAAATGATGAAAACAAAGAAGAAAGAAAGATAGATAAGAAAAAAATATGTGTATATATATAAAAAAACTCCCCGACTCTCTAGGCGCATTAGGAATTTCAAGAGTATTCAAGATCAAGACCCATACTCATCTTTCCAACCATATGCAATCCGATAACGAGGACTTTGTTTGTGCCTCGGGATCACTCTTTGCCATTTGCACATGTCCACTTATCTCAAAAAGTGTGTGTTCATCTCTCCCCCCTCCTTGAAAACATTATTTTCCAATGACCTTTTTGACGAGGCTCGGTAAATCCATGAGAAGCTTGTCTTGTTTTGATAATATCCTGATTATAATATCTTGGTAGGACTAAACTTTTCCCAAAGCTCTAGATAAAGCCTTCCACTTATATAAAGTTTTGAGAGGGCAAAGGAGTAAACAAATAGGCTTGAGAGACAAGATGAGATGAGAGTTCATGAGCAAGATGCAAGGAGGTTTAAATTTTTGAACTTGGTTTAGCTCTTTCTTCATCTTACAATTCATTTCAAAATTTCTGAGATTCATTCAAAATTTGGGAGCATGATTATTTACTTGTGGGATGAGCCTATTCGATATCCACCCTCTGTAGGGATGAAGGCTAGTACACTGAAACTCTAACAAATAAATTTAGAGAGCATTATGTTTTCTTCATGTATGATCAAGTGCAGGGTGTGAACAATGAAAGGCAACAATGATATCCATTGAAGGCTTACTCGAGGACGAAAAAGGTTTAAGCATGGGGGAGTTGTTGACGGTCGACTTTGACACTCCTAGTCAATGAGTTTACCTTCAATGTTGGCATTGATTTGATATCCAATCTAATGGTACTAACCCCCTTGATAATAAGTTCGCTCTTGCATGTGGTTTTTGGAGTACGTTGTTTACGCAGGATTTAAGCACCTAAATAAGTACTTTCGGGTAAAGTTCATCAAGCACTTTATGAGAAGATAATGAAGCCAGGCACAAGTCGAGACTCGAAGTGAACATGACTCCACATGACCCAAGGACCAAAGCATGAAGCTGTAAAACTCCAGGGACCTGAGCAGAAGATGCAGGAACTTGCATGACAAGTGACCTTATCTAAACCATGGAGAAAATGACGTCAAAAGGTCGCATGCATCGGGGTGGAAACTTAGGAAGCATCAAGGAGCTCGCACGAGAAAGTTGGGCCCGAGGCGGGCCAAAAAGGCCCTGGGCTGACCAGCCCATGCGGATTGGCTCAGGCTATTTTGGCACCGCCTCGGCCTCCCCTTTGACCTAGTACCCTCTCGGGCTATTAGTAGTTCAGGGGCAAAGAGCCACGGGGAGATTCATTCGTCATCCACCGCCATAAGACCGAGAACAAGAAGGAGATTAGATCGCGAAGGGAGTACTGGTGGCCTTCATCTACTTCGGAGGATTCTACACCACGACCAGCGCTACAATGTGTAACATTATGGGGTAAAGTCCTTGTTTGTCCTAGGGGTTGAAGGGGGATCTTGAGTTGTAATCACGGAACCTATGTTTTGGATCTTTTTGCTACCATACTCATTTTTTTAGCAGTAAAGACTATGGGGGAGTTCCCCACAGCAATTTCATTAAAAAGAAAGAGCATATGTACAAGCAAAAGAAAGAGGGGGGATTACAGGGTAAACATTAGGATATTGTCTCTAACAAAGAAATAAAAGAAGCTTGTTTATCCTCCTGAACTCTCACGAGTTGGAGATAGCCCTGAGATTTAAATTTCCTAACCCAGAAGCAACTGAAGCCACACCATTGTCAAAGATAACTGAATTTCTCAAGTTCCAAATTTCCCAGGCTGCAATTAGAAAGTTTTGCTACCATACTCATGTTGATGGTGCGTTAATCTTAATGGTCAGCTTGCTTTGGGTATTCATCGCTCGTAGTCTCACGTATCGTGTTCCTTTTGCTCTTTATGCGATTACCATCGTGTAGTGACAGTGCGCGGGTGGGAAAACATAATGAACATGGTTCAAACTTTTGATCATGCATGCCTAGAACACATCAACGTCTTGTGCACTTGGTGTTCGATCACGGATTACCCTCGTGTAGTGACTAATACGCGAGAGGGAAAGGGTTGGACTCCGTGCACCTTTACCTTTGATAGATTAGATCGGGTTGTTCTTGCTAGGTGGTTACATCTTAAGTGATCCTAGATCCCTTGGACAAGCATTCTACGTTCTTGTGATCTCCTTTCCATCGCTCTCTACTTTGCTTTCTTTAATCTAGATTAGATTAAGTTCCTTACTTATACATATTTGATAAAGAGCTTTAAATCAACAACATTAGTGCTTAGTTGGGCATAGCAATCCACTTGTTCCACGAATTGATTAACCTCGGGGGATACTCTAAGGGAAAAGCTACAACCGACCCGTGCGCTTGTGGATCGTAACTTGACGCGTTATTTAACCGTCAACAGAAACACTAGTGGATCTGTGGTTGTGTCAAGTTTGTTTCGGAGCTTGTTGGGCTTAGGTGCAAACTTGTTCTTGGGTGTTGTTTGTGGTGGAATAGGAACCTCTCCAATTTTCTCATCTCTCTCACCACTGCTCTCACCAACCTTGTCAGGCCCAAGAGCCTGACCATCAAAGCGCTTGAAAGCAGCAATCATGATACCAAGCTGAGGCTCTTGACCCGACAACCAACACAACTTTCTTAGCTCATCATTCTCATCTTGTAGACAATCAACATAATGTGCAAGTTTGAAATTCTTCACAGCATGCAATTCACAAGTAGAGCAGGAAGTAGCAATGGGAGATTTCAATTCAGCCTCAAGCGAAACAATACGAGAACGAGACTCGGCAAGCTTTTCATGCAAAACATGAAAAGAGGTGCACGCCCTAGCAAACATGACAAGAAAATCATTGATTAGTGACACAACCACATTTTAGCGTCATTGATCTATGACGTTCCTAGCTGATCTCGTCATAATATTTCGCTTCCGAGCAAATTTAGTGACAAAAAAAACTTTCGTCATTACAGTTGGTACTGTAGTCGGGCATTCCCTGTTCCTTGCTGTTTTGTGACGCCATAAGCTCTGAAAAAACATCATAAATCAAAATCGGTCCCTCATGTAAGCATTATTTTAAAAATAGAGTGTTCCAAGTCGTCATAAAATTCAGTAGGGTCCCAAATGTAAGCATTCTTTCGAATTAGAGTGTCCCAAGTCGTCATAAAATTTTCCAGGGTCCCACATGTAAGCATTTTCGCCAGGTCAGCGGAGGCCAGGTCACGAAATGTTTCAAAAACAACTTGCCATTGCAAGGGTTCGAACTAGAGACCTATAGGAACAAGACTGCGTTGTTTACCACTACACAACTTCTTGGCTGTGTTATTTTAACAGGAAACACTTTCCTTATAGTTGTGTCAGGTGAATCTTTAATATAAATCAGTAATTCGCAGGTGAAACGCTTCACTGCCTTCGCAAAGACTCTCGACTTTGCTACGCGCAGATCTACAACAGCTCGTGGTAGGAATGGCGGATTCTGCGGTGATGAGAGGGTGGTTTATGCGCCACCTCCCGGCTATGAGTTCATGAAACAGGATGACAATGTCAGTCCTCTAGTTTGAGCCACTATATTTTCCCCTATCGACTTTGGGATGCGGATTTCTCGATTTGGGGATCTAGAGGATTGATGACCATACACAATAGATTTAGATTTCACCGTACACTCAGATTTGAATTGCAATTGGTGTTAGCAGTTGATCGGCTATAGATAATCGGTGTTAGATTCAATTAGTTTTCGATTTGCATCATTTTATGAATTGATAGGTTCTTGTATTTTACTAGCTTCCGGTGGTGGCTCAGTCCACTGATTTCGTTACATCGGAGCCTCCTAACGCTGATCTTATCCTTGTGGATCCTTATAACAAGTACCAGCATGGGTATGCTCTCCTTGTTAAGGAAAGCTTCACCGCCCTTGGGCGCCGGTATGCAACCTGTGGTCAGATAAACAATAACTTGTTCAAATTTCAATAGACTTATAGTACTTGTACTCTTGATATTAGTGTTGAAAATGGACAATTTTATGAACATATATGTATTTAGTGTCTGCAGCCTGAAGGAAAACAATGTCAGACATTTGTTTGGATTGATCCTGAATGGGATGGTAGGACTAAAGCTGTTCTGAATAAGCTAACATGCAGGATAGCAAAAGCTAAAGAGGAAGCAAGGTCATGGAAAGATGAATGCAGAAAGGCTAACATGAAGCTTGGAGATTGAAAATTTGATGCTTCAAGATACTACCACTGAGCTTCAAAAGGTGAAGAAGGGTAAGCCAACACAGCTGGAACATGTCCAGGTGTTCATGGAAATGGAATTGAATAATAGGTAGTTACGATTATTGGAACAATTTTTAATGATGAATAACCATGACATGCCATCTTATGAAACTTGTTGCTGATGTTTTCTTCAGTTCACGTAAACGACCCTCAAAATTTATCGATTTAACTGAAGCTTGAAGCCGAGGTGGAGAAGGTGAATGGACAGCTGCAGGAGGCCAGACATAATATTAGGGAGTTATATGCGGGGAGAATTGACGATCTATTGATGTCTTAAGGAACATGTTTCTACCTCATCATCTTATGATGTTTGCTACTTGGTGGTGTAAACTTTGCGGTGATGAGTTGCTTTGAGATGCCATCTTATTATGCCGATTTGGTTTTATCTATTTCAAATTGAGTCGAGCACACTCATCATTCTGAATTTATTTTGTTGATGTTTTGCTAGTCCGGTATGTTGATGTTTTGCTAGTAGGACCTTCCTGAGTACACTCACCATTCTGAATTAATTTTGTTGATGTTTTGATGGTCCGATTTGTTGATGTTTTGCTGGAAGGACCTTCCTCAGTAACAATCGCGAAACTGCTTATTTCCTATTGTCGTTCCAAGTCATCATAAAATGGAGGTCCCACATGTAAACATTTTCGCTAGGTCACAAAATGTTGCAAAAACAATTTGCCATTGCAAGGGTTTGAACTAGAGACCTATAGGAACAAGACTACGTTGTTTACCACTGCACCACTTCTTGGTTGTGTCAATTTAATAGGAAACACTTTCCTTATCGTTGTGTAAGGTGAATCTTTAATATAAATCAGTAATTCGCAGGTGAAACGCTTTACTGCCTTCGCAAAGACTCTCAACTTTTTCTACACGCAGATCTGCAACAGCTCGTGGCAGGAATGGCGGATCCTAGAGGTGATGGGAAGATGGATCCGCTGCCACCTCCCAGCTACAAGAAGCTGAAACAGCTCGACAAGGTCAGTTCTCTGGTTTGAGCCACTATATTATCCCCTATAGTCCTAGGGATTTCTAGATTTGGGGATCTAACGGTTTGATGAGCATATACACTAGAATCAGATTTCATCGTACCCTCATATTTGCACTTCGTTTGGTGTTACAAGTTGATAGGCTATAGACAATTCATAGGTGTTAGATTCAGTTAGTTTTCAGTTTGCATCGTTTGATGGATTGATAGGTTCTTGTATTTTACTAGCTTCTAGAGGTGCTTGAAGCCACTAAAGCTGGGCTGCAAGAGGTGAAGAGAGACCTGCAAGAACAACAAGGCAGAGAAATCATGGCGCAGCAAGAGCCTGTAAAATACAAGGAGCCGTGTTAGGAAATTTTAAATAAAACTATGCAAGAGATGAGGAAATTCAAGGAGATGGCTGACCAATTGTTACATGAACAATTGCAACAGACCAACAAATAGAAGAAGACGTGTGCCCATATGTTACGCCAGGACAATGCCTTGTTGAAAGAAATGGGTGAGATTGTTGACCAAGAGTCGAAAGACCTGGTACTAGACTGGAAGGCAAAACCTGAAGAGGAGGCAAGGTCTTGGAAGGAAGAATGCACAAAGGCAAACATCAAGCTTAAAGCAACTACCACTGAACTGGAAAACGTGAAGGGAAAGCTGAAACATGCCATCGATGTGATGGAAGTGTATGAGCAATCAGTTGAGCAACTAATTATCGAGATCGAGAAGGAGAAGCAATCAATACAATGGGGGTGTTATCCAGATGGAAAAGGAGAAGCAACGGATATTGTGCGAGAAAGATAAAAATAGGTAGTGCTTGATTATTATGAAACTTGTTCCTTGTTGATGTTTAATTACTGGTTGTTGCTCCAGTGCACTTCATAGTGATGAACTGCCATGACACGTAGTGTTATGAAACTTGTTGCTGCTTATGTTTCCTTTAGGTCAGCCAAGCGAAAAAGGGATCAACAATGGGAAGGATCCTCAGAAGCTAACATGAAGCTTGAGGCTACTGCCGCTGAGCTGCAGAAGGTGAAGGGACAGGTGCAAGGTGGAGCTATGGAAGGAGAATCAACACCTACAGATGTAAATTGATGATCAGTTCTTATCGTTATGATTACAAATGGGTGGTTATGATTATTGTGAGAATTGTAATGATGATCATCCTATGATGTTTGCTACTTGGTGTTGTGAGCTTTGTGGTCATGAGTTGAGAAACTTGTTGCTACTTGGTGTTGTGAACTTTGTGGTCGTGAGTTGAGAAACTTGATGCTACCTGATCATAATATGATGTTTGTTGCTCGGTGGACGACAAAGGTCCGGTCTGTTGATGTTTTGCTGGAAGGACATTCCTGAGTAACGATCGCGTAACTGCTTGTTTCCTACTGTGGTTCCAACTCATCATAAAATTTAATAATGTCCCACAAGTCAGTCTGATAAATAAATGGAGGAAAATTAAAAGGATACAATGTCAATAGTAGGGGTCGAACCCGCGACGTTTCATCCTGAAAAGGGGGCTTGCCAGCACGCTCCTGTGGGTCATTGTGGCACAGATCTAGCCTAAAGGCGTTGGTGTGCAGATCTACAACCCGCAGTGGGAATGGCGGATCCTCGCATCGAAGGGAGGAGAGTGAGCTACAGTCAGGTCAGTACACTATTTTGTGCCTCTGCTTTCCCCTTTCGTCAGAGGGAAGTGATATTTGGAATTGGGGATTTCGGTTGAAGCACGATTGTTGTTACAAGCTGATTGATAGGCTTTCGTTAGAAAGTGCAAAACTAAGCATTGATTTTAAGTTGCAATGAATTGTTTTGAAGCATCTGTGCACTCCAGCATCTTCTTCCATAGGTAGTTACTACTCGGAGACATCTTCCTACAATAGTAACCATTGGCACCCTAAAGACAAGTGCAAACACGGGTTGAGAGCTGTGGTGAATTATGCTTGGACCTTTCTCAACCCTGGCCGTCAGTTTGCTGGCTGTCCAAAAGTAATGGCTAGTTGGCTACCTGCTTATGTGGTTCCTGTGGTCAATGGCGATTGTTACTGGGGCGTTTGATTTGCAGGAAGAAAACGAGCAATGTGATTACTTCTGCTGGATTGATCCAGAATGGGATGAAAGGTCATATGCTGTTATGGTGAAGCTCATGAAGAAAAAAGCGAAAGCTGAAGAGGATGCAAAGCAGTGGGAGGGAGAATTGGGAAATGCTAACTGTGAGCTTAGAGAGATTAGGAATGAGCTCAAAATAGCGCGACAAAAACTTTAGAAGGCTATCGCCGAGCTGAAGTCAATTGGGAATTATAGGCAAAATGTCAAACTCGCACATGTGCTGCTTGCTTTATTTGTTGTTTTCGCGGGAATGGCGGTATTGATGCTCGGTGGCAAGGCTAATTAGATGTATCGATCACGTATTCTGCAAGTGTCACTTTGGTATTGTGAATATTGTGTCGATCATGTATTCTGAACATTGTGCCTTATGCTTCTGAGCATTATACTGATGATGTATTGGCAAAATCGACCAAGAAATGTGCGGCAGTTATTATCCACCACATTGTACTGACCATTTAGTCCGTCCTGTTCACATTTCCAAGAACGTAATTTCCGTTAGGTTCACCAATAGTCATAATGAATTATTATTGTTATCCCGAAATCAACAGAGGAGCAGCGATGATTGTTTTGGGTGGCGAAGGAGCGGTGAATTTACTGTAAATGCAGAGAAAGGAACGGTGGATTTGTTGCAAATGGGGCATTCATCAATTTCTTCCGCCTACAGTATAGAGAACCTTTTTGCAATTGCATCTCCTACTCTTGGAAGGAAGATCTGTGAGAGTACAGTGCTCTTTTCCAAGTCTCTGTATCAATTTGAATGTGCATTTGACCTGGCACTCTGATGTTTGATCAAACTATTTCCAGGATGCCGGTAGGTCAGTAATCATGTCGTCGAGGCAGTTGCCGTTGTCGTTGGTGGTGCTCCCTACCGAGGTGAACATTGACATCGTCGGCCACCTTGCTGCAACCTTGTAGCGGGCCATGGACGACCTCCGCAGCCTATGGGCGACCTACCGAGAGATGCATCGCGTGTGCAAGAACACGGTCGTTGGTCGGCGTGTGGCGCTAGAGCGATTTGCCGCCGAGCTGCAATGGAATGATCTCAAGGGCTACAACACCCTCCTCGATTGCTTGACCCGCATAAGAAACACGGAGGCATGTGTCCTCTCCGGGATAGACATCTTGTTTGGGGAAAACTACAGCTCCCAGTCATCCATCGCCAAGCTCAAGGAGGCCGCCCAGGCTAGGCACAATGCCGATGATGATGACACTACGAGGCGGTACATCAGACAGGTCGAGGGCGAGGAAGAATCGGCGGCCGCAACATCTATGATGTTGCAGACGAACAAGGGTTGCCTACGGTGTCGTGAGGCAGCCTTAGAGGTGATCTGGAAAGTGACGTGGTGCTGACGTGCAACACTGGCACCACCATTGGCGCGCGGCAATTGTCAGTGCGCAGGTGGCCTGTGCTTCAAGATGAGCTGGGAAGAATGGTCACATTTTTGTAACGAGGAACGTAGAATTCACGTCGAATGTGATCTGTTCTTTAGCAAAATAATTGGATATCTGCATCCAAACAAATTAAACCTTGACATGTGAGACTGATTTTGGATATCTTTTGTTTCTAGATCAATCCCTGATATTTGCTCTGTTTCTATCTCTCTTCCTTGCTTCCCGTGTAGCAATCTTTACTTGCACACGCATTGACGTGATGGAAACCAACTTCTGGTCTTCCCCCATATATTCACCACGGCTAGTAGTTGGAATAGTTTATCGCCATTTGGAGAGGTGGAAAATCAATATTTGACAATTTAAAAATAAATAATGTGATCAAATTTTCACTATCTCAAAAACTAAATCCATAATCAGGTTTGCCCAATTCAAAACAAACAACTTTTGCCATGAAAGGAATGAAAATTTTTGTCCGGTCTGTTAATGTTTCCTAAACACAAACATCCGTCCATTATTGTGCCCATGTTATATTGCCTATTTCATTGCCACCAAAGGATCAAAAATAATTCTCTGGCCTGTTCATGTATCCTGAACCCAAACATCCGGTCCTGCCCGGGTTGTATTGCCTATCTCATTGCATGATTTCATTTTGTTGTTACCAAGCATGACTCATCAACAAGGAAAATTGAAGTCGTGGTTCAAACTCTAAGTCAGCTTGCTTGTCTTAACGATTCTTTCCTACTAACCAAGTCTTGGAAAAACAAATCTTTGCTAGATGGGGTAGTGTACACTAGATAGAGCAGACACAGTTTTACTGAAAGCCAATTTGTTGCCCATCACTTCAATTTGCTCTACCTAAGGCACGGCTTCACCTTCGGATTCTGCACATTTTTGGCTCTCCCTAAGAAGGATGATATCATAGCTCACCTTGTCCAAATTTAAAACAAGCATCTTTTGCCATCAAATGATTAAAAATATTTCTCCGATCTACTCATGGTTCGTAAACCTAAACATCCAACCTCCTTTTGTGCCCTTCTTCTATTGCCTATCTCATAGCAAATGCTTTAGTCCGGTCTGATAATGTTTCGTATACTAGAATAACCGGTCTCGTGGCAACATTCGATCTCATCATGTTTGAGTGAATTATGTTTGCTCCAAGTTCAACGAGATTGCAAATTACGCACCTAGGCCATTTGCCTGACACGATCCCCGATACGACCCTACGCCTTTCCCTTGGCAAATGAGATCTATTAATATATACTAGAAAACACTTTTACATCTCCTCAACATAAGAAAACCCCATCGGCATCTCCTCCTCTCGGCACAAGAAGACCCCATCGGCATCGCCTCCTATCGGCGCAAGTACCGTCGTCCTCTCTCCCAATTCAATTGATTTCTTTGTCCTTTCAACCTTTTCCGCCTCTTTGAGCAAACTAATTTCTATGTGCCTTTCAGAGGATCTCCCCCAATGGCCGGCGACAATCATTGCGTGCCTCTTGTGGAGCTCGCTCTCCTATCATCCGTGCCAGAGAAAGCTTTAGCGGGGCCGAGATGCGGCGACTACGGCAGGATAGAAACACCTTAATGGATGGCCAAGCCGATGGGGCCCAGCACGCTCTGTGCCGACTGCGGCCTTCGTCGCTGGCATGTCGGGCAGCGATAGGACAGGCGTTCTCATCGGAGCAATAAAACCACGATTCATGTCTCACCATCGCCACCAGAAGCTGGCGTGCAGTGGGTGGAGTGCTCGAGAGGCCGGGCTGGTGGCACGTGGCAACTATGGCCCTCCACTCCGCCATTGATGTCAAGTGCACCTGCCGCGTCGACTATCCTGGAGAGCTCAGGCGCACGGCCATTCCCGTCCCGGCTCCACAGGCCAGCGGCGTTACCAGCCGCTCGGCCATTGATGTCAAGTGCACCCGCTGCTTCGACTGTCCTGGAGAGCTCAGGTGCACAGCTGTACCCGTCACCACCAGAAGCAGGCATGCAGTGGGTGGAGTGCTCGAGAGGCCGGGCTGGTCGCACGTGGTTCTCGTGGTTGTCTACTCGGCTACTCATATCAAGTGTGCCCACCTCGTCGACTGTCCTGGAGAGCTCAGGCGTACAGCCGTTCCCGTTCCTACTCGACAGGCCGGCGGTGTTGCCAGCCGCTTGGCCATTGATGTCAAGTGCGCCCACAACGCCGACTGTCCTGGAGAGCTCAGGGGCACAGTCGTTCCCATCCCTGCTTGAAACATCGGCGGCATTGCCAACCGCTCAGCCACTGATGTTGGAGCCGTTCCTGCTCGACGGCGAGGAGGCGCCTTTGATCCTCGACGACCCAGACTAGATGAAAAGCTAATTGCCAACAATAACAAGTGTCACTTTGCTATAATGCTAATTAGTAGTTTTTGATTAAGTTTGGTCCCTCCGTATTTGATTATGCTGATTGTAAGATCAGAGAACTCTGTTTCCTCCTATGGAGTACTTTGGATGGATGTTCGTTCGAAAAATGTGAACCTATTTTGCCAACAAATCAACAAATAATTTAGTTTGATCTTGTCTTTTTTTAATAGTAACATCCGCCCGTTGCCACCCTTGTGCCACAACTTCCCATGGAAGGTGGTTGCCATCATCAGGAGATCACAGATGTGTTGGTCATAAGGCGCGGGGACCCGCACATCAGCCCCTCAATGGTAGAAGATGAGTAGAAGCCACTCAAGACTCAAGAGGCGCCCGTTGCTTACCTTCTCACCGAAGCGGCGCAACTTCCCAAGCAAGGCAAGTAACTCCACATAAATCGTCATTCCTACCCCACCATCGGCTTCCTCGCCAGTTCCGAACAACTCTACCACTTCCCAAACACTCGTGTCTCACTCCTACTGTCGGACCGATGCAATGAAGCGATCAGGCTCCCCATCACGCAGGCTATCCCCCACCGGTTCCCCGTCGTGCCTGCTATCCCTCACAGGTTCCCCGTCGCGCTGGCTATCCCCCACTGGTTCCCCGTCGTGCCGGCTATCCTCCACCGGTTCCCCGTCGCACCGGTTATCCCCCACTGGCTCTCTGTCACGCTGGCTCTCACCCTCGCCCTTCAACCGATCCTCCGATGCCACAACCTCTTCACGCACCCGTGACTAGGTGCCGCCACGTGACGACCAGCACTTCGCCCTCATGTTCATAGAGGCGTTGTGGGGCCACATCCACGGCACGTCGTCGCCGCACTCCGACGCCGCCAACATCGACTCGTAGCTCGTTGCTGCTTTGCCATGAGCCGGTGCTGGCTCACTGGCAGATTCCCAGCCTCCTCCACCGTCGCCGCCACCGCCCTCCGATGACGCCAACGTCGAACCACCGTCGATCGCCGAGGGTTTGCCAGGAGCAGGTGGTGGCTCGTCGGCGAATATCCAGCCTCCTTCACCGTTGCCACCTCGGAAGCTTACATTTACGGTTATCATTCCTGCTGGTGAGTTTGACTCTGACTACTACTCCCAAGCTGACACAGACTCGTTTGAGGACCGTCTCCACGGCTACATCCCTCTGGTCCCCTGGGGTGATGCTTTGCGCATATTCCGAAGCACCAACGACACGTACAGGTGCCCTGTCTGCCCCAACCTTTTGCACCAGTGGGGCAAGCTGAATGAGGTCAAGGACCATGTCCTTGGGATAGCCAAGTCTGCACGTCTGAGGCAGGACTACAAGAAGAAGTGGAGCCGCCACCGCGTCGTAACCAGGAATGAGGGATGGATGGAGTAGATGGAGTGAGCGAGCCATGCCGGTGAAATATCTATGTTGTTATGTTATCTGTGATGTTAATTAGTGTCTTTAGATTTCGTTGGAACATTGTCTTATGTATGTGAACTTTGTGATGCTGTGTTATCAGTGATGTTAATTAGTATCGTTAGATTTCGTTGGAACATTCTCTTATGTATGTGGACATTGTGATGTTTAATTAGTAAGTTTAGAATGGACTTTGTTTCCTACTTTGGATGGATGTTCGTTCAAATAATGCAATTATATTTTCCTAATAACAAATCAATGAACCATTTAGTCCGGTCCTGTCACTTTTGCAGATCAGTAAGATCCGGCCGTTGTTGGTGTTTTAACCCGGCAACCTCCCAAGGGGAGTACCCGAGGTAGATGTTTGTGGCCTCGCCGAGATCGAGAACTCAAAGAAGAGACACGTGGCACACAATTTAGACAGGTTCAGGCCGCGAGGTGAGTAATACCCTACGTCCTGTATGTTGCGTAGCTCTGGATTGATTGGGTGTGTTTACAAGATGATGCAGATGAAGAGATAGGGGTCCCTGCCTCGCCTTATATAGTCCGGGAGGCAGGGTTACAAGTCGGTTGGAGGGAGAGAGTTCTAGACGTACACGGGTAGGAGTACTCTGCATGGATCCGGACATGCCTAGTTTCCTATCTGAGTACTAGCCCTCTGGTTGCCTTGTGCTTCACGGCGACTTGTACCGTGCAGCCCAAGTTGAGTAGTCCTAGGGGCCCACACAGTAGTCGGTCCTGGTACCCGCCTAGGTAGTGGGCCCAGGGATGTCCATACGACAAGCCTCCGAGTACTTTGTAGTCGAGCAGGATGTCTTCGAGTAGTCTTGATGGCCTTGGCGAGTAGTCCTTGAGCGTCCCCGAGTTCCACAAGCCGAAAGTCCTCAAGAATGCTTGAATCATCCTGAGGCTGGAAGGTACTCCAGCTAATCTTTGAGTAGTCTTGAAGTCTTCTCGAGCAGTCCCCAAGCGTCCCCGAGTGCTTCTCTCGATGGTCTTCAATAGTACTCATGATGTCTTGATGAAAAACCATATGGAAAATGTGATTCAAAGAATTGCATTCCATATGGAATGTAGCCCCCAAGCCTTAGGTCGAATTGTAGATTCAAGCTGAGGGTCAATCTGAAGTTCTGCCAATCTTATCTCGAAAAATCCGGAGAAAAAACCAAAGGACACATGGCATGGAGCCCCCGAGCCTTGAGTCGAGTACTTCTCTCGAATTGAAGGGTCATCTTGACTGTAGAATGTGTCCGGAGTGCATCCTTGATTTGGTGCAACTCACAGATTCCATCGATCGAAGTCGAGCCCTCGAGATTGAGAGCTTCGAGTACTGGAAGGTGAAGAGTCAGCCCATCGCGCTGAGTCAGCCGCCGGGAACTTTAGCCGCCCGCCCGGCACTGAGCCGCCCAGTGGCTTATAAATAACGAGGCATCCCCTTAGGGTTTTCTACTCCCAGCAGTTGCAATCTCCAGATCGCCTCCTCCCTTTACTCCTGCTGCCACAGCCACCGCTGAGTAGATTTAGATCTACTTCCGTGCCGCCGCTGTAGTCCGCCCTCCCCTGCAGCCCCCGAGCGAATGCGAGTGAAAACACTCGTGACTGGGAGGATGAAGGCGTCACCGTCGAAGAGCACCAAGACTGGCGTGTCGAAGAAGAGGAGCCGCGATGAGGCCGGCGATGCCGGTCAGTCGTCGTCGTTGCCGCCTTCCTCCACCCCGCCGAATCCGTCGAAGGAGTGGAAGAAGGCGAAGCTGAAGACCGAGGACCTCCTCACCCTGGTCAACAGCGGATTCCTCCGTGAGAAGGAAATAGATCTGTGGTGCGTCGCCACTGGAGATCCGTACCCGATGGACAAGAATCCGGATGAGATCCCGATGTTCACGCGATTCGTGGAGCGCGGACTCGCACTGCCTGCAAGGGACTTCTTCAAGGGGACGCTCCGGTACTATGGGATCGAGTACCTCAACCTCAACCTCAACGGTATCTTCCACGTCTCCATCTTTGTCCATTTTTGCGAGGCGTTTGTGGGGATCAAGCCCCACAGGATCCTGTTCCGGAAGTTCTTCCGGCTGAAGCCGCAGCCGAGCACAGACGACACCCGAGTAGTAGGAGGTGCCGGGGTCCAGATGCGCAAAGATGCCGCCGGGCAGTATTTGCCGTACAAGCTAATTGACTCCAACCAAGATTGGAAGTCAAAGTGGTTCTACATCAGCAACCACCACCCGGAGCTGCCGAAGCCGAGTGGTCACCAACCGAAGCAAGTGCTGTGGTGGAACTCAGAGCCCACCATGCAAGAAGGCCTCCAGCTGCCTGTGTTGCTGGAGAAGATCAAGACCATGAGGGAGGCTAGACTGAGGGCCGAGCATGTGGCCTTCAGTTTAATGAAGAGGAGAGTGCAGCCACTGATGGCACGAGACCATCTCGGCTACGAGTACACCGGCGCTGAAGATACTTCTCGGATGCCCGATGGAGAAGTCGATGATGACGTGATCATCGAGCGACTGGGGAAGATCTTCAAGGATATGCTCGCGTTCACACCGTGCCCCGTGCCAGAGTACTCCGCGGCACGGCCGTCGAATGAGGTTAGTAGTCGTTGCTAAAGACCCCGAGTACTAATTGCATGTGTAGTCGTACTTATGCTTGCTTGGTCTTGTAGGACGATCTGAAGAAGTACATCTCCATGCTGCCCTCCCCCCCGCAGCTTGAGAAACAAGCATAGGGGAAGGCGGAGCCCAAAGCGAAGGAGCGCCGGGAAGTTGGCGAGGGCGATGATGCCGTCGTCATTGAGGACACCTCCAACGACGAAGACAAAGAGACGATGCAATAGCGTTTCCAGCTCCGCTCTAGGTTCAACCGAGCTGGGATGCCGCATGTGCCAGTAGTTGAGAAACCGTCCAGCCTTGAGGCGGACTTGCCACTCCCACCGAGGAAGCCTCGCAACGTGGCGCACAAACACGCCGTGAAGAAGCTGAAGGTGTCGGAAGCCACCAGACAAGAGGAGAGTACCGTGACTAAAGTAGTCAAGTACTGATCATGAGTAGTCTGTTCCTGACGGCTTGTCTTGTGTTGTTGCAGGACATCCCTTCCTCGGACCCTACTGCCCAGGATGAGGAAGAAGTCTGGGAGATGGTGGGGGCGATGGCAGGGGGAAATACCAGCCCGCCTCCGGCTACTGAAGATGTTGTGCCGGAAGAGGCACAGGAACAAGCCGCGACTGTGGAGAGCCATCCACAGCCGTCGACTGAAGAAGTACAAGGTCCTCCTCCTGTAGTGGCCGAGGCTGTTGGGCAGCCAGAGGAGAGGGAACAGGAGCCTCCTGTTGAGGCAGGAGCCGCCAGCGAGCCTGGCATTGTAGACATCACCAGTCTGCTGGGCGCCCCAACCGTCACTGTCGTGCGGTTATCGCTGTAAGTACACGGAGTCCTCGAGTAGTCAGTTTCCGGCAATTTCATGTTGCTGACTCAGTATCTCATGATGCAGGAATTCCACTGACTTGTCGTGGGATGGGGCAGAGACTAGCGTGCCTACCGATGGTGAGAATCGCTCGGCGGAGGCACGAGAACCCCCGCCGCCGCCCCAAACTGAAGCCACAACAGAGCCGAGGCTTGAGGAAGCCACCCTGGTAGAAGGTGTGTATCCTGGTTATCACGAGTACTTGTCATGTAGAGTAGTCGTAGCCGCCACATGTTGCTGAATTGATCTTAACAGGACCACAAGCCGAAGAAGCGGTGATCCCTGAGGCAGTAGCCATGGAAACGGCTACTGTTGAAATGACGGCTACTGAGCCAGTTGCCGAGCCGGTGACTTCTACAACCCCTGAGCCAAGGGCGGAGGCACGGGTTGACCCGCAGCCCGAATCAGGGACTGAAGTCGTCGTCCGCGAAGCGATGGTGGAGGACGTGACGCCGCTTCGCTCGGCGCCGATGCCAGAGACTGGGACCTCGAGCCGCGGAGGCCTCGAGTTGCTGGACGATGATCTGATCGACTTGGCCTTCGTGTCTCTGAGCATGGAGTCATGGCGTCGCATGGAGCAGTGGATCAAGGTACATTACGAGTACCCGAAGTAGTCTTGCATCATTGAGTACTGAGTACTAACAGAGCTTTTGATCTTGCGCAGGGCCTGGTGGAGAGGTCCCGCTAGAAGACCGAGCTCTTGAAGGGGTACGGTGACATGGTCATCCAGGCTGAAGCTCTGGAGAAAGAGCTGGACAAATCGAAGAAACACTCTGCGCTGCTCCAATCCAAGCTTGATGGCGCCTTCGCCCAGTACCATAACGAGGTACAAGACATGCAGGCGAAGAAGGATGACTTGATCAAGAAGAACAAGACTCTACACCAGAAGAACAAAGGTGCCTTCCGCCGCAATCATCGAGTACTTGTTGCCTATGTGTAGTCTGACACTATTGACGAGTTGTCTGCAGATCTTGAGGCTACTGTCGACCGGCTGAAAGCTTTCGAGACGAACCTCAAGAACATCGTGTACTGGGAGACCGACCGCCGAGAGGCAGCCGAGTACCAATACGCACAGATGCGCCATGAGTGCATCATGTGGATGGAGCTCCGTGAAGCCTCCGATCTTGACCTTGTGCATTGTTACAAATCTCTGCAGAAGCTCAATGAAGATTGCGAGAAGCTGCAGGCGCAACTGAAGGAACTTGAAGAAGCCGCACTTCCCATTGCAAGATTGTTGGTCCCACACCCAGGTGGGCCTAAGATAGCGCCTCTGGTAGATAGGCTGAAGGAAGCCCCCGGGCGCCTTGCGACGTACGTCAAGCACTTGGCGAAGTCGATACCAAACCAGGTACTCGCCTACATGAAGTCGTACTTTCCAAAGGCTCCAGTGGATGTGGTAGCTGGCGGTCTTGTGGCGAACTGCACGGACGAGCAATACAAGACCCTGCTGGAGGAGATGGCGCCTATCGCAGAACAAGTCACGGATAAGCTGAACCTTCAGTAGATGTACCGGTAAAAGTAGTTCATTTATAGAGTAGTCGATGTAAGACGAACAAATTAGTTAAGAACTTGTTTGAATATGATTGAAGTTGGTCCACTTCTGAATTGTAATGGGTACTTGTTGCCGCAGCTTGCATCGAAGCTTGCGGAGTACCGAACCATTGAAGAGGCAGTGAGTAGTAGTACTCAGTAGAATCCGCCTAGTTAAGAGGCACAGTAAACAAGTTGAGTAGAATCGAACTTTTATTACTGATGGAAGAGTACACCTGGGTGGCCAGGGCCGTTACGAATAGGAAGTCACCAGGACCCGGAGGCCGCCTACGGCTAAGTGATTGCTAGGGTCCTTGGACCGCTTACAGCTATAGATCCGTTAGTAGCCGTTGTAGCTGGATCGAAGGGGTACATGGTCCGTAGACCGCCGCCAAAGCCCTTAGGCTATGCGCAGCCCAGGATCCGTTAGTAGCCGTTAGTGCTGGATCCTGGATAGAGGTAGTCCGTAGACTAGTGCTAGGACCGAGAGGCCGCTTACAGCAAGGAGTCCGTTAGTAGCCGTGTAGGCTGGACCCGTGGATAAGTAGTCGAGCGACTACGCGTAGAAGCGACATAGCTGGTCAACATTCCACGAGTTGCTGATGTCGTCACCTTCAAGTGTCTAAAGACGATAGGAGCCCAGTTTGGTCACCTTGGAGACTGAGAAGGGACCTTCCCAGGGCGAGCTGAGCTTGTGTAGTCCATCCGTGTTCTGAATGCGACGGAGAACTAGATCGCCGATGTTGAAGGAGCGTTACTTGACGTTGCGATCGTGGTAGCGTCGAATACCCTCTAGGTACCTTGCTGACTGGACAAGGGCAGCGCAGCGGGCTTCTTCGACGTTGTCGATATCAACCCGTCGACTGTCTTCTGAGATGCCTTCGTCGTATTATTCTACTGCCGGGGATTCCCACATCACATCGGCGGGTAGAATAGCTTTAGAGCCGTAGACCAAGAAGTAGGGCGACTGCCCTGTTGGCTTAGTAGGTTGAGTACGAAGACCCCAGAGTCGGTTGGGTAGTTCCTTGATCCATTTGCCTCCTTTGGTGTTAGCTGCATCGTGCAGTCGCTTCTTGAGGGCGTCGAGTACCATCCCGTTGGCGCGCTCTACCTAGCCGTTAGCACGTGGGTGGGCGACTGAGATGTATCGGACGTCGATCCTGGTATTCCTGCAGTACCCCCAGAACTGATGGTTGTTTAATTAGAACCCAGGTCTGTGATGATGCGATGGGGTAGCCCATAGCGGTGCACGAGTTCATCCTAGAAGTCGAGTACTATGTCGGCCTTAGAGCAGGTGACTGGCTTGACTTCGATCCACTTGGTGAACTTGTCGATGGCAACTAGAACTCTGTTGAATCCTCCTGGCGCAGTTGGCAGAGGCCCAATCATGTCGAGCCCGCAGCAGGCAAAGGGCCAGGTTGGCGGTATGGTGACTAGCTTGTAGGCTGGGACGTGTTGCTGCTTGGCAAAGAATTGGCACCCTTGGCACCTTCTGGCGAGTTCTTCGGCGTCGCCCAAAGCTATGGGCCAATAGAAAGCTCGTCGGAAGGCTTTGCTCACCAGCATACGGCAGGACGCGTGGTTGCCACAGACACCCTTGTGGATCTCCTCCAAGATGTCCTTGCCTTCTTCCCGGGGTATGCACTTCATGAGTACTCCAGAAGTCGCACCCCGCCTGTAGAGCTTATCCCCGACTAGTACGTAGGTCTTGGCTCGTCGGACGAGTTGTTCTGCCTCATTCATGTCGGAAGGAACCTTCTGCTTGCGGATGTAGTCGATGAAGGGTTGTCTCCAGTCCACATCGATCATCATGACCTCCTGACTGGGTCGTGATGGCCTGGGGTCAGTGGTCATTGGCGCCAGCTCCGGGATGGATGGCGTGTGAAGCTCGTGGACGAAGACTCCAGCTCGTAGAATCAAGCTTCGACAGGACGTCCACTGCAACATTGTTGTCGCGGACGACGTGATGGAACTCGAGACCATAGAACTTGTTGTCGAGCTTGCGGACTTCTAGACAGTAGGCGTCCATGTTCTCCTTGTTGCGGTCCCAAGAGTCGTTGACTTGGTTGATAACCACTGCGGAGTCGTCGTAGACTAATTGCCGCTTGATGCCTAGTGAGATTGCGAGTCGGAGCCCACGTAGCAGGGCTTCGTACTCGGCTTTGTTGTTTGAGACCTTCCAGAAGATCTGCAGGACATACTTGTGTTGTTCACCCTTTGGAGAAATCAGAAGTACCCCTACGCCTGCGCCCTCGAGCTTGAGTGAGTCGTCGAAATACATCACCCAATGCTCTGGTCGCTCTGTTGGTGTGGATAGTTGATTCTCCCGCCACTCTGCCATGAAGTCGACTAGTGCTTGGGACTTGATAGCGGTGCGCGGCTTGAAGTCGATCTTGAGAGCGCCAAGCTCGACCACCCACTTGGAGATTCTCCCGGTAGCATCCTGGTTGTGGAGTTTGTCGCCAAGCGGGTAGTCGGTGATGACGGTGATCGAGTACTCCTAGAAGTAGTGTCTTAGCTTCCGCGAAGTGATGAGTACTACGTAGAGTAGCTTCTACACCGGTTGGTACCGTGCCTTGGACTCGGACAGCACCTCGCTGACGAAGTAGATTGGTCGCTGGACTGGGTAGGCGTGGTCTTCTTCTTGCCGCTCAACGATGATGGCGGTACTAACCACATGAGTAGTTGCAGCGAGGTAGAGCAGTAGCTGCTCCTATTTGCGAGGAGTCGTGAGGATCGGTGGCTTGGACAGGAAGTCCTTAAGCTGTGTCAGATCTTGATCAGCCTCCGCGGTCCACACGAACTTCTCTTGGTGCTTGAGTAGCTTGAAGAAGGGTAGTCCCCGTTCTCCGAGCTTCGAGATAAATCTGTTCAGGGCCGCCATGCATCTGATCAGCTTCTGGACATCCTTGATGCAGGTTAGAGCTTTCATGTTGGTGATGGCGGAGATCTTCTTGGGATTAGCTTCGATGCCGCGATGGTTGATGAAGAAGCCGAGTAGTTTCCCTGAGGGTACGCCGAAGACGCACTTGTTGGGGTTGAGCTTCCACTGGTACTCCCACAGGGATGCGAAAGTCTCTTCAAGATCGGTGATGAGCGTATTTGAATTTCTGGTCTTGACGACCACATCATCCACGTAGGCTTCGACGTTCTTGTTGAGCTGCTTCTTGAAGCAGGCCTGGATAGCTCGTTGGTAAGTGGCGCCGGCGTTCTTCAACCCAAACGACATCGTCGTGTAGCAGTAGGCGCTGAACGGGGTGATGAACGCGGTCTTCTCCTGGTCTTCTTCCTTGATTGCGATTTGGTGGTAGCCGGAGTAGCAGTCAAGGAACCAGAGCAAGTCGCAGCCCACCGTGGAGTCGATGACTTGATCAATCCGCGGCAACCTGATGGGATCCTTGGGGCAGTGCTTGTTGAGGTCAATGTAGTTGATGCACATCCTCTACTCGTTGGTGTTCTTGCGGACGAGGACGGGATTGGCGAGCCACTCAGGATGGAAGACTTCCCGGATAAAGCCAGCCGTGAGTAGTTTGGCGAGTTCCTTCTTGATGGCGTCCCGTCGGTCATCAGTGAAACGGCGGAGGTGTTATCGCTTGGGGGTAGCTTTAGGATCGACGTTGAGTGAGTGCTCGATCAGCCTCTTGGGCACACCTGGCATGTCCACTGGCTTCCATGCGAAGATGTCTCGGTTAGCCCGAAGGAAGCTGACGAGCGCATATTCCTATTTAGGATCGAGCCCCGCGCCGATCATGGTAGTCTTGCTACTGTCGCCGGTCCCGAGATCGATGGCCTTCACCTGCACTTCCTCTATTGGCTGAGGTTTGTTGGAGGTGTCAGTCTTCTCAGGTATCTCGAGTTCGGTTGGTGCGAGCTTCTTGGATGCAGCGTAGATCTCCATCATCGCATTGGGTACTTGGTTGGTTGTTGCGAGCTCCACGGTTTCGGTGTCGCAGTCGTAGGAAACCTTCAAGTCCCCTTGCAGCGCGAGTACTCCGACAGGACTTGGCATTTTGAGTACCAAGTACAAGTAGTGGGGGATCGCCATGAACTTGGTGAGAGCTGGTCTGCCGAGGATGGCGTGGTAGGAAGTTTCGAAGTCCGCAAACTCAAACTTGATGTACTCAGTGCGGTAGTTCTCCCTTGTCCCGAAGGTAACTGGCAGGACCACTGAGCCGAGTGGTATAGCCGTGTTGCCTGGGACGATGCCGTAGAAGGGTGACGCGCTCTTGGTGAGCATGCCGGTGATGTCGAGCTTCATCTTCTTCAAGGTCTTGGTGAATAGGACGTTGAGTCCGCTGCCACCGTCGATGAGTACCTTGGTGAGTCTGGAGCTCGCGACTACTGGGTTCAGGACGAGTGGAAAACATCATGGCTCAGAGAAGCTTGTCCATTGATCCGCGCGGGAGAAGATAATGGGTACCTCCGACCACTTGAGAGGTGTCGGGACCGCTGGTTCAATGTTCAAGACTTCGCGCAGAGTAAGCTTCTGCGCACGCTTGGTGGGTAGTCCGCGGAAGAGGACGTTCACCGTCTTGTCGGGTTCTTGGAAGTCGTTGTTGCCTTCGTCGACCTTCTTCTTGCCCTTCCTGTCGTGGGGGTGTCATGGCTCAGGGACATCTTCGAGTGCTCGCCGGAGCTGATAGCACTGATCAGTTGTGTGATTGCCATCTAGATGCCACAGGCACTTCTCTTTGAGCAAGTATTTGAAGCCGCCGGAGGTCTTCTTGGAGCTGTCCTTCGCAGGGTGCTGTACAGCCGCGACAGTGTTGTCTGGCTTGCGCTTGCAGTTAGGACCCGAGTAGTAGTTGTTGTTGTTATTGTTGTTGCGACCCCCTTGGTCCTTGTTGTTGTTGTCGCCCGTGTTGTTCTTGCTCTTGCCGCGGTTGGAGTCGTACTTGGCATTAGCCTTGTCCTCCTCATCGGCCCATGAAGTAATCATGTCCTTGAGCTTGGTGATTGAACTCAGCCAGCGGCGACCGAAGTCTTCGAAGGTGCGATGGTGGTAGAGACCGTCTTGGAAGCAGTCAATGACTTCCTTGTCGGTAACGTCGACTACGGTCGCACGCTTGTCGAAAAAGCGGCGCATGTACTGGCGAGGTGTCTCGCCTTGCTTTTGTTTGACCATCACCAGATCCATGCGAGTACCCGAGCACCCCATGGCACCCATGAAGTTGCTGGTGAACTGCGCCTTCAGCTGGTCCCACTTGTCGATCGAGTTCTTGTCGAGTGACTCGAGCCATGTGAGTGGAGCCTGGTCCAGACAGAAAGGGAAGTAGAGACACTTGGTGTCGTTGTTGCCACCAGCGTTCTCAATGGCTAGCACGTAGCACCTGAGCCACTGAACTAGGTCTTGCTTCGCATTGTACTTGGTAATCCCGAAGGGTTTGAACTTCTGGGGTAGTAGCAGAGCGCGAAGTCGTTTGGAGTAGGCGGGGAAGTCGTCGTTATCGCTGACGTCGGTAGTCTTCTTGGCGTGGCGTATCTCATCAATTCTGTGGCGGGCGTCATAGCCACCACACTCGTAGCCGCTGGTGTGGCTGTTCGTGTGGCCTCGGCCTCCGCGATCACCACCGCCGCCACCTCTTCTGCCAGCGCCATGGGAGGAGCTACCGCTGCTGCCACCGCCACCACCGCTACCGCCACTTGTGCCACCCTGTGAGGGTCCTCCCCCCGAGGCTCTGGAGAGGTTGGGGTTTGGCTGGTAGTCACCACGGACGCGGTTAGGTCCGACATCTGCTGGAGTGTGGCTGCGACTAGTGGCTTCATGGTTTCCGGCTCCGGCAACCCTGTTGTTGACCCGCATGAAGTAGGCATCCTCAGCGAGCTTGACACTGAGGTCACCTGAACAGCTCGCCCTATCCTGTTGATGGACATGAGGCATTGCTCAAGGGTGGTGTGACTCCTGTTGGCAATTTCGTCAAGGGCCTCGTTGAGGTTGCGGACGGGTAGAGCTTCCCGGAGCCGCCGGCGTCGATCTGCTCGCTTCCTGTTGCGGTCGTGCCGGGCGTTCTTGGCTTCAGTAGTCTCATCTGCAGGTGCATTGGCTGATTCCTCGTCCTCTGAGATGTCGTCGAGGTACCGATCAGGTCGGGCCTCTGAGGTTCCAGCTTCCGTAGTTTCCACGAATACTTCGCGGTCGGGCGTGTAGAGTCCGGAGTCGGTAGTTGCCACCTCGGTTGGTGAGTACTCCTCAGTTGGGGTCAGAGGTGTCCCCTCCTGGAATGGGAGTGTCTCGAGGTAGGTGACGTAGTGTGAGTTGTCGTCGGTCAGGTCTGCGCGCTTGCGGTCAGGCCAGTAGACAAATCTGCCGGCGGGAGTTGACGTGATGACCAAGTCGGCGGCAGGACCTGACAACGGCTCCTCGATAGAGTCGAGCTCGGGCTCGGGCTCGATCGGATCCAATCCGAAGTTGAACTCATAGGAGGAGTCCGAGTTGTTGTCGGGGGCGGCGCAGGAGTCCAAGGAGTACTCGGAGAAGACCCCCTTGCCGGCCCGACGCGGGACGAACGCATCCACGCAGGGCGCAGTAGTGTTGCGAAGGCCATGCGGGAAGTGCTCGTGAGGGAGAACCGGTCCATGCGATGGCTCAGGAGCCAGCTCACGTGGTTCGATCCAGGGTGACGTCGAGTTCGAGTTGGAGGCGGATCCAATCTCGAAGTCGGCGGCTTGAGTGTAGAGCGAAAATTTGTCAAATTTTTCGACAAATTGAACTGTGACGGCTTCGGGAAGCGTCACGAGTCCGGTCTCTGGGTCCGGGGTCATGGTGAGGTAGCGCTGGAACGATCCAGTACCGTCAGCGGTGCAGACCCAGGAGCCGAAGATGAAAGTGTCGCCGCGGTTGAAGGCGGTGGTTAGCTTGATGACGATCGAAGCCGTCGAGTTCGCCATGAGATCTTTGACGAGAGCCCCTACCTAGCGTGCCAGCTGTTGGTGTTTTAACACGGCAACCTAGCAAGGGGTGTACCCGAGGTAGACGTTTGTGGCCTCGCCGAGATCGGGAACTCGAAGGAGAGACACGTGGCACACAATTTAGACAGGTTCGGGCCGCGAGGTGCGTAATACCCTACGTCCAGTATGCTGCATAGCTCTGGATTGATTGGGTGTGTTTACAAGATGATGCAGATGAAGACATAGGGGTCCCTGCCTCTCCTTATATAGTCCGGGAGGCAGGGTTACAAGTCGGTTGGAGGGAGAGAGTTCTAGACATACACGGGTAGGAGTACTCTGCATGGATCCGGACATGCCTAGTTTCCTATCTGAGTACTAGCCCTCTGGTTGCCTTGTGCTTCACGCCGTCTTGTACCGTGCAGCCCAAGTCGAGTAGTCTCAAGGGCCCACACAGTAGTCGGTCCTGGTACCCGCCTAGGTAGTGGGCCCAGGGATGTCCATACGACAAGCCCCCGAGTACTTTGTAGTCGAGCAGGATGTTTTCGAGTAGTCTTGATGGCCTTGGCGAGTAGTGAGCGTCCCCGAGTTCCACAAGCCGAAAGTCCTCAAGAATACTTGAATCATCCCAAGGCTGGAAGGTACTCCAGCTGATCTTTGAGTAGTCTTGAAGTCTTCTCGAGTAGTCCCCAAGCGTCCCCGAGTGCTTCTCTCGAAGGTCTTCAATAGTACTTGTGATGTCTTGATGGAAAACCATATGGAAAATGCAATTCGAAGAATCGCATTCCATATGGAATGTAGCCCCCAAGCCTTAGGCCGAATTGTAGATTCAAGCTGAGGGTCAATCTGAAGTTCTGCCAATCTTATCCCAAAGAATCCGGAGAAAAAACCGACGGACATGTGGCACAGAGCCCCCGAGCCTTGAGTCGAGTACTTTCTCTCGAATTGAAGGGTCATCTTGACTGTAGAATGTGTCCTGAGTGGGATCTTGAACTGGTGTAGCCCACTGAATCTGTCGATCAAAGTCGAGCCCTCGAGATTGAGAGCGTCGAGTACCGAAAGATGAAGAGTCAGGCCGCTGCGGTGAGTCAGCCGCCTGAGACTTAGCCGCCCGCTCAAAACTGGGCCGCCCAGTGGCTTATAAATAACAGGGCAGCCCCTTAGGGTTTTTCACTTCCAGCAGTTGCATTTCCTCACGATTAGATCGAAAGAGTCGCCCCCCTTCACTGCTGCTGCCGCCGCCGCTGCTGAGTAGATTAGATCTACTTTCGCGCTACCGCCGTAGTCCACCCTCCTCCACAGCCCCCGAGCGAATGCGAGTGAAAACACTCGTGACCGGAAGGATGAAGGCATCTCCATCGAAGAACACCAAGACCGGCATGTCGAAGAAGAGGAGCCGCGATGAGGCCGCGATGCAGGCCAGTCGTCATCGTCGCCGCCCCCCTCCACTTCTCTGAATCAGGCGAAGGAGTGGAAGAAGGGGAAACTGAAGACCGAGGACCTCCTCGCCCTGGTCAACAGTGGTTTCCTCCGCAAGAAGGAGATGGATCTGTGGCGCGTCGCCACTGGAGACCCGTACCCGATGGAGAAGAACCCGGATGAGATCCCGATGTTCGCGCGGTTCGTGGAGTGCAGACTCGCGCTGCCGGCGAGTGACTTCTTCAAGGGGATGCTTCGATACTGTGGGATTGAGTACCTCAACCTCAACCCCAACGGTATCTTTCACATCTCCATCTTTGTCCATTTTTGGGAGGCGTTTGTGAGTATCAAGCCCCACTGGGTCCTCTTCTGAAAGTTCTTCCGGCTGAAGCCGCAGCCGAGCATAGACAACCCCCGAGTAGTAGGAGGTGCCGGGGTCCAGATGCGCGAAGATGCCGCCGGGCAGTACTTGTCGTACAAGCTTATTGACTCCAACCAAGATTGAAAGTCGAAGTGGTTCTACATCAGCAACCACCACCCAGAGCTGCCGAAGTCGAGTGGTCGTCAACCAAAGCATGCGCCATGGTGGAACTCGGAGCCCACCATGCAAGAAGGCCTCCAGCTACCTGTGTTGCTGGAGAAGATCAAAGCCTTGAGAGAGGCTGGACTTAGGGCTGAACATGTGGCCTTCAGTTTCATGAAGAGGAGAGTGCAGCCGCTGATGGCGCGGGACCATCTCGGCTACGAGTACACCGGCGACGAAGACTCTTCCCGGATGCCCGGTGAAGAAATTGAGGATGACGTGATCATCGAATGGCTGGGGAAGAACTTCAAAGACATGCCCGCGTACACGCCATGCCCCGTGCCAGAGTACTCCGCGGCACGGCCGCCAAATGAGGTTAGTAGTCGTGGCTAGAGCCCCTGAGTACTAATCGCATGTGTAGTCGTACTTATGTTTGCTTGATCTTGTAGGACGACCTGAAGAACTACATCTCCATCCCGCCCTCCCCCCCCCCCCCCCCCCGCGGCTTGAGAAAGAAACACAGGGGAAGGCAGAGCCCAAAGCGAAGGAGTGCCGAGAGGTCGACGAGGGCGATGATGCCGTCGTCATCGAGGACACCTCCGACGACGAGGACGAAGAGACGCTGCAGCAGCGTTTCCAGCTCCTAGGTTCAGCCGAGCTGGAATGCCGCATATTCCAGTAGTCGAGAAGCCGACCAGTCTTGAGGCGAGCTTGCCAGCTCTGCCAAGGAAGCCCCGCAACGTGGCGCGCAAACACGCCGTGAAGAAACTGAAGGTGTCGGAAGCCACCAGACAAGAGGTGAGTACCGCAACTAGAGTAGTCGAGTACTGACGATGAGTAGTCTGTTGTTGACTGCTTGACCTGTATTGTTGCAGGACATCCCTTCCTCGGACCCTGCTGCCTAGGATGAGGAAGAAGTATGGGAGACTGTGGGGGCGATGGCTGGGGGAAATACCAGCCCGCCTCCGGCTACTGAAGATGTTGTGACGGAAGACGCACAGGAACAAGCCGTCGCTGTGGAGAGCCAGCCACAGCCATCAGTCGAAGAAGTACAGGGTCCTCCTCCTGCTGCGGTCGTGGCCATTGGCCAGCCAGAGGAGAGAGTAGAGGAGCCTCCTATCGAGGCAAGAGCCGCCAGCGAGCCTGGCATTGTAGATATTGCCTGGATACTGGGCGCCCCGACCGTCACTGTGGTGCGGTCAACACTGTAAGTATATGATACCCTTGAGTATTCGTTTTCCATCAAGGTCGTGTTGTTGATTGGATAATACATGATGCAGGAAATCCACTAACTTGTCGTGGGATGAGGCGGAGGCTAGCACGCCTGCCGATGGTGAGAACCGCTCGGCGGAGACATGAGAGCCCACGCCGCCGCCACAAGCTGAAGTCGCGACAAAGCTGAGGCTTGAAGAAGCCACCCTGGTGGAAGGTACGCATCCTGTTGCCGCGAGCACTTGTCGTGTAGAGTAGTCGTATCCGCTGCTGTGGCAGAATTGATCTGAACAGGACCACAAGCTGAAGGAGCAGCGATCCCTGAGGTAGTAGCCATGGAAACGGCTACTGTTGAAACAACAGCCACTGAGCTAGTTGCCGAGCTGACGACTTCGACAGCCCCCGAGCCAAGAGCGGAGGCACGGGTTGACCCGCAGCCCGAAGCAGGGACTGAAGTCATCGTCCGCGAGGCTATTGTGGAGGACGCGGCGCCGCTTCGCTCGGCGCGGATGCCAGAGACTGGGACCTCGAGCCGTGGAGGTCTCGAGTTGCTAGACAATGATGTGATCGACCCGGCCTTCGTGTCTCTGAGCATGGAGTCGTGGCATCGCACGGAGCAGTGGATCAAGGTACGTTGCAAGTATCCTGAGTTGTCTTGCATTATTGAGTACTAAGTACTGATTGAACTTGTGATCTTGCACAGGGCCTGGTGGAGAGGTCCCGCCAGAAGACCGAGCTCTTGAAGGGGTACGGTGATATGGTCATCCAGGCTGAAGCTCTGGAAAAGGAGCTGGACAAATCCAAGAAGCACTCTGCGCTGCTCCAATCCAAACTTGATGGCGCCTTCACCCAGTACCATAACGAGGTACAAGAGATGCAAGCGAAGAGGGATGACTTGATCAAGAAGAACAAGACTCTGCGCCAGAAGAACAAAGGTATGCCTTCTGCCGCGATCGTTGAGTATTTGTTTGTAGTGCCCATATGTAGTCTGACACTGTTGACGAGTTGTCTGCAGATCTTGAAGCCACTGTTGACTGGCTGAAAGCTTCCGAGACAAATCTCAAGAACATCGTGTACCGGGAGACCGACCGCCGAGAGGTAGCCGAGTACCGGTACACACAGATGCGCCACGAGTGCATCATGTGGATGGAGCTCCGTGAAATCTCTGATCTTGACCTTGTGTGTTGTTACAAATCTCTGCAGAAGCTCAATGAAGATTGCGAGAAGCTGCGAGCGCAACTGAAGGAACTTGAAGAAGCCGCACTTCCCATCGCAAGGCTATTGGTCCCTCATCTAGGTGGTCCCAAGATAGCACCTCTCGTGGATAGACTGAAGGAAGCTCCCGGGTGCCTGGCAACGTACATCAAGCACTTGGTGAAGTCGATACCGAACCAGGTACTAGCCTTCTTGAAGTCGTACTTCCCAAAGGCGTCGGTGGATGTAGTAGCTAGGGGCCTTGCGGCGAACTGTACGGACGAGCAGTACAAGACCCTTCTGGAGGAGATGGCGCCTATCGCTGAGCAAGTCGCTGAGAAGCTGAACCTCTAGTAGATGTACCTGTAGAAGTAGTCCATGCACAGGGTAGTCGATGTAAGACAAACAAATTAGTTCAGAACTTGTTTGAATATGATTGAAGTTGTTCCACTTCTATGTTGTGATGGGTACTCGTTGCCGCGGCTTGCATCGAAGCTTGCGGAGTACCAAGCCATTGAAGAAGTAGTGAGTAGTAGTACTCGGTAGAAACCGCCTAGTTTAGGGGGTACAGTAAACAAGTTGAGTAGAATCAAACTTTATTATTGAGGAAAAAGTACACCTGGATGGCCAGGGCCGTTACAAGTATGAAGTCGCCAGGACCCGAAGGCCGCCTACGGCTAACTAGTTGCTAGGGTCCTTGGACCGCTTACAGCTAGAGATCCGTTAGTAGCTGTTGTGGCTAAATCTGAAGAATACATGGTCCGTAGACCGGCGCCAAAGCCCTTAGGCTCTGTGCGGTCCAGGATCTGTTAGTAGCCATTAACGCTGGATCCTGGATAGAAATAGTCCGTGGACTAGTGCTAGGACCAAGAGGCCGCTTACAGCGAGGAGTCCGTTAGTAGCCGTGTAGGCTGGACCCGAGGATATGAAGTCGAGTGACTACGCGTAGAAGCGACACAGCTGGTCAACATTCCACGAGTAGCTGATGTCGTCGCCTTCAAGTGTCTGAAGACGGTAGGAGCCCGGTCCGGTCACCTTGGAGACTGAGAAGGGACCTTCCCAGGGCGAGCTGAGCTTGTGTAGTCCATCCGTGTTCTGAATGTGATGGAGAACTAGATCGCCGACGTTGAAGGAGCGTTCCTTGACGTTGCGATCGTGGTAGCATCGGATACCCTCTAGGTACCTTGCCGACTGGACGAGGGCAGCGCAGCGGGCTTCTTCGAGGCTGTCGATGTCGACCCGTCTTCTGTCTTCTGAGATGCCTTCGTCGTATTGTTCTACTGCCGGGGATTCCCATATCACATCAGCGGGTAGAATAGCTTCGGAGTCGTAGACCAGGAAGTAGGGCGACTGCCCTGTTGGCTTGGTAGGTTGAGTACGATGCCCCCAGAGTGTGTTGGGTAGTTCCTTGATCCACTTGCCTCCTTTGGTGTTAGTTGCGTCGTGCAACCACTTCTTGAGGGCGTCGAGTACCATCCCGTTGGCGCACTCCACCTGGCCGTTAGCGCGCGGGTGGGCGACTGAGACATATCGGACGTCGATCCCGCTATTCTCGCAGTACTCCCAGAATTGATGGTTGTTGAAATTGGAACCCAGGTCTGTGATGATGCAATTGGGAAGCCCATAGCAATGCACGAGTTCATCCAAGAAATCGAGTACTCTGTCAGCCTTAGGGCAGGTGACTGGCTTGACTTCGATCCACTTGGTGAACTTGTCGATGGCCACCAGAACCCTGTTGAATCTTCCTGGCGCAGTTGGTAGAGGACCAATCATGTCGAGCCCCCAGCAGGCAAAGGGCCAGGTTGGCGGTATGGTGACTAGTTTGTAGGCCGGGACGTGTTGCTACTTGGCGAAGAATTGGCATCCTTGGCACTTCCGGACGAGTTCTTCAGCATCGCCCAGGGCTGTGGGCCAATAGAAAGCTCGTCGGAAAGCTTTGCTCACCAGCGTGTGGGAGGACCCATGGTGTCCGCAGACACCCTTGTGAATCTCCTCCAAGATGTCCTTGCCTTCTTCCCGGGGTATGCACTTCATGAGTACTCCAGAAGTGGTGCCCCGCCTGTAGAGCTTGTCTCCGACTAGTATGTTGGTCTTGGCTCAGCGGACGAGTTGTTCGGCCTCGTTCTTGTCGGAAGGAACCTTTTGCTCGCGGATGTAGTCGATGAAGGGTTGTCTCCAGTCCACGTCGATCATCATGACCTCCTGACTGGCTTGTGATGGCCCGGAGTCAGTGGTCGTTGGCGTCGGCTCTGGGATGGATGGCGTGTGAAGTTCGTGGACGAAGACTCCAGTGGGTACTTGAGCGCGAGTAGATCCAAGCTTCGACAGGACGTGGTGGAACTCGAGACCATAGAACTTGTTCTCAAGCTTGCGGACTTCTAGGCAGTAGGCGTCCATATTTCCTTGTTGCGGTCCCAGGAGTCATTGACTTGGTTGATGACCACAGCGGAGTCGCCGTAGACTAGTAGCCGCTTCATGCCCAGTGAGATTGCGAGTCGGAGCCCATGTAGCAGAGCTTCGTACTCGACTTCGTTGC
Source organism: Cenchrus fungigraminus (assembly GCA_036936925.1). Lineage (NCBI taxonomy): Eukaryota > Viridiplantae > Streptophyta > Magnoliopsida > Poales > Poaceae > Cenchrus > Cenchrus fungigraminus. The sequence goes on along the minus strand of CM072768.1, from coordinate 76,412,819 downwards.
TTGAGACCTTCCAGAAGATCTGCAGGACGTACTTGAGTTGTTCGCCCTTTGGAGAGATCAGGAGTACCCCTGCGCCCGTGTCCTCGAGCTTGAGTGAGCCGTCGAAGTACATCACCCAATGCTCTGGTCGCTCTGTTGGAGTGGATAGTTGATTCTCCCGTCATTCTGCCATGAAGTCGACTAGTGCTTGAGACTTGATGGCGGTGCGTGGCTTGAAGTCGATGTTGAGCGGGTGATGAAGGTGATCGAGTACTCCTGGAAGTAGTGTCGTAGCTTCCGCGAGGTGATGAGTACTGCGTAAAGTAGCTTCTGGACCTGTTGGTACCGTGCCTTGAACTCAGACAGGACCTCGCTGACAAAGTATATGGGCCGTTGTACTGGGTAGGCATGGCCGTCTTCCTACCACTCCACAACGATGGCAGTACTGACCACGTGAGTAGTCGCGGCGAGGTAGAGCAGTAGTTGCTCCTTTTTGCGAGGAGCCGTGAGGACCGGTAGCTTCGACAGGAAGTCTTTAAGCTGCATCAGAGCTTGATCAGCCTCCGCGGTCCATACGAACTTCTCTTGGTGCTTGAGTAGCTTGAAGAAGGGTATTCCCTGTTGTCCGAGCTTCGAGATAAATCTGTTCAGGGCCGCCATGCACCCGGTCAGCTTCTGGACATCCTTGATGCAGGTTGGAGCTTTCATATTGGTGATGGCGGAGATCTTCTCGGGATTAGCTTCGATGCCGCGATGGCTGATGATGAAGCCGAGTAGTTTCCCCGACGGTACGTCGAAGACGCACTTGTTGGGGTTGAGCTTCCACTGGTACTCTCGCAATGATGCGAAAGTCTCTTCAAGATCGGCGATGGGCGTGTCGGAGTTTCTGGTCTTGATAACCACGTCATCCACATAGGCTTCGACGTTCTTGTTGAGCTGCTCCTTGAAGCAGGCCTGGATAGCTCGTTGGTAGGTAGCACCGGCGTTCTTCAACCCGAACGACATCGTCGTGTAGCAATAGGCACCGAACGGGGTGATGAACGTGGTCTTCTCCTGGTCTTCTTCCTTGATTGCAATCTGGTGGTAGCCGGAGTAGCAGTCGAGGAAGCAGAGTAAGTCACAGCCTGCCGTGGAGTCGATGACTTGATCAATCCGCGGCAACCCGAAGGGGTCCTTGGGGCAGTGGTTGTTGAGGTCAGTGTAGTCGACGCACATCCTCCACTCGTTGGTGTTCTTCTTGCGGACGAGGACGAGGTTGGAGAGCCACTCAGGATGGAAGACTTCTAGAATGAAGCCGGCCGCGAGTAGTTTGGCGAGTTCCTTCTTGATGGCGTCCCGTCGGTCGTCAGCAAAACGGCGGAGATGTTGTCGCTTGGGGGTAGCTTTAGGATCTACGTTGAGGGAATGCTCGATCAGCCTCCTAGGCACACCTGGCATGTCCGCTGGCTTCCACGCAAAGATGTCTCGGTTAGCCCGAAGGAAGCTGACGAGCGCGTCTTCCTACTTAGGGTCGAGCCCCGCGCCGATCATGGTAGTCTTGCTGCTATCGCCGGTCCCGAGATCGATGGCCTTCACCTGAACTTCCTTCGTTGGTTGAGGTTTGTTTGAGGTGTCAGTCTTCTCAGGTATCTCGAGTTCGGTTGGTGCGAGCTTCTTGGATGCAGCGTAGATCTCCATCATTGCGTTGGGTACTTGGTTGGTTGCTACGAGCTCTATGGCTTCGGTGTCGCAGTCGTAGGAAACCTTCAAGTCCCCTTGCAGCGCGAGTACTCCAGCAGGACTTGGCAATTTGAGTACCAAGTACACGTAGTGGGGGATCGCCATGAACTTGGTGAGAGCTAGTCTGCCGAGGATGGCGTGATAGGAAGTTTCGAAGTCCGCAACCTCGAACTTGATGTACTCGGTGCGGTAGTTCTCCCTTGTCCCGAAGGTAACTGGGAGAACCACTGGGCCCAGTGGTATAGCCGTGTTGCCTGGGACGATGCCGTAGAAGGGCGATGTGCTCTTGGTGAGCATGCCGGTGATGTCGAGCTTCATCTTCTTCAAGGTCCTTGTGAAGAGAACATTGAGTCCGCTTCCACCGTTGATGAGTACCTTGGTGAGTCTGGAGCTCGCGACTACTGGATTCAGGACGAGTGGAAAACGTCCTGGTTCAGAGAAACTTGTCCATTGATCCACGCGGGAGAAGGTAATGGGTACCTCTGACCACCTTAGAGGTGTTGGTACCGCTGGTTCAATGCTCAAGACTTCCCGCAGTGTGAGCTTTTGAGCTCGCTTGGTGGGTAGTCCGCCGAAGAGGACGTTCACCGTCTTGTCAGGTTCTTGGAAGTCACCGTTGCCTTCGTCGACCTTCTTCTTGCCCTTTTTGTTGTGAGGGTGTCATGGCTCAGGGACATCCTTGAGTGCTCGCTGGAGTTGGTATCACTGATCGGTTGTGTGGTTGCCGTCCAGATGCCACGGGCACTTCTCTTTGAGCAAGTTTCTGAAGCCGCTGGAGGTCTTCTTGGAGCTGTCCTTCACAGGGTGCTGTACAGCCGTGACAGTGTTGCCTGGCTTGCGCTTGCGGTTAGGACCCGAGTAGTTGTTATTGTTGTTGTTGTTGCGACCCCCTTGATCCTTGTTATTGTTGTTGCCGCCCGTGTTGTTTTAGCTCTTGCTGCGAATGGAGTCGTACTTGGCGTTTGCCTTATCCTCTTCGTCGGCCCTTGAAGTGATCATGTTCTTGAGCTTGGTGATTGAGCTTGGACGATGGCGACCGAAGTCTTCGAAGGTGCGACGGTGGTAGAGACCGTCCTGGAAGCAGTCGATGACTTCTTTGTTGGTGACATCGACTACGGTTGCACGCTTGTCGAAGAAATGGCGCATGTACTGGCGGAGTGTCTCGCCTTGGTCCTGCTTGTTCCTGCATGTACTGGCGGAGCGCCCGCGAAGTTGCTGGTGAACTGTGCCTTAAGCTGGTCCCACTCGTCGATCGAGTTCTTCTCGAGCGACTCGAGCCATGTGAGTGGAGCCTGGTCCAGACAGAAGGGGACGTAGAGGCATTTGGTGTCGTTGTTGCCACCCGCATTCTCAATGGCCAGGGCATAGCTGAGCCACTGAACTGGATCTTGCTTCGCGTCGTACTTGGTGATCCCGAGAGGCTTGAACATCTGGGGAAGAAGCAGCGCGCGAAGTCGTGAAGAGTAGGTGGGGAAGCCGTCACTGTCGCTGACGTCGGTAGTCTTCTTGGCACGGCGTATTTCGTCGATCCTGTGGCGGGCGTCGTACCCCCCGCATTCGTTGCCGGTGGCGTGGCTGTTCGCGTGGCCTTGGCCTCCGCGATCGCCGCCTCCACCGGCTCTTCTGACGGCGCCATGGGAGGAGCTACCGCTGCTGCCGCCACCGCTGCCACCGCTAGCGCCACCTTGCGAAGGTCCTCCCCCAAAGGCTCTATAGTGATTGGGGGTCGGCTGGTGTTCACCACGGACGCGGTTAGGTCTAACTTCTGCTGGAGTGCAGCTGCGGCTAGTGGCTTCGTGATTTCCGGCTCCGGCGACCCTGTTGTTGACCCACATGAAGTAGGCATCCTCGGCGAGTTTGTCGATAAGTTCGCCTGCACGGTGCCCCTGAGCTATTCGAGCTATCGTAGTGATGGACATGAGGCATTGTTCAGGGGTTGTGTGGACCCGGTTGGCGACTTGGTCCAGAGCTTCGTTGAGGTTCCGGATGGGAAGAGCTTCCCGGAGCCTCCGGCGTCGATCCGCTTGGTTCCTATTACGGTCGCGCCGGGCATTCTTGGCTTCGGTAGTCTCGTCCGCGGGTGCATTGGCTGATGCCTCGTCCTCGGAGATGTCGTCGAGGTACCGATCAGGTCGGGCCTCTGAGGTTCCAGCTTCCCCGGTTGCAATGAATACTTCGCGGTCAGGCGTACAGAGTCCGGAGTCGGTAGTTGCCACCTCGGTTGGCGAGTACTCCTCTGCAGTTGGGGTCAGTGGTGTTCCCTCCTGGAAGGGGAGTAGCTCGAGGTAGGTGACGCAGCGTGAGTTGTCGTCGGTCAGGTCTGCGGGCTTGCGGTCGGGCCAGTAGACGAATCTACCGACAAGTTGAGGTGATGACCAAGCCGGCCGCAAGACCTGACAACGGCTCCTCGGTAGAATTGAGCTCGGACTCGGGCTCGATTGGATCCAGTCCGAAGTCGAACTCGTAGGAGGAGTCTGAGTTGTAGTCGGGGACGGTGCTGGAGTCCGAGGCGTACTCGGAGGCGATCTCCTTGCCAGCCCGACGTGGGACGAGCGCATCCACGTAGGCCGCAGTAGCGTTGCGGAGGCCGTACAGGAAGTGCTCGTGCGGAAGAACCGGTCCACACGATGGTTCAGGAGCCAGCTCGCGCGGTTCGATCCAGGGTGAAGTCGAGTTCGAGTTGGAAGTGGATCCAATCTCGAAGTCGGCGACTTGGTTGTAGAGCGAAAATTCGTCGAATTTTTCGACGAGTTGACCCGTGATGGCTTCAAGAAGCATCACGTGTCCGGTCTTCGGGTCCGGGGTCATGGTGAGGTAGCACTGGAACGATCCAGCGCCGTCAGCGATGTAGACCCAGGAGCCAAAGACGAAGGTGTCACCGCGATTGAAGGCGGCGGTTGGCTTGATGACGATTGAAGCCGTCGAGTTCGCCATGAGATCTTCAGCGAGATCCCCTACCTGGCGCGCCAGCTATCGGTGTTTTAACCCGGCAACCTACCAAGGGGAGTACCCGAGGTAGACGTTTGTGGCCTCGCTGAGATCGGGAACTCGAAGGAGAGACACGTGGCACACAATTTAGATAGGTTCGGGCCGCGAGGTGCGTAATACCCTACGTCTTGTATGCTACGTAGCTCTGGATTGATTGGGTGTGTTTACAAGATGATGCCAATAGAAAGATAGGGGTCCCTGCCTCGCCTTATATAGTTCGGGAGGCAGGGGCACAAGTCAGTTTTGGAGGGAGAGTATTAGTCATACACGGCTAGGAGTACTCTACATGGATCCGGACATGTCTAGCTTCTTAACCGAGTACTAGCCCTCTAGATGCCTTGTGCTTCACGCCGTCTTGTGCCGTGCAGCCCAAGTCGAGTAGTCCCAGGGGCCCACATAGTAGTCGGTCCTAGTACCCACCTAAGTAGTGGGCCCAGGGATGTCCATACGACAGTCAGGTCACCTCTTCTTATCAGTAACATCCGGTCGTAGCCTTCCTCGACAAGCCGAGGCGCCCATTGCCTAATTTCCCAGACAAGCTTGCCACAATGTCCCATGGAAGGAGGTTGCCACCATAAAGACGTTAGTGACGTGTGGGTATACCTAGATGGTACCCACACATCAGCCACTCAAAGCTTGAAGATGAATGGCAGCCACTCGATCTAGAGGCCCGTTGCTTAGCTTGTCACATAAGCCTGCACAACTTCTCATGGAAGCTGGCCCGTTGCTCAAGGAAGCGTCCTCGCCAGTTCCAAACCACTCTATCCATAGTTCTCTTCCCAAACACTCACGTTTCAGTCCTACTGCCCGTCCGACTCAATGAAGTAATCAGTCTCCCCCAGACACAGAGAGCTCAGGTGCATGGCCGTACCCGCCCCTGCTCGTCGGTCCGGCTGCGTTGCCAGCCTCTCGCCCACCGCCTCGTCAGGAGCCAAATCCGGGTCCTAGCTATCACCACGCAGCCTCCACTTCATCCGCGCTGTTGACGCTCCTTAGCCTCACCACTAAGGTTGCACTGCGGTGCCGGCGCCAGGAATGCTTGTTGGCACTCGCAAGCGTCGCTACCGGGTTCGCACCTCTAGTAACGGGGCTAGGGAACGTCTTTGGTAAAACACACGATCACAGAAAGGTCCGCAAGCGCACGGATTACCGTTGTAGCACTTCACCCGGTGGTATTCGGGTTATCGTATTTATATTTTCCCAAGGGAGGCACAACGGCAAAGATGATCGAATAAACTGTGGAGAATAACAAGACTTGGTAAACAGCTATAGCGGGGGTAACGAATAAAGATATTCGGGGATAAATTGACACACGCAAGGAGATCTTGATAAAACACTAGAGAGGATCTAGTGAGCTGAGAGGACAACGAGACGAGAAAGGATCCTAACACAATCTATCTATTCTTGTCAACTCTAGGCAAAGAACTAAAGCAAAGGATAACCAAGGCAAGATAAACTCGACAAGCTCTTCTAGTGCTGCAGGGGCATGCAAAGGCGCGCTCTCAGACTGGGATGAGAAGGGAGAACGACGATGCGCTGAATCCTACCGGCCCGAACTAACGTGGTGGACTACAAAGCCCGTCCGGAGCTGTCACCTCCTTAGGGTACCACAACTATTCCGTTGAACGGGACACCAATCTAAGACTAAGGTAAGCTCTGAGCACCGCGCTCACAACGAACCAAAGAACCTTTCCCCGGATATCACGAAGGAAGGTCTCTCTCTCCCGTGAACCAACGGAGATCAAGCGAAGAACGACCACAACACTATAGGGTTCAAGAGAGCTATGCTAACCAAGACTAAACTAACTTTAGTCTAAACCAAGAATAAAGCTTCTAGAGCAAAGTAAAAGCTGAACGTAATTGACTCGAAAGGTAAGATAGAAAGATAACTTGAATTGTACTTGAATCTAAACAAAGGAAGGATACAAGAGTAGTACCGGAACTCTAAAGAAGACTCCTCCGGAACCTCGAGACTAGCTTGACTCGACTCTAACTCCCAAGCTACACTAATCTTACTCTAAGTGAACAAAAGAGGGAAATGGAGATGCTCCTGCGTTGTGTGTCCAATCCAGCGAGTGTGAGGTGCCTTTTATAGGCAAGGGAGGTCGGTTGAGTGCGTGGGCCCAAGATCACAGGTGCGGCCGGCCCTGTGATCCACCGCCTCTCGCCTTGGACGCCCCTGATCACTGCTCCTGAGGCGGTTGAGGGTCGGTTTCGCCCGGCACGTCGGTTGGGAGGTGCGGCCGGTCCTCTAGGTGCGGCCGGCCCACCTCCGGGCCGTGTGATGCACCGCCTTCGCTTAGGGACGCCTAGGATCACCTTGGAATGACGGTTGTGGCGGTTGAACGGCCGGACAAGTGGACCCATTGATCCTAGCCTCCACCTTTGGATCAAACCGACGTTTCCTTAGTGGATCTCGTTCATCCAAGTTGTGCTCGCAGGAGAGGGGGTGCCCTGGACCGGAGACGTGCCACGGGGCGGGGCCGGCCGCACCTACAGGGCCGGCCACACCTGTCAGGCCGGCCGCACCTGCAGGGCTGGCCGTGCCTGGTGGTTCGGCCGTGCCTAGCCCGTGTGGCACGTTGGTTCCAATTTCTCCCAAAATGTGTACCTACCTATGAAATTCACAACACAACTCGTGGAACTTTATTAGTACTAAAAATGTGCATGAAACTTGCCATATACTCCTCTCGAACCCGAGGTTTTGACGGTCAAATCTTTGTTGTAAGGACCGTCAACAAACTCCCCCAAGCTAAACGTTTGCTCGTCCTCGAGCAAAGTCTAGACTCGGCCTCGACGGATCAGGAGTTGCATGATGTTATCGCTCGGGAAGTACCTGTGCACAAACTCCATGCTCTTCTTGCTAATTTGAAAAGGTTGGTACGAGAGAAGCTTAGCCTTACTTTACCCGTGGGGCTTATAGCTTTCCACCTTGCCTTCGGAGGTTGAAGAGTAGAATGGTTTTTGACTTTGCATCTCTTACTCTTCTTCTTTTCTGGATCCTATCTCGGAGTTTTTGAAAATTTTGCAAAGAAAGACAAGGTTCCTCGGATGGTTCCCTCGATCGCTCAAGTGGTATTTGTTACCTCACCAAAGGCTTTAAGCGAGCCTCAACTTCCTACTCTATGGCTTGTATGTGGAGCTTTGGGTAGGATAAGAGAGACTCACTTGTGCCACATGATGTTGTTGATCCAAAGACCAGACCCAGGAAGAAACTAGTCATGCAACTTGATCGAGATGTGCAAGTGTGTGGAATATTTTTGTTTGTTTTTCTAAGTACTCCTTGCTTTGAGATTCTCCTCTTGCTTTTATTTTGGAGGGGGTCATGCTTTCTTTTCTCTCTTTTTTTTCTTTTTTTTCTATGCTCTTTGATTGGAGCACATATATTTTTTTCTATGCTTCTTGAGCATATACTCTTTTTTTTCAATGACCCCTCTCTCCTTTTGCAAGATTACAAGAAGAGAAATCTCTTTGGACTTGGAGTATTTATTTTTGGTGGATGGATGGCATGTTTTGCGTAACTCCCGGTGTAGGAGTTAGCTAGTATATGTGGGTGTACGTGATCTCGATCATGGAAGCATGAAAAGATTCTACCAAGGGTCACAACAATTTGGCAAAACTCAATGTGTCACAAGCAAGCATATGTAGAAGGTTTATGCATTGATATCGACATATGGCTTTGGTAGGTAATATGACCATTGAGGAACTTGCCTTGTTTTATTTTCAAAAGAAATCATCCGAGATTTTCACCATACTATGAGATAGAGCATGATCAACATAGTCGCACCATATCATACTAATCAACAACATAGGTTTGGTCATAAGCATTTGCTTCCCACAAAGTTTTATTTCAGGCTCTTGTCTCAAAATATACCAACAAATTCAGATAGACATAGAGCACAAGGATGCACACTAGGTTCTTGCAAAGTTTTAACATAGCAACTATTCATCATTTCCAAAATGAGGGTATATAAACAAGATTTCAAGCACATGGTTGAAGCAAATATTTTTGTTGTTTTTCTTTTATTCAAAAGAGATACACAAGATGTTGAAAATTAGTTTGGATGGACATACCTTCCTTGATTGAAGATGGGGTCTCCCCCAAGCTAAATTTTGGCTACCTGGTTGGCGTGTCTTCATTTTGGTGATGAGTTGAGCACCTGGAAGCTTGTAGTGGTTGAATTGATGGATTTGTGAAAAATCATAGGTACGGCCGTATCACTTGGTACGGCCGGTCCTACTATATTTTCCCCAGGCACTCGTGTCCCCTTCTGTAAACATCCTGCACAAAAATTTTGTCGAGAGGAGGTACGGCCGTACCTCTAGGTTCGGCCGTATCACCAAAAATCTCCAAAACTGCTTTTCTATGTCTTGTTTATTTACTAATGCATTGGTGAAAACAAATTTGAAATCTAAATATGCTTGATGCACGAAATAAAATGTTGAAAGGGAAATATGAGATAAATATCGGTTTACCTCTCGGTGAGGGCTCGTGGTTTAGAGTCCGTGAGCGGGACTCCTCCGTTTGCTCAATTGATTTTAGGTTCGTCCGGTCCCGGAGTGGAAGACTCGGACGATGCTTTCTTCACACGCCACACCTTCTTTGTTTTCTTCGATGGCGCTGAAGTTGGTGAGGCTTTGGCGGGGGTGTTTTTAGTTTCCGTCTTCTTTTCCCCCTTAGCCTTGTTGATTGCTTTTGCCTTCTTGTGTTGGTGGCGCCTGTTGAATGCTTTCACCTTGGGTTCGGTCGGGGCCACCTCATCTTTCTTGTATTGGGGCCGTGGCTTCCTCCACCCCCTAGCTTCCTCATCTTGCACTAGGTAACATTGCTCTTCTTTTGCTTGGAATTTGAATGTCATGTTCCTTCGCCCTATGCGGAATTGGATCTTTCTGGCTCCGACATCAATCCTTGTGTTGACATCTCTTAGGAGTGGTCGCCCAAGAATAAGCGGCATTTCTTCTTGTGTGTCGAGGACCACGAAATCCACAAAGACATATGGGCCTCTGACATTCACCAAGAGATTTTCTACTATGCCCTCTGGATATTTGATCGATGAGTCGGCAAGTTGGACTGTCATCGTTGTCGGAGAGATAGCCGGATATCCTAACTCCTCAAACATGGCTTTGGGCATGAGGTTGACACTCGCTCCAAGGTCACAAAGAGCATTCTTGATCTTTTGGTAGTAGATCGTGCATGTGATGCCCGGATATCCATTGTCCTTCTTGTGCAAGACTGCTGATTCGTCCCATGGGTCTTGGATTTGATGTATGAGCTTCCCTACATGGTTAGGTGCATACATCCTCCTAGATGGCTTACCCCATCTGGTGGATATAACGCTAACACTCTCTCGGGTAGGCTCGGGTTGCCCCGGGATTCCACCCGACTCAGAAGAAGGTAAAGAAGCAGCAAGCTGAGCAAGTTGAGTTTCTATCATTTTATTAAAGCTTAGCTAATTCTTCATAGCGGAGGTGAAGGATTCTATGGTGGAATTTAAATTTTCAAGAACTTTCTCATTGGCGGCTAGCTTCTTGTTTAAATTCTCATTAATTCTAGCTTGGCCAAAGACAAGATCTTTAATGGAGGGCTGATTATTGAAATTGTTAGGATAATTACCTCCATTTTGATTGTTGAACGGGAAGTTGGGCCTCGAGTTCCACCCTTGATTGTTGTAGTTGTTGTTGCGGAACCCGTTGTTGTTGCCATTGTTGATGAAGCTGGCTTCTTCCCTTGTCTCGGGACAATCATTTCCCGAGTGACCCATATTACCGCAAACCTCGCACGTCATGCGAGCGTCCATAATCTTGGCGGTCTCCACATTGCTTGATGCCTCCAATTTCTTCATGAGGAGGTCCATCTTGGCGGCGATCATGTCGATTCCATCGACTTGGTGTACACCACGGGCACGGGGCTGGAGACGGTCTCCATCCCAACCTTGATTTGCCACCATCTTCTCGATCAATTCCTTAGCGGCTGGTACTTGTAGCGAGAAGAAGGCTCCTCCAGCGGCTGCATCTAGGTGCTCACGGGAATTACGCTTGAGCCCGTCATAGAAGGTTTGAATTAAGAACCACCCGTGCATGCCATGGTGCGGGCACGCGGTGATGTACTCCTGGAAGCGTTCCCATGCTTCCGGGATGCTCTCATCATTCTGCTGCTGGAAGCCCGAAATTCTTGCGCGGAGGGCATTGGTTTTGCCCACCGGGAAGAACTTTGCGAGAAATGCCTTTGAGCACTTATCCCATGTGTTGATGGCATCTCGCTCCACATAAAACCATTGCTTCGCCTTCCCGAGCAATGAGAACGGGAATAGGCGAAGACGGATTGCATCATCCGTCACTCCACGGATAGTGAAAGTCCTACACACCTCCAGAAAGTGCTGGAGATGTGCATTGGCATCTTCATTCGGCTTGCCGGAGAACGGATTTGCTTGCACCATGTTGATCAACGCCGGCTTGAGTTCAAAGTTCCCGTCTCCCACCATCGTGGTTGGCCCGGTAGGGACATTGGTGTTGGAGGGAGCGGAAAACTCACGGATCGTCCTCTCGGCCATCGGTGCTGACGAGGTGCTGTCTACGGGATCGACCGTGTTCGTCTCTTGAGTCGAGAGAAACTTCTGAGGAATGAGGACACGGGGTCGCACTCTCCTCACAAGTGACTCCGGATTGTCGTTAAAGTTGGACGGTAGGTCGAAACCGGTCATGCACAACTCCGCGTACACGAGAGTAGAGCAAGGGTAAACCCGCTTAAATAGCGGTTCACCGAACCTTGATAATTCTACCACTATGTTTAAACGATATCTTATGCCTATTGCCTCCTCGGCAACGGCGCCAGAAATGCTTGTTGACGCTCCTTAGCCTCACCACTAAGGTTGCACTGCGGTGACGGCGCCAGGAATGCTTGTTGGCACTCGCAAGCGTCGCTACCGGGTTCGCACCTCTAGTAACGGGGCTAGGGAACATCTTTGGTAAAACACATGATCACAGAAAGGTCCGCAAGCGCACGGATTACCGTTGTAGCACTTCACCCGGTGGTATTCGGGTTATCGTATTTATATTTTCCCAAGGGAGGCACTACGGCAAAGATGATCGAATAAACTGTGGAGAATAACAAGACTTGGTAAAGAGCTATAGCGGGGGTAACGAATAAAGATATTCGGGGATACTCTCCTTTTATCGCTGCATGGACAGCGTCCAACCTCAGATACTCTCCTTTTGGAATGGAGTGCATCCTTGCCTCGCATATTCACAATGCGGAACGTCCACGTATGGCAAAACGTGGCGAGACACAGACGCGACGGTGGGTTCCCTTTGGATTAGGTCCCATCCATCCCTCACATGACTTCCATGCGGTACCACCACGTATGGCAAAATGTGATGAGACACAGACGCGACGTGGGTTCCCATTAGAATAGGTCCCATCCATCCCTCACAGGACTTTCCTGTGGCACCACCACGTATGGCAAAACGTGATGAACTAGTATGGTTGTGCAAGAAGTAAGTTCTGACAAGAATAAAATGTGCTGGAAGTTAGCAAAATAAACCATAGATTTGTAAGCCACCTGAAAGAACCCAAAAATTCCCTCTAGGGCCTCTCGGTCTAAATTCATCCTTAACGGACCAACGTATTTTGCAAATTCAAACAATCTTGGCAAGTTTTATTCAAAAACATGTGATTAAGGTTGTTAATTAAACTCTGGTGCATATAACCGCTCTGATGCCAGCTGTGACAACCCGCCCAGGAAAATACCGTACAATCACCTAAACCAATCCACTTTGGCCATTAAGCGACAGTAAAGTATCATCTCGTCGTTAGTTGCCGGGTTAACGCCCGGTAAATCACTTGGAAATCACAGAGAGGATCGAACATATGCATTAAAACTCACACGAAGGCGAGTCCAGAGTACAAACACAAATTAAATTCAAATCTGCCCCGAAGGGTTTAATTATTACAAACCATTGTTCATGACATGATAAGTAAAGGTTCAGAGTTCGAAAACAGGGGAATAATTAAACTAGCGTAACGATAAACATCACAGGAGGCCGTCCGTGATGCCATCACTTGTCGTCATCCACCCATTCCAGCTCCCAGCCGTGTGGAATCTCTCCAGGTCAAACAACTTGCAGCAACAGTTTTAAAGCAAGGATGAGTATACTAATACTCAGCAAGACTTAACCGTCGGGTGATAACTACATCACCAAACTCTAGACATGAGAGGCTTTTTGGCCGGTGGAGTTCTTTTGCTGAAAAGCAACAAAGAGTATGTCCTTACTTTCAATATTTTAGCACCAAATTCTAGTTGATTACCATTTCTATGTGTGCCAACTAATTCAATCAAGAATTGTACAATACAATTAATTCAACCAGTAATATTCACAAAGTTCCATCATTAAGGGATATCATGGCCAGTTGATTAAGCAGTCTCGGATAACGGTGAGAGGCCGACAATCGATTGATTTATAACCTTGCAAGGTAAACCTAAACACACGGAGGGTGCCCTCACATGGACAACCACCAGGCGGTTCCCAAAAGTCCTCGGCTTGGGATCAAAGCTTACAGTCCTGGGTACAAGGCTATCTGGCATGCCCCACACAGTACACCCAGCTTCACACATGTACCCCCCTCCCCCGGTAGCTAGCCGGGTAGGTGATTACTCAAGATTAGTAAGGGTAAGTTCCCGCACCGTCTCATTAAGGTACTAGGCTTACCGGTCCCATTCCCGACAAGTGCTTAGTACGTTCAAAAGCTTAGCCCACGAAAGCCACTGGACCGGAGCCCAATCCCATGCTCTTACCACATGAGCAATTCATTTATAAAGATCTTATGATTCCAACATAAGAACCTATTCTCGCGAGTGACGAACATCACTCGACTTGTACCGGTCCTATAGCATAGCAGCTATCGACCTAGCATACTAGTAAAAGAGCATAGGTACCTAGGGATCATGCATCTAGGGTTTCATCCAACTCTTGAAACGTAAATGCACAAACATAGCAAAGGTAATTGCATAATTTTAAAAGACGGGGTTAATGATCCGGGGCTTGCCTTCGCTGGCAAGGTTGGCCTTGGGCCCTTCTGGACTTTGGTCCAGGTCTTGAGCTACGTCCACGTACTGCAGCTCACCGTCAGCACCTTCGTCTCCTCCTTCCGGCACGAGCGTATATCTACCGTTGGGAAGATCTACACGAGGATGCAATGCAAGATTTAATTGACGGTTTTTAATTTAATTAATTACAAATAGCAAATGACAACCATGGGGTGCATGGTTGACCACATTCACCTAGATAAGAAATACATTCAGCATACTCTTCCAAAAAGGAACAATATGCGGTTCTTTATTAAATATTCTTTTTGATAGTGACTGTGTACATATTTATGTAAATAAGTTAATTTAAATTTCACAAACAGCAAGGGGTTGGTCTTAAGCTTTTTAAAAAGATTTACATTACACACATAGGGTCATTAGGGGTGTGGTTGGTGATTTTCTCATTTAATTTAATATTAAGCTTTAATGGCCTCCAATGCTTTTATTCATAAAATAAATTAATAAAATTCAGTGAGGTGTTTTATGAAGTACTACAAATCAAAACAAGGCCACTGCATACACATGCACACTTAGGATAGCTAGGAAATTAAATATACTGAAAATAACAAAAGCTAGCTACCACAACATGATAAATGCATATAAAAATAAATAAGCATACAAAGGATCCTAACTTTCTCACACATGGCCTCTGGTCCAAAACTAATCTAGGAATGCAACATATGCACCTAGAGCTACTATAGATCTTGAGTTATGCAATTACAAAGAAAATTAGGCATATTTCAAGAATAAATATTTCTGACAAATATAAAATTGTAATTAATTCACCAGAGCTGCATTTAGGCATAAAAAGATCACATGCAGAAGTTGAGCACAAAAATCTATTTATTTCTAGCTACAAAAATCATTTAGACAGATTCAGCATAAATACAAAACAATTCATAATACAATATCTACACAGCAACTTTGTGCAATTTTTGGTAAAAAAGCTAGCCATGACATAACACACAACATATCCAAAATTCAGCTCAAGACCTCAAGCAGATTTTGAGATACAACAGATCTAGGTCAAACAGTATTCTATTTTTCATGCAAAAAATATCAAGAAAAAGCATGGTCAAGCTTTACAAAAGTTGTAGGGTTCTTTACATGTAATCCAACAAAATTGAGTTTGCATTATTCTGATTTTTCTACAATTTTCTACGGATTTTCTAAGTTTCAGCAAAAACCCACGAACTATTCAAGATGCAACTTGCAGGCAGGTCCCTGGACAGTTTTAAAGTCTCACAGATATGCCCCTACATCACATCTAGGCCCTCGCAAAGAATTCAATCCTCACACATCTACCCTCCCGCCGCCGGGTGAGCTCGCCGACGGCGATAGCCGGCCGGACCTGGCCAACAAATGGCACGGGACCCCCTGGGCACTCACCTAGAGGCGATTGGAGGTGGCGGTGGCGTCGGGGAGAGCTCCGGCGTGGGTGCTCGGCGGCGCGCGGCGGCGGCGGCCGCTGCGGGCTGCAATTCTGGCGACGTCGAGGAAATTCCGGGCAACGTGCGACGGCTCGAGCTCCAACGGGTCCTAGGGGACGCGTCTGAGTAGTTGGGCGGCTGTGGTTGCCAGCGGAGAGGCGGTTCGGCTCGGCGGCGGCAATGGTGGCGGCGGCGGAGCACGGTGTGTGGCAACGGTGTAGCACGCGCGCGAGGGACGAGGCTGGGGGTCTTAAATAGGCGGCTCCCGCTTCACTTTGAAGACCAGGCGCGCGTCAAGGGGGGCCCCGGCCACAGGCAGAAGCGTGGGACGGCGGCCGGCGGGAGACGCGGGCGGGTTCCGGCGGCGAGGCGCTGGTGCGCGACAAGCGCGAGGGCGCAGGTCCCTATGTCCTCGGAGCGCGCGCGGCCTCGTTAGCGCAGCCTCGGGAGGCGTGGCCGACGGGGGGGGCCCGGACGGCGAGGCACCCTGGCCGCCACCCGGCAGTGCGCGTGGGCGCGCTCCAGCGTGAGGAGCGCGGCGTCGCGCCGCGACGTCGCCGTCACCAGTTCGGGTTGCGTTACTTTGACTGCGAAAATCTCCAAAAATTTAAATAAAACCCCACCAAACTTTGAATACCAAAGTTGTAGAGCACCTATAGGAGAGTATTTTTCTCAAAGGCCGACCTACGTTTTGATCAACCGTTTGAGCATGAACTGCAGGCAAAGTTGCTGATTTTCCATAGCGCCGATGAATAGTACCCGGCTGCAGTTGATCAAGTTTTTCACCCTTTTCCACTCAAAATTTGAAATGCCACCCAAAAGCAAAGTTGTGTCCCTCGAAAAACTGGACAACTTTTATATTGGGATATTTTGAAGTGTTTAGTTGAAATTTGGAGAACGCGGCAAAAGTTCCAGAGGGGGTTCAAAGACATAGGGGTTTGACCGGGGTTTTGACCAAGGGTTGACTAGGGTTTGACCACAAGGGTGTGTGGACTTGATTAAGAGGGTCATTAGTGATTGTTTGGCGAGGTTTTCGAGGTGATGACCTAGGTTGACCAAGGTTTGACCAACATCAACAGTGTTTGACTCGGTTGATTCGGTCATTAGCACTAATGATGCTAATTAAAAACCTGGGGCGTCACAAGAACTAAAGCAAAGGATAACCAAGGCAAGCTAAACTCGACAAGCTCTTCTAGTGCTGCAGGGGCATGCAAAGCCGCGCTCTCAGACTGGGATGAGAAGGGAGAACGACGACGCGCTGAATCCTACCGGCCCGAACTAACGTGGTGGACTACAAAGCCCGTCCGGAGCTGTCACCTCCTTAGGGTACCACAACTATTCTGTTGAACGGGACACCAATCTAAGACTAAGGTAAGCTCTGAGCACCGCGCTCACAATGAACCAAAGAACCTTTCCCCGGATATCACGAAGGAAGGTCTCTCTCTCTCCCGTGAACCACCGGAGATCAAGCGAAGAACGACCACAACACTATAGGGTTCAAGAGAGCTATGCTAACCAAGACTAAACTAACTTTTGTCTAAACCAAGAATAAAGCTTCTAAAGCAAAGTAAAAGCTGAATGTAATTGACTCGAAAGGTAAGATAGAAAGATAACTTGAATTGTACTTAAATCTAAATAAAGAAAGGATACAAGAGTAGTACCGGAACTCTGAAGAAGACTCCTCCGGAACCCCGAGACTAGCTCGACTCGACTCTAACTCCCAAGCTACACTAATCCTACTCTAAGTGAACAAAAGAGGGAAATGGAGATGCTCCTGCGTTGTGTGTCCAATCCAGCGAGTGTGAGGTGCCTTTTATAGGCAAGGGAGGTCGGTTGAGCGCGTGGGCCCAAGATCACAGGTGCGGCCGGATCAGGAGGTGCGGCCGGCCCTGTGATCCACCGCCTCTCGCCTTGGACGCCCCTGATCACTGCTCCTGAGGCGGTTGAGGGTCGGTTCCTTGGGTCGGTTTCGCCCGGCACGTCGGTTGGGAGGTGCGGCCGGTCCTCTAGGTGCGGCCGGCCCACCTCCGTGCCGTGTGATGCACCGCCTTCACTCAGGGACGCCTAGGATCTCCATGGAATGACGGTTGTGGCGGTTGAACGGCCGAACAAGTGGACCCATTGATCCTAGCCTCCACTTTGGATCAAACCGACGTTTCCTTGGTGGATCTCGTTCATCCAAGTTGTGCTCACGGAAGAGGGGGTGCCCTGGACCGGAGACGTGCCACGGGGCAGGGCCGGCCGCACCTGCAGGGCCGGCCGTGCCTGGTGGTTCGGCCGTGCCTAGCCCGTGGGGCACGTTGGTTCCAATTTCTCCCAAAATGTGTACCTGCCTATGAAATTCACAACACAACTCATGGAACTTTATTAGTACTAAAAATATGCATGAAACTTGCCATATACTCCTCTCGAACCCGAGGTTTTGACGGTCGAATCTTTGTTGTAAGGACCGTCAACACGCGCCTACTTAGAGTGGCAAGGGTGTCAATTCCACGGCACAGAGCCGCCCCACTGCGATGCCGCCAACATTGCCCTGCCAATGCCCGGAGCCGCTTATAGGTCGCCGGCAGATTACCAGCCTCCTCCACCACTTGCAGAGTTGGACTCCAACTCCAACTCCAACACCCAAACTGACATAGACCATCTGAAGACCTTTACTCCGCTCGTCTTCCGGCGCACTACCAACACCTATGGGTGCCCTGTCTGCTCCAACCGTATGCACTGGTGGAGGAACCTGAATGAGATCAAGGACCACATCCTTGGGATGGCCCGGTCTGAGGCCCTAAGGGAGGACAACATGAAGAAGTGGAGCTGCCACCACGTCCTGGCCAAAAACAAGGGATGGATGTAGATGGACTGAGCGAGCCACGCCAGTGGAAGAGCAATGTCGTTATGTTATCTATGATGTTAATTAGTATCTTTAGATTTCGTGGGAACATTGTCTTATGTATGTGAACATTGTGATTTAAATTAGTAACTTTACATTTCCATGAAACATGGTCCCATGTTTGTCTGTCCTGTTCGTGTTTCGTAGACAAGAACATCCGCTCTTATTGTACCTACATGATCGTGTTTCCTAGTATGCCACATGAACAAGGAAAAACTATGAATGAAACTCTGGGTCTACTTGGTTGGGCAGTGTACCACACCCCTCACTTCAACACGCTCTAGCTAAGCCACGGATATGTAAGGAGTAGTTGGAATAATGCACGTATATGGAGAGGTTGAAGATCAATATTGGACGATTAATAAGAAATAGCAATGTGATCGTTGCTCACCTTGACCAAATTCAAAACAAGCATCCGGTTATTACCAAACATCCGAAATGCTAATGCATCCCAAACCCAAACCATGTTTGTGATTTTGGTTATTGTTTGTTTGTTGATCAATCCCCTTATTTGAAGTTGATTCTGCTTTGTTTCCCTGACCATCTCTCTTCCTTGTCTCCCTATAAATGTTATCCTATTTTATCACTCTCATAAACTACGAAATCATAGATCACCTTTGCCCAAAATCAAAACAAGCATCTTTTACAGGACCGGCAATATTTGTCCTTCTTGTATATTTTTCCTAGACCCAAACATCCGACCTGTTAATGCATCCCAAACCCAAACATCCGGTTTAATGGTAGTAAATAGTTCATCTCTGCATGTTGAAGTGCTTGTAAATATAGTTTGCTCCAATTTCACTAAGATTACAAATTTACAAAGTTCTTTTCTTTACAAAAGACTGTTACATTATTAGAGATCGAGGCGCCTCCTTGCATCAGCATGATACAACACTCGAAGAGACACTCTGGCTTTCCCTGAAACCGAGATCTATTAATATACCGGACTCTCCCAACTCCCTCCATTGCCTTGTCTCAAACTCTCTTCCTCCACAAAACCACAACCACCATGTCTTCTTCTTGGATTCGACTACCCACCTCCACCTTCCCTTCCAACCCCTCCTTCATCGGGACACCGCCAAACTCCCCCCAACCAAGCACATGCGAGCAATCCGAGCCCACCTTGAGTGAATCTGATGTAGAAAACATGGAAAGGTAGGAGAGCGAGGACAAGTACAACTACATGGAAGAGGATGAAGAGGAAGAGGACAAGGATGAGGTGGAGACGTGGGCGGCCATTGAGAAGAAGCGATTGACGGCCAAGAAGAGGAAGCGGGTGGAGGCCAAGAAGAGGAATCATCAGACGGAGGCGTTTGTGAGGCAGCTTTTGAAGGATGACAAGGCCGGTAAGCTTGATTCGTTCAAGGACATTCTGTCGGCGAAGAAGAAGAAGGGTGCGGAGGAGGAGGTGGACTCGAAGTTGACCAAGAAGGAAATGGACGTCGGCACTGGTCCTTCAAATGCCGGCACCGCCAATCCCGGTCCCGTGGCTCCCCCAGCCATTGAAGCTCCCTCGACGCCAGAGACATCAGGGAACTCCTCGGAGGGGTCGTCGTAGATTACTCGGATTTGGGTTTTCTTTTTCATGTTCATATAGGTGGTCTTGTGGATGGAGAGATTAATGGTATGTTTTCTTTTGGATGGAAAGATCGATCCCCTGTTTTCCTGCTCTGTGAATCTTGTAGTGGTAGGAAAATCCCTTGTATCCCCTGTTATCCATGAAGAACATTTGTGTTCTTTTTTTCCATGATCACCTTCCTTGCTTTAGTGGATTTCCATGGTCATGATGTGTTGTCATAGTCTGAGATGTAATGTCTTGTCATGTGATATTTTATTCTTATCCCACCGCACCGCATTGCAGAAACACACGTAAATGATGACTGATTTTACCAATTTACCGTTTGACCAAATTCACTGTTTTGTCAAGAATATACAGAACGTAAATGATGGTCACCTTGCCCAAATTATTCAACTTAAATGTTCACATACATGATACATCTCTATAGACCTACACTCGTACATCGTCCATACGAAACCTTCGGACTTGGCAACGAGGAAGACAACAGACACGGTCATGGAGATGGATATGGCACACGCCTATTCCACCATACCTAATGCACAACGGAATGTAGCATAATGAGGATCCGTGTGGAGATATTCCTCCAATGCATGATGCCTACCCCTCAACTTCATGGTACGTCCCAAGCGACCAATGCTAGAAGCATGCTGCAGGATGTCACGAAAACCCCACTACCGGTGAGCAAGATTGCAGTAAGGGCACACACAGCGACCATGGCGAAGCACACGAGTGTAACCCTACTCCTGCAGCCAAGCCAAAGCATATTTCTTCATCTCCTCCATTTCTTCCTCGACCGCTTCGTCCATGTCGTACAAATCATATGGATCCATGTATCCAAGCCGCTGCGGAGGTGGCACAACATGGAAGTTTGCGGTTCCTCTGTTCGCATAAGAAGCCATCCTCCTACACACTCACCAACAATGTAAACATGATAAGCACTGACCAGAAACAATGATTGTAACCTGTAAAAACACGACGCGGAAGCTAAGAGGTCACCTCTTTTCACAGCGCCCAGAACCAAATAGAGAGGTCTGCTAGCACAATGCGTGGAGGATGAAGAGGCGATGACCAAAGGCCTTGGGGGCATGCCTATTTATCGAACCATGACCGATCATAAGGCAGCGTGCACCTCGTGGCAGAGCATGCCTTACGCGATTACAGTAGATTCTGCAAGCACGGGCACCACAGCGAGGAGAAGGCGTCGCCGAGATCGCACGGACCACGGAACGTGACTTTCTTCAGGGAGAGGTCGGTGAGCTTGGCGAAGATGCCAGCGGCGGGCAGGGTGAGGCCGATGAACCCTAGGTCCAAGGATACAGCGGTGGCGCGGTCGAAGCAGACCAACTGGAAGAATGTTGTTTACCCTCCATCGGCTTCATTTGCATCTTTCCCTTGGATCTGGATGGCCAGGCTGCCAGAGAGGCGACGCGCGGCGACGGGGAGCGCGGCCGTAACCGGACCAGGCGCGACGGCATCGACGCCGACAAAGAGGTGATGGAGGGCCACTTCATGGGAGGCGAGCATGGAGGTGATGTGGTGTGGTGACGGGGCGACGAGGAAGGGGAGCTCCGGGAGGAGGGCCCAGACGTGGCGCCAACATCGGGAGAGGATGCTGGTCCAGACAGCGGCGGGGGAGTCGAGGCGGAGGAGGATGAGGACTAGCACGTCATCCGGGAGCACGCTGAGGCCATCCGCGCTAGTGTCTCCGTCGTCAGAGAGCTTCGCACGCTTGGTGGCGACCTCGCCACCGCTCTGCGCCATAAAGGAATTTCAATTTGGATTTGGATTTTAGGGGTTTTGGGGGCCAACGTTAAGTCGACGGGCCCGACTTGGAAACGGGCTAGGTCAGCAGCCCAGGAAGGGTGAAGGTGCAGAGCCCATGGGCCGTAAGGCCACACAACCCATGCTCGCCACCTCTCGCGGCCCGCTCCCCTTTTGTCGTCCATCCATCATCCAGCCTTTCCTTCTTGATTGACCGATTAAATTTCCACATATGATGTTTCACTTCGCACGAAATTCTGTTCTCCTGGAATGGAATCCGTCTTATTTGCCGTGCTTGTTTTAGATGTTGAGGATTTTTGGAAAGCTAACTTTCCATATATCCAAAACCAGATGGTTTGGAAAGTGAAAAAAGCTAAAACGTTTACGGGAAAAGATTTTTGGCTTTCCACTTTCGAAGCTTTCCGACTTTTGCATATATGAAAAGATATCCATCCAAAATTATTGTAACCTTTGCATATATGAAAAGATATCCATCCAAAAATTATTGTAACCTGCAAACAAGAGGGACGTGGAATCTATAACTCAACAGTAGCCCAAAGTGTCTACTAGATTCTAGCTCCTTCCCACTCCTGCTCCCTCCTCTACCCACCGCCACCCTGTGCGGACGCTGACCTCCCCACGCTGCCGTGCTCGGCCGCCACCCTAGCCTTGCCTTCCCGCTCCCGAGGCGCCACCGCAACCCACACGGTGATGTGCCCTCCCTTAGTCCGCCGCCGCCCGCCCTCTCTTGCTGCCCAGCGCGCTGCCGTCCTTATGCGGCCTCACCGCTGCCACCACCGTCATCGCACATCACCGAGGCAGCACCCCTACCCCTTCGCACCTTGCTACGTCGTGTACGTGCAACCCCTACGCCGCGAGGCCACCTTCCCTGCCCCCGCGCGCTCCCTTACACTACTGGACCGCCTCCCGTGCACCACACGTGATGTGCGGCCCTGGACGGCGCACCTCCCGTACACCGCTGGCTGCCGTGTCGCCGGCCACCAGAGGAGAAGGCTAAAGTTTTCACCAACATTTTTTCTAAAAAAATGTTGAATTCATCTTTTTACAAAAATGTTGTAACATTTTCAAAAAAATGTTGCAACATTTTCGTCGATATAGTTTCAGTGATTTCTAACTCCATAACAATATTGTCAGAGATTTACTTTGGCGATTTACCAAGAACTCACAAACATAAGTATATATAATACCCTTAATAGTCATCCCTGCAAGGCTGTAAGATCTTTCACTAGTTTTGACTTTTTAGTCCTTACAATTTTTTCTGTAAGTATGAATGTTCCACGTTTTCTTCATTCATGTACTTTAAGTAGGTTTATGTTACAGTAATTTTCATCTTTTTGTCTTCCTTACCTATGGAAAAATTGTGAATTTATGGTCCAAAGAGTATATAAAAGCTGCAATGAGATTGGAACTATTCTTTACTTAACACGGTTTCAGCCATAGGTAGCTCTGAGATTGTCAAATTCATAGTTGTTTCTTCGAGATAACAAACATAAATAACTAAAGCAACGAATTTTTCTTTTCCGGTGCTCATCCATATATGAGATAGTCAGACTTCACCGTTATTTACAAAATGAAAAATGGCATGAAATCAGGCACTGCTTCATCATTGTAGGGAAGGGGAAAAAATTAATGAAAACATATATCTTGTTCATGCCACGGTCTTCGTGGAGCTCAAATCATCCGCAACACCTTTCACAAACTGGTGGAAACCTTCAAATGTTGCAGTAGCAGCAGGCCACAGTGCAGTTGTTGTTGCAACCTGAAGGAAATATCCAGCAGAGCTGTAATCTATGCTCATAATAAGATTCTAAATCAGTTTGTTAAGCCTGTGACAAAGAAATCTATATCGGGTACTATCACCTAAGAAATGGCTAAAGATAATCAACGACTGAAAAATATTTACGAGCAGCAGAAGGCGTCCTAAATGATATGTAGGTGAAAGTTTAGATCCTGAAACAAATAAAGTAGCAGGAATTTGGAGTTGAGTTTCAACATCAGATTTACCGTGTACGATGATGCGTCGAGGTTTTTGGATGCTCATTGAGCTTGTAACCGGTGAAAGTGGTGCGACTAAAACAACCGCCGTGGTTAGCAGGAGGATAGAGATGAAAGCTACCCTCATGGTGTTGATAGACATCTTCAGCTTTGGCTGGTAAATTGCAGCTTCCAGTTTGAGACGATAGTATATATAGTGGAATAGTGCACTTTACAGAAGTTGAGCTCTAGCAGGTAAGGATTAGGAGGGACGGAGGAAGGAATGCAGCTACTAATCCATGTCCTTTTTTGTGAATTGTGATGGCAAAATTAGATCCATACCATTAAAGAAACCAATGTATAGATATATACCATTAAAAATTCATCTATAGCTTTATAGCATCAAAAGGTTGAAAGTTATAGGATGGATGAAGGAATGCAACCACTAATCCATGTCCTTTTTTGTGAAGGCAAAATTAGATCACACCATTTAAAGAACCAATGTATGGATATATACCATTAAAAATTTCACCTAAGTAGTCATGTTTCAAATTGGGGTGAGATCATTAAAAGCAGAGAATAAAAATTTACCATGAAAAACTAAATCTAGTTCAAGGTCATGTTCAAGGTCCTGTTCGTTTGGTTGGTGGCTGGTGCTGATTTGTTCTGAGAGAGAAGTACTGCTGGCTGGTGGCTGATAAGCCAGAATATGGCCCAAAATTGTAAATTCCAATAATTTACAAATTTAATTGTAATATCTGAATCCACGTTGCAAATTCTGAAACTAACACACTTATGCAAAGAAAGGATGCAAGTATCAGGATTTGAATCCTGGTGAGTAGCATACCACTGGACCGACCTACCATTGGACTAGAAGCCAATTAGCGAAACACAAGAGTTAAGATTGTGTAATTGGTTTTGCTTGCACCAAGTTCTTTGAATTTTTTTATATTTATTTTTTCACGATTTTGCAGAAATAAATGTTCGATCCTCAAATTATCAAAACTACTCTACCACCACCGTTTGAAACGGCGGCTGGTACCTGCCGCCCCTTGAAACGGCGGTAGGCCCAGCCGTCATTTGGTAGGGCGGTTGACCGCTAGTGTCGCGGGGCCAGGCACCTACCGCCGCTTGAAAAGAAGGTTGGGCCTACCGCCAGCTCAAACGACGGTTGGGGCCTACATCCGCCATTTGTAGCGACAATTGGCGCCTGCAACCACCTTTCCAAATGGCGGTTCGGTCCAGACCCCTATAATGGCAGAGGCCTGCCCGGGGAAGAGAGGAAGAGCCCCCAAATCAGAAAAAGGAGGAGAGCAGGAGGAAGACAGTGGGGTGGAGTAGGTGATTGAGTAGAGAAGCTTTGCCAGATCTCTCGTATAAAGTCATATTCAAATCTAAACTCTCTTTATAGCTACGAATTAGTAGATTTAATACAATTAGTGTGGTTTAGATCTAGCAGATCTAGATGACATAGTCCTATTTTACTAGTTGTGTAGACCTAAGGGTTTAGGGTAGTGTACTATTTAGAGATTAGATGACATAGTCATGTTTCACTAGATTTAGTACAAATAGTGCATTTCAGATTTAGTAGTAGAGTTTTGAATCGGTCGATGTAGTGTAGTTAAATTTAGATTTAGTAATAGAGTTCTGAATCAGTAGATATAGTGTAGTTAAATTTAGATTTAGTAGTAGAGTTCTCAATTAGTAGGTGTAGTGTATGAACTTCATTTATTGTAATGTATCGTGTGGATTTGTGTTATTAGTAGTTAATAATAGTGGTCTTTGCGCTATATGATATCATGGATGTCAGAGACAGTCCGTGTCCAATTGTATTTTGGATCTGGAGAAATTAGATATGTTAGAGAATGAGTTGATCTATCACTGTTTAGTACAGTCGTGAGAGATCTTACAAGAGCCGTAGAAAGACCATGGGGGCCATAACCAACTAGCTCTACAAGGCATTCTCAGTAGATCCAGAGCAATGGGTACTGTCGGTGATAGCGTTGTTCAATAGAAGTGAACCAATGTGTTGGGAGATTATGCCACTAGAAGGCACTGTGAATTGGAGGCGTTATGTCAGGAGAGCATGCCAAACTGGGTGATGTTGCAGGACCTTCGGCAAGTGGACATGGTCGTCGTAGTCGTCACTATAATGAAGGAATGCAGTGGTCTTAGTTCTCGTAGTCATTTGTAATAATGGACCATTTATTCATGCTATCTTGTTGTAATATTGGAACTGATGATTTTATCGTGTTGTAATAATTAAACCACTATTTTCTTGCTTGCTGTTATGTTTTTGTCTATCTTTTACCAGGGATGGAACAACTTCGGTCGTCGGTTCACACACACACATGGGTTAGCAATTCCCATGATATTTGGTTCATCATCACTACAAGAAAATCGTTGACTAGTGACGCAACCACATTTTAGCGTCATTGATTTATGACGTTCCTGGCTGATCTCGTCATAATATTTCAGTTCCGAGCAAATTTAGTGACAAAAAAACTTTCATCATAACGGTTGCTACTGTAGCTGAGCGTTCACTGTTCCATGCTTCTTTTGTGACGCCATAAGCTCCGCAATAGCGTCATAAACCAACTTTGGTCCCACATGTAAGCATTATTTAAAAAAATAGAGTGTTCCAAGTGGTCATAAAATTTAGTTGGGTCCCACATGTAAGCATTTTTCGAAAGTAGAGTGTTCCAAGTCTTCATAAAATTTTCCAGGGTCCCACATGTAAGCATTTTCGCCATGTCAGCGGCGTCATAAACCAACTTTGGTCCCACATGTAAGTATTTTTTCGAAAATAGAGTGTTCCAAGTCGTCATAAATAGTTCCAGAGTCCCACTCGAAGGGAAATTTTTTACATTGACCAGGTCCCACCTGTAAATTTTATGTGAGTCTTTAATATAAATCGGTAATTCGAAGGCGAAATGCTTCACTACATTCGCAAAGACTCTCGACTTTTGCTACGCAGATCAGCAATTCCAAGGTGAGACTTTTGGCTGGAATGGCGGATTCTATCGGCGATAGGAAGATGGTTGCGCCGCCATATCCAAGCAACGAGAGGATGAAACAACACAATGAGGTCAGTCCTCTCCTCTGGTTTGAGCCGCTATATGTTCCCCTATCTTCCTAGGTTTGGGGATATCGAGATTTAGGGATCTGGAGGATTGATGATCATATATGTTAGATTCAGATTTCATCGTACTCTTAGATTTGCACTTCGATTGGTGTTAGAAGCTGATAGGCTATAGACAATTCATAGGTGTTAGATTCAGTTAGTTTTCAATTTACATCATCTTACGATAGGTTCTTGTATTTTAGTAGCTTCCGGATGTTCTTCATGCCACTCGTTTTATAGATTTTTCGGAAGGTGCACAATTGATAGGATTGATAGATCCTTTTATTTTCAATTTGCATCGTTTTATGGATTGATAGATTGAAGAGACTATCTCTGAGCTACAGACTGTGAAGGGACATCTGGATTCTGTCATGATTCTTATCCTTTGCACAACTCATAGGTGTTAGATTCAGTTAGTTTCCAATTTGCATCGTTTGATGGATTTATAGGTTCTTGTGTTCTACTAGCTTCTACAGGAGCTTCAAGCCACTGTCGCTGAGCTCCAGAAAGTGAAGAGAGACCTGCAAGACCAAGAGCAAGAGGCTGCACTATACAAGGACCTATATAAGCAATCGTTACAGCAGCTGGATGACTTGTCTCTGCTATTGTTACAACGGGAGAACGCCGCGCTGAAAAAATTTAATGAGTTACAGAACGAACATACTAACGTGTTGAAAGTGGCTTGCAAATTGATGGAAGAGGCTAACCAAGAGACCCGGGAGAAGATATCCCAGATGAAAAAATGTAACATGAAGTGTGAAGTTGCAGGAGGCCAGAAATGAGCTGGAGAAGTTCCAGCAATCTTAATAAACATGTTTCTACCTCATCATCTTATGATGTTTTCTACTTGGTGGTGTGAACTTTGTGGTGATGAGTTCTATGAGATTACATCTTATTATGCTGATTTGGTTTAATCTGTTTCAAATTGAGTCGAGCATACTCACCATTCTGAATTAATTTTGCTGATGTTTTGCTGGTCCGTTCTGTTGATGTTTTGCTGGAAGGACCTTCCTGAGTAATGATCGCGAAACTACTTGTTTCCTACTATCGGTCACGAAATGTTGCAAAAACAATTTGCCATAGCAAGAGTTCGAACTAGAGACCTATAGGAACGAGACAGCACTATCTACCACTGCACCACCTCTTGGTTGTGTCAATTTAATGAGAAACACTTTCTACCCCAACCACAGCACGGAGCGGTTGTTCTAATAAGTTGGCGGGAGAAAAGCCCGCGCTGTAGCAAAAATTAGTTTTCCCGCAGCCTGCTGCCCCGAAACGGGAAAACGAAGAACAGAGAGGCGAGTAGGCTACCAAAACAGATCATTCCGGTGGTGATTTGCGACTTCCAACAGCTGCTCACTCCTACGGGCGCAACCTGGGTGATACTTGCTGCAGTGGCGTGTCAATCTGGTAAGTAATTTTGTGTTCAATCTAGAAATTTTCATTTGGCAGAATGTTCTCCTTTTCGATTCCTTCTGTGGTTAGTAATTTTGAGTTGGATTCGCCAAAAACTTTCCAGATTGATAGACGCTGGATAACCGGTTGTACTGGTTTTACCACCGTTCATGAGAAAGGGGTCCAGGATTTCTTGGCATTTCTTCGGACAAGATACGCTGAGGACGAAGAAATACTATGCCCGTGTCATTGATGCCTCAATAACTCTACAAGGACTATAGAGTGAATTGGAGTTCACTTACTTGTGAGTGGGATGGCAACCACTTACACTAGGTGGATCCATCATGGAGAAGCTTTGGAGGATATGGTTGACGATGATGCAAATGTACAGGATAACGCAATTCTGCTGGATGCAGAGGGGGATGTGGATAATGCAGCTCCACGGGATGGTGGTGATCAGGAAACGGTGTAGGAAAACCAATACATATCGGGTATGGAGGAGGATGAAGGCGCTGGAGACGCTGGGATGTCTGAATTGATTGCTGACTTGGGCAAGGGTCAGGTGCTCGGTGAGAAAATGTATGAATTTGTAAAGGAACATCTGAACTGTAAGGTGTCACCGACATCTTCATATGCACAATTTACATTTGTTGTGAAGTTACTTCATATAAAGTCTTTCAGTCGGATGAGCAACGTCGCATTCAATGCAACGATAAATTTGTTACAAAAAGGATTCCCAGAAGCGTGTCTTCCAGACTCTTTCGATGCGGCAATGAAGTACATACGTTCCATGGGACTTGGCTATGAAAAAATCCATGTTTGCAAAAATAATTGTATATTGTTTCACAAGGAGAAGTATGTCAAACTTGATGTGTGCCCACTATGTTGTGAAGCGGATTCAAGATGGAAGGATGCAGACACCAACAAGTGCATTCCTCAAAAGGTATTGAGTCATTTTCCGCTGATTTCCAGGCTGAAGAGGATGTTTCTTTCATCCAAAACAGCAAAGGATGCACGATGGCACGAGTCGAAGCGAAAACCGGTGAAGAATGAGCTTAGCCATCCAGCTGATGGTGAGCATGGAAAGAATTCAATAAAAGTTGGAAAAAATTTGCAAAAGATGCTAGGAACCTTAGACTTGGTCTTGTAGCCGATGGTATCAATCCACTAGTAAAATGCACATGCGACACGCACGTGTTTAAAATATTTATGATTCGGTCTTCTTCTTAAATTACTACATAAGACATTTAATTACAATTAGAGATAGAAAGTATATATGGTACACTTCAACACATTACAAATTCCATACCCAATTTTCATACTATGCCCAATAATCTTATGATTCCAAGACTTCTCTATATACAATGTTCTTAGTTTTTTTACCAGAAGGATCAGCTAGGACGTTAGGTTTTGCCAAAACCCACGTCGTTTTACACGAAACTCCTCTAGACAATGCTACATATAACTGACCATGGGAGAAGACCGGTTCGGGAAGGTATACTCCAACCATTGAAATGGTTTGACCTTGTGCCTTGTTGATAGTCATCGCGAAACTTAGCCTAATCGGGAATTGCTTCCTCTTCAACTTGAATGGTAGCGTCACATCTTCAGAAGGGGAAAGAGGTATCCTTGGAAGGAAAACCCGCTTACCAGCATGTTGGCCGTTAACAATCTCAGCATCAATTGAATTGTTACCAAAACCCCTAACAACCAAACGGGTGCCATTGCAATGACCATTGTGCGGATCAAGATTGCGAAGTAGGATCACAGGGCAGTTTTTCTTAATTCTGAGGATATGAGGTGGCAAGCCATTAGGAGTGATAGAATTCAAAAAATCAAGTGGATAGGTGTTGCTAGTGTCGTCATCGACTGTGTCATGGCTGAAATACACTTGTTCCTCTCCTGGGAACTATTTGATCATCCTATCATTCATAGCATCGACATGCTCATTTCTAGTTGATAAGATTGCACGCTCTCGCATATACTCTGATGATGTGCAATTACCTTTCAGATCAGGAAACACATGCTTTGTCAGAATATCGATAGACTCTTCAGATTCATACTCAAGCAAAATGTCTTCGGGGAGCTGCACATAGTCATTAGCATCACTTTCTTCCAAACCATTACCGATCCTCAAAAGGAAATCAGAGTACCATGGGTCACTATGTGCTCTCATGTTCTGCATCAACCTAATCTTATGTATTTTATCCCATATATGTGACCTCTGTAGGATTGCATCTGTAATCTGTGCTCGAGTGCCACGTGGCACAACAGGAAGAACTTGTCTAAAGTCCCCTCCAAATACAACAACCTTCCCACCAAAAGGATCACTGCAATCCATTATATCTTGCAAAGATCTATCAAGCTGTTGTGCCACTCTGTTTAGAAAAGTTGCAGACACATGGGATCTGTCAGATCTAAAAACTTCTATAAGAACCAGTAGGATATTCCTAGCCGAACAAGATCCTGAAAGGATGTTCCTAGTCAAAACAAGATCCTAAAAAAAACTAGTGTAGACATGGGATCTACCTGATCAAAAATAAACTAGTGCACACATGGGATCTGCCACATGGGAAAACACGCAAGTACGAATCCACCGGGGAAGCTGAACCGAGGAGGAAAACACTGTACCTTGTTCTGGATATTTCGTTCGTACGACCTTCCCTCCTGGTGCCATTGTGTCGTTGCCGCTGCTACTACAGAGGCAGATGGGAAAGGGGCTAAAGCTATGAGCAGTAGATTTGAGACGATGGAGGAGAGGAGGTGAAGATTTGGGCTGTCGACGAGGAGGGAAGGTGAAATGGGGGCGGAAAGATTTGAGATGGCGAGGAGAGGAGTAGAAGGGAGGGAAGGGACGGGGGCGGGGGTAATTTATCCATTTCGGTGGAGGGCCTTGTCAGATTACCAATATACCCTTTCATTATGGTGGTGACTGAAATGGGGTGCATTGGGAAGGGGGAAGCAAAAAGGACATTTAACATCTGCTTTGCCCGGGCGTCTGAAATTCCGAATATTTGAATCGCGCTCCGGTTTGTTCTGAGGGCTGGTCAGCACTATATACTGGCGGCAAAGGATGTTCCTCTAATCAAGATACTACTACATAGGATCTTCCTTGATTAGGAACTACTCATTTCGTTTATGTACTGCTCCCCTTATATTGATCAACACATCCCTTCCTTCGTCGATTCGATTCGCCTAGTATTACAAGATTATGAGCACGTCACGTTGCATACTCCTCGATCATGCCCACATTGGAGATCAACACATCCCTTCCTTCGTCGATTCGATTCTTAGTACTACAAGATTATGAGCACGTCACGTTGCATACTCCTCGATCATGCCCACATTGGAGATCAACACAACCCTTCCTTCGTCAATTCAATTCTTAGTACTACAAGATTATGAGCACGTCACGTTGCATACTCCTCGATCATAACCATATTGGAGATCAACACATCCCTTCCTTCGTCTATTCGATTCGCTTAGTACAACAAGATTATGAGCACGTACGTTGCATACTCCTCGATCATGCCCATATTGGAGATCAACACATCCCTTCCTCTCATCAAACATCGGTATTGTGACATGATTCAAGGATTACATCGAAAATTACAAACAAAAGCATGCGTAGGGAGTGTTGGGTTCGTTTTATGCATAGCACGACTCATGCATTACGTGATGTCGAGGCCGTAGAACTCTCCGTTTTGGTTGTAGGAATCCCGCATTGATCCAAGCCATTAATCCAATCGGAGGATTCAATCGTATGGAAGTCACAGTCTTCAACGTCACGACACAAGTACGATGTTCTATTCTGGAAACGAAGTGCTGGTACCTGTATCTCATTCTGCAACCCGGTACAAGAGTATTGGGAGTCTTCTGACTCCGGTACAATTTCATCTTGGTCAGCAATTGTGAAGACCTGAGCACAAAGCCCATGCAAAATGATTATTTATGGTTGGTTTGCACACGTGAAGAAAAATGTATTATTCAACTCGAATACAACAATCAAATGGAATCAATGACAATAAAAGAAATGTTTAACATTCTACCTCTTTTTCGTCGGTGTTCGAAGGAGCCGATGTAACAAGATTGTGAAGAGGGTCATCAGGAGCTGGAGCAGGAGCAGGAGAGCCTTCTTCGGTAGCAGGAGCTGGAGCAGGAGAGCCTTCTGAGGTAGCAGGAGCTGGAGCAGGAGAGCCTTCTGAGGTAGCAGGAGCAGGAGCAGGAGAGCCTTCTAAGGTAGTAGCAGGGGCAGGAGCATGAGCAGGAAAGCCTTCCGACGTAGCAGGAGCTGGAGCAGGATCAGCTGCACGAGAGCCTTCCGAGGTAGCTGGAGCAGGGTCTTCCGGACCATTTGCTATTGCCGCCAAAGGATCTTCCTTCTTCGTTTCCTCTACTGCAATATCAGATAGAACCTTGAGTATTGTTGCATCTGCTTCCTTTTCTTCATTAGAATCCTTTTCTGTCATCCATTGTAAACTAATTGCTGAACTGTGAGGCAGCTCATAGACTTCAGATGATTTACCCAAGTTAGCAGGATAATCATGTATGCACCAAAGAACCTTTCGTGACTCGCCCAGACAACGTGCTCAATGCTGGATAATCATGTATGCACCAAAGAACCGCAGCACGCAGTTTAAATCCTTTACCCTCAACAACATCGATTGCCCAGACACCCTTTCAAAGTTGCTGCAGCTCTTCGACGAGAGGTTCCATGAAGATATCAAAATCCTTTGATGGAGAACTCGGCCCAGGGATCAATAAGACCATCATGAAGTTTGATTCTTCAATGCATACCCATGGTGGCATGTTATACAACACAACAAATACTGGCCACATACTATATGAGTTGTTCATGTTGCCAAATCTATACTATAAAGAACGAGTTCTTTTGAAAACAAATTTTCACCAAAAAATCTACCCCCTTACCCCTCACAGGAGGTCCCACATTTCAGTTTTAGGCCTAGCAAATCAGGCTTTTTGGAGAACGAAAGTGGGGGGGAGACACATTTTTTGATGTTTATAGAAAATACTTTTCGCTAAAACGGTGTTTTTTTTCACCGGATGCTTTTTGACCCGCCTGGCGTACCCACCTATACTAATTTAGCAATTTAGTGTTGCCGACATCCCTTTCCAAAACAAATCAATCGCTAATCATTGCTGATTTGCCATAAAAAAATCGACAGCTATTCCTTCCATTTACACTTGATTGATTTGGCTTACGAATTACCAAAAGTCAGGTCGATATCCCTTTCCAAAACAAACCAATTGCTAATCATTGATGATTTGCCTTTAAAGAAAAGCATAGCTATTCTTTCCATTTACACTTGATTGATTTGGCTTACGAATTACCAAGTATTACCAAGTCACGTCAATATGCACGCACATTCACGTTGCCTGTTGCCCATGTCCCATTCCCCTAATCTAGCTTGCTATTTCTTCCATTTATAATATTCCTACGTGATGTGCTCTAACGTGAAATTTCTTAACGTGATCTCCTCCTTTCCTTCCATATATCCAAGGACCCTGCGTAATAGGCCTTCCCCTAATAAGCCTGCTAATATTTCCATCTATTGCTACATGATATGCTCCAACGTGATCACGGTGGTTCCTGCAGCATCCATAAAATTCTATAAATGCACCCCTGCACGGCTGTACTTGATCTGGGATTGCCGTGCATGCAATTGAGTCTCGCCGGGGAAGCCTCTCGTCTCCACGTACGATCGGTGAGGTTGTCGACTGCGCGGCGTCGTACGATCGCCTGGCGAAGCCACGGTCCACGTACAACGCGCAAGGGCAGCGGCAAGGCTGTCGACTGCTTGTCAGCAAGGGTATCGCGAGCGTCGTCCCGTGCATGGCGGCGAAGCCCCCAGCGCTAGCAGCAGCCACCGCCGCGTCGTGAGCCGTGGAGTGCCGTCAACACCAGATCACGCCACGCAAGACACAAGACGCAAGTACGTTCCATGTTCCGTCTTATCCTAATCTCAGTACCCTAATCTCAAGTATATTATCATCAGGCATATAGTTTCTTCAAGGTCATGTGTACTGTGATTGCTAGCTATTATCAGGCGTGCTTGTATGTCTATCGATCAGAACGTATCGAATGCCCTGCAGGTTATCTTGCTTTAGGCCATGTGATTTTTTTTTCACGCAAGCATGTGTACGTATTATATTCATGTCGTCTAACAGAAAGTTATTTGCGTTAGGCAAAAGATGATCCTGGTGGGTTTCTATTCAGTCATTATTTGGTTATCAGTAATATAAGTATGAGTTCCTCTCTATCTCTCTCTCTAATCACGTGCCAAAAATTGTTGCTCTCTCTGGTTGGAATGATCAGGGCTTGGTTAGTGTGGATTATTTAAAAGGTAAATTCTTGTGTCAGGTGTAATCTATTAGCTTTTATTTTTTTTCCAGGCCACTAATTCATTGAAAGTATAAGCATATGCTATGATCAACATTCTTTTTGTTTCTCTTTGCTTCGTCTCAGTGTCAGCAACTGATCTGTCCTTTACATATACATACAGTTGTGTTTACCGTGATGTATTTTCCCTCACCCGCACTTCAAATACCTAACACGGCCTAACGCAGACGACGTTTTGGCTGGTGTTCTTCGTTTCCTTTGTTCCTTGCTGCTTATGGGTGACAATTCACGGCCACGACGTGGTTCCAAGAAGCGAAGGGACCTTGCAGAACCAGATCAAAGTAAGGGTTAGTCAATGAAATTTTTTTAATCGTTCATGCACAGTGGCGGACTGGCGCCTAGGGCCACCCGGGCCACGGCCCTAGGCGCTGGGCCGATTTCTCCACACTAGCTACTGTAGCTACTTAAGGCCCAGTGCCAGATGACCTATTATCTCCTTTGGCTGGCCCTAGGCGCTGGGCTGATTTCTGTCCGCCCCTGTTCATGCATGAAGATCGTAGGGATCAATATGTGATTCTGACCACATATATATGCAGGTCCCTCTAATGGTGACATCCCTGCCCTACGAGTCCCCCTAGGTGATTTGAAGAATACTCGTGTTGATGGAGCTCTGGACGCGAGTGTTCATGATATTGATGAAAGAAGGCAGAAGTGGAGGGATCGGTACGCAACAAATAAGGATCAAATAAATGCTAGAAGAAGGGAGGATTACCAGCGCAAAAAAGCCGAGCGACAGGCTGCCACCATAGGTGTCGACATTTTACCACCAGAATCTTGCATGTGTATAATTCTTGTGAGGTGTCTATGTTACATTCAACATTAATGTACCACTGTGTGTTCATCATTTACCTGCAGGTGATGCTCCGGTTACTGGTGGTGCAATCCTTACGAATGCGGCAACAGGTTCGTTACATTCCACATATCCTTATGCTCTAAATTAGTTATCCTAACAATTTATGGTTGAATTCCATTATTAATTTTTAAGAAGTAGATCTGGATAACGAAGGTGTTACATGGCTGTGTCGAAACGATCCGCATACAATAACTCCTGAATGCCACGGTAATTTAATTTAGTTGTGATGTGTGTGCAGCCGAAAGGAAGTTGGCCAAGGGCAGGGAGAAGTCAAAGAGGAAGTACAGCAAAATGACAGATGATGATAAGATTTTAAGGAACGCAAAACTACGTCAACAAAGGGCGAACCAGGCAATTATGTTGGACGAAGTTGAACTGCAGAATGCCTCTACTCCCCACCGAGGTAATTCCTCTACTGTTCTGCCCCTTGGTAGCTGTTGTCATCAACCAGAAAATGTAGGATGAGCCGGGTCTGTTATTTTTTTAATCTAAAGTTCAGTTATACTCGCATCTATGCAATCGTTGATGTAAAAAATCTTCACATAAACTCGTAGATATTGGTGCATTTGGAACAATGCAGTCCGCGATAACTAATCAGTTTGATTCATTTTCCGTTGCTGCAACTGGCGCTACACCCAATCAAGGTTTGAGATGCTTTCTCAACTATTGCATATATGTTTTATGTTTCTTGCATAGTTAGATGTGTTTTGCTTCTAACATCCGCAGCTTGTCCTCCTGGAACGCACGAGTCTGTTCGACCAGGCGTTGTTACACGTTCTGCAGCAAGATGTTCCACTCAAGGTTTGCTTGTATGTAATTTCTGAATATGAATTTGGATTTGTATAAATACATTTCTATTGATTTGTTTGCTCAGGCACTAGCAATGACCGAACCAAAGTAGTACCACCACTTGGTACGGGTATTTGGGAGCCAGACGATCCTGATATTTCATTAGAAGGTTTGCTCTGGTTATTGTTTCTGAGTTTCTTGACTAATATACTCGTGTCCTATAGAATGTATATTCTCATTCACATTGCAGAGGAGGATTTAGATTGTCACAATCCAGATGAAGGTATGCCTAATGACTACCAAGATGATGATCCGAGAGTGTCCTATGAGAGAGGTAATTAATAACATTGCTTATAGTATAACATTCTTGTAATTTTGTGAATCCAAATGCCTATTTAACTTACTTGTTGCTTTTGAACAGTGGTACGTTACAAGACACATCGGGATCCTGACGTGGTTATTATAAGTCAAGATCCATACCAATGGGTGTATAAAGACTTACCAAAAAACCACCACCTACGGCGCAAAGTGCCAAATTGTGAGTATTGTGGGGCTTTGAAATTCAGTAGTGAAACAGACGGTTTCTATTGCAGAAAAGGCAAGGTTAATATTTATGTGCACGAGCTGCCAATTGAAATGCGTCATTTGTTTGAGAGTCAGACAGATCGTGATGCTAAGTATTTTAGAAATAACATACGTTATTTAAACTCACATTTTTCATTCACATCGTTTGGTTCTACCGTTGACCAACGCCTAGCCACAGCCAAAGGTATGTATATAATTCTATATATTATTTTATTTGTGTGACGTCAGTAACTTTATGTTGACTCTCCTTTTTTTTAATTTAAACATAGGTACTGGGATTTACGCATTCAAGGTACATGGTCAAATCTATCACAAGATTGACCAATTAATACCTGGTGGGAAGGGACCACGCCACATGCAGATGTATTTTTATGACACAGATAAGAGTATGGTGCATCAAGGAAATAGGTCTCCACATCTTGACCAGAACTTGATCATGGAGATCCTGCGGATCATGAGCACAGTAGCTATGAACCCTTACCTACATAATTTCAGAATTCTAGGGCAATCAGGAAATATCGAAGAGTATAAGATTGAGTTAAATACAAGTATCTCTATTGATCAAAGGAGGTTTAATGCGCCTGCAATGGACCAGGTAGCTGCGATATGGCAAGATGGTTCGAATGAGCAACGAAAATTCAAGCGGAGTATAATGATTTATGCAAATTCTGGACACGCCACCTTCATACGTGCTTATCATGGTTGCTATGACCCATTAGCTTACCCGCTCTTCTACCCCGGTGGTGAGACAGGGTAGGAAGATAAAAAGGTGTTGTTGGAAGAAAACCCCGTTCCGCGATTCCCGAGAGTAAAGCGTAAATACACAAAAAAAAGAATAAAGGTATGTTCTCTAATTTTTTTAAATATTTATATATAATATTGAATGTTGGTGTTGTTCTTGATCGTATAGATATAGCATAGATAAATAAATAAATATATCTATATATATAATTATAATTGTTCGCAGATGATCCTGTCGGCACATCTAATGTACTGCCAGATGGAAATGGTAAAACTGGGAGGAAGAGAAAGACCGTGTCAGTTCAGCCCTTATCAGTTCAAGATTCTGGTAATAATATAATGTTGTTAGCTGGTTAACTAATATTTTTTCGAAATCCATTTAACTTACTTGTCATGTAACAGCCATCGATGCAGATGTGGATGACGAGGGCGACGGGGGTGAAAATGACCAAGATGGTGGTACGTTTCTTTCACCGCCTTTCATGCACTTGTATATACACATCCAATTATCTTTGTATTTTCCTTAATACATATATATTGATAGTTACATGTGACCGAAAATATGTATACTAGGTTCGAGGCTCCATGTTAGCGCTCGGGAGTATTATTGTTATCTAATGCAAATACGTGATGGTGTGTTTAATGTATTCTTTCGTGGAGGACGTCTCTTCCAGCAGTGGATTGTTGATATGTATATAAAAATTGAATCAATGCGGCTTGATTAGTACTCCCATCCTGATCACCAGAAAGTTATTCGAGCAGACCTGTATCAGGTTAGTGCGAATTATATATTACACGTACCTTATGCAGTGAGTATATACCCAAAAAATTGTGTGGTTTTATCCTAATTCATGGGTGCACATTATTTCACAGGGTATTGTAGATTGCTTGGCCCTTGGTGATTCTGATGCAAGAAAGGTTGGTAAATGTATTGTGCTGTCAAAGGATTTTCCAGGTTCCAACAGGGATGTTCATTCACGTTTTATGGATGATATGGCTTTGGTACCACGGTATGGGCGTCCTGATTTTTTTGTTACCATGACATGCAATCCATATTGGCCAGAAATTATAGAACAATCGCTACCCGGTCAGACCCCGCAGGACCGACCCGACATTGTGGCTAGAGTCTACCATGCTAAGCTACGTGATCTTCATGACTTCATGATCGTAAAGGGTCATTTTGGTAAAGTTGCAGCTTGGGCACATGTTACAGAGTTTCAGAAAAGGGGACTACCGCATGAGCACTTTTTATTAATTATGGAGAAAAATTCTAAGCTAAACGGATCTGATGATTTTGACAAGTACATATCAGCTGAGATGCCTGATCAAAGTAAATATCCTGAGCTTCATAGGTTGGTATGCACTCACATGATGCACGGTCCGTGTGGAACGCTAAATTCAAAGTGTCCGTGTATGATTGATGGCAGATGTCGTTTCAACTATCCACGACAGTTTTCCGACCAGATGCAGCAAGGGAAAGATGCATACCCAGTATATAGAAGACGAGATGATGGTCAATAGGTATTCATGAGAAACCATTGGTTAGACAACAGATGGGTGGTTCCATACAATCCTAAACTCTTGATGCATTACAATTGTCATATCAATGTCGAGGCTTGTTGCAGCATCAAGTGTATCAAATATATATACAAATACATTTACAAAGGACATGATAGCGCTTCATTCTCTATTGAAGTGGGTACGACCGATGGACCTATTGAGATAAATGAAGTTAAGCAGTACAGAAAAGCAAGATGTATTACTACAATAGAGGCATTCTACTGACTATATCGCTTTCCATTGTACAACATGTATCAACCTGTTCTTCAGATGCAAGTACACCTCCCTGAAATGCATATGGTACCTTTCAATGATACAGATAGCCTTGAAGAGGTTGCTGCACATGCACAGTCTCAGCGATCTATGCTAACTGAATATTTCAAGATGAACATTGAAGATCCCAAAGCACGTCAATATTTGTACAGAGAATTTCTAGAACATTACATATGGGTCAAGTCTGGTAAATATTGGAAACCGAGGAAACAACGTTTCCAGATTGGAAGGTTAGTCTATGCTAATCCAGCTGAAGGGTGCATGTACTACCTTCGCATTCTTCTAAATCATGTCAGAGGTGCAACGTCGTACGAGTCACTTAGAACTGTTAGAGGTGTCGTATGCCCTACCTTTAGAGATGCTTGTGAGAAGCTCGATCTTATTACCAGTGATGGATCTCTCGACGAGGCAATGACTGAAGCATCACATTTTCAAATGCCTTGTGCATTAAGGCGCATGTTTGCTATCATTGCTGTTTTTTGTGAGTATGTTGATATACGTAAACTCTGGGACAATCACTTTGAATCGATGGCTGAGGACTACTACCGCAATTTCGGAGATGATTCATATGTAATACAGCTGGTGCTGAGGGATGTAGCAGACATTGTGCGGTCCATGGGGAAGGATATAAAGGAATTTGGGCTGCCCCATCTTGATGAATCAGGTACCGTTTTCACAGTGCATGTTATATTAATAAAAGATGCTTAAGTTTTTTTGGTAGTATAGGTATTGATATATGGTACAGAAACATTAATATGGTAAAGTGACCCACTAATACCAGCAGTGGCATACGATGGCGATAAGATGTTTGTTGAATTAAATTATTTACGTTGAGTTAAAATATTTCTTAATTATGTTGTTTCAGATTCTATTTTACGGGCACTATGCTGAAATTTTGCTCTATGTTACAATCATAATTAATTCAACATTACTTATATTGTGCATGATGAATAAATAGGATTTTTTTATGTCGCGTACTATATATACTACATTTTCTTGGTACTGTTTTATGCAAGTTGGTGAAAGTTTATTTAAGATTACATACACAACTCATTCAAATTACTTTATATTATGACAATATTAGGGATTATGTATGATGAATTTTTTCACCCAACGTACAGATGCATCGAGAGATTACTATAGGGAGCTAACAGAAGAGAGGAATGTTGTTTTCAACAAGGATGATTTGAATATAATAGGATCATTGAATGCTGAACAACGGTCTGGTTTCGATGCAATTATGGAGCATGTGAATAATAAGAGAGGTCGGGTTTTTTTCGTTGACGGACCTGGAGGTACTGGCAAAACTTTTTTATACAGGGCGTTACTTGCCAAGGTTCGTTCTATGGGACTGATTGCTGTCACAACCGCAACATCTGGTATTGTTGCTTCTATCATGCCTGGCGGGCGTACTGCGCACTCAATTATGGAGCATGTGAATAATAAGAGAGGTCGGGTTTTTTTTGTTGACGGACCTGGAGGTACTGGCAAAACTTTTTTATACAGGACGTTACTTGCCAAGGTTCGTTCTATGGGACTGATTGCTGTCGCAACCGCAACATCTGGTATTGCTGCTTCTATAACTACTTCTTAGGATCTTGTTTTGACTTGGAACATCTTTTCAGGATCTTGTTTCGGCTAGGAACATCCTACTGGTTCTTATAGAAGTGTTTAGATCTAGTTTTATTTACAGTGGTAGGCCAACCTTACAGAAGTTTCTCTGCTTTCCTAACAGAAGTAGACGAGCGCTGCGATTACGAGCAGCAGAGGGACATGAATGTTTTGAAGAATCACAATTTCTTCTCTAGTCTTGACATCGAGAAAATGAAAGCACTTTTAGCAGCTGACCAACCAAGCAGAAAGGGTACCAATGATACAACAATACAAGATTCGGATCCGGAGTACAACCCTTCTGATGAACATGAATCTGACCCAGAGACATGTCAACAAGAGGTAGTCTTATCATGAACTCATTTCATGTACTAGTTATGCAGGATTGCTTCTGATCTTCTCTTTCTTTGTTCAATTTTGTGTAATCAGGTCACTCATAGCATACCTGTCAGTGGAGGAAGAGGGATCAAGAGAATTCGGGCACCGGATGACCCTACCAGAATGCCTCCTAGACTGACTAGGACCAAGGCAAGGGAATTGACTTTAGCTGATGGGAGTGGGACAACTCTTGATACACAAGAATTGCCCACTGAAGGCCAAGCAACAGCAACCCACGATGAGAACAGCATCGACATGACAACTGCAGAAGGCAAGTCATTTGATCTCATATTCGAATGTCCTAATTACCAACCGAATAATTATTAACTTGTATGGTTGTAACAACCTTGTTAGGTGATGCACGCCCTTCCAGGGCACAACGGGGGCCGCGAGATTCAAGAAGATTGGACAGAGATCTGGACCGAATTAGCCGAGGCTTAAATGGCAAGATCCCTATACACATTCAAGAAGGGCTCAAACGCCCAAAGGCACCAATGCAAGCTGCAAAGTTTGCATCAGAAGGTGGGATCATAGTGCGTGGGCACATACCGATCCTTCCTAGCTGGAAGGACTACAAGCCAAAAAAGAACCAGCAAGATGGTGAAAAGACTGAAGACCATATCAAGAACTACATGGGCAAACTAGCGGTGTGCGTATGTCCACTCATCTACTACCATAGTTCTTGTCATCCATTTTTCTGATAATTGTCTTGTGCTAGGGGCAATTCGACATTGACACTACCAGTGAGCCTGTAAGGGTGGTATGCACTGACATGCTGAAGTCGATACAGAGACAGGCGAGGTATCGCCTGAAGCAAAAGTACTTCAATGATGTTCCAGCAAATGCAGTCCCAACTAAATCTCCTGTGCCCAATCTGACGGACGCACAATGGAAGGCACTGGTTAACATGTGGTCTTCCCCTGAGCATAGGGTATGATAGAACTTCAACTTGCCACTACCACATTTTCATGTACTTATATATTGTTCTTAATCTTATTTCTTACACGAGTTCTTATTATTGTAAAGGCGAGGTGTAGTACAAACACCGGTAATCGAGGAAAGGTCAAGTACCATCATCGCACGGGATCTCGAAGCTACATTGTACAAGTTAATCTTGTGGTAAGCAGATGAACATGTTATGTTTTTGCTCTGTAGTTCATTTCATGAACCATTTTACAATACTAGCACTTTGATAATTATGCCTGTTTTCGAAACATATTTAGAGGCAGAAGTATACTGCTGAAGGAGAAGGGCTAAGTCCACTTGATTATTTCAAGTCCTTCCACTGCAGCAAGAATGGCTTCACTGCTCCAGTACAGGCAGCCATTGTAAGTACTTGTCTGCTTTTGCATTTTTCTTTGCAACAATACTAGAAACATGTGTGACTATTTTATTTTAAATCTTTCATTTTATTTCCTTTTTTAGGTTCGCATGGAACAAATTATCACTGAACCTCAAGGCGACCAACCAAGAAAGACTGCTGCTGAAGTAGTGGCGGAAGTTGTCCAATCTAGGACTTTTCGGGAGGTTGCTGGCATTCGCCCGCCCTCCATGAAAAAGACTAGGATTACTACTGCACTTCAGGTTCAGGAAATACGAGCTGGACTTAACAATGAGAAGCAAGGCGGGGCATAACTGCGGCAGAAGATTATTGAACAGGAGGCCGAGATGAGCGAACTGAGATTGAAGGCTCAAGAACAGGAGACAACATTGAAGTCTCAAACAGAAGCGCTTGAAGCTTTGAAGAAGAGCATAACTGACATGCATAACTGATCCAAGACTTGATAAATTTCAGCCAGGTTTATCCTCCTCTCAACTGAAGTGTGGTTCTTGTGAACTTGTGTTGCTGATGACTTGTTGTATGTTGATTTGATTCGATGCTAACTTGATGTATATTGTACAATTGTACTGGTTGAACTATTTTCTGAATGTGGTGTGAATTATATGAAAGTGAGAAATATTTTGTTTTGTCGTCTGATTATGTGCTGGCGATCAGCAGCAGCCAGAACAGTATACCGTGCCATGCGAAATGCAATATGGGCTGATCTAAAAAAAGCAATATGAGCTGAGGCCCAGGAAAGGTCCTGTGGATAATTACCCAAAATCAAATGTCCAAACATAATGCAATATGGGCCAAGTTCGTTAGATTGCTAGGGCCCAAAATAAAATAGCCCAATATACTGTGCAATAAACATTACGGGAATGGCAAAAAAAATAACACGAAAACCTGAAACGAGCTAAAATCGGCCCAACAATATTAGGCGCACAAATGCTCTTACATGGACCGGGCCTCAATTTGTGACAAACCGAAATCGTCATAACCCCCTGCCACGTCAGAGTCACGATGGATCTCGGTCCGACGTGGCAGGTAGCTTATGACGCCTTAGTGTTACAAATTTATACGCGTCATTAAAACTCATGACGCCGCGAAATAAGGTCTCGTCATTAATCGCGGTTTGTGACGCTCAATTAATGACGGAGCGTTTTCGTAACAACCGGCGTCATTAATCGCGATTTATGATGAGAAACGGCCTTTTTTTCGTCACTAGTCGGCGTTTTTCTTGTAGTGCATCTTTCCTTGGTTTGCTAACGTTTTCTTGCCTTTTGAAGTACTACTCCCACCAACTAGGAAACTGCGGTTTATCGCAATGGGTGAATCCCCTATCTATTGACCACTGTCAAGAGTACATCGACTATCTCAAGGAGATCGTCATCTACAACCTCAAGTGGCGGCTGTCAAAAGCACTAGCTTCTTCAGATCCATCATCTAGCGCAGGAGACGATCGATGTTGCACATGTTCGGCCTCCACTTGTGGATGCCACAAGAAGATCAGTTCCCCCAAAGATTGGTCCCCTCCACCTCCACCCTAGCTGGGTACTACTACATGCCGTCCCAGCACTCCGACGGCTCTATGTTCTCCGGGCAGTACCTATACAACTAGATTAGGAATGTTGTAATAAAATTTCTAAATTCCCGAAAGCATGTTAGGACTAGCAACGACACATTATTAGGTTACCAGTTGTGTCGTATGTGCCATTGCAAATTCGTGTCTTATTTTAATTTCAATTCTGTCATTTAGATTCAAAAGTTGTACCCCAATTTCGTAAAAAAAAACCTACCTCCTTTTCCATTGGCGGTTGGGGTAGGCCCAACTGCTGCTCCAAACGACGGCCGGATCCTCCCTACCAGCCGCCAGTGGACTGAGACCCAACCGCATGTGGGTGGCCAACCAACCGCCCTAGCAAATGGCG
The DNA here is from genome assembly GCA_036936925.1 of Cenchrus fungigraminus. Classification (NCBI taxonomy): domain Eukaryota; kingdom Viridiplantae; phylum Streptophyta; class Magnoliopsida; order Poales; family Poaceae; genus Cenchrus; species Cenchrus fungigraminus. The sequence continues at coordinate 76,368,416 of CM072768.1, read as the reverse complement.
GCTGAGCCTACCAACATTTGCAGTGGCGGCGGCTGGTCGCTGCGCCCCAGGCCACGTCACCACCGCCTTTGCTAACGGTGGCTAGGGTACTAACCGCCGTTTCAAGGGGCGGCGGGTACTGGCCGCCATTTCAAAAGACGTTGGTGGACTAGTTTTGCTAATTGGAGGATCGGACATTTATTTTTGCAAAATCACGAAAAATTAAATATAAAGAAATTCAAATTCTTTCGGCAGAAAAACATAATACAGCTCGGCCCCAAATGTCGACTTCGCATTTGGGCCCATACCTTGAAGCCAACGGCCCACGTCGGTCCCTCTTCTCTCCCCTGTCCGTCCCTTCCCTCCTTCCTTCCCATCAGCGCCGCAGCCCCTCTCCGCCGCCGCCGCCACCACCTCCGCTGGTTGCGTCTCCAATCCAATACCCCGAACGCGAGCCTTCCCCGCCTCCGCCGTGTGCCGCTCGCCCGTCCTCTAAGCTCGAACCTTGGAGAGTCCAGTCGCGGCAGCAACCCCTCTCCGCCACCCTTCGCCGCCGCCGCCATCCTCTCTGCAGGATGGGGAAGCGCAAGCCCATGCCTTCCGCCGCCGCTCGAGGTACGAAACACTGCCCCAACCAATGCGAAGCCACCCCCCTTGCTTCCATTGGAGTTTGTATTGACGTCCTTCCCCTCCTGTTTTTGTTGCTGTAATCGCAGGAGCGAAGAGCCGCCCGAAGAGGCCAAGGTCCGCGAAGCAGGGAGCTGAGTTGCGGCAGGAGAATCCCCATCTGTGGGAGCACGACGACGGTGCTGTTCTCTTCTTCTTGCATTGGATTCTTTATTTAGCGTGTCTCTCCTACGAATTTCGGCAAATTGATTTGCAATACCTCTCTCTGCCAGCGTTATTAGCTAATAGTAGTATCAAGAAGCTTGAGTTGCTAGTTTATGCCACCGTGAGTTTTACCATGTGGTTACTCAACTGAGCAGAGAGTTAAACCCAAATTTATTTTTCATAACATTGTGCAATTGGGCTGTTGGGATTTACTCCACATTTTTTATTCCTGCAGCAGAGTAGTGCTTGCATCTGTTCTTCCTACTGAATTTGAGCATTGTGTGCAGCAGAAACTCTAGATACTGAATCTAGAGCAGCGGAGGCTGTTCGACACGAGAAAAATTCCGATGGGAGAGTTCAAGGCATAGCACAGAGTGATGAAGATGACACAGAAGATGAGCACGACACTTCTAGTGGTGATGCGCCGGGTGATTCGATAAACAATGGCAATGCTTCATGGTTAGTGCTGCTAATATGAGGCTTTTTCCATATAATTTGTTAGCTATCTATCATCTTTATGGACTATATACTTCCACGTTTGCATTCAGAATGTTAACCTGATGTCATCTGTTTACCTTATTTATTTTTTGTATACAATTTTGTCTAGTTAAATCGTATTGTCCTTATATCAGTAATAAGATGATGAGCGGATCACTTCATGTTTTAGTACTTTATTCAATAGCCATTTTGATCTGAAGTGCTATTTTTTAGACCAATCTGAGGAGGTTAGTCCTCATGTTTTTTTTATCAGATTAGAATTTAACTGGCAATTTTGCTTTGAAATTCCATATGTGATTGTAAGAAAGCAGAAGTGACAAGTTCATACCCTTTCTATTTGTTGGTTATTTCCTGTTGTCGCACGCTCTCATTTTTTCAATGTTGTCTCCCTTATCTTTTTTGCAGTTCATTTTATCGTCATGTTAGCCGCATCATAACAAAAGAAGAAGTCAAGGCATTGATAAAGCAGAGCTCCAAATTTAAATGGGAAATGCCTTCTGTGGACATTCCAAGGTCCAAATGGGTTGAAACAGGTGAAAAAATGCAGGTACAGTTTCGGTTATCCTTATGTCATGTACTTTGAATTTTGCATGTCAGTATCTGAATTTGGGTGATATGTTTAAGTCTTTCAGTCTGGAGATATGCTATATTATATTTCAAGTGCCAATGCTATATTGCCCTTGAGTAATAACTATGCCTAATGCTGTTCGAGAAAAATAACGATGCCTTATTAGATATCATACCACCTCCATCGAATTTTCATGTTTGAAGGCTAAATTGAATCACACATCATACAAAATTATAGGTGAACATGATCTTTTCAGCCGTGAAAGCTGCTTACTAAACTTATATGAATTTGTTTCTGAACTTTCAAGTGTGTTTTTGGTACATGCTAATGTTTTTTTTCAGAAGTGAGTGAGTTACTAAGATAATACATTTGCATTTTCTGTTTTTTATAGATTTTGTCAACTGTCCATAACTCATCTTACTATTTGGAGTTGGGAAACTGGGAATCAATGTTCGGGGAAGGAAACATTGCTAGTTGTTTTGGGGAGCAACGCTTGTTTCTGTGACTTTTTTATATTTTTACGATATATTGTGAAGTTGCAAATTTTATTAAGCACAAGACCCACTAAATTATTGCTCATGTACATTTTTTGTTTGTTTATGCCTCTTCGACTCACTAAACTAAATGTCAAAAATAATCAAATAGCTTTGTGATCACCTTACTGATTGTGCATGACAAGTTCTGGGATGGTTAATTTTAAGGAGAACCTCGATGCTTTGTTCTTTTAGGAAGCTTGCGATGATCATCTTCATGATGTCAAGGGAAAGTTGAGAAACCATTGGCAACATACGCTTTCGGATCATTTAAATTCTCGATTGAGCTTCTTCTCTCTCTGTAAGTTTTTTTGTTTTTTTTTTGCAATAAACATCATCTCTTCCTTATCTGCCTTGAGCGCAGCTGCGTAGGTCACAGTTCTTTCTTGTCGTTGGGAGAGCTCCAACTCCTATAATATCCCAGAATACAGAGTTTTAGGTTACAATGAATTGTTTTAAGCTTCTGTGTCTTAAATGAGAACAATATAGCTCACTGGAACACCAGCCCTCAGTATACCCCCAGCTCCAGCTCCGTGACTTTGTGGAGCTGGAGTTCTCCTGAACAGGCCATTATGGCTACTGAGTCAAAGCAAATATATTATTTAATAGCACTGTCAGTTATCTTGGCCTAGAGCGAATAAAGGTTCCAGTTATCAGAATTTGTGATAGAGCATAGCAATATTTTAAAATGTGTGCCTAAGTTATTCTCAATCCTAAAGAGTGAAGCCTTTTCATGGCATATGGCTATTCAATCCTAAAGAGCGAAGTTTTTTCATGGTGTATCCCTATCCAATCCTTGGTCTAATCATATTCGAGGAAAAGAAGGGTTACTAATACAGTTTTAGCATCATCAGTCAATTCCCAACCCTACTTTCTCGGGAGAATTAGATCAGTACCATTAAAAGAATCGGACTTTAGAAAAATAGCATCGAAAGTGTTGTTTGTTGTTGATTTCTACCATTCTGTGAACTTCCCGTGAACTGGCCCTCATGAACATGTTCACCATGCCGGATGGCCACGCCGTTGACTGGCAATACCTCGCCGGCGGTGAGGTTTTCGGCGAGGATGAGCACTAAAACCAGGATGAGCTTGCGCACGTCTACCCATACTCGATGTGGCCGGACACCGGCTGGAGCTCGCCGGTGACGAGTGGCGGCAGCACAGACTGCCGGTGGCGACTTCCAGTGCCGATTCCGGCGACTACAATGGCAGAGATGGGGAAACGGGGGCTGTAGCAGCAGAGCTTACCGTGATTCCATTTTGCAGGTTGGATAGGGAAGAGGTGGCAGGGACGGGAAGTTCACTGGCGGCGCGCCGGCAGGCAAGCTCTCCCGCGCGTGGTGGCGCCACGGGGTGAGCTCGCTCACCGGGATCGGCAGCACAAAGACCTCCGTGGGAGCTCCCTTGTCAGGGAGTGGCGGTGGTGCTAAGGTGAGCTCGCCCGCCCGGAGGCGCCGGTACTGGGCGAGGCGAGCTCGCCCGTCGGGGGAGCGCCCGTGGACCCGCCTGGCAGTGCCGCCTAGGAGGCCCTGCTTCTCCTCTCCCTGCCCCTCCTCGGCTCTTCCTGCTCGCCAGCACCGCCGGCCTCAAGTTAACGTGCAGTTCACGGGAGTAGTAGAAATCAACAACGGAGAACACTTTCGATGCTAGATTTCTAAAGACACATCTTTCGATGCTATTTTTCTAGGGTTAATTAGATCTGTGCCATTATAATTTCCATGTTTTTGAAGAACACCGTTACTATTCAACTTACTATGCCGGTGCCATTACAATTTCACACTTTTTTGAACAATGCCATTATGTACGCCCGAAGCCGTCCATGGCCCACCTGCAGACGTATTGGAGGGGCCGTATATTCGTATGGACAAGATTGCCCTTCTCATTCCATCTCTCTCATTTCACTGACGTGTGGGACCCACACGTCAGGTCTTCAACCTCCCGCCCCCTCCCCTCCCATCGATTCTCTCTCTCTCCTCTGTCCCCTTCCTCGCTCCCTCCACCAGGCACCTCCCTCTGTCCCTCCGTCACCTGCTCCCTCCCCACACCGGCCGGCGAGAGGATGCGGCTGCGCCATCCTCCCCAACGTGCCGGGGAGGAACCTCTCCCTGTCCTTGTCTCTACAGAGCTGCGACATGGACGAGGAGCCGCAGTGGAGCAGAGTAGGCACGGCGGGTGGAGCGGACAGAGCAGGCACGACAGGCGGAGCAGACAAGATCCTTGTCTCTGCAGAGTGGCGACGGGTGGCGGCGGGCGAAGATCCAGGAGGCCTCCCTCCCTTTCCTGTGGTTCTCCCACATGCGCCAGGCGGAGCTCGCCGGTCGCGGCCCACTGCGCCCCTGCTTCCGAACGGGCTCGGACGGTGACGGCATGCCGGCTTCTCCCCCTGTGCTCCCAGGCCGCCCTTTCCCTCTCGCGAAGGCGGAGTTCAGACAGTGGCGGCGTGCCAGCTTCTCCCCCCGCGTCGTCGCTCTTCTGCCTCTTTATGTCAGATATAATTTTATTTTTAATGGATTACTGCAGGTAATAGTTACCGTGACATAATGCATTGTAATAAGAAGCCATTTTATCTAAAAAGCAATGGTGTGGATTCCAGTACTATGGATGCATATCTTATGCATGTTGTAAGTTTTACTATCTCTTTCTGGTCATGTTATTATAATATTATCTTGGACCTCTTATGGTGCTGGCTAATCTGCAAATCGTACTACATTTGCAGTTGAATCACGTTCATAGAACACGAGATGTTGTCATTACAAATGACGCAAAGCTTAGAAATGATGCTGACAAAGATATTTCGGATGATGAGACATACCTTGATCAGGGTTTTACACACCCAAAGGTATATCACATCAAGAATGTTGAAATATTGAGCAGTAACTGAGATTGCATTACTAGATTTTCTAGTTGTTTCGTGCAATGCTGCATTTATTTGTTTCTTTGTGATGTGTGTTGGTGAAAAGAAAAAAGTCATGAGCATGCAAGGTGGATAGGTTTATAACAAACATTTAGTTGTCTTGATAGTTGGTTTCTACACTTTTACTTGCAATTTATGATGAATTATGTTTTGTATGTGACTCTAGAGCTTGGCTACATTATCCTATTGTATTGACGATAAACCATGGCAGCAAATAGCACCTTAACGATAAACCTTAAGATTCAGTTGACCTTTCTGTTCATTCCCTGAATTTTCAAATAACACTTGTTCGCAGCAAAACTTAGTGCCTTTTTCCAATTTAGTGTGCACATTACAGTTACTCTAGTGCAGTCTCAATAACTATGCCTTTTGAGAATCTTTCCTGCACCAAGGGAGCACTGCAGGATGGGGCATCTTTTATTCCTAACAATTTGGTTTAAACAAATAATATTGTCTTAAACTCCACGCAATAGTGGTAAATAAAATAACTAATTGGTTATAATTTGGGCAAAGAATCTCAGTGCTGTGGTCGCCAATATTTCTCGCTGAGTTGTTTGGGCTTCTGGTCTGTTGGTCTTGGCGCTGGTATTTGCTGGCCCGAGTGTTACTGGTAAGGCCAGAGGCTGGGGAGAAGTGTTGGATGTGTGCGCATGCGCGGTGGGTCTGTGCGCTTGGGTGTGTGCTGTTGAGAGTGTGTTTGGTGTGTGTGTGTGTGTGTGTGTGGGCTATTTTGGCCTAACTCTCCTTTCTTAATGCAATGATATGCAGCTCTCCTGCATATTCGAGAAAATAATTGGTTATATTTTATTATAAGGGATCAGTTGCCAGTTGACTTCACTGGAGGTTATCAGGTCATGCGTCTCATGGTGTGCAGCTTCAGCACATCGCATGGTCTTGGAGGTGAAGCTCTGCCCTTTGGTAGATGTCCTCCAAAAAGTAGTCCACAACATGCTTAGAAATACCTTTGGTTGACTTTGAGCATATCTAAGTAAATAGTATTTAACTGGACACTACATGCTATAGAAATTTATTATCCCATAGATAATCACGGGAATGTAATCATACTCCAGTATAAAATAAATACATTTTGGATATGCAGATTCTGATTCCGAATTTCATTTTATGTGTTGAGTTGGGATACTTGAAAATTGATACAGGGTATATTTTTGTCAAAACTTTCATAACAATGTACATTTGGTATAATAAATATAAGTACAACAAACATTAGTAGTGAAAGTTGTGTTTTGGGGATCATGTTGATGTCCAATGGCATTTATTTATGACTCGATGAAGTCCTATTTTTCTCATGCAATTGTCAATATAAGTAAACTTGGCTGGCATGCTATCACTTTGATGCAGGTCATATAGTGTCATTTCATGTACCATAAATCCAGTCTTAAGTTACATTAATATTTATCTTAATTTCTTTTGTGTAAATACATATTTAGGTTCTTTTCTTGTTACCACTCAAAAGTTTTGCACGGCGCATTGTGAAGAGATTGATCCAGCTTTCCCCGTTGCAACAAAAGGTAGAAATTCATTTTTCTTGTATTTATATGCAACGATTTGGGTTCTGATTTCTTAAAAATATGAAGAAAATTTATAAACTGAATTCTAATCGGCCCTATACATGCATTTGATCCTGCATACTGCTATCTGCTGATAATAGCTGATATGGTTATATACACCTATAACCATATTAAAAGCCTGCTCTCATATACTTTTGTTTTTGATGCTAACTGATATCTTCCTTCTGTAGAATGCCATGGGGCAATTTAAAAAGGAATTTGGTGAATCGGATGATGACATGCCTGAACATAGCACGAAACCTGCGGACTTTGACCTTCTTTTTGCTGGAGATATCGATGATCACTTTCTTTTTGGCATAAAATTAACAAAGTAAGTATGCTATATAATTAATTAATAGTTCTTAACTTGCTTTGCTTATAATAAAATTTTGTTTCAGACTTAATTTTGTCTCTCACCACTTTAAACATATAGTTGAACAGTCTTTTGTCCTTTTACTATCACATGGCTGCGAAGTGAAAGTTTGGATAATAGATATTGAGTTGTGGATATATAATAATATACTTTCTATTTCCCACTATTTTCAATCAGCAGCCTTTATCGAAGTCCTTGTTGAAAATCCATTTGCCTGGACTTTGCTGAATCCTTACCTTCTACAAAACAAGCATATGCCACATGCTTTACTTTAGCTCTTGCAATGTTTTGATAATTGATCTTCTATTTTCAGAACTTGGCATCTAAATTCAACTGTCCTCATTCATGGAACTCACATCTGCAAAATAATTTGATTGCAAAAATAATATTCGGCAACAGATAAACTTGTATTCCTTAGAATATAAGCTCTTAATAACTTTGGGTAGCACATTGATTACTGAGGACATCTTATGGTTAATCTTTAAACTAATGCTTCTGCAGGAAATCTATCAATCTTTACAGTAACTTCTATTCGTCTGATATCATAGTTGCATCTCCTTTAGCACTTAAACGTGTGAGTATTGTTTAAAACAACTGTTTTTCATCAGACTTCTTGACCTGTACTTATGTCCTGTAGCTGTACATTACTCTTATTCTGGGAAGACCTATTGTCCTTTTGATCTAGAACTTGGTGTCCTCCTGAAAAGTATAAGGAAATTGCTACAATACTTAGGGTATGACACTGGTGTTCTTTCTGGTGGTTTGCAATGCTGCTAGGTACCAACTGATGTATGCGAAGTTGAAAGGGAGGAAGTTCACATAACCTGTCATGATAATAATGGCAAAACTTGATTAGGCCATTTAAGTTATTTGGATATGGCAGAAGTAAATGTAAATAGCTCTACACTTCCAGCAGTGATGACTATGGGAAGTAGCAACTGATGTATGACAGTATCCTGTGGAAAATGGTGGTTTAGGAAGTAATTAAGGAAAACCTGGAGATTGGTTGTTGGATTGGTCCCAATCAGTGTCACCTGTCGATCGAATGAAGGAAACAGTTTTATTATCTAAAACTGTAAGCAGCACCGTCATTGATCAAGCTTTAGGCATTACTTGCATGATTGCAGAATTGTCTGATAAACTGAACTTTGATGGGGTAAAACACTGAGGCCATTTCAACGTCATTGCTTTAATCTTGTCAGTCTTTATCTTGCCCCCCTTCCTTTAGTAGCAAACTCCATCCCTGCAAACGAGACAATCTAGCAAAAGATACGCTGTCAGTTTATTAGGAAACTTCCTCTCAATGGCGCATCGTGTTCCTTGTTTGCCAAATTGCAGGCTGTCTTAGAAAAAAAAAGGCCTAATTGATATGTCACAACAAATTTGTTTGGGATCCAAATAGACAAGAAGTCTGCCAGTGATTACAGGCGGTTATCCCATCTGAAAATCTTGTGTACCACACCATTGGAATTTAGCTTTTTACCAATCAGAAATTTTGATCTATGTTGCCTTTTTTTATTGTCAAAACTCCAATTTCTTTCGTCCCAGCACATAACTTTTCTTTCTAATAAAATGCATTAAGCTGTACTTGTGGAACACATAATTATAGAGTTGTAATTTATACTTTATGCTTTTCTGTTATCAGAAAATTGATGGAGGAGGACATGGCAAGGAGAAGGATTTTGATTTCCTATCATCAATTGAAGTTAGTTCCTTTTAACCTTATTATGATCTATTCGCTACTCATCAGTAGATACAAACCCTCTTTTAAAACCATAAATATATGTCCACAATCTAGATTCACATGGGTGAAAAACATTATAGGATCTCTAATCAAAAGTAATCCAGAATATTGTACCTTGCAGGTTGCTAATGAATTAGAACAAGTACTATTGCAAAAAAAGTGTATCTTAAGCACTTAGGAATGGAAGAGAGTGCATTTTGTCCTAACTCCTATGTTTCTCTTTTCTTATTTTATTTTTATAAAATGGTTTGTACGCAGATAGTGGTTGTCGATCATGCAGATGTGATATCTATGCAGGTAGACATCAATGCTTATATACTTTTCCACTTATTTGGGGATAACTTTTGGTACAAATGACAGTTTATGCATCAATGTGCAGAACTGGGCGCATCTGGAGGCTGTGTTTGAACAACTTAATCATTTGCCATCAAAAGAACATGGAACCAATGTGATGCGAATTAGGCCATGGTAGTTCTGTTTCCTTGAATATTTTTAGGTTCATGCTGTGATAACATCAACTCTGTATTACGGACATTGTCGTGTCAATTTATTATTAATTATCTACGTATATTCTCAAACTATATCCATATTAATTAAGCTTGTACATTGATGCTCAAGGTACTTGGATCAGCATGCGCAGTACTATCGGCAGACAATACTGTTAAGCTCGTATCTTACACCAGGTACGGTTTCAGCCCCCCCTCTTGTTTTTAGTAGTGTAGAGAATGAAGATACTCAAGGTGACCTGTTATGCATGTGAACTGCAGGACCTTGATTAGCTAATAGGTTCATAATTTAATGTTGTTATGAAGACTTCTCCTTTTACATCTATAGCATAGCTGTCCATATGTTTATCATAGACCTATATATGTTTGAAATTTTAATTATTTGCCATGTTATGCAGAGATTAATGCTTTATTTAATGGATTATGCTTCAATTATGAAGGAAGGGTACATGTCATGCTTGAAATCACTGAGTCAGCTGTTTCTTTTTTTTCTCCTTTTAAGAGTGTATACTGATTTCTATATTATTGAACTCATATTTTTACAATTTTCCCAGATTAAAATGACAACCGAGTATGCAGGTGTTCTTCCCAAAATACAACTTGAAGTACGGCAGGTGAGCTGAATGCTCTTATGAGTCTTATCTGTCTTGATTCTGCCATGTTGTTGCATATACAGTGAACGAACTGTAAAGTTTACACATAGATATATTTATGTTTAAGTAAACAAAGTTTTGATGCCATGGATTCAGAATCCTCCTGAGTTGTAGTACACTAAATTTCATGCATAATTTTGTATCTTATCTTCTTTACTGATATAATCTTTTTCATTGTGCAATTTCCAAACAGGTGTATGAACGATTTGATGCATCTTCTATTGCTGAAGCTGATGATGCCCGCTTTGATCATTTCTGCAACAAGGTCTGTTATTTTGTGCTTGATACCTGCCATTGTACTGGAGGTAGCTCAAATAGATATTACATTTCTTTTAATTAAGGAGTGATTTACTAGTTAAAGAATAATCTTAGCAACTTTGTCCAATGCTTCAAAGTGTATTGAGGTTACTTCAGATTCTACAAACATCCTAACAAATGGATCTGTCCTGACAATCAAGCCAGCAAACTTATAACTAGCTAACTGATCTTATCAACTTGACTAACTTAATCTCTAAGCAAATAGCAAGCAGCTAGACTTGCTAACTAGCCTACTCAGCTGGGTTAGCTGAAATATGCTTCTTGGTCTGCTGGCTGTAGGTGTGGCGCACCAAGACAGTCTCTGTGTTACTGTAGAAATTTTTTGGAGTTTTTTATTTCACATCTTTTCTTGTAGTCTATTCCAAATAAATGTGTTTTAATATATTATTTAATACTCGTTTATATTTTTTATATGTTACAGGTATATCCAATGATTCAGGAATTGGATGAGGTACGTTATTCTGTTATTACTTCTGTATGTGCAAAGCATTCAGTTGTGTTTGTTACTTTTGAAATTTTGTAGGAGTATTACTTTTTTTATTGCTCAGCATGTCCAATTCTCCTGTAAAAAGTTCCTATAGTGACTATTCCTTGCAATATTCACTAATTGTCAAATGCAATGCAGGGTGGATTATTGCTATTTGTTAGTTCGTACTTTGAATATATTCGTATAAGCAATTTCTTAAAATCTAAGGAAGCGTCTTTTTGTCGGGTTGGAGAGTGAGTAGACCTTCCTTCTCGCTATTGATTGTTTTATGTGTTCAATGCAAATTATTTTCTTCAGTCTTAAGACAAGCGGTAACTGTCTCAGTGTACTCCCATATCAGGGCTACATCACAACAAGACATATCTCGTTCAAGACTCTGGTTTTTTGAGGGCAAGAAAAAGATCTTGCTTTATAGTGAAAGATCTCACTTCTACCACCGATATAAGGTAATAAGAAGAAAAAAAAGCCTGGAGTGTGTGATTCCTGTTGTTTTTGTGTTACCTGTGTTTTCTAGGATATTCATTATCTTTTCTCCATGCAGATCAGGGGAACAAAGCATTTGCTAATTTATTCATTGCCAGGGAGAAAAGAATTTTATCCAGAGGTATTGACTAAATTGTCATTGCATGTGCATCTCAAGTTTTATTTTGAAGAGATTTGGAAATTTAATGTCCTTCGGGTTTGTATATTCCTTTCAGCTTGTAAATATGCTAGGTGAATCAGAAAACCCGAAGTGCAATGTCCTTTTTTCTCGTCTAGACCTTCTTAAGGTAAGGTCACTTTCATGTAGTTTGGCTCCATCACAGAAAACTATAATCGTGTTCAGCTATTAATTTTGTACTCTGCAGAAACATTCATTTCATGAGGTTGTGTTCCATCGTATTATGCAGTTAAGCTACTAAATAGCAGTATGAATGATTTTATGAATAGCCTTTATTGTTATACTCATACCATCACACAGTCTAGATTCAAGAGGAAAATAACAAGCTTTAAAGTTTTGAGTTTATGTTTGAAAATTTGTTTCACCAATATTAGTTAATGCTCATCAGGGATCTACAAGTTCCCCATGCTGTTCTCTCGTAATTTATTTGGTATCTCTTGTATATATCCAATTTCTTGGGTTGTATATTTTGGTAGTTCATATGCATTATTCCTCGACTCCAATGAGTTCAATCTGCAACAGCATGACTCCAATGCATCCTTGGAGTGAACTGACTTGTTGCTAACTTGCAGTTAGAGCGTATTGTTGGGACATCTTCTGCACGAAGGTTGATTTCCTCGGACAAGAGCATGTTTGTCTTCTGCTGATGTGACCATGCTGTAGCCTAGTAGGTGACCATGTGATTCGAATTTGATGTCTACACATTTATATGTGGGGAACCGTTGCTCAAGGAATGCTCGTTTATAGACAATATTGATCATTCGTTGATCATGTATCTCAATTGCAGAGCAGTTAAAATCCATGTTTGCTGGGCCTTCCTTACAATCAAAACATCAGCGATTTTTTTAACTATTTCCACATTGAATTTTGTTGAACTATCCTATGGCTTAACATTGCTGTTTTCTCGTCGTACTGCAAGGAAAGGTTTGCAGGTGTAGGACTAGCAGGAAAACGCTAGTCATCAAACCTTCCTTGATATGCACCAGATGCCAAAATCAATCTGTAGATATAGTAATATTGCCTCCACATTTCGAGAAACAATTATTCATTATAAACTTTCCAAGAAACAATTAGTCATTCCAAGCTTTCCAAGAAAGCCGATCCTTCTATGCATCAGATGGAAATTTGGGACCTCATGAATATTTGGATTATTCCAAACTTACACACGTTTCTGGCATAGCAAAGCTTAGCAACTTTCCATGCACTTCCCTGGTTTTGCTTTCAGATATCGAATAATAGATTAATTTCATCCTTTTTAGCTTCCCTGCCCAATTAATTAGTCGTTTCACAAATTCCAGTTCATGATAAGTTCCTGTCATGTCAATGAATACTTGATTTAAAGTGAGTTCCTCGGTCTTCCAGTTTGATGGTTGATCACAAACACAGCCTGATTCACATTGCGAATGTGCCTAGAACGAGGAGCAGATTACTATAGTCAGGCTGCAAACGCAATGAGAAAGGGTTGGAAAAACAAATGCACTGGATATTGTCAATGCCTGGATGTGTCTAAACACAGAAATTATCATGCTATTTTATTGGAAGCCAATTAATTGAAGCAATATGGATGTTATATACAACATATACAGACAAATATTTAGAGGATGCCACTTATTATAAATTAAAATATTCTGAAGCAAAGTATATTTGTCATACCAACACCTAAAGTGAAGACACTCAAAGATCAGTTCAAATTAGTGCGAGGGGGCACTGTAAACTCTTCCATCAAGTATTGTAAGTTCCTGATGTGCTGCTTATTCATAAGAAGTCATCAAAAAAGAAAGATCATTTGTTATAGGTCAGTTAATGTTTGCTTTCCATTTCTCACATGAAACTGGATGTTGCAAATCTATCTATGCTAATTCTCCATGGTGTACAAGTATTTTCCCAACTGCAGAGCACAACAAAAAACTGAAATTACATGCCCCAAAGCTGCATGAATATTCTAAAACTCAGGAACTCTCATCCCACATGTTGTGTTAGCCAAATTCCCAAATGTAGATTTTTCTTACATGATTACAAGAACTTTTAATGTTTTAGCAAACCTTTTTTTCTTCTAAATTGAGGCTCAATAGTACCATTATAGTAAGATCCCACTACAGGTCTACAGCTGAATAGTACCATAATAATATAACTGAATTGTTTGTCCTAAACATCATATATTTAAGGACAGATGGAATAATAGTTCTTGAACTCAATGTTAGCTTTGTCACATTAATAGCATAGTAGCAAGTTACATCGATGGCTACACTATGGATTGCAAGCGCATGGAGGACTTGCTTATAGAGCCATGATGCCCATGGCGCACTCGCCGGATGACGAACTCTCTGACGCTGCGCCTCCCCAACCAGCCGCGGCCTCCGTCATTCAGATGGTAGACATCCGCAACCACATCCCCATCGTGCTCGACTATGCCACCGCCAATTAGTCAGTGACGTTGCTGTTTTGATTCAGTCCTTGGCAAGTTTTGAGGATCATGTCCGCTCGCCGACGCTGCTCGCCCAGCACACCCCTGAGTGGCAACAGTTGGACACTTGCCTTGTCAATTAGATCTACACCACCGTTGCCACCAACGTCTTCAACCTCGTCCACAAGCCTCACATCACCGTGTTCTCCCTTTGGTCCGACGTCGAGGGCGTTTCCAGGCCTTTTTCACGTGTAGAGCAGCTTCTATGGCACCTGCAGCCAATTTATTACTAGTTTGAGGATTTTCTATTCGGCCAGCTGCACGTTGCACGTACCAGGATGGCAGGATGGGATGGAGCCGCCCGGGACAGCCTGCCTGGCGTCGGCGACAGTGGCTCGTAGGGCGCGAGGCAGTCCTAGGCCCGCCCGCCATCCTCCTTCAGGTGGCGATTTGGACCGACAGGCGACGGAGCTGGCTCGCGTGCGGCGAACTGCGGGCGGCGGCGAACTGCGGCCTGGTGAGGTGTTGACACTTTTACTGGTCTAACATACGAGTGCGCTATATCGCGTTATCGTCGGAAATCAACTCGTCGAGACCTCCAGCACCGGCCGGTCTAACTGCTTGGGTGCGGTCAAACCGCCTTGGACAGAGGCGTCGCCGAAAATCTAAGTTCGCTACTCCGGGAGGGACCCTGTCGGGAACAGTGCGCCTAGGGTTGTCCTGAGATCGGCAGACCACTCAGAACTCCCTCAACCACCGTGGAGACGTAAGAGGAGAGCAATTAGGGTTGGAAAAGCTAGGGTTTGGAGATAAAAAATAGTAAATTGATTTGTTCGATTGGATGATAGCTCTCAATCGGTCACGACCCTTTATATTTATAGGGTGGGAGGTCTTGCCCTGCAAGGAACAATTTACATCTCGGATTTAGCCAAATCTCCTAATTCCACTCAGACTCGGGGTGACCCGGTCTGACCGCCCCTGGGAGGCGGTTAGACAGCCTAGCGGCCTATTGCCAGAGCGGCTACATGGCACACCCGGTCAGACCGCCTGGCGAACCCAGTTTGACCGGCTGTCCTAGCCTGATCTGACTTTCGCCAATTTTGGATGTCAACATATGCTCCCTGTTTTTTTAGTAAAGCTTGCGTGCTAAAAAATAAATCTAAGGTCGACATAACATCTTTTTGTCGGCCATTTTTTGCTAAGGGTGATTTTCCCAGAAATCGGCCATGTATCTTCAAGCATCTTGCCATACACTCGGGTAGAACTTCTTCAAATATCTTCCATTAAGCGCCCTAGGTAGCTGTTGTCCTTGCAATGGTTCTACCATATAAGAAATACCAGAGCAAACTCTTAAAATCTTGTATGGACCCTCCCAACTTGGAGACCATTTACCAAACTTGTTGCTCTTGGATCCTATAGGTAGAATAGTTTTCCAAACCAAATCTCCTACTTGAAAAAACTTAGCTTTTACCTTCTTGTTGTATGCTCTAGCAACTCGCCTCTTGTCCTGCTCAATTGCTTACAAGGCCTCCAATCGGTTGTCGGTCACTTCATCAATGTTATCCATCATCAAAGCATAATATGTATCAAAATTGAGATCATTCTTCTTTGCAAGTCTATATTCGCCTAGATTCACCTCAACAGGCAAAACGACCTCTTGACCATACACAAGCTCAAAAGGAGTAACCTTAGCAGCACCATGTCTAGAAATACGATGAGCCCATAAAGCTTCAGATAATATTTCATGTCATCTTTTAGGATTGTTCTCTATCTTTTTCTTAATGAGCTTAATTAAAATTTTATTACTAGACTCAACTTGACCATTAGCTTGAGCATAATATGGAGATGAATTGAGCAACTTAATACCATAGGAATTAACAAAATCACGCACCTCTTTAGCCACGAATGAAGTACCTTGATCCGTAGTCAATGTCTGCGGAATGCCAAACCTATGTATGATATGCTCCGTAATAAACCTAATTACCTCCTTATGCGTCATACTCTTAAGAGGGATTGCTTCAGTCCACTTAGTACAATAATCGGTAGCCACAATCACAAAGCAATGCCCTTTGGATGACGGAGGATGAATCTTGCTAATGAAATCTAATCCCCAACCTCTGAAAGGCCAAGGCTTCATAATCGGATGCATCAACGCAGCAAGCACTAGCTGAACATCTCCGTGCTTTTGACACTCTTCACACCCTTTGCAGTACCGAAAACAATCAACTATCATAGTAGGCCAATAAAAGCAAGCTCTCCTAAGGAGCCACTTCATCTTGGGAGCCGATTGATGAATACCACAAACTCCTTCATGAATCTCTGCCATAGCCAATCTCACTTGATCAGGACCCAAACATTTTAGAAGTAAATCATCTGCAGTCCGACGATACAATTCATCACCATCTAAAACAAATTTAAGCGCCCACCGTCAGACTTTTCTATCATTTGTACTTTTGGGATCCTGTAAATATGTAATTAGAGGTTTCCTCCAATCATCCACTTCGTCCTCAACAGTTTTATAAGAAACGACGGCCGAAGTGGGATTGCTCGGTCTGACCAGTTGGAGGGGGCGGTTGAACCAGCTCCTCCAGGACATAACCCTCAGCTTCGCTAAGCATCGGTTTTCGCTCTTGAAAATTTCTTTTCTGGACATCATAACTAGATGCTTGCGGAGCTAGAGCATTAGCCTTAGGATTCTCTTCTCGTGGTATATGATAAATCACAAATTCATCCATAGAAGATATGATGTCTAAACATTTATCAAGATAAGCATTTAAAGAACCATTTAGACATTGGCATACCTTGGATACTTGTTGTACCACCAGTAAAGAATCACCATAAGCTTTTACATGTTTCACTCCAATGTCATGTAACCAAACAAGAGAGCTTCATATTTGGTTTGATTATTAGTGCATTTACGATCCAATCGGTTAAGGGTTTCAAAAATAGCTCCATTAGGTGAAATAGTAATGATCCCAACACCACAACCACTTCTACAAACCGATCCATCAAAATGCAACTTCCAAGGAGTAAAAGTCATATAACCGACATCTAAATCAGGTTGCTTATCAATTCTATATTCCACAATAAAGTCGGCTATAATTTGACCTCTCATTGATTTTATTGGTTCACAATGCAAATCATATTCAACAAGAGCATAAGCCCATTTGCCGACTCTACCACTTAGAATACGTTTTTGCAACATGTGTTTAATTATGTCGGTTTGGCATGCTACATAACAAGTACTTGATAACAAATAATGTTGTAACTTGGTACAAGCATGATATAAAGATAAACATAACTTTTCAATGAAAGTGTACCTTGTTTCAGTGTCCAATAGTCTTCTACTTTCATAAGCAATAATATACTCCTTGCCATCGGTCTCTTGAGTCAAAACAGCCCCAATCACACTTTCCTCAGCCGCAATATAAAGCCGGAATGGAATACCACTCTTAGGCGCTTGAAGAATAGGTGGCGAAGTCAAGTAATTTTTAATCTCATCAAAAGCCTCTTGTTGTTTTGCCCCTCAAGTGAACTCAGCTCCACTTTTCAACCGAAGTAAAGGAGTAAAAGCATTAACCTTCCCAAACAAGTTACAAATGAATCGCCTCAAGTAATTAACCTTGCCCAGGAATCTCTATAACTCTTTTTTTACAAGTAGGAGCTTGAACCTTTTTAATCGACTCAATATTTTTAGGATCAATCTCCACACCCTTTTCATGCACAATGAAACAAAAAAACTTGCCAGCCGATACTCCAAAAGCACATTTGAGTGGATTCATCTTTAAGCCATACTGATGCATTTTTTTCAAATGCAAGCCTCAAATCAGCCAAGTGGAAATCTAATCTAGCCGATTTAACAACAATATCATTGATATAGACTTCTATGATTATAACAAGCAAGTCATGAAAAATCAAGTTCATAGCCCTCTGATAAGTACCACCAGCATTTTTCAAACCAAAAGTCATGACTATCCACTCAAACAAGCCTACAAATCCTAAACATATGAAAGCCGTTTTGGAAATATCCTCTTCAGCCATAAAGATTTGATTGTAACCAACATTACCTTTAAGAAAACTAAGAATTCTATGTCCAGATGCAGCAACAAGAAAGTCAGCTATAGGCATAGGATATTCATCTTTAGGAGTAGCTTTATTAAGATCTCTAAAGTCAATGCAAACACGAAGTTTCTTTGTTCCTTTTTTCTCAATAGGAACAATATTAGAGATCCAATTAGCATATCGACAAGGCCTAATAAACTTAGCATCAAGTAACCGATTGATTTCTTCTTTCACTCGGTCATAAATGTCAGGATTAAAATTCCTACGGGGCTATTTATAAGGCTTAAAACCAGGTTTAATAGGTAACCGTTGTTCAACTAAATCACGACTTAAACCAGACATCTCATTATAAGTCCAAGCAAAACAGTCGACATAATCTTTAAATAACTTTATTAACTCAAACTTAAAAACAGGATCAAGATTCTTGTTTAGAAAAGTCGGCCTATGTATAGTGCCATCACCAATGTCTACCTCCTCAAGAGGATCAACTGACGTAAACCCTTGTCCTAACTTGCCCAAATCATCAAAATCCTCGATGGCTTCACACATATCGTTCTTATGTGCCCGATAGTGATCAATCCTCTGCTGCAACCACTATTTAGTTGAACTCATTAAGTCACATGAGGTGATTTAGCTGGCTTTATGACAGTAGGGATGAATCCATCCTTGAAACAGCTCACAAACTCATAATCAGATAAATCTAAGCCAGATAGACACTTTACATCATCATGTATACCTATGGAATGACTATCAGCTATAGCTACACAAGCAGAATTATCACCATACACTACTTCTACGTCATCGTCTACCCATTGTATTAAAAATTGATGCAATGTAGAATGAACACATTTATTTGCATGAATCCAATCATGACCAAGGATAAGACTGAAGTTACCTTGTGTCTCAACGACGAAGAAGGCTGTAGCTAGCGTCTTGCTCCCAATAGTGAGCTCCATGGAAACCACACCTTTAGCACCCATCAACTCGCCTCCTCCAACACCACTGACAGTCATGTTGGTCTTGATCAACTCCTCATCTGAACCTCCAAGCTTATTGAATAGAGAGTACGACATCAAGTCGACGATCGCGCCTCCATCCACAAGCATCTGAGAGATAGGCTTCCCATTGATGTGACCCTTCATGTACAAAGCCTTTAGATGATTATCAACTTCCTTGGGCTTCTGAAATATAGCATCATTTGGACCAAAATCAAGATGAGCAAAGTCCTCCTCCGTAGGCACTGAACCATCAACAAACAAATGAACCACATTAATACCAAGGTTCATATACTCTGGAGAAGAACTGTAATCCACAAGTTGTTCGTCATCTTCTGTAGCAGGTACCGATGACAACTTATCATCACAATCCATAGGGAATGAAGAAGCGATGTCGGGTGGCGTCTCTAGTGTACCCGATCTGACCCCTTGGTCAGCCGGTTTGACTGCCTCAAGCGGTTTAACCACCTCCTGAGGTGTTGTCTTGGCTCTCCACTCCTTCCCTTGCGGCACCATGGGCCTGTAGCTGTTGAAGATCTTGTCCCTCTATTTTTCTAGCTCTTTCTCTTTCTTCTCCCGCAACCTCAAGCGCTGAAGCTTCCTCCTTTGAGTATGAGTCAATCTGGGAGGACACCACCATGGTAAGAAATATTCAGGACAAGATTTGCTTCCACTAGCCTCATGATCATTAGCAGCGACAGCTCCCTTTTGAGAAGGTGTCACAACCTGATTGTTCGACACAACCGGTCCTTTGCCACTTTTCTCAACGGGAAGATCCATTGTCCCAATCTGGATAATATCGAAACTAGTAGTTCTTTTTAGGTCAATGTCCATCTTCTGAACCTCCTCCTCTATGATCTTGGGCTTGTACACCTGTTTTGGAGGAAACTGAATTTTTCTAGGCAGGGCAGTCTGACCGCGTGCAGGGGGCGGTCTAACTGGGTTGACCTGTTGACCCTATCCGAATTGTCACGGTGTCCAGCGATCTTGATTAGGTCGTGAGATCCTGTCCAGAGTTGGTCTCCTTGGCCCTCCCCATCCAAGATGGAAGGACTGCTGATATGGCACCCACATTACTCCATTATCAGCATAGATCGGACGAGGCAGATTTGAACTTGAAGGAGCCCAAGCTGGAGTAAAGTGTCGCCCTTGTTGAGATGATTCACCCCTGAACTTGACAACTGCTCTGGGATGCGATTATGGCCTCTCTTGATACGTGGGTGACCTCATCCTTTTTTTTAACAGCCGATCACTCGTAACGACCTTTTGTTTAGAGTATTTCTCAAATAGCATGTCAAATGTGACCTTTGGCTTTGGGACACTCCCTTGATTCTTTGCCATGTTGAGCTTCCAGTTTCCAATCTCCGACCGCTTCGGAACAAGCATCTTTGGGCGACCATGGGCAGGGGCGGTCTGATCGCCTTGGACCGCCGGTCTAACCGCCCTGGCCTGAGAAGGCTCAGTTGGTTGCTGACCAGACGGCGTGTATGATCCTTGCCTCCTGTGTCCAGAAGCTTTGACAGTAATCTTGAATGTCTCTCTTCCATCAGGGGTCTTCTCATATGCTACTTCCCTTGTCAACTCTTTTCCCCTCAAATCGGGCTTAGCTTCCCCGACCACCATATTTTTGCCCTTGGTTGCTTCGACTTGATGTGGCAGAACCAGAACCTTGGGCTGCTGCAACTCCATGGTATTGACAGGAAAAGGTTGCTTATCCACTTGCATCTCATGAAGCATCAAACGACCTTCGTTTATGGATGATTGAATCTGACGACGAAACACATTGCAATCGTTAGTGGCATGAGAATAAGAATTATGAAACTTACAATATGCACTTCATTTAATTTCATCAAGTGGAGGCATAGTATGAGAAATTTTAATATTTCCAAGCTTAAGTAATTCATCAAAAATGCGATCACACTGATAAACATCAAAAGTAAATTTTAGTTCTTCTTGCCGACCTTTAGTAGCCGGCTTAAGCGATGCACAAAAACTAGCCTTAGCCTTTGAAGGCCACACAAATTCAGCAACATACACCTCATTCTCGTCGTCTGAACTATCGAAATCATACTCAATCATATGAACATTAGACTAACGAGGCTTAGAGTGTTCTTTTTCTTTATTTAATTTAATTATGCCATACCTCTAACAAGAACATTAGCAAGAGAGTGAAATTCTATACCTTCTAATCTATCTCTAAGAGCAGATCTTAATCCTTTAGCAGCTAGATCAGCAAGGTCAGAATCAGTAAGAGACAAATTAAAACAATGACTTTTAACTTCTTTAAAGCGCTTAAGGTAATCAGAAACCGATTCCTCTGTACCTTGCCTAACCGATGTTAAATCTGTCAATTTTAATTGATAGCTCCCACTAAAGAAGTGATCATAAAACTTTTGCTCTAATTGATCCCAAGAATCAATAGAGTTAGGAGCTAACAAAGAGAACCAAGCAAAAGTGGTACCAGTCAAAGATTAAGAAAACAATCAAACTTTTAAAGAATTAGAGGTACCCGCTTCACCTAGTTGAGCAGTATATTGGCTAATATGTTCCCAGGTTGTGCGGTTGTCATCACCACTAAATTTAACAAATTCAGGCATATGCCAACCAGGGGGAAAAGCCACATAATCAAAATCGGCCCTATATGGTTTTTGATACAATCTAGTAGTACCCCTATCAACATCGAGTTTGTTCCTCATCATGTTAGCTAGTTCTTCATTATATTGGGCAAATTCATTCCTAGCAGCTAACTGAGATTGCTTGGAGCTGATGTATTAAAGCTATTCACAGGGGGTTGATTAGGATTTTGAATGCGGTGCAAGTTGGTAAACACATCATTAGGCACACCATAAGATGAAGCAACATTAGGAATAGGTGGTGATGTGTGAGCTATTGTGCTGTAGGTAGGTGGAACAGTACCATAAGCATTATTATGACTATGAGCCAACATACTAGGCACAACCGACAAAGGCACCGGCTGTTCCGGAAGCATCACCATCTGACCAGACTGGGCAGTTAGACCTGCCATGGGAGGCGGTTTAACCGGGGTCGATTTGGGCAATGGTGATTGTCTCGGAAAAAACCTTACCAGCATACCATACATAGGTACTTCAGATGAAGCTCCTGGTGTTGCCGACATGTTTGAATGTAAAACCCCTTGTGAATTTACTTGAGGGATATGATAATCAGGAATATCATCAACAACACGTTTACCCTCTACTTTCTCAAGGCGAGTAATAACACTAGAAACTAAACTATTCTGATCATAAACGCACGCTCAAATTTATTAGATATAGTAGATAATTGCATAATTAAATCAAAGGGTGATTGTTGGCTTACATTTGGTATTACCTCAACCTTGTCTTTGTTGATCTTGATCGCCGGCAACTCGAATTCTTGAGCTATCGTCACCTTGCCTGAGCGATCCTTCTTGGTGCTAGAGAGAAACTTCTACTTGATGTACTCTTGAAGCTCAGTGTACTTCCTCTGGTCTTCCTCACTGAGTTCTTCGATGTTAACCATGATTATGTTGTTCTTGTTGAGATCGCAACATGCTCCCATACAACGTTCGAAAAATTGGTTGTAAAAACCAGATCTTTCCCCAGCGGAGTCGTCAAAAGTGTGCTGACGCTTTTACTGGTCGAACACACGAGTGTGCTAGATCGCGCGGTTGTCGGAAATCAACTCGTCGAGACCTCCACCACGGGCCTATCTAACCGCCTGGGGGGGGTCAAACCGTCTTGGACAGAGGCGTCACCGAAAACTTAAGTTCGCTACTTCGGGAGGGGCCCCGTCAGGAATAGTGCGCCTAGGGTTGTCCTGAGATCGATAGGCCACTCAGAATTCCCTCAAACACCGTGGAGACGAAAGAGGAGAGCAATTAGGGTTGGAAAAGCTATGGTTTGGAGATAAAATGTAGTAAATTGATTTGTTTGATTGGATGATAGCTCTCAATCGGCCACGACCCTTTATTATATGGTGGGAGGTCTTGCCCTGCAAGGAACAATTTACATCTCAGATTTAGCCAAATCTCTTAATTCTACTCAGACTCGGGGTGACCCGGTCTGACCGCCCCTGGGAGGCGGTTAGACCGCCTAGCGGCCTATTGCCAGACCAGCTATAGGGCACACCCGGTCAGACCGCCTGGCGAACCCGGTCTGACCAGCTGGCCCAGCCTGATCTGGCTTTCGCCAATTTTGGGTGTCAACATGAGGAAGACTGGCTCGTGGGCGGCGGTGAATCTCGGGCTGAGGAAGATCGGTTCGCGGGTGGCTATTTGGATCAGCGAGGAAAAGTGGTGTGGTGAGGGAGACCGGCTCGGAGGGAGACGAACAGGATGCAAAATGGACCGCGGGCTTCTTTGCAAATCGGAATGAGGGGTGGCGGGCGGTTATGTGTAAATTTGTCCCACCTCCACCTTCATCCATGGGATGCCCATCCAAAGGTTCAGATTCGAGTTTCTATAGGGGTGATTGGTAGGGTGCACAACCCCTATCTAGGCTTGTGTAGTGCAACTTAGTAGTGTTTGGTAGGCTGCATAGCGTATTTAACCAGGCTTAGCTTGAGCAAAAGGTGAGGTCCAGGCTGCATAGTGGGAAACACAATTCATTCTCGTTTCCGATTGTGCAGGTTTGCATAAGCCATTGCGTTCCATTCCCTCACCTTCTCTTTTGTCCACCACCACCGGATGGCCACGGTGAGGCTTGCTGAAAGACCGATTAGGCGACTAGAGGGGGGGGATGGGAGCCGATAAAAATTCTTCTCCGAAGAGATGAACTCGACTATACCCCAAAATCACAACCAAGGATTCCCACATGAACTTGCCAAGGTCAAGTAGTCATGACGAACCTACCAACCCTAGGAACAAGCCCCAACACAGCCCAAAGCAGAAGCACAACTCAAGAAGCAAAGGACTTAGGCTGTCTGTGAGGAGCCAGGCGGACCGTCCGCAGGGAGGGGGCGGACCATCCGCGAAGGCCTGGCGGACCATTCGCGGGTAGGGGCGGACCGTCCGAAATTGCCTCCCGAACCTCTAGTAGTGCAACGAGAAAAACAGACCGTCCATGATGGACCCGCGGACTGTCCGCCTCGTCACGGACCGTCTGGCACTCTGTAAGTGCAAGTAAGCCCTAAGTGGGTTTTGGTGAGTTGAATGACAACTAGATTAAAGGTATAATAATCTTGTTAAGCATGTGAGCAGGTGTAAACTCATTGATGAATAATATTTATGTGAAAGATTATATTGATGGCTCTTATAGTGAAGATAACAAGTGTGATCCATGACATGGTACATGGAAAGTAAGCAAGCATGTTAAAGATGAATGTCATGACGAGAAATATGTATATTCCCATGAAGAATATATGTTACACACAACAACAACAAGCAAATAAAGATGAAGAAAGAGGCATGATTGTATTGGGATTCTTTGGTTGACCTCTAAATGAAAAGAGAAGTGTGCTATGAACAAATGGGGTATTTGAGTTGAAAGAAGATGTGATCACAAGTGGATTTCATTCTTGATTACTACTAAGAAGATGGTCATTTCTACAAGAGGAGTTTGCAAGACTTCAAGAAGAATTTTGTGAAAGGTCAGGTGCTTATCTCCAAGATGATGGACCTACAAATGGAAGCTTGCAAATCACGGATATTCTTTATCAATCAAGAACAAGGATTTGAGTAGTATCTCAGAAGGGAATTCAATTTGATGATGCAAAGCTTAACTCAACATGGCAAAGGTAAGTGAAGAAGAAATCAAGATGACTAGAATGAGGGACCAAGCAAAAGCTATGAATAGCGACCATGAGCAAGTTGCTAAAGTGAAGTTGCTAGTATCAAGGATTTCGAAGAATTATATCCAAGCTCTCCCGAGGGAAGCAATGAAATGCATCTACTTGTTAAGGTTGATAAAAATGAGTGACTTGGGATCTAAAATTGGATTTCTTTCATATGCGTTAAAGATTGATCCAAGTCACTACCTCAAGGTTGAAGTGCTGAAACCAAAGATACAAAGTTGGATGCAGCTCTCAAGTTGATAATTTGTCAAGTATGGCAACTCATGATGATGAAGCTTAAGTGGATGAATATTGTATTTATATTTTATTTTGAGTATAGGTTTGCCGTACTATCAAGAAGGATGCATCACATGGTCATTTGACAAAGTCTCAGTGCTCAAGTATCCTATGTGAGTTGAGAGACACAAAAGCCACACATACACACTCTAACATGATAGACAGTGGCAAAACTAGAAGCTCCAGTTTTGGGAAACTGGAGGTTCCAGTTTTGGGCGTCAGTGTCTCTAACGGCTAGTTGGTTTGAAAAAACCGGAGGTTCCGGTTTTAGGAAACCGGTAGTTCCGGTTTTGCTCTGACTTGTCTAACGGCTAGTTTTGAGGGGTGGTGTATTTATACCCCACACCCTCCCCATTAGCTGTCTGCTGCTTCTACAGTTGCTAGAGTGCTTCCTACCCATTCTAAGCTAAGCTAAAGCCAAGATAGCTCTCCCCAACCCCTCTTTGTGAGGTTGAGTGATCTTTGATAGATCTAGTGAGTTGGGTAGTAGAGAAAAGCCATTTGTGAGCACAAAAAGAGCACTCATTCGCTTGAGCACTGGTTTGCTTCGTCAAGTTTCAAGTGAAGCATTTGTTACTCTTGGAACTTTGTTAATAGACGGCTAGAGGTGACTTGGAAGCTTCCAATCTTAGTGTGGCAGCTCCAAGGAGTTTGTATTGCCCAAATTGTGCTAGTGGAACCCTCTACCTATTGCATTGGTGATAGGTAAGAGAGAGGAACGGATTGAAAGAGATTCCATAGACTTTATGGCTTACCTCAACAACGTGGATGTAGGCCAGCCTTGGTGGCGAGCCGAACCACGAGATAAGTTGTGTGTCTCCTGTGCTTTTACTTCATATATACATCTTGCTTGCTTGTTCATTGCCTTGCATTTGCATTAATTGTTATTATTGTGATTTTGGTTGATCTACTCGGGTGTTCTTGTTTGAGAAGTGCAGGAACTTTGTGAGCCTGCTGAGGAACACCCACTGAGCATCTACACCAAGTTTTATTCGATGTCAAGCTCAGTTGCATCACATAAGGTTTGGGGAGCTTTCTCTATCTGAGCCAAAACTGGACATTCCAGTTTTGGTAAACTGGTAGTTCCAGTTTCGGGAAACAGGTTGTTTTAGTTTCTGACAGAGTTGCTTTTATTCCGCTGTGCTTGTATTTGTGCTTGTGTTTGGGCTTACCCTTTTAAGTTTCAGAAGAGTCCGGAGATTATTTTTTGGAGATTCTGTAACTTCCGGAATCTTTGGAACATTCTTTGTAAACTTTGAAAGTCGCTAATAAATTTGTTTTAAGAAGCGATTTTCAGGGTTTGCCTATTCACCCCCCTCTAGGCGACATCAAGATCCTTTCAATTGGTATCAGAGGTTGGTGCTCCGAATTGAGCTTAACCGCTTGGAGTTTCAAGATGTCGACACCCTATGAGGTAACCTTTGACTTCAAGCCTCTTGCTATCAACAGTTCAAACTATGATTCTTGGTCTGCTCATATTCTTGATATATTTTGGACCATGGGTCCCCAAAATGAGCAAGTTGTAGTTGTGAGCATTTCTCCTCCAAATGTTGAGTATTCCAAATTGACAAAATGGGAGAAGAATTGCCTACAGCTTAACGCTCAAGCATCTTACATTTTGATTAGTGCTTTGAGTGTAGATGTACATAATATGATCATGGATGATGTTGTTGTTGATGATGATAGAACCAACCATGATGCCCATCGTATATGGAGCACACTCAAAAATATGTATGGTGCTTTCAAAAACCATGATCAAGATCATAGAGCATTTGGGCAAGAAGAAGAGTCTAGTTAACTCAACTGAGAAACCACAAGAACTCTTCTACCTCAGCTGCTGCAGCAAAACTGGAAGTTCTGGTTTCTGAAATTGGATGTTCCAGTTTTGGTAGCGAAATCGCCAATGACTGCTATAATAGTGCAGATCATTCACGCCATCGTCTTGAGGAAGAATCCACTGCTCCAATTCACTCATCTTCATATCAGAACACTTATAGTTGCTTCATGGCTAAGGATGATGAGGAAAGTGAAATTGAAAAATGAAAGTGAAGCTGAAAGTGAAAGCGAGAGTGGAGATGAAGAGTTTGGGTTTGGGCTTGACAAGATGTCAATAAGAGATAAAAGAGAAGTTATCAAGCTTATAAAGACAGTACACATGCAAAGAGCACAACTTGAGAGACAAGAGGATTATCTTGTTGATAGAATCAAAGAACTCGAGTCTCTCAATGAAGAAATGAAGAAGCTAAAGAAATCCAATGTATCCTTGATCAATAAATGTAAAAATCTAGAAAAAGGATATGAATGTGCTACTAACGCTCTCTTTCATGTGTAGCGCCATTGGAGGATGCAAACCAAAGGCTCAAGGCTCAACTTGAGGAGCTCTCTAGTAAGTATGTGAACTTGCAAGCTAATCACAAAGAACTAGAGTGTTCTCATGAGAAGCTTGTGGAATCACATACTATGCTTGAAATGGCTCATGAGGTTATGGTTACAACGGTAAAATCCTTAGAACCTCAATTGAACAAGTATTCTTGCTCACTAGATAAATTTATATATCTTGTGCTAACCCTTGTGGCTCGCAAGCAAAAGTTTCTTGGCATGATCAAGTTCTTGTAGAGTCATGTGACGACCTCATTGCTCAAGAGAATTATAATCTAAAGCAAGAGGTTGAGAAGCTCAAGATGGACTTGTCTAGGCTAAAGGCTAAGGGCATTGCACAACCTTCTCAAGATAACCATGATGTTATGGTGAAGAAGCTTGAGAAGGGATCAATCTTGCAAAGCTCCTGCAACAATTCTGTCAAGTCCATCTCAAGGCACAAGCAAGACAACAACAACAAGAAGAAGGTTGAGCACATTAAGTGCTTTGAGTGCTCAAGGATGGGACACTTTGCTTCCATATGCCCAATAAAGAAGGAAGACAATCTAGCACAATTCAAGAGACAAAGAAGTCTATCAAAAAGGAGATGCTTCAGCTGCCACAAAAGACTGCATCATGTCCAAGAAAGGAGTCTCAGTCTGGGAAAATTGGAAGCTCCAGTTTGTCAGAACTGGAGGTTCCAGTTTCAAAAGTGTCCAACTGAACAAAGGCTTCTTGAAGGCTCAAGGAAAATACATGGGAGGTGCTGTTGTCAAAAGCCAACATAAGAAAGCAACAAGCAACATCAAGCACAAAATTTGCTACACATGTCGAAAAAGGGCCATCTAGGTAAGGATTGCCCAAATGGTAACACTCCTAAGCTCAAGTATATTTATAACTAGGTGATACCCGCGCGCTGCTGCGAGAATTTTTAAACAAAATTTTAAGGTGAAATTTGAAAGTAGAAACACTAAAGCGATTACATGGCGATATTCATTTGTAAACAATATTATATATGAAATCATGTTACTTTTGTTGAAAGAGAACCATTCTTAAATTATTGATCCTACATGTATTTCAACTGCGAGAATTTTATGACGTGCTACTCGCAAATACAACATGCTATTAGTCACAGAAAATCAACGAAGACATAAATATATGGTTTGGTGGATGTTGACATTGCTTATAGTGGACAGTGAAATCACTACAAGAAAATCGTTGACTAGTGACGCAACCACATTTTAGCGTCATTGATTTATGACGTTCCTGGCTGATCTCGTCATAATATTTTACTTCTGAGCAAATTTAGTGACAAAAAAAACTTTCCTCATTACAATTGGTACTGTAGCCGGGCATTCACTGTTCCATGCTGTTTTGTGACGCCATAAGCTCAGCAAAAACGTCATAAACCAACATCGGTCCCACATGTAAGCATTATTTTAAAAACAGAGTGTTCCAAGTCGTCATAAAATTCAGTAGGGTCCCACATGTAAGCATTCTTTCGAAAATAGAGTGTTCCAAGTCGTCATAAAATTTTCCAGGGTCCCACAACTCGCGCATTTTCGCCAGGTCACCAGAGGCCAGGTCACGAGATGTTGCAAAAACAATTTTCCATTGCTATGGTTCGAACTGGAGACCTATAGGAACAAGACTGCTCTATTTACCACTGCACCAATTCTTTGTTGTGACAATTTTACGGGAAAAATTTTCCTTACGCTTAAAATTTTTGGATAATTCTTTACAGTGACTAGGTCCCACAAGTAAGATTCAGGTGAGTCTTTGATATAATTGCCTATCGAATGGTTGGTGAGACACTTCACTCAGACTTCGCAAAGACTTTCGACTTCTGCTATGCAGATCTGCAACGTCGGCTTGTGGTAGGAATGGAGAATCCTAGCGGCGATGAGAGGGTGAGTTATGAGGCACCTCCCGGCTACCACTACCTGAGTTAGCACGACAAGGTCAGTCTTCTGGTTTGAGCCACTACATTTTCTCCTACAACCTAGGGATGAAGATTTCTAGATTTGGGGATCTAGCGGATTGATGAGCATATACAAATACAATTGATTCAGATTTCTTCGTACCCTCAGATTTGCACTTTGATTGGTGTTAGAAGTTGATAGGCTATTGACATTTCATAAGTGTTAGATTCAGTTAGTTTTCAATTTGCATCAGATTGATAGGTTGTTGTATTTTACTAGCTTCTGGAGGTGGCTCGGTCCACTGATTTCGTTACATCGGGCCCTCCTGATGCTGATCTTATCCTTGTGGATCGCTATAACAAGTGTGAGCATGGGTATGCTGTCCTTGTCATGGAACCCTTGTGCACCCTTGGGCACCGGTATGGAATCAGAAGTCAGGTAAACAATAACTTTTTAAATTACAATAGACTTATAGTACTTGTACTCTTGATGTCAGTGTTGCAAATGGATAATTGTATGAACATGTATGTATTTGGTGTCTACAGCCTGAAGAACAACAATGTGGGACGTTTATTTGGATTGATCCTCAATGGGATGCTAGGACTACTGCTGTTCTAGAGAGGTTGACAAAGGTTGTTGAAAAAGGTCAAGAGGAAGCAAGTGATTTGAAGGAAGACTGTGAAATTGCTAACAAGCGGCTTGAAGCTACTGCCGCTGAGTTGAAAAAGGTGAAGGCAAAGCTGGAACGGGTTGAGAAGGAGAAGGAATCGATGCTTTGCGAGTTCAATAAAAATAGGTAGTTATGATTATTATGAAACTTGTTGCTTGTTGATGTTTAACTACTGGTTGTTGCTCACTTCATAGTGATAAACGACCCTGAATGACATGTAGTGTTATGAAACTTGTTGCTGCTGATGTTTACTTCAGATCATGCAAACAACAAAGGGAACAACAATGGGAAGGATCGCCAGAAGCTAGCAAGAAGCTTGAAGCTACTTTTCCGCAGAAGTTGCAGGATGGAGCTATGGAAGGAGAATCAACGCCTACAAATGTAATTAATGTTTAGTTCTTGAGTGTTGAGAATGGTCATGAGTTGATTTAACTTGTTGCTACTTGGTGTTGTGAACTTTGTGGTCGTGAGTTGAGAAACTTGATGCTACCTGATCATAATTATGTTTGCTACTTGGTGTAACTTTGTGGTCATGAGCTTAGAAACTTGTTGCTACTTGGTGTTGTGAACTTTGTGGTCATGAGTTGAGAAACTTGTTGCTACTTGGTGTTGTGAACTTAGTGGTCGTGAGTTGAGAAACTTGATGCTACCTGATGATAATATGATGTTTCTTGCTCGGTGGACGACAAAGGTCCGGTCTGTTGATGTTTTGCTGGAAGGACCTTCCTGAGTAACCATCGTGAAACTGCTTATTTCCTACTGTCGTTCCAAGTCATCATAAAATGGAGCTCCCACATGTAAGTATTTTCGCTAGGTCACGAAATGTTTCAAAAACAATTTACCATTGCAAGGGTTCGAACTAAAGACCTATAGGAATAAGATCGTGTTTTTTACCACTGCACCACTTCTTGGTTCTGTCATTTTAACAAGAAACACTTTCCTTATGGTTGTGTAAGGTGAATCTTTAATATAAATCAGTAATTCACAGGCGAAACGCTTCACTGCCTTCGCAAAGACTCTCGACTTTTGATACGCGCAGATCTACAACGGCTCGTGGCAGGAATGGCGGATCCTAGAGGCGATGGGAAGATGGTTCCGCCGGCACCTTCCAGCTACAAGAAGCTGAAACGGCTCGACAAGGTCAGTTTTCTGGTTTGAGCCGCTATATTTTCCCCTATCGTCCTAGGGATTTCTAGATTTGGGGATCTAACGGATTGATGAGCATATACACTAGAATCAGATTTCATCGTACCCTCATATTTGCACTTCGTTTGGTGTTACAAGTTGATAGGCTATAGACAATTCATAGGTGTTAGATTCAGTTAGTTTTTAGTTTGCATCGTTTGATGGATTGATAGGTTCTTGTATTTTACTAGCTCTTAGAGGTGCTTGAAGCCACTAAAGCTGGGCTGCAGGAGGTGAAGAGAGACCTGCAAGAACAAGAAGGCAGAGAACTCATGGCGCAGCAAGAGGCTGTAAAATACATGGAGCTGTGTTAGGAAATTTTAAATACAACTATGCAAGAGATGAGGAAATTCAAGGAGATGGCTGACCAATTGTTACATGAATAATTGCAACAGACCAACAAATACAAGGAGATGTGTGCCCATATGTTACACCAGGACAATGCCTTATTGAAAGAAATAGGTGAGATTCTTGACCAAGAGTCGAAAGACCTGGTACTGGACTGGAAGGCAAAACCTGAAGAGGAGGCAAAGTCATGGAAGGAAGAATGCGAAAAGGCTAACATCAAGTTTAAAGCAACTACCACTGAGCTGGAAAACGTGAAGGGAAAGCTGAAACATGCCATCGATGCGATGGAAGTGCATAAGCAATCGGTTGAGCAGCTAGTTATCGAGATCGAGAAGGAGAAGTAATCGATACAACAGAGTGTTATCCAGATGGAGAAGGAGAAGCAATGGATACTGCGCGAGAAAGATAAAAATAGGTAATGCTTGATTATTATGAAACTTGTTCTTTGTTGATGTTTAATTACTAGTTGTTCCTCCTGATCATAATACGTAGTGTTATGAAACTTGTTGGTGCTTATGTTTTCTTTAGGTCAGCCAAGCAAAAAAGGGATCAACAATGGGAAGGATCCTTAGAAGCTAACATGAAGCTTGAAGCTACTGTCGTTGAGCTGCAGAAGGTGAAGGGACAGCTGCAGGATGGAGCTATGGAAGGAGAATCAACGCCTACAAATGTAAATTGATGATCAGTTCTTATCGTTATAATTACAAATGGGTGGTTATGATTATTTTGAAAATTGTAATTATGATCATCCTATGATGTTTGCTACTTGGTGTTGTGAACTTTGTGGTCATGAGTTAAGAAACTTGTTGCTACTTCGTGTGATGATCATCCTATGATGTTTGCTACTTGGTGTTGTAACTTGTTGCTACTTGGTGTTGTGAACTTTGTGGTCATGAGTTGAGAAACTTGATGCTACCTGATCATAATATGATGTTTGTTGCTCGGTGGACGACAAAGGTCCGGTCTGTTGATGTTTTTCTAGAAGGACCTTCCTGAGGAACGATCGCGAAACTACTTATTTCCTACTCACACGAAATGTTGCAAAAACAACTTGCCATTGCAAGGGTTCGAACTAGAGACCTATAGGAACAAGACTGCACTGTTTACCACTACACAACTTTTGGTTTTGTCAATTTAATGGAAACACTTTCCTTATGGTTGGGCCAGATGAGTCTTTAATATAAATCAATAACTCGCAGGCGAAATGCTTCACTGCCTTAGCCACTCTCGACTTTTGCTACGCACAGATCTGCAACGGCTCGTAGCAGGAATGGCGGATCCTAGCAGCGATGGGAAGATGGTTGTGCCGCCACCTCCTGGCTACGAGAGGCTGAAAAAGCCCGACAAGGTAAATTCTCTGGTTTGAACCACTATATTTTCCCCTATCATCCTAGGGATTTCTAGATTTGGGGATCTAACGGATTGATGAGCACATAGAATAGATTTAGATTTCATTGTACCCTCATTTTTTCACTACGATTGGTGTTACAAGTGATAGGCTATAGACAATTCATAGGGTAAATTCTCTGGTTTGAACCACTATATTTTCCCCTATCGTCCTAGGGATTTCTAGATTTGGGGATCTAACGGATTGATGAGCACATAGAATAGATTCAGATTTCATCGTATGCTCATTTTTGCACTACGATTGGTGTTACAAGTTGATAGGCTATAGACAATTCATAGGTGTTAGGTTCAGTTAGTTTTCAATTTGCATCGTTTGATGGATTGATAGGTTCTTGTATTTTACTAGCTTTAGGAGGTGCTTGAAGCCACTAAAGCTGAGTTGCAGGAGGTGAAGAGAGACCTACAAGAACAACAAGGCAGAGAACTCATGGTGCAGCAAGAGGCTGTAAATTACAAGCACCTGTATGAGTAATCATTACAGGACAACATTGCCCAGATGGAAGAGTGGGCCAAATTCATGGAGATGTCTGACTGATTGTTACATGAACAATTGCAAGAGGCCAACAAATACAAGGGAATGCTGGAACATGCTATCCATGCGATGAAGGTGTATAAGCAATCGGTTGATCAGGTAATTAACGAGATGGAGAAGAACAAGCAATGGATACAACAGAGTATTGTCAAGATGAAGAAGGAGAAGCAACAGATACTGCGCGAGAAAGATAAAAATAGGTAGTGCTTGATTATTATGAAACTTGTTCCTTGTTGATGTTTAATTACTGGTTGTTGCTCCTGTGCACTTCATATTGCTGAACGACCATGCCACGTAGTGTTATGAAACTTGTTACTGCTTGTGTTTTCTTTAGGTCAGGCAAGCGAAAAGGGATCAACAATGGGACGGATCCTCAGAAGCTAACATGAAGCTTGAAGCTACTGCCACTGAGCTGCAGAAGGTGAAGGGACAGCTGCAGGATGGAGCTATGGAAGGAGAATCAATGTCTACATATGGAAATTGATGATTAGTTCTTATCATTCTGATTACAAATGGGTGGTTATGATTATTGTGAAAATTGTAATGATGATCATCCTATAATGTTTGCTTCTTGCTGTTGTGAACTTTGTGGTCCTGAGTTGAGAAACTTGATGCTACCTGATCATAATATGATGTTTGCTACTCGGTGGACGGCAAAGTTCCTGTCTGTTGATCTTTTGCTGGAAGGACCTTCCTGAGGAACGATTGCGAAACAGCTTATTTCCTACTTTGGTTCCAACTCGTCATAAAATTTAATAAGGTCCCACAAGTCAGTCTGATAAAAAACAAAGGAAAATTAAAAGGATACTATGTCAATAGCAGGGGTCGAACCTGCGGCCAACGGCTATATCAACCGCGTACCCTGCAAGGGGCTTGCCAGCATGCTCCTGTGGGTCATTGTGGCAAATATCTAGCCTAGAGGTGTTGGTGCACAGATCTACAACCCGCGGCGGGAATGGCGGATCCTCGCATCAAAGGGAGGCGAGTGAGCTACGGTCAGGTCAGTACCCTGTTTTGTGCCTCTGCTTTCCCCTTTCATCAGAGGGAAGTGATATTTAGAATTGGGGATTTCGGTTGAAGCACGATTGTTGTTACAAGTTGATTGATAGGCTTTAGTTTAAAAGTGCAAAACTAAGCATTGATTTCAAGTTGCAATGAATTTGTTTGAAGCATCCGTGTACTCCAGCATCTTCTTCTATTGGTAGTTACTGCTCGGAGACATCTTCCTGCAGTAGTAGCCATTGGCATCCTAAAGACAAGTGCAAACACAGGTTAAGAGCTGTGGTGAAGTATGCTTCGACCTTTCTCAACCCTGGCCGCCGGTTTGCTGGCTGCCCAAAGGTAATGGCTAGTTGGCTACCTACTTATGTGGTTCCCGTGGTCAACGGCTATTGCTAATGGGTCGTTTAATTTGCAGGAAGAAAAAGAGCAATGCGATTACTTCTGCTCGATGGATCCAGAATGGGATGAAAGGTCGTATGCTGTTATGCTGAAGCTCATGAAGAAGAAAGCGAAAGCTAAAGAGGATGCAAAGTAGTGGGAGGGGGAATTGGGAAAAGCTAACTATGAGCTTAGAGAGATTAGGAATGAGCTCAAAATAGTGTGACAAAAAACTTCAGAAGGCTACTGCCGAGCTGAAGTCAATTGGGAATTATAGGCACAATGTCAAACTCGCGCATGTGCTGCTTGCTTTATTTGTTGTTTCCGTGGGAATGGCAGGGTGGATGCTTGGTGGCAAGGCTAGTTAGATGTGTCGATCAAGTATTCTGCAAGTGTCACTTTGGTATTGTGAACAATGTGTTGATCATGTATTCCGAACATTGTGCCCTATGCTTCTGAGCATTGTACTGATGATGTATTACCAAAATCGACCAAGAAATGCGCGGCAGTTAGTATCCACCACATTGTACTGACCATTTAGTCTGACCTGTTCACATTTCCAAGAACGTAATTTCTGTTAGGTTCCCCAACAGTCATAATGAATTATTATTGTTATCCCAAAATCAACGGAGCAGCAGCGAAGGTTGTTTTGGGTGGCGAAGGAGCGGTAAATTTACTGTAAATGCGGAGAAAGGAACGGTGGATTTGTTGTAAATGGGGCATTGATCGACTTCTTCCGCCTGGGGTACAGAGAACATTTTTACAATTGCATCTCCTCCTCTCGGAAGGAAGATCCGTGAGAGTACGGTGCTCTCTTCCAAGTCTCTGTATCAATTTGAACGTGCATTTGACCTGACACTTTGATGTTTGATCAAACTATTTTCAGGACACCGGTAGGTTAGTAATCATGTTGTCGAGGTGGTTGCCGTTATCGCTGGTGGTGCTCCCTACCAAGGTGAACGTTGACATCGCCGGCCACCTCGCTGCGATCTCGGAGCGGGCCACGGACGACCTCCGCAGCCTACGGGCGACCTGCCGGGAGATACGTCGCGTGTGCAAGAACGCGGCCGTTGGTCGGCGCGTGGCGCTAGAGCGATTTGCTGTCAAGCTGCAGTGGAACAACCGCAAGAGCTACGACGCCCTCCTCGATTGCCTGACCCGCATAAGAAACCTGGAGGCATGTTTCCTCCCCAGGATGGACATCCTGTTCGGGGAAAACTACAGCTCCCGGTCATCCATCACCAAGCTCGAGGAGGCCGCCCAGGCCGGGCACAATGTGGCGACCTACGTAGCCGCCATGGTCCTCTACAGGGCCAATGGTGGCGCCGGTGATGATGACACTGCGAGGCGGTACATCAGACAGGTTGAGGGTGAGGAAGAATTGGCGGCCGCGACATCGATGATGATGCGGACGAACAAAGGTTGCCTGCGGTGCTGTGAGGCAGCCTCAGAGGTGATCCGGTGAGTGATGTGGCACCGACGTGCAACGCTGGCGCCGCTAGTGGCGTGCGGCAATCATCAGTGCGCAGGCCGCCTGTGCTTCAAGATGAGCTAGGAAGAATGATCACATTTTTGTTACGAGGAATGTAGAATTCACGTTGAATGTGATCTGTTCTTTAGCAAAATAATTGGATATCTGCATCCAAACAAATTACCCTGACATGTGAGAGTGATTTTGGATATATTTTGTTTCTAGGTCAATCCGCTAATATCTGTTTCTATCTCTCTTCTTTGGTTCCCCTGTAGCAATACTCACACACGCAATGACGTGATGGAAACCAACTTCTGGTCTTCCCCCATTTATTTACCACGGCTGGTTGTTGGAATAGTTCATCACAATTTAGAGAGGTGGAAAATCAATATTGGACAATTAAAAAACAAATAATGTGATCTCACTGTCTCAGAAACTACGAAATCCATAATCAGGTTTGCCCAATTCAAAACAAGCAACTTTTTCCAGGAAAGGAATGAAAATTTTTGTCCGGTCTGTTAATGTTTCGTAAACCCAAACATCCGGTCCTGCCTGGGTTGTATTTCCTATCTCATTGCATGCTTTCATTTTGTTGTCACCAAGCATGACTCGTCAACAAGGAAGAATGAAGCCGTGGTTCAAAGTCTAAGTCAACTTGCTTGTCTTCACGATTCTTTCCTACTTACCAAGTCTTTGAAAAACAAATCTTTGCTAGATGGGGTAGTGTACACTAGATAGAGTAGACACCGTCTTACTGAAAGCCAATTTGTTGCCCATCGCTTCAATTTGCTCTACCTAAGACACGACTTCACGTTCGAATTGTGCACGTTTTTGGCTCTCCCTAAGAAGGATGATATCATAGCTCACCTTGTCCAAATTTAAAACAAGCATCTTTTGCCATCAAATGATTAAAAATATTTCTCCGGTCTACTCATGGTTCGTAAACCCAAACATCCGACCTCCTTTTGCGCCCTTCTTCTATTGCCTATCTCATAGCAAATGATTTAGCCCGGTCTGATAATATTTCGTATACCAGAATAACCGGTCTCGTGGTAACTTTCGATCTCATCATGTTCAAGTGAATTAAGTTTGTTCCAAGTTCAACGAGATTGCAAGTTACGCGCCTAGGCCATTTGCCTAACACGATCCCCGATGAGACCCTGCGCCTTTCCCTTGGCAAATGAGATCTATTAATATATACACTTTTGCATCTCCTCCTCAATGAAAGAAAACCCCATCGGCATCTCCTCCTCTCGGCACTAGAAGACCCCATCAGCATCGCCTCCTATCAGCACAAGTACCGTCGTCCTCTCTCCTAATTCAATCAATTTCTTTGTTCTTTCGACCTTTTCCGCCTCTTTGAGCAAACTAATTTCTATGTGCATTTCAGAGCATCTCCCCCAATGGCCGGCGACAATCATCGTGTGCCTGCTGTGGAGCTCGCTCTCCTATCATCCACGCCGGCTAAAGCTCCAGCGGGGTCGAGATGCGGCGACTGCGGTAGGACAGAAATGCCGCAATGGATGGCTAGGCCGATGGGGCCCGGCACGCTCTATGCCGACTGCGGCCTTCGTCGCTGGCATGCTGGGCAGCGGTGGGATAGGTGTTCTCTCCAAATCTATCAAACCATGATTCTTGTCTCACCGTCACCACCAGAAGCTGGCGTGCAGTGGGTGGAGTGCCCGAGAGGCCGGGCTGGTCGCACGTGGCAGCCGTCGCCCTCCACTCTGCCATTGATGTCAAGTGCGCCCGCCGCTTCGACTGTCCTGGAGAGCTCATGTGCACGGTCGTTCCCGTCCCTGCTCCACAGGCCAACGGCGTTACCAGCCGCTCGGCCATTGATGTCAAGTGCGCCCGCTGCTTTGACTGTCCCGGAGAGCTCAGGCGCACGACCGTACCCGTCACCACCAGAAGCTGGCATGTAGTGGGTGGAGTGCCCGAGAGGCCAGGCTGGCCGCACGTGGTTCTCGTGGCTGTCCACTCCGCTACTGATGTCAAGTGTGCCCGCTGTGCCGACTGTCTCGAAGAGCTCAGGCGCACGACTGTTCCCATCCCTACTCGACAGGCCGGCGACGTTGCCAGCCGCTCGGCCATTGATGTCAAGTGCGCCCACCGCACCGACTGTCCCGGAGAGCTCAGGGGCATGGTCATTCCTGTCCCTGCTCGAAAGGCTGGCGGCATTACCAGCCGCTCAGCCACCGATGTTGGAGCCGTTCCTGCTCGACGGCGAGGCAGTGCCTTTGATCCTCGATGACCCAGACTGGATGAAAAGATATTTGCCAACAATAACAAGTGTCACTTTGCTGTAATGCTAATTAGTAGTTTTTGATTAAGTTTGGTCCCTCCGTATTTGATTATGCTGATTGTATGATCAGAGAACTCTGTTTCCTCATACGGAGTACATTGGATGGATGTTCGTTCGAAAAATGTGAACCTATTTCACCAACAAATCAACAAATAATTTAGTCCGGTCTTGTCACTTTTTCTTAATAGTAACATCCGCCTGTTGCCATCCTCCTGCCACAACTTTCCATGGAAGGTGGTTGCCATCATCAAGAGATCACAGATGTGTTGGTCATACGACGCGGGGACCCGCACATTAGCCCCTCAACGGTGGAAGATGAATGGAAGCCACTCAAGAGTCAAGACTCAAGAGGCGCCCATTGCTTACGTTCTCACCGAAGCGACACAACTTCCCAGGCAAGGCGAGTAACTCCACATAAATCGCCATTCCTACCCCCCACCATCGGCGTCCTCGCTAGTTCCGAACAACTCTACCACTTCCCAAACACTCGTGCCTCACTCCTACTGCCCCGCCGATGCAATGAAGCGATCAGGCTCCCCGTCACGCTGCCTATCCCCCACCCGCTCCCCGTCGCGCCAGCTCTCACCCTCGCCCTTCAACCGATCCTCCGGCACCACATCCTCTTCGCGCGCCCGTGACTGGGTGATGCCGCGTGACGGCCAACACTTCACCCGCATGTTCACGGAGGCGCTGTGGGGCCAAATCCATGGCACACCACTGCCCCGCCGC
The DNA here is from genome assembly GCA_036936925.1 of Cenchrus fungigraminus. Classification (NCBI taxonomy): domain Eukaryota; kingdom Viridiplantae; phylum Streptophyta; class Magnoliopsida; order Poales; family Poaceae; genus Cenchrus; species Cenchrus fungigraminus. The sequence goes on along the minus strand of CM072768.1, from coordinate 76,328,949 downwards.
CACCGAGCTCCGACGCCGCCATCGTCGACCTGCCATCGCTTGTCGGTGGTTTCCCAAGAGATGGTGGTGGCTCGCTGGTGGATTCCTAGCCTCCTCCACTGTCACCGGCGCCGCCCTCCGACGACGCCAACGTCGACCCGCCGTCGATCGCCGGCACTTTGCCAGGAGCAGCTGGTGTCTCGCCGGCGGATATCCAGTCTCCTTCAGCGTCGCCGCCTCGGAAGCTTATGCTGACTCCCAAGCTGACACAGACTCGTTTGAGGACCGTTTTCACGGCTACATCCCTCCGGTCCCCTAGGGCGATGCTTTGCGCATCTTCCGGCGCTTGAACGGCACGTACGGGTGCCCTGTCTGCCCCAACCTTATGCACTGGTGGCGCAAGCTGAATGAGGTCAAGGACCATGTCCTTGGGATGGCCAAGTCTGCGCCCCTGAGGCAGAACTACAAGAAGAAGTGGAGCCACCACTGCATCGTGGCCAGGAATGAGGTATGGATGGAGTAGATGGAGTGAGCGAGTCGCGCCGGTGGAAGATCTGTGCTGTTATATTATCTGTGATGTTAATTAATATCTTTAGATTTCATTGGAACATTGTCTTATGTATGTGAACTTTGTGATGTTATGTTATCAGGGATGTTAATTAGTATCGTTAGATTTCGTTGGAACATTGTCTTATGCATGTGGAAATTGTGATGTTTAATTAGTCACTTTAGAATGGACTCTGTTTCCTACTTTGGATGGATGTTCGTTCAAATAATGCGATCGTATTTTCCTAATAACAATTCAACAAACCATTTAGTCCGGTCCGGTCACTTCTGCAGATTAGTAAGATCCGACTGTTATCATCCTATTTTGCCCACAAAATCAACACTGAATTTAGTCCGGTCTGGTCACCTTTTCTTATCAGTAACATCCGGTTGTTGCCTTCCTCTACAGGCCGAGGGGCCCGTTGCCTAATTTCCCATGGAAGCTTGCCACAACACCCCATGGAAGGTTGTTGCCATCATCAAGAGGTTAGGGACGTGTGGGTATGCCCAGATGGTGCCCACACGTCAGCCACTCAAAGCTTGAAGATGAATAGCAGCCACTCGATCTAGAGGCCCGTTGCTTAGCTTGTCACATAAGCTTGCACAACTTCTCATGGAAGCTGGCCATTGTATTCCTACCACCATCGGCGTCCTCGCTAGTTCCGAACCACTCTATCCATAGTTCTCTTCCCAAACACTCGCATTTCAGTCCTACTGCCCGTCTGACTCAATGAAGCAATCAGTCTCTCCCAGACACACAGAGCTCAGGTGCATGGCTGTACCCGCCCCTGCTCGTCGGTTCGGCGGCATTGCCAGCCTCTCGCCCACCGCCTCCGCAGGAGCCGAATCCGGTTCCTGGCTGTCATCGCGCGGCCTCCACTTCATCCGCGCCTACTTAGAGTGGCAAAGGCGTTAATTCCACAGCACGGAGCCGCCCCGTTGCGACGCCGCCAACGTCGACCCGCCAATGCCCAGAGCCGCTCGTACATCACCGGCGGATTCCCAGCCTCCTCCACCACTTGTAGAGTTGGACTCCGACTCCAATTCTGACTCCAACTCTGACACCCAAACTGACATTGACCATCTTAAGACCTTTCCTTTGCGCGTCTTCTGGCGGACTACCAACACCTACGGGTTCCCTGTCTACCCCAACCGTATGCACCGGTGGAGGAACCTGAATGAGATCAAGGACCACATCCTTGGGATGGCCAGGTCTGAGGCCTTGAGGGAGGACAACATGAAGAAGTGGAGCCGCCACTGCGTCCTGGCCAGAAACGAGGGATGGATGTAGATGGAGTGAGCGAGCCGCGCCAGTGGAAGACCAATGCCGATATGTTATCTGTGATGTTAATTAGTATCTTTAGATTTCATGGGAACATTGTCTTATGTATGTGAACATCGTGATGTTAATTAGTAACTTTAGATTTCCATGAAACATGGTCTCATGTTTGTCCGGCCTGTTCGTGTTTCGTAGACAAGAACATCCGCTCTTATTGTACTTACGTGATCGTGTTTCCTAGTGTGACACATGATCTGGAGAGGTTGAAGATCAATATTGGACGATTAATAAGAAATAGCAATGTGATCGTTGCTCACCTTGACCAAATTCAAAACAAGCATCCGGTTATTGTCAAACATCCGAAATGCTAATGCATCCCAAACCCAAACCATGTTTGTGATTTTGGTTATCGTTTGTTTGTTAATCAATCCCCTTGTTTGAAGTTGTTTATGCTTTGTTTCCCTGACCATCTCTCTTCCTTGTCTCCCTATAAATGTTATCCTATTTTATCGCTCTCATAAACTATGAAATCATAGATCACCTTTGTCCAAAATCAAAACAAGCATCTTTTACAGGTCCAGAAATATTTGTCCTTTCTGTATATTTTTCTAGACCGAAGCATTCGGTCTTTAATGCATCCCATACCCGAACATCCGGTTTAATGGTAGTAAACAGTTCATCTCTGCATGTTGAAGTGCTTGTAAATATAATTTGCTCCAAATTCACTAAGATTACAAATTTACATAGTTATTTTCTTTGCAAAAGACTGTTACATTATTAGAGATCGAGGCGCCTCCTTGGATTAGCGTGATACAACTCCTGAAGAGACACCCCGACTTTCCCTGAAACTGAGATCTACTAATATACCGGATTCTCCCAACTCCCTCCATTGCCTTGTCTCAAACTCTCTTCCTCCAGAAAACCACAAGCACCATGCCTTCTTCTCCGATTCGACTACCCGCCTCCCCGTTCCCTTCCAACCCCTCCTCCATCGGGACACCACCCGACTCCCCCAAACCAAGCACATGCGAGCCATCCGAGCCCTCGTTGAGTGAATCTGATGCAGAAGACATGGAAAGACAGGAGAGCGAGGACAGCGAGGATGAGTATGACTACGTGGAAGAGGGTGAAGAGGAAGAGGAAGAGGAATAGGAAGAGGAAGAGACGTGGGCGGCCATTGAGAAGAAGCGATTAGCGGCCAAGAAGAGGAAGCGGGTGGAGGCCAAGAAGAGGAATCAACAGACGGAGGCGTTTGTGAGGCAACTTTTGAAGGATGACAAGGCCGGTAAGCTTGATTCGTTCAAGGACATTCCGCCAGCGAAGAAGAAGAAGGGTGCAGAGGAGGAGGAGGAGGAGGACTCAAAGAGGACCAAGAAGAAGATGGACGTCGGCGCTGGTCCTTCAAATGCCGGCCCCGCCAATCCCGGTCCTGTGGCTCCCTCAGCCATTGAAGCTCCCTCGACGCCAGAGTCATTGGGAAACTCCTCGGAGGGGTCATCTTAGATTACTCGGATTTGGGTTTTCTTTTTCATTTTCAAATAGGTGGTCTTGTGGATGGAAAGATCAATAGTATGTTTTCTTTTGGATGGAAAAGATCGATATCCAGTTTCCCTGCTCTGTGAATCTTGTAGTGGTAGGAAAATCCCCAGTATCCCCTATTATCCATGAAGAACATGGGTGTTTTTCTTTTCCATGATCGCCTTCCTTGCTTCAGTGGATTTCCCTAGTCATGATGCGTTGCTATAGTCTGAGATGTAATGTCTTGTCATGTGATATTTTATTCCTACCCACCGCACCGCATTGCAGATACACACGTAAATGATGACCGATTTTACAAATGTACCGTTTGACTAAATTCACCGTTTTGCCAAGAATATACAGAATGTAAATGATGGTCAGCTTGCCCAAATTATTCAACTTAAATGTGCACATACATGGTACATACCCATAGACCTACACTCGTACAGTGGCACTGGCATAGGCGCGCACAAACACACACCCAAGAACGAAATCTTCGGACTTGGCAACGAGGAAGACAACAGACACGGTCATGGAGATGGATACGGCACACGCCTATCCCGGCATACCTAATGCACGATGGAATGTAGCATAACGAGGATCCGTGCGGAGATATTCCTCCAATGCATGGTGCCTACCCCTCGACTTCATGGTACATCCCGAGCGACCAATGCAAGAAGCATGCTGTAGGATGTCACGAAAACCCCACTGTCAGTGAGCAAGATTGCAGTAAGGGCAGACATAGCGACCATGTTGAAGCACACGAGTGTAACCTTGCTCTTGCAGCCAAGCCAAAGCATCTTTCTTCCTCGTCCGCTTCGTCCATGTCGTACAAATCATATGGATCCATGTATCCTGGCCGCTGCGGAGGTGGCACAACATGGAAGTTGGCGGTTCCTCCGTTCGCATCAGAAGCCATCCTCCTACACACTCGCCAACAACATAAACATGATAAGCACTGACCAGAAATAATGATTGTAACCTGTAAAAACACGACGCGGAAGCTAAGAGCTCACCTCTTTTCACAGCGCTCAGAACCAAATAGAGAGGTCTGCTAGCACAATGCGTGGAGGATGAAGAGGCGATGAGCAAAGGCCTTGGGGGCACACCTATTTATCGAACCATGATTGATAATAAGGCAGCGTGCACCTCATGGCAGAGCATGCCTCACGGGATTACAGTAGCCATGAAAATACGTGGGATGCTTGGAATATGAAGGCCTACACTGCTGAGCAATCCTATCACAAGTATAGGGCGGAATATGCAGGCTTTTTCCCCGGTAGGCATGCAAAATATTTGGTGGGTACACAATTGTGCTTTGGTTCGGAAAAGAACGCAGAAGGAAGATCCTTATATCCGTATGACTTAAAAAATAGACGTGTAGGCATTGTAGTGGGAGAAGCAGCTGTTAGGCTTTGTGATCTTCGACTGGAAACTCACCCAGCTTCACTGAAGCATGGGCCTCTTCCAGATATCCGTATCCCGCCTATATTGTACGCCACCAGAATCCCACCCAAACTCGCTAATAATATGGGGCCGTGATTGCACGGCCTCACTTATCAGTGGCCCCGAAGCAAGTGTAGCTTACCAAATTTTCATTTCGCGGTGACGAAGTCGAAAGCGGGATTTTCAAATTCTGTATTCCCTCTCCACCCCGAAATAATAAATACTTTACTCCATTGCTACCGCGGTGCGCCACTAAACTCCCACCTTCCATTTCCAAAAAGCATCACTCTGCTCAGCTAGATCTGCGGTAGTGGTCCGACCTCGCCATCACCAGTGGAGGGGGAGGGGTATCTCAGCGAGATGGTGGGCGGCAGATATCAGTGTTCTGCTTGCGTCTGCTGTGCTAGCCAAGCTGAGCAGTTGAGCGAGGATACGGCGCAAGCACCGGCTCCCGATGCCCCCTCAATCCATGGGCCCCTGAATCTTGGAGCTTCACAAGTGAGAATCTCATTTCCTTTTCTTTCTAGTCCCCTAGTTGTATTTTCGTTGGCTTAGAAAGTAATTTGCTTCACCTATTGTGTTAGTTCTTAGATTCTTCTCTTAACTTTGCCGCTCTAGATCCAGTCACTGATTTGGAACACAAGTTAATCGATGAGCCATGCGTTGAAAGTAAATTGCTTTGTGTATTGTGTTAGATTGGAGATTCTTCTCTTACCTTGGCCGCTCTAGATGCAGTTACTGATTTGTATCACAACTTAATAGATGAGCCATGCTTAGAAAGTAATTTACTTTGTTTATTGTCTTAGATTTCAGATCCTTCTCTTACCTTGACCGCACTAGATCCAGTTCCTGATTTGTAACTTATTGTGTAGGGCCTAGCATCCCACTCCTCCATTGCTGAGATTCAATCACATGTCGTGGTATGTAACAAAACGCATGATTATCCTGCTACTTTATTCTTAGGATTATTCTTAAGTTTATTTGCTTGCTTTGTTTAAGGTTCATGTTTGACTTCTCCTTTCATTTTTAGGCTCAAATGTTGAGGACAATCCTTGCGGTTCAAATATCAAATTCCTGTCCCTCCAATGTGAAGTCAAAGCCATTCATTGATTGCATGCCTCGAGATTATCCAGCTTTCGCTACATGCTCAAGACCTGAAGTTTCATTGGGAGGGCTAGATGCAGCTGCTGACCTTGGTGAAATCTTTGTTGAACAGGACCAAGTTTTGACAGACTTGAAGATCAAGGATGAAGCATCAGATGTAGCAATGGAAGTGCAGACTGATGATATTGAGAGGTTGAAGAAACAAGTAGAAACTACTGAGACCCTCCTTCGTCAACTGCTAAGCTCGTGCCTTGGGTAAGGCCACTGTGTTTCTTAGTCTTCTGCTTGTGTCCTCCCAGCTAGTTCTGCTGGTTTGCGAGTACTAAGCTTTGTTATCTTAGTGGGTTCTGTTTCAAGACCAGCTTTATTTGTGAGCATGGAGATATCATGTGTATTGGTTTGTGAGCTCCTACTGATATTCTGCTTGTTGTTGTTCTGTGTTCATTGATAATAATGTGTCATGTGTGATCCGAAACATTTATTTGTAATAGTGATATGGAAATATTATCTGTGATGTCAATTACTGAATTGATTAGCATGTAATATGAGATTGAATTATATTTAATTAAGCGCTACCTGGAGTGTAGCCTAAAATAACAGGGAAAAAAATATGTGGACTTGCCCCCTCGGCCTATTATTTTTTTACGAATTCAAAAATGATTTATTAATAAAATGGGCCATATCAAAAATGACGTCAGCGATTGGTGGGCTGGGTCCAATATCAATTGGGCCTTAATCATTTTATGACGTCATCGAATATTGAACTTGATCTAACCAGTACTGGACCCAAAACAAATTAATGACGACTGCAATTATTGGGCTCGTTCATACTAAAACCGGGCCTAAAACATTCTATGACGACCTCGATTATTGGGTCGGTCTAACCATAATTAGGCCTAAAAGTATCTATGACGACAACAATTATTGGGCTCCATCCAACCATAATAAGGCCTTAAACAATCTATGACGCAAACAATATTGGGCTCCATCCAACCTTAATAAGGCCTAAAACCAATTTATGATGACCGAAACATTGGGCTCAACTTAACATTAAGTGGGCCAAATTCAATCTATGACGACAATGAATTTGGGGCTTGGCCCAACAAAATATGGGCTGAATTCACTTAACAATGAAACAGTTTGTCACAAAATGTGGTGCCACATCAGATATTGGTCCGACGTGGCACGTACCTTATGACGCCTTAGTGTTACGAATTTATACGCGTCATTAAACTCATGACGCCGCGAAATAAGGTCTCGTCATTAATCACGGTTTGTGACACTCGATTAATGACGAAGCATTTTCGTAACAACCGGCGTCATTAATCGCGGTTTATGATGAGAAACGGCCTTTTTTTTGCGTCACTAGTCGACGTTTTTCTTGTAGTGAATAGCGTGTAGTGGGTTATGATGTGGCGCGTTGAGAGGCAGGAGAAATCGTTAGTGGGTACCAATTATATAGTTGTATATGATTATTCTGAGAAGCTTAGGGAGAACATAAATGACTATTGTGCTGCCAAAGTGACTAGTTCACCAAGGTCTAGCACAAAGGCCATTTGGGTACCTAAGACCTTGTTGACTAACTCTAGTGGACCCAACTTAGTTTGGGTACCAAAGTGTGCTTGAAGGAAGTATACAGGTACTTGTAGGTGCATTGGAGCTTGGCATACTTGAGAAGAGCTTTATATTCTATATTTGACTCAAGTATAAATTTCAAGTCCAATCAAGAAAAGTGCCAAGTGGAACTTTATGACTCATTCTATTATTCAATGCATCCTTGGTAACAAGTACCTCGCTCCTAGCTTTCTAGCTGGTTGTGTATGAATATGCTCTTGTGCTAATCATATACAACAACTAGATAGCATTCTTGGTCTAGTTAAAGAAATGTTCATCTCTCGTGCCATTAGATGCCTTTAACCGCTTCTCTGGAAGCTCTTGATGTTGATGCTCACAAGAAAACAATGATAATGCCTTATTCAAGAAAAGAGGTCAGGAAATTCAGCAGAATCTCAATTCTATGTTGCTAAGTGTCGGTGTTAGGATTAGTCCCGACACTAACTAGTGAGATGCGCCGTGATCAGCCTCTCGATGGTCGGTGCTTAACAACACGAGGACACGGGTTTATCCTGGTTCCGGCCACGAGGCTGTACGTCCAGCAGGTTGCGCGTGTGCGCTGTATTGCTTTGCACCAGGGGTGCCTGTAGAGGGGGGCTACAAGCAAGGCGGGAGAGGAGGAAAGGCCTCCAAGTCCCTACTAGATGATTGAGGCAAAGTGCGAAATCGGGAGAGTGAGCGCGTGGATGAAATACGGATGAAAACGATGCCCGCGGCTGGGCGGCCGCTTCCTCCTTTTATAGGCTAAGGGAAGGCAGCTTACAGACGTGCCGCATGGTGCTTGGCACATCGTCAAGGTACAGGCGTGAAGTACTAGCGATTTGATGGATGTCCTGGTGAATCCCGACTCCTGTGAGTGTCACAGTGGCTTCCGTACTTGCTTGAGGGCAGCTTCGAGGGTGATCCGGCCGGTATCCATGTCTGGTCGCCGACTGCACTCTAATTCGAGGGTCTTGCTGGCGGGAGTACTTGGGCTGCACAGGGGCTGGTGTGGCGGCGTCTTATCAGAACAGGGCTCCACAGCGCCGGGCGTGGTTTCACAGCGTCGGGGATGGTCGCACAGGGCCGGAGGTGATGTGCTCCGTTCATCTTGCATCACAGCAGCGCCCTGGTCATGCGCCCCGTCGTCGGCCGTACGCCTCTCGAGGGTGCCCCCGTGCCCCTTCGAGGGGCTCGTTGCGGAGGAAGGACGGGAGTAGGTGGCATAGCACCTTGGAATGACCCCGGCCTCTCGGCACAGTGGGCGTGCAGTACTCGCACAGTGCCCGGGATGGCGGAACAGAGGTGGCCTAGCCGCACAGTGCTGGGACCAGATTCCCGGGCGGTGCTAGAGAATCGGCGTGACGGGGATCTACCTTTTGACCGTGGCACCGGTGGCGTGATGGGGCAATTAATGCCTCTATCGGGAGCAGTAGGCAAAGCGCTGTGGGTCGAGGGGAAGCCTCGAGCGAGGCGGAGATCCGCTCGAGGGGAGCTGGCCCCTGGAGCGAGGCGGAGAGCCACTCGAGGGGTGTCAGGCCCTCGAGCGAGGCGGAAGCTCGCCCGCGTGGTGTCCGACCCTCGAGCGAAGCGGAGGGTCGCTCGAGGGCGACTGGTGCGGTTGTTTGACGGGTTGCGGAGGCCATTGGGCCATAGCAGGCCGCGGGCTTTGTTCGTGTTTTAGCTGTGGTTGGTTTGGGGAGTGCGTTTAGCGATTTTTGTTTTAAGAGGGCGATTTTCCCCGTAGTTAGTGGACCCCTTATGGCTGTCCCCGACAGTAGCCCCCGAGCCTTTGGTGAAACGGTGAGAAATTTTCGCAAAGGTTGGAAGTTTCTAGGAGGACCTTTCTTCCCCTCGAGTGTGTGCAACGTTCTGTGGAGGCGCGCTAGCGCACCCGCGGGTGTAGACCCCGATGCCTTGGAGGACTGCATGCACTCGTGCAAGGTTTTTATGCTGAGTGACGGGTCCGTAGAGCATTTGTTTCAGCCAGCCTCGGTGTTATTTCAGCCGGCCTCGTCGATCTACGCGTGCGGAACGGTGTCAACCACGTTTAGGGCGAGTCCTAGAGGGTTTTGCTCATTGCTTCTTCGCGGAGGGGGAATGACCCTTTACAGAGTTGTGCAACACGCCCAGAGGGTGAAGCCGTGCGAGGAGCCCCCGAGCCTGGGCCCGTATGGGGGCGATTGGGATGAGCCCTTCAACTTAATCATGCGACCCTCGCCACCCTTCCGCAGGGGGGAGGGGTGAGGCGGTCCATGCTTCCCATCGAGCGGGCCACGAGTCATGGATGCTTCGTCGAGCTGTTAGCGGGTAATTCAAGTGGACGTCCGTGCCCCGTTCGATAAGCGTCGGCTCGTGGTCCAGGGACACATCCATGAGAGCACTCGCATGGGTTTGCTAGGTAGGGCCCGGTCCTGTATGATGAGGACCGAGGGCGTGGAAGCTCTCCCTTGATGAGATCCGTCGACTAGATGCCCTTGTCTGGCCTTGAACACGAACTATGGGCGCGCCCCCGAACTTCGCGTCCGGGGATCGGCTCGGTTGCGCACGCCCTGGTCGTCCATGACTCCGTTGATCTGAGACGCATGTTCGAACCTTCCGCAGGCCAGGGCTCGAATCTTGATCAGTAGGGCCTTGTGGGGAACACCACGCGTCCCCGTCTTTGTTGACCTGTGGCGCCTGTTGAACCCTTGGCGGTACAGGCCTCGAATCATTTGGTCAGTAGAGGCCTCATTAGGAGGCGCATCTGCGGCACCCATCGAAGCCTCAATGGGCTGGGCCTCGAACCGCTGATTAGTAAGGGTCTCAGAGCGAGGTGCCAGCGTCCCTCGAGCCACGCTTTCGAGGGCCATCTCAAGCAAACACGTTCGAGGCCGCTTCTGATCCCTTAAGTGCCCGTCAGGGGCCTCTCGAGGGATCGGGCCTCAAGCCCCTGTTTGATGGGACCCTTGAGAGTACCTTCTCTTGGAAGGAATCCCCCCGCCCTTTCGTTTCGGCCGTGGACTCGGATTGACCGCCCGCACGTGGTCGTGGCTGACGTGGTGTTCTGCAAGAGTGATGCGCGTGCCTTTTTAGGCGGAGTAACAGGCCGTTCAAGGCGTCCCGCGGCGGTTCACGTTTTTACTACGCCGTCATGATGGCGCCCGCGCGTGCGTGCGGTGATTTCGGAGTAGTGGGGCCTGGGCGACGTCTATCGCCTTAATTGCGGCTGCCCGCCCCGGCCCCCGTCCGTTCGATCCCCCCGCCCCCTCTTACTCTATATAAGGTAACGAGTGAAGGGGGGATTTTTACCTTAGTCATCTGCTCGCATCGCGCTCGCCTTCTTCTTCCTCTCACCTTCTGAGCTCGCGCCCACTTGCATCTCCAGCCTTTGCGTTCGTCTTTTGCTCCGTGCCCACCATGGTCGAGTATCTTGTGGTCGGGCCATGGAGCCAGTCCAACGTGGACGCGCACACCCTCCAAGGGCTCGTCGCCGGCGGAGAGCTGACGGCCAACACCGACCCGAGCAGGCCGGCGTGGATCGTTCCACCGGCGCGGCACCAGGAGCCGCAGCCCCTAGAGGGGTACGTGGTGAGCTTCTCTCGCCTGCACAAGCAGGGATTCAATGGCCCCGCTGGCAAGTTCATGCGGGGATTGTGCTACCACTATAGCGTGGAACTACACAACTTCGCCCCCAACGCCACTTCGCAGGCGACGACCTTCGTGGGCGTCTGCGAGGGTTTCCTGGGCATCCCCGTCTCGTGGGACCTGTGGCTCCACCTCTTCCGGGGTGAGCTCTTCACGCTGGCCGCCGGAGGCAAGGGCAAGCGCCGGCCCGTTCGCGCCGGCGGGCTCACGTTCGCGCTGGGGGCAGAGGGAGAGACGTCTACCCGGCCTGCAACATGACGACCAACAACGCGGAGTGGGACAGAGGGTGGTTCTACCTCCGCAACGACGGCGACAGCCTTTCGCCCTACACCGGCAAGGTTCTGGACAGCCGCCCGTTCCACTGGGCGCTCGAGGTGTCGGACTCCGTACGGCGGACAAAGCTCGAACCCTACATGAAGGCCTTGAAGACCTTGATGGAGGCGGGGCTGACCGCGGCAGTCGTCCTCGCGCAATGCCACCGGCGGTGGGTGATCCCCCTCATGGAGAGGGCGCTCCCCATCTACGAGAAGGCGGAGGGCGCGGACCCCGACGCGCTGGCGCGGTCACGGCTGCTGGCCGAACCCTTCGCCCCAGTGTATGCGGCCCAGAGGGAAAGGCGTGCGGTGGACACCAAGAAGATGGTATGTGACCCCGACGAGGTGTTGTGGTCGCCCAGGATGCGTCCCGACGACGGGTACATCGAACTGGTAAGGAATTTTTGCCAATCTCGCTAGTTTTCGAGTTGATTTTGATCTCGTCGGCTAACCCTTGATGACTGTGGCAGTGGCAGCCGACGATGGAGACGAGCGCCTATGGCTCAGATCCTCCCACGCCCAACTCCCACGCGGCCAACCGCGGGTGGCATGTTAATAGGTGAAATTCGTATGAAGTTTCGATCCGCAAGCGTATGGATCTCCTATGCCCTTCTTCACCTACGGGAGATCCGAAGGTTCTTGTCAACCCAAGGAGCAAGGGGATTACTAGCGTTTAACCTAACACTAATCTAGTTGATTGAAGACTTATGACAGAAAGATTAATCTATAAAGTAAAGACAAACTAACCTTAAATTACGTTAAAGAGAGATGAAAGGTGCACAAGTATGAAGAACGAATGCCCATGGAGTCTAGGCACTTGAAGATGCAATCACTCAAAACATTATAAACCCTTGATCCAATCTATCTAGGTGTCTGATCAAGGATTAGACTTTTCCCTTTCCTCGTACATGTCACTACGCAAAGGTAATCGGTACTAACCCTAATGAAAATGGTATGTTGTCGCGATCTACGGGAGCAACCCCGAAACCATGGTAGCTAGCCTTAAACATTAAGCATCATCAACAAATGGTATGATAGACATATGATCCAAACAAGATATATAGGTGACTACACTTCAAGTTCCGTTACAACTCCATGGACAAACGAAAGACTTTACCCCATCATGGCGCTTGGCATGGCACCATTGAGATAGTGGATGCCTCCGATGAAGATGGATCTTCGTTGTCCTTCAACTCTGGCGGTGCCGTGGCAAGCTCTAGGCGTCCTCCTTCCTCGTGGCGACCTCCCTTGGGCTTGGCAATGATCTCTCCCGAGTGTCCTCCCCCAAGGGTCTCTCTCGTAGTCGATCTTCTCTTCCTTGGCGGCTCTGAGGAACTCGATGGCGTCTCTGATGAATGGCGGCTTCCCCACGCGATTAGGGTTCCACGTACTTAACACTGAAGAAAGGGATGCCCGAACCGCCGCCAGAAGGGGCTGGGCCGACCGGCCTGAGCCTTTCCTGGCCCGGTTTCGACCCATCTTGTGACACGCTTCATCTTTTGCATTTTGGATCATGGGCCCCTTCAATTGTGGGCTTTGGACGTCGTTATCTCCGCGACCAAGTTGAGGGATCTTTATGCATGAACTTCCGGTCTTTTCATCTCGGTCCTCGGGAGTTCTGCATTCATGCACATTGGTCCTTGCCACCTTTGGAGGCAAGTTCGCACATGGTCGGAGCTCCTTGATTGGCTTGCAAAACTTCTCCGAACTAGTTGCATCTTCCCTCATTTAATACGTGAATTCCTGCAAAAACACTATACTCCAAAATGCACATCCAACGGTGAACTTGTTATATCATTAGTATGCCTAGTGGCGGGTTAGTTCCAAAATGAAGTTCAAACCATAACATTACAAGTGTTCTAGGTTGACGGAAATCGACCGCCAACATCCCCCACGCTTAGATCTTGCTCGTCCTCGAGCAAGTTGCTCACAAGTTGTTCATCCAAGGAGTTGAAACATGCTTCGTCAAATCCTTCCTTACAAGTTAGTCAATCGTTCATCTTTAATATGAGAGACATGAAACAAAGATCATAATGTAAACATGGGCGTTTAGAAATTTACCAACTCAAGACTTACCCCACAACTCATACCTTTCACTAGAGATCCTCATCTCCAACCACACTTTCTTTCTTACTTCCATCGGAGGGTTTTCACAAGCTTTTAGAAATAAAATTCCTACATAAAGTGTTAGACAAAGTCCTCCTCCAAATTCTTACATGTCACTCATTTAAAATGGCTATCCTAAATAATTTCATAAACTCTCACCTCCCATAAGTCTCTCATTTATAATGTACGGTGGAGCTTTTAGGTATGGCTAGTGAAGTTAGCACAAATATTATGAAGTTAAGAAAATCCTCTAGTGGTTGTTCACCTTCCAAGCCAATGATCATGAGAGTTAAACCATATGTAAGGGTATCAAGGATGAGAAGATTTAGAATGGTGGAGATGTGCAAAGGGAAAAAGAGTAATGACTTCAAGGCACTAATGATGTCCTCGATGTCGGATTGCACATGGTATGGAATATCGAAGATTCATTCTCAACATCATCGCATCCTTCCTCGCACTTCTCTTGATCTTCACTTGACTTATCATCCCTCGTTATATCCCTTTTGCCTTGCCTTGGACCTTTCTCTTTTTTTATTTTTCTCTTTTCTTTTTTTTCTTTCTTCTCTCTCTCTCTCTCTCTCTTTTTCTTGTGTGTGCGCACACACATATACACACACATATATATTTTTTTCTTTCCTCCACATCTTTATCTTCTATTCCGAAGCCTTTCGCCCATCTTTTTGATATGAATACCAATCTGAATTTTAAATAAAACCTTACCTAAAAATTGAACGAATCTTCGGACATGGGTTGTGTTCAAGGAATAAGATGATTAAAAGATGTTTATGGTTTTGGGTATGGAATCCGGTGATGTATGGGGCATTCAATGTGAAATTCCCATTACCGAATATATGACGAGGCTAGCAATAAAAGATATGACATCAAGGACATGATCATTGCTTGAAATTAGACCTCCCAAGAGAGTATAGGCTTTGTATAGGATAGACTTTGTATAGGCTATATATATATATATATAGTTTAGGCTTTGTATAGGATAGACTTGCCTCTCAATTTGGAGAAAGAAATCGCTAACCTTCATTGCAAGGGGTTTTTCATAATTTTCAGAAATAAACACCTCCAATATTAGTATTACTCAGAGCATAGCCAAAGTAAGGTCCTAGATCAAAGTTGAGCATGGATACTTTCAAAGGTAAACTTCCACTAAGCACCACGGTAAACAATTATTCACAATGCTCATGCTCTAATAATAAGGATAAAAGAAAGACATAACAAGTAAAAGAAACAAAAGACTCGCACGACACAAAATGTAAAAGACTCTCTTTATTTCTTTTTCTTGACTCAACGCTAATTTTAGACACATCACAAGCAAAAAATTTAAAAACAAGACTCCAACTTGACTCGACTTTAAGACTCAACCTTTCACCACTAGAGCAAAAATTTAAAAGAGCTAGCTCCCCCCCACGCTTAGATCTTACGACGTCCTCGTCGTAATTTTTCAAGAAGCACAAGAGGAAGAAAAGCTAGCTACTACACCTAATGAAACTTCCCACAAGAAGAGCACCATTCCTTCTTAAATTGTCGGCAAAGATAAGGAATAAACCTAGCCGTGTCCCAGGAAAAGATGAGCATGAACCGATGCAGGGAGGTGCTGGGCCGGTCGGCATGGGCCGGCCGGCCTACCCCCCTGGTTTGGGCCCCCATGGCCCATCTTCTGCAGCCCTATGTGTTTCGTGCATACTAGCCTATGTGGTGAAAAGGTTCAGCTAAAAAAATGCAAAAGGGACGATTAAAATAAGAAAAGAAAACGAAAAATTATTTACAAAAAGGTTACCTTGTTTTATGTCTTAGGCATGATGCTCAGGCTCATCCTCCATGGTGTATATATCAATGTAGTCGATGGGCACGACATCGGGCTCAAGAAAAACCTTCAATCGCTGTCCATTAACCACATATTGATCTCCTTTTATATCCATAATCGTTACCGCTCCACTTGGCGAGACCGAGTGGACGACATACGGTCCAGCCCATTTGCTTTTCAATTTGCCATTCCCGAATATCTTGAACTTTGAGTTAAAGAGGAGGACCTTGTCGCCTTCTTTGAATTCCTTTGCTTGGAGTCTTTTATCATACCATCGCTTCATTCATTCCTTGTAGATGGTTGCACTCTCATAAGCTTTAAGCCTCATCTCTTCTAATTCACTTATTTGAATTCTCCGTTTGATTCTTGCAGCATCCACATCAAGATTCATCTCCTTGATCACCCAATACGCTTTGTGCTCTAATTCCAAAGGCAAATGACAAGATTTACCATAAATGAATTGATATGGTGTCATACCTATTGGTGATTTGTGTGCCGTCTGATATGCCCATAATGCTCCGTCCAACTTTTTCGACCAATCTTTACCTCCCTTCTCAACGGTCTTGTTAAGAATATTCTTGAGTTGCCTATTTGAAGTCTCCGCTTGACCATTGGTTTGTGGGTGGTAAGCCGTGGCCACTCTATGCTCGATTCCCAACTTGGACAAGTACTTTCTGAAACTATTTCCCGTGAATTGTGTTCCTCCATCACTTATCAAAACTCGTGGGACTCCATAGCGTGGGAATATAACATTCTTGATCATTGATATAGATTCCTCCGTTGAAGCTCTTCGACAAGGGATGGTCTCTACCCACTTGGATACATAATCAACCATTACTAATATATGCTCATATCCATTTGAATTAGTGAAAGGCCCCATGAAGTCAATTCCCCATACGTCGAATATATCAATTTGCAAGTTATAATTTAAAGGCATAGCATTCCTTTGAGATATATTCCCCGTTCTTTGACATTCCAGACAAGAAGCTACATATTATTCAAATCTTGATGCATCTCCGAACAATAGAACCCACTAGCCCATACCTTTGCTTGAGTCCTAAAATGTCCATAGTGTCCTCCATAGTCGCCCGAGTGACACTTCCTTAATATTTCGACTCTTTCTTCCCTTGGTACGCACCTTCGCAAGACTCCATCCGCTCCAAGCCTAAAGAGGTAAGGTGCATCCCAATAATCTTTTCGGCTCTCAGCCATCACCCTTCTTTGAGCATTCTTATCTAAGTGATCAAGTGGCATCTTTCGTATGGCTCGAATAATGTTGAACATCCAAGTGTCTTTGTCAAGGATGCGATATAGATGATCATCTCTCATCTTGTCTTCGATGGGCTCTTTATCATCCTCACGATTCATTCTTGATAGATGGTCGGCCACAACATTTTCCGACCCCTTTTTATCCTAAATCTCCACATCGAACTCTTGCAAGAGAAGGATCCACCTAATCAACCTTGGCTTGGCATCCTTTTTAGACAAGAGATCCTTGATTGCCGCATGATCGGTGTAGACAATTACTTTAGAATTCACAATATATGATCTGAATTTTTCAAAGGCAAACACTACCGCAAGCAATTCCATCTCCGTTGTTGCATAATTCAATTGAGCTCCATTAAGGGTTGTGCTAGCATAATATATAGCATGTACCTTGCCTTCTTTTCGTTGTCCCAACACGGCTCCAATGGCATAGTCGCTAGCGTCGTACATGATCTCAAATGGTTGACTCCAATCGGGCGGTTGAATGATAGGTGCGGTTATGAGAGCTCTCTTTAGTGTCCGGAACGCTGCCAAGCACTTCTCATTAAAATCGAATGGCACATCCTTTTGGAGAAGATTAGTCAACAGCTTTGTAATCTTTGAGAAATCCTTGATGAATCTCCTATAGAATCCCGCATGGCCCAAGAAACTCCTCAAAGATTTGATATCCGTCGGTGGTGGAAGCTTCTCAACCGCTTCAACCTTAGCCTTGTCCACCTCGATCCCCCTCTCGGATATCACGTGTCCCAACACTATTCCTTGTTTCACCATGAAGTGACATTTCTCCCAATTTAGCACCAAGTCAACCTCCCCACACCTTGTAAGAACTTTATCCAAATTTTCCAAACAATCCGCAAAAGTTTTACCATAAACGGAGAAGTCATCCATAAATACTTCAACAATTTCCTCGATGAACTCCGAAAATACCGCCATCGTGCATCGTTGAAAATAGGCTAGAGCATTACATAAACCAAACGGCATTCTTCTATATGCAAATGTTCCATAAGGGCAAGTGAATGTTGTCTTGTGTTGATCATCCTGGCGAATGGGAATTTGCATGAACCCCGAGTATCCATCAAGGAAGCAAAAATATGCATGGTTTGCTAACCTCTCAAGCATCTCGTCGATGAACGGTAGGGGGAAGTGATCCTTCTTCGTTGCTTTGTTCAATTTACGATAGTCGATACACATCCTCCATCCAGTCACGGTTCTTTGCGGTATTAGTTCATTCTTCTCATTCTTCACCACGGTCAATCCTCCTTTCTTCGGTACACAATGTACGGGGCTCACCCATTCGCTATGCGGCACCGGGTAGATGATTCCGGCGTCTATCAACTTGATAACCTCCTTCTTCACCACCTCTCGCATGGCATGGGTTAACATCCGTTGATGGTCCACAACGGGCTTGCATTGATCCTTCATAGGTATGCGGTGAGTGCAAAACGCTGGGCTAAGTCCTTTAAGGTCATTTATCGAATACCCGATCACTTTCTTGTGCTTTTTCAATAAATTTAGCAACATGTCACTCCTCGGGACTCAACTCGTCACTCACGATCACGGGATAAGTCTTGTCCGGCCCCAAAAATTCATATTTTAATCCTTTGGGTAATGGCTTAAGATCCACCTCTGGTACTTGTGGTTCCTCATGTTTAATTTCCCCAATGTCTTCAAATTTATCTTCCTCTAAGCTTCTGTCTTGTGGTTCTAGTCCTTTAGTTGCTTCTGCTAATTCTCCATCTAGCTCATTATTAGATTCATTCTCCATTGCTCTTTGCAAAGAATCCCTAAAGGTTTCAACAAAACGAAGGCTCTCTACCTCTTCGTTATCAAGAGGTAGGGGTGAGGCAATTCTAGAAGCAGGAAGAAAATTATATGTGTGATTATCCCCATCAAGTTTAATAGTTACTTTTCCTTTTTTGGCATCTAAAACGACATTAACCAACTTGAGAAAATGTCTACCAAGAATTACATAATCATTTTTATAATAGTAGACATCAACAATGAAGAAATCGGTTGGTATGTATTTTTCGGAAATTAAAACTTCTAGATTTTGGGCAATTCCAATAGGTTTAACAATTCTACCATCTCCCATGATTAATTTAGTAGTGGTTGCAACTAGGTCAATGGTATGATCATGAATTTCATCAAAAATTTTAGAACACAAGACACTTACTTGTGCTCCAATGTCACATAACGCCTTGCAATCAATGTTGTTGACCTTGCAATCTATACGCGGCGATGTCTTCTCTTCTTCATCGGATCTTATGGCATAAATTTCAGCGAGGCGAGCGAATGGTGATGCCTCGGGCTTGATTCCCATAATCCTTTTTGCTTCGGCCACATGGTCTGGATCCCCTTCTTCTTCGGTAAAGAGTTTTTGTAGGACATCCCCGGTTGTCTCTAGGTTGTATGGTTGTTCCACATGTTTCTCCAGCGGAAAGTCCATCTCCACGGCTTTTGCCATCCCCTTTTGATTAGGGAACGGTCTTCTCTTGTCAAAGATTTCTCCGAAATCAAGTGGGACCCAATCCATTTGCTCGAACTCCCTTAGTGGCTTCGCGCTTGACATAGTCCTTTCACTTGCTTTGCTTGTATCGACGTGATCACTCTCCGGGATAGTTCTAGCTTCCGCGTGTTTAATTTCTTCAACTTTTTTCGGGATTGGCTCCTCTTTCTTCTCCTCCGGGACCGTATTTCTGAAAATTCCGGCAAGTGGTCTCACACTTGTATCACGTTCCGACTTCCCCGAAAGTCACGTTTCCCAATCTATTCGCATGGCCGCCGCTTTGCTTATTTTTTGTTGAAGTTGGGCAGCTTCCGTGAGTGTTTTCTCCATGAGATCCCCTCCTGCACCCATTTGAATGTATTCCATGCAACTAGGGGTTAGGGAAAAGAAAAATGTATGCAAAAGTACATCACCGGGAAATCCGAGTCTTGGTCCTTGTTCAACTAGCTCGTTGAATCTATTCCACGCTTGATCAATCCCCTCTTCTTCTCCTTGCTTAAAGTTAATCACTTGCTTCCTTATATGTTGAATCTTGCTTATAGGGAAAAACTTGGCACAAAATTTCTTTATCAATTGATCCCAATTTCCCTCGACTTCGAAGGATACGAATGAATACCACTTCATTGCTTCATCGGCAAGTGAGTAGGGGAAGAAATTCCATTTAAACCAATTATCGGGGACTCCCTCTTGACGTACCGTATTGCATAGTGTCATGAAGCGCTGGATATGACTATATGGATTGTCCGTCTCCACCCCTCAGAACGGATTAGTTGCTGCCATCTCAATGATTCGAGACTTGATTTCGTACCTTGTCACTTGGAGAACCAAGTCCGACTCTTGTACCTTGATGTCCTCACATCGAGGGCTAGCGTAGTCTCTTAGTGATTTTTCTGGTTCCTCCAAGGGATTTCGAATGAACGCCATCTAGACAATCAAAAGAAAACAAAAATAAAAAGGGTGTTTTTCAAGAACACAAGGGTTAAATGTTAGTAATCAACAAAATCAATGAAAGATTAAACGAAGTAAACTAGCTTGCTCCCCGGCAACGACACCAGAAAAAGGGGCTTGTTGATAAGTGAAACTCGTATGAAGTTTCGATCCGCAAGCGTACGGATCTCCTATGCCCTTCTTCACCTACGGGAGATCCCAAGGTTCTTGTCAACCCAAGGATCAAGGGGATTACTAGCGTTTAACCTAACACTAATCTAGTTGATTGAAGACTTATGATAGAAAGATTAATCTATAAAGTAAAGACAAACTAACCCTAAATTACGTTAAAGAGAGATGAAAGGTGCACAAGTATGAAGAACGAATGCCCATGGAATCTAGGCACTTGAAGATGCAATCACCCAAAACATTATAAACCCCCGATCCAATCTATCTAGGTGTGTGATCAAGGATTAGACTTTTCCCTTCGCTCATACATGTCACTACGCGAAGGTAATCGGTACTAACCCTAATGAATACGGTATGTTGACGCAATCTATGGGAGCAACGCCGAAACCATGGTAGCTAGCCTTAAACACTAAGCATCATCAACAAATGATATGATAGACATATGATCCAAACAAGATATATAGGTGACTACACTTCAAGTTCTGTTACAACTCCATGGACAAAGGAAAGACTTTACCCCATCATGGCGCTAGGCATGGCACCGTTGAGAGAGTGGATGCCTCCGATGAAGATGGATCTTCGTTGTCCTTCAACTCCGGTGGCGTCGTGGCAAGCTCTCGGCGTCCTCCTTCCTCATGGCGACCTCCCTTGGGCTTGGCAATGATCTGTCCCGAGTGTCCTCCCCCAAGGGTCTCTCTCGTAGTCGATCATCTCTTCCTTGGTGGCTCTGAGGAACTCGATGGTGTCTCTGACGAATGCCAGCTTCCCCACGTGATTAGGGTTCCACGTACTTAACACCGAAGAAAGGGGCCCGAACCGCCGCCAGAAGGGGCTGGGCCGACCGGCCTGGGCCGGCCGGCCTGGGCCTTTCCTGGCCTGGTTTCGACCCATCTTGTGACACGCTTCATCTTTTGCATTTAGGATCATGGGCCCCTTCAATTGTGGGCTTTGGATGTCGTTATCTCCACGACCAAGTTGAGGGATCTTTATGCATGAACTTCTGGTATTTTCATCTCGGTCCTCGGGAGTTCTCCATTCAAGCACATTGGTCCTTGCCACCGTTGGAGGCAAGTTCGCACATGGTCGGAGCTCCTTGATTGACTTGCAAAACGTTCTCCGAACTAGTTGCATCTTCCCTCATTTAATACGTGAATTCCTCCAAAAACACTATACTCCAAAATGCACATCCAACGGTGAACTTGTTATATCATTAGTATGCCTAGTGGCGGATTAGTTCCAAAATGAAGTTCAAACCATAACATAACAAGTATTCTAGGTTGACAGAAATCGACCGCCAACACGGCAGCAGGAGGAGAAGGCGCGGGCGGACGCCAAGAAGGCGAAGAGGAAGAGGCGCGAGGAGCGCCGCCAGGCGCACAGCCTTGTGTGGGTGCAGCAGGAGAAAGAGGGCCTTTCTCTCCCACCGACCCTGGAGAACACGAGCAGCAGCGACGACGACGTGGTTTGGTCGGATTTGGACAAGGAAGAAGAAGAAGACGAAGTGCCTTTATCCGCGGGGGCCAACGGCAAAGATGTTGTTGTTCAGCCCGCGCCATCAGTAGCGCGGGCCCGCACCGCACCTACCTCTGTGGCGGGCGCGGCTTCGGCTGGCGAGGGCACTGCAACGGGAGGTGCGCCCGGCAAGGGGAGGGTGCCGTCCGCGCAGGCCTCGAAGAAACGCAAGCGTCAGGTGTCGACCCGACGGTAAGCATCGTATCGAACTCATTTTGCCCGATTTTGTTCAATTGAGTTCCTGATGTCTCCTTTCCCTTTCTCCTAGTCGCACTAGTGCCCCCATCGCGCCCGAGCTGGCGCCAACCAAGGCGCTGTGGGCGGGGGCGCGTGACGCGGTCCGCACGACGCGGCCTCGCTCGGCGAGGACATCGCGGTCGGCGATGGCGACGGTGCCGCCCCTTCAGATGTTGGCATCACAGGGCGTCCTGCGGGAGGAGGGGTGGGCCCGTGCGGCCAGGTCCGGGAGGTGAGGTGGTTCGAGGGGTGAGGCCCCTCGAACAAGCAGAGCGATGGAGGTTCCGCCCGTGGCGGACGTGGCCCACGCACGGGACGGGGCCCCAGCGGCAGATGACGGAGTGTGGGAGGACGCCACGCTCAGGTTTGCGCCCGGGCGCCGCAGGAGTGGCTCGGGGACCCACAGGGGGCCGGTGCGTCTTCCTCGCACCAGCCCGGCTACGGCGGCTTCCCCGAAGATTGGTGCTCTGGGCTCGAGCGGCCCGAGGTCCCATGGGAGACGGTGGACCGCGCGTTCGCGGAGTACAGCGACTGGCAGGAGTTCCTTCGGGTCAGGTCCAAGGTGGAGGGCCTGCTTCACCAGGCCTCGAGGCTTCATTGCGACGTGGTGGCGCCGCTCTTCCGGGTATGTGTATTCGTTCCGTGGCTTCTCGCTCTTCTTTCCACCTTTCTCTTGTGTCCCATCTGAGTCTCTCCGCCTCTCCTTTGTTGGCAGCGGCTGCGGAGCGAGGCTGGGGAGAAGCTCTCCTACATCGCCGACCTGCACACCAAGCTGGAGGATGTGTTCAAGGAGAACTAGCATCTGGGCCCGGCGGTGAATTGTCTCCGCAACCAGTTGTACGAGGTGAACGCGAACACCCACCTGAGGGAGGATGACCTGCGCCGCACAGAGGAAGAGCGTGACACCCACTATAACGCGGTGGAACAGAAGGCCAAAGAGGCCGAGCGGCTTAGTGCCGCACTGCAGGGCAAGGAGGGGGAGCTCCAGCAGGAGCGCGTGGCGCTTGGTGAGGCGAGGTCCCAACTCGCTGAAGGACACTACCCTCATCGAGGCACAGGCTCGCGCTGAACGCGAGCACATGGCGCTGGAGGATGCGCAGGTGTGCCTTGCTCAGGCAGAGCAGAAGGCTCAGGAGGCCGAGGGGCTCGCCACCGCCCTGAAGGAAAAGAACGACGCACTGGTGGAGGTGGAGGGCCAACTTCGGGAGGAGCGCACCGCTCGCGAGGGAGCGCAATCTCAGCTCGCGCTGAGAGACGCGGCCCTCACTGAGGCGCAAGCTCAACTCGAGCGGGAGCGCAAGGCGCTCAAGGAGGCGTGGGCCCAGCTCTCCCAAGCCATAGAGAAGATCTGGGAGGTCGAGCAGGCAAGCGGCGCTCTCAAAGAGGCTCAGTCTCAGCTTCAGCTCGCGCGTGAAGAGCTTGGAGGGGCGAGGAACGCGCTTCAGCAGTGGGGCACCTCGATCCTCTAGCTCCAATAGGACGTCGACACCGCGCGAGCTGCGCTTGAGACTGAGAAGATGCGGGCTGAGGGTAAGTCGCGTTCCTCAGCCGCTTTAGTTTTTTGTTAAGTCCTTTCGAGGCTTGACATTTGTTTTCATGTCGCAGAGCTGCAGAAGAGCTCGGCGGGTCCTTCAGAGGAGATGCGGTTCTCTCGAGGTCGCCTACGACGAAGCCCAGGGCGAGCTCAAGACCCTGGAGGCTGCTGCTCTCGAGGTGTGCTGCTAGCTCGAGGGGGCCGAGGGTTAATCCTCGGGTAGCTCGATAGCGAGCCGCCTGCGGTCCTTGGGCGGCCGGGTCATCGAGCGCTTGCGAGGCGCCCTTCGACTCGGTGTCCAGAAGACGTTGGGGTTGACCTCGACCCATTACATCCTCGACTTCAGCCTGCTGCGGGATGGCTATGTTCTTCCCGAAGGCGTCGTGGGTGAGGAAGCTGAGCTTGAGGCTGTCAGGGTGGTTGACGCATCCATGGCGGAGCCTGCCGCAACCCTCGCCGACATGTTTGAGGTGGACCTGTTCCCCGACGCGGCCGAGGGTGAAGCTGCCGCCGCTCCAAGCCCCGTGCGCCCCCTGAGGACTCGGGCCTCGAGGCCCATTAATCTTTTGTTAGAATTTTGGACGGGTGTTGGTCGTTGTACAAACAATACATTATGCTATGCACAAGTTTCATTTGCGAGTTTTATTTCATATGTTGTCGTGTTTTCCTCGCACCTTTCGGGAGAACCTCGACCAAGGAATTTGCGTTCACAAGCCAACTTAGTCGTAGGGTAGCGAGGGGGATGCTTATCCTCTCGGAGGCGTCAGCGGTCCCACGGCTCGGCCGGCCCTAGACTAGGTTAGCTCACGCTCGGTGTCTGTTTTCCTAAATGCTCGAGGCATAACATTCTAACATTTTGGAGAGGAAGAACGTATTTTTTTGCGAAAAAATTGGGACACTCCGGGGGAACCCCCCGTCGTAGCCCCTGAGGGGGACTTGGTTTGCATCGAGGCCCCGACTGAGGGTAAAACCGAGTCACCCTTTTTATTTATGATTTCAAGTGCGAGATGTACAAAGGACGCTTGGAAATCTAAGGATAGAAGCGACGTAGCTGTTGTATGTTCCAAGCGTTGGTGAGGACCTTACCCTTCTCGTTTGCAAGCTTGTACGTGTCGGGCTTGAGCACCTTGACGACGACGTAGGGCCCTTCCCATGGCGGCGACAGCTTGTGTCGGCCCCAGTTGTCTTGTTGTAACCTCAGCACTAGGTCGCCCTCACTGAAGTCCCGACGTCGGATCTTTTGGGCTTGGTATCGCCGGAGTGACTGCTGGTACATCACCGAGTGCAGCATCGCCACGTCGCGAGCCTCGTCCGCCTGGTCCAGTGAGTCTTCACGAGCCCGCTGGTTCAGGCTTTCCTGATAGGCCCTGAGACTGGGGGACCTGTACTCCAAGTCTGTGGGGAGGACAGCCTCCGCGCCATAGATGAGGAAGAACGGTGTGAACCCTGTGGTTTTGCTCGGGGTAGTCCTGAGCCTCTAAATGACCGACAGTAGCTCTTGAACCCATTTGCGGCCAAACATGTTCAGTTTGTTGAAGATCCTGGGCTTGAGGCCTTGTAGAATCATGCCATTGGCACGCTCCACCTGGCCGTTGGTCTGTGGGTGTGCAACAGCTGCCCAATCCACGCGGATGTGGTAGTTGTCGCAGAACTCTAGGAATTTCTTACCGGTAAACTGGGTACCGTTATCGGTGATGATGGAGTTTGGCACCCCGAACCTGTGGACGATGTCGGTGAAGAATAGCACAACCTGCTTGGATCTGAGATTGGTGATGGGATGTGCCTTGATCCACTTTGAAAACTTGTCGATTGCGACCAACAAGTGCGTGTAGCCCCCGGGCGCCTTCCGCAAGGGCCCGACGAGGTCTAACCCCCACACGGCGAACGACCATGTAATGGGGATAGTCTGAAGGGCATGAGCCGAGAGGTGCATCTTGCGGGCGTAGAACTGGCACCCTTCGCACGTGCGTACGACCTCGTTGGCGTCGGCGACCGCCGTGGGGCAATAAAAGCCCTGGCGGAACGCGTTGCCCACGAGGGTACGTGGCGCCGTGTGGTGTCCGCACATGCCTACGTGATTGTCCCAAATCAGCTCACGCCCCTCGGGGATGGGGATGCACCGTTGCAGGACCCCCAAGGCGCTGCACTTGTATAGCTCCCCGCCGATCATGGTGAACGACTTGGCCTTTCTGGCGATGTGCCTCACCTCAGTTCGATCCGAGGGTAGGTCCCCTCGGTCGATCCAAGTGAGGTATTTGCTCCTCCAGTCTTCTGCGGGGAGGGCCCCGTCGATCTCCATGGCCTCAGCCTCGTCAGCCCCATATCCCTCGAGGAGGGAGAGCACGAATTCCTTGTTCGAGGGGTCCTCGTCCATGGGTTCTGCACCCGTGGGCCTCGAGGGAGCCCCGAAGGGTTCTCCTTGGTCCGGGACTGCCTTGCTAAAGTCCATGGAAGGTTTGGCGAGGTCGCAGGTGAAGATGTTCGGGGGAACGGTGATCCACCCCGACGCGATCTTTGCCAGTTCGTCCGCCTCCTCGTTGTACTTGCGCAGGATGTGGTTGAGCTCGATGTCGTAGAACTTATCCCCAAGTGCGCGCACGGCATTGCAGTAGGCCTCCATCATCTCGTTGTGGTAGCTTGCGTTCTTCATGACTTATCGATTACTAGCTACGAATCCCCCCTGACGTCGAGGTGCTTGACGCCAATCTCGATGGCGATGCGGAGGCCGTAGAGGAGGGCCTCGTACTCCGCCATATTATTTGATGTGGGGAAGTGCAAGAGTACCATGTACCTTATGTGTTCTCCGATGGGCGAGACGAAGAGCAGGCCCGCGCCTGCGCCTGTTTTCATCACCGACCCGTCGAAGTAGAAGGTCCAACACTCAGCCTGGATCTGCAATGGGGGTAGCTGAGTGTCGGTCCATTCAGCGACGAAGTCCGCCAAGATCTGTGACTTGATTGCCTTGCGCGGCACGTAGGTGAGGGTTTCACCCATGAGCTCCACGGACCACTTCGCGATTCTACCCGAGGCATTCGGGTTGCGGACTATCTCTCCCAAGGGGAAAGACGAGACCACAGTGACCGGATGGGCCTCGAAGTAGTGCCGCAGCTTGTGTCGCGCGAGCACCACCGTGTAGAGCAGCTTTTGGATCTGTGGGTATCGCGCTTTGGTTTCGGACAGTACCTCGCTGATGTAGTACACCGGTCTTTGGACTGGCAGGGCGTGACCCTCCTCTGTTCTCTCCACAACGATGACCGCGCTGACCACCTAGGTGGTCACCGCGACGTAAAGGTACAGAGGCTCGCCGTCTCAGGGCGGCGTGAGGATCGGCGCGTGCGCAAGCGTTGCCTTCAGCTAGTTGAGGGCTTCCTGGGCCACGACGGTCCAGGAAAAGCATTCGTGCTTCTTCAGGAGTCGGTAGAGGGGCAAGCCTTTCTCGCCGAGGCGCGAGATAAAGCGGCTCAAAGCCGCCAGGCAACCCAACACCTTCTGCACCCCCTTTAGGTCCTGGATTGGCCCCATTTGGTCGAGGGCCGAAACCTTCTCGGGGTTGGGTTCAATGCTTCGTTGGGAGATAGTGAAACACAACAGCATGCCGCGCGGCACCCCGAAGATGCACTTCTCAAGGTTTAACTTGACCCGGTTCACCCGCAGGCAGTCGAACGCCACACGTAGGTCGTTAACTAGGTCGTCCGCCTTCCTAGTCTTGACGACAATGTCATCTACGTATGCCTCCACGGTCCGCCCGATCTGATCTCCGAAAACATGTTGCATACATCACTGGTATGTAGCCCCGGTGTTTCGAAGACCAAATGGCATCGTTACGTAGAGAAACATGCCGAATGGTGTGATAAAAGAAGTCACGAGCTGGTCGGATTCTTTCATCTTTATTTGGTGGTAACCGGAATTGGCATCAAGGAAACATAAGAGCTCGCACCCCGCGGTAGAGTCTACAATTTGATCGATTCGTGGCAAAGGAAAGGGAACTTTGGGACATGCTTTATTCAAACTGGTATAATCCACGCACATCCGCCACTTCCCGTTCTTTTTCTTAACTAATACAGGATTGGCTAGCCACTCAGGGTGGAACACTTCCTTGATGAATCCGGCCTCTAGGAGCTTCTGTAGCTCCACTCCAATCGCCCGGCGCCTCTCTTCGTCAAAGCGTCGCAGGCACTGTTGCACAGTTCTGGAGTGAGGTAGGATGTCAAGGGAGTGCTCGGCGACCTCCCTCGGAATGCCTGGCATGTCCGAGGGGCTCCACGCAAAGATGTCTGCGTTGGCGCGGAGAAAGTCGACGAGCACCACTTCCTATTTCGGGTCGAGGGTGGAACTGACCCTCAAGGCCTTGCCCTCGGGGGAAGCAGGGTCGAGGGGCACCTCCTTGGTGTGCTCGGCAGCCTTGAAACTACAGGCGTGTTTGGCGGGGGAGTCGAGGCCCTCGTTGGCCAGCCTCTCCATGTCTGCCACGAGCGTCTCATCGAGCGCGAGCGCCTCGGCGTGCTCGACGCACTCGACGTCGCAGTCGAATGCGTGCTCGATCGACGAGCCCACCGTGATGACACCTTTTGGCCCTGACATCTTCATCTTGAGGTATGTGTAGTTCGGGACTGCCATGAACTTGGTGTAGCACGGACGCCCGAGGATGGCACGCGCCCTGGATCCCCACCACCTCGAAGGGGAGGGCCTCCTTGCGGAAATTGTTCGGCGTGCCAAACTAGACGGGCAGGTCGATCTGCCCGAGAGGCTGGATGCGCTTGCCCGGTGCAACACCATGGAACGGTGTCTTGCTAGGCCGCAGCTGGTCCAGGCCAATCCCCATCAACCACAAGGTGTGAGCGTACAAGATGTTGAGGCTGCTGCCCCCGTCCATCAAAACCTTGAAGAAGTGCGAGTTGCCGATGACGGGGTTGACAACTAGCGGGTACTGGCCCGGGTTCGGGATGCGGTTCGGGTGATCCTCGTGGCCGAAGGTGATGGTCTCCTCCGACCAATCGAGGAAGGAAGGTGGGGCCTTCTTCACAGCAAAGACCTCGTGCCGCTCATGCTTGCGTTGGCTGGTGGACATGTCCACCGTCGGTCCCCCGAAGATGAGGAACACGTTCTCCACGGTGGGGAAGCCGTCCGCACCCCCGTCACCCCCATCCTTCTTGGCCTCATCCTCCTTCGCGGCGACGCAGCTGTAGTACTTCTTGAGCATGTCGCATTGCTCGAGGGTGTGGTTGACCGGGGTCTTGTGGTACGGGCAGGGCTTCTTCAGCATGTCGTCGAACACGCTGGGGCCTCGAGGACCATTGCGTGCAGGGTTGACCGCGAGAGCCTCGTCGTCGTCCTCACCTTGCCCTTCTTGCCCTGCTTCTGCTTCTTCGCGGGATCCTTGGACTTGCTTCCCTCTGCGGGCGCGTCCTCCGCGCGTTTGCCCTTCTTGCCGTCAAAGATTGCCCCAACTGCCTCTTCTCCAGAGGCGAAGCTGGTGGCGATGTCGAACAGCTCGTTGGAGTCTACCGGCGGGCTTCTCCCAAGCTCTCGCATCTGGTCCCGGCAGGTTGTGCCCTTGAGGAAGCCGTGCACGATTTCGGACTGGGCGACGCTCGGAAGCTCGGTGCAGCGCTTGGAAAAGCGCTGGATGAAGTCCCGGAGGGACTCACTGGGTTTCTGGGTGCACTCTCGTAGGTCCCAGGAGTTCCCGGGGCGCACGTATGTGCCTTGGAAGTTCCCTACGAAGGTGCGGACCAAGTCGTCCTAGCCGTGAATCTGGCTGGCGGGTAGGTGCTCGAGCCATGTACGGGCGGAGTCCGCGAGGTGCAGCGGTAGGTTGCGAATGATCACGGCGTCGCTGGTGGCGCCGCCCAACTGGCAAGCCAGGCGGTAGTCGTTGAGCCACACCCGAGGGTCCGTCTCCCCTGTGTACTTGACGATGGTGGTGGGCTGGCAGAAGCGTTGGGGGATGTTCGCCGTGCGGATCACCCGGCTGAACACTCAGGTTCCCGGAGGTTCCGGCGTCAGCGACCGATCCTCCCGGCTGTCGTACCGACCCCCACGTCAAGGGTGGTAGCCCTGCGCCCCTTGTGCCGCCGTGTTCTCCCTTCTCTTGGAGTTCAGGACGTTACGGGCATCCCCGTCCTGGGCCTATGCACGCGTGTCAAGGATCCGTTCCCTGCCCCTGGTTCGCCGGCTGACCTGCCGTGCCCCCTTGCGGGGCGTGAACCGATGCCTCCTGGTCCTGCGCACCGCCACCACCCTGTGTGCTGGACTGGTTGCGCATGCGGGATACGGAGCTCTCGGCCTGCTGTACAGCGGCTTGCTCAACGAGGGCCTGCGCCTCGCGGCGCAGGTTGCGTGCCTCCGGCGTCGACGGCTCGGGCATGGCCCGGAGCAACGTCGCCGCCGCGATGAGCTTTTGGCTGGCTTGGGGTGGCGTGAGCGGGTTGTCCACGTTGAAGTCGGCGTTGATACGCTCGCGGGAGTGCCTTCCCGCCTCTCGGGCGCTTTCGCCGCGCGCTGAGGCCTCTCCTGCGATGGTGACGCGCAGGAGCCGTACTTGTCGGTACTCCTCTACGAGCTTGGCCTCAAGCTCGCGGGCCTGAGCTAGCTGCGCGACGATGTCCGGATTGCCCGCCGGTGGCGCCGGTGGTGGGTTTGGCTCGGGGTCGTGGGGCGCATCTCCGTCGCCTGCTCCGCCTACTCCGTCGGTGTGCTCATTGATGGCGACAACGAAGCACTCGTGCGTGGGGTCGTAGCTCCCCTCGCTGGAGTTGTCGGAGTAGCCGAACCAGTAGTCCACGGTGTCGAGGAACCACTGGAACAAGACAGGGTCCGGTACGCCGGAGAAGTCCCACTCTGCCATCCCGTGCGAGGTTGCGGGAGGCAGCTCGCTGGTCGAGCTGTGGTATGACTCGTCGTTGGTGGTCGCGATAAGGTTCTGGATCGACTGCAGGTGGTGACCCGGGAGGTCCTCGTACGCAGCCACGTCCATGCTGACCGATGAGGCGTATGCTACTGCGGAGTTCCGCATCCCGTGAGGGAACCGCGGCCCTGCGGCCGCGTTTTCCCCCATGGGAGGCGCCGTCATGTCCGCTGGCGGAGGTGCGTCCCTCCGTGCTGCAGCGCGTGCAGCCCGGCGCCGCTCCATGCGCGCCTGGTGTGAGCGCTGGCCAGAGCATCTGCGGCAACGGGATGTCGAGGCAGCCGCTGCTGCCGCTGGTGCTGGCGCCGGGGTGTCCGGTGCTGGTGTGGTGGGCACCGGGCCTGGCCCGGTCGAGCGCCAAGGGTGGTGCTCGTGCCGATTGGTCAGGCGCATGTGGTAGCCGTTCCCTGTAGCCTGGAAGTTCAGGCTCCCAAACCGGATTTCAAACCCGGCTGGGAAAGGGTCAGAGCTGCCCCAGGCGTACCTCTGACACGTCATCTCGATGCGGATCACCATCAGGAGTGCTAGGGATCGATCACAGCGCAAGTCCCCTACCTGGCGCGCTAACTGTCGGTGTTAGGATTAGTCCCGACACTAACTTGTGAGATGCGCCGTGATCAGCCTCTCGATGGTTGGTGCTTAACAACACGGGGACACGAGTTTATCCTGGTTCCGGCCATGGGACTGTACGTCCAGCAGGTTGCGCGTGTGTGCTGTATTGCTTTGCACCAGGGTGCCTGTAGAGGGGGGCTACAAGCAAGGCGGGAGAGGAATAAAGGCCTCCAAGTCCCTGCTAGATGATTGAGGCGAAGTGCCAATATCGGGAGAGTGAGCGCGTGGATGAAATGCGGATGAAAACGATGCCCGCGGCTGGGCGGCCGCTTCCTCCTTTTATAGGCCAAGGGGAGGCAGCTTACAGACGTGCCGCATGGTGCTTGGAAAAGCATCAAGGTACAGGCGTGCAGTACTAGCAATTTGATGAATGTCCTGGTGAATCCCGACTCCTGTGAGTGTCACAGTGGCTTCCGTACTTGCTTGAGGGCAGCTTCGAGGGTGATCCGGCCGGTATCCGTGTCTGGTCGCCGACTGCACTCTTATTCGAGGGTCTTGCTGGCGGGATTACTTGGAGGGTTGCACAGGGGCTGGTGTGGCGGCGTCTTATTAGAATAGGGCTCCACAGCGCCGGGCGTGGTTCCACAGCGTCGGGGATGGCCGCACAGGGCCGGAGGTGACGGACGGGACGTGCTCCGTTCATCCCGCGTCACGGCGGTGCCCTGGTCATGCGCCCGGTCGTCAGCCGTACGCCTCTCGATGGTGCCCCTGTGACCCTTCGAGGGGCTCGTCGCGGAGGAAGGACAGGAGCAGGTGGCACAACGCCTTGGAATGACCCCGGCCTCTCCGCATAGTAGGCGTGCAGTACTCGCACAGCGCCCGGGATGGCGGAACAGAGGTGGCCTGGCCGCACAGTGCCGGGACCAGATTCTCGGGTGGTGCTAGAGAATCGGCATGGCGGGGATCTACCTTTTCACCGTGGCGCCGGTGGCATGACGGGGCAATTAATGCCCCTATCGGGAGGAGCAGGCAAAGCGCTGTGGGTAGAGGGGGAGCCTCGAGCGAGGCAGAGATCCGCTCAAGGGGCGCTGGCCCCTCGAGCGAGGCGGAGAGCCACTCAAGGGGTGCCAGGCCCTCAAGCGAGGCGGAAGCTCACACGCGTGGTGTCCGACCCTCGAGCGAAGCGGAGGTTCGCTCGAGGGCAACTGGTGCGGTTGTTTGACGGGCTGCGGAGGTCGTTGGGCCGTAGCAGGCCGCGGGCTTTGTTCGTGTTTTAGTTGTGGTTGGTTTGGGGAGTGCGTTTAGCGATTTTTGTTTTAAGAGGGCGATTTTCCCCGTAGTTAGGGGACCCCTTATGGCTGTCCCCGACACTAAGGCTAAACTGGAAGTACCTGTTTGTGAAACCGGAGGTTCCAGTTTTTCTGGCAAAGACATTTGAGATCATACATATGGGAAATGTGCGGAGATTCCACAACTTTATACAAAGATTCAAGAAGCTACATATATTCCTCAGATTTGGCACAGTTTGTCATTGGTCCTTTCTGTATGATTGAAGTGAATAATTTGTCATATGTGGCTCATTGCTTTATTCTGTGGCGTACCATCCGGGAAACTACTCGGCTTCATCATCAGCCATCATGGCATCGAAGCCAACCCCGAGAAGATCTCCGCCATCACCAATATGAAAGCTCCAACCTGCATCAAGGATGTCCAAAAGCTGACTGGGTGCATGGCGGCCCTGAACAGATTTATCTCGAAGCTTGGAGAACGGGGACTACCCTTCTTCAAACTACTCAAGCACCAAGAGAAGTTCGCGTGGACCGTGGAGGCTGATCAAGCTCTGGCGCAGCTCAAAGACTTCCTGTCAAAGCCACCGGTCCTCACGGCTCCTCGCAAAAAGGAGCAGCTACTGCTCTACCTCGCTGTGACTATTCACATGGTCAGTACTGCCATCGTTGTCGAGCGGCAGGAAGAAGGCCACACCTACCTAGTCCAGCGACCAGTCTACTTCGTCAGCGAGGTTCTGTCAGAGTCAAAGGCACGGTAAAAGCCGGTCCAGAAGCTACTCTACGTAGTACTCATCACCTCGCGGAAGCTACGACACTACTTCTAGGAGTACTCAATTGTCATCATCACCGACTACCCGCTCGGTGACATACTCCGCAATCAGGATGCTACTGGAAGAATCTCTAAGTGGGCAGTCAAACTCGGCGCCCTCAACATCGACTTCAATCCACGTACTGCTATCAAGTCCCAAGCACTAGTCGACTTCATGCCAGAGTGACGGGAGAATCAGCTACCAACTCCAACCGAGCGGCCAGAACATTGGGTGATGTACTTTGACAGCTCACTCAAGCTCGAGGGCGCAGGTGAAGGAGTACTCCTGATCTCTCCAAAGGGCGAACAACTCAAGTGCGTCCTGCAGATCTTCTGGAAGGTCTCAAATAACGAAGCCGAGTACGAAGCCCTACTCCATGGGCTTCGCCTCGCAATCTCTTTGGGCATCAAGCGGCTACTAGTCTATGGTTACTCCGCAGTGGTCATCAACCAAGTCAACAAGTCTTGGGATCGCAACAAGGAGAACATGGACGCCTACTATCTGGAAGTCCGCAAGCTCGAGAACAAGTTCTACGGTCTCGAGTTCCACCACGTCGTCCGCGACAACAACATCGCAGCGGACATCCTGTCGAAGCTTGGTTCTACTCGCGTGCAAGAACCTGTCAGAGTCTTCGTCCACGAGCTCCACGCGCCATCCATCCCAAAGCCGGCGCCAATGACCACTGACCCTGTGCCATCACAGCCCAGTCAGGAGGTCATGATGATCGATGTGGACTGGCGACAACCCTTTATCGACTACATCCGCGAGCAGAAGGTTCCCTCCGACAAGAACACGGCTGAACAACTCGTCCGCAAAGCCAAGACCTACGTACTAGTCGAAGACAAGCTCTACAGGTGGGGTGCCACTTCTGGAGTACTCATGAAGTGCATACCTCGAGATGAAGGCAAGGACATCTTTGAGGAGATCCACAAAGGCGTCTGCGGCAACCACGCATCTTCCCGCACGCTGGTGAGCAAGGCTTTCCGACGAGCTTTCTACTGGCCTACAGCCCTGGCCGACGCTGAAGAACTCGTCAGAAAGTGCCAAGGATGTCAATTCTTCGCCAAGCAGCAACACATCCCGGCCTACAAGCTAGTCACCATACCACCAACCTGGCCCTTTGCCTGCTGGGGGCTCGACATGATTGGGCCTCTGCCAACCGCGCCAGGAGGATTCAACAGAGTCTTGGTGGCCATCGACAAGTTCACCAAGTGGATCGAAGTCATGCCGGTCACCTGCCGAAAGGCCGACAGAGTACTCGACTTCTTGGATGAACTCGTGCATCGCTACGGGCTGCCCCATCGCATCATCACAGACTTGGGTTCCAACTTCAACAACCATCAGTTCTGGGAGTATTGCGAGAACAGCGGGATTGACGTCCGGTACGTCTCAGTCGCCCACCCCCGCGCCAACGGCCAAGTTGAGCGTGCCAACGGGATGGTACTCGACGCCCTCAAGAAGCGATTGCACGACGCAGCTAACACCAAAGGAGGCAAGTGGATCAAGGAACTACCCAACGCACTCTGGGGGCTTCGTACTCAGCCTACCAAGCCAACTGGGCAGTCACCCTACTTCCTGGTCTACGGCTCCGAAGCTATTCTACCTGCCGACGTGATGTGGGAATCCCCGGCAGTAGAGCACTACGACGAAGGCGTCTCAGAAGACAGCAGACGGGTTGACATCGACAGCCTCGAAGAAGCCCACTGCGTTGCCCTTGTCCAATCAGCAAGGTACCTCGAGGGTATCCGACACTACCATGATCGCAACGTCAAGGAACGATCCTTTAACGTCGGCGATCTAGTCCTCCGTCGCATCCAGAACACGGACGGACTACACAAGCTCAGCTCGCCATGGGAAGGTCCCTTCTCAGTATCCAAGGTGACCGGACCAGGCTCCTACCGCCTCCAAACACTTGAAGGCGACAACATCAGCAACTTGTGGAACATCGACCAGCTATATCGCTTCTACTCGTAGTCACTCGACTGCTCATCTATGGGTCCAAGTCTATACGGCTACTCACGGACTCTTCGCTGTAAGCGACCTCTCGGTCCTAGCACTAGTCTCCAGACTACTCTTCTCCAAGATCCAGCGTCAACGGCTACTAACGGATCTCGGGCTGCTCAGAGCATCGAGGACTCTAGCGGCGGTCAAACAGACCATGTACTCTTGATCCAGCCTATACTGCTACTAACGGATCTGCAGCTGTAAGCGGCCTACGGGTCCTAGCGACTACACTTGTAAACGGCCCTGGCCATCCAGGTGTACTTCTTCATCAGTAATAAAGATTGATTCTATTCAACTTCTTTACTGTGCCTCCCAAACAGGCAGACTCTACCGAGTAATATACTCACAGCCTCTCCACAGTTTGGTACTACGCGCACTTCGTTGCAAGTGGCGGTCACGAGTACTCATTACATATACTAATCGTGGACAATTTTCATTGATAATTCAAACAAGTCACTGACCACTTTGTTTGCTTTACAACTACTACTCTAGCTACCTCTACAGGTACAACTACTGGAGATTCCGCTTCTCCGCCACCTGCTCAGCAATGGGCGCCATCTCCTCGAGCAGGGCCTTGCACTGATCATCGCTACAGTTAGCCGCCAGACCACCGGCTACCACATCCACCGGCGCCTTCGGGAAGTATGACTTCATGTACGCCAGCACCTGGTTCGGAATTGACTTCGCCAGATGCTTGACATACGTCGCTAACCATCCGGGGGCTTCCTTCAACCGATCCACCAGTGGAGCTATCTTGGGCCCGCCCGGGTGCGGCACCAACAACCTTGCGATGGGCAGTGCGGCTTCTTGGAGTTCTTTCAACTGGCCTCGAAGCTTCTCGCAGTCTTCATTCAATTTCTGCAGAGATTTATAGCAATTTACGAGATCACAATCCGAGGCTTCACGAAGCTCCATGTGCGTGATGCACTCATGGCGTAGCTGGGCGTAGTCGTACTCAAGTACCTCAAACTTGTCCTTCTCCCGGTACACGATGTTCTTGAGGTCCGTCTCCGACGCCTTCAGCTGGTCCACCCTTACCTCAAGATCTGCAGACAACTCAACTCAAGGTCAGACTACTCATAAGTGCTACAATAAGTACTCAGCACTCCGGTGGAAGGCATACCTTTGTTCTTCTGGCGTAGCGACTTGTTCTTCCGGATCAAGTCGTCCCTCTTCGCCTGCATCTCCTGCACCTCGTTATGGTACTGGGCGAAGGCGCTGTCCAGCTTGGATTCGAGTAGGGTCGCATGCTTCTTCGACTTGTCTAGCTCCTTCCCCAGGCCTTCGGCGCGAAGAACTGTGTCACCATACCCCTTCAAAAGATCAGACTTCTGACGGGACCGCTCCACCACATCCTGCGCAAGACAGATTCAGTACATGAGAACTCAGTACTCAACAAAGCAAGATTAATCGAGGTACTCGCAACATACCTTGACCCATTGCTCGGTACGGCACCACGACTCCATGCTCAGAGCAACAACAGCCGGGTCGATGAGGTTGTCGTCCAGCAGCTCAAGACCCCCACGGCTTGATGATGCCGCCTCTGGCATGGGTGCCGAACGAATTGGCGCGGCTTCTTCTAGATGGGCTTGCGGATGACTACGTCCGTGCTTGCCCCGGGGAGTGGATCGACCTGTGCATCCGCACTCAGCTCGTGGGCTACCGTAGTCCCCAGCCCGGGGGCCGCTCCTTCCGTCGTCCCGGTCACCGGTCCTGTGGGCTCCGTCTCCACAGTAGCCGTCTCCATGGCCACGGCTTCAGGGATCGCGGCTCCCTCAGCTTGTGCTCCTGCCACAATGAGTACAAGAAGTCAATTTCAATGACTATGACTACTATGCATGATAACTACCAGTTGTGAAGGACACATACCTTCGACCAAGGAGGCTTCCTCCAACGTCGACTCCACCGCGACTTCAGCTTGTGGTGGTGGTGTGGGTTCGCGCTCCTCCGCCGAGCGGTCCTCTCCATCAGCCAGAGTGCTGGTCTCCCCACCGTCCCACGATAGGTCCGTGGATTTCCTGCATCATGAAGTAGTCCAGTCAGCAATGCAAGTCTGCCGTCTACACGACTACTTGAGAGTTCAGAGAACTTACAGTGTTGACCGCACCACGGTCACGGTCGGGGCGCCTAGTATACTGGCAATATCAACTATGCCAGCCTCGCTGGCTGCTCCGGCCTCGACAGCAGCCTCCTCTGTCTGCTCCACAGCTGCAACCGGCGGAGGGTTTCGTCCTTCTTCAACCGACGACTGCGGCTCAGCAGCGCCGGTCTCCTGTTGCGCCGCTACTGGCACAGCTTCTTCAGTGGATGGAGGTGGGCTGATACTTCTCTCAGCTGCCGCCCCCACGGTATCCCAGATGTCCTCGTTGCCCTGATCTACGGGGTCCGAGGAGGGGACATCCTGCAATATTACAAGATAAATCGTCAGCACACGACTACTTGTCAGCTGTACTCGACTGCTCTAGTCGCGGTACTCACCTCTTGGCTGGTCGCTTCGGAGATCTTTAGCTTCTTGACGGCGCGTTTCCGCGCCACATTGCACGGTTTCCTCGGTGGAACCGGCAGGCTAGCCTCTACGCTCGATGTCTTCTCGATGACGACCGGAACGTCTAGCATTCCAGCCCGGCTAAATCTTGAGCGGAGCTGGAACCGCTGTTGCAGCGTTTCCTCGTCCTCATCGTCATCGGAGCTGGACTCAATGACAACGGCGTCATTGCCTTCACCGACTTCGCAGCGTTCTTTCGTCTTGGCCTTCCCCTGCGTTTGCTCTTCAAGTCGCGGAGGGGAGGGCGGGACGGAGACATATTTCGCAACATCGTCCTGCAACATACAGCAAGCATGAGTATGACTACTTCAAGCTAATCGGTACTCGGGGGCTTCTGTCATGACTACCGACCTGGGTTGGTGGATGAGCTGCGGAGTACTCGGGGACTGGGCAAGGTGTGTACGGTGGCATGTCCTTGAAGATCTTGCCCAGCCTCTCGACAATGACATCATCCTCGACTTCAAAGCCGAGCATCCGAGAAGTGTCCTCGTCGCCCGTGTATTGGTACCCGAGGGTGTCTCGCGCCATCAACGATTGCACCCTCCTCTTCATGAAACTGAAGGCCACATGCTCGGCCCTCAGTCCGGCCTCCCGCAGGGCCTTGATCTTCTTCAGTAGAGGGGGTAGTTGAATACCCTCCTGCATGGTGGGCTCCGTGTTTCACCACGGCGCATGCTTCGGCTGGCGCCCGCTCGGCTTCGGCAGCTCGGGGTGGTGGTTGCTGATGTAAAACCACCTTGCCTTCCAGTCCTGGTTGGAGTCGATGAGCTTGTACGGCAAGTACTGGCCGGTGACGTCTTCACGCATCTGAATCCCCGCGCCACCGACTACTCGCGGGTCGTCAGTACTCGGCTGCGGCTTCACCCTGAAGAATTTCCGAAACAAGATCCAGTGGGGCTTGATCCCCAGGAAGGCTTCGCAGAAGTGGACAAAGATGGAGGTGTGGAAGATCCTGTTAGGGTTGAGGTTGAGGTACTCGATGCCATAGTACCTGAGCATCCCCTTGAAGAAATCGCTGGCCGACAGCGCTAGTCCGCGCTCCACGAACCGCGCGAACATCGGAATCTCGTCCGGGTTTTTCTCCATCGGGTACGGATCGCCGGTGGTGGTGCGCCAGAGATCCATCTCCTTCTCGCAGAGGAATCCGCTGTTGACCAAGGTGAGGAGATCTTCGGTCTTCAGTTTCGCCTTCTTCCATTCCTTCGCCGGATTGGGGCGAGGGGACGAGGGCGGCGACGACGACGACTGGCCGGCATCCCTAGTTTCTTCGCGGCTCCTCTTCATCGACGGACTGGTCTTCTTGCTCTTCGCTGGAGACCCCTTCATCCTCCAAGTGACAGGAGTCTTCACTCGCATTCGCTCGGGGGCTACGGTGGTGGGTGGTTTCCGGCGGCGGGCGCTCTACCTCTCTGAGCGGCGGCGGCGGCAGCAGAGGAGCAGAGGGGGCGCAGACTCAGATCTATTCTGAGGAATGCAACTGCTAGGTGTAAAAAACCCTAAGGGCTTACTGGTTCTTTATAACCGGCACGGCGGTTCAGTTCTCAACGGGCAGATAAGGCGCCAGACGGCTGACCTAGCGGCAGCAGCCTGACTCTTCGTATTCCAGTACACGATGCTTTCCATCTCGGGGGCTCGACTACAGGATCCGGAATCAGTGGACTACACCAGATCAAGACCCCACTCCGAACACATTCTACAGTCAAGATGACCCTTCAATTCGAGAGAAAGTACTCGACTCAAGGCTGGGGGGCTCCGTGCCATGTGTCCTTCGGTTTTTTCTCCGGATTTTTCGGGATAAGATTGGCAGAACTTCAGATTGACCCTCAGCTTGAATCTGTTATTCGACCTAAGGCTCGGGGGCTACATTCCATATGGAATGCGATTCTCCGAATCGCATTTTCCATATGGTTTCTTCATCAAGACAACGCGAGTACTATTGAAGACCTTCGAGAGAAGCACTCGGGGATGCTTGGGACTACTCGAGAAGACTTCAAGACTACTCAAAGATCAGCTGGAGTACCTTCCAGCCTCGGGATGATTCCAGCATTCTTGAGGACTTTTGGCTTGTGGGACTCGGGGACGCTCAAGGACTACTCGCCAAGGCCATCAAGACTACTCGAAGACATCCTGCTCGACTACAAAGTACTCGGGGGCTTGTCGTACGGACATCCCTGGGCCCACTACTCAGGTGGGTACTGGGACCGACTACTCCGTGGGCCCCTAGGACTACTCGACTTGGGCTACACGGCACCTGATGGCGTGGAGCGCAAGGTATACAGAGGACTAGTACTCGGTTAGGAAGCTAGACATGCCCGGATCCATGTAGAGTACTCCTAGCCGCACACGACTAGAACTCCTCTGGCAAACCGACTTGTAACCCTACCTCCCGGACTATATAAGGCGAGGCAGGGACCCCTATCTCTTCATCCGCATCATCTTGTAAACATACCCAATCAATCTAGAGCTACGCAGCATACAGGACGTAGGGTATTACGCATCTCACGGCCACGTGTCTCTCCTTCGAGTTACCGATCTCGGCGAGGCCACATTCATCTACCTCGGGTACTCCCCTTGGTAGGTTGCCGGTCTAAAACACCGACAG
Organism: Cenchrus fungigraminus; assembly: GCA_036936925.1. Taxonomy (NCBI): domain Eukaryota; kingdom Viridiplantae; phylum Streptophyta; class Magnoliopsida; order Poales; family Poaceae; genus Cenchrus; species Cenchrus fungigraminus. The sequence goes on along the minus strand of CM072768.1, from coordinate 76,288,739 downwards.
GTGGCAGCTGCCCTCGGCGGTGCACGACTACCATCCCGCTGGGCTCCCGTGCGCCCATGCCGCTCTCACAAGGGGCCTCCGTCGTCCAAGGCTGCCTGGGGCCACTAACATCCAAGGCCGCTGGCACCTTCTTCATTCTCCGCACGCCTCGTATTTGAGATCCGCCGAAGCTCCGGTCCTGTTCATCACCTGCTGCTCCAGTTCGGTCAAAGTTGGCCATGCTCACCCATCCATGGGAGAGCGCAGCGCCCGGGGATGCGAGGTAGCCCTGCTCCCGTCCTCGTGGGGCAGCTTGACCATGCGGAGCACCGCCGCGGGCGGTACAGGCTTGGCCGCGAGGGGGAGCCAGCTGCAGGGGAGCGTGGGCACGGAGCAACACACGGCGGTAGAGATTGAACGCGTTAGAAAAAGGAAGAAGACAAGCTAGAGGAAAAGAAAGAAGATGAGAGTATGACACATAGGGTCTACTGATCTGTAACAGATGAAGAGTCCGATTATAGAGAGGCTGTTGGTTTACTTCTCCATTTAGAAGCTTTTTTAATTTTTAACTAGTCTTTTAAGCTTTAAATTTAGCTATAGTTATTGTTAATCTCTTGGAGATGCTCTTATGTAGTGGTGAAGCTCTCTAGTCTCTTGAGTTTGATTCACTTGGCTGCTACAGTTTTTGCCATGATTTCCAATAAAAAAATTGTTGACTTGGTTGGGCCTCTTCTTTTTTTTCTACTCATGCGCAGGTGGGTTGGGTTTTTTCTTTTGGTGGGCTGGGTTTTTTTGTTTTCCGTCAAATGCCCTGATGGGCTAAATTATGTATTCAGCTTTCTTTTTAGCGCAACCAAAAATAGTTTAATGAATTGACATAATTCAATGGTGGTAATAGAAGCTAATTGATGCAACGATTTATTTTCTGGATGCAATAGGCACATGAGCTATCACAACAAATGTTTAGTTTTAGACAATGTTATTTCATCGTGGCGTAGTGGTTGGGTGCTGCGTCTTTTGTCTCCACCACCTGGGTTCGAATCCCAGCTTTCTCTCCTTTGTGCCATTTATTTATTTATAACCTTTGCCTTCTAGTATAAATAATATAATACCAAACTTCTTAACAACTAATGTTGTAGCCTAGTGGTAAGGCATGGCAATCTCAACTACAAGACTTGGGTTCGAATCCCACATTTGCCAATTATTTTTGATTTTTCCTTTGCGCGGCCAGCCAAGACGGCCGGGGCGCGGCCGGTGGCTGCTGCCTGGTACAACCGGCCAGGGCCTTGGTGCAGTCGGCCAATCCTTGACGCAATTGGCTGGGGCACGGCCGGTGGCTACTGCCTGGTGCAACCGACCGGCGAGGCTGCGGCCGGCCGGGGCTGTGGCGTGGCCGCTACGTGGCGTGGGAGGTTGCGGTCGGCCGGGGCCGTGGCATGGCTGGCCGTGGCACGGCCAGCTAGGGCTCGGCCGACCGCGGCTGCAGTTGGCCGGTGGCAAAACCAAGTACAAAAGTGTTGAATGCAAAGGAAAACACAAATTTGTATTTAGTGTAGTGGTAAGAGTTGTTTAGTTGAGGCAAGAGGTGTAATATTCAAAGCTTGACCTCTTCAATTTTTTTATTTTCTCTATTTTTTCATACACCACTCTATTTTTTTCCTAAGTTTTTAATTATTGATCGTGATGATCTATATTTCTTTTCACACGTTACATGAAAGTTCACATAATTCATTGGTGGCAATAGAAGCTAATTGATGCAGCGATTTGTTTTCTAATGCAACAGGCACATGAGCTATCGCAACACAGGTTAAGTTTTAGACAATGTTATTTCATCATGGCCACAAGTAGGCAAAATAGCAACCAACTAAATGTTCGTGGCAACAAATGCACATCAAATGCAATGAACTGTTTGCTGGATGCAATAGCCACATGAGCTATTGCAACAAAGGTTAAATTTTAAACAACATTATTTCATCATGGCCACAGGCATGCCTATTCGCAACCAACTAAATATTCATGGCAACAAACACACATCAAATGCAACAAACTGTTTGCTGGATGCAATAGCTCTTTCATCGTGGCCACAGGCATGCCTATTCGGAACCAAATAATTATTCGTGGCAAGAAACACACATCTATCGCAACACTAAATCGATACTATCGCAATGCACAATTAGTTGTGGCAATAGGTACCCATAAAGGAAACCACCATTTTCACCGTGGCATTAACACCAACCTGTTGCAACGACTGTTTCAACAGACGCAACCCACATTTTTGGTTGCCATAACATCCAGATATCGTAACCCATTAATACGTTGGTTGCTATAAAACCAAATACTGCAACCAAATACGTGGTGTTGCAAAAAAAATTGGTGCTCTAAGGGTCAATTCCTAGTAGTACTAAGGTACACGACCCCGAAGGGCACTTTGGGAAATCTTCGTCATAGCACCATCGGACGGATGCCCAGCGACCGCACTTCGCTTAGCCTTGATGCAAGCCTCGCGATCCCGACGCGTGTCCTCCGCTTCGAAGTGTCTCGATGCCCTGCGACCCCAAACCGGTCAGACCGGTTTTGGCCTGACAGTCACACCGAGTCTTCGGCCTTGGCTTTGTGGCTCAGCCAAGCAACCTAGTGGTTTTGTGGTGAACCACTGGAAACCCCGCAGACTTGGTGTAGCCTCCCGCCAATCTCCACTCATGACTCGGCTCCCACGTCGTCCCGGCTCGACCTTGGTTTTGTGACTCAACCAAGAAACCGTCCTCGACTTCGTCTTGCTGTTCTTGCCGCCATGCGGCCCGCACTTGAACCCACTGGCCACCGGGTCCCTCGAACCAAACCTACTTGTCTGCTCCACACCTGGAGGCCTCACTGGCATTGACCTTTCGCGCTTGTTCTTCACCTGCACCAGTACCAATCAAGCCGCAACCTACACCTGCAATACTTAGCCAAGAGTCAGTCCACACAACGTTGTCAATCACTGATCACACCAAGAAGCGACCATCCACCGGTCCTCGAACCACACAGGTCCTCAATCTTCCCCTTGATGAGTGCATTGACAATACACATTTGGTAATCAAAGAGAAAAGGAAAAAGAAAAGAAACGAACAAAGAAACTCAAACAAGCGATCGAAAGCCAAACAAAGGCAAAGAGCAAGATCACTTGAAAGAGGAAAGTCTTGGTCCCCTTAGGCAAGGGCAACGGCTCGACACAACCGAGACAAAAGCAAGCTCAAGCAAAGAGCAAAGACCACCAAAGCAAAGCTCAAAACACACAAGAGCTCCCCCTGCACATATGCACACTCCCCCTAAACTTGTGCCTGGACTGGGCACAAACCGGTCAGGCCGGTTTCCCAAACCGGTCAGACCGAATCCTCCAAACCTTTCAGGCCGGTTTTCGAACCGGTCAGACCGATTAAACTCGGCAGAAGCTCACCCCCAAAAGCCAAAAAATTAAAAGAAATGCAACTTTTCTCCACCTTTATTTCTCGCCCTTGTTGCCAATGCATGAATCAAGGCTCAAATTTGGAAAGATGCAATATAGAGCTTGTCAAGTATACAAAATTCACCACAAGATGCTACACATTACCAAATAAGCAAGCTAGATACTCAATAGTTTCATAAGAACATAAGCATCATGACCACCAAGTTTCATAGCCATCTGACAAAGCTAAGATCATATTGAGCATTTTTGCGAAAAACGTCCCTCTCATAAGCAAAGTCCTAAACATGATCAAAACATGCCAAAGTGACAATATCACACAAACTTCATGCTAGGACAAGTATTCTAATCAAGAGACCATCATAAACACCAACAAGCATCTCATGTCATGTCAAAGCCACTGAGCCATGTGTCTACTTCTAAATATGAGACTTCTCATTGGTAGACATCATGCAACGGTTTAGCACCCAAACTAGCATAAATTAAGCACAAAAGACATGAGAGCATATTTTTCAAGCATAAAGCACTTCAACTTCAGATTTATACATGGTACATGAAGTGCCTTTGCGGCAAAAAGGAATTTGTGCTCCTCCACAAGATAAGCTAGTGGGCTAAACATTAATGATGGCAAAGGATCTTTGACCCCAAATGATCAAAATAAGCCATCCAATCATGAATTAAGCATAACAAAGCCACCAAAACATGTCATGAGCATATAAAGGCATTTACTCACAAGAGAGCCTACAACTAGCATTTTCAAACCTCATAGCATTCTCATATGGATATAAACCGAGATAATCAATAGCTTAGCCAAACTTAACCATATCATACCAAACAAGCTCACAAGGTCATTCATAGCATGTAATAGTGAACAATGTATATGAGAGAAGCTTTTCCTACAAAATGCATATGATACAAATGCATGCAAACCTTAGATACAAAGATGCCTATACATCATGATACACATGCAATGCAAAATGCAAGAAAGCACAACCGGAAATCTATACATATGATACACAAGGAGCTCCCACCACCAACTCAAGAAACTAAACACACACCAAGTTCTCCCTGCAAATGAGTAGTTGCTTGATCTGGGGGCTTGGTGAAAATATCCGCTAGTTGGTTTTGTGTGGGCACATGGATCAAGGCTATTTTCCCTTTCTCAATATTGTCTCTCAGAAAATGGTATCTCACTTCTATATGCTTGGTTTTGGAATGAAGCACTGGGTTCTTTGCAACACTAATGGCACTCGTGCTATCGCATAGAAGTGGAACCTGGGTATACTCCTCACCAAAGTCACTCATGGTGTATGTGATCCAAAGGAGCTGAGAGCAACAACTAGCTGCGGCAACGTACCCGGCTTCAGTTGTAGATTGAGCAACACTCGACTGTTTGTGGGAAGACCAAGACACCAAAGAAGAACCCAAGAACTGGCAAGTCTCAGAAGTGGACTTCCTATCCAACCGACACCCGGCAAAATCCGCGTCTGAAAAACCGTGAAGCTCCAAAGAAGAAGACGCAGAGTACCAAAGGCCGAAGTCGGGAGTGTATCGCAAATACCTGAAGATGTGCTTGACTACTTGCCGATGCGAAGTCCTTGGAGACACTTGAAAACGAGCGCACAGACATACCGAGGACTGGATGTCCGGCCTCGTCATCATCAGGTACAAGAGGGAGCTAATCATGCTCCGGTACTCCTTCTGGTCCACATGTTCACCTTCCGCATCTGCATCCAGGGCTGTAGTCGTACTCATCAGCGTCATCATGGCCTTGGAGTCTTCCATCTTGAACTTCCTCACAATGTCCTTGGTGTACTTGACTTGGTGTACAAATGTTCCTTCCTTCGACTGCTTGATCTGGAGGCCGAGGAAGAACTGCAACTCACCCATCATGCTCATCTCAAATTCCCTAGTCATGTCTTCTGCAAACCTTGCAACAAAATAGTTAGACGAGCCACCAGAGACAATATCATCCACATACACCTGAACAATTAGGATATCATTGCCCTACCTGAGGAGCCTCAACTTGTACACCATGTGGGGGTACTTCTCACTCTCAAACCTCGGTGGTTGCCTCACATACACTTCTTCCTCCAATACACCATTCAGGAATGCACTCTTCACATCCATTTGGTATAGTTTGAACCCTTTAGCCACAAAAAAGGCTAGAAGGATCCTAATCGCCTCCAAATGTGCCATAGGAGCAAATGTCTCCTCATAGTCTATCCCCTCTTTTTGTGTGTACCCTTAGCAACTAGCCTTGACTTGTTTCTCACTACTTCACCTTTCTCTCCCTCTTTATTTTTCCACACCTATTTTGTCCCAATCGGCTTACAACCTGGTGGAGGCTCCACTAACTCCCAAAGTTGGTTTCTCCCAAAATTCTCCAACTCCTCATGCATAGAATTTACCCAATTGTAATCAGAAAGCGAGTGTCCAATGTCTTTGGGCTCAAAAGTAGCAACAAAAGCAACCAACCTCGACTTGTTTCTCACTACTTCACCTTTCTCTCCCTCTTTATGTTTCCACAACCATTTTTTCCCAATCGGCTTACAACCTGGTGGAGGCTCCACTAACTCCCAAACTTGGTTTCTCACAAAATTCTCCAACTCCTCATGCATAGAATTTACCCAATTGTAATCAGAAAGCGTGTGTCCAATGTCTTTGGGCTCAAAAGTAGCAACAAAAGCAGCATGGGAAAGTGAGAGTCGTTTCGAAACCTCGACCGTGTAGTTCGTTCATTGACGTTCCCGATGATCGTTGAAGCTGGGTGATCCACTTGTACTCGTCGGGGAGCTTCTCACCTCGAAGCCACCTGTCAGATGTTTAAATCTAGACAGCCCAGAGGGGGGTTAACCCCGGTGGTTTAGTTGTTCGGCGAGGGGGAATCTAAGGCTAAGAACTCGAAGGTTGCGCACGAGCACACGGAACACAGAGAACACGGCGAGTTTATAATGGTTCGGGCCTCCGGAGAGTAAAACCCTACGTCCAGTTGTTGGTGTAGATTGCTTGAGGATGGCGTGATCGTACAAGGGGTCGCCCTGCCCGCCTTATATTGGCCAGCGGACAAGGTTGGTTCCCAGATTCCTGGTCGGTTACGACCAGGAGACCTAAGTCTAGTTGATTACAACACTCGCCATATCCGTCGATCTGCTTGGTCAGAATCCACCGATGTCTTGTCTTGCACGCCAAGCCTTGAAGTCATTCCGGATAAGGTCGTGTGGAATCTTCTGGAAGGTCTTCACGAGGTCGTGTGGGCCACCAACTAGGTCGGTTGGGCCCACTGTCAGGTCAGCGGGTCTTCTGGTAGGCCGGACCCACTTTGTCGGGGACGGCTGTGAGCCTGGTCGGTGGGGACCCAGGGGTACCCATGTCTCACAAGCCCCCGAGAGAGTGCTGTCTTCGCCTCTTTCTTCGAGCGCGGGTTCAACATCCCCGCTGGTGACTTCTTTAGAGGTCTCCACTTCTACTACAAGCTGGAGTTGGTACACCTCGTCCCCAACTCCATAACCGTAGTGTCGTCGTTCATATATTTTTGTGAGGCGTATCTAGGAATAACGCCCCACTTTTTGCTCTGGCGCCATCTATTCAATGTTAAGAGCACTGGCAAGCGTCTAGGTGTAGTAGGGTCGGTCATGTTCTGCCTGAGACCAGGTCTTAAAGCAGAGTGGATAGATATGGACCTGCCGGATAACACTGTTGGCTGGAGGTCGGAGTGGTTTTACATCGCCGACCAACAGCCAGCACTGCCGAAGCAAACCGGGCATAAGCCCGAGAAGATACCAGAGTGGGATCTGCCGCTGTCCTCCCGCGAGCTGGACGACGTCAAGGAGCTGCTCCCCCTGGTGTACGACCTCAAGAAGAACGGGCTGACGGGGGGCTCGGTGGCGAGGTCGTTCTGCCGTCGCCTGATCCAGCCGATCAAGGACCGGGTGCATCCGGCGTATGAGTACTGGGGGTAGTCAGACCCCACGCGCGAGGTGAACCGCAAGGTCTCCCAAGAGGAGATGGTGGCCAGGGTGTCACAGATCTACACCGGGGGTGCCCGGGGTAGAAAGTGCCCAAAAGCACACTCCCTGACCCGACCAGCTGACCCTGCAAGTCCTGGGACTACTAGGTCGTTTGTCTTGCTTAGTTGCTTGCGTCGATCTTATTCTTTGGTACTTGTTTGTTGTAGGTTCGGGAGATGCAGTTTTGTTGTCCTGCACCCGTACCACAGGGCGAGGAACCACGTCGGAAGCTGAGGTCGGAGGAGTATCAGCCTCCAGCAGCTGTGCTACTGGAGAATTACCAGTCCGATTCATCGGTTGAAGCTAATGAAGATACCGACCCGGAGGTCGGTGACGATGTGGCGAGCCGCCCTGCGGCAAGTAGCGCCACAAAGCCCAGGCACAAGACAAGGGTAGCAACAGCAAAGCAGTCGACCACTAGGGGCGCTGCCAAGGCCGAGACGGCGAAGACCGCCAAGCTCGAGGCCGACAAGAAGAAGAGGAAGAGGAAGGCGAGCCCTCCTCCGGCGATCCCCAGACCTATAATTCCTACTCCGTCAACGAAGGAGGTCGAGGAAGATGAAGATGAGGCTACCGATGATCCGCCGATTATTGAAGATCACACGGCGAGGAGGTCGCTGAGTCCCGCGGCCAAGAGGCAACAAGAGTTAGAGCAGCAAACGAATGAAGAAGACCTCTATCGGATGAGGGAGGCACAGCGGGCTGCCGCTGGTGCACAGGCGAAGATGCCTGTGAAGATTCGAGTTCGGCCCTTTAGGCTGAAGTTGCGTGCCCCAGCTACTGTGAGGTAAGGTCTTGGCACTGAAGTTGATTCAATTACTAACTGTCATTGGTTCTCGTATTGTGTTGACGAAGATTGCTGCAGGTCGGACGTCCAACCTCAGAGCGCCTTGGGTGCTCAAGATTCACCTTCGCAGACGAGGTCGTCCGACCATGAGGTCGGGACTCAGGCCTCAGTCGGTGACGTGGAGACGTCGGCTCCTCCGCCTGTCACCGAGGCCGGAACACAGGGTTCTGTTGGTGACGTCAGGGCGTCGTCTTCTCCGCCTATTATCGACGTAGACCCCATCAACTCGATGGCCAGCACATCGGCTCAGGGCCCAACTGCGGACCCGATACAAATCGAGCCGCCACAGGAGAACCCAGAAACAACCAGTGTGCAGGCATCGGGTCCGACGTCGATGGGGCCAAGCTTGGGGCGTGAGGATATTGACTGGATTGGTACTCCCTGGGAGGGAGATATCTTTGATGATGATGAGGATATGAGGTTGGTCCGCCGGTCGATCTTGACACTTAACCGATCTCTCACGGTGAGCCGCTGTCTTTGAGTTGAATAAATTACTTGCTTTCTGAATGTAGCTAACGACCTGCTTTGTCTTTGCAAAATAGTCACTGGCCGACCGTGTCAAGGGCAGGGCCGACCAGCTTAAGGATGTTGCAGCTCTTCAGCTGCGGATGGTCAAGCTTGAGCAGGAGCTCAAGCAAGCCCGTGAGGCGGCGGCAAACAAGAAGAAGCTCGAGGACGAGCTGGCCGAGGAGAAGAGTAAGACTCAAGAGGCCAATTCGCAGTTCAACGCCATGAGCATTGCTAAGACCAACTTTCTTGCGATTTTTCCATCATTAACTTGTACTACTGAGGGCTGGACCTCAGGGCTCCTTGTATATTGCAGAGTTCCACAGGCGAGAGGATGACCTCAAGAACGACCTTAAAAATACTAGGGAGAGGGTCCGAAGCCTGGAAATGAACCTGCGGGAGGCGGAGGTCGGTGTTGAGGATTTGAAGCAGTTGCTGAAGGGCACCATAGACAGTGAGTACGATGTATTTCAGAAGCTGGCTTATGAGAAACAGGCTCGAAAGGACCTTGAGGTCAGTCTTGAGGTAGCTTTGAAGGCGCTACAGAATGACCAGGTGATCATTGCAGGGCAAGAGGTGGAGCTTAACGACTTGAAGAATGCTGCCCACTTTACGATGGATATAGTGGCGTCGCAGGTCGAGGGGGAGGAGCCCAAGCCAGCTATTGATCGACTTTTGGCTGTGCCCGAGAAGTTGCTTGACCTCTTGAAGGCGACGAGCTTGGCGGCGGCTATGGAGGCATTGGTATGGGTGAAGTCTCACTACCCCGACGTTGACATGGTCAAGGTCGGAGAAGGCCCAAACGCGACGAAGGATCCAAAGGCTGTGGAGCTTGAAGTGCGGGAAGCCGCTATGGTGATAATGGATGCTATTGATTATGAGGGCGACGATGGTGAAGAGTAGTCGTAGTCCTAGAGCTGTACCCCTTCCCTCCTTCAGTCATGTAAAACATTTACTTGATAACCTTCTTTTGGCCTGCATGACGTACTTGTTTTGTGTTTGCGCGAACTTGGTAGCCTTGAAGCGATGTGTCTTTTATCATACCCTGCTAACCACTACTCACGGAGAGGCTGGCTTATCGACCATCACAGCTCAGCAGGGAGACTTACGTGCGATCGGCGCGTGAAAGGGAGTCTAGGACTCAGGTTTTGCAACCTTATGACCAAGCAGGCTCGCAACAACACAAAGTAGGTAGTCATGAGGGACGACATCCTCAGGTCGAACGATCCTTACGTTGGCTTGAGCCAAGCCCCCGAGCATGTCGAGGGAGAGGAGCAGGAAACTTCACCCTGAGGTCTTTCGACCCTTGTATTGGCTTTGGCCAAGCCCCCGAGCATGTCGAGGGGGAGGGTTCATGACATGGAGGAGGAGAAGGTAGGGCTCGAGACACAGCAGATGACTGCTTTAATTAATATTTATTAAACTGAAAAAGTACAAGGACGAGGAATACATAGCTGTAATAAAAACTATTCTATGGGTAGAACTTCTCGATGCGTAGCTTCCAATTAAATTGGTTTTTTCTTCATCGCAACGGTTACGCTCTTGTGACTGAAGCTTCAAGTTCGCACCCCTACGTGAAGACGGAGCCCCCAAGCCCCATAAGCGGCGATTGTAGCTTTGTTGCAGAAGTTCGCGCCCCTACGTGAAAATCGTGGCAGAAGTCCGGGCCGCATTGTCGAATTACCCTTTTGACTTTACAGCTCTTCAAAGCTGTGCAATTGTAGTTCTATGAAATTTTGTATGGAACTAAGGCAATAAATTCATTTTTAAGAAAAAACGTCACCCTTCCCACCTTGCCGTTTTCATGCAAAATTTCATGCGTGTTTCCTACCGCTTACTTTGGTTCTCTCTTAACGCGTAGAAATTTGTACTTCATCAGATTGTAAGTCAACAAAATTTGCTTCGCGAATTTTGTGGACTTACGCCTACACGACAAGAAAATCGTTGACTAGTGACGCAACCACATTTTAGCGTCATTGATTTATGACGTTCCTGGCTGATCTCGTCATAATATTTCACTTCCGAGCAAATTTAGTGACAAAGAAAATTTTGTCATTACAGTTGGTACTGTAGCCGGGCGTTCCCTGTTCCATGCTGTTTTGTGACGCCATAAGCTCTGAAAAAACGTCATAAACCAACATCGGTCCCACATGTAAGCATTATTTTAAAAACAGAGTGTTCCAAGTCGTCATAAAATTCAGTAGGGTCCCACATGTAAGCATTTTTTCGAAAATAGAGTGCTCCAAGTCATCATAAAATTTTCCACGGTCCCACATGTAAGCATTTTAGCCATGTCAGCGGCGTCATAAACCAACTTTGGTCCCACATGTAAGCATTATTTTAAAATAGAGTGTTCCAAGTCGTCATAAAATTCAGTTGGGTCCCACATGTAAGTATTTTTTCGAAAATAGAGTGTTCCAAGTCGTCATAAATAATTTCAGGGTCGCACGTGTAAGCATAGGTCACGAAATGTTGCAAAAATAATATTCTAGGGTCCCACGTGTAAGCATAGGTCATGAAATGTTGCAAAAATAATTTGCCATGGCATGGGTTCGAACCAGGGACCTGAAGGAACAAGGGTCTGCTGTTTACCACTGCACCACTTGTTGGTTGTGATACGTTTATGGGAAACTCTACTAATAGTTCATGCAAATTCTTTACTGTGACCAGGTCCCACATGTAAGTTTCAGTTGAGTCTATAATTACGTATCGAATGGCTGGCGAGACACTTCACTCAGACTTCGTAAAGACTTTTGACTTCCGCTACACAGATCTGCAATAGTTCGTGGTAGGAATGGCGGATTCTAGCGGTGAGGGGAAGATGGTTGTTCCACCACATCCTAGCAACAAGAGGATGAGACAGCAAGATGAGGTTGGTCCTGTGGTTTGAGCCGCTATATTTCCCCTATCTTACTAGGGTTGGGGATATCTAGATTTGGGGATCTGGAGGATTGATGAGCATATTTGGTAGATTTAGATTGCATTATCGTACCTTTAGATTTGCACTTCTATAGGTGTTAGAAGTTGATAGGCTATAGACAATTCATGTTAGATTCAGTTAGTTTTTAATTTGCATCATCTTACAGTAGGTTTTGTATTTTAGTAGCTTCTAGATGTGCTTCAAGCCACTCGTTTTATGGATTTTTGTGGAGGTGCACAATTGATAGATTGATAGGTCCATCGTTTTATGAATTGGTAGATTGAAGATACTATTTCGGAGCTGCAGACCGTTGAAGGGACATCTGGATTTTGCCACGATTGTTAGCGTTTGCACAATTCACAGGTGTTAGATTCAGTTAGTTTCCAATTTGCATCGTTCGATGGATCGATAGGTTCATTTAGGACAACCATGCCCTTGCTGAGTTTATGTAGGTAGCAAATAACCAGGGTTTGTGGCGTGTGGTGGTTGTTTTACTTTACTCATACAATTGGGTTCAAGGGATTCAGGTTTTTTTAGACTAAGATGAGTTTATTTTTCAGATCGAGATGAGTTTTCTCCAAGGATGAGTTTAGTTCTACAAGAACATCTTAATGTTATTTTAGAAGATCTGGATGCCTCATCTCGGGGGAGAACTCTATTAGGATCTCCAAAGAGATCCCAAACATGATAGAACAACTAGCTGAAAGAGAGAAACAGCTTCAGTACACACCTAAGAACAAGAAAACTGAGGGCAGAGATTATTCTTCTTACCATAGACATTGGAATAAAAGCGTCAATAAATGGGTAGGACATTGAGTTTGTTTGGCCCGTCTTTTCTTTTAAATCTTCAAGAAGTTCGTTGTCAGTTGGACTGAAACGGGTACCCTTGCCTATTAGTACCCGTTTCAGTCCAACAGACAACGAACTTCTTGAAAATTTAAAAGAAAAGACTGACCAAACAAACTCAATATCCTACCCATTCATTGACGCTTTTATTCCAATGTATATGGTAAGAAGAATGATCTCCGCCCTCAGCTGTCTTGTCCTTAGGTGTGTACTGAAGCTCTTTCTTTTTTCTGCTAATTGTTCTATGATGTTTTCAATCTCTTTCGAGATCCTATAGAGTCCTCGCCCTGAGATGAGGCATCCAGATCTTCTGAAAGAACATTAGGAAATGCAAGAGAGTCCCGCAAGGCCACAAAATTCACGGTAGGAGGTGCAGAAGGTGAAGGAACAGCTGCAGGAGGCCAAACATGAGATGGAGTTATGATTATGAATGAGTAGTGATGATTATTGTGAAACTTGTATCATGATTGTTTTTTGGTGTTGGCTACCAGATCATCGTATGATGTTTGCTACTTGTTGGTGGACTGGTGGTGTGAACTTTGTGGTGATGAGTTGCTATGAGATGTCATCTTATTATTATTTTTTTGAACGGACGGTGAAAGGAAAAGCTTTCCCGAATTTTTATTAGAAGAAGAGAGTTGACCCAGTTTATAAGGAAAACCAGGCCCGAAAGCCATACAACTCTGGTCGATCGACCGCACAACTATGAGTTGCTATGAGATGTCATCTGATTATGCTGATTTGGTTTAATCTATTCCAAATTGATTCGAGCATACTCACTATTCGGAATTCATACGCATTGCAATGGAGGTCATTGAGAATTGTAGTTAATGACTGGCACCGGGCATTAACTGACGAACTTGTGTGCACACCCCCTCTGAACGGACGTGTCGATCATTGTGAATCGCAATGCCTGGCCTTATTTACTCTCGGTCACCGACATGTACCAAGTTGAAAGGTTGAAGCTGCACTGTGCATCAAAGATGTGGGACATGGCAAGCGAGGAAACTGTGACTTCATTTCTACGATGGGCAATTCAGGCTAACTGCACACAATTGCAGGACAAGTGCATGTCTCTCTTAGAGCAAATCTTTCCTTACGTAATACTCACATATGATTGGGCGGTTGTATGCACTGATCATCCCGAATTTATGCACAATCTCCGTAGAAGATCCAAACTCATTTGTTTCGACCATACTCACCATTCAGAATTCATACGCATTGCAAAGGAGGTAGAGGAAGAACAATGGAGGTATGGTGGTAACAGATAGAGAAGGGGGAAGTTTTGATTGAGGAAACTCCGGCCTGTTGATGTTTCGCAAGGAGGACCTTCCTAGTGGTAAAAAGGGAGGAAAATCTAAGATGTTGTTTGTTTGGATTGATCCAGAATCGGATCGTCCATCCTTTTCATGGTTTGCAGGAAGGACCTTCCTAAGAAACAATTGTGTAACTACTTGTTTCCAAGTGCCGACTATTCCACGTGTCTGGCCGCTGCGCGCCCGGAAACTGGACATGTCTGCACCAACAATAGCACGGAGCGGTTCAGGTAAGTTGGAGGGAGAAAAGCGCGCGCGACAGCCAAAAAAAAGTTTTCCCGCAGACAAGTGTATATATCTCATTTCTCTCGATGACGCGGCATACACTACTGCAACTCTGCAAGAGACTCGCCGGCACCACGCTCCTTTTCCTTGTGGTAAAGACTAGAGCTAGCGCTGGTGCTTAGATCTGCTGTTGCCCGTGGCGGGAATGGCGAATCGTAGCGACCCTAGCGGCGAACGGAGAAGCAGGACTCGCTCCGGTTAGGTTAGTCCTCTGTTTAGCCATGCTACTTTGATCTGTCATACTAGTTAAGGAGAATTTTGGATTTGGGGATCTGGGTTAACAGACTATATTCATGTATTTTAAAGGTGTTTGGAGTAGACTCCGAAAGCTCCAGATCGCCGACGCCTGGTCCTCGTGAAGTCATCGTTATAGATCCTAATGAAAACGAGTGCAAGGACGGGTTGCTTGTCCATCTCAAGTATGACTGGACAGGTGCCAACCCTGGGCGTCGATATGTATGCTGCTGTGAGGTAAACGATAACCTGTATCACTTCTAATAAATGTTGCTTCTGCGTTTGATGTTAGTTTGGTCAATCGCTAATTATATGAACGAAATCGGTGACTGCAGACTGATGGCATGAAGTGCGCGTCATTTAGGTGGATAGATCCTGAATGGGATATTAGGACTCTAAAAGTTCTAGAGAAACTGATGGAAATGAAGGGAAAAGCAGAAGAGGAAGCAAGGTCGTGGAAAGAAGCATGTACAGCTGCTAAGGAGGAGGCCAATGTCAAAGCAGTTGAGCTGCAGATGATAACACGATACTACGGGGAGGTAACCCATAACCTGCTTGAGAAGAGAAAGAAAATGAGAAACGATGCTCTGTTGTCTCCTACAGAAAAGGGTGAAGCCAACAGGTACCTAAAAGCTGAAAGGGAGGCAACGATGTGGAAGGAAGAATGTGCAAAGGCTAAGAGGGAGATTCAAGAGACTACCGCTGAGCTGCAGACGGTCAAGCAGCTCCTGGATTCTGCAACACTTGTGGTGAAGAAGGTGAGGGAATTGCTGAGACTGGTCTCATATAAGAGGTCGCTCAGCAAGGACAACAGTGAGGAATAATGTGATTCGTGGTGTTATTGCTAGGTAGACGGTTTAGAGGTGCTAATCATGCTTGTATTTTGGTATTTGCTACTTGTTGGTGGTGTGAACTTTGTGGTGATGAGTAGTTGTGAGATGCCATCTTATGATGTTTGATACTTGTCCGCTCTGTTGATGTTTTGCGGGAAGGACCTTCCTGATTATCGAATGCGTAACTGCTTGTTCCCTACAGTGATTGTGGTAGAAACTCATACATATGCGCGGAATAATTGACGAAGGGTGATAATATAGATATTTGTACATTGAATTACGTTACAGGTGGTACACAATCAAAGTTCCTCATTACGGATAGCTAGGCAACAGCCATGTTCCTGCGACCAAATCCAGTCCCCACGAACCTACTTAATGCGGATCGCCGGAGTAGTGTTGACGCCTGGATCAATACCTATTCCCTGCTGGTAGATCCAGTACTCATTCTTTTCATCGTGATGATGAGTTCGTAGGAAGTACATGTGATTTGCCCTCAGGTCAGCCAAACCAGAAATGGCATGCTCTTCTGTAACAATGCACTTGCCAGGACCAAACAAGATGATCTTATTCCGGAACTCAGGAGCTCTCTCCCAGGGAATAGGCTGCCAAATGTCCCTAACGAATGAATGCAAAGTTAATTTTACCACCTCAGCTTCATTCTCCTCTAGAACAACAAAGAACAATCGGTCTTCACCTTCGAGTAGAGAAGAGTTGCCCATGCTAATGACCCATGACAACCGAAGTCCAATAGGATGGGGAGGTGCTGAAAGATCTTGCCCCAAGTAGATCCGCATGTGTTCAGAAGAACTGCACCAGAAATCTTCCGAAGGTAGTGTAGTCTAGTCGGATTGGCTACGCAAATGCCAAATGGAAACGGGCAATGACCCAAGCGCTGCAAAAGATTTCTCTGGCCAAAAGAAAGTAATCACGACAAATGACTCTGCACCAGCTGTTGTTTCAAGGCACAAGATACAAACTTGGAGAGTAGCCATTTGGCTCCATTTTGGAAGTTGAGGAAGGCGAATGTGCTTCCGAGGAGACAAAGGATACAGCATGAGCGCGTTGCACCAATCTCTGCAATCTAAGGCGACTAGGCTTCCAGATCCGCCGCAACCAATCAATCTAGTCCTTTTCCCAGCCAATGCAGGAAAGGAGACCTCAAAAAGCCGCATATCAGCGACGGATGTGAATGTCACTGCTCCAGATTCACCGATAAATTCAGATTTTAGAATCCAAGGGTCAAATGGGCGTGCCTCACCTGAACGAGTGTAGTTCCAACCCTTGCAGACAGCTTTGAACATGATGAAATCTCTTGCATCATTGATCTTATTCGCGACGCTCACAACAATGTCAGGAATAAGATTTGCCCAGGGACGAGGCATCATTGACAGGATAACCAAAGAACAAGGTTGTGGGAGAACAATGGAGGAGTTACAGCTCCAACAAAGACTAATGAGTGGAAAAGGTAGTCCAGAAGGTCCGGTATACCGATGTATTGCTAAAAGGACCTTCTGGACTACAATTATTTCTTCCGGTCCGTTAACATTCCGTTGAACGATCTTTCCCCCTTCCTCAGAACGTCCTCCCTCCATCCACAAAAGAATGCAATTCTCACTTCCCGATAAGTAGATATAAGTGTAAATTTGGTCAAAATTGAATTAGTTTGAACTGAACGGATCCCACAACAACTCTAATCTTTTCGGGAGCAGTTTTTTCAATAATGGCTGAATGGGTTCCTCAGGCCATAAATATCCCCCTTCCTCCCAGCGCCCTCTTCCGCTCCCCACTCTTGCAACCAACAAAAAACCCCATTCTCTCACAGCGCCCTCTTCCTCTCCCAACTCTTGCAACCAACAAAAAAACCCCATCCTCGCACAGCGCTCTCTTCCTCTCCCCATGGAGCCATTGTCTCCTAGAGGTGCGGCGCAAGCCACATCTTCCTCCTCTTCTGATGAAAGGGAGGATCTCCAGTGGTCTGATGAAGAGGAGGCAGAGCGGAGGCCCATTCGGGTGGTGGTTGACACATCCTCTGATGATTCGGAGTTTGTGGAACGAAATGAAATCCAAGATCATGTGCCTCTGAAACATCGCACCCCTCGCAAGTCAGCAAGAGGTGCCAGGGGTCAGGGGCGCGGAAGCACCGCCACTCGCCGGGGAACTGTCGTCTCCAAGCGCCGTCATCCTCTTTCATCCTCATCGGTCGGCGGCAGTCGATCTCTGCCATCCTCTCCGAGCAGAGGCCATCATCGACCGGCCGTCATCATCCGCCATGGAGCGGCGCCAAGGCCGTGCTCGACCGGCCGCCATGGAGCGGCGACATCATCTTCTGGCGGCGGCATTGGAGGTACGGCCTCATCCGCGGGCGGCGCCCTGGGAGGTCCAAAACCATCTTCCACGGGCGGCGGCAACAGAGCGACATCCTCGTCCATGAGCAGCTGCAACAAGGCGCCGGGTGCACCATCGACAAAGAAGCGGCGCCTTAATTAGTGGATTAGTGGTAACTACTACTAGTAGAAGTAGGAGTAGAAGAAGTAGAACGAAGATTCGCCTTCTGTTCATCTAGTCTGATTGAATACTACTACTACTATTTTTTCCTTGTAAGATGTTGGTTTTCTCATTGCGTAGCAGTGACAGTTTAATCCGGTCCGACTGAAAACTACAAACCGGACTTTCTTCTGTGTTCTTTCGGTATTTAAGAAATCAATGGAACTGAGTTTCCGTATACAATGAATTTATACCGAGGGAGTACACACACAATACCATTTTTATTGGAAACAACACAATCCAAATACAAACGACACAAATGCATGCATACGCATTGATTACACATGAGGATGGATGGATCCACCATAGTTCGAACTACAGCGACATACTACTAGCATGTACCATCACGGCTCATACTACTACCATCACCACATACTACTAGCATCTACCATCACGGCTCATACTACTACCATCACCACATACTACTAGCATCTACCATCACGGCTCATATACGACTACCATCACCACATACTACTAGCATCTACCATCACTGCTCATACTACTACCATCACCACAAACTACTAGCATCTACCATCACGACTCATACTACTACCATCACGGGCTCAGGGAAATCCAGCCGCTGCACGGAGTGCAGCAAAACGTGTCTCCTAAATCAGATACTCCTCCAAAGTGTGATGCCTCGCCCTTGTATCCCAAATCCAGGCAGGCGAAACAACGATGTTATGCGTGTGTAACAGCAGGTCACGAATGGTCCATTGCCTGTGACCCCTGTGGCAAAAAGGGCACACCCACATTCCTTCGTGATAAACACGGGCGGGCCCACCCTGCTGAAGCCAAAGAAACACATACCATTTCAAGTCATGCGATTCATCTTGTTCAATGAGCATTGGCCGCGGGGGTGGCATTTCAACAGGCAACAGCAGAGGTGGCAGCCTGGGTCGTGGGCGAAAAGGTGGTGCCATGAGGTTCAGGTGATCCTGAGCTGTCGTTGCCAGCGGCTGAACTAGAGGTGGCATCACCCCCGGGTGTTGCTGAGGTGCCAATGCCAGCGGAAGTGGAGGTGCCATTAGGGCCGGGTGCTGCTGAGGTGCCGATACCAGCGGAAGTGGAGGTGCCATTGGGGCCGGGTGCTGCTGCGGTGCCGATGGCAGCGGCTGAACCGGGTGGCGGTGAGGTGCTATTTCGCCCGACAGCTCCCCCTTCCCCGACTCCTCCAAGTTCCATGCTCCGTCCCTTCCTTGCCCGGCCATTCCCCACGTACTGCATACACAAACGAAGAACAAACCCTACATAAGCTAACAATGTGACCGTCTCGATACCATGCATACATAAAGTAAACAAGATTAGCCAACAAAATGATCTCACCCTTGTATCCCACTGAAGTAGAGAAATGCAAGACGGGGAACCGATGAGTGTTGGCCTTGCCTTTCAAGAACGCTCTGCTGCACTCACCTATTTATCGAGGACTACAGCGGTCATGTGAGCTCGGTGTAGCATTGGTAAAGTTACTAAGGAAAACGTGAGATGCTCAGAATATAGTCAGGCCTACACGTGATAGGAATCTATCTAGGTCAGAATCTTCAGTGGCGTGCATCGATTACATGTGTGGACGATGGGTATCACGGGATGAGCCCGACGTGTCTAGGTATGTGTTTACTTCCGGACTTTCCTCTCTGTAGAGCACAAGAAAGTGCTGCGGGCAAATCATGCCGCATCAGCTGCATCTAATGGGTGTCTCACTACGTCAGCTCGTGCCGCATCAACAATGAGACAACTCTGTACCGTTTATTTATGTAATGGTTTAGGTGTCAATTGCATCTGGAGAACAAGATTGGGCACTGTAATCAGATGGATCGGATGGTCCTTGCGTTGCAAAACGCAGGGTGCGGGATGACGTGACAAGTCCTCCTCGATCAGGTACGCTACATGAGTCGTGACTGTAAAGGTCTACGAATGGTCTGGATTCACACTTGATGATTCCCGCTGGCCTTGGAGACTGAGAAACGTGATGAACTTGTTGACGCGACAAGACCAAAACGGAATAAGCTGGAATTGGAATAGCAATATATGTTTTTTTTGTGTGTGTAATATTAACATGCATATAAGCACAGAAGGGCATCTCGAATGAGCATTTGGGAACGACACGCTCTCACAAGTTGATCCACGTGTCGATCATTGAGAATTGCAGTTAAGCACTGGCACCAGTCATTAACCGATGAACTTGTGTGCACACACAGCACACCCCCTCTGAACGGACGTGTCGATCATTGTGAATCGCACTTAAGGACTAGAACTAGGAAGTTCATGACCCAAACGTGGCCACACCCGCTCTGAAGGGACGCGTCCATTCCGGGTGGTAACTGATGGCCACGAACGGACGTTTCGGAATGACACATTCACTCCCGGCCCACTATAATAAGAAACACTTTAGGCACGAGACGATCAATGTAGGACATTTGTGTTAATGGCTTTAGACGCTAAAATGATTCCTTCCATGCAAGTCGACTTCTCAGTCTCAAGCCAGGAAGCGAAAGCCGAAGGAACCGCGGGCAACTTCAAGGAATCCGGTACGTTCATGGTGGGAGGCCGTCAATGGAAACTATGTTGCTATCCTACAGGTATGAATGATCATCAGTGGATGGATGTTCCAGACGGCATTGCTGTCGTCCTCGTTCCTCTGCACAAATCCCAAATGGTACGTGTCTCGTTGCTGCTATGAAGACACACACTCACACATGGCGATATAGTAGCATTATGTTATTGTTTGTCAAACCTGTGACTGCTTCCACGTAGGTACGAGTATTGTTGCTTGCGATGGCTGGAGACCCAAATGATGAAGATGATACATTTCGAGTTCAAGCTACAAAAGAAGTTTGGTTCATGAATCGGGATCTACAAGCAAGAGGATTTGAATGTCTGGTGGAGCATCATGACATTGAGCGCTTGACATCCAGTGAAGATCGCATACACATATCATGTGTTGTTTCAGTACTAGAGGACGACTGCATTGAAGTTCCTCCTCCATCAGTGCAAAGAAGCATATGCCAAAGCGTTGCAGCCCAAGCCCCTGTGGAAGTTGTGTTCCACGTAGGTGCGGAATGCCGGGTGATACGAGCGATACGTGCCGATGTGGCGAAAGTATCTTGTGTGATGGAGGAAATGTTCTACGGCCCAAGAGTGGAGTCTAGCTCTAAAACTGTTACAATTATTGACACACACCCTGATGGTTTCTCGGTCTTGATCAAATATGCTAGTGAAGGATCACTCCCGGAGGAGGCTGATTTATGGGACACTCCTGCCAATGCCTGGCCTTATTTACTCTCGGTCGCCGACATGTACCAAGTCGAAAGGTTGAAGCTGCACTGTGCGTCAAAGATGTGGGACATGGCAAGCGAGGAAACTGTGACTTCATTTCTACCATGGGCAATTCAGGCTAACTGCACACAATTGCAGGACAAGTGCATGTCTCTCTTAGAGCGAATCTTTCCTCACGGAATACTCACATATGATTGGGTGGTTGTATGCACTGATCATCACGAATTTATGCACAATCTCCGTAGAAGATTACCTGAAGGGTTGTACCAAGGTCCCCTGTAGTTTTAATGTTTTATTTAAGTGTTTGTAGTCATGTAATAAACAGTTGAAACGGTACGTTATTTTGTTGCGGTGAGTACCTTTTGTAATGCGAAAATCAGATCATCCGTCTAACGTGAATATGAAGTAGAGTATAGTCCTGTGTGTGTTTGTCCATTCCATGATCCATGGTGGCACGGACAACCTAGTCAACAACTTGCCTCTCTGCGTAAGGTCACTGACGTTTGGGTCTGACACCCAAGCGGTCTTTCGTTTGGGTCACTTACATTTGAATCCATGATCCGAAGTCTTTCGTTTCCCGCTCTGGACCACAAAGGCGGGACTTGAAATTTTGAATTCCCCGCTCCTCCTTCTGGTCCTCCTCGTTTATATATATAAAACAAAGAGGGAAACCAGATCTCCCAATTCCCTCCTGGTAATTTTCCAAAATCAAGGGATCTTCTCCTCGACCGCCGAAGAGACCTAGATCTGCGGCGGAAGCAGCAACGGAGGCCTAGCTACTGACGACGGCTTTCTCTGCTACGAGCGGCGGCCTTCCTCTTCTACGAGCAGTGACCTTCCTCGGCAACGTCCTTGAAGCTGCAAGATGGTTCAAACTCGTTGCTCCATCGGCTACCCCGAGGATCACCCTGGCGGCCGCAGATCTGCAACAGTTGCGCAGAACATCATGCTGAAGGCGCAAGGTCGGGCTGCTAAATCGAGACGACATTTAGCACCTTCTTCCCGTCCTATTCGTCAAGTCTGCGGTCTCCTCCCTGTATTGATCGATTGAATTAGATTGCTTCCCCATGCTCTTTGGCTTTCTATAATATTCTTTCATGTTTGGGTGATTGTGGATCTACTGTACCCTATCGCAAGAGTTTGTTAGAAGTCATTTTATTTGAGGTTTGTAGAAATTTGTAGATGAAATTGTTGGACTGCTTCCCCATGCTCTTTGCCTTTGAATATTGTTGTTGCATGCTTGGGTGATTGTGTATCTACTGTACCCTATCGCAAGAATTTGTTCAAAGTCATTTTATTTGAGGTTTGTAGAAATTTGTCGATGAAATTATTGGACTGCTTCCCCATGCCCTTTGCCTTTGAATATTGTTGTTGCATGCTTGGGTGATTGTGGATCTTCTGTTCCCTATTACAAGAGATTGTTCCAAGTCAACTTATTTGAGGTTTGTAGAAATTAAAGGATGAAATTATTATATTGCTTACCCATGTTCTTTGGCTTTCCATATTTTTGTTGCATGCTTGGGTGATGATGGATTGGGTGTGATCGTTCATGTACCGCATTGAACTTAATAAATGAAATTGCTTCTGATTGCTAATGATCTCAACCCTTATTTCTTGTTCTTGTACTTGTTTCAGCGGGCCAAAGGGTCAACATCTGTAGTCGCTCCTGTTCAGACCTGCTCCAAGGTAACAAACTCAACACCTTCTTTGTTTCCGATTGCGAATGATCTCAACTCTAACCTCTTGTTCATGTACTTGTTTCAGCGGGTAAAAGGGTCAACAACTGAAGTCGCTCCTGTTCAGACCAGCTCAAAGGTAACAAACTTAACACCTTTGTTTCCGATTGCGAATGATCTCAACCCTTACCTCTTGTTCTTGTACTTGTTTCGGCGGGCCAAAGGGTCAACATCTAAAGTCGCTCCTGTTCAGATCTGTTCCAAGGTAACAAACTTAACACATTTGTTTCCTTAGTTCGAATCAATTACAAGGTCCTAATCTGACTTGGGATCCACTGTTGCCAGATGGAAGCTACCAAGTCAATGATGCTTCTTCCCGAACAAATTAAAACAGAGGTAGCCGAGTACTCAAGAATGGGTACCAAATCCTTATGTAGTAGTGTTGATGAAGAGCGAGTTGACGCTCCCAAACTTCGACAACGGTTTGTTGCTCACCAGAAAGAGTTATGTAGCTTGAACAAGAAGACCGAAGAATCAGAATCAACTCTGAAAATGCAGTCTGCTGAGATTAAGAGGTTGCAGAAGCTAACCGAAGACAGTGAGGACCTCCTTCGTCTACTGCTTAGCAGTAAAAGATGAAGAGGTTAAGATCATTAGATCAAATCTCCACTTTCTCTTGTGATTATGAACTGGATTTAGCTTTGTTAATCAATGTTCCTTATGATACTGTTATCTTGTAATAGTTTGTGATATGTGATGAACAATATGGTCGTGCTTGATAATAAACAATAGTTTGCTTTATTGTATAAAGAAATATGTGTTGATTACTATTTTGCCAACCAGATCGGAATTATTCAAAAAAAGGATCAGAATTGAAATTAAATCCATTAATACTGATGCATGATTAGTTAATTTTATATTGTCCTTCAGTGGGCTTAGCCCACTTTTAATTGGGACAAAAGTCATTTTTTGTCAAATTAACATGACACAGAAGGCCGCAACAATGTGCACATTTGTTGGACTTGACCCAACGAAAACGGACCCACCCTAATCAAATTTCATCTGAAAAAGCTACAATTGGGCCCAAAAAAATCTTTTTTGGGTTATATGAACAACGCCAGCCTACAGGAATAGTTTCGGGCTCAACCTAGCTACAAATGGGCCAAATTCGTTTTATGATGCATACGATTTTTCACAATTGGCCTGCCACATCGGATGCCACATCAGATTCTGTCCAGCGTGGCAAAGCTGCAGGAACGAAGTTATGACGCATTGTATAGACGAATTTCCACGCGTCATTAAACTCATGACGCCGGGAAATAAGGTCTCGTCATTAATCGCGGTTTGTGACGCTCGATTAATGACGGAGCATTTTCGTAACAACCGGCATCATTAATCGCGGTTTATGACGAGAAACGGCCTTTTTTTGCGTCACTAGTCGGCGTTTTTCTTGTAGTGCTAAATGGCGAACTTGCCCAGGTTGATATCGCAACTTTCAGTTCTTCAACCAGCTTGTGCACTTCTCATTCTTACGAAGATAGCTGAGCCCCTTAGCTCATATAATGATATTTTCGGCTAAAAAATTCTCCTGAGTGGACATTGCTTCAAAAATTTACCCGAGGATATTCATCGCTAAGATTGCTGAATTTCTCATTCTCATGACTCAGAAAGATTTTTTTTATCAAAACTGCTTCGTACTCTTCTTCGCGAAAGTCTCATAACGAAAACATTTGAACTTTCTTGGCCACAACCTTCTGTTGCTTCAGGCTCTTAGTAGGATGTCCCTTAACTATGGGATCTAGGCCACAACTTGTTGTTGTCTCAGGCCTTTTCGTAGGATGTCCCTTTACGGTGGGATCTAGGCCACAACTTGTTGTTGTCTCAGGCCTTTTCGTAGGATCTCCCTTTACGATGGGATCTAGGCCACAACTTATTGTTGTCTCAGGCCTTTTCGTAGGATATCCCTTTGCTCTGGGATTTTGGCTTTTACGGAGCCCTCGGCTATCAAGGAGCCTTTCACAAAACTTCTCTTTCACTTTTGGAATTTCGGCTATCATGAAGCCCTTTCGCGAATTTTTCTTTCACATGATGTAATTTCGGCTATCATGGAGCCTTTCATGAACTTTTCTTTCACATGGTGGAACTTCAACTATCACGGAGCTTTTCACATACTTTTCTTTCACATAATGGAATTTCGGCTATCACGGAGCCTTCCATGAACTTTTCTTTCACACGATGGAACTTCGGCTATCATGGAGCCTTTTCACGAACTTTTATTTTACATGATGGAACTTCGGCTATCATGGAGCCGTTTCACGAACTTTTCTTTCACATGATGGAATTTTGGCTATCACGGAGCCTTTCACGTACTTTTCTTTCACATGATGGAATTTTGGCTATCATGGAGCCTTTTACATACTTTTCTTTCACATGATGGAACTTCGCAAGACACAAAAACTTTGGGGGAAAACTCTTTTCATATATATCACAAAAGAGTATTTACACAGGATCCGCCTCATTAAAAACCTTGCCCCTTGATTTAGGGCCCCCTTTGCAAGGAAAAGAGTACGGTCCTTTTTATTCTAAGGTGAATGCATGAAGTAAATATTTTTGTTCCCGAAGCCACTTATAGCTCTGTGGTTCAGGTTTTTACAATTTTTATGGAATTTAAATCTGTGAAAAGAAATGCTGAAAACTAAATCTAGCTACATTCATGACCTTCAAGGGTAGTACCTTTTTAAGTTGTCTGCATTCCACGAATCCGGCAATTCTTCACCGGTTTGATCTGCTTGGCGAAAAGCTCCTGGCATGCTAGTTTCTTTTGCTATGTAGGGTCCTTCCCAAGATTCCTGAAGTTTCCCGGGATTCTCCCAATTTTTCTTTCTTTTCAGCACCAAATCACCATTCTTGATGTCTTTCCTGACTATTTTCTTGTCTTTCCATGCCTTGGTTTCCCTTTGATATTTTTCAATGTTCTCTGAAGCTTCGAGGATTGTGAGCTCAATCATGTCCTTCTCTACCTTCATGTCAACTTCTTCAATTTCTTTTGCCTTTTGGACTCTGCAACTTTCATTCTTAATTTCTTCTAGTGTCATTGCTTCAGTCCCAAATAGCAAGCGAAAAGGTGTGAAACCTGTTGCCCTCGAAACTGTTGTGTTGTGAGACCAGATTACCCTTGTCAACTCATCTATCCACTTGCCTTTCTTCTGATCATATAGACACTTCTTGATTCCCGAAAAGATCAGCCCGTTCGCCTTTTCTACAGCCCCATTGGACTGCGGATGGTAAACTGAGGAGTACTTCACGTGAGTGCCCAAAGTTTTGCAATATTCCTTGAAAGAATAGCAATCGAATTGTTTTCCGTTGTTCACTATTAACTCTCTTGGGACTCCGAATCTGCAGATTATGTTTTGCCAGAAGAAATTCTGAACTGTTGGTGTGGTGGTATTCGCCAATGCCTTTGCCTCTACCCATTTGGTGAAATAATCAACTGCAACTGCTGCGAACTTGCAATTTCCTTGAGCTGTTGGCAATGGCCCAACCAAATCCATCCCCCACCTTTGCAGAGGCCATGATGGTGGAATCAGATGAACTGGCATAGATGGTAAATTTTGTTGATTCGCTGTTTTTTTGACAAGCTTCACATTCCTGAACCAACTTCTTTGCATCAATGTTTATGGAGGGCCAAAAGAATCCCTGCTTTATTGCCTTGCCCGCTAGTGCTCTTGTGCCTATGTGTGCACCACAGAATCCGCTGTGGATTTCTTTGAGAAGTTCTAAGCCTTTTTCGGAAGTTATGCACCTTAGCCATGGTTCGGTAACTCCAGACTTGTAAAGTTCTCCATTCACTATAGCATAGCCTCTTGCCCTTTGCCTTAGCCTTTTTTCCTCCAACTCATCTTGTGGTTCATAGTGGCCTCTCAGATATGCCATGATTTCATCCCTCCAATCATGACTTTCTATGTTGCTCACGGTTCTTGGCTTCGGGTCTTTGATTGATGGTTCTCTGATAATTTCGAAGAACACATCCGGAGGCATTGCTTGCTTCTGAGCTACTGCTTTCGCTAGTTTGTCTGTTTGTTATTGTCATTTCTTCGTATATGATAAACTGAGTAGCCCTTGAAATGCTTCTCCATTTCTCTAACTTTCTCAAGATACTTCACCAGAATTGGATTCCTTGCCTCGCTCTCTTTCTCGATGTGTTCTTAGATAACTTTGGAATCTGTCTTAATGATAAAAGTTTGCTGGCCCAATGCTTTCATCTTTCTCAGAGATAAGAGTAGAGCCTCGTACTCGGTTGTGTTGTTCGTAGAAGGCACATCATCTGCGAAGTCAAGTCGGGCGGCATATCTTATTACAACTCCAGTTGGAGATGTCACGATCGCTGCTACTCCGACACCTTTGTCGCACCAAGCCCCATCGCAGTGTACAATCCATGGCGTGACTATATCTTTGCCAGAGTTCTGTGTCGGCGATGTCCAGTCTACGACGAAATCTGCCAAGACTTGCGATTTGATTGCACTTCTTCTTTCGAAGTCCATAGTGTATTCTGATAGCTCTGCTGCCCATTTGACAATTCGGGTTGATGCTTCTTTGTTTGTGAACAAGTTGTTCAGTGGCTGATCTGTGATGACTCTTATTCTGTGACC
Organism: Cenchrus fungigraminus; assembly: GCA_036936925.1. Classification (NCBI taxonomy): domain Eukaryota; kingdom Viridiplantae; phylum Streptophyta; class Magnoliopsida; order Poales; family Poaceae; genus Cenchrus; species Cenchrus fungigraminus. The sequence continues at coordinate 76,261,375 of CM072768.1, read as the reverse complement.
TTCGAAATAATGCCTCAATTTTCCTGCTGCCATAATGACTGCATATGCTATCTTTCCTAGTTCAGAATAGAAAAGTTTGGATCCTGAAAGAGCTTCCGAAGCGAAATATACAGGGATTTGTTTGAACTTTCTGTCCTCTTCTTTTTCTTGTACTAGCACAGCACTTATGGCAGAGTTGGAAGCGGACAAGTACAGCAGAAGTGGCGATCTTGGCTCTAGAGGACATAGCTTCGTCATGTTTGACAAATAATCTTTGAGTTTTTGGAAGGCTTGTTTCTGAGATTCAGACCACTGAAAATTCTTAGAACTTTGGAGAATTTGGAAGAAAGGTAGACTTCTTTCTGCAGCTCTGGGTATGAATCTGTTCAGGGCGGCTACTCTCCCTGTCAGTTTTTGTACGTCTTTCACCGAAACGGGCTCTTGCATTTCAACTAGAGCTTTGATTTTGTCAGGGTTTGCTTCAATACCCTTTGTCAAAACTAAACAGCCCAAGACCTTTCCTTTGTGGATGCCGAAGACACACTTCTCGGGATTCAACTTGAGGTTTGCTGCTCTAAGATTCGCGAAGGTTTCTGTCAAATCACTGATATGGTCCCTTCTTTGAACACTCTTGACAATTATGTCGTCGACATATGCGAGAATGTTTCTCCGAAGTTGAGGATGTAGCACTATTGCTATCATTCTTGAGAAAGTGCATCCTGCATTCTTTAGACCTTCTGGCATCACTACTAGGAATCAGGCCTTGGCCAACACCTATATATGGTTGCAATATGGCTGTTTTGGTTGCATCTGGAATCAGTTGCATCGAAGTCTGGTGGTCGACAGATGGTTGCAATTGGAACGGTGCAATAGCCTGAGGCAATCATAAGATGTTGCGTTGCAACAGATTTTGCTAATGCAATGACCAAAAAACCCTACTGCAACCAATAGTTGGTTGCTAGAAAAAATATTGCAACGCAAAAAAAAGCCTAATGCAACCAATACTTGGTTGTAATAACAAATATGGCAACGAACAAAAAAGGAAATGCAACCAATTTTTGGTTGCAAGATTAAATATTGCAACGATTACATTGGTTGCCTAAGGTTTTATTGCGACCAAACACTAGGATGCAATATTTCATGATTGCCACGAACAAATGTGTTACAATAGAAAAGTATTGCCAGTCCAAAACTACGTGGGCATATGGTCGTATTACCACGAATTGTGATCCATTGCATTACAATGCTTTTGCAACATATCAGATATGGTGGCAATAGATGGTATGGTAATGCAACGAACTAGTCTTTGAGGTAATATACGTATGTTGCAACGAATTTGTGTTGGTAGTAATAGAGGGCACATGCAACAAACAATTGTTCGTGGCAATAGATGAGATGATAATGCAACACATAAAGTTTGTCGCAATAATGCATATTGCAACCAAAATCAATGGTTGCCTATTATTCTATCGAAACGAGGGGAATTTGAATAGTTTTTAAATTATTTTCACGGCATGCACATCACATATAATAACTGATACATTCTTTAATTTAAATTTTGTCTCAAACCAAAGTAACACACAATGACCAGAATTTAGTTTAAAAGAACATGACCACAACTAACAAAATAAAGAGACCATATTTAACTAAGTTCACAACATTGTTTAGCATATAATAAATAAATCTAAAAATGAGTTTGCTGGTTGCTCCATCGCCCATCAGCTACTCCATCATAAATAAGTATTTTTGTAACTTGTCATTCTTGTTGGTGCCGGCCATCAACATTAAGCCATAGAAGCTTTCTCTAATTGTTTTGGTTGTCTGAGTTTCTCTGCGATTCATGAAAACATATATGATTAAATTCATGGAGTAATTAGCAATCATAGAAAGGATGGCTATGCAACTATCTAAGACGATAAAGAACAAGCAAGTCTCCCTCATGCTCACAGCATGTTAATCACCATCTTCTGCAGACTACAGGCCCTTAGAAGCAAGCCCTGTCAAAGGCAACATCTATGTCACGAAAAATATGATGATGTTAGCTTAGCTTAACCTGGCAAAGGAACAAGTATTGCACCCAATCTGCACTTTAAATGAGGTGGTATCACGAAACATAGATTATGTACAATATATCTAGAACAAATAAGAGTGCGTATCAAATGTCATGTCAGCATAGAATCATGTCACTTTACAACATTTCAAAATTTCAATTTATAGATCCATGGATAAGCAGTCAAATGAACCAGTACTGCAGTAAACATGTTTCAAAATGGATCCTAACATATATTTGTTTTATAGATCATTTTGTCCATATGGATTCTAGCTATGATATTCAAAATTTATTACTTATGTGAACCCTTGAGTGCTGACATCTTGACAAAATATTAATCTATTATGTCAAACATGTTTTTAACTGCATAAGTACAACTATGATCTGACTGCTGAAGTTGTTTATCAATGAAATTAATATTTTTTCTTGAACTCGTTGACTGGCTATGAAATTACTAAATAACAGACAACAGCCAATTGATAAGAGTACACGAGCATAGTTGATAGCAGACATACATTCTGAACTGATCCGATTTGTTGTCTCTGCATGAAGCTAGACATGTACAATTTGGTAAACCAATTTCTTTCTGTTTGGTCCTCCAAAGCATTAGAGTTTCAAATAAACACAATATCTAACAAACAACCCGAATTGTTAACTGAATCTATCATCATAGGTCGAGCAAATATTGCCGGCCTGACAATTCCTAATTTTGTTGTAAATAAGAAAGTGACACCTAATCAGTAGGCTCAGAAAGCAAATTGATAAATAAAGAAACATGAATAGCTAAGTTGTTGTTATCCTGAAATTGAAAGGCAAGTTTAGTTGTCTACGCAAAACAAATAAACCATTGCAATGGAAGTCTAAGCAAACTGACACAACAAGAAAGATACAAGAGCAGAAATTGACGACATTAGTATGCGTATGTCTATGTGGTTGCTCATTCCTACAACTAGTACATGGTAGAATGTAAAGATTTATCAGTTTTATGACACATTAGCCATGCTGCAATCATAACCAAACACGAAGTAATCAGGGCACAAACATAGCATTTGTTGTTCAGTAGCATTTGCAGCGCCAACAGGAACCAGACTCCACATTGCAACCCAGAAACATGCTTCTGTATACTGAACTACGAATATACCATTTGTTTGTCGTCCTCTGTCACCTTCCTGCAAGATTTGACCTACACAATTAGAAATTAAAATTAAGTTCTCTGTCAGCGTCATCTATAATCAAATATCAAGGAATGTCGTGCTTGACAGAATTGAACATTAGCATATCAATCTGGGATGGCCACGTATCCCAGGAACATAGTATCCATGGATATTCAGATGCAGACATGGAGAAAGTGAGACAGTGAGGGACTGACAGAGTACATGAACATCTAGAGACTGGAGTAGTACCTCAAGCTGGAGGCTGGCAAGGCCAGAGAATGGGCGACGGAGCTTGAAGAACAGTAGGAGACCGTAGAAGACAGTGCAGGTGCCGCCGCTGTTGTGTTGGGCATTCGTACTTTGGATTGCCTGCAGCTCAATAGCAGATCACGGCTCTAAGGAGATGATTCAATCTTCGATTGGAGGGGAGCAGGACAGGGAACGAGGCCCTCCCGACCGCGGCGGCGTGGAACAGCAACCTCACCGAGGCAAGGGGACCTGGCGGCGTAGGAGACGTGGGTGATGTCGGTGACGGGCGCGAGGGCTGTGGCCACGGCGGCGGTGTCAGTAAGGTCGAGGTCGAGGTGGACGACGGGATTGGAGTTGAAGGAGGAGGAGGAGGAGGCCTCCCCGGGTGCAGCCCCGAGCGGGAGAGCGCGTAGACCCCCAGGGGGCAGAGTGGATCGGGAGGATGTCGAGGAGGGCGGCACCGACAATGCCCCTGGAGCCGACAACGAGGGCCATGCTCGCGAACGCGAGCGCCGGCGCGGGAGCGGGCTCCTGGCTCCGGCACTGCACCGAGCCGTACTCCCCAGTCCACCTCCACCGCGTCATGGTGGCCCGTTTGAGTTGGCCGTTGGCGGGGCAGTGGTGCTGCGGCAGATCTAGGAGCTGGAGTGAGAGGGCCGGGGGAGGGAGGCGGCAGTTCGGAAGAGAGAAACGAGAGGAAGAGGTAGGGTTTGTGATTGTGTGACCCTTTAATTCACCTCAGTAGCGATCTGAGCCATCGAATCGAGAATGAATGGCTGCAAATAGTTGGGCCAATTGGGCTGTAGCGGGCCTTGATTCATTTACTCACTGGCCAAAATTTTTCTTTTTCTTTTTCATTATACTAAACCATTGTGAAGTAACACTTAAAAATAATTATCTTATATGCACAAATATATTTTTAATACGTTACAGACAACATATAAGTTTTCATGTAGGAGTTTAAAGAATGTTGAAGTAGATTTGCTATTTTTTATCATTTAAATGAATTTCTACGTATTTACCGAAAGTAATTCCAAATTGAACTATGTGTACCTCCAATAAGATAACAAAAATTTCAAAAAAAATATATTTAAACTTATAAGTTCAATTCTAGCCCACATATAAGATATTGATGAAAAATTCGATCGACTTATAGGGAAAACTCAAACTTCTACTAGTCACCTTGTTATATAATAATGGTAATAATACCTAAAACTTCTCTGAAAATTATGTAAATTGACATAGAATTATTTTATAGATGTAGAAGCTTGACAAAAAAGTTTTATAAGATTTTGTGAAAATTGGACTGTACATTGTTCATAAACTAGATAGTTCCTCACATTGTTTCATATAACTCAACTTAAACTTCAAAGTGTGCACACACTCAAGTATTTTCTTACCCCATGAACACCTCAAATTTGGATGAAACCTTACCCTTACTCTCCTATTAGTATTTGGAGATTTAGATTTCCAATTGTCATTCGAAAAAAATCATTTTTCTATTTTTTCTAAAACCTAATTAAGACATTCTTGTGAAGTAACCTGCAAAAGTATTATCTTACATACCCTCAAAATATTTTTCTAATGTAACATACAACATATAAGTTGTCACCTAGGAGTTTCAAGAATTTTCATGTAGATTTGCTATTTTCTATCATTTAAATGAATTTTTGTATCTTTTCTTGTTAATGAAAAATTCATCTATATATATATAGATGGTCAACTATGAGTTTCGATAAGCTAAAAATTCATCTATCTTATACCTGAGCATTTTTCGGGCAAATTCATAGATCTAACAAAGAGTTTATGAAACTATATGAGAGACTTGTCCATTTAGAACTACACTTTCCTAACACTTTCTCAAATGTAAAAATGATCTAAATAAAGTTTTTATATCTTGACGAGTTATGAATTTTTGGTATTCATGACTTTTCAATTTGAGACCGTCTAGAGCTTCGAAAACTTATTTGGAGCTGTCAAACTTTAAAAATCCAAAATTTGAATGGTCCAAAATTTGTGGAACGAAAAGTTGGCGCTAATAAAAAAATGGTATGCATGACTTTTCCATATGAAACCATTTACAGTGTCAAATACTAGCGTGAATGTGTCATTGTTTTAAAATTCAAAGTATGTCTTCGTCAAACTTGGTCAAACTTTGACCCAGATGAAAAACGTTTGAATACAAAGGTGTTAGAACACATCAAGATCTACAATCTTTATGTAGATCATTTTTCGTTTTGAGAAAGTGTTAGCAGACACTACTCACAACATGGATCTCACAAAGAGTTTATGAAACTACATGAGAGACTTGTAAATTTAGAACTATAATTTTCTAATACTTCATCAAATCCAAAAATGTGCTAAATAACAATTGTAGATCTTGACAAGTTATGAATTTTTGGTATTCATGACTTGAATTCGAGACCGTCTAGGGCTTCAAAAACTCGTTCGGAGCTGTAAAAAATTCAAAATTCAAAATTCAAGACGTCAACACTTTGAAAAATGAAAAGTTGACCCTAATACCAAATGTAGATCTTGACGAATTGTACAATTTTGTTGTTTCTCACTTTTTCATTTGAAATAATTTACTGCTCCAATAATTACCTACTCAGTAAAAAATAAAAAATAAAATAATAGTAAATGACAAGTTAAATTATCACTGCTTAGTCAAAGGCCCAAGGCCTAGCAACTCTATCCATGTCTCCACCATTGGATGGACCAGATGGATGGTTTATATGAAACTGAAACTCTAGAATTTTTTATTTATATATTTTTTAATCATTTTGCAAAATTATACGACCGTTTTGAAATTTATCAGATTTGACCACCAACCGCCGTGGCCCACAGCGACCGCCACGGGCCACGGCGGTTAGGTCAACGGCCGCGGGCCCAACAGGCGGGAAGGCCAGCCGCCGTGGCCCACGGCGGTTGAGGCCTAATCGCCGCCGTGCGCCACGGCGGCAGGCCCAACCGCCATGGGCCCATAGCGATAGGGTTCTGCAAACGCCGTGCGCCACGGCGGCAGGTCGCCTGAGCCTGAAAACTGCGTTAAAATGATCAAAATAAATAGAAAAAAATTATTTTTAGTGGAGGACCCACTAACCAGCCACCCGCCGCTACGCGCTTTGTGGGGTTGGAACCCCCAACGTCTGGCTTCGCGCGAAGCCTCCCTTGCCACTACACTACACAATCACATGTGTCTATACTCAGTTTCTTTTCTCCTCATATTATACCTAGCCGAGTATAAATTGCTTTTTAAGGCTCTAAACGGCATCAAATGAAAAAGTTGTAAACTACAAAGTTTCATAACTTTTCGAGACACACAACTTTCATGTTTGCAGTTTCTCCATTTGAGGTCGTTTACAAAATTTACAAAAAAAAAAACCAACCACCGTGGCCCACGGCGGCTGCATGGCCGCTGCCTGCCGCCTTCTGTGGGCCACGGCAGTAAGGCCAACCGCCGTGGCCCACGGCGGTTAGATTCCAACCGCCGTGGCGCACGGCGGCCGCCGTGCGCCACGGCGTTTGGTGTTCAAATCTGATAAATTTCGAAACGGTCGTATAATTTTGCAAAATGAATAAAAAATATAAATAAAAAATATTTCGAAACTCTAGATGGCTCCTATTCTCTTTACGTTACACACTTCTCTCAATGAAGAAAAAAGAAAGAAAGAAATAAAAAATTAGAGAGAGGAGAGGACTACCGCATCCTTCTCTTGGTCTCCCGATAGGGTTTCCCGGCTCCGCCGCCGTCCGCACCCCCCAACCCCACGGTGTGGACGAACCCCACTCCCGCACGGACGCACCCCCACAGGCCTCGCTCCGAGTCCGAGGGAGCCCATGGTGCTGCACTCGAGGCCAGTGGCAGGGCACTACCGCCGCCACGAGGGAGTCCCAGCCGCCAGCCCCGCTGCCGTCCCCGATGGCCTCCCGGCGCCCGCGACGCTGCCCGCTCAAGTTCCCGCATATCCGCCGGCTCGAGCTCCTCCGGACGCCCGCACTGCCGCTGCCCCTCGGGCGTCCTCGACAACAGCCCTGCCGCCGGTTGCTTGCTTGCTTGTGCCATAAAAGAACAAATGCTTGTTTCATTTGTAATCTGATTTTGCAACACAGCAGACAAAGTACATTTTCTATGATCTGTCCGAACTTGTTTGATTTATTCATAGTATCATGTGTTCCTGGTATCTTAGGTTTTCAAAAAGATTTGGCAATAGTATGAACTGTAGTCAAGAACTCAACTTTTTTTTTGCCAATCATCAAGAACTCAATGTTACATGCATACTCTGATATTGCAGTTTTGCTACACAGCGGAATGTTCTCTAGTTAGTGTTTTCATAGTTATTTTTGCTATATATATTCCGCTAGTACCAATTAACTTGATTCCTAGCAGCATGGGTAACATAAAGAGAACAGGAGCCATTTTCAGGTATGCAAGAATATATGAACCCGTAGTCTATGTTGGAAATATTTCTGCAACACACAGACAAGGCTATTCAACTATGTTAAAACTGTTACATGGTGCCTCACCCCTGGCAGACGACCCTCACGCTCACGGCACTGGCGTCGAGCTGAGCGCACGACCCCTGTGGCTGCGCTTGTAAATCTTGGCGTCCGGATGCCAGTGCTGCGAGAGGCATTCTCTATCGTGAACGGGGACGACGACTCTGATTCTCTCCAAACTGCTTCATGTGCACCAACTCTCCGTGCAGATAAATTTCGTAGCTTCAGGTGTTGTTTCCATTTGTTAAAGCCTCCATGCCCAGGACATGTTCGATGATATGCCAATACATGTCATGTCCTGTGTTTTAGTTGCCTCAAAAGGGGGACAATAGAGATGTGGTTTAGCTGTGATGTGTGTTGCTGTTGGCTGTCCTGAATGATTTTGTAGTCATCTTCTTCCAATCTGAAGAACTTAGCCAATCGTTTATGTCAATTTGCTACACAATCATCTTAGTGAACCACGTTTCCTGATTAACTGAGTCAACCAACGAACACAACTAAGGTTTGGGGCTGTGACCCGGTAACTACCAGGACTTTTGGTGGTGATAAGTGACCTTAACGTATCAATTAGACAATGTCTTTCATGTTTAATTACTTTGACCCTTTGTACTAAAGTTCACTATTTTTTTTCACCTCACAAACCAACATTTGAGAATGTTCAACTAAGAATAAACCCTTACAGGCTGCCAACTCACATGTCCTGATCCTCCAACCAGATAAATGAGTTGGGTAAATGGTGCACCAAATATCAGGAAGTTGGCAATATTAATATGATTCTACAGGTTGAGAAAAATGTCAGTGGTCAGTGGTCATGATGGTAGCCGCATAGTGCATCACTGCATCTGGGAATATTAATTGACCTGTACATGTCAATGTACATGTCTTTCCATGCTCTGATCTTTCTCTTCCTATATATATATATACTTGTGAGTAAATTATTTTTCTTTAAATTGTCAAAGGCTAGAAATGTATCAGATATCAATCCAAACTCATGGGTGGGAAGGGGACCAATATGATTTGAGTAATTGATGATTTTGACTTTGTGCCGAGAAGCTAGTTTCAGAGTATGTAGACTTCATGTTTAAGTTCAGTGTAGTTATTAGTTTAGTTTTTAATTATCTCTTGAACTATTTTTTACCTTTTACCTTGTGTTCCATGTATATTAATTTTCCCCTCTTGTACTGCACCCTAGCAAGTCAAATGTTCTGTCACAATCTCAACCATACAAAGTTGGGTGCTCATCGGCGACCTCCCCTTTCAGAACAAAGCGCAAAAGGCCAAACAGTAAATGGGTTTATGGTTCCGGAACAAAGTGCAAAAGGCCAGAGGTAAATCAACAGAAGTCATAGAATCATTATTGAGAACAGTAAATGGGTTTATGGGGACAGAAATACCTAAAATTTTAGCCTTAGTCCTTTGAACTGCCTTGGTTGCAATGAGCGTAGAGGGCTGTTTTGCAATTGGGTCTTGAGATCTACCATAAATCTAATCATCTTGAGTGAGAACTCCAAGGCTACCCTGACTGGTATTGATCTCTTCAGCTAGGATTAGTTTGGGCCACTTGCTTTTGTTCATCATGTAATTGCCCTCCAGTCCATGAACAGTGATCTGGTTGTTATCAGCAGGAACTTGGCTTTGCTTGTCATCCTTGAACTTAGTGTGGGTGGCACTGTTATCTTGCACATGTACTACAGATTACACTTGCACATGTCTTTCTTCTATTTAGCTATCAACTATTTGCTTGGACTATTATCTTGATGTGGTTTTCCTTTTTTTTGTTTAGTACTCGCCAAACATCAAAGAAATCAAGATCCTAGACAAGCTGTACTACCTGATGGACAGGATGAATGCACTTAAAAAACGAGGCTTTGCACTTGTTGTATCTATGTTTTCCCCTATTTAGGACGTTATTCTGTAATAACTTTATTCCAGAAATCTGTAAATTGTTATGTACAATCATCATGGAGTGTAAACAAGTGTAAACTGTTTCCTCTTAGCTGTGGAGCTATTATGTGGATGGCAATCTTTTAACTTTTGTGTTTATAGCTTGATTCCATTTGTTGACATTAGTGTTAACTCTTGTAAATAAAGAAAAAGCACTGCAGGCCCTGCTGGGCTAAGCGCTTGGCCTAGTGGGTGCTTGCGGGCCAACAGTTTGTAGGAAGCGAAGGCCCGCAAAGCCTACGAATCATTGTTGCGCAAGCAGCGGTAGCCTACAGACCTCTCCAGAGCAGCCCGCTTGCATCGTGATGTGTACCCTAGCTGTTTTTCTTTTTCTTTTTTCTTTCTGATGCGCCGGTGGGCTAATGTCCTCAGTTTTTTCTTCTAACACAACCTAAAATAGTCTAATGAAATCACATAATTCATTGGTGGCAATAAAATCTAACTGATGCAACATACTATTTTGTCGATGCATTATATCCTGATCTATCGCAACCACGAACTAGATTAAAGCAACAGTTTTTCATCATGGTTATAACCACGGACTACTGTAACGAATTGTTTTTGATGCAACAGACACATGAGCTATCGCAACGAACTATTTTCTGGATGCAACAAGCACATGAGCTATCGCAACAAAGGTTAAATTTTAGACAACGTTATTTCATTGTGGCCACAAGCATGCCTATTCGCAACCAACTAAATGTTCGTGGCAACAAACACACATCAAAGGCAACGAATGAGTTTCTGGATGCAACAGGCACATGAGCTGTTGCAACAAAGGTTATGTTGTAGACAACGTTCTTTCATCGTGGCCACAGGCATGCCTATTCGCAACCAAATAATTATTCGTGGCAAGAAACACACATCTATTGCAACACTAAATCGATACTATCGCAATGCACAATTAGTTGTGGCAACAGGTACCCATAAAGGCAACCACCATTTTCACCGTGGCATTAACACCAACCTGTTGCAACGACTGTTTCAACAGACGCAACCCACATTTTTGGTTGCCATAACATCTAGATATCGCAACCCATTAATACGTTGGTTACTATAAAACCAAATATTGCAACCAAATACGTGGTGTTGCAAAAAAAATTGGTGCTCTAAGGGTCAATTCCTAGTAGTGCATTCTGACGAAACAATAAGTTCTGAATGGTGTGATGAAGCTTGTCTTTTCCTCGTCTTCTCTTCGCACCCTGATTTGATGATACCCTGAGAACATGTCCAGGAGGGAGAGCATTTCGCTGTTTGCAGCGTCATCAACAACCTTGTCCACCCTTTCTAAAGGGAAATCGTCTTTCTTGCAAGCCTTGTTCAGATCTGTGAAGTCCACGCACATTCTCCACTTCCCATTCTTCTTCTTTACCGGGACAGTGTTAGCCAGCCACACTGGGTACATGACCTCCCTGATCACTTTGGATTCCTGAAGCCTTTGCACTTCGGCCTCCACTGCTTTGGCCTTTTCTTCAGACATTTTCCTAAGTTTCTGCTTCCTCGGAGTTATTTTCTCACCTGTGTCCAGGGCATGTTCAATGATATCCCTGTCGACACCTTGCAAATCTTTCGCTGACCAAGCAAAGACATCTTTATTCTTGTTCAGGAATTCGATGAGTTCTTTCTCTTCTTTAGGACTAAGATGGGCCCTATCACAACTGCTCTGTCTGGCATGTCATCTAAGTACACTTTCTTCGTTTCGCCATCAGCGCTTATCTCTATTTTCTCTTTGTCTCTTTTGGCCTCAACATACGGTTCTTTGTTTTCTTCGATGGAGTTCAAGTGGTGCACATTGCTTTGACCTGGTGTGTGGCCCTTCTCTATGTTTCTAGCCTCTTGCTGATCACCGAACACTGTGATGATTCCTTTCGGTGCTGGGATTTTCATACACAAAAACTGTTGCCTTATGACGGCATCGAACTTGTTAATGAACCCTCTGCCGAAAATTGCGAGGTAAGGATGATACATGTCGACCACGTCGAAAGTGAGAGTCTCGGTTCTGGTGTTGTCCAGATCTCCGAAGGATACTGGGAGAGGTATTTTTCTTGCTGGTTTGATTGGCTTTCCTCCGAAGCCCAGCAGTGGTATTCTGGTGGCTGTAGCATGTGTCGGCTCAAGTTCATTTTCTCGAAGGTTTTCATGAATAGAATATCTGCCGAACTTCCGTTGTCCACTAAGACTTTTCCGATCACCCATCCGGCGATATTCACCTGAATGACCATGGCATCATTGTGGTTAGTTGATTTCAACCTAAAGTCTTGTTCGGTGAATGTTATCGGCACCTTGGCCCATTCTGGTCGCGCCGCTGGACCGTCGTTGATGACTGTGTTCACGGATCTAAAGTAGTTGTTCCTTTGCCTTTTTGTTTCGAACTCCATGGCTGAGCCTCCAGTGATAGGCATGATAGTTCCGAAGGAAGGCAATGCTTTCGGATTGTGGCCTCTTGAACTTGACTCTAGCTTCGCTGAATTGTCTGGTGGTGGCAGTAGTATTTCCTGGATTGGTTGCGGCTGCTGGATGGTTTGAATTGCCTAAGACTCAGGAAAAAACTGTTGCGAAGGATGCCATGATGACTGTGCCTGTTGAAATTGCTGAATTGGGATTGGGCTTGGCTGAGGACCCATAAGCTGCGGTTGCCAGAAGTTTTGACGGAACTGATCCGGCATTGTGGAGGCAATGGACATCATGGTTTTCTCTTGTTGGATTCTTGCTACATTCTTTTTAGTTTCTGGGCAAGCTTCGGTGCTATGGCCCCTTCCATGGTATCTGCAGTAAAAGTATGGATCTCTTGGGTCATGATTTTGAACTTTCGGAGGTCCTCTTCCTCTTCCTCTTGATGAAAAACCCCCTCTTGTGCTTGGCCTATTGTCTTGGTTACACTGCGATGAAGGATTGTCCACGTTATTGATGTTTCGTGGGGTTTGGAATTGAGGTCTCCATCCTGTTCCTCTATTGCCTTGTCTTCCCTGGTTTTGTTCAGCTACTCTTTTGCGATAATCTTCATCAAACTTGATGTATTGTTCCAGTTGATCGAAAAGTTCTCCCATGCTTTGGGGTTCTTTTCTAGTCAAGTGCGAAGCTGTTGGTCCTGGAGTCAGACCTTTGATTAATGCTTGGATTGTTGTTTTGTCATCTGTTCCCGGAATTTGGGACTTTTGTTGCATGAATTTTCTTACGAAGCTCTGCAGTGGCTCCCTGTCTCTTTGCTTGCAACTGAAGAGATCCGATGGCTTTGCAAAAGTTTCATGAAACACTTGAAATGCCTGAATGAACTTTGTCTTGAGATCAATCCAGCTGCAGATTGAGTGTGGAGGTAGCAAGGAATACCAGTTGAGAACTGGACCTTCGCAAGCAATGATAAAAGATTTGGCCAGTGCAACATCATCTCCTCCTACTGAATTTACTACCGCTTCATAGCTCATAATGAACTATCTAGAGTTTCCATACCCATTGTACTTCGAGAGAGAGACTGGTTTGTACTTTGGGGGGCCATGGTGTTGTTTGCAACACAAGTGAAAGTGGCGATTCCGGATCTGCGAACTGCGAGATTCCATTGCCCATGAAGAAGTTCTCTCTCGGGGTTCTTTTGTGCTGACCAGAGCTTTGATGTGGTGAATCGCGCCAGAGTGAACTGTTTTCCTGTTCCTTCATTTCATCAATCTCCCTTTGCATTTTCTATAGTTGTTCTTTTGCTTGGTTGAGCTTCTCCAGTTTCTCTGAAGCTTTTCTTTTTGCTTCCAGCTGACTTGCGAATCTTTCCTTCTCTTTCTGAAGCATCAACACTTTCCTGTTTACTGCTTCCAGTTGTTTTTCCACGGCATCATCATCTTCCTCTTCAGCTTCTTCTTCGGTATATGTTTCCAAGGCATGTGCAGTCTTTTCCGCTCGTGCTTTCTGTAAGGCTTCGAGCTTTGCTTGTCTTTCTTGATCTGTGAGCTGTAGGGGTTCTATAGCAAGAGAGTTTCCATTGACTTGTTCCACGTGATGATCTTCCTGATCTGCATCAGCGGGTGTGTTCTTCTTGGATTTCTTCTGTGGAGACATTGAGGGTTCTCTTTTGGCTTAGACCACGGTGGGTGCCAATGTTGAGTATTCCGAAAATCGGATGGGATCCCCGAACACAAATAGAACGAGATTCACGAACAAGTATGCAAGAGGATTCAAGAACGAGGAGACAAGGAATCTCCTAAAGCCTGACTTCACCTCAAAAGTTGTGAACCCCTTTACATGTGCCCTCAGACCCTCTTTTATAGGTAGACGAAGGGACTTTTACATTCCGAGATTGCTCTTGGATCTAAAGAATATTCCAAATGTGAACATGTACATGAATGTCATTTACAATCCGTGATTCGCGGAGCTAATTTCATACATTTACAAGCTTGCCATCCTTTCACACCTCAAACCTGGACTTTTGGCGTCATGGCTTTGACTTAGTTCTCTTCTGGCGTGGCTTCCATTCATGAGACTTCCCACAGGCTAGAACTTCAGCTTCGGACACCCGAAATCATCTTCGAAGATTAGTTTCCTGAACCATGGTCATTCTCCGAAGCTTTGCCTCCCCCTGAAATGTCATGAAAATACCAAAAGTCGAATGCCCTTTAAAGCACATTGCTTCGGAAGATCATTAGAATGTCAAAGAGTCGACAAAACCTTGTCTCATGGACTTGAGTTTGCAGAAATTATTGCAGCGCCCTCAGAATTCACGAAACTGCGAGTATCTCCCCTTCATACACGGGTTCTTGAGAGCAAAGATACCTCCGAAGTTCCGAGGGTGATGATTTTAATCCAATTCCCCAACACAGCTACAACGCTTTCTAGAATATACCTCCCTCTAATTAAAGCACTTTGGTTATTTAGGACAATCCTATCAGCCAAAACTTTAGAAAATTTTAAAGCTGCAATTTGCTAAGCTGATAGGCCTAAAATTCTTCATGTCCCTAGCTTCACTAATCTTAGGGATGAGAGTCAGCATAGCAAAATTCAGCCTATGTAAATCTAGCTTACCCTCCTGGAAATCTCTGAATAAGCCTACCAGATCGTCGTTAACCGTACTCCAAAATTTTTGATAAAAAAGGAAAGGGATGCCATCCGGCCCAGGAGCCCCTTCAGCATAACAATCAAACACTACTTCTTTTATTTCTTCTTTCGTAAAAGGGGTTGTCAGCATATCATTCTCATCCTGAGTGAGTATGTCTTTAGGCCCCCAGAAGGAAGAATCAATCTTAATATTTTTTTCTCTTCTTTAGCAAAAAGGTCCTTATAGAACTCTCTGGCTATCTTAACCATCCCTCCCTGATCTTCTACTAGGCCCTTAGGGCCTTCTAGGCATGTGATAAGCTTCTTCCTACTTCGTTGGTTAGCAATTGCTTGGAAATAAGCCGTGTTTCTATCCCCCTCCAAAATATCCCTATCTCTAGACCTTCGTCTCGCTTTTATTTCCTCTAGGGACCAGATGGCATTAAGCTCATCCGCAATTACTTTTAACCTATCTAACTTCTGAGCAGAGAGTCCTCTCTGTTCAGCTTCTTCATCTAGGCTATTGTATTCTATGGCTAACTCTGATTTCCTTTTGTTCAAGGTAGCTATTTCATTTGCTGCCCAACCTCTGACCAATCTTCTAAAAGTTCTAATCCTAAATTGCCATCTATCTAGATTGGTGTTCTCATTACATGGAACACTCCAAGCTTTAATTTCCACCTCCTTAAAGGAAGCTTTTTCCATCCATCATTTTTCAAACCTAAATCTTTTCTTCCCGTAGCTCATGTTGCACCCATGATCAACTAATAAAGAATTGTGATCACTAGGTAACCTATTTGGAGCCTTTGTCCTAGCTAAAGAAAAAGTTGTTTCCCATTCAGTTGACACAAACACTCTATCAATTCTTGCCATCACTAGGTTTTCCTGGTTGTTGGTCCAAGTGTATTGCTTGTTAGTTAACTCCAACTCTATCAACCCCACTGGCTGATCCAACTATTGAAGGCATCCGCCTAGTTATGGTTAATTATACCATTACTCTTATCCCTGTTAAATCTAACTAGATTAAAGTACCCACCTAGAAATGTAGGGCCATTCCAGCTGGCCATACACTGGTGAAGTTCATCTAAGAAAGCTTGCTTTCCCTCTTCATAAGGGGACCCATAAACAACTATCAACTGCCAAGTATAACCAGTCTTAGCATCCATCATCATAACACTAATAAAAAAATTCTTTATATCTACTACCATCATAATAAACTTTTCCACATTGGCTCCTACTAAGATTCCTCCTGCAGAGCCTCTAGCAGGTAGGTTACACCAAGAAAAAGGTCTTACTACCAGTGAGGGATTTGAGAAACCCCCGGGTAAAACCCTCTTTTTTGTTTCTATGAGACCAACCCAGTCAGCATGATTGTCCTTAATTGAACTCTACCAAATTTTCCCATGCCTCTAATATTCCATAACAGACCTATCATTTATAGATCTTCTTATCTTTCTTTCTACCTACTACCCTTGCACCACCTTTTCCTGGTGGGTTGGGCTGTTTATCTACTTGATCATCTATCTACTCAGAGGTAGATGGGGCCCCATCATGTCCCCCATGATCTACATCACTTCTACTATTATTTTCCTTTTGGACTGAGTCTCCACTCAGGCTCTTGGAGCTAGCCTGCTCCCTGAGCTTTTCCTGATTTTTCATATAGCTGATATCCCTATTTTTTTTCTGCTGTAACCACTTTCTCTACAATTTCCTCACTAACTGGATTGCCATCCTTACCAACAATTTTAAGTATACTAGTAGTGCATAATAAATCAGATTCTGAAATTAAGGGGTGGGAAAGGTTATTGTTACCTTTTGGTGGATCCTGTTGCCATTTTCTCTTGATTTCTTGGGTTCTGGTCAGCATGGGCCTAAAATCAATAGCATTTCTTTCACTCCTTCTTGCTGCTTTGATAGGTCCCCATTGCTTGTCTTTGTTTTTCCTTGATGTTTCCTTGCCCTGCTCCTGTGTAGCTTTCTGCTTCTCCTCATCCTCCCATGGTCCTTATTGCTGGTCATTTGTTGCATCTTCTTTATCTTTATCTATCTTACTAAGCTCCATCTCTTCCACTGAATTGCCACCCTGCTCTTCATATGTCCATTCATCAGGTAAGTTCATCATCTCATTACCTCCATCTTCTTCATTTATAAGCACCTATGTATCTTCTGTATGTTCATCTAATTCCATTGCTTGTAGAAGGCTGATGCATTTTGGGATCCCCCTCAACAAGGTTTTCGTCTCGCCCCCCGATTCTCCTTTACTAGCTGAAGGTTGTTGCTTGATTGACGATGATTTATCTCCTTTACCATTGCCATCATCACTCTTTTCTGTTGAATTGCCATCCTTCTTCTCTCCCTTCTCTAACTCCTCCCCAAAAAGTCATCAACCTCTCCTCTTCACTGTCTCCTCCAACCTCATCCCCATTATCTTTTTTCTTCTGGATCCACTTGTTCCTGTTCAAAGTCTTCCACTTTGAAGTTGATCAGAAACAGCTGGTTGTTCATTTCAAGAACTCTTTTCACAGGTATCTTGCTAGGATCTTTGCAATTGATCTTAATCCTTATCACTTGCACCTAGGCTTCTGTCAATTTCCAAACAGGCTCAATTTCTCCATCCCAGACTTTTAAGGAAGCCATCACAACACCTTTGTTCAGGTAGAAGTATGAGGTACATCCCATGGCGACACTGTCCACCACCCTCTTGTGGGGAGGGAATTTCACCAGATATTTGTACTTTTCCATCTTCATCAAGTTCCAGCTCCACTCTTTGTCACAGCTTTCTCTCAGAATTTTTAGCACCCCTTCTTCATCCATTTCTCCTTCCTCAATTGTGAAAACTCCATAATTGTCGAAGCCTTTCCAGTGCCTGAATCTGTCCACTCCTGGTTCCACGTTAATGTGATAGAAACCTAAGCCCTTATTTGCACTCCCATAGTACTGCACCACGTTCTGATTCTTCTTCCACTCAGGGCAACCCTCCAATGTGTGATCCTTCTGATAGCAGATGAAACACACTTTTGGCTTACTGCAACCAGAACTGAAGTGCCCAGGTTCACCACACTTGAAGCAGACCACTTGAGGAAATCTGTCACTGACTTTCCCCAATTCCTCTCTGCTTTTCTTCTCATCCTCTTGCTTCTTTAGTTGTTCAGATTTGTCCTCCCCCAACTTCTTCTGGTACTGATTCCTGTGTGCGGTCTGCTGGTAGTTGAATCTCCCCTTTCCTCCCTAGCTCTGCCCTCTTGGCCTCAGGTGTCCGCCCCCAGGGCCTTGATTCATTGGCAATGGAGGTGGTGGGAAGGGAGGAGGGTGCCCCTGGTAGTATCCATATTGAGGTGACGCCATTGGTGGAGGTTGGTAGAATTAGGGTTGATGTGGGTATGGCGGTGGGTATCCTCCGCCGCCCCAATTTCCCCACTCTTCTTCAGGATTTCTCGGTCTTCTGCCCCCTCCGCACCCCTCCCCGCCATGGACTCCTTGACCACTTTAATGAAGCTCTTCTTCTCCCCTCCTCCCCAGATTTCCTTCGCAAAGCTCAGTTTCTGCGGTGATTTCCCCAAATTGTCATTGGATCCGATCGGGAAACAATCTGCCGGCTCAAACTTCTTGCTCTTCTAGAGATCACTGCAGATCCAGACCAGGTGGGCTTTGGGATCTATCTTTTGGCTAACCCTAAGTTTTGTGGCGGCTGGGAAAACCTTCTCACCCGGGAAGAACTAGAGCTGCCCAAAGCATTCCTCGATAGCACCCTCTTCTCCGTGTGGATCCTGGTTCCTGGGCTTCTCTGTGTTTCGTTCAGCCCAAGTCCGCCATGAATCAAAGCTTGCCACCTTCCTTCTTCTGGTGCTGAAGGACCGAACTGGCGACCAGAGAGGGGGTTGTGAATGGGAGCCGATAAAAATTATTCTCGAAGGAGATGACTACTCCAACAAGATGAACACGGCTAACCAAAACACGTCTCCGGCTCAACTACCCAAGTTGGCCAAGACCACGTAGCCACTTGAGTGCTACTGGTCATAGGAACCAACAACCACCTAAACCTACTCGAGAACGCAGCGGAACAAGCAACTCGAGCACCACTGATCTGCACCGGTCAGACCGGTCACACACCGGTCAGATCGGTACCTGCTGGAGCGTCCTGGCAAAACCTGAGAACTTTCACAGAAGGCTCCTACACCGGTTAGGCCGGTGTAGGTCGCCGGTCAGACCGGTCCAAGCCTGGAAATCCCAAATCCGCCAAACAGACCGACCGACCTCCAAAACTGACCAAACTCGAAACAGCAGCAACACGAGATAACAGGGAACAAACCAAGACGTTCACCCGAGGAAAACCCAACCAAGGGTCTGCATCGGTCAGACCTGTGAGAGGCATAGGTCAGACAGGTCAGGCCTGGGCTCTCGAGATGAACAGCTACCCTCAGGTCAACTCCTCCAAATCCAAACCCCGATATCGCGATTCGCTCCACGGATTTGCACAAGACTTTGGGCATAGCAGGAACACCTCATGGGCACTCCATAGCCAAGATTTGGTCCACCAAAACTTTCTAAATCAAGAGGAATCGAAGAAATCCCGCGAGAACACCTCTAACCCTAAAGCCAAGAAAACCCCAAAATCGAACCCCTTTACTCACGGATCTGGGAAGGGAATCAAAGGGAAAAGAACCACGAAGGGTTCATGCATACATCCCCCACCAAATCCCAAAGAGAAAGGTCTCAAAACCGCCACAAAAAATTCGCCAAGAAAAGGCTCCGAAAATCACCAAAATGGGAAAACGGGAGAGACACAATCAAGCCTTGAGGAACCATGAAGCTCTCAAGCTAGTCCTAGAAATTCCAAAGGAAAAATGGAAGAGAAAAATAGCAAAACAAAATGAGCTAGGATTCCAAGAGATGGCTGCCATCCTCTCACCACTTGGGTTATATGGAGGCTAGCCGAAATACGAAACTACCCCTATTACATTAAACTAAGATACACGCCCCCGAAGGGCCTTTTGGGAAACTTTGTCGTAGCACCATCGGACGGATGCCCGGCGACCGCAAACTTGCTTAGCCTCAACGCAAGCCTTGCGATCCCGACGTGTGTCCTCCGCTTCGAAGTCTCCGGACTGCGTCGTCGCACAACGGTTAGACCGGTCAGACCCACCGGTCAGACCGGCCTGATGCTGCTGCACCTCCGTCTTCGGTCTTGGCTTTGTGGATCAACCAAGGAACCCAGTGGTTTTCTAGTGAACCACTGGAAACCCCGCAAACTCGGTGTAGCCTCCGCAAATCACCACTCATGACTCGGCTCCCACGTAGTCCCGCCTCGACCTTGGTTTTGAGGCTCAACCAAGAAACCGTCCATAACTTCATCTTGCCGTTCTTGCCACCATGCGGCCCGCACTTGACCCCGTTGGCCACCGGGTCCCTCGAGCCAAGCCTACTTGTCTTCTCCACACCTGGAGGCCTACCCGGCAACGACCTTTCGCGCTTGCTCTTCACCTGCACCAACACCAGTCAAGCCCCAACTTGCACCTGCAATACTTAGCCAAGAGTCCGTCGACACAACGTTGTCAATCACTCATCACACCAAGAAGCGACCATCCACCGGTCCTCGAACCACACAGGTCCTCAATCTCCCCCTTGATGAGTGCATTGACAACACACACATTTGGTAACCAAAGAGAAAAGGAAAAGAAAAGAAACGACTAAAAAGAAACTCAAGCAAGCGATCTAAAGCCAAACAAAGGCAAAGAGCAAGATCACTTGAAAGAGGAAAAGACTCGGTCCCCTTAGGCAAGGGCAACGGCTCAACACAACCGAGTCAAAAACACGCTCAAGCAAAGAGCAACAAACCACCAAAGCAAAGCTCAAAACCACAAAGAGCTCCCTCTGCACACATGCAAGCTCCCCCTGAACCAATGCAACTCCCCCTGGACGAATGCATGCAAACCACTTCACAAAACAGAGCAGCTGCCTCAGCCTTGCTCTGACCGGTCAGACCGGTGGACAAGATCGTCCAGCACCTGACACCCACACCGGTCAGACCGGTGAGCAGAACTGGTCAGGCCGATGACCACCTGGGAATTGCCCAAGCTCAAAAATAGCTCAAAACAACTTGGAAACTTTCTAAATGCATGCAGCAAGCCGAAACATGCTCAAACTTCTCCCCCTTGTTGACAATGCATGAATCAAGTCATAATTAGGAAAAACTCAACCTAGAGCTTCTCAAATGGACAAAATTCAACATAGCATGCTACACATCCAAATGAGCAAGTTAGATACTCTATAGCTTCGTATGGACAAAAACTACAAGATCACCAAGTTTCACAACCATTGGGAAAAGCTAAGATAGAATTGACCATTTTTGCGAAAAAAATTACCCTCTCGTGAGCAAAGTCCTAAACATGAGCAACACATGTCAAAATGGCAAAGCCACACAAACTTCATGCTAGGATATCTATTCTAAGCATAAGACCATCATAAACACCCACAAGCATCTCATGTCATGTCAAAGTCACTGAGCCATATGCTTACTTCTAAATATGAGACTTCTCATTTGGTAAGCAACATGCTACGGTTTAGCACCCAAAAGCAAGTAAATTAAGCACATGTGACATGGGAGCACATTTTCCAAGCAATTTACATTTCATTTTCAGATTTGTATTTGGTACATGAAATGTCTTTGCGACAAAAAGGAACTTATGCCCCTCTACAAGATAAAGCATGGAGGCTAAACATTCATGATGGCAAATGAGCCTTTGGCTCCATATACTCAAAATAAGCTATCCAAGCACAATTTAAGCATAGAAATGCCACTAAAACATGTCATGATCATCTAAAGGCATTTACTCACAAGAGAGCATACATATGACTTTTTTTCAAAAAAACTATCAACCATGGATATAAATCAAGATCATCAAGAGCTAAGCCACACTAAGCCATATCATACCAAACTAGCTCACAAGATCATATATAGCACATCATGGTGAACTATGTATATAAGAGAAGCTTTTCCTACAAAATGCATATGATACAAAATGCATGCAACCTAACATACAAAGATGACTATACATCATGTTACACATGCAATGGAAAATGCAAGAAAGCATAAAAAGAAATCTATACATATACTACAAAGGAGCTCCCACACAACCAACTCAGGAAATCAAACACACGCCAAGCTCCCCCCGCAAACGAGTGAAAGTTGCTTGATCTAGGGGCTTGGTGAAAATATCGGCTAGCTGGTCATGTTTGGGTACATGGATCAAAGCAATTTTCCCTTTCTCAACATTGTCTCTCAGGAAATGATACCTCACTTCTATGTGCTTGGTTTTGGAATGGAGCACTGGGTTCTTTGCAACACTTATGGCACTTGAGCTATCACGTTGAAGTGGGACATGGGTATACTCCTCACCAAAGTCGCTCATGGTGTATGTGATCCAAAGGAGCTGAGAGCAACAACTAGCTACGACAACATATTCAGCTTCGGTAGTAGATTGAGCAACACTCGATTGTTTGCGGGAAGACCAAGACACCAAAGAAGAACCCAAGAACTGGCAAGTCCCAGAAGTGGACTTCCTATCCAACCGACACCTGGCAAAATCCGTGTCTGAAAAACCGTGAAGCTCCAAAGAAGAAGACGTGGAGTACCAAAGGCTGAAGTCGGGAGTATGTCGCAAATACCTGAATATGCGCTTGACTACTTGCCGATGCAAAGTCCTTGGAAACGCTTGAAAACGAGCGCACAGACATACCGAGAATTGGATGTCCGGCCTCATCGCTGTCAAGTACAGGAGTGACCCGATCATGCTTCGGTACTCCTTCTGGTCCACGTGCTCACGTTCCTCGTCCGCATCAAGAGCTGTAGTCGTACTCATAGGCGTCGCCATGGCCTCGGAGTCCTCCATCTTGAACTTCCTCACAATGTCCTTGGTGTACTTGGCTTGGTGTACAAATGTTCCTTCCTTCGATTGCTTGATCTGAAGCCTGAGGAAGAACTGCATCTCGCCCATCATGCTCATCTCAAATTCCCTGCTCATGTCTTCTGCAAACCTTGCAACCAAAGAGTTAGACGAGCCACCAAAGACAATATCATCCATGTACACCTGCACAATTAGGATCTCTTTTCCCTGCCTGAGGAGAAACAAAGTCTGATCTACCTTCGCCATCTCAAAACCTCTCTCAAACAGGAACCCTCTCAACCTACCATACCAAGCTCTAGGCGCCTACTTCAACCCATACAGTGCCTTCCTCAACTTGTACACCCTGTGCGGGTACTTCTCACTCTCAAACCCCGGTGGTTGCCTCACGAACACTTCTTCCTCCAAAACACCATTTAGGAAAGCACTCTTGACATCCATTTGGTACAATTTGAACCCTTTAGCCATGGCAAAGGCTACAAGGATCCTAATCGCCTCCAAACAGACTACGGGAGCAAAGGTCTCCTCGTAGTCTATCCCCTCTTTCTATGTGTACCCCTGAGCAACAAGTCTTGACTTGTTTCTCACCACTTCTCCTTTCTCTCCCTCTTTATTTTTCCACACCCATTTTGTCCCAATCGGCTTACACCCTGATGGAGGCTCCACTAACTCCCAAACTTGGTTTCTCTCAAAATTCTCCAACTCCTCATGCATCGAATTGACCCAATTGTGATCAGATAGCACATGTCCAATGTCTTTGGGCTCAAAAGTAGCAATAAAAGCAGCATGGGCAAAGTGAGAATCATTACGAGACCTCGACCGTGTAGTGCGTTCGTTGATGTTCTCGATGATCGTTGAAGCTGGATGATCCACTTGTACTCACCGGGGAGCTTCTCGCCTCGAAGCCACCTCCCCCTCAGCTAGAGCTTCCTCACGATCTCAGCACATCGTCGTAGGTGTGGGAGAAGGACCGTCCACGATCGTAGTCAAAGTAGTCTGTACATGCTCCGCCGCGGGCGCCACACCACCATCTTCATCATCTCCATGTTCATGCTCCTCCTCCTGAAAAATCTCCTCGCCAAGTTCCTTGTCACCTGCACACTCAAAAACAAGTTGACTACGTGGTTGTGTCTCATCGAAGGTAACCTCGCAAGTCTCCACGATTTGGTTAGTTTCAAGATTGAGCACTCGAAAGGCTCTAGAATGGATGCGTAACCAAAGAAAATGCCATTGATAGACCTAACCTCGAACTTGTCCAACTTCTTACCTTTCTTCAGGATAAAGGATTTGCACCCAAACACATGAAAGTGACACACCTTGGGGGTTCTACCGTGCATTAAGTCATAGCAAGTTTTCTTCTTATGCACCCTGAGGTAAATCCTGTTCGACACATAGCACGCGGTATTCACCGCCTCAGCCGAGAACCTTCTCGGAGTCCTATGCTCATCAAGCATCATTCGAGCCATTTCGCACAAGGTTCTGTTTTTCCTTTCAACCACGCCGTTCTGGGGAGGCGTATATGGACTAGAAAACTGGTGTTCAAGACCCAAGTCATGGCAAAAGGTTTCGAAACGAGAGTTTCTAAATTCCGAGCCATTGTCATTGCGGATCGCTCGTATGGCATCTCCGTGCCTCTCGTTTCTCAACCTCAAGACAAGATCTCGAACAAAACCAAACGTCTCCCCTTTCTCCTCCAAAAAGAAAACCCACGCATACCGAGAGTAGTCGTCCACCACAACCAGGATGTACCACTTCCCACCCACAGATCGCACACGAGTTGGGCCAACAAGGTCCATATGGAGAAGCTAGCATGGACGCTACGTCATCACATCGGTGAGGGGTGGATGGGAAGCAGCTACCATCTTAGCATGTCGACACGGCGCACAAACCAACTCTTTCTCAAACCTCAGTCGTGGCAATCCTCGGACCAAATTGAGTTTACTCAAGCGAGACAAAAGGTCAAAGCTTAAGTGACCCAACTTCCCACAACTCACTCGAAGAACCAGCCAAAAAGCAACGAGCCACACCAGAAGATTAAGAGAAATCTGCTCGGAAAACTTGACCCTCGGGAACGACCATGCAAACAAGGTCCCCTCGAGAATCCAAAATCCGAGAACCACCAGGCCGAAACAACACCACAAAACCCTCATCCAAAAGCTGGGAAACGGAAAGCAAATTGAATCCGAGCGATTGAACAAGAGCAACACGCCTGAGAATGACCTTATCACTTACCTTAATCTCACCTTCTGAAAGCACACGCCCTCGCCCATTGTCCCCAAAGGTGATGTATGTCTTGGACACCACCAGGACGAGACTTGAGAACCACCCCTTGTCTCCGGTCATATGCCTTGAGCAACCGGAGTCAATCAACCAAACGTTCCTCAAGTCTCCCACCTGAAATTTAAAAATGAGCACGTGAGTGAACAAACGACTCAGCACTAGGGTTAGTACCAAAAGAGTAAAACCAGTGCCGAGCGATTTGCTCCAAAGTGGGGTTAGCACACACCATATCATCACGCCTATCAAAGCTCTACCACCACGAAAACCACCACGGGAACCACCACTAGGGAACCACCACTGTCTCGCTAGAGGAGAACGAAAACAACGAAAGGAAGACCGTGGACCGTTCCTCCTCTCAAACTCAAAGCTATGACCCCTCCCACCATCGTATTGAGCACGATGCGGAGAACGTCTAGCAAACTGACCACCACCAGACTCACCATGCCAACCACCAGAACCACGACCAAAGGAACCAAACCGAGCATCCTCACGAGCACAGAAACCAAACTGTTGTCTGCGCATACCAGCACCGGCCTGACCGGTCACCCTGACCGGTCTGACCGGTGGTGCTCAGCCAGCAGCACCACCTGCCACCTTTCGATCCCCCCAAGCCAGAACCGTCCTCACAATCGCCTTGGCCCTGGGCATTTGCATACGAGGCTCAGGTACACCATTTGAAGGGTGGTACCTGTCCTTGTTAGCCCACTCCTTAGCCATTCTCTCCTCACGCTTCCTCTTGAAGCAAAACTCACCCTTGTGACCATCTCTCCCACAATAGTCACAATGAAACCGTATGAGCTTAGGTTTAGGCTTGGGTTAGGGCTGCTCACTTGGTTTCTCCTCACTCGGCTTCTCAACCGGTTTCTCCTCACTAGGCTTCTCACCCTCTTTCCCAAAGAACACATTCCCTAAGTTGCTCTTGAAATTTATGGGTTTTTGGAAATCATTTGTGGGGTGAGGAAATATGGGAGGATCTGGGGTTGTGTCAAGTTTGTTTCTTAGTACGTTGGGCTTAGGAGCATAGGCATTTTTGTGGAAGGTTTTTGGTGGAGCTTGGATATCACCAATTTTCTCTCCTCCCTCACCACTACACTCTCCTATCTTATCCGACCCAAGAGCTTGCCCATCATAGCGCTTGTATGCCTCTATCATCATCCTAAGCTGTGGTTCATGCCCCGACAACCAACCCATCATTTTCCTCAACTCATCATTCTCATCCTGCAAGCGATCAACATAATGTGCAAGTTCCAGATTCTTCAAAGAATGCAATTCACAAGTAGAGCAAGAAGTGGGAACATGTTCTTTCAACTTAGCCTCAAGAGAAACAGTGTAAGCATGCATCTCATCAATCTTTCCATGCAAAACAGGGCAAGAAGTACAAGCACCTAGCAAAGCAGGTCTAGACTTAAGCTCAGCCACTTTAGCCCTAAGCACATCTAGTTCCTCACACTTGGAGGCAAGCTTTTCCTTGAAAACATTAAGATCAGCTAGGAACACAGAGCAATCAGCACAATCAACCTCATCAGAAACAACAGGTGAAGCCTTAAGAGAATCAATCTCAAGCTTAGCATCTAAGTTCTGTGTTTCTAGCTCAGCCACTCTAGTCCTAGCATCCTCAAGCGAGGCCCTAAGATCTTTCCTCATCTTCTTAGCCACTCTAAGCATGTCATCACGATTATCAAGCAACTTGCCAAGCCGTTCATTCTCCTCGCGCAAGAAGGGAAGCTCGTCACGTACCTCATCCTCGGAGTCTGAGTCCGAGTCGCTCTGGTGACTCTTCTTGCTATTGGAGCTACGCGCCATGGTACAGAAGCCATCTCCAGTAAAGCAGTTCAGCCCACTCAAGTTCTTAGATGACTTCTTGTTCTTGCGCCGATCACCTTCGTCTTCACTGCTACTCGAGCTCGAGGAAGAGTAGGCTGAGCTGGAGTCGACGTCGCTCGCTCCGACCATCGCTCGGGCCTTGCCGCGGCCGTCCTTCTTCCTCGACCGTCGCTCGTCCTTGTGCTTGTGCTTCGGCTTGTGATCGCGCCTCGATCGGTACTTGCCATCCGTCTTCGACCGATGCTTGTAGCCATCCGTCTTCAACCGGTGCTTGTAGCCATCCTTGTTCTCCATCTTCTCGGGGCAGTCGGCGACGAAGTGTCCTGGCTTGCCGCACTGAAAGCATGTCATCGTGTTTCTCCTTGTGATCACCCGGTTCTCGTGCATCCTCTCGAACCGCCTGGTCAGTAGCGCCAGCTCGTCCTCTCCAAGCACGTTGAACTCCTCATCTGGCAAAGAGTACATCCTGGAGGATGGGTTAGCGTTAGACTTTGCACCTGAGCCACCGATGAGAGCGAGACTATGAGAATCAGTCAGGCTCTCAAGCTTGGCTGTCATACCACGGTCCACCTCAACCGACTTGAGCTTCGAGAATAGCTTGTTCACCGTCAGAGCGTCATACTTCACTGACTCTACAATGGCCTCGAACTTGCCATCCCAAACTGTACGATCCAGAGAGTGCAAGAGCTTAACAGCTCTGTCATGATCATCATACGGGAGCACGTCCACATTGGCCCTCATGTTGTTCACCACCACCGTGAACCGCTGGAACAAGGCATCAATGGACTCACCGGGGAGATGAGTGAAGTTCTCGTACTCTCTCCGGTAAGTCCCATACATCCGAGCCTGAACCTGAGCATTTCCAGCGTGAGCATCCTTCAACTGACGCCAAATCCTACAAGCTAAGTCCTCTGTATGAACCTGATTGAATTCGGACAGACACAGAGCACGAAACAAGTAGTCGACCGCCTTGCTGTTGGCGTCGTGCATGTCCCTCGATCCCGGAGCAAGGAAGTTAATCGGATGAACATAAGTTGTGTTCACCGTAACGTCCCAAAGGATCTGACCATTACCGCGGAGGAAAGCTGCCATCCGCCTCTGCCACATCTGGTAGTTTTTGCCATCGAAGTGTGGAGGACCCGAACCCCGTTCCTGGTACGCCATCCTTGGACCTTAGACTGGTTAGAATCCGAAGATCCGTAACCGGCTCTGATACCACTTGAAGGACCGAACTGGCGACCAGAGAGGGGGGAGTGAATGGGAGCCGATAAAAATTCTTCTCGAAGGAGATGGCTACTCCAACAAGACGAACACGGCTAACCAAAACACATCTCCGGCTCAACTACCCAAGTTGGCCAAGACCACGTAGCCGCTAGAGTGCTACTTGTCCTAGGAACCAACAACCACCTAAACCTACTCGAGAACGCAGCGGAACAAGCAACTCGATCACCACTGATCTGCACCGGTCAGACCGGTCACACACACCGGTCAGACCGGTACCTGCTGGAGCGTCCTGGCAAAACCTGAGAACTTCCACAGAAGGCTCCTACACTAGTCAGGCTGGTGTAGCTCGTCGGTCAGACCGGTCCAAGCCAGGAAATCCCAAATCCGCCAAACAGACCTGCCGACCTCCAAAACTGACCAAACTCGAAACAACAGCAACATGAGATAACAGGGAACTCACCAAGACGTTCACCCAAGCAAAACCCAACCAAGGGTCTGCACTGGTCAGACCGGTGAGAGGCACCGGTCAGACCGGTCAGGCCTGGGCTCTCGGGATGAACAGCTACCCGCGGGTCAACTCATCCAAATCCAAACCTCGATCTCCCGATTCGCTCCACGGATTTGCACAAGAATTTGGGGATAGTAGGAACACCCCATGGGCACTCCATAGCCAAGATTTGGTTCACCAAAACTTGCCAAATCAAGAGGAATCGAAGAAATCCCACCAAGAACACCTCTAACCCTAGAGCCAACAAAACCCCAAAATCGAGCCCCTTTACTCACGGATTTGGGAAGGGAATCAAAGGGAAAAGAACCACGAAGGGTTCATGCATACATCCCCCACCAAATCCCAAAGAGAAAGGTCTCAAAACCGCCACAAGAAATTTGCCAAGAAAAGGCTCCGAAAATCACCAAAAAGGGAAAACGGGAGAGACACAATCAAACCTTGAGGAACCACGCCGAATCATCTATACATACCATGAAGGTTCATACAAGGTCTAGCTTGCCTCCCAATCTTCCATCCCTCTCTCAAGATCTCACCATAAAGCTCTCAAGCTAGTCCTAGAAATTCCAAAGGAAAAATGGAAGAGGAAAATAGCAAAACTAAATGAGCTAGGGTTCCAAGAGCTGGCTGCCATCCTCTCACCACTTGGGTTATATGGAGGCTAGACGAAAGACGAAACTACCCTTATTACATTAAACTAAGATACATGCCCCCGAAGGGCCTTTTGGGAAACTTCGTCGTAGCACCATCGGACGGATGCCCGGCGACCGCTGACTTGCTTAGCCTCGACGCAAGCCTTGCGATCCCGATGCGTGTCCTCCGCTTTGAAGTCTCTGGACTGCGTCGTCACACACCGGTCAGACAGGTGTACCCCACTAGTCAGACCGGCCTGATGCTGCTGCACCTCCGTCTTCGGTCTCGGCTTTGTGGATCAACCAAAGAACCCAGTGGTTTTCTGGTGAACCACTGGAAACCCCGCAAACTCGGTGTAGCCTCCGCCAATCACCACTTATGACTCGGCTCCCACGTAGTCCCAGCTCGACCTTGGTTTTGAGGCTCAACCAAGAAACCGTCCATGACTTCATCTTGCCGTTCTTGCCACCATGCGACCCGCACTTGACCCCGCTGGCCACCAGGTCCCTCGAGCCAAGCCTACTTGTCTTCTCCACACCTAGAGGCCTACCCAGCAAGGACCTTTCGCACTTACTCTTCACCTGCACCAACACCAGTCAAGCCCCACCTGCAGCTGCAATACTTAGCCAAGAGTCAGTCCACACAATGTTGTCAATCACTCATCACACCAGGAAGCGACCATCCACCGGTCCTCGAACCACACAGGTCCTCAGGTGCCTCCACGTATCTCCACCCCTCTCCAGGCCTAGCCGCAGCCTTCGACGTGGGCCGGAGGGAGGCGGTGTGCCCGCTTCCCTGATCGGGCTTGAAGCTGTCCACGCGCGCCTCACCCGCGCCGTCGCGGCAGTCGGTGGCGACGCCGCTGTGGGCGGGGTCAAGAGGAGACATGTCGGTTGAGCTATCATCTCCATTTCTTCAAATCCTGAAGAACTAACTAGTGCATTGCTTTCCCCTTATCTTCTTCCTCGGGAACTCTGAAACCATGTCTCAAGGTACTCAAAATCGAGTTTTTCCCCAATCTATTTTGCTAGGGCTTATCTCTAAGTTCCCCATGGTCAAATCATCCACATTTATGCCCTAGGTACTACTCCTTTCACTGGAATCAAGTACGCATGGTTAGTCAGATGGATTCATGGCCTAGGGTTTCCCAGCTGAAACTGGAAGTTCTAGTTTTCAGAAACTGGAAGTTCCAGTTTGGGCAGAGACACCCTGTTTCATGTTTGATCTCTGTGATGATCATGTTTTTAGCTAGAGGAGTGGAATGGTTTATCTATCAGAGGATTATTTCTAAGCTGAATGCACCCAGTTGTCATAGATCGTCGAAGGGGAGGTAGAGACAGTGTTTTTCAGAGAAAGAACAAAGGAAAAGGAAATCCAAACAATAAGCAAGCTGCACAACCTAGGAGATCTCAAAGGGCTACTGTCACAAAGGAGCTATCCGGAGGCACTATTCGCATTGAAGAACTAGAAAGTGGGGAAATAAAGACTTCTAGTGGCGATGAAGAGACCGAGGATGACACTTATGTGCAGCCACCTCGTGAGAGCTTAAAGAGAAAGGGAGAGGCCATTAGGACCAGCAGTCATGGGGATAGTCAAAGCAATGACAGTGGATATAATAGAGAATAAGAAGATGATTGTATTGTCACACCTACATCTCATTCACCATCTTCTCAATCTATCATTCGAGATGCAAGGATGAGACCACCTCAGGAATCTATTCGTAAAGTAAATTATAAGGCTGCAAGGATAACTGAGAAAGCAAGAGAGGAAAGAGCAAAGAATCCTTAGAAAATTGGAAGAGGAAATGTGGACTATAGATTTTACACAGATTTTCACCAAAACTTTTATGAGAGTGCCATTCTTTCCAAAGATGTCCCTATTGCTCGCTCTCAATACATTGATTGGTCTCATTTAGAAAATTTGGGAGATCCCGTGATAAATGAAGTAACAGAGGCTTGCACATCTCATGGGTTTTGAGCGTAGTTGGAACAATGAGATTATTGCTCAATTCTATGCCACTTGCTACTTTTGTGTGAGGGAAGGTGTAAAGAGGGTATATTGGATGATAGAGGCAAATTGGTATGGTGTCTCCATAACAAATTTTGCGAGTTGCCTCGGCTTTGGTAGAGATGATCTAGACTTGGTGAGGCTTCATGTGAACAAATTACTCTCCAAAAAGCAAGTAGCTTTTATGTATCTCACACCTAATCCAGTCAACTATGGTGAGAATCATGGTATGGTACCATGCTATGGCTATTTGAACCAGATGTTTACAAAGACGATTGCACCAAGAGAAAGTGATGCAAGCAAGATTACATTCTATGCCAAAAATTTGCTTGAAGCCATGTCTCCTACATCAGTCCATTTTAGTGTGATTGACTATATTTGGGAGGAGATAAAGGACATTGCTATCCACAAAAGTGTTGTGGATTTGCTCCCTATCTTATGCATATGATTGAAGGTGTGACTAATCTTCGATATGTATGTGATTTTACTCAAAAGCTGTATCATTTGAAAAATGACATTGAGGGGCCAACACTTGAGCAGTTTTTCAATCGTCCCGAAGATGTTCCTAGTCCATCTATTGAGCTGAAGGTACCTTTTATTGCTGCTGCACCTTCTAGGATAGCAAGGGCAGCAAGGACAACATCTACACTTGGTGATGCTAGTGGGTCTCAAGCAAGTTATAAGCCTCCCTCTCCACTTTGAAAGATGTTCAACTTCTTTAGAGGCATGTGCAACTCTATGAACACCAAAATACATAAGGAGAGACAAAAGAGAAAGAAAGACCCCATTTGGTGCAAGAAAATGCAGGAACTCAACATGCCAAACAACCCTCCCTCTCCTATTGGTTCGGATGGTCAAGAAAGTGAGCCTGAGATGATTGAATAACAGTGGGTAAATGCTCAGACAACAGATTATTGGGGAAGAACTTTTGGATACTATAATCCCACTTTTGGTGGAATGCCACAACATCCTCCTTCTAGTGGCCCGAATGGAAATAATGAAGATGAAGAGCCTCATGTTGATCCCTCTGGTGACAAGAAGCTGCAAAAGAAACCCCAAGATCCTTTATGGTGATGGATGACAAAGGGGGAGAAGAAATGCAAGATTAAAGCTTCAATCCAGTTGTTGACGGCAAAACTGGAGGTTCCAGTTTTCCAGAACTGATAGTTCCAGTTTCTGGCTGTTGGATGCAACAAGCCTATGTAAACTCTATCTTAGCTCTTGTGGACTTGAGAACTTATGTAATGTGTGCTACTATGTGTGTTGAACCTGTTTATGCTTTATTAGACACCATTGCATGCTAGTGTGAAATTTATTGAGTGATGATTGATTTAGGTTGTGCTGTCAGGCAGAAAACAGGTAGTTCCGGTTTTCTGCAACTAGAAGTTCCAGTTTTAGGCTTGACACACAACACTTTCTCTCATTTTATTTGGTTTTTGGTTTATCTGGTGCATGCATCACATGTTATCTATTCACACACTTGTTTAGCACCTCACAGATGCTGAGATTTAGGGGGAGCTCCATGATTGTCTTGAATATGTGCAAATTGGCTTTTTAGGCTGAAATGATGAATTGCATTCAATGCACACACTGAGGGGGAGCTGCTTCTAAATCTCAATTCTCCAAACCTTTATTGCTATATCTTTTGTAAGCTTTAATCAAGGTTGTCATCAATCACCAAAAAGGGGGAGATTGTAAGTGCAATTAAGCCCTAAGTGGGTTTTGGTGAGTTGAATGACAACTAGATTAAAGGTCTAATAATCTTGTTAAGCATGTGAGCATGTGTAAACTCATTGATGAATAATCTTTATGTGAAAGATTATATTGATGGCTCTTATAGTGAAGATAACAAGTGTGATCCATGACATGGTACATGGAAAGTAAGCAAGCATGTTAAAGATGAATGTCATGACGAGAAATATGTATATTCCCATGAAGAATATATGTTACACACAACAATAACAAGCAAATAAAAATGAAGAAAGAGGCATGATTGTATTGGGATTCTTTGGTTGACCTCTAAATGAAAAGAGAAGTGTGCTATGAACAAATGGGGTATTTGAGTTGAAAGAAGATTTGATCACAAGTGGATTTCATTCTTGATTACTACTAAGAAGATAGTCATTTCTACAAGAGGATTTTGCAAGACTTCAAGAAGAACTTTGTGAAAGGTCATGTGCCTATCTCCAAGATGATGGACCTACAAATGGAAGCTTGCAGATCACGGATATTCTTTATCAATCAAGAACAAGGATTTGAGTAGTATCTCAAAAGGGAATTCAAGTTCATGATGCAAAGCTTAACTCAACATGGCAATGGTAAGTGAAGAAGAAATCAAGATGACTAGAACGAGGGACCAAGCAAAAGCTATGGATAGCGACCATGAGCGAGTTGCTAAAGTGAAGTTGCTAGTATCAAGGATTTCGAAGAATCATATCCAAGCTCTACCGAGGGAAGTAATGAAATGCATCTATTTGTTAAGGTTGATAAAAATGAGTGAATTGTGAGCTAAAATTGGATTTCTTTCATATGCGTTGAAGATTGATCCAAGTCACTACCTCAAGGTTGAAGTGCTCAAACCAAAGAGACAAAGTTGGATGCAGCTCTCAAGTTGATACATTTGTCAAGTATCGCAACTAATGATGATGAAGCTCAAGTGGATGAATATTGTATTTATATTTAATTTTGAGTATAGGTTTGCTGTACTATCAAGAGGGATGCATCACATGGTCATTTGACAAAGTCTCTGTGCTCAAGTATCCTATGTGAGCTGAGAGACACAAAAGCCACACGTACACACTCTAACATGATAGACGGTGGCAAAACCGAAAGCTCCAGTTTTGGGAAACTGGAGGTTCCAGTTTTGGGCATCAGTGTCTCTAACGACTAGTTGGTTTGAAAAAACAGGAGGTTCTGGTTTTTGGAAACCGGTAGTTCCGGTTCTGCTCTGACTTGTCTAACGGCCGGCTAGTTTTGAGGGGTGGTGTATTTATACCCCACACCCTCCGCTTTAGCTGGCTACTGCTTCTACAGTTGCTAGAGTGCTTCCTGCCCATTCTAAGATAAGCTAAAGCCAAGATAGCTCTCCCAACCCCTCTTTGTGAGGTTGTGTGATCTTTGATAGATCTAGTGAGTTGGGTAGTAGAGAGTAGCCATTTGTGAGCACAAAAAGAGCACTCATTCGCTTAAGCACTGGTTTGCTTCGTCAAGTTTCAAGTGAAGCATTTGTTACTCTTGGAATTTTGTTCCTAGACGGCTAGAGGTGACTTGGAAGCTTCCAATCTTCGTGTGGCAGCTCCAAGGAGTTTGTATTGCCCAAATTGTGCTAGTGGAACCCTCTACCTATTGCATTGGTGATAGGTAAGAGAGAGGATTGGACTGAAAGAGATCCCATTGCCTTTGCGGCTTACCTCAACGACGTGGATGTAGGCCAGCCTTGGTGGCAAGCTGAACCATGAGATAAATTGTGTGTCTCTTGTGCTTTTACTTCATATATACATCTTCCCCTTGCTTGCTTGTTCATTGCCTTGCACTTGCATTCATTGTTATTATTGTGATTTTGGTTGATCTACTCGGGTGTTCTTGTTTGAGAAGTGCAGGAACTTTGTGAGCCTACTGAGGAACACCCACTGAGCATCTACACCAAGTTTTATTTGATGTCAAGCTCAGTTGCATCACATAAGGTTTGGGGAGCTTTCTCTGTCTGAGCCATTCCAGTTTTGGGAAACTAGCAGTTCCAGTTTTGGGAAACAGGTCGTTTTAGTTGCTGACATAGTTCCTTTTATTCCGCTGTGCTTGTACTTGTGCTTGTGTTTGGGCTTACCCTTTTAAGTTTTAGAAGAGTCCGTAGATTTGTTTGGAGATTCCATAACTTACGGAATCTTCGGAACATTCTTTGTAACCTTTGAAAGTCGATAATAAATTTGTTTTAAGAAGCGATTTTTAGGGTCCGCCTATTCACCCCCTGCTGGGCGACATCAAGATCCTTTCACACTCTAGTATGAACCGTCCGCGAACTTTGTGCACCAAAAACCAACTGACCAAATGCATCAAACAAAGAGCTCCGAAGAACGAACCACGAACTCGAAGAACAGCTGACAGAAATCCCTCCTCGCGGACCATCTGCGGTGAGCCTGCGGACCATCCGCCAGGCATGAGAGCAGCAGCCCGAGCCCGACCCTTTGGAGGTCAACACCTCCTTCCCTTCACCTTATCTCTCAAATCAACCAAAGGCTTGCTACCAAATCATAGGGGAAGATGAAGCATCTCTAGGAGGTGCTATCCCTACAAAATTGTAGCCTCAAACCCACTGAGACGAGAGGGATTGAGATTCTACCGAGCTCAAACAAAAACCTAGGGTTCCAACTGAAGTCCGTGAATCAGAGGCCAAATTCGGCGTTTGAGGAGTCCAGATCAAGCACAAAGATGCACAAGACATCTATCCATGATCTCCTCAAAGAAAACTGAACACAAACTCCTCAGAATTGATGAAACAAGCCACGCACAAAAATCCCATGAAATAGCTCGAAAAAGACAATCACTCGAGCCAAGAGAAGGAAATCGACGTAACCATGAATGCTTCCATACAACCAGAGGTCAGTTTCTCTACAAAATCATGAAGAAAATCTAGCCTAGAGAGCAAAGGAATTAAGAAGCAATCTGGAGGAAATGTCACCAATCCAAGGGAGGCAAACCCCAACGAATCAGAGGGCGACACGTGGATGTCACATGGATTGAAGGGGCCACGGTGTCACACCCTGAAATTTCCAATTTCAGGATGTGAATAGAAAGAATAATTAAAACAACAATTTTCTCATAATTTTAAAATTTTTCTCAACCTTTATTTTCTTTACAGGAAATATAGTATAAGAAAAAAAATCATTATTTGTTTTTTGAAGATAAATAAATTAATTGTAGAAGTTAATTGTTGCATACATGCTGCTGCATTATTTTGGTTGTTTCGAATTCAAATTCAAACTTGAATTCAATTGGTTGAATTTCAAAAAAATAGCAAACCTTTTTCTTTATCCCTTCCTTCTTCTTTTCTCTTTTGGCCCATCAAGCCTTTCAGCCAGAACCCGAAAGTTGCTGCTACTCCACCACTCAATCCGCGCAGCAGCCGTTTTTAGCCCAGCCAGCTTCGCAACCCAGCTAGCTTCGCAGCCCAACAAATAGAAGTTCAGTTCTCCACCCCGGATTCCCCCTCTCCCTACGCGCGCTCCTCAGCTCAGCAAGCCGCAGCCCAGCTCGGCCCAACCGCAAGCCCGACCCACCTCCGTCCGGCCCATCCACGCGCCCGCGCGGAGCCCATCTGGGCCCAGTCGCTGGCCGTCCATGGCGGACACGGCCAGGACGCCGCCGCCGCTGTCCTTGGCTTCCGCGCCAAGCCAAACCCGCGCCCTTGGCCCTATAAAGCCGGTCGCCCGTGCCTGTGCGCCCTAGCCGCCGCCTTTCGCCCCTGCTCTACCTCGCCCTCGCCCCCTGCGCGCCGCCACCGTCGCCGCTTGACATCGCCGCAAGCCACCGCCGCCGGCCCCTTCTCGAATCAGCGTAAGGAAGCACCAATGGGCGATGCCGCGACCACCATGAGCACCGCAATGCCGAGCTGCTCATCCTCCGCTCCCTCCCGTCACCGGAAGTCCACGGAAGCACCGTCCGTACATGGAGGACCGAGCCGCACCGCCAACGCCATCCTCTCCAATTCCAGCCGCCCCTCCACGTCCATGCCATCGGTGATCATTCATACGAGCTTC
Organism: Cenchrus fungigraminus; assembly: GCA_036936925.1. NCBI lineage: Eukaryota > Viridiplantae > Streptophyta > Magnoliopsida > Poales > Poaceae > Cenchrus > Cenchrus fungigraminus. The sequence continues at coordinate 76,224,356 of CM072768.1, read as the reverse complement.
CCTCGATCTCCTCTTCCTTTTCCAAGCTTCACCCAAGCCCCTAGACCCCCGGGCCACCATCGATTTGAAGGAACCAGCAGCCTCCCTGTCCGCCGTCGCTGTCGGCCTGAGGAAGAAGAAGGAGTTGCTTCTTTTGCGATTAGGCCCCTGGGGAATCCTGTATTGTTTAGCTTATTTCTTGTGTCTTGTAGCTTTTGTAGAAAACCCCCTGAACAAATTAGATTCTCAAGATCCAATCCAACCTATGCCTTTTTTCAGATCTAACCCTGATCTTAGATCTATTCGCGGACACTATTCAATGTATCTTGCAGATCTTGTTTGCTAGCCCCTGATATCCTTGCAAAATCTCACATAGGTCCTTTTCATCTTGTTCATCTCATAGGATCCATGTTTTAGATCCGTTTTAATCCGTTCAAGTTGTGTTAGGTTCATAATAATGCAAAGCACACGTTAGCAGTGATGTTTTCACCATGTATGATTTCTGAAAATAAATTTAATATTAATTTTGTTAATATCTATTAAGCATGCCTTTTCTAAATAAAAGATACAAAGTGCTATACACCGTTTTTTTATATAATCAATATTGATTTGATTAATGATTACTTCACATGCTTTTGTATATAAAATCTAATTAGATCTTTACTTCGGTTTTTCATAAATCAAATGTTAATTTGCTTAATAATTAATTAACTTTTCTAATTAAAAGTTGATTATGCTTTTACATCGGCTTTTATAAACAAATGCTAATTTGATTAATACCAATGTAATGATGTTTTTTAATAATAACATGATCCACTCGAATCATAAATTACGTTTAGTTGATTCATATAGTTTATCTTTTCTAAGTTAAATGTTTAATTGGTATGATTTATACTTGAACTTTTATAAATAAAACTTGACTAGGTTATATACCTCAGATTTTGCAAATAAAATTTAATTTGCCTTAATTCTAACTTAGGGTATTTTCTTTATGAAATATCCTTTACATATTTTTGCTAATTAATAGTTTTGTTCTCTCATATATGCAAATCGTTCGTTAGACGTTCTCTGTCAGCTCAATCTCAGTATCTCCTTTCGATCAAATCTATCTGAAGCTCTAAACCTTTCTAGTATTAGCTCAAGCTCAAACTGTGTGCATCTAGTCAGACCTTTCCCTTCCAAGCACGGTTTGTGTGCTTTAGTGATCCGTAGAATCGAGTCTATCCTTTAGTGCGTTCTTTTAAAGCTTTTCTTTTGAGTGGTGCATTGTTCTTAGTTGCTTGTTTGTTTGCTTTGTGTATGCTTGTGCCCAATGATTGATGCGCTTAGAGTGAACTTTGTCCGAGAAGCTTTGAAGAGCAAGAGGTTGAAGATTCTGAGCAACTCTGGTTAAAGGCAAGTGTGTCCTTGTTCTTTTGTCCTAATAACTATATTTAATCACTTTGCATATGCTTTGCATTAATATTGATGGGTCCTATTAAGGTTTGCCTAGTATTTATTATCATTCCTTGTCAACCTGGGTTTTACCTTTCTGTTGGGTAGCTCTTGCTTAGCTGCTATACTTTTGGTTATGTTGGTTTAATGAACAATAATTGTGAACTTGCTTTACCTCTATGCTATATATCTCTGGTTAATACAAGATCACAATGTTTAATCGGAACATGGAGAACCACCCAGGAAAACAGTGCAACCACAAGACATATGGCTCTGTCTTGGCCAATTAATTAGAGGACTCTAGTGTTGGACTGGTGATTAGGGGGGCATGACTCGTGGAACCTCGTGCACTGGAACACACTAGGGAAGTCTTTGTAAAGGCCTCGTAGCGTCCCTATGCTATCACACCTCGGTAGTGTGGTTTGAAGCCTAGCTAGCATCACATGGTTGGGTCCAAAGTTCTTCGGGACTTTTACGCGACTTGTGGTGAAAGTGTACAACCTCTGCAGAGTGTAAAACTAATCCATTAGCCGTGCTCATGGTCAAGAGCGGCCTGGACCCTCACATGATTAATTGAAATTGAAGATGGACTTAAATAGTGACCTCTGGTTATGTTAGCCATATGCTTATGGCGTACCTCTTACCTTTATGCTTAATTTGTGGGACGGGATATACTTATACTTTATTAGTTATCAGGTGCTAATAAAATTTGACCAACTAAAATTGCTTAATGCAGTCAGCCTTTCCTTATTTAAGCCTTTGCATTCATGTTTTCCCACACTTGCTGAGTACGACAAGTGCTCACCCTTGCTATAAACAATGTTGCTCAGAAAGAGGAACCTGCTATGAAGTTGTTGTGAAGATGTTGCTGGTGCTAGGCGTACGCAACCCCCAGTCGATTGCTTGTGGAGTTTGGTGCCTTCGTTTCTAGGATTTAGCGTAATACTCTGATAATCTCCCTTTTCCTTAGTAATACTGTTTCTGCATTCACTTATATGTCACTATATGTATGAAAATAGATCCTGGCATACATATAGTTATGCACTTGGTTTTCTTTGGAAAAACACGTGTGACAGAGTGGTATCAGAGCTGTATCAACTATAGGACGTAAGCCTAGATAGCAACGGTCGTTCCTTAAGGTTTACTATGATCTCAAATTCATTACTACCTCTCCTTTGAGATTTGTGATGAATATTATCATTCCTTGATCAATCTCTTCTCTCCCATTCATTTTCTTTTCATTTGCACATCTTGTTTTGCAAATGTTAAAGCACTAATCCTTGTTTATATACTCCCCTAGATCTTATGTTGATCTTGATCTTTCTATCCATCCCCACTTGTTCCATGCAATGCATCTCCTTGATATCTTGCTTGCCTATCTACTTTGAACCTAGCTGTCAATTCCTATCCGCATATCTTCCTCATTGAACTTCTCCTTCTTTATGTAATGCTACTTTGGATTCCCATTGAGTTTTTATTCCAAAGTGTCGTTCTACTTCAAAAATTCTTAGATGATCCATGCCACGTATCCTAAAGCTTACCCGAGTCATCTGAAGAATGAAGCTACCAAGTTCATCGCCCAAAGTCAAGCCTCGTTGACCAATGATGCTATGCCCATGTTTAGGAGGATACCCTATGACTATTAACAACGAGTAGTCTTGAAGGACCGGAAAGGCGAACCAGAGAGGGAGGGAGTGAATGGGAGCCGATAAAAATTCTTCTCGATGGAGATGGGAACTCCAACAAGACGAACACAGCTTCCAAAACTCGTCTCCGACTCAACTACCCAAGTTGGCTAAGACCGCGCAACCACTGGAGTGCTACTGGTCCTAGGAACCAACAACCACCGAAGCTAACCCGAGAACGCAGCGGAAAAACCAACTCGAGCAGCTACTGGACTGCACCGGTCAGACCGGTGAGCAGCACCGGTCAGACCGGTCCCTGCTGGAGCGAACTGGCAGAACCTGAGAACTTCCACAGAAGGGCCCTACACCGGTCAGGTCGGTGTAGCTCGCCGGTCAGACCGGTCCAAGCCAGGAAATCCCAAATCCACCAAACAGACCTACCGAGCTCCAAAACTGACCAAACTCGAAACAACAGCAACACAAGACAACGTGGAACTCACCAAGACGTTCACCCCAGGCAAATCCCACAAAGCCTCTGCACCGGTCAGACCGGTGAGCAGCACCGGTCAGACCGGTGAGGCTGGGCAGCTCGGGATGAACAACGCCCGCGGGTCAACACCCCCAAATCCAACTCCCAATCTCCCGAATCGCTCCACGGATTTGCACAAGACTTTGGGGATAGTAGGAACACCTCATGGGCACTCCATAGCCAAGATTTGGTCCACCAAAACTTGCTAAATTGAGAGGAATCGAAGAAATCCCACCTAGAACGCCTCTAACCCTAGAGCCAAGAAAACCCCAAAATCGAGCCTCTTTGCTCACGGATTTGGGAGGGGAATCAAAGGGAAAAGAACCATGAAGGGTTCAAGCATACATCCCCCACCAAATCCCATAGAGAAAGGCCTTGAAACCGCCACAAGAAATTTGCCAAGAAAGGGCTCCGAAAATGACCAAAAAGGAGAAACGGGAAAGACACATCCAAGCCTTGAGGAACCACGCCGAATCATCTATACATACCAAAGAGGTTCATACAAGGTCTAGCTTGCTGCCGGATCATCCTTCCCTGTCACAAGATCTCACCATGAAGCTCTCAAGCTATTCCTAGAAATTCCAAAGGAAAAAGGAAGAGGAAAATAGCAAAATAAAATGAGCTAGGGTTCCAAGAGATGGCTGCCATCCTCTCACCACTTGGGTTATATGGAGGCTAGCCAAAAGACTAAATTACCCCTAAGGCCTAATACTAGGATACACACCCCCGAGGGGCACTTTGGGAATCTTTGTCTTCGCACCATCGGACGGATGCCCGGCGACCACAAACTTGCTTAGCCTCGACGCAAGCCTTGCGATCCTGACACGTGTCCTCCGCTTCGTAGTCTCCAGACTACGTCGTCGCACACCGGTCAGACCGGTGCTCCACACCGGTCAGACCGGTGCTTCTCACCGGTCAGACCGGTACCCACCGGTCAGTCCGGTCCGATGCTGCTGCACCTCCGTCTTCGGTCTTCGGTCTTGGCTTTGTGGATCAACCAAGGAACCCAGTGGTTTTCTGGTGAACCACCGTAAACCCCGCGAACTCGGTGTAGCCTCCGCCAATCACCACTCATGACTCGGCTCCCACGAAGTCCCGGCTCGACCTTGGTTTTGAGGCTCAACCAAGAAACCGTTCATGACTTCATCTCGCTGTTCTTGCCACCATGCGGCCCGCACTTGACTCCGCTGGCCACCGGGTCCCTCGAGTCAAGCCTACTTGTCTTCTCCACACCTGGAGGCCTCACCAGCAATGACCTTTCGCGCTTGTTCTTCACCTGCACCAACACCAGTCAAGCCACAACCTGCACCTGCAATACTTAGCCAAGAATCAGTTCACACCACGTTGTCAATCACTCATCACACTTGGAAGCCACCTACCACCGGTCCTCGAACCACACAGGCTCTTAGTATCATTCCTTTGTCTGTGTCTTGATTGGTGGAGTTCAGTGCTTGCATGATGATGCTTGGTTTTATGACATTGCTTGTGGTTGGTTCTTTATAGTGATTGTTGGTGTATTGTGGGTCTTCTACCTACAATGACATCTGTTGCCTAGTTGGGTTTTTCTTTTGTGCCTCCCACATCCTTGTTACCTCTCTCTACTTGATCAAGTGAAAGACTTCAGAAGAAGAAATTGAAGCCCGCAGCAATGCCAACAAGCAAATGCTACTACCGCCTTCGCCATTTAGAAGTGAGCAAGTTGAAGAAAAGAAGACCTCACTCTACTTTCTTTCCCACCTTGTGCTTGCTATAATCCCATCTAGCTCACTCTGATGAAGACCCTAATGACCAAGACAAGATGAGGAATAAAGATTTCACACCGATCGACAAAAGAGGATGACCGCCTACCTACCTCAATCGAAATGTTCTTGTTTATCTCCCTCCACCTTGTTTCTTCTTTCTTCGAATCTCGGGACGAGATTCCGTTTAAAGGGGGTAGATTTGTCACACCCTGAAATTTCCAATTTCAGGATGTGAATAGAAAGAATAATTAAAACAACAATTTTCTCATAATTTTAAAATTTTTCTCAACCTTTATTTTCTTTACAGGAAATATAGTATAAGAAAAAAATTATTATTTGTTTTCCAAGATAAATAAATTAATTGTAGGAGTTAATAGTAGCATACATGCTGCAGCATTATTTTGGTTGTTTTGAATTCAAATTCAAACTTGAATTCAATTGGTTGCCTTTCAAAAAAATAGCAAACCTTTTTCTTTATTTCTCTCTCCTTCTTTTCTCTTTTGGCCAATCAAGCCTTTCAGCTAGAACACGAAAGTCCGCTGCCGCTCCCTATACTCCACCACTCAATCCGCGCAGCAGCTACTTTCAGCCCAGCCAGCTTCGTAGCCCAGCTAGCTTCGCAGCCCAGCAAACAGAAGTTTAGTTCTCCACCCCGGATTCCCCCTCTCCCTACGCGCGCTCCTCAACTCAGCAAGCCACAGCCCAGCTCGGCCCAACCGCAAGCCCGACCCACCTCTGTCTGGCCCGACCACGTGCCCGCGCAAAGCCCATCTGGGCCCAGTCGCTGGCCGGCCATGGCGGGCACAGCCAGGACACCGCTGCCGCCATCCTTGGCTTCCGCGCCAAGCCAGCCCCGCGCCCTCAGCCCTATAAAGCCGGCCTCCCGTGCCTGCACGCCCTAGCCGCCACCTTTTGCCCCTGCTCTGCCTCACCCTCACCCCCTGCGCGCCTCCACCGTCGCCGCTTGACACCGCCGCAAGCCACCGCCGTCGGCCCCTTCTCGAATCAGCGCAAGGAAGCACCAATGGATGATGTCGCGACCACCACGAGCACTGCAATGCCGAGCAGCTCATCCTCTGCTCCCTCCCATCACCGGAAGTCCACCGAAGCACCGTCCGTACATGGAGGACCGAGCCGCACCGCTGACACCATCCTCTCCGATTCTGGCCGCCCCTCCACGTCCCTACCATCGATGAGCACTCATACGAGCTTCCCTCGATCTCCTCTTACTTTTCCAAGCTTCACCCGAGCCCCTAGACCCCCGGGCCACCATCGATTTGAAGGAACCAGCAGCCTCCCTGTCCGCCGTCGCTGTCGGCCTGAGGAAGAAGGAGTTGCTTCTTTTGCGATTAGGCCCCTGGGGAATCCTGTATTGTTTAGCTTATTTCTTGTGTCTTGTAGCTTTTGCAGAAAAACCCCTGAACAGATTAGATTCTCTAGATCCAATCCAACCTATGCCTTTTTTCAGATCTAACCCTGATCTTAGATCTATTCACGGTCACTATTCAATGTGTCTTGCAGATCTTGTTTGCTAGCCCCTGATATGTTTGCAAAATCTCACATAGGTCATTTTCATCTTGTTCATCTCATAGGATTCATGTTTTAGATCCGTTTTAATCCGTTCAAGTTGCGTTAGGTTCATAATAATGCAAAGCACACGTTAGCAGTGATGTTTTCACCATGTATGTTTTCTAAAAATAAATTTAATATAATTTTGTTAATATCTATTAAGCATGCCTTTTCTAAATAAAAGATACAAAGTGCTATACACCGTTTTTATATAATCAATATTGATTTGATTAATGATTACTTCACATGCTTTTGTAAATAAAATCTAATTAGATCTTTACTTCGGTTTTTCATAAATCAAATGTTAATTTGCTTAATAAATAATTAACTTTTCTAATTAAAAGTTGATTAGGCTTTTACATCGGCTTTTATAAACAAATGCTAATTTGATTAATACCAATGTAATGATGTTTTTAATAATAACATGATCCACTCGAATCATAAATTACGTTTAGTTGATTCATATAGTTTATCTTTTCTAAGTTAAATGTTTAATTGGTATGATTTATACTTGAACTTTTATAAATAAAACTTGACTAGGTTATATACCTCAGATTTTGTAAATAAAATTTAATTTGCCTTAATTCTAACTTAGGGTATTTTCTTTATGAAATATCCTTTACATATTTTTGCTAATTAAAATAAACATAGCTCATAGTTTTGTTCTCTCATATATGCAAATCGTTCGTTAGACGTTCTCTGTCAGCTCAATCTCAGTATCTCCTTTCGATCAAATCTATCTAAAGCTCTAAACCTTTCTAGTATTAGCTCAAGCTCAAACCTTGTGCATCTAGTCAGACCTTTCCCTTCCAAGCACGGTTTGTGTGCTTTAGTGATCCGTAGAAACGAGCTTATCCTTTAGTGCGTTCTTTTTAAGCTTTTCTTTTGAGTGGTGCATTGTTCTTAGTTGCTTGTTTGTTTGCTTTGTGTATGCTTGTGCCCAATCATTGATGCGCTTAGAGTGAACTTTGTCCGAGAAGCTTTGAAGAGCAAGATGTTGAAGATTCTGAGCAACTGTGGTTAATGGCAAGTGTGTCCTTGTTCTTTTGTCCTAATAAATATATTTAATCACTTTGCATATGCTTTGCATTAATATTGATGGGTCCTATTAAGGTTTGCCTAGTCTTTATTATCATTCCTTGTCAACCTGGGTTTTACCTTTCTGTTGGGTAGCTCTTGCTTAGCTGCTATACTTTGGGTTATGGTGGTTTAATGAACAATAATTGTGAACTTGCTTTACCTCTATGCTATATATCTCTGGTTAATACAAGATCACAATGTTTAATCGGAACATGGAGAACCACCCAGGAAAATAGTGCAACCACAAGACATATGGCTCTGTCTTGGCCAATTAATTAGAGGACTCTAGTGTTGAACTGGTGATTGGGAGGGCATGACTCGCGTAACCTCGTGCACTGGAACACACTAGGGAAGTCTTTGTAATGGTCTCATAGCGCCCCTATGCAATCACACCTCGGTAGTGTGGTATGATGCCTAGCAAGCATCGCATGGTTGGGTCCAAAGTTCTTCGGGACTTTTACACGATTTGTGGTGAAAGTGTACAACCTCTGCAGAGTGTAAAACTAATCGATTAGCCGTGCTCACAGTCAAGAGCGGCCTGGACCCTCACATGATTAATTGAACTTGAAAATGGACTTAAATCTTGACCTCTGGTTATGTTAGCCATATGCTTATGGCGTATCTCTTACCGTTATGCTTAATTTGTGGGATGGTATATACTTATACTTTATTAGTAATCAGGTGCTAATAAAATTTGACCAACTAAAATTGCTTAATGCAGTCAGGCTTTCCTTATTTAAGCCTTTGCATTCATATTTTCCCCACACTTGCTGAGTACGACAAGTGCTCGCCCTTGATATAAACAATGTTGCTTAGAAAGAGGAAGCTGCTATGAAGTTGTTGTGAAGATGTTGTTGTTCCTAGGCGTACGCAACCCCCAGTCGATTGCTTGTGGAGTTTGGTGCCTTCGTTTCCAGGATTTAGCGTAATACTCTAACAATCTCCCTTTTCCTTAGTGATACTGTTTCTGCATTCACTTATATGTCACTATATGTATGAAAATAGATCCTGGCATACATATAGTTATGCACTTGGTTTTCTTTGGAAAAACAGGTGTGACACACGGGCACCCAAACCGCCTCAAAACCAAGTGGACACTGGGAACCGACCTGAGGACCCACAGGACAGCCACCATGCGAAAGCACTGGCCGAGGTGCTTGGGTTGAGTAGCTAAGTTGCATATGAGAGTGCTCCATGGTTTGTCTTGAGGTAGGCTGCGGTAGTGACAACCGTTGGACCCTTTGTAATCCTCCATGTTCGGGTACACTGTAGGTGTCTAAAGTCTGACAACTGGCGTCGTGCGAAAGCGATGCGGGTGGTTAGCTCCCCGTTTGTGCCTGGGTGCTAAGCTGATATTCATACAATGCTTATGTGACTGACTGGTATCTACTAACTTTATATGTTTACTACCTTAGAACCTAGAACTAACTCGTATGTTGCCTCCTAAGCCGTAGTGTACCAAAGAGAGAATGAGTTCAAGTGGGTTCACACTACCCTATCATTATCATATGTTACCCCTGTGTTAAGAACCTGACTTACTCTCGTCTGTGATTTATACTCATTGCATTAGTGTTGAACTTGTTAATCCGACCATGCCTTCCTTGAATTCGATACCCTTTGGAATACTCCTTTGGGAAAATGCTACAATGGTATATCCGTGCGCTTGCGGATTCATTGTGAACAGTAGGATTACCATCGGACATTTTTGGCATCATTGCTAGGAACTCACGAACTTAGCAATGATGTTAAGAAATGCCAACAAGCATTTCTGGCGCCGTTGCCGGGGATACAAACTTGGTGACGACATTAGCAAGTGTCAACAAGCATTTCTGGCACCGTTGTCAGGGAAGGCAAAAGGATAACAGGACAACACTTTGCATATGTTTATAATCATGGCAGGGTAAAGCAGTTCTCAATGCAGGCTAACCTTGATTGTCTTGTTTGTCTTTGGATGATGAAGACAGGTAGTGCATGACTGGTTTTGACTTACCACCGAATTTCATTGATGATCCTGAGTCACACGTAAGGAGAGCTAGAACTCATTTGGGTTCTCCTCATCGTGTATGTTCGGAAGTCGACCCAGCTTCCTTTGTGCCACATCAACTCCTATGGCCAACCCCAATGTCGAGAGTACTCTGCTCCCTCTGCTAATGAGGTGCGGACAGGCCCCGAGATCAACACTAGGAATGGAAACTTCGAGATCAAGACTAGCCTCATTACAATGGTACAGGCTAGCCCATTCTGTGGCAAGCCTAATGAAGACGCGAGCGCCCATTTGCAATAGTTCCTGGAGCTGTGCAACACCTTCACCATACGAGGAGTGGAGGAAGATGCTATTCGTCTGCGACTGTTTCCATTCTCACTTCTGGGGAAGGTGAAGCAGTGGTTCTACGTGAACCGTGAGGAGATTAATACTTGGGCAAAATGCTCAGTGGCATTCCTCGCGAAGTTCTTTCCGTTGGGTAAAACCAATGCCCTGCGGGGAGAATTTCGAGTTTTCAGCAAGCAGCTAATGAGACTATTCCAGAAGCTTGGGAGAGGCTTCAAGAGTATATCTTGGCCTGTCCTCATCATGGGATGGACAATTGGCTTATTCTTCAGAACTTCTATTATGGGCTGACTCCGACAGCCCGAGGACATGTTGATGCTGTTGCTGGAGGAGCTTTCTTCTCACTCACTATTGCTGATGCAACCAAGCTTATTGAGAAGATGGTCTCGAACCAAGGGTGGAGTGATGATCAACTCCAGCCACATCAGAGGGGTACACATACTGTCAAGGAAGCAGATATGTTGAACGCAATGATGGACCTGTTAATGAAGTGAATGGATTATCTGACCAATGAGAAGGCTGCCATGGCTACCACTACTCAAGCTATGGATTCTCACATGACCTGCAAAGTCTGTGGTAACATTGGGCATTCAGGGAATTACTGCCCTACTACCTAGGAGGATGTGATGTTCATGAACGGCAGTAACAATGGTTATCGTCCACAAGGAGGTCAAACGTGGAATTAACGCCCTTATTATCAAGGAGGTAATCAAGGTAATTCTTTCAACTCCAACCAACCTTCCTTGAGGGATCTCATTTTTGGGGCAAGCTAAGATTAATGATGGCTTCAACAAGAAAATAGCTGCCTACGATAAGGCTTTGGAAAGCCTCAACACTATGATTGATAGCCTCTCTTCTGCTCTTAAGAGCCATTTAAGCTTTAATAAAATGATAGAAACCTAGTTGGCTCAGTTAGCTGCTTTGGTTCCCTCTGCTGAAGACGGGAAGATTCCGGGGCAACTCATATCCTCCTATGAAGATGTTTGCGTAGTGTCCACCATATGGGGTAAGCCATCTAGGAGGATACAACCTACTGACTATTCAGGGAAGCCAGTACAACAGGTTCTTGATCCATGGGAATCTTCAGCAATTGTACACAGGAGAGACCCTAGTTATCTGGCTATCACTTGCACGATATATTATCAGAAAATTAGGAATCCTCTCTGTGACCTTGGTGCAAGTGTCAATCTCATGTCCAAGGCCATGTTCGAAAAATTGGGATATCCTACTCTTTCTCCATCCTCGAAGACAGTCCAACTTGCTGATGCATCGATCTGATATCCGGAGGGGATAGTTGAGAGCCTATTGGTATTCGTCCAAGGTTCATGCATCTTCACGGATTTCGTGGTCCTTGATATGCAGGATGATGCAGAAATGCCACTCATTCTTGGGAGGCCATTCCTAAGTGATGCAAAGGCGAGGATCAATGTGGGAAATGGAATGACCCGATTCCGCTTGGGAAGAAGAACTTGATGTTCCGATTTCGACAAACAGAAGAGCAATGTTATTCAGCGCAAGGAAATGATGAGCAATCCGGGGAGTGGACGGAGCCACGACCCTAGACAAAGCAATCCCCGACCACACCAGCAAAATCAAAGAGAACAAAGAAAGTGTGGTGGGAGATACAGAAGTCATCCCCCTCTACTTCTCAGGAGTGGGGTGACAAGTGGAATTGATCACCGAGAAAAGTCCCGCTCTCAGACTTAAAGTGATGAGTCCTTTTCGCCAAAAGGTAAAATTGGTATTTATCTCATATTTCCCTTTCCAAAATTTTATTTGGTTTTTCCAAAATGCATTTTTGAATTTTCCAACAGTGCATCTGCATCTTAGAATTTTTCTAGCCAATTTACCTTTCCAAATAAAATTTCTGAAAATAATATTTGAGTTTGGAAAATCCTTGAAAAATTATTTGAGCAACATTGCGGGCGAGTTTGGACTGAGGCACCTGGGTAGGACATCAGGTAGCCGTTAGAGAGCCGTTGCAAAAAGTTGGAGGCAAGCGGACCCTAGGTGGGGTCGTCCGAGGGTCGGCCGACCCTGGTCAATGGCCAAACGGGCCCCACTTCCTCCCACGGCTAGTAGCCGTTGCCACCAGCCCATGTCTCGGTGCCTAGCTCATTTGCCTATAAATAGAAGGGGGATTGAGGGGGTTGTTCACCCATTCACTCATATTCATCACACTCCCCCTCTCTACTCTTGGTTTCTTTGGTTTTCTTGGATTTCTTGCTCAAGATTGAAGTGATAAGCACACTCTCCAAGTTTTTGCTGAGTATTGATTATTGGTGGAGCAAGCTCGGTAAGAATTTCATTTCGGTTTCACTAATCCATCACCGAGTTGCTTGTGTTGTCCGATTGTTGTGCAACCATGAGTTGGGCCTCTGGTGTATTCTGAAAGATGACTCGCTCCCGCCGTTCGCGAGACAGCAAAAGCTCATCCCGCCACTCCGGAGCTACACCGAGCCCGATGTCAACAGAGCATGAAGAAGAGGAGGAAGAGCTTCCTACACCACAAGCCGAAGGAGTGTACGCCGCTGACACCCCCTTCATCGACTTGAGGGACTACCGAGAGAGACAAGCCTATGCTATCCTCAAGGATCGAGTCTTCTCCAACACGAGGGAATTCGACCCGACCCTCCTGGAAAAGATAGGTATGGACTCCGAGTTCGATTCCATTTGGCAAGCTCTTGATTGGGAAGGTTTTGTCCCGGTTCAGGAGATCGGTTCTAGGCCTATTACCATCCAATTTCTCTGCACTCTTCAAGAGGATGCATCCGGTATTTCATTTCGATTTCATGGAGTTCCATATCGGGTTTCATGGAAGGATCTTAGTTGCACCCTCGGTTTTCATCACCGTTGTGCTATTCCTCTTGAGCAAGCTTGCAGCGGTTTTACTCGCGGAAGTTTTTGGGAAGAATTTTCTGGTCGGTCTGTTCGCGGCAAGTTGACACCTCGGTGCAACAATATTGCATCCTACTCTCCGACTGTGGCACAAATGGCTCGCCATCACTCTCTTTCCAAGGGATGATGTTCGACCCGTGCGCACTGACGAGATGAGGATATTATATGCCGCGGTAAGAAGGATCAAGGTCTCCCCCGTTCAAGCTATGATTCGGCAGTGGTTGACAAACTTTAAGATGAAGGGTTCTATTGAGTGTACGTCTTTGGTTACGCGCATCGTTACAAGCCTAGGGGTTAGGCAAGGGACCAATTTTCCCTACATTGCTACTCCCCGGTCTTTGATCGATGAGGCGTATTTGACTCAGGGGCATATTCTTAAGAAGGGTCTGGATGATTCTTTGGGTTTCTTTTACCCTATCCATGCAAACCAAATTTGGTTACTGTTGACGGCTGTTAAGTGCTGACTTTAGTCGTCAATTTACTCATGAATAAAGGAGCAAGAGGCATTTCTTACATGCATTTTAGTTAAGAATAATGTAGTTCCACTTGTCCTTGGAGATTATGTGATTGCAGGAAAATAAGCACAAAAGAAGTGGCAAACTCACCTTCTATGATTCATGCCACGTCACCTCAAGGAATGGCTGCCACCTCAGGTGCCATGCATGCAAGCTAAGCCACCTTAAGTGCCACGCATGCACGCCATGTCACCAATCCAAGAGAGGCAAGCCCCGACGAATCAGAGCATGACACGTGGACTTCACATGGATCCATGGGCCCACCAGAGCGCCTAAACCGCCTCAAGAGCACGTGTACACCGGGGGACCGACTTAAGGGCCCACAGGACAGCCACCCCGAGGAAGCACACCCCGAGTGGGGCCCACCTGGGGTCGGCCGACCCTAGGATCGGCCGAACCGACCTTGGGTCGGCTGATCCTGGGCTTCCACGTGGCGCTTGTCCATTGGTCCTAGAGGCCATCTCCGGGGTGTTTCACTCCTTCTTGCGCTGGTGCTCTGGCCTATAAATAGAAGGGGAGGGGGTTCATTTCTTACCAGCACACCTTACTCCTCCTCTCTAACTTTTGGTTTCCAAGGCTAGGAGGTAGGCTAGAGTAGTTCTACTTCAGGTTCCAAGTCTACTTTGGGATCTAGGTATGAGTCCTCTTGTATCTTTATTTTATTGTATGACTTTGATCTACTTCAGTTATTCAGCTATTTCATATAAAGTTGTGCTTGTATACATGGGTGATTTGTTCATATGTTCTTCGCTCATTCATCATTTAGAGGCTCATGTTCTTGATGAACAAGGCCTTTCAATCCAGTTGACGAGTGACTTATACATGTTTTCGGTGTTTGTTCATAAGTTAGAGGCTCGTGTTCATCACGAACATGACCCTTTGATCTTGTTGAATAGACATAGGAAAGCACAAGTTCGTTTGTGTACTTAGCCTAGTTTGATCTAGTTAGATCCCATGTTCGTGTTGCATGAAGTTCGTGCTTAAGCTACGTACTCGGTGTAATTGGCCGGTTTATCTGGCGGCTCTGACCTGGGTCATAATAGCCCGGGCCAGTTAGGGTCCTGCTAACAACGTAAGCATGGTGCTTGGGTTACGTAGCTACGTTGCTTACGATTGTATCCCACGGTTTGTCTTGGGGTAGGCCGCGGTGGTGACAGCCGTTGGACCCTTCTGGAATCCCCCACATTCGGATACGCTGTAGGAGTCTAAAGTCTAACTACCGGAGTCGTGCGTAAGCGACGCGGGAGGTTAGCTCCCCGTTTGTACCTTGGTGCTTGAGCCAGCAATCATGCCATGCTAGTGTGCGTCTAACTCGTCTGACTAACTCTGTATGCTTAGTACCTTAGAACCTAGAACTAACTCGTATGTTGCCTCCTAAGCCTAGGACCTTTAGAGAGAGTGTGTTTGTGTGTTCACACTACTATCTTATCTATCATATCTCACCCCTGTACTTGAGTGTCTGGTTCGTTCCCGTCTATGATTTATACTCCTTGCAATAGTGTTGAACTTGTTAATCCGCCCAGCCTTCCTTGGATTCGATACCCTTTGGAATACTCCTTTGGGGAAATGCTACAATGGTACTTCCATGCGCTTGCGGACTCTTGTAATCGTTAGGATTACCATTTGGTCATTTCTGGCATCGTTGCTAGGAACTCATAACTTAGCATCGACGTTAAGAAATACCAACAAGCATTTCTGGCGCTGTTGCCGAGGAAGGCTAAAGATAACATGTCAACACTTTGCAATGTTTATAATCATGACAGGAATAAAACAGTTCTCAATGCAGGCTAACTTTGAATGTCTTCTTTGTCTATTGATGATGAAGACAGGTAGTGTATGACTGGTTTTGACTTACCGCCGAATTTCACTGAAGATCCCGAGTCACTCGTAAGGAGAGCTAGAACTCATTTTAGTTCTCCCCCGCGTGTAAGTACGGAAGTCGACCCAGCTTCCTCTGTGCCATCTACATGAATTCCTATGGCCAATCAAGAGAAGACTCTTCGCGAATACTCTGCTCCCTCTACTGATCAGGTGCCTACTGGCCCCGAGATCAACACCGGGAACGGAAACTTCGAGATCAAGACTGGCCTCATTATGATGGTACAGGCTAGCCCATTCTGTGGCAAGCCTAATGAAGACGCGAGTGCCCACTTGCAATAGTTCCTGGAGCTGTGCAATACCTTCACTATACGAGGAGTGGAGGAAGATGCCATTCATCTGCGGCTGTTTCCATTCTCACTGCTGGGAAAGGCGAAGCAGTGGTTCTATGCAAACCGTGCAGATATTAACACTTGGACGAAGTGCTCAGCAGCATTCCTCACGAAGTTCTTTCGGTTGGGCAGAACCAATGCTCTCCGGGGAAGAATTTCAAGCTTTCAGCAAGCAGCAAATGAAACCATTCCAGAAGCTTGGGAAAGGCTTCAGGAGTACATCCTGGCTTGTCCCCATCATGGGATGGACAACTAGCTTATTCTGCAGAGTTTCTACAATGGGCTGACTCTGACAGCCCGGGGCCATATTGATGCCGCTGCTGGAGGGGCTTTCTTCTCTCTTACTATCGTTGAAGCTACTAAACTTATTGAGAAGATGGTCTCCAACCAAGGGTGGAGTGATGATCGACTCCAGCCACGTCAGAGGGGTACACATACCATCAAGGAAGTGGATATGCTGCACGCCAAGATGGACCTACTCATGAAGAGAATGGATGATTTGACCAGTGAGAAGGCTACCATGGCCATCACTACTCAAGCTATGGATGCTCGCATGACCTGCAAAGTCTGTGGTGACACTGGGCATTCAGGGAATTACTTCCCTGCTACCCAGGAGGATGTGATGTACAGGAACGGCAACAACAATGGTTATCGTCCATAAGGAGGTCAAACGTGGAATCAATCACGCCCGTACTATCAGGGAGGTAATCAAGGTAATACTTACAATTCGAACCAACCTTCCCTGAAAGATCTGGTTTTCGGGCAAGCTAAGATTAATGATGGCTTTAACAAGAAAACAGCTGCCTATGGTAAGGCTTTAGAAAGCCTCAACACTAAAATCGATAGCCTTTCTTCTGCTCTTAAGAACCAGCTGAGCTTTAACAAAATGATAGAAACCCAGTTGGCTCAGTTAGCTGCTTTGGTTCCTTCTGCTAAGGACGGGAAGATTCCGGGGCAACCCATGTCTTCTTGTGAGAATGTTTGTGCAGTGTCCACCAGATGGGGTAAGCCATCTGGGAGGGCACGAGCTGCTGACTATGTAGGGAGGCCCATACAGCAGGTTCTTGATCCATGGGAATCTTCAGCAATTGTGCATAGGAAAGACCCTGGTCATCCGGCTATCACTTGCACTATATACTACCAGAAAGTTAGGAATGCTCTCTGTGATCTTGGCGCGAGTGTTAACCTCATGTCCAAGGTGATGTACGAAAGATTGGGATATCCCGCTCTTACTCCTACCTCGAGGACAGTTCAACTTGCTGATGCTTTGATCCGGTATCCAGAGGGGGTTGTGGAGAGTCTACTGGTATTTGTCCAGGGTTCCTGCATCTTCGCGGATTTCGTGGTCCTTGATATGCAAGATGATGCGGAGATGCCACTCATTCTTGGGAGGCCATTCCTAAGTGACGCTCGGGCAAGGATCAATGAGGGAAATGGGACCATCCGTTTCCGCATTGGGAAGAAGAACTTGATGTTCCGATTTTGACCAACAGAAGAGCAATGCTATTCCGTGCAAGGAATGATGAGCAGACTTGGGGATGGACGGAGCCACAACCCCAGCTCACACAACCTCTGACTGCACCAAGAAAATCAAGTAAAACACAGAAGGTGTGGCGGCAGGTACAGAGACCACACCCCTCTACTTCTCGGGAGTGGGGTGACGAGTGGAACTGATTACAAACAAAAGTCCCGCTCTCGGACTTAAAAAGATGAGTCCTTTCGCCAAAAGGTAAAATTGGAAGTTATCTCATATTTCCCTTTCCAAAATCTAATTTAATTTTTCCCAATGCATATTTGAATTTTCCATCCTTGCATCTGCATGGTAGAATTTTTTCTAGCCAAATTTCCCTTTTTCAATAAAAATTCTGAAAATAAAATTTTGAGTTGGAAAATCCTTAAAAATTCATTTGAGCAAGTTTCCGGGCAAATTTGGACCGGGACACCTAGGTAGGCCCCCATGTGACCGTTAGAGAGCCGTTGCAAAAAGCTGGAGGCAGGCGGACCCGAGGTGGGTTCGGCCGGCCTAGCCTAACGACTAACCCGGCCCTCCTTCCTCCAACGGCTCCTAGCCGTTGCACACGACCCAATGCAACACTCTCTCCCTCTCTTGTTCTTGCTCTCTGGTTTTCGTGGATTTCTCGCTCGAGATTGAGGTACCAAGTATTCTCTCAAGTGTTGCTGAAGTATTGATCATTGGTGAAGCAAACTCGGTAAGGATTTTATTCGGTTTCACTAACCCATCACCGAGTTGCTCGTGTTGTCCGATTGTTGTGCAAGATGAGTTGGGCCTCCGGCGCATTCCAAAAGTTGACTCGCTCACGCCGTTCATGTGACTGGGGAGCTCGTCTCGTCATTCCGAAGCTGCACCAAGCCCAATGTCAACCGACCGTGAAGAAGAAGGAGAGGAAGAGGTACCCACTCCACAAGCCGAGGAAGTGTACGACGTCGATGCCGCCTTCATCGACTTGAGGAATGATCGCGAGAGACAAGCCTACGCTCTCATCAAGGACCGAGTCTTCGCCAACACCAAGGAGTTTGACCCGGACCTTCTCGAGAAAACAGGTATGGACTCTGAGTTCGATTCCATTTGGCAAGCTCTATGATAGGAGGATTTTGTCCCAGTTCAGGAGGTTGGTTCTAGACCTACCACCATCCAATTTCTCTGCACTCTTCAAGAGGATGCGTCTGGTATTTCATTCCGATTTCATGGAGTTCCGTATCGAGTTTCATGGAAAGATCTTAGTCACACCCTCGGTTTTCATCGTCGCTGCGCTATTTCTCTTGAGCAAGCTTGCGCTGGTTTTAATCATGAGAGTTTTTGGGAAGAGATCTCTGGTTGGCCTGTTCGTGACAAGTTAATACCAAGGTGCAACGATATCTCGCATCCCACTCTCCGACTGTGGCACAAGTGGCTCGCCATCACTCTCTTTCCAAGGGATGACGTACGGCCCGTGCGCACTGACGAGATGATGATCTTATATGTGTTGGGCATTTTAGCGTCTCACGAATAAATCCGCAAGCGCATGGATACCGTTGTAGCTTTCACCTCAGAGTATTCCAAGGGTATCGAATCCAAGGGAACATGTGTGTACTAACTTCGTACGGTCAGTCCAACGACACACCCAGATAAGAGGTAAAGATAGAGAGAGGATTCCTATGGAGAGCTCTACAGATGAGGTTAAAGGTCGATCTCTCAAGAACTTGCTTCGGGCACCGGCTAACCCCTAATCTGTCAGGAGACTCCGGCCTACGGATCTAGACGAACCTCAGCCTGCACTATATCCGAACGTGGAGGATTTCAAAGGACCAACAGGGCTATCACCACCTGCGATCTACCTCTACCAATCCGTGGGATATAGGGCAAACGAAGGATAACCCTTAGCCTAGACACTACGTCTATGCTATTGATTATACTACCATAGCCTGACTATGCTATCCCGCGGTGCGTAGCAACCTACGGCACTCTATATTAAATATAGAGCGACGAACCCGCAAGGAGGAGAACTGATCTCACTCAACTATAGGTACTACTAGCTTATGCTAACAGCATATGAGAGAGCACTCGGTCCCGTACTAAGTTTCCAACGTATATGAACGACTTGCAGCAGACAAACGTATAAACCCAGGATCTACGCACTAGCAGGGAAAAAGTCTACTCATGCAACCTAGCATAAACTATTAGAAAGGAATCACGAATGCCACTTTAGTCTAATTGAACATGCATGAATATCCACTTTATTCTAAAAGACGAACGCGCATACAAACGAGTATGAAAGCTTATGAACCTATGCAAGAACACAAGCCTCTAAATCAAGAATGCATGAAGAACACAAGAACATATCATAAAAGTATGAACACACTTTAGTCGAAATAGAAAATACAAAGATACTCACTTTAGTCTAAATGAAGAACAATGACATGGAGAGGCACATGTCTCTCCCTCTCCCTCTCTACTCTAGCACTCTCTCTAGGAGAGGAGGCTTGGATGGGTGGTGAAGTGTGTGTCTCATTTCTTACCCCCTCCCCTTCTATTTATAAGCCCGGGTCACCATGCGAGAACACCCCAAGCACCCCCGGAATGCGCTTAGGATCCACCGAGGAGACGACACGTGGAAGATGGGCGCAAACCGCCTCGGAGTGGCGTCGGCCGACCTGTGGGGTCGGCCGATCCCGGGTTGGCTCCGTTCATGCCGCCTTTCGTCTGGGTGACTACTAGGTGGGTCCCAAGGTCGGTTCCCGATGTATGGGTCGGTTGGAGGCGGTTTGCTCGGGTTGTGGGCCCTTCAATCCTTGTGCTGAACACGTGGCGGTGTCTGATTCATCGGGAAGTGCTTCTCTTGGATTGATGAGGTGTCATGGACACATGGCATCCTGTGTGCCAGCACGTTGCCACGTGGCTTGATGTGGGTCCCACCGGACCCACATGATGTCCTGTGCATATCTCTCTCATCCGGGCTCTGATGTATGCAAATGATATATCCGTTTCGATCGTCTCAACGAGCCCGTCGCAATGGTGCAGACCAATTTGGCATTTGAAGTTGTTTATGATGATGCCATATCTATGTCATTGGTTTACTTGCTCTCAACTATGTCATTCCACGCGATTTTGATGTGTCCTGCAACAAAAGATAGAAACACCAACACTTGTGGAAATTGTCAGTATAAAGCCCTATTCTAGTGTTGATGATCACTTTTCATTTATATTATGCAGGAATTGACGGCATAAAAGTGGTACTTAACAGCTGTCAACAACACCCCCACACTTGACATTTGCTCGTCCCGAGTGAAGGGAGAACAAATCAAGTGGGACATGATATCCAAAGGTATGAAGCGAGTATAAGAGATATTCCAAACCATACCTTGTACTTGTGGACTCTGTGGAGTGGCTATCATGCCATCTTGGGTAGTTGAGGAATGGAACGGTCATGAATCAAATCACCTTTGCTCATCATGTCAAGTGACTCGTGGTTTTGTAATAAATTTTCAAAACAAACCTTTGCTTAGCTCCTCATTTGATTCTCTCAGATTGCTCAATGTGTATATGTCCTCACCAAGGCATTAGATTTGCCTTTCTTTCATCCTACTTCTAATGATGGCTATATGTGGAGCTCAGGGTAGGATGAGAGATAAAGCATGCTTGCATCACATCTATTGCAAAGTCAAAACCGGATCCACGGAGAAAAACAATTCATACAATTGGATCAAGATGTGCACGTGTATGGATGTGATGGATATGGTAAGGTGGATACTACGCCCGGAATGGGTGCTGGGCATTACCATATATATGATGAATGTTGTGGTGAGGGTAAGGTGGACACTAGGCCCGGAACGGGTTCTAGTTATTACCATCAAATTTATTGGAACTCCTTTTTGCGTGATCACATCTCTCTCCTTTTCCTTCTTTATTTTGGACATGGGCTATCCTTCTCTTTTTTTTTCTTCATGCTTTAAGCATTTTTTTTCTTTTTTCACTCATGCCTTGAGCACGGTGTTTTTTTTCTTCTCTATTTTTTTCATAGCCCATGTCTCTTTTTCAAGGACACTTTTGGAGAGAGAGGTGTCACACCACATACGGAGCTTTATTTTTATGGGATGGATGCACGGTACAATGCTAACTTCCAGTGTAGAAGCATAGCAAGGCGAAAACGGAGTGCACATGAATCTTGATCGTGAAAGCATGAAAAGAATTCTCACAAGGGTCACAACAATTTGACAAAGCTCAATGCAATGACAAGCAGCATATGAGTATAGGATTTTCAAGATAACTCATCATATGGCTTTGGTAGGGATTTGGCATATCAAAGGGGAGCTTTGCAAAGGGTTTTCAAATTTTCAAATAAAATTCCCAAGCACTCAGACATTTAGAGAGAAGATCATATTATCAAACTATATCTCAAACATCAACCACTTAGATGAGCATGAGTTCCCTAATGATATTTGTTCACAAGTATCAAGATAATAAGTATGGAATAAAACATATGCAAGCCAACCACAGGAAACATGTAGAGCAGGTAGAGCAAGATTCCATGAGCTGACTTAGCAGATAAGAATTGAAACTCATTCAATCTCATGAATCAAAGAGAGTAAGATAAAGGGTGCACATACCATCGCTCTTGAAGAATATGAGAAATAAGGAGGACCAGCAGTGGTTCTACTGACCCATGGGGCAGACGGATCACTCTAGTTTACCATATCCCTTGTCATGAAAGCGTAGTCGATGTTGTGCAATGCCTGTGTGGGAGATCTCAAGTGTGTATGTCGATGATAAACTTGGGAGATCTCCCCCACACTTGTTCATGTACCTGGTGCTGTCTTCAAACAAAAATGGGAAAAACAAAAGAGGGACTCTACTGGTTCCGGAACCAGGGAGCCTTTATTCAAATTCAAACATAAACTCACCATGAGACCTAGCTCAAACAAGGCTGTCATGCCTTGGCTTACCTTCCCTTTTGAATCAAGCTCGATGACTTACCCCATTTGGATTCGAAATTCCTGCAAGGGTTAGTCCGCACATACAACCAATATCCATGCAAGCATTAACTATAAGGTTCATCGATCAAACTTGACACCATGTCTTGTTTGATTGAAGAAGACAGTTTTAACCTAAGCACCATGCTTAATTTAAAACAACCTATGAATGCACGTAGCTAAACATGCACTCAAACCATAGCGTTACAAACATGGATAAAGGAAGCATGAAAGCATGATCAAGCTATTCCAAAGGGACATAAACATGAGCATAAGATGGTGAACATCGGGCAACCTCCTGGAAGGGCTTTGTTTAAATTCAAAAGCAGGACATACCTAATTGGCAAGAGGCAAGAGCTAACATCATCTCCAAACCAGGATAAGATTTGGATGAGAGGAACTTTACTCAGGATGCTCATATACCTCCCCCACACATGAAGTTTGCATTACTAGGTAACAAAACTCAAGTGTGTGGAGATCAAGCCTCCTTTTGTAAATGTTCTCTCAACAAAAACTTATAAAGGTGTTGTAGTGATGTAGCTCGCATGTTCTTAGGCATCACCTGTCCATCATTCTTTTCAATCTCCACCTGAAAGGTTAGCGACCAAAAATACCCGAAGGACAACCTTATCCTAAAAACATGTTCTTGCTTTTTATTTGAAAAATGGAAATAGAATCTAACCTAATCCAGGCTATCTCCTAGTAGTGCTTTGTTTACGGTCATAAGCTCGACCATGGGAACTTCTTCCTACAGCTATCATTGGTGATGTCATTCCCGTCTCACCACCAATTGTTGACGTATTAGTGAAGCTTCAGCTGCAAGGTTAGTGCCACAGTGCATACATGAAATCTGCAATGCTTATGGTAAACATATGCATCTACAACCATCCTTCTAAACTTTTTACAGGAGAGGACCATAAGGCGGTTGTAGTCCTCGTGCGTGCTCAGTGCACTAAGCATGGCTGACTCTGGAGAGGCATGATACAAGCATGATCTGGATGGTATATCAAGAGTGAAGCTACCATGCTCGTCAATGGAATCCTTTCCTTTGAACTCCAGAGTCGGTGCCTCATAGATTTCCATGGCCCATGATTTCTCCATCTCAAGAGATGCATCGTGGAAGCTCGATGTTGATTCTCGATCAAGGTCGAGAGCAACATGATATGGGCCAGTGGGAAGAGGCTCAAACTGGATCGAGGGTGATGAGGATCGTTCGCCTTCACAAAAGTGAAGAGGATCTTCAGAGTCATACTCTTGAGGATTAGAAAATTCTACAACCTCAATGACAACGGGCTCGGAGGATGTGAATGGAGATACATGCCTCATCTCCTCGAGCGGGTTTTTCTTAGGAAGAGGCTTCGCCATAGAAGTTTCTGAGAACAAGGTGGTGGTGGCAGAAGCGGCTTCCCTAAGCTTTTGATCTAGGCTCCCTCGAGATGCATCAAGAAGTTTTTCTATAGGGGAGCCTAGGAGGAGATCAAGATCGAGGACATCAAAGATGTGGAAGTCTAGATTAACCTTGATCTTGTCTACTAGGAGTGGCACGGCACATGCAACCCCCCGACACTCAAGAATATGTCCGGAGGGACAACTCTTGAGGAGTTTGTCGGATGGTCTTAGCGTAACATTGCCCAACAAAGTGTACGGTATGTGCCATGGCATGACATTAACCTCCATAATGGGGTTAAGATGGGCTTCTATGATAGTTCCCTTTATTGAACAAGAAATGATCGTAGAGGGTGAGCAAATCCAAAGTGCTTCGGAAAAGTTTCCCACTCCAGTCGACCACTTCTTCTCCATGGCCTCCATGACAGATGTTTTGTTTGGAGGATCAGGAGGCAAAGGAGGTACCGTAGGCCTAGGGGAAGGTTCTGTCAAATAATTTATAGCTGGCTGGATTTGGACAGAAGAGGGCTCCTTCCCTAGTTGGACATCTAAGCAATTCGAGGTGTTTCTGAGATTCTCAAGAGGGTTATCCTCGAATTGATAGAGGAACTCTGGAGGCTCAATTCTTCTTCCTCCATTGTTCCTAGTTCGGGAGAGGGCTCAACGGTCGAAAATTGAGATGTGGAAACCGTAGGTTCAGGTTCGGCTGTTGAGAGACTCTCATGGATCGAATCTGATTCCTGGTGGGGTTCGTTATGGTCGGTAGGGAAGAAAGAGTTTTCTAAGAAGCTGTCTAGGATTGCTCTTCCTTCCACTAGAGTTTTGTGTGCAAACGAACCTCCAGCAATGATGTCAAGATCTTAGGCAGCGTCCATGTCTATACTCATGCAAAATGCGTAAAGCAAGACATCATCGAGTAGAAATGAGCTGGGTCCAGATGCACAAAGGCGTCTGAACCTAGCCCACGCTGCTCCTATAGACTCCTCCTTTAATTGTTCGAACTCGAGAATATCCCCTGGGAGAGAGGCCATATGAGTATACCATTGCACCGTCCTCTCCACGAGAGAGAATGAGTTGCAAAAGTTATCTCAAAGTTTGCCCCAATCACCATTTACACCTTTTATAGTGTCAGTGTACCATTGCTCCGCCCTTTCTGACAAAGAGAGGGGAAACAACTTCCACCTTATGGATTCCTGTGTCATGCCTGGGAGAACCAGACGTGAACACAGTTCCTCGAATTCTTCCAAATGAAAGTAGGGGTCTTCATTGATCGCTCCAAAGAAGGGTCCATCCTGAACCATGCCCATAATGTGGAAATGAAGTTCATGGTCGGATGTGGAAGTTGATGGATCATTGAACTCATAAGTTGAGGCGGAGAGGTCGTAAAATGATGGCCCCTCCATGGGTAATGGGGGTAAAGGTAGAATAAAGGAAAGTGAAAAGATATGAGGACCACTGGGTACGAAGATAGATGCAGCAACCGTTCCCCGGCAACGGCGCCAGAAAGCTTGTTGGGTATTTTAGTGTCACACGAATAAATCCGCAAGCGCACGGATACTGTTGTAGCTTTCACCTTAGAGTATTCCAAGGGTATCGAATCTAAGGGAACGTGTGTGTACTAACTTCGTACGGTCGGTCCAAGGACACACACAGATAAGAGGTAAAGATGGAGAGAGGATTCCTATAGAGAGATCTACAGTTGAGGTTAAAGGTCGATCTCTCAAGAACTTGCTTCGGGCACCGGCTAACCCCTGATCTGTCAGGAGACTCCGGCCTACAGATCTAGATGAACCTCAGCCTGCACTACATCCGAACGTGGAGGATTTCAAAGGATCAATAGGGCTGTCACCACCTGCGATCTACCTCTACCAATCCATGGGATATAGGGCAAACGAAGGATAACCCTTAGCCTAGACACTACGTCTATGCTACTGATTATACTACCGTAGCCTGACTACACTATCCCGCGGTGCGTAGCAACCTACGGCACTCTATATTAAATATAGAGCGACGAACCCGCAAGGAGGAGAACTGATCTCACTCAACTATAGGTACTACTAGCTTATGCTAACAGCATATGAGAGAGCACTCAGTCCCGTACTAAGCTTCCAACGTATATGAACGACTTGCAGCAGACGAACGTATAAACCCAGGATCTACGCACTAGCAGGGAAAAAGTCTACTCATGCAACCTAGCATAAACTATTAGAAAGGAATCACGAATGCCACTTTAGTCTAATTGAACATGCTTGAATATCCACTTTATTCTAAAAGATGAACGCGCATACAAACGAGTATGAAAGCTTATGAACCTATGCAACAGGATCAAAGGGGTGTGTTCATGAAGAACACAAGCCTCTAAATCAAGAATGCATGAAGAACACAATGGCTTGATGTGGGTCCCACCGGACCCACATGATGTCCTGTGCACATCTCTCTCATCCGGGCTCTGATGTATGCAAATGATATATCCGTTTCAATCGTCTCGACGAGCCTGTCGCAATGGTGCAGGCCAATTTGGCATTTGAGGTTGTTTATGATGATGCCATATCTATGCCATTGGTTTACTTGCTCTCAACTATGTCATTCCACGCGTATTTTGATGTGTCCTGCAACAAAAGATAGAAACACCAACACATGTGGAAATTGTTAGTATAAAGCCCTATTCTAGTGTTGATGATCACTTTTCATTTATATTATGCAGGAATTGACGGCATAAAAGTGGTACTTAACAGCCGTCAACAATATGCCGCGGTCAGACGAATCAAGATCTCCCCTGTGCAAGCTATGATTCGGCAGCGGTTTACGAATTTTAAGATGACGGGTTCTATTGAGTGTACGTCTTTGATTTCTCGCATCGTCACGAATCTTGGGATTACGCAAGGGCCCAACGTGCCCTCCATTGCTACTCCCCGGCTCAGATTGACGAGGCTTATTTGTCTCAGGGGCATATTCTTAAGAAGGGTCCGGATGATTCTTTGGTTTTCTTTTACCCGGGCCATACAAACCAAATCCAGTTACCTAACCCGGATTTCAAGTTGTACGGCCAGGGGCCACTGACCGTTCCTCTCGAGGAACCTCGTCGTTCTAGTGTCTCTGGTGATAGGGTAACTAGGAGTGCATCGAGTAGAGCAGCCGGAGCACAACAGCCACCACCACAGCCGTCTCCACAGCTGTTGCCTCAGCCACAGCCTCAGCCTCAGCCTACCACACCTCTGTCTGGTACATGGACCTCTACCGAGTACATGCCTGGGGTCACTCCCGGATATGCTCCCGGTCGGGACCATCCCATGTACCAGCAGGGTGCGAGTAGCTCGGCTTGGGCTACCGCAGGCAGTGGCGAGTGGGCTGTCCCTGCTGGGACTGCCTATGGTGATGCAACATCTTCGTCATCCGGATTGCGCTCGTCATCTCGTGGGGCCACCCTCACTCAGCAGATGAGCGAACTCAACATCCGAGTCGGCGACATGGAGGAGATCGTGCACCAGCATGTCGAGTCCACTTGGGACTGGCAGCGGATGTCTGGCGAGGGACTTCACGCCATTGAGCTGGCATAGTAGCAGCAACTGGAGGAGCAGAGGGCCTACTTCCGGTGGATGGGATTTCCCCCTCCACAGTAGTGAGCCTGAAGCTAGCTTGGGGGAGGACCCCCACTCTGAGGTAACTTGTATCTTTATTTTCAGAATCTCATATGCTAAAAACACATAAAAATCAGCAAAATTAAAAAGACCAAAAATATTAATTTGCTTTCTTAAATTAGTTTGCTTTCACATGCGCGGTAAGAATGCTTTCTGTCCTACATGGTCGAAATGATGAATAGTTGCTCTGTTTATTCCTTTTATATGCCTTGCTACAACTTAGTATCCTATCTTAGTTTTGAGTTAGTTGGCTTGTATGTTCAAACCTTAGCTTGAAACTTGTGGGTAGCAAAAAGCATGACCTTTGCCTAGGTTGTTGTGAGGTATGATATGGCAAAATAGGGTTGCTATGATCTAAGTGATGTTTGATACCGGGAGGTTTCTTTTGAAAAATGATAAAATGATAAGTTCCTCAATGATGAGAAATTCCTATCCAAAGCCATATGTAGATCCTAGCTGTTGTTAGCCTCCACATATGCTACTTGTTTTCTTCATTGAGTCTTGTCGAATTGTTGTGACCCTCGGCGAGAAACTTGTCATGCTCCCATGATCAAGATCATGTACACAGCCACTATATGCTAAATTTCTACACTGGAAGTTAGCACCCATCATTTTACCCATCCCCCATCCATTCCACAAATAAAGCTCCGCGCATTGTTCTATATAACTCCCTCTCCAAAAATATTCAGCAAGGACTATGGGCTATGCGGAAAAAAATGGGGAAAGAAAAAAAAACAGCACATGCTCAGGAGCATGAAAAGAAAAAGAAGAAAAAAGAAAAGAGAAAGAATAAAGAGACATAGCCCAAGTCTCAAAAATCTCAAAAGGAGATGAGAGAATCATATACAAAAAGGAGTTCTTCATCCATCCACCATATACACACACATGAACATCTTGATCAGGTTGTATGACTTGTTGCTCCCAAGGATCCGGTTTTCGACTCGACAACACATGAGAAATAGCTATGCCACATGTTTTCCCTACCTACAGCTCCACATATCAGCTTATTAGGAGTAGGTGGAGAAAGAAGACAATTTAATGCCTTGGTGAGGAATCATACACCACTACAAGAAAATCGTTGACTAGTGACGCAACCACATCTTAGTGTCATTGATTTATGACGTTCCTGGCTGATCTCGTCATAATATTTCACTTCCGAGCAAATTTAGTGACAAAAAAACTTTCGTCATTACGGTTGGTACTGTAGGCGGGCATTCACTGTTCCATGCTGTTTTGTGACGCCATAAGCTCTGCAAAAATGTCATAAACCAACATCGGTCCCACATGTAAGCATTATTTTAAAAATAGAGTGTTCCAAGTCGTCATAAATTTTAGTTGGGTCCCACATGTAAGGATTTTTTCGAAAATAGAGTGTTCCAAGTCATCATAAATTTTTCCAGGGTCCCACATGTAAGCATTTTCGCCATGTCAGCGGCGTCATAAACCAACTTTGGTCCCACATGTAAGCATTATTTTTAAATAGAGTGTTCCAAGTCGTCATAAAATTCAGTTGGGTCCCACTTGTAAGCATTTTTTTCGAAAATAGAGTGTTCCAAGTTGTCATAAATAGTTCTAGGGTCCCATGTGTAAGCATTTTCACCAGACTAGAGGCTAGGTCACGAAATATTGCAAAAATAATTTGCCATGGCATGGTTTCGAACCAGGGACCTGAAGAAACAAGGCTGTGCTGCTTACCACTGCACTACTTCTTGGTTGTGTTATGCTAACAAGAAACACTTTCCTTATGGTTGTCTCAGGTGAATCTTTAATATAAATCAGTAATTCACAGGCAAAACGGTTCACTGCCGTCGCAAAGACTCTCAACTTTTGCTACGCGCAGATCTGCAACGGCTAGTGGTACGAATGGCGGATTATAGCGGCGATGAGAGGGCGGTTTATGCGCCACCTCCCGGCTACTTCTGCAGGAACAAGAAGAGCAATGCGATTACTTCTGCTGGATTGATCCAGAATGGGATGAAAGGTCATATGCTGTTATGCTGAAGCTCATGAAGAAGAAAGCGAAAGCTGAAGAGGATGCAAAGCAGTGCGAGGGGGAATTGGGAAAAGCTAACTGTGAGCTTAGAGAGATTAGGAATGAGCTCAAAATAGTGCGACAAAAACTTCAGAAGGTTACCGCCGAGCTGAAGTCAATTAGGAATTATAGGCACAATGTCAAACTCGCGCATGTGCTGCTTGCTTTATTTGTTTTTTCGCGGGAATGGCGGGATTGATGCTCGGTGGTAAGGCTAATTAGATGTCTCGATCATGTATTCTGCAAGTGACACTTTTGTATTGTGAACAATGTGTCGATCATGTATTCTGAACATTGTGCCCTATGCTTCTGAGCATTGTACTGATGATGTATTGCCAAAATCTACCAAGAAATGCGCGGCAGTTAGTATCCACCACATTGTACTGACCATTTAGTCTGACCTGTTCACATTTCCAAGAACGTAATTTCCGTTAGGTTCCCCAACAGTCATAATGAATTATTATTGTTATCCCGAAATCAACGGAGCAGCAGCGAAGGTTGTTTTGGGTGGCGAAGGAGCGGTGAATTTACTGTAAATGCGGAGAAAGGAACGGTGGATTTGTTGTAAATGGGGCATTGATCGACTTCTTCCGCCTGGGGTACAGAAAACATTTTTACAATTTCATCTCCTCCTCTCGGAAGGAAGATCCGTGAGAGTACAGTGCTCTCTTCCATGTCTCTGTATCAATTTGAATGTGCATTTGACCTGGCACTCTGATGTTTGATGAAACTATTTTCAGGACGCCCGTAGGTCAGTAATCATGTCGTCGAGGTGGTAGCCGTTATCGCTGGTGGTGCTCCCTACAGAGGTGAACATTGACATCGCCGGCCACCTCGCTGTGACCTCGGAGCGGCCCATGGACGACCTCCGTACACTACGGGCGACTTGCCGGGAGATGCGTCGCGTGTGCAACAATGGAGCCGTTGGTCGGCGCGTGGCGCTAGAGCGATTTGCCGTCAAGCTGTAGTGGAACGACCGCAAGGGCTACAACGCCCTCCTCGATTGCCTGACCCGCATAAGAAACCCGGAGGCATGTTTCATCTCCGGGATGGACATCCTGTTCAGGGAAAACTACAGCTCCCGGTCATCCATCGCCAAGCTCGAGGAGGCCTGTTGACGCTCCTTTGCCTCACTACTAAGTATGCACTTACGGTGACGGCGCCAGGAATGCTTGAGGCACTCGCAAGCATCGCTTCCGGGTTTGCACCCCTAGTAACAGGGCTAGGGAACGTCTTTGGTAAAACACACATCACAGAAAGGTCCGCAAGCACATGGATTACCGTTGTAGCACTTCACCCGGTGGTATTCGGGTTATCGTATTTATATTTTCCCAAGGGAGGCACTACGGCAAAGATGATCGAATAAACGGTGGAGATTAACAAGACTTGGTAAAGAGCTATAGCGGGGGTAACGAATAAAGATATTCGGGGATAACTTGACACACACAAGGAGACCTTGATAAAGGGTTAGAGAGGACCTAGCGAGCTGGGAGGACAACGAGACGAGAAAGGATCCTAACACAATCTATCTATTCTTGTCAACTCTAGGCAAAGAACTAAGGCAAAGGATAACCAAGGCAAGCTAAACTCGACAAGCTCTTCTAGTGCTGCAGGGGCATGCAAAGCCGCGCTCTCAGACTGGGATGAGAAGGGAGAACGACGACGCGCTGAATCCTACCGGCCCGAACTAACGTGGTGGACTACAAAGCCCGTCCGGAGCTGTCACCTCCTTAGGGTACCACAACTATTCCGTTGAACGGGACACCAATCTAAGACTAAGGTAAGCTCTGAGCACCGCGCTCACAACGAACCAAAGAACCTTCCCCCGGATATCACGAAGGAAGGTCTCTCTCTCCCGTGAAACACCGGAGATCAAGCGAAGAACGACCACAACACTATAGGGTTCAAGAGAGCTATGCTAACCAAGACTAAACTAACTTTAGTCTAAACCAAGAATAAAGCTTCTAGAGCAAAGTAAAAGCTGAATGTAATTGACTCGAAAGGTAAGATAGAAATATAACTTGAATTGTACTTGAGTCTAAACAAAGAAAGGATACAAGAGTAGTACCAGAACTCTGAAGAAGACTCCTCCGGAACCCCGAGACTAGCTCGACTCGACTCTAACTCCAAAGCTACACTAATCCTACTCTAAGTGAACAAAAGAGAGAAATGGAGATGCTCCTGCGTTGTGTGTCTGATCCAGTGAGTGGGAGGTGGCTTTTATAGGCAAGGAAGGCCGGTGGAGCGCAGGGGAGGAATATCTCAGGTGCGGCCGGCCCTGTGATCCACCACCCCTCGCCTTGGACGCTCCTGATCCCTGCTCCTGAGGCGGTTGTAGGTCGGCTCCTTGGGTCGGTTTCGCCCGGTGCGTCGGTTGATAGGTGCGGCCGGCCCACCTCCGTGCCGTGTGATGCACCGCCTATGCTCAGGGATGCCTAGGATCACCTCTGAATGACGGTTGCGGCGGTTGAGTGACCGGATAAGTGGACCCATTGATCCAAGTGATCCTAGCCTCCACCATTTGATCAAACCGGTGTTTCCTTAGTGAATCTTGTTCGTCCAAGTTGTGCTCGAGGGAGAGGCGGTGCTTAGGACCAGTGACATGCCACGGGGCAGGGCCGGCCGCACCTGCCAGGCCGGCCGCACCTGCAGGGTCGGCCGTGCCTGGTGGTTCGGCCGTGCCTAGCACGTGTGATGTGTTGGTCCCAATTTCTCCCAAAATGTGTACCTGCCTATGAAAATCGCAACACAACTCGTGGAACTTTATTAGTACTAAAAATGTGCATGAAACTTGCCATATACTCCTCTCGAACTCGAGGTTTTGACGGTCGAAATTTTGTTGTAAGGACTGTCAACAAACTCCCCCAAGCTAAACGTTTGCTCGTCCTCGAGCAAAGCCTAGACTTGGCCTCGGTGGATCAGGAGTTGCATGATGTTACCACTCGGCAAGTACCTGTGCACAAACTCATGCTCTTCTTGCTATTTGAAAAGATTGGTACGAGAGAAACTTAGCCTCATTTTACCTGTGGGGCTTGTCACTTTCCACCTTGCCTTTGGAGGTTGAAGAGTAGAATGGTTTTTGACTTTGCATCTCTCACTCTTCTTCTTTTCTGGATCCTATCTCGGAGTTTTTGAAAATTTTTAAAAGAAAGACAAGGTTCCTCGGATGGTTCCCTCGATCGCTCAAGTGGTATTTGTTTCCTCACCAAAGGCTTTTGAGCGAGCCTCAACTTCCTACTCTATGGCTTGTATGTGGAGCTTTGGGTAGGATAAGCATGAGACTCACTTGTGCCACATGATGTTGTTGAGCCAAAGACCGGATCCAAGAAGAAACTAGTCATGCAACTTGATCGAGATGTGCAAGTGTGTGGAATATTTTTGTTTGTTTTTCTAAGTACTCCTTGCTTTGAGATTCTCCTTTTGCTTTTGTTTTGGAGGGGGTCATGCTTCATTTTTTTCCTATGCTCTTTGATTGGAGCACATACATTTTTTTCTATGCTTCTTTGAGCATTTATTTTTCTCTCTCTTTTTTTTCAATGACCCCTCTCTCCTTTTGCAAGAATACAAGAAGAGAAATCTCGTGGGAACTTTGGAGTATTTATTTTTGGTGGATGGATGGCATGTTTTGCGTAACTCCCGGTGTAGGAGTTAGCATGTATATGTGGGTGTACGTGATCTCGATCATGGAAGCATGAAAAGATTCTAACAAGGGTCACAACAATTTGGCAAA
Source organism: Cenchrus fungigraminus (assembly GCA_036936925.1). Taxonomy (NCBI): domain Eukaryota; kingdom Viridiplantae; phylum Streptophyta; class Magnoliopsida; order Poales; family Poaceae; genus Cenchrus; species Cenchrus fungigraminus. The sequence continues at coordinate 76,191,192 of CM072768.1, read as the reverse complement.
ACTCAATGGGTCACAAGCAAGCATATGTAGAAGGTTTATACTTTGAAATCAACATATGGCTTTGGTAGGTGATATGACCATTGAGGAACTTGTCTTGTTTTATTTTCAAAAGAAATCATCCGAGATTTTCACCATACTGTGAGATAGAGCAAGATTATCATTGTCGCACCATATCATACTAATCAACTCCCTAGGTTTGGTCATAAGCATTTGCTTCCCACAAAGTTTTATTTCAGGCTCTTGTCTCAAAATATACCAACCAATTCAAATGCTCATAGAGCACAAGGTTGAACACTAGGTTCTTGCAAAGTTTTAACATAGCAACCATTCATCATTTCCAAAGTGAGGATATAGACAAGATTTCAAGCACATGGTTGAAGCAAGTATTTTTGTTGTTTTCCTTTTATTCAAATGTGATAAACAAGATGTTGAAAATTGGTTTGGATAGACATACCTTCCTTGATTGAAAATGGGGTCTCCCCCAAGCTAATTTTTGGCTACCTGGTTGTCGTGTCTTCATTTTGGTGATGAGTTGAGCACTTGGAAGCTTGTAGTGGTTGACTTGATGGATTTGTGGAAAATCATAGGTACGGCCGTACCACTAGGTTCAGCCGGCCCTACCATATTTTCTCCAAGCACTCGTGTTCCCCCCTGTAAACATCCTGCACAAAAATTTTCTCGAGGGGAGGTACGGCCTTACCTCTAGGTTCGGCCGTATCACCAAAAAACTCCAAAACTGCTTTTCTATGTCTTGTTTACTTACTAATGCATTGGTGAAATTAAATTTGAAAACTAAATATGCTTGATGCATGAAATAAAATGCTGGAAGGGAAATATGAGATAAATATCGGTTTACCTCTTGGTGAGGGCTCGTAGTTTAGAGTCCATGAGCGGGACTCCTCCGTTTACTCAATTGATCTTGGACTCGTCCGGTCCCGGAGTGGAAGACTCGGACGATGCTCTCTTCATGCGCCACACCCTCTTTGTTTTCTTCGGTGGCGCTGAAGTTGGTGAGGCTTTAGCGGGGGTGTTTTTGGTTTCCGTCTTCTTTTCCCCCTTAGCCCTGTTGGTTCCCATTGACTTCTTGGGTTGGTGGCTTCCTCCACTCCCTAGATTCTTCATCTTGCACTAGGTAACATTGCTCTTCCTTTGCTTGGAATGTGAATGTCATGTTTCTTCGCCCTATGCGGAATTGAATCCTTCCGGCTCCGACATCGATCCTTGCATTGACATCTCTTAGGAATGGTCGTCCAAGAATAAGCGGCATTTCTTCTTGTGTATCAAGGACCACGAAATCCGCAAAGACATATGAACCTTTGACATTCACCAAGAGATTTTCCACTATGCCCTCTGGATATTGGATCGATGAGTCGGCAAGTTAGACTGTCATCGTTGTCGGAGAGAGAGCAGGATATCCTAACTCCTCAAACATGGCCTTGGACATGAGGTTGACACTTGCACCAAGGTCACAAAGAGCATTCTTGATCTTTTGGTAGTAGATCGTGCATGTGATGGCCGGATATCCGTTATCTTTCTTGTGCAAGACTGGTGATTCCTCCCATGGGGCTTGGATTTGATGTATAAGCTTCCCTACATGGTTAGGTGCATACATCCTCCTAGATGGCTTACCCCATCTGGTGGATATAACGCTACCATTCTCTCAGGTAGGCTCGGGTTGCCCCGGGATTCCACCCGGCTCGGAAGAAGGTAAAGAAGCAGCAAGCTGAGCAAGTTGAGTTTCTATCATTTTATTAAAGCTTAGCTGATTCTTCATAGCAGTGGTGAAGGATTCTATGGTGGAATTCAAATTTTCAAGAACTTTATCATTAGCGGCTAGCTTCTTGTTTAAATTTTCATTAATTCTAGCTTGGCCAAAGACATGATCTTTAATGGAGGGCTGATTATTGAAATTGTTAGAATAGTTACCTCCACTTTGATTGTTGAACGGGAAGTTGGGCCTCGAGTTCCACCCTTGATTGTTGTAGTTGTTGTTGCGGAACCCGTTGTTGTTGCCATTGTTTGTGAAGCTGGCTTCTTCCCTTGTCTCGGGACAATCATTACCCGAATGACCCACATTGCCGCAAACCTCGCACGTCATGCGAGCGTCCATGATCTTGGCGGTCTCCATGTTGTTAGGTGCCTCCAATTTCTTCATGAGGAGGTCCATCTTGGCAGTGAGCATGTCGATTCCATCGACTTGGTGTACACCGCGGCTACGGGATTGGAGACGATCTCCATCCCAACCTTGATTTGCCACCATCTTCTTGATCAATTCCTTGGCGGCGGGTACTTGTAACGAGAAGAAGGCTCCTCCAGCGGCTGCATCTAGGTGCTCACGGGCGGTACGCTTGAGCCTATGGTAAAAAGTTTGAATTAAGAACCACCCCTGCATGCCATGATGCGGGCACGCGGTGATGTACTCCTGGAAGCATTCCCATGCTTCTGGGATACTCTCATCATTCTGCTGCTGGAAACCCGAAATTCTTGCGCGGAGGGCATTGGTTTTGCCCACCGGGAAGAACTTTGCGAGAAATGCCTTAGAGCACTTATCCCATGTGTTGATGGCATCTCGCTCTGCATAAAACCATTGCTTCGCCTTCCTGAGCAATGAGAACGGGAATAGGCGAAGATGGATTGCATCATCCGTCACTCCACGGATAGTGAAAGTCCTGCACACCTCCAGAAAATGCTGGAGATGTGCATTGGCATCTTCATTAGGCCTGCCGGAGAACGGATTTGCTTGCACCATGTTGATCAACGCCGGCTTGAGTTCAAAGTTTCCGTCTCCCACCATTGTGTTCGGTCCGGTAGGGACATTGGTGTTGGATGGGGCGAAAAACTCGCGGATCGTCCTCTCGGCCATCAGTGCTGACGAGGTGCTGTCTACGGGATCGACGGTGTTCGTCTCTTGATTTGAGAGAAACTTCTGAGGAATGAGGACACGAGGTCGCACTCTCCTCACAAGTGACTTCGGATTGTCGTTAAAGTTGGACGGTAGGTCGAAACCGGTCATGCACTACTCTGCGTACACGAGAGTAGAGCAAGGGTAAACCCGCTTAAATAGCAGTTCACCGAACCTTGATAATTCTACCACCAAGTTTAAATGATATCTTATGCCTATTGCCTCCCCGGCAACGACACCAGAAATGCTTGTTGACGCTCCTTAGCCTCACTACTAAGTATGCACTTACGGTGACGGCGCCAGGAATGCTTGAGGCACTCGCAAGCGTCGCAACCGGGTTTGCACCCCTAGTAACAGGGCTAGGGAACGTCTTTGGTAAAACACACGTCACAGAAAGGTCCGCAAGTGCACGGATTACCGTTGTAGCACTTCACCCGGTGGTATTCGGGTTATCGTATTTATATTTTCCCAAGGGAGGCACTACGACAAAGATGATCGAACAAACGGTGGAGATTAACAAGACTTGGTAAAGAGCTATAGCGGGGGTAACGAATAAAGATATTCGGGGATAACTTGACACACACAAGGAGACCTTGATAAAGGGTTAGAGAGGACCTAGCGAGCTGGGAGGACAACGAGATGAGAAAGGATCCTAACACAATCTATCTATTCTTGTCAACTCTAGGCAAAGAACTAAGGCAAAGGATAACCAAGGCAAGCTAAACTCGACAAGCTCTTCTAGTGCTACAGGGGCATGCAAAGACGCGCTCTCAGACTGGGATGAGAAGGGAGAACGACAACGCGCTGAATCCTACCGGCCCGAACTAACGTGGTGGACTACAAAGCCCGTCCGGAGCTGTCACCTCCTTAGGGTACCACAACTATTCCATTGAATGGGACACCAATCTAAGACTAAGGTAAGCTCTGAGCACCGCGCTCACAACGAACCAAAGAACCTTCCCTCAGATATCACGAAGGAAGGTCTCTCTCTCCTGTGAAACACTGGAGATCAAGCGAAGAACGACCACAACACTATAGGGTTCAAGAGAGCTATGCTAACCAAGACTAAACTAACTTTAGTCTAAACCAAGAATAAAGCTTCTAGAGCAAAGTAAAAGCTGAATGTAATTGACTCGAAAGGTAAGATAGAAAGATAACTTGAATTGTACTTGAGTCAAAACAAATAAAGCATACAAGAGTAGTATCGGAACTCTGAAGAAGACTCCTCCGGAACCCCGAGACTAGCTCGACTCGACTCTAACTCCCAAGCTACACTAATCCTACTCTAAGTTAACAAAAGAGAGAAATGGAGATGCTCTTGAGTTGTGTGTCTGATCCAGCGAGTGGGAGGTGGCTTTTATAGGCAAGGAAGGTTGGTGGAGCGCAGGGGAGGAATATCCCAAGTGCGGCCGGCTCACTAGGTGCGGCCGGCCCTGTGATCCACCGCCTCTCACCTTGGACGCTCCTGATCCCTGCTCCTGAGGCGGTTGTAGGTCGGCTCCTTGGGTCGGTTTCGCCCGTGCGTTGGTTGATAGGTGCGGCCGGCCCACCTCCGTGCCGTGTGATGCACCGCCTATGCTCAGGGATGCCTAGGATCGCCTCTGAATGACGGTTGCGGCGGTTGAGTGACCGGATAAGTGGACCCATTGATCCAAGTGATCCTAGCCTCCACCATTTGATCAAACCGATGTTTCTTTAGTGAATCTTGTTCGTCCAAATTGTGCTCGAGGGAGAGGCGGTGCTTAGGACCAGTGACACGCCACGGGGCAGGGCCGGCCGCACCTGCCAGGCCAGCCGCACCTGCAGGGCCGGCCGTGCTTGGTGGTTCGGCCGTGCCTAGCACGTGTGGTGTGTTGGTCCCAATTTCTCCCAAAATGTGTACCTGCCTATGAAAATCACAACACAACTCGTGGAACTTTATTAGTACTAAAAATGTGCATGAAACTTGCCATATACTCCTCTCGAACCCGAGGTTTTGACGGTCAAAATTTTGTTGTAAGGACCGTCAACAAGGCCGCCCAGGCCGGGCACAATGTGGCAGCCTACGTAGCTGCCATGGTCCTCTACAGGGCCAATGGCGGCGCTGGTGATGATGACACTACGAGGCGGTACATCAGACAGGTCGAGGGCAAGGAAGAATCGGCGTCCGCGACATCGATGATGATGCGGACGAAGGGTTGCCTGCGGTGCCGTGAGGCAGCCTCAGAGGTGATATGGCGAGTGACATGGTGCCGACGTGCAACGCTGGCGCCGCCAGTGGCGCACGGCAATCATCAGTGCGCAGGCCGCCTATGCTTCAAGATGAGCTGGGAAGAATGGTCACATTTTTGTAACGAGGAATGTAGAATTCACGCTGAATGTGATCTGTTCTTTAGCAAAATAATTGGATATATGCATCCTAACAAATTACCCTGACATGTGAGAGTGATTTTGGATATATTTGTTTCTAGATCAATCCACTGATATCTATTTCTATCTCTCTTCCTTGATTCCCGTGTAGCAATACTCGCACACGCATTGACGTGATGGAAACCAACTTCTGGTCTTCCCCCATTTATTTACCACGGCTAGTAGTTTGAATAGTTCATCGCAATTTAGAGAGGTGGAAATCAATATTGGACAATTAAAAAACAAATAATGTGATCTCACTATCTCAGAAACTATGAAATCCGTAATCAGGTTTGCCCAATTCAAAACAAACAACTTTTGCCAGGAAAGGAATCAAAATTTTTGTCCGGTCTGTTAATGTTTCGTAAACCCAAACATCTGGTCCTGCCCAGGTTATATTGCCAATCTCATTGCATGCTTTCATTTTGTTGTTACCAAGCATGACTCGTCCACAAGGAAGAATGAAGCCGTGGTTCAAACTCTAAGTCAGCTTGCTTGTCTTCACGATTCTTTCCTACTAACCAAGTCTTTGAAAAACAAATCTTTCCTAGATGGGGTAGTGTACACTAGATAGAGTAGACAACATCTTACTGAAAGACAATTTGTTGCCCATTGCTTCAAATTGCTCTACCTAAGCCACGGCTCCACGTTCGAATTGTGCACGTTTTTGGCTCTCCCTAACACAGATGATATCATATCTCACCTTATCCATATTTAAAACAAGCATCATTTTGCCATCAAATGATTAAAAATATTTCTCCAGTCTACTCATGGTTCGTAAACCGAAACATCCGACCTCGTATACCAGAATAACCGGTCTCGTGGGAACTTTCGATCTCATCATGTTCAAGTGAATTAAGTTTGCTCCAAGTTCAACGAGATTGCAAGTTACGCGCCTAGGCCATTTGCTTGACACGATCCCCCATGAGACCCTGCGCCTTTCCCTTGGCAAATGAGATCTATTAATACATACTGGAAAACAATTTTGCATCTCCTCCTCAACGAAAGAAAACCCCATCGGCATCTCCTCCTCTCGGCACTAGAAGACCCCATCGGCATCGCTTCCTATAGGCGCAAGTACCATCGTCCTCTCTCCCAATTCAATCGATTTCTTTGTTCTTTCGACCTTTTCCGCCTCTTTGAGCAAACTAATTTCTATGTGCATTTCAGAGCATCTCCCCCAATGGCCGACGACAATCATCGCGTGCGTCCTGTGGAGCTCGCTCTCCTACCATCCATGCCGGCTAAAGCTCCGGCGGGGCCGAGATGCGGCGACTGCGGCAGGATAGAAATGCCGCAATGGATGGCCGGGCCGATGGGGCTTGGCACGCTCTATGCCGACTGCGGCCTTCGTTGCTGGCATGCCGGGGAGTGGTGGGATAGGCGTTCTCTCCGTATCTATCAAACCACGATTCCTGTCTCACCGTCGCCACCAGAAGCTGGCCTGCAGTGGGTGGAGTGCCCGAGAGGCTGGGTTATTCGCACGTGGCAGCCGTGGCCCTCCACTCCGCCATTGAGGTCAGGTGCGCCCGCCGCTTGGACTGCCCCGGAGAGCTCAGGCGCACGGTCGTTCCCGTCCCTGCTTGTTGGTGGTCGATTTCCGTCAACCAAGAACACTTGTTATGTTATGGTTTGAACTTCATTTTGGAACTAACCCGTCACTAGACATACTAATGATATAACAAGTTCACCGTTGGATGTGCATTTTAGAGTATAGTGTTTTTGCAGGAATTCACGTGTTAAATGAGGAAAGATGCAACTAGTTCGGAGAACGTTTTGCAAGACAATCAAGGAGCTCCGACCATGTACGAACTTGCCCCCAAAGGTGGCAAGGACCAATGTGCTTGAATGGAGAACTCCCGAGGACCAAGATGAAAAGACCGGAAGTTCATGCATAAAGATCCCTCAACTTGGTCGCGGAGATAACGACGTCCAAAGTCCACAATTGAAGGGCCCATTGATCCAAAATGCAGGAGATGGAGCATGGAGAAAGTTGGGCCAAAACCGAGCCCAGAAAGGCCCAGGCCGATCGGCCCAGGCCGACCGGCCCAGCCCCTTCTGGCAGCGGTTCGGGCTCCCCTTTCTTTGGTGTTAAGTACATGCAACCCTAATCGCGTGAGGAAGCCGCCATTCGTCGGAGACGCCATCTAGTTCCTCAGAGCCGCCAAGGAAGAGGAGATCGACTACGAGAGAGACCCTTGGGGGAGGACACTCGGGAGAGATCATTGCCAAGCCCAAGGGAGGTCGCCACGAGGAAGGAGGACGCCGAGAGCTTGCCACGGCACCGCCGGAGTTGAAGGACAACGAAGATCCATCTTCATCGGAGGCATCCACCATCTCAACGGTGCCATGCCTAGCACCATGATGGGGTAAAGTCTTTCGTTTGTCCATGGAGTTGTAACAGAACTTGAAGTGTAGTCACCTATATATCTTGTTTGGATCATATGTCTATCATACCTCTTGTTGATGATGCTTAATGTTTAAGGCTAGCTACCATGCTTTCGGGGTTGCTCCCGTAGATCGCGTCAACATACCGTGTTCATTAGGATTAGTACCGATTACCTTCGCGTAGTGACATGTACGAGGGAAGGGAAAAGTCTAATCCTTGATCACACACCTAGATAGATTGGATCGGGGGTTTATAATGTTTTGGGTGATTGCATCTTCAAGTGCCTAGACTCCATGGGCATACGTTCTTCATACTTGTGCACCTTTAATCTCTCTTTAACGTAATTTAGGGTTAGTTTGTCTTTACTTTATAGATTAATCTTTCTATCATAAGTTTTCAATCAACTAGATTAGTGTTAGGTTAAACGCTAGTAATCCCCTTGCTCCTTGGGTTGATAAGAACCTTGGTATATCCTGTAGGCGAAGAAGGGCATAGGAGATCCATACGCTTGCGGATCGAAACTTCATACGAGTTTTACCTATCAACAAGCCCCTTTTTCTGGCGCCGTTGCCGGGGAGCAAGCTAGTTTACTTCGTTTAATCTTTCATTGATTTTATTGATTACTAACATCTAACCCTTTGTTCTAGAAAAACACTCTCTTTTGTTTTTGTTTTCTTTTGATTGTATAGATGGCGTTCGTTCGAAATCCCTTGGAGGAACCGGAAAAATCGCTAAGAGACTACGCTAGCCCTCGATGTGAGGACATCAAGTTACAAGAATCGGACTTGGTTCTCCAAGCAACAAGGTACGAAATCAAGCCTCGAATCATTGAGATGGCATCAACTAATCCGTTCCGAGGGGTGGAGACGGACAACCCATATAGACATATCCAGCGCTTCACGACACTATGCAATACTGTACGTCAAGAGGGAGTCCCCGATGATTGGTTTAAATGGAATCTTTTCCCCTACTCACTTGCCGATGAAGTAATTAAGTGGTATTCATTCGCATCCTTCGAAGTCGAGGGAAATTGGAATCAATTGATAAAGAAATTTTGTGCCAAGTTTTTCCCTATAAGCAAGATTCAACATATAAGGATGCTAGTGATTTACTTTAAGCAAGGAGAAGAAGAGGGGATTGATCAAGCGTGGAATAGATTCAACGAGCTAGTTGAACAAGGACCAAGACTCGGATTTCCCGGTGATGTACTTTTGCATACATTTTTCTTTTCCCTAACCCCTAGTTGCATGCAATACGTTCAAATGTGTGCAGGAGGGGATCTCATGGAGAAAACACTCACGGAAGCTGCCCAACTTCTACAAAAAATAAGCAAAGCGGCGGCCATGCAAGGAGATTGGGAAACACGACTTTCGGGGAAGCCGGAATGTGATACAAGTGTGAGACCACTTGCTGCAATTTTCAGAAATACGGTCCCGGAAGAGAAGAAAGAGGAGCCAATCCTGAAAAAGGTTGAAGAAATCAAACATGCGGAAGCTAGAACCATCCCGGAGAGTGATCACGCCGAGACAAGCAAAGCAAGTGAAAGGACTATGTCAAGCGCGAAGCCACTAAGGGAGTTCAAACAAATGGATTGGGTCCCAATTGATTTCGGAAAAATCTTTGACAAGAGAAGACCGTTCCCAAATCAAAAGGGAATGGCAAAGGCTTTGGAGATGGACTTTCCTCCGGAGAAACATGTGGAACAACCATACAACCTAGAGACAACCGGAGAGGTCCTTCAAAAACTCTTTAGCGAAGAAGAAGTGGATCCGGACCATGTGGCCGAAGCAAAAAGGATTATGGGAATCAAGCCCGAGGCATCACCATTCGCTCGCCTCGCTGAAATTTATGCCATAGGATCCGATGAAGAAGAGAAGACATCGCCGCGTATAGATTGCAAGGTCAACAACGTTGATTGCAAGGCGTTATGCGACATTGGAGCACAAGTAAGTGTCTTGTCTTCTAAAATTTTTGATGAAATTCATGATCATACCATTGACCTAGTTCCAACCACTACTAAATTAATTATGGGAGATGGTAGAATTGTTAAACCTATTGGAATTGCCCGAAATTTAGAAGTTTTAATTTCCGGAAAACATATACCAACCAATTTCTTCATTGTTGATGTCTACTATGATAAAAATGATCATGTAATTCTTGGTAGACCATTTCTCAAGTTGGTTAATGCCGTTTTAGATGCCGGAAAAGGGAAAGTAACTATTAATCTTGATGGGGATAATCACACATATAATTTTCTTCCCGCTTCTAGAATTGCCTCACCCCTACCTCTTGATGACGAAGAGGTAGAGAGCCTTCGTTTTGTTGAAACCTTTAGGGATCCATTGCAAAGAGCAATGGAGAATGAAACTAATACTGAGCTAGATGAAGAATTAGCGGAAGCAACTAGGGGACTAGAACCACAAGACAGAAGCTTAGATGAAGACAAATTTGAAGACATCGGGGAAATTAAACATGAAGAACCACAAGTACCGGAGGTGGATCTTAAGCCATTGCCCAAAGGATTAAAATATGAATTTTTGGGGCCGGACAAGACTTATCCCGTGATCGTAAGCGACGAATTGAGCCCCGAGGAGAATGACATGTTGCTGAATTTATTGAAAAAGCACAAGAAAGTGATAGGATATTCAATAAATGACCTTAAAGGACTTAGCCCAGCGTTTTGCACTCACCGCATACCTATGGAAGATCAATGCAAGCCCATTGTGGACCATCAAAGGAGGTTAACCCATGCCATGCGAGAGGTGGTGAAGAAGGAGGTCATCAAGTTGTTAGATGCCGGAATCATCTACCCGGTGCCGCATAGCGAATGGGTGAGCCTCGTACATTGTGTGCCGAAGAAAGGAGGTTTGACCGTGGTGAAGAATGAGAAGAATGAACTAATACCGCAAAGAACCGTGACCGGATGGAGGATGTGTATCGACTATCGTAAATTGAACAAAGCAACGAAGAAGGATCACTTCCCCCTACCGTTCATCGACGAGATGCTTTAGAGGTTAGCAAACCATGCATATTTTTTAAGCCTGCCACTGGGGAGGGTATGGGCAAATCCACTCTTGTTCATACCCAAATCCAAATAATTATTATCCACTTCTTACCCTCCCCATTCCCACCCATACCCAATGGATAACTAGTTTTGTATTAGATTCTATACATAACCAATCGATTATTTGCACCCTCCCCACACCCTACCCTCCCCATTTCTTTGAATGGATAATTATTTTCTACCCATACCCTCCCCATTTGAGGTGGGTGTGGATTTGAATATGGACAATGGATAAAAACAACAGGCATAATATTTTTGCTTTCTCGATGGATACTCGGGGTTCATGCAAATTCCCATTCACTCGGATGATCAACACAAGACAACATTCACTTGCCCTTATGGAACATTTGCATATAGAAAGATGCCCTTCGGCTTATGTAATGCTCCAGCCTCTTTTGAACGATGCATGATGACGGTATTTTCGGAGTTCATCGAGGAAATTGTCGAAGTATTTATGGATGACTTCTCCGTTTATGGGAAAACTTTTGCGGATTGTTTGGCAAATTTGGATAAAGTTCTTACAAGGTGCGGAGAGGTTGACTTGGTGCTAAATTGGGAGAAATGTCACTTCATGGTGAAACAAGGAATAGTGTTGGGACACGTGATATCCGAGAGGGGGATTGAGGTGGACAAGGCCAAGGTTGAAGCGGTTGAGAAGCTTCCACCACCGACGGATATCAAATCTTTGAGGAGTTTCTTAGGCCATGCGGGATTCTATAGGAGATTCATCAAGGATTTCTCAAAGATTACAAAGCCGTTGACTAATCTTCTCCAAAAAGATGTGCCATTCGATTTTAATGAGAAGTGCTTGGCAGCGTTCCGGACACTAAAGAGAGCTCTCATAACCGCACCTATCATTCAACCGCCCGATTGGAGTCAACCATTTGAGATCATGTGTGACGCTAGCGACTATGCCGTTGGAGCCGTGTTGGGACAACGAAAAGAAGGCAAGGTACATGCTATATATTATGCTAGCAAAACCCTTAATGGAGCTCAATTGAATTATGCAACAACGGAGAAGGAATTGCTTGCGGTAGTATTTGCTTTCGAAAAATTCAGATCCTATATTGTGAATTCTAAAGTAATTGTCTACACCGATCATGCGGCAATCAAGTATCTCTTGTCTAAAAAGGATGCCAAGCCAAGGTTGATTAGGTGGATCCTTCTCTTGCAAGAGTTCGATGTGGAGATTCGGGATAAAAAGGGGTCGGAAAATGTTGTGGCCGACCATCTATCAAGAATGAATCGTGAGGATGATAAAGAGCCCATCGAAGACAAGATGAGAGATGATCATCTATATCGCATCCTTGACAAAGACACTTGGATGATCAACATTATTCGAGCCATATGAAAGATGCCACTTGATCACTTAGATAAGAATGCTCAAAGAAGGGTGATGGCTGAGAGTCAAAAATATTATTGGGATGCACCTTACCTCTTTAGGCTTGGAGCGGATGGAGTCTTGCAGAGGTGCGTACCAAGGGAAGAAAGAGTTGAAATATTAAGGAAGTGTCACTCGGGCGAGTATGGAGGACACTATGGACACTTTAGGACTCAAGCAAAGGTATGGGCTAGTGGGTTCTATTGGCCGGAGATGCATCAAGATTCGAAAAGGTACGTTGCTTCTTGTCCGGAATGTCAAAGAACGGGGAATATTTCTTAAAGGAATGCTATGCCTTTAAATTATAACTTGCAAATTGATATATTCGACGTATGGGGAATTGACTTCATGGGGCCTTTCACTAATTCAAATGGATATGAGCATATATTAGTAATGGTTGATTATGTATCCAAGTGGGTAGAGGCCATCCCTTGTCGAAGAGCTTCAACGGAGGAATCTATATCAATGATCAAGAATGTTATATTCCCACGCTATGGAGTCCCGCGAATTTTGATAAGTGATGGAGGAACACACTTCACGGGAAATAGTTTTAGAAAGTGCTTGTCCAAGTTGGGGATCAAGCATAGAGTGGCCACGGCTTACCACCCACAAACCAATGGTCAAGCGGAAACTTCAAATAGGCAACTCAAGAGTATTCTTAACAAGACCGTTGAGAAGGGAGGTAAAGATTGGTCGAAAAAGTTGGACGGAGCATTATGGGTATATCGGACGGCACACAAGACACCAATAGGTATGACACCATATCAATTCGTTTATGGTAAATCTTGTCATTTGCCTTTGGAACTAGAGCACAAAGCATATTGGGCAATCAAGGAGATGAATTTTGATGTGGATGCCGCGAGAATCAAATGGAGAATTCAAATAAGTGAATTAGAAGAGATGAGGCCTAAAGCTTATGAGAGCGCAACCATCTACAAGGAAAGAATGAAGTGATGGTATGATAAAAGACTTCAAGCAAAGGAATTCAAAGAAGGCGACAAGGTCCTCCTCTTTAACTCAAAGTTCAAGATATTCGGGAAAGTCAAATTGAAAAGCAAATGGGATGGACCGTATGTCGTCCACTCGGTCTCGCCAAGTGGAGTGGTAACGATTATGGATATAAAAGGAGACCAATATGTGGTTAATGGACAGCGATTGAAGGTTTTTCTTGAGCCCGATGTCGTGCCCATCGACTACATTGACATATACACCATGGAGGACGAGCCCGAGCGTCAAGCCTAAGACGTAAAACAAGGTAACTTTTCTGTAAATAAATTTTTATTTTCTTTTCTTATTTTTATCGAGTGCTTTTTGCGATTTTTAGCTGGACTTTTTCACCACATAGGCTAGTATAAACAAAACACAGAGGCCTGCAGAAGATGGGCCACGGGGGCCCAAAACCAGGGGGTAGGCCGGCCGGCCCATGCCGACCGGCCCTGCATCCCCTTGCATCGGTTAATGCTCGTTTTTCTCTGGGACATGGCCGGTTTATTTCCTATCTTTAACGACCTTTTTAGCAACTTCAAAATTAGGAAGGGTAGGGTTTAGGCCGAGTTTTTCCCGAAGGAGTGGTGCTCTTCTTGTGGCAAGTTTCATTAGGTGTAGTAGCTAGCTTTCCTCTTGTGCTTCCTGAAAAATTACGACGAGGACGTCGTAAGATCTAAGCGTGGGGGGGAGCTAGCTCTTTTAAAATTTTTGCTCAAGTGGTGAAAGGTTGAGTCTTAAAGTCAAGTCAAGTTTGAGTCTTGTTTTTAAATTTTTAGCTCGTGATGTGTCTTAAATTAGCGTTGAGTCAAGAAAAAGAAATAAAAAGAGTCCTATACATTTTTTGTCATGCAAATCTTTTGTTTCTTTACTTGTTATGTCTTTCTTTTATCCTTATTATTTGAGCATGAGCATTGTGAATAATTATTTACCGTGGTGCTTAGTGGAAGTTTTCCTTTGAAAGTATACATGCTCAACTTTGATCTAGGACCTTACTTTGGCTATGCTTTGAGTAATACTAATATTGGAGGTATTTCTTTCTGAAAATTATGAAAAACCCCTTGCAATGAAGGTTAGCAATTTCTTTCTCCAAGTTGAGAGGCAAGTCTATCCTATACATAGCCTAAACTATATATATATATCCTCCACCATAAGTGTTGTTTAGCATGATGAATTGGGTTAGGACTTTACTCTCTTGGGAGATCTAATTTCAAGCAATGATCATGTCCTTGATGTTATATCTTCTATTGCTAGCCTCGTCATATATTCGGTAATGGGAACTTCACATTGAATGCCCCATACATCGCCGGATTCCATACCCGAAACCATAATCATCTTTTTATCATCTTATTCCTTGAACACAACCCATGTTCGAAGATTCGTTCAGTTTTTAGGTAAGGTTTTATTTAAAATTCAGATTGGTATTCATAGCAAAAAGATGGGCGAAAGGCTTCGGAAAAGAAGATAAAGATGTGGAGGAAAGAAAAAAAAATATATGTGTTGTGCACACACAAGAAAAAGAGAGAAAGAGAGAGAAAAGAAAAGAAAAGAAAAGAAGAAAGAAAAAAAAGAGAAAAATCCAAGGCAATAAAAGAAGGATATAATGAGGGATGATAAGTCAAGTGAAGATCAAGAGAAGTGCAAGGAAGGATGCGATGATGTTGAGAATGAATCTTCGATATTCCATACCATGTGCAATCCGACATCGAGGACATCATTAGTGCCTTGAAGTCATTATTCTTTTTTTTCCTTTGCACATGTCCACCATTCTAAATCTTCTCATCCTTGATACCCTTACATATGGTTTAACTCTCATGATCATTGGCTTGTAAGGTGAACAACCACTAGAGGATTTTCTTAGCTTGATAATACTTGTGCTAACTTCACTAGCCATACCTATAGCTCCACTTACATTATAAATGAGAGACTTATGGGAGGTGAGAGTTTATGAAATTATTTAGGATAGCCATTTTAAATGAGTGACATGTGAGAACTTGGAGGAGGACTTTGTCTAATACTTTATGCAGGAATTTTATTTCTAAAAGCTTGTGAAAACCCTCCGATGGAAGTAAGAAAGAAAGTGTGGTTGGAGATGAGGATCTTTAGTGAAAGGTATGAGTTGTGGGGTAAATCTTGAGTTGGTAAATTTCTAAACGCCCATGTTTACATTATGATCTTTGTTTCATGTCTCTTATATTAAAGATGAATGATTGACTAACTTGTAAGGAAGGAATTGACGAAGCATGTTTCAACTCCTTGGATGAATAACTTGTGAGCAACTTGCTCGAGGACGAGCAAGATCTAAGCGTGGGGGGATGTTGGCGTTCGATTTCCGTCAACCAAGAACACTTGTTGTGTTATGGTTTGAACTTCATTTTGGAACTAACCTGTCACTAGGCATACTAATGATATAACAAGTTCACCGTTGGATGTGCATTTTGGAGTATAGTGTTTTTGCAGGAATTCAAGTGTTAAATGAGGAAAGATGCAACTAGTTCGGAGAACGTTCTGCAAGACAATCAAGGAGCTCCGACCATGTGCGAACTTGCCCCCAAAGGTGGCAAGGACCAATGTGCTTGAATGGAGAACTCCCGAGGACCAAGATGAAAAGACCGGAAGTTCATGCATAAAGATCCCTCAACTTGGTCGCGGAGATAACGACGTCCAAAGTCCACAATTGAAGGGCCCATTGATCCAAAATGCAGGAGATGGAGCATGGAGAAAGTTGGGCCGAAACCGAGCCCAGAAAGGCCCAGGCCGATCGGCCCAGGCCGACCGGCCCAGCCCCTTCTGGCAGCGGTTCGGGCTCCCCTTTCTTCGGTGTTAAGTACATGCAACCCTAATCGCGTGAGGAAGCCGCCATTCGTCGGAGACGCCATCTAGTTCCTCAGAGCCGCCAAGGAAGAGGAGATCGACTACGAGAGAGACCCTTGGGGGAGGACACTCGGGAGAGATCATTGCCAAGCCCAAGGGAGGTCGCCACGAGGAAGGAGGACGCCGAGAGCTTGCCACGGCACCACCGGAGTTGAAGGACAACGAAGATCCATCTTCATCAGAGGCATCCACCATCTCAACGGTGCCATGCCTAGCGCCATGATGGGGTAAAGTCTTTCGTTTGTCCATGGAGTTGTAACGGAACTTGAAGTGTAGTCACCTATATATCTTGTTTGGATCATATGTCTATCATACCTCTTGTTGATGATGCTTAATGTTTAAGGCTAGCTACCATGCTTTCGGGGTTGCTCCCGTAGATCGCGTCAACATACCGTGTTCATTAGGATTAGTACCAATTACCTTCGCGTAGTGACATGTACGAGGGAAGGGAAAAGTCTAATCCTTGATCACACACCTAGATAGATTGGATCGGGGGTTTATAATGTTTTGGGTGATTGCATCTTCAAGTGCCTAGACTCCATGGGCATACGTTCTTCACACTTGTGCACCTTTAATCTCTCTTTAACATAATTTAGGGTTAGTTTGTCTTTACTTTATAGATTAATCTTTCTATCATAAGTTTTCAATCAACTAGATTAGTGTTTGGTTAAACGCTAGTAATCCCCTTGCTCCTTGGGTTGACAAGAACCTTGGGATCTCCCATAGGTGAAGAAGGGCCTAGGAGATCCGTACGCTTGCGGATCGAAACTTCATACGAGTTTTACCTATCAACACTGCTCCACAGGCCGGCGGCGTTACCAGCCGCTCGGCCATTGATGTCAAGTGCGCCCGCCGCTTCGACTGTCCCGGAGAGCTCAGACACACGGCCGTAACCGTCGCCACCAGAAGCTGGCGTGCAGTGGGTGGAGTGCCCGAGAGGCCGGACTGGTCGCACGTGGCAGCCGTGGCCCTCCACTTCACCAATGATGTCAAGTGCGTCCACCGTCCCGGAGAGCTCAGGCGCACGACCGTTCCCGTCCCTGCTCGACAGGCCGGCGGTGTTGCCAGCCGCTCGGCCATTGATGTCAAGTGCGCCCGCCGCGCCGACTGTCTCGGAGAGCTCAGGGGCACGAACGTTCCTGTCCCTGCTCGAAAGGCCGGTGGCATTGCCAGCCGCTCAGCCCCCGATGTTGGACCCGTTCCTGCTCGACGGCGAGGCGGCGCCTTTCATCCTCGACGACCCAGACTGGATGAAAAGATAATTGCCAACAATAACAAGTGTCACTTTGCTGTAATGCTTATTAGTGTATGATCAGAGAACTCTATTTCCTCCTATGCAGTACTTTGGATGTATGTTCGTTCAACAAATAATTTAGTCCGGTCTTGTCACTTTTTCTTAACAGTAACATCCACCCGTTGCCATCCTCATGCCACAACTTCCCATGGAAGGTGGTTGCCATCATCAAGAGATCACAAACGTGTTGGTCATACGGTGCAGGGACCCGCACATCAGCCCCTCAACGGTGGAAGATGAATGGAAGCCACTCAAGAGTCAAGACTCAAGAGACGCCCATTGCTTACCTTCTCACCGAAGCGGCACAACTTCCCAGGCAAGGTGAGTAACTCCACATAAATCGCCATTCCTACCCCCCCACCATCGGTGTCCTCGCCAGTTCCGAACCACGCTACCACTTCCCAAACACTCGCGCCTCACTCCTACCCGGCCGACACAATGAAGCGATCAGGCTCCCCGTCGCGCCGGCTATCCCCCACCGGTTCCCCGTCGCGCCGGCTATCCCCCACCGGCTCCTCGTCGCACAGGCTCTCACCCTCGCCCTTCAACCGATCGTCCGGCACCACATCCTCTTCGCGCGCCCGTGACTGGGTGCCGCCGCATGACAACCAGCACTTCACCCGCATGTTCACAGAGGCGCTGTGGGGCCACATCCACGGCATGCCGCCGCCGCGCTCCGACGCCGCCTAGCTCCGACGCCGCCAACGTCGACCCGCCATCGCTCGTCGGCGGGTTCCCAAGAGACGGTGGTGGCTCACCGGTGGATTCCCAGCCTCCTCCACCGTCACTGCCGCCGCCCTCCGACGACGCCTACGTCGACCCGCCGTCGATCGCCGGCGCTTTGCCAAGAGCAGCTGGTGTCTTGCCGGCGGATATCCAGCACCCTCCAACGTCACCGCCTCGAAAGCTGAAGTTTACGGTTACCCTTCCTACTGGTGAGTTTGACTCCAACTCCGACTCCCAAGCTGACACAGACTCGTCTGAGGACCGTTGCCACGGCTACATCCCTCCGGTCCCCTGGGGCGATGCTTTGCGCGTCTTCCAGTGCCTCGACAGCACGTACGGGTGCCCTGTCTGCCCCAACCTTATGCACCGGTGGCGCAAGCTGAATGAGGTCAAGGACCATGTCCTTGGGATGGCCAGGTCTGCGCCCCTGAGGGAGAACTACAAGAAGAAGTGGAGCCGCCACTGCGTCGTGGCTAGGAATGAGGGATGGATGGAGTAGATGGAGTGAGGGAGCCGCGCCGGTGGAAGATCTATGCTGTTATGTTATCTGTGATGTTAATTAGTATCTTTAGATTTCGTTGGAACATTGTCTTGTGTATGTGAACTTTGTGATGTTATGTTATCAGTGATGTTAATTAGTATCGTTAGATTTCGTTGGAACATTGTCTTATGTATGTGGAAATTGTGATGTTTAATTAGTCACTTTAGAATGGACTCTGTTTCCTACTTTGGGTGGATGTTCGTTCGAATAATGCGATCGTATTTTCCTAATAACAATTCAACGAACCATTTAGTCCGGTCTGCTCACTTTTGCAGATCAGTAAGATCCGACCGTAGTCATTCTATTTTGCCCACAAAATCAACACTGAATTTAGTCTGGTCTGGTCACCTTTTCTTATCAGTAACATCCGGCCGTAGCCTTCCTCGACAGGCCAAGGCGCCTGTTGCCTAATTTCCCATGGAAGCTTGCCACAACGCCCCATGGAAGCTTGTAGATGAATCGCAGCCACTCGATCTAGAGGCCCGTTGCTTAGCTTTTCACATAAGCTTGCACAACTTCTCATGGAATCTGGCCATTGTATTCCTACCACCATCGGCGTCCTTGCCAGTTCCGAACCACTCTACTCATAGTTCTCTTCCCAAACACTCGCGTTTCAGTCCTACTACCCGTCCGACGCAATGAAGCAATCAGTCTCCCCCAGACACACAGAGCTCAGGCGCATGGCCGTACCCGCCCCTGCTCGTCGGTCCGGCGGCGTTGCCAGCCTCTCGCCTACCGCCTCCTCAGGAGTCGAATCCGGGTCCTGGCTATCACTGCGCGGCCTCCACTTCATCCGCTCCTACTTAGAGTGGCAAGGGCGTCAACTCCACGGCACCGAGCCACCCCGCTGCGACGCCGCCAACGTCGACCCGCTAATGCCCGGAGCCGCTGGTACGTCGCCGGCGGATTCCCAGCCTCCTCCACCACTTGCAGAG
This sequence comes from Cenchrus fungigraminus, assembly GCA_036936925.1. Taxonomy (NCBI): domain Eukaryota; kingdom Viridiplantae; phylum Streptophyta; class Magnoliopsida; order Poales; family Poaceae; genus Cenchrus; species Cenchrus fungigraminus. Next base: position 76,171,714 of record CM072768.1, on the reverse strand, counting down.
TTGGACTCCGACTCCAATTCCGACTCCAACTCCGACACCTTTGCTCTACGCGTCTTTCGGTGCACTACCAACACCTACGGGTGCCCTGTCTGCCCCAACCGTATGCACTGGTGGAGGAACCTAAATGAGATCAAGGACCACGTCCTTGGGATGGCCAGGTCTGAGGCCCTGAGGGAGGACAACATGAAGAAGTGGAGCCGCCACCACGTGCTGGCCAGAAACGAGGGATGGATGAAGATGGAGTGAGCGAGCCGCGCCAGTGGAAGACCAATGCTGATATGTTATCTGTGATGTTAGTTAGTATCTTTGGATTTCGTGGGAACATTGTCTTATGTATGTGAACATCGTGATGTTAATTAGTAACTTTACATTTCCATGAAACATGGTCTCATGTGTTGTCCGGCCTGTTCATGTTTCTAGACAAGAACATCCGCTCTTATTGTACTTATACATGATCGTGTTTCCTAGCTTGACACATTTTTTTTCGAATCGAGGGCACCCCCCATTTCCATTGCAACAACAGAAATACCGAACAAGTCACAGAACAGGGATAAAAGAGGAGTTCACTAGCCCTTGACTCGCCCTAACCTACCTTGACTCAAGCTAGATTAGGACAACGATCGCCCCTAGGACTCCCAGGGAGAGTAAGCATCACCAGACAACGAGTCTGAACATCATCACAAGTTTCCAACCCAAAACATAGCACCACTAGATAGACCTACACCAACATCTGCCAATCACTTGATAATGTCAGTTTCCTAGCTTGACACATGATCTGGAGAAGTTGAAGATCAATATTGGACGATTAATAAGAAATAGCAATGTGATCGTTGCTCACCTTGACCAAATTCAAAACAAGCATGCGGTTATTGCCAAACATCCAAAACGCTAATGCATCCCTAACCCAAACCATGTTTGTGATTTTGGTTATCGTTTGTTTGTTGATCAATCCCCTTGTTTGAAGTTGTTTATGCTTTGTTTCCCTGACCATCTCTATTCTTTGTCTCCCTATAAATGTTATCCTATTTTATCGCTCTCATAAACTATGAAATCATAGATCACCTTTGCCCAAAATCAAAAACAAGCATCTTTTACAGGTCCTAAAATATTTGTCCTTTCTGTATCTTTTTCTAGACCGAAACATCCGGTCTGTTAATGCAACCCATACCCGAATATCCGGTTTAATGGCAGTAAATAGTTCATCTCTGCATGTTGAAGTGCTTGTAAATATAGTTTGCTCCAAATTCACTAAGATTACAAATTTACATAGTTCTTTTCTTTGCAAAAGACCGTTACATTATTAGAGATTGAGGCGCCTCCTTGCATTAGCGTGATACAACTCCCGAAGAGACACCCCGACTCTCCCTGAAACTGAGATCTATTAATATACCGGACTCTCCCAACTCCCTCCATTGCTTTGTCTCAAACTCTCTTCCTCCAAAAAACCACAACCACCATGCCTTCTTCTCCGATTCGACTTCCCGCCTCCCCGTTCCCTTCCAACCCCTCCTCTATCGGGACACCACCCGACTCCCCCCAACCAAGCTCATGCGAGCCATCTGAGCCCTCCTTGAGTGAATCTGATGTAGAAGACATGGAAAGGCAGGAGAGCGAGGACAGTGAGGATGAGTATGACTACGTGGAAGAGGATGAAGAGGAAGAGGAAGAGGATGAGGAAGAGACGTGGGCGGCCATTGAGAAGAAGCGATTGGTGGCCAAGAAGAGGAAGCGGGTGTAGGCCAAGAAGAGGAATCAATAGACGGAGGCATTTGTGAGGCAGCTTTTGAAGGATGACAAGGCCGGTAAGCTTGATTCGTTCAAGGACATTTCGTCGGCGAAGGAGAAGAAGGGTACGGAGGAGGAGGAGGAGGAGGAGGAGGAGGAGGAGGAATGGTGGACTCGAAGAGGGCCAAGAAGAAGATGGACCTCGGCGCTGGTCCTTCAAATGTCGGCCCCGCCAATCCCGGTCCCGTGGCTCCCCCCAGCCATTGAAGCTCCCTCGACGCCAGAGTCATCGGGGAACTCCTCGGAGGGGTCGTCTTAGATTACTCGGATTTGGGTTTTTTTTCACTTTCAAATAGGTGGTCTTGTGGATGGAAAGATCAATTATATGTTTTCTTTTGGATGGAAAAGATCGATCCCCTGTTTTCCTGCTCTGTGAATCTTGTAGTGGTAGGAAAATCCCCTGTATCCCCTGTTATCCATGAAGAACATGGGTGTTCTTTTTTTCCATGATCGCCTTCCTTGCTTCAGTGGATTTCCCTGGTCATGATGCGTTGCCATAATCTGAGATGTAATGTCTTGTCATGTAATATTTTATTCTTATCCCACCGCACCGCATTGCAGATACACACGTAAATGATGACCGATTTTACAAATTTACCGTTTGACTAAATTCACCGTTTTGCCAAGAATATACAGAACGTAAATGATGGTCACCTTGCCCAAAATATTCAACTTAAATGTGCACATACATGATACATCCCCATAGACCTACACCCGTACAGTGGCACTGGCACAGGCGCGCACAAACACACACCCAACAACGAAATCTTCGGACTTGGCAACGAGGAAGACAACAGACACAGTCATGGAGATGGATACGGCACACGCCTATCCCGCCATACCTAATGCACAACGTACAGTGCGGAGATATTCCTCTAATGCACGGTGCCTACCCCTCGACTTCATGGTACGTCCCGAGCGACCAATGCCAGAAGCATACTATAGGATGTCACGAAAACCCCACTGTCGGTTAGCAAGATTGCAGTAAGGGCACACACAGCGACCATGGCGAAGCACACGAGTGTAACCCTGCTCCTGCAGCCAAGCCAAAGCATCTTTCTTCATCTCCTCCGTTTCTTCCTTGTCCGCTTCGTCCATGTCGTACAGATCATATGGATCCATGTATCCTGGCCGCTGCAGAAGTGGCACAACATGGGAGTTGGTGGTTCCTCCGTTCGCATCAGAAGCCATCCTCCTTCACAACGTAAACATGATAAGCACTGACCAGAAACAATGATTGTATCCTGTAAAAACACGACGCGGAAGCTAAGAGCTCACTTCTTTTCACAGAGAGCAGAACCAAATAGAGATGTCTGCTAGCACAATGCGTGGAGGATGAAGAGGCAATGAGCAAAGGCCTTGGGGGCACGCCTATTTATCAAACCATGACCGATACTAAAGCAGTGTGCACCTCATGGCCGAGCATGCCCTCACGGGATTATAGTAGCCATGAAAATACGTGGGATGCTCAGAATACGAAGGCCTACACTGCTGAGGACTCCTGTCACAAGTATAGGGCGGAATATGCAGGCTTTTTCCCCGGTAGGCATGCGAAATATTTGGTGGGTACACGAGTGTGCTTTGGTCCGGATAAGAACGCAGAAGGAAGATCCTTATATCCGTATGACTTAAAAAATAGATGTGTAGGCATTGTAGTGGGAGAAGCAGCTGTTAGGTTTTGTGATCTTCGACTGGAAACGCACCCAGCTTCACTGAAGCGTGGGCCTCTTCCAGATATTCGTCTCCCGCCTATATTGTACGCCACCGGAATCCCACCCAAACTCGCTGACAATATGGGGCCGCCATTGCACGGCCTCACTTGTCAGTGGCCCCGAAGCAAGTGTAGCTTACCAAATTTTCATTTCGCGGTCAGGAAGTCGAAAGCGGGATTTTCAAATTCTGTATTCCCTCTCCGCCCCGAAATAATAAATACTCTACTCCATTGCTACCGCGTTGCGCCACTAAACTCCCGCCTTCCATTTCCAAAAAGCATCATTCTGCTCAGCTAGATCTGTGGTGGCGGTCCGACCTCGCCGTCGCCGGTGGAGGGGGGGTATCTCAGTAGATGGTGAGCAGCAGATATCGGTGTTCTGCTTACGTCTGCTATGCTGGCCAAGCTGAGCAGTTGAGCGAGGATACGGCACAAGCACCGGTTCCCGATGCCCCCTCAATCCATGGGCCCCTGAATCTTGGAGCTTCACAAGTGAGAATCTCATTTCCTTTTGTTTCTAGTCCCCTAGTAGTATTTTTGTTGGCTTAGAAAGTAAATTGCTTCGTGTATTGTGTTAGTTCTGAGATTCTTCTCTTAACTTTGCCGCTCTAGATGCAGTCACTGATTTAGAACACAAGTTAATCGATGAGCCATGCGTTGAAAGTAAATTGCTTTGTGTATTGTGTTAGATTGAAGATTCTTTTCTTACCTTGGCCGCTCTAGATGCAGTTACTGATTTGTAACACAACTTAATAGATGAGCCATGCTTAGAAAGTAATTTACTTTGTTTATTGTCTTAGATTTCAGATCCTTCTCTTACCTTGACCGCTCTAGATCCAGTTCCTGATTTGTAACTTTTTGTGCAGGGCCTAGCATCCCACTCCTGCATTGCTGAGATTCAATCACATGTCGTGGTATGTAACAGAACGCATGATAATCCTGCTACTTTATTCTTAGGATTATTCTTAAGTTTGTTTGCTTGCTTCGTTTAAGGTTCAAGTTTGACTTCTCCTTTCATTTTTAGGCTCAAATGTTGAGGACAATCCTTGCGGTTCAAATATCAAATTCCTGTCCCTCCAATGTGAAGTCAAAGCCATTCATTGATAACATGCCTCGAGATTATCCAGCTTTCGCTACATGCTCAAGATCTGAAGTTTCGTTGGGAGGGCTCGATGCAGCAGCTGACCTTGGTGAAATCTTTGTTGAACAGGACCAAGTTTTGATAGACTTGACGATCTAGGCAGAAGCATCAAATGTAGCAATGAAAGTGCAGACTGATGAGATTGAGAGGTTGAAGAAACAAGTAGAAACTATAGAGACCCTCCTTCGTCAACTGCTAAGCTCGTGCCTTGGGTAAGGCCACTATGTTTATTAGTCTTTTGCTTGTGTCCTCCTAGCTAGTTGTGCTGGTTTGTGAGTACGGAGCTTTGTTATCTTAGTGGGTTCTATTTCAATACCAGCTTTATTTGTGAGCATGGAGATATCATGTGTATTGGTTTGTGAGCTCCTACTTACAATCTGCTTGTGGTTGTTCTGTGTTCATTGATAATAATGTGTCATGTGTGATCCGAAACATTAATTTGTATCAGTGGTATGGAAATATTATCTGTGATGTCTATTACTTAATTGATTAGCATGTAATATGAGATTGAATTATATTTAATTAAGCGCAACCTGGAGTGCAGCCCAAAATAACAGGGAAAAAATATGTGGGCTTGCCCCATCGGCCCATTATTTTTTTTACGAATTCAAAAACGATTTACTAATAAAATGGGCCGTATCAAAAATGACGTCAGCAAATGGTGGGCTGGGTCCAATATCAGTTGGGCCGTAATCATTTTATGACGTCATCGAATATTGAACTCTATCCAACCAGTATTGGACCCAAAACAAATTAATGACGAATTCAATTATTGGGCTCGGTCATACTAAAACCGGGCCTAAAACATTCTATGACGACCTTGATTATTTGATTGGTCCAACCAGAATTAGGCCTAAAAGTGTCTATGACGACAACAATTATTGGGCTCCATCCAACCATAAATAGGCCTTAAACATTCTATGACGCAAACAATATTGGGCTCCATCCAACCTTAATAAGGCCTAAAACCAATTTATGACGAAAGAAACATTGGGCTCAGCTTAATATTAAGTGGGCCAAATTCAATCTATGACGAAAATGTATTTGGACCTTGGCCCATCAAAATATGGGCTGAATTCACTTAATGACGAAATGGTTTGTCACAAAACGCCGTGCCACATCAGATTTTGGTCCGACGTGGCAGGTACCTTATGACGCCTTTGTGTTACGAATTTATACGCGTCATTAAACTCATGACGCCGGGAAATAAGGTCTCGTCATTAATCGCGGTTTGTGACGCTCGATTAATGACAGAGCATTTTCGTAACAACCGGCGACATTAATCACGGTTTATGATGAGAAACGGCTTTTTCTTGCGCCACTAGTCGGTGTTTTTCTTGTAGTGCACACTAAGCGATCCAAGAGTATCATTCGAGTTACTTTGATTTCTTTATAAAAATTAGCAAAACCTCCGGATTGACGACTGATCAAGGTACCTGTGATTAGTAATTTCTATACAACCGTTCTATCTTTCAACTGCCCAAGGCAGGTGAAGCTACAAGCCCCATAGCAATCAAGTGTAAGGTAAGATCAATGCCAACTCATTCAATCCTTGATAAAGTACCTAGTCGTATGCTTGTCATAAACTAGGAGTACAACATCGTAGCAACTCCTGATCGACCAACCTAAGTCCTAAGTATCTTGCTTGGGATGAGCAAGAGGCTAGCTTGGGGGAGTTGTTGACGGTTGTTAAGTGCTGACTTTAGCCATCAATTTACTCATGAATAAAGGAGCAAGAGGCATTTCTTACACGCATATTAGTTAAGAATAATGTAGTTCCACTTGTCCTTGGAGATTATGTGATTACAGGAAAATAAGCACAAAAGAAGTGGCAAACTCACCTTCTATGATTCATGCCACGTCACCTCAAGGAATGGCTGCCACCTCAGGTGCCATGCATGCAAGCTAAGCCACCTTAAGTGCCACGCATGCACACCATGTCACCAATCCAAGAGATGCAAGCCCCGATGAATCAGAGCGTGACACGTGGACTTCACATGGATCCATGGGCGCACCAGAGTGCCTAAACCGCCTTAAGAGCACGTGTACACCGGGGACCGACTTAAGGGCCCACATGACAGCCACCCCGAGGAAGCACACCCCGAGTGGGGCCCACCTGGGGTTGGTCGACCCTAGGATCGGCCGAACCGACCTTGGGTCGGCTGATCCTGGGCTTCCACGTGGTGCTTGTCCATTGGTCCTAGAGGCCTTCCCCAAGGTGTTTCACTCCTTCTTGCACCGGTGCTCTGGCCTATAAATAGAAGGGGAGGGGGTTCATTTCTTACCAACACACCTTACTCCTCCTCTCTCACTTTTGGTTTTTAAGGCTAGGAGGTAGGCTAGAGTAGTTCTACTTCAGGTTCCAAGTCTACTTTGGGATCTAGGTATGAGTCCTCTTGTATCTTTATTTTATTGTATGACTTTGATCTACTTCAGTTATTCAGCTATTTCATATAAAGTTGTGCATGTATACATGGGTGATTTGTTCATGTGTTCTTCGCTCGTTCATCATTTAGAGGCTCATGTTCTTGATGAACAAGGCCTTTCGATCCAGTTGACGAGTGACTTATACATGTTTTCGGTGTTTGTTCATAAGTTAGAGGCTCGTGTTCATCACGAACACGACCCTTTGATCTTGTTGAATAGACATAGGAAAGCACAAGTCCGTTTGTGTACTTAGCCTAGTTTGATCTATTTAGATCCCATGTTCGTGTTGCATGAAGTTCGTGCTCAAGCTACGGTACTCGGTGTAATTGGCCGGTATATCTGGCAGCTCTGACCTGGGTCACAATAGCCCGGGCCGGTCAGGGTCATACTAACAACGTAAGCGTGGTGCTTGGGTTGCGTAGCTACGTTGCTTACGAGTGTATCCCACGGTTTGTCTTGGGGTAGGCCGCGGTGGTGACAGCCGTTGGACCCTTCTGGAATCCCCCACGTTCGGATACGCTGTAGGAGTCTAAAGTCTAACAACCGGAGTCGTGCGTAAGTGACGCGGGAGGTTAGCTCCCCGTTTGTACCTGGGTGCTTGAGCCAGCAATCATGCCATGCTAGTGTGCATCTAACTCATCTGACTAACTCTGTATGCTTAGTACCTTAGAACCTAGAACTAACTCGTATGTTGCCTCCTAAGCCTAGGACCTTTAGAGAGAGTGTGTTTGTGTGTTCACACTACTATCTTATGTATCATATCTCACCCCTATACTTGAGTGTTTGGTTCGTTCCCGTCTATGATTTATACTCCTTGTAATAGTGTTGAACTTGTTAATCCGCCCAGCCTTCCTTGGCTTCGATACCCTTTGGAATACTCCTTTGGGGAAATGCTACAATGGTACTTCCGTGCGCTTGCGAACTCTTGTAATCGTTAGGATTACCATTTGGTCATTTCTGGCATTATTGCTAGCTAGGAACTCATAACTTAGCATCAACGTTAAGAAATACCAATAGTTACCTAACCCGAATTTCAGGTTGTACGGCAAAGGGCCACTAACCGTTCCTCTCGAGGAACCTCGTCGTTCTAGTGTCTCTGGTGATAGGGTTACTAGGAGCACATCGAGGAGAGCAGTCAGGGCACAACAGCCGCCGTCACAGCCGTCTCCGCAGTCGTCGCCTCAGCCACATCCTCAGCCTACCACACCTCCGCCTGGCACATGGACTTCTACCGAGTACATGCCTGGGGTTGCACCTGGATATGCCCCCGGTTGGGATCAGCCCATGTACCAGCAGGGTGCGAGTAGCTCGGCTTAGGCTAGTGCAGGTAGTGGTGAGTGGGCCAGGCCTGCTGGTACTACCTATGGAGAGGCGACATCTTCGTCGTCTGGGTTGCGCTCGTCGTCTCGTGGGGTTACCCTCACTCAGCAGATGAGCGAGCTCAACATCCGAGGCGGTGATGTGGAGGAGACTGTACACTAGCACGCTGAATCCACTTGGGACTGGCAGCGTATGTCAGGCGAGAGACTTCACACCATCGAGCAGGCACATCAGCAGCAGTTGGAGGAGCAGAGGGCTTTCTTTCAGTGGATGGGATATCCCCCTCCACAGTAGTGAGACTGAAGCTAGCTTGGGGGAGGACCCCCACTCTGAGGTAACTTGTATCTTCAATTGTTTTCAGAACCTCATATGATAAAAACACATAAAAATCTGCAAAATCAAAAAGACCAAAAATATTATTTGCTTTCCTAAATTAGTTTGCTTTCATATGCGCGGTAAGAATGTTTTCGTTCCCATGGTTGAAAAGATGAATAGTTGCTTTGTTTATTCCTCTTATATGCCTTGCTTACATCTTAGTATCCTATTTAAATTTTGAGTTAGTTGGCTTGCATGATCAAACCTTAGCTTGAAACTTGTGGGTAGCAAAAAAGCATGACCTTTGGCTAAGTTGTTGTGAGGTATGATATGGTATAATAGAGTTGCTTTGAGCTAGTGCCAAGTGATGTTTGATTTCCGTAGTTTTTTTTTGAAAAATGTTAAAATGATAAGTTCCTCAATGATGAGAAATTCCTATCCAAGGCCATGTAGATCCTAGCAATTGTTAGCCTCCACATATGCTACCTGATTTATTCATTGAGTCTTGTCGAATTGTTATGACCCTCGGTGAGAAACTTCTTATGCTCCTATGATCAAGATCACGTACACAGCCACCATATGCTAGACTTTCACACTGGAAGTTAGAAACCATCATTCCATCCATTTCCCATCCACTCCACAAATAAAGTTCCGCAAATTCTTCATGATTCATCCCTCTCCAAAAATATTTGACAAAGTCTATGAGCTATGTGAAAAAGAGAAAAGAATAGATTCTCAAGGGCATGCAAAAAAAAAGAAGAAGAAAGAATAAAGAGAAATAGCCCAAGTCTCAAAAATTTCAAAAAGGAGAGAGAGGAGAAAATCATGCAAAAGAGGATTCCATTCATCATCCACCATATACACACACATGCATAGCTTGATCAGGTTGTATGACTTGTTGCTCCCAAGGATCTGGTTTTCGACTTGACAATACATGAGAAACAGGTATGCCACATGTTTTCCCTACCTACAGCTACACATATATGCTTATTAGGAGTAGGTTGTGAAAGAAGGAAAATCAATGCCTTGGTTAGGAATCATACACATTGAGCGATTCGAGAGTATCATTTGAGGAACTTTGATTTCTTTTAAAAACCTGCAAAACCTACGGATTGATAACTGATCAAGGTACAAGCAACTAGCAATTTCTCTATAACTGTTCTATCTCTCAACCGCCCAAGGGAAGGGGAAGCTACACGCCCCATATCAATCAGGCGAAAGGTAAGATTAATGCCAACTCATTCAACTCTGGATAGAATACCTAGTTATATGCTTGTCATAAATTAGGAATACAATATCGTAGCAACTCCTGTTCAACCAACCTAAGTCCTTAGTGTCTTGCTCGGGATGAGAAAGAGGCTAGCTTGGGGGAGTTGTTGACGGCTGTTAAGTGCTTACTTTAGCCGTCAATTTACTCATGAATAAAGGAGCAAAAGGCATTTCTTACACGCATTTAGTTAAGAATAATGTAGCTCCACTTATCCTTGGAGATTATGTTATTGCAAGTAAATAAGCATAAAATAAGTGACAAACTCACCTTCTATGGTCCATGCCACATCACCTCAGCCTAGGAAGGGCTGCCACCTAGGATCCTATGCATGCAAGCCATGTCACCAATCCAAGGGAGGCAAACCCTGACGAATTAGAGGGCGACACGTGGACGTCACATGGATTGAAAGGCCCACGGGCACCCAAACTGCCTCAAAACCAAGTGGACACTGGGAACTGACCTGAGGACCCACAGGACAGCCACCACGCAAAAGCACAGGCCGAGGTGGGCCCACAAGGGGTCGGACGACCCCACAGGTCGGCCGAACCGACCTTGTGTCGGCTCATCCTGGCCTTCCACGTGGTGTTGCCTGGTTGGTCCTGGAGTCCATTACCGGGGTGTTGGTGGTGCTTCGATCCACAAGCTACTCAAGGCCTATAAATAGGAGGGAGGGGACTCATTTCTTACCCAACTCACTTTCTAACTCCTCTCTCACTTTTGGTTTCCATGGCTAGGAGGTAGGCTAGAGTAATTCTACTTCAGGTTCCAAGTCTACTGTGGGATCTAGGTATGAGTTCTCTTGTATCTTTATTTTATTGTATGACTTTGATCTACTTCAGTTATTTAGCTATTTCATATAAAGTATTGTTAGCATGCATAAGTGATTTGTTCATGTGTTCTTCATTAGTTCATCATTTAGAGGCTCCTGTTCTTGATGAACAAGGCCTTTTGATCTAGTTGACGGATGATTTACTCATGTTCTTGTTGCTTGTTCACAAGTTAGAGGCTCATGTTCTTCACGAACACGACCCTTTTATCTTGTTGAATAGACATAGTAGAACACGAATCCGTTTGTATGACTAGCCTAGTTTGATCCAGTTAGATCACATGTTTGTGTTGTATGAAGTTCGAGTTCAAGCTACGGTACTCGATGTAAGTGGCCAGTGATGGTGGAGATATCTGCTTTGACTGACGAATGGACCCACCATCCATGGGACCCAGCTCGAAGACATGACCAAGTCTATATACTCCAGCGAAGGGAGATAGAAGGAGGATCGAAAAATCAAAAATCAATTCAGAAACACGATTTAGACATGTGCTACTTCCCCTGCATCTGGTTATCCATTGCTTGGCACACTTCTGCGATAGGCCATGTTAAACAAAACCATGATGTGGCTCCTCATCCTAGATAGCATCTATGCAATTCTTTCCCTGGAGTAGCTCCCCTTGTAGCAACTTCTCATCCCACATAACCTTGCCTAGCCTTTCATCACGCACCACATGTGCAACCTCTTGACTGGAAATTCCATCGAGCAACACATGTGCAGAATCCTTTGTGTTCTTATCATGCACACCCAAGGCTAACTGCTGGAACAAGCCTTCATGTGTATTAACAATGTAATCTTGCATCTCTTCATCCCATGTAACCTCAAAAGGCATTGTATCAAACAACATGTTTTTGGGTGATTGAAAAATGGAACATCATAGACATTAGGTTCCCATCACCTCTTGCTTAGAAACTTGGGTTTTATTTGAAAACAAAGAATAGACTTGTTCCTCAAATTATTCTCTCGAGTCGCTCTTTGTTTGTATTTATGTATCCTCACCAAGGTAAAGGTGTTGCCTTCTCCTATCGTCTAAAGGCTTTATCTAGAGTTTTGGGTAGGGATTGATGTGCATACTTGATTCTCATATATTTCTAAGTCAAAAATTGGATCCAAGAAGAAACAAGTTATGCAACCTTAATCAAGATGTGCAAGTGTGTGGATGTTTTATGATAGTGTGGCAAGGTGCACGCTAGACCTGGAATAGGTGGTAGCTATTGCCACACAAGAATACTTGGGATTACAGTGAGGTGGATGCTAAACCCAGAATGGGTGCTAGCTATTAACGTAAATGATGATGATTATGATGATGATGATGATGATGATGAGGTGGACGCTAGGCCCGAAATGGGTGCTAGTTATTACCATCATGATAAGCATTGAGGTGATGGCAAGGTGGCACTACAAGGAATGTGCCGACTAGTGACCTAGAAAAGGGCGTTTCTCATCATCAACCGCGATTAATGACGCCGATTGTTACGAAAACAATCTGTCATTAATCGAGCGTCATAAACCGCGATGTGGCATGTGTGCAAAATAACTTCGTTTAATGACGAGACCTTATTTCGCGGTGTCATAAGTTTAATGACCTGTGCAAAATCATGATTACAAAACGTCATAACTTCATTTCTGGAGCTTTGCCACGCTGTACATAATCTGATGTGGCATCCGATGTGGCATGCCAATTGTGACAAACCATTTGCATCATAAAATGAATTTGGCCCGTTCAAATCTGGGTTGAGCCCAACACTGTTAATGTAGGTCGGTGTTGTGCAGATAGCCCAAAAAAGATTTTGTGGGCCCATTTGTTGTTTTTTTTAGTGCAAATTTGATTAGGGTGGGCCCGTTTTTGTTGGGTCGAGTCCAGCAATTGCGCACATTGTTTGCGGCCTTATATCTCACGTTAATTTGAATAAAATTGACTTTTGGCCCAATAAATAGTGGGCTAAGCCCACTGAAGGCCAACATAAAATTAACTAATCGTGCATCAATATTAATTGATTACATTTCAATTCTAATCTTTTTTATGAATAATTCCGATCTCATTAGCAAAATAGTAATCAACACATATTTCTATATACAATAAAACAAACTATTGTATACTATCAAGCACGACCACATTGTTCATCACATATCACAAACTATTACATGATAACAGTCTCACGTGGAACATAGATTAACAAAGCTAAATCTAGGTCATAATATCAAGAGACAGTGGAGCATTGATCAAATGATCTTAACCTTTTCATCTGTTAATTGCTAAGCAGTGGATGCAGGAGGTCTTCACTGTCTTCAGTTAGTTCCTGCAACCTCTTAATCTCAGTCGACTGCATTTTCAAAGTTGATTCTGATTCTTCTGTCTTCTTCTTCAACCTACACAAATCTTTCTAGTGAGCAACAAACCATTGTCGAAGTTGTACCCCATCCTAATTGGGAGCGTCAACTCGTTGTTCATCAACACTAGTACATAAGGATTTGGTACCCATTCTTGAGTACTCGGCTGCCTCTGTTTTAATTTATTCGGGAAGAGGCACCATTGACTTGGTAGCATCCATCTAGCAACAGTGGATCCCAAGTCAGATTAGGATCTTGTAATTGATTTGAACTAAGGAAACAAAGGTGTTAAGTTTGTTACCTTGGAGCAGGTCTGAACAGGAGCGACTTCAGATGTTGACCCTTTGGCCCGCTGAAACAAGTACAAGAACAAGAGGTAATGGTTGATATCATTCACAATCGGAAACAAAGAAGGTGTTAATTAAGTTTGTTACTTTGGAGCAGGTCTGAACACGAGTGACTACAGATGTTGACCCTTTGGCCCTCTGAAACAAGTACAAGAACAAGAGATAAGGGTTGAGATCATTGGCAATCGGAAGCAATTTCCTCTATTAAGTTCAATGTGGTACATGAACGATCACTCCCAATCCATAATCACCCAAGCATGCAACAAAAATATGGAAAGCCAAAGAGCATGGGTAAGAAATATAATAATTTCATCCTTTAATTTTTGCAAACCTCAGATAAGTTGAATTCGAACAATCTCTTGCAATAGGGAACAGAAGATCCACAATCAACCAAGCATGCAACAACAATATTTAAAGGCAAAGAGAATGGGGAAGTAGTCTAATAATTTCATCTACAAATTTCTACAAACCTCAGATAAAATGACTTCGAACAAACTCTTGCGATAGGGTACAGTAGATCCACAATCACCCAAACATGAAAAAATATTATAGAATGCCAAAGAGCATGGGGAAGCAATCTAATTGAATCGATCAATATAGGGAGTAGACCGCAGACCTGACGAATAAGAAGGGAAGAAGGTGTCGAATGTCCACTCGATTTAGTAGCCCGAACTTGCTCCTTGAACACGATGTTCTTCGCAACTGTTGATGATCTGCGGCCGCCAGGGTGAGCCTCGGGGGAGCTGATGGAGCAATGGGTTTGAAGCATCTTGCAGCTTCAAGGACATTGCCGAGAAAGGCCGCCGCTCGTAGCAGAGGAAGCCGACTGCTCATAGCAGAGGAAGGCGTTGCTGGTAGCTAGGTCACCGTTGCTGCTTCCGCCGCAAATCTACTAGGTCTCTTCGGCGGTAGAGGAGAAGATCCCCTAATTTTGGAAAATTACCAGGAGAGAATTCGGAGGCCTGGTTTCCCTCTTTGTTTTATATATAATGGGGAGGACCAGGAGGAGGAGCGGGGAATTCAAAATTTCAAGTCCCGCCTTTTTGCTCTAGAGCGGGAAATGAAAGACCTTGGAAACCGCCGCCAGGACTTCGTCACTGACACGTTGGACCACTTGGGTGTCGGACCCAAACGTCAGTGACCATACGCAGAGAGTCCAGTTGTTGACTTGGTTGTCCGTGCCACCATGGATCATGGAATTGACAAACACACACATGACTATACTCTACTTCATATTCACATTTGACGGATGATCCGATTATTGCATTACAAATGTACTCATTGCAACAAATTAACTTACTGTTTCAACTGTTTATTACATGACTAAACACACTTAAATAAAACATTAAAACTATAGAGAACCCTGGTACAACCCTTCATGTAATCTTCTACAAAGATCGTCCGTAAATTCGGGATGATCAGTGCATACGACCGCCCAATCATATGTGAGTATTCCGTGAGGAAAGATTCACTCTAAGAGAGACATGCACTTGTCCTGCAATTGTATGCAGTTAGTTGAATTGCCCATTGTAGAAATGAGGTCACAGTTTCCTCACTTGCCATGTCCCACATCTTTGACGCACAGTGCAGCTTCAACCTTCCCACTTGGTACATGTCGGCGACCGAGAGTAAATAAGGCCAGGCGTTGGCAGGTGTGTCCCCTAAATCAGCCTCCTCCGGGAGTGATCCATCCCTAGCATATTTGATCAGGAGCGATAAGCCATCAAGGTGTGTGTCAATAATTGTAATAGATTCGGAGCTAGACTCCACTCCTAGGCCGTATAGCATTGCCTTCATGACATAAGATACTTTCGCAACATCGGCGCGAATCACTCGTATCACCCAGTACGTGGAAGACAACGTCTACAGGGGCTTTGGCTGCTATGCTTTCACATATGCTTCTTTGTACTGGTGGAGGAGGAAGTTCAATGCAGTCATCCTCCAGTACTATAACAACACATGATATGTGTATGCGATCTTCATTGGAGGTCACGCGCTTAATGTCATCATGCTCCACCAGACATTCAAAGCATCTTTCTTGTAGATCCCGATTCATGAAAGAAACTTCTTTAGTAGCTTGAACTCGAAATGTACCATCTTCATCGTTTGGGTCTCCAGCCATCGCATGCAACAATACTCGCACCTACATGGAATGAAGCAGCCACAGGCTTGACAACAATAATATAATGCGATTGTATCACCATGTGTGAGTGTGAGTATTCATACCAGCAACTAGACACATACCATTTGGGATTTGTGCATAGGAACAGGGACGACAGCATTGTCGTCTGGAACATCCATCCACTGATGATCATTCATACCTGTAGGATAGCAACGCAGCCTCCATTGATGGCCTCCCACCATGAATGTACCAGATTCCTTGTACTGGCCCGCGGTTCCTTTTGCTTTCACTTCCTGGCTTGGACTGAGAAGTCGACTTCCATGGAACGAATCATTTTAGCATCTAAAGCCATGAACGTAAATGGCTTGCAATGATCATCTTGTGCATAAACTGTCTATTATTATAGTGGGAGTGAATGTGCGTTCCGAAATGTCCATTCGTGAACATCAGTTACCACCCAGAATGGATGTGTCCCTTCAGTGCGGGTGTGGCCACGTTTCGGTCATGAACTTCCCGGTTCTAGTCATTAAGTGCGATTCACAATGATCAACATGTCTGTTCAGAGCGGGTGCGCACACAAGTTTGTCGATCAACGCTTGGTGCCAGTCCTTAACTGCAATTCTTAATGATCGACACGTGGATCAACTTGTGAGAGCGTGTCATCCCAAATGCACATTCGAGATGCCCTTCTATGCTTATATGCATGCACACACACACAGACACACAAATATATTGCTTTTCCAATTCCAGCTTATTCCATTTTGGCCTTGTCGTATCAACCAGTTCATCACGTTTCTCAGTCTCCAAGACCTGTGGGAATCATGAAGTGCAAATCTAGACCATTCGTAGACCTTTTCAGTCATGACTCACGTAGCGTACCTGATCGAGGACTTGTCAAGTAATCCTACACCGTGCATGTTGCAATGCAAGGACCATCCGGTCAATCTGATTGCGTTGTGCAGCCTTACAACACCCAATCTGTTTCTCCAGATGCAATTGACGCCTAAAACTTTTCATAAATATACGGTAGAGAGTTATCTTGCAGTTGATACGGCATGAACTGATGCAGTTGAGACGGCCATTAGATGTAGCTGATGTGGCGTGAGTTGTCCGCAGGACTTTTTGTGCTCTAGACCGGGAAGTCCAGAAATGAACACATATATGCACATGTCGGGCTCATCCCATGATACTCATCGTCCACACATGTAATCGATGTGCGCCACTGAAGATTCTGACCTAGATAGATTAGTATCAAGCATAGGCCTGACTATATTCTGAGCATCTCATGTTTCCCTAGTAACTTTGGCAATGCTACACAGAGCTGACGTGCCTAGCGTAGTCCTTGATAAATAGGCGAGTGCGGCACAGAGTTCTTGAAAGGCAAGGCCAACAATCATCGGTCCCCCTGTCTTGCATTTCTCAACTTTTATTCGGTGGTACTCGAGAGATCATTTTCTTGGCTAATCTTTGTTTACTTTATGTATGCATGGTATTGAGATTGTAACATCCCGGGAATTGCTTTGAATGCAAAAAATGTGAATTTTAAAATTTTGGTTTGAACTTGAGTACATAATAAAATTATAAGGATGTCTTCTTTGCCCTTCCCTAATTTCCTAGATTTATTTTGGAGCTAAATAATAAATTAGGACTTATAAAATGTTAGTGTGTGAAGTTTGCAGTTTATTGGATTTATTTGAATTTTATTTGTGTGGGATTCAAATTTGAATTCAAATTCAAATTTGAATTCAAATTCAAATTTGAATCATATGTTTGTATAGGAGTAAGGAAAATAGGATAAATAGGAAAACACCCTAACCCAGCTTTGGGCCTTAACCTCGCCGGCAAAGTCCGCTGAAGTTCGCAGGACCACCCAAGAAACCCGCCGGCCCAGCTTTGAGCCCACCGAGGCCTGCCAACCTTTTCCTTTGCCTGTGTCGCAGACAGGTGGGACCTACCTGTCATCCGCCACCGCCTCACCTCTTTCCCCTTTCTTCCTCTCGCAGCCTTTCGCGCCTCACCACATCGGAAAAGTGGGTCGTGCGGCCATGGCGGATGCCGCCGGATGCACTCCACGCGTCTCGTGTCGCATCTCACCGTCCGCGCCACCTACCACCGCCTATAAGAACCACCACCGCAGCCGCGCCCTAACCCTAGCCGTCCCTAGGGATTTTCCCCATTCACACTACCGCTGACGTCTATGGAGGGAGAGGAGGAGAAGAAGGCGGGGGAGGCCGTTTGTGGGAGCGCCGCCGTTCACCGCGAAGACCATAGGCCATCCGTGTGGGGAGGAGCCACGGGGAGCCAAGCCGAGCCGTCCGTTCACCATGTCACCTCTGTTTCCTCTGTTCCGAGCTGCTCCGCCGCCACATCCCTTCGCCACTGCTTCGCCGCCGCACCCTAGGACCAAAGGTGAGCACCGCGTTGCCCTCTCTGCTGTGGAACCGACCTTCGAGCCGTGGATGGACCGAGCTGCGCCCATGGAGGCTGAGCTGCCCTGCGCCGCCGTGCAACTATCGTCGTTTGGGAGGTGGCCTCCAAGCCAAGCCTTATGTTTTGCAGGTGCCGCTACCGTCCACACGCGTGTTTCCCGCTTATCGTCCTCCCTTTTCTCGTTTCGTTGCCGTGCACACGCCGCGGGGTCGTGTCACCACTGTGGCCGTGCTGTCGGCACCACGCGAGCACACCTGAGGGGCCAAAACCCTACCTTTTGGGCAAGAGCGCAATGCGAAGCCACAAACACACACACACGCGAGCAGGGATGCCGGCGCCAGCGCATGGGCCAGCGCCGCCGAGCCGTCTTCGCTGCCTGGAGCTTTGCTCCCAACGCGCCGCCGCGCCCAGCTGAGGGCTCTGCTCCACGGCCAGACACTGACGCGCGCACGCGACCAAACCGCCGTTTGGCACACCCTAGTTGAACCCGTGTCACCCACTTCATGAACTGCGGAGTTCGCATCGCCTCTGCTTCGTTCGCCGCGCCGCCGTTCTTCTCACCTAGCCGCCGTCGAGCCGGAGACCAGCTAAGGGCTGAGCTTTTCTGTGCCAATCGAGACCCTAGGACGTCCTGCGTCGCGTCATGCCGCTTGTTGACTAGCCGCTGTGAGACCTCGCCGCCGGCAAGCTTCTATCAATCCGCCGCTCCATTGGGGCAAGGCGTCTAGCACCTTGCGAGCCGCCCTAAAACCCAGTGGGGTTTTGTTTCACAAGTTGGGCCACATGCCGATCTTGCTGCAGCGGATCCCTGGGATCCCATGCGCCCAGCCAATAGCTTCTTCACCTCGCGCACGCCTGCACAGTGCCGCGCCGCACCGGATCCCGGCTGGATCTCGTGCGCCGGCCACATGTGCAGCCCAGTCAGCTGCCATGTGTGTTTGAGCTACCTTATAGTCTCCAAGGTGTTAGCCGCGTCAGTGCTTAGAGCTACCCTGCAGCCAGCTTTTAGATAGTTTAGAGTCAGCTAGAGTTAGCCTATAGCTAGCATATAGTTAACAATATTGTGGATGCGTATTTTATTTTCAGCAATGTATTTTATGTTTGGAAAATCCTAGTAAATTTAATTTGACTCCGAAAATTATGAAACCTTTTCGAAAGCTCTTCTAAAATCTTAAACTCCGTGTTAGGCTAGTGTTTGCTCTCATTTGGCTCTTAATTGCTTTCCATATGGAGTTAATTGCAACTAGGACCGTCTTTATTTTATTTATGCAATAATAGGAGCAGCCAGAGCTGGGGAGCTGAGCACGGAGTTCGACTACACCGACGACTACATCGCTGACAACTACCCGACCACAGGTTCACGCCCGACTGATTCTGAATACATATTAGGCATTGCTATGTAGTATGCTAGCACTTTACTTAAATGGCATGATGATGTACCTTGCATAGCCTTCTTTATTTATCCTATCCTTGATTGTCCTACTACTACTATGTTATATATAAGCGTGTATATACGCTGAGCTTCGCGATGCATGTGTTGTGATGGGTATAGTGGTTCTTGGCGTGTGTGGGGTAAAAACTGAAAGGAGAAGGCGTTTTGGTTACTTTGGCGGGGGTGAGATCGAAACAACCAATTTGGGATCGGGGATGGGGGTGCACTCCTCATTGCATTCCCGCTTTTACGGTTTGGTGCACAGGTGTTGGGGTTTCACTTTACGCTTGGAGGACATGAGCTTGCCCCGGTCTGAAAGCGAGTGGATCAACTTGTCGATAGGACTTTCGTACACACCACCTCGCTGAGAGTGGGGTTAGGGCCGGGTTGAGCTCAGCAAGTGCGGTACCATACCTGCCAGTAGGATAGCGGGGTATCAGTGGGGGAGAAGTGGGAGTGAGCCCACCTTCTCCTAGAGCGTCTCCTGTGTGGCCACAAGGGAGCATTTCACAGTTCCGGTGCAGTCCCTTTCGCGAGGGATCGCTTTGAGGACCAGATGCAGGATGGAACCGTAACTACCGAGAGTTCGCACGGTAGGATGGGCTCGGTTGGCTGTACACCGACTAGGTGCCATTCCGAGGTGGGTACAGGTGTACACGCTCTACAGAGTTGTCTGATCTATACGTATAGTCGCTTCCTCAGTCATGGACAAACCTTGAATTCATGTTCGTTCCTCATGTTCTGGGATTTCTACCTCCCCCTGTAGCTTGAGTGTGTGATGAGCCGTGGTTGCAGTCTGGGAGAGGGGAGTTGCTCCCTCTACCTTGCGGATCCGATTGCAATCATTGAGGTGCGAGGAGAGGAAGTCCTCGCATCGACCCTAGATGGAGATAGGTTGTGGAGAACGGTCCCTGGGGTACCAGGTGTTCCCCAGCTGTGTTGAGAGAATGGGTTGGGATCTTTATGGAGATATCTCTTATTGTTGCTTTGCTGCTGCTGCATAGGAAACCTGAGCCTTTACCTTGTCTCTTTTCTCACCCTTTAGAATTAGGCCACTTAAAGCTGCATACAGTTGGTGACTTTGGGTGTGCAGGGTACAAGTCCGGCTATGACAACAACACTGACGGGTGGTACGACTGAGGGAAACGTCGCTGCGCTCAAGGATGCCTGTGGGCAAGAAGAATAGAAGATGGAGACACTTCTGGAATGCTAGCTACCGCTGCGTAGACTTTTCCCTCTGATTCAGCCAAGAGGCTTGTAATGTTGTACTCCATAATGGATTTTTAATAAATTAAGTACTTATATTTGTGTGTTTCTATGTATGGCTGTGATATATCGTCTGTGATGAATTCTGTACACGATAGCCACTGATCCAGGGACTATCGCAAGGGTACAGGGGTTCGGATTTCCTCACCGAAAATTCGGGTCGTTATAGGTGGTACTAGAGCCATACTTGACCGTAGCACGTATCCCTAGAAATGGTCGATAGAAAAAGGACTCTATACCCTCTATTTCTATATGAATACCTTTGAGCTATGTTATAAGAACTTATCTCTCTTTAAAACTTCTTCCTTACCTACGCTAACTAAAAATTTCTTCTGTGTCACAGGAAATGGCGCGTCAAGCTGCTGAGATCACCCCCGAGACGTGCAGGGAGATCTACCATTGGTTGGAGAGGGCTCTCCTCAAACTCGGGGTCCCTCCTACCTACGTGACGTACCGTGCCGAGTACGTGCCCGCCATGACGGGGCAGCTGGTGCTCTGCACGGTTGCCATCCTTCCTCACCCGGCGCTACCAGGCTTCAAGGGGGAGGTTAGCTACAGCACCGCCATGACCATTTCGATCGCGCTAGACCTCGCCTGCCATCAGGCACTGGGCTGTGTTCTCGCCCAGTACCATGGCACGTTCGAGACCGGGGAGCTTCGCCTTCTACCCCGAGACTACTGGCGCCTGGCACCGCTCGTGGACGGAGTCCCGTCGCACAAGGGGCTTCAGGATGACGTCAACTTGGCTCCCTTCCGCTAGACCGACGACACGCTGGTGATGATGGGTACCTACCTTGTCGGCCTTGACAAGTACACGCGTCGCCTAGAGAACGAATCGCTCAACCTCTTCAGCAAGATCAAGGAGGCTACTGCTGAGGCATGACTTCACCTGCCCTGCTGCCTGGAGTTGGAGAGGGAGAACCGCGCACTTCACTACCATGTTCGCCAGCTTGAGTAGGGCGTCAACTGTGCGAACACCACGCTGATCCAGGTGGAGAGAGATCTTGTGGCCGCCTGCGAGGGGATGCTGCTCGCCCAGGAGGACCTTTGCAAGATGAGAGTGAACCAGAGCCGACTGCACGACAGGCTTCAGAGCAAGTACGACTTGCTCACGGTGCGCGGCCACCTGCTAGGCTGTGAGAGAAACAAGGTGAAGGAACTGGAGAAGTGCAAGGAAGAGAACACCGCCAACCTCGTGTGGCTCACGCGCACGGCAGTCTACCTGAAGGACAAGGCCGAGAGACCGAAGAAGATGTGGGAGGACGCCGATTCCCTCCGAGTGGACGAGCTCATGGAGCTCAATGGGGAGCTACCCTTGGAGTCACAGCGTGCGATTCGCACGGAGACCTTCGAGCTTCACCCATCCAAGCTCAAGTTACACCCGTGTCCCATGGCTCGTATGCCAACCCCCATCAAGACCGAGGTGGTGAGAGTGGCCCATACCATGGTGTCCAAGATCTTCCCTCTGGACTACCCCACTGAGGGTCGCTACCCAGTCTCCTACGAGAGGGCTTGCACCGAGTAGGGTGTGTAGCGAAGTCAAGCCATGAATGAGAGTAGAGTTGTAAGATAGTAGTTTCCATGAGTTGTTCCATGCAGCCGCGAGCATGTTCCGGTGCATGAAGAGTCTTGTCACATCATGTTAGGCACCACCTTTTGAGCATATAACGATGTAATAGAACATTGATTTGAGCTGTTACCTCCAAGGTCTGAGTCAGCCTCGAGGAAACATATGTACTTAACATGCTTGTTGTACGCTTGGTTCTTAATGGACTTCTTTGTGTCTTAATGCATTTTCTCATTGAGTGTTGGATTATATATTTAGCATTATTTTCATGCTTGTTCTCAGACTCAATATGTTGGTGAGTGTCGTTGTTTAAAGTCTTCTCTTCCCTGGTCATGTTTTCAGAAAGATGTCGATCCAAAGGTCTGGTCGCCTACTGGCACGCCTCGAGGAGGCTGCCGATGAAGAGGAAGCCCCACAGGGCCATGGCCATGGTTGTGGCTGTGCCGCCGCTCGTGGACGCGGACGTGCACCTACCCGTGGCCGTGGACACACGCCTGTCCGTGATGGAGCTCGAGGGGCTCGAGGTCGGGGTGCCGGTGGGCCACCACCGCCACCACTGCCCGTTGGCCCTAAAGCTGAGGAAGAGAAGGAGGAAGCTGAGCCTGAGCCAGAGCAAGACCAGCCTGAGCCTGTGGAGCCGCCACCACCACCACCCAACCTGGTGGACGTGATGGCCCTGCAGACTTAGCTGATGCAAAGGATGGTAGAAGTCATGGAGCACCAAGGCAACGGTGGGAACCGCAATGCCCCGCCAGAAGAAGACCTCACGAAGAAGATCGAGAGGTTCTTCCGCCTGAAGGCCCCTACCTTCAGTTACTCGGATGAGCCACTTGACACCAAGGACTGGCTGAGGGTGATCGAGACCAAGATCGACCTCACCGCCATCACCGTGCACTAGCTGGAGGGACCTGCCAAGTCTTGGTGTGACAACTACTCTGCCAACCACCAGAACCCAGCCTACATTACTTAGCTGGAGTTCTGCGAGGCTTTCCGTGAGCAGTACCTACCCAAGGAGCTGATGATCTAGAAGGCTCAAGAGTTCCGCACCATGACCCAGGGTGGGATGAGGGTGGAGGAGTACGAGTGCCACTTCATGAAGATGATGCGCTACGCTCCTGATGACACCAACACCGATGACAAGAAGCAGTTCTGGTTCCTGCGAGGCCTTCACCACGGCCTTCACCAGGGATTGAAGACAAATGAGCACAGGTCCATACACCACCTCGTGAACCACACCATTGCGCTCGAAGAGGAAAGGAGGGGCCATGAGGAGCGCATGAAGGGGAAGAATAGGATGGGAGATCGGGATCACCACGATCGATCCTTCCAGAAGCTGAGGAGCAGACAGAGCAACCTACTGAGGGAAAGCTACCGCCCGGGGCACAACCAGCCTGGGCGCAGCTTCGGAGGAGGCCGTGGACAGTTCACTAGGGAAGGAATACCAACTACCAGCAGTAGTGTGGAGGCTAAAACCGTCTGCCGCATAACGCCCCAAGACCTACCACCGGAGGCTTCACCCCAACTTGCTACGCCTGTGGCAAGCCTGGGCACAAGTCCTACGTCTGCCCCGACAAGAAGACCACTGCTACACCCGCAAGAGCACTGGCTCCAGGAGGAAGACCTCCTCAGGCTGCACCACCGCAGTCTGCCGGCCGTGGGAGACTAAACCACCTCACAGAGGAGGAGGCTACCGACACTCTTGACGTCGTGATCAGTGAGGTTTTAGTTTGTGGCACTAATGCCTTGGTTCTTTTCGATATTGGTGCAACTGGTCCGTACATAACCTCTAAACTTGTAAACAAACTCTCCCTCCCTACAACCACCCGACCGGTTCCTATCGTTACGAGTTCACCACTCAGAGACATCAGGTGCACCTTAATGTGTGAAGGTGTGGATGTGGTCATCAAAGAACGCAAGTTTTTAGGGGATTTGACAGTGTTACCCTCCAATGGCATTGACATCATTCTAGGGATGGACTGGATCACCACTCAAGGGTGTTATGTCCACTTCCCCGCGACTCATGACCTTGATACACCCCGATGGAACCAAGGTCACTTTTGAGCCGATGAAGTCTTGTGACATACCAGCTGTGTACAGTCTTCACACGAAAGCCATCTCAGATGTGCCAGTGGTTTGCGAGTACTCTGACGTGTTTCTAGAAGAGCTGTCGGGTTTACCTCCAGACCGTGATGTGGAGTTCGTGATCAACTTGGTACCGGGGATAGCTCCTATAGCTCAGAGTCCATACAGAATGGCTGATGTGGAGCAGAAGTTGTTGAAGGCAGAATTGGACTCACTTCTCGAGAAAGGGTTCATTCGACTGTCAGATGTTTAGATCTAGACAGCCCACAGGAGGGTTAACCCCGGTGGTTTAGTTGTTTAGCGAGGGGGAATCTAAGGATAAGAACTCGAAGGTTGCACATGAGCACACGGAACACAGAGAACACAACGAGTTTATACTGGTTCGGGCCTCCGGAGAGTAAAACCCTACGTCCAGTTGTTGGTGTAGATTGCTTGAGGATTGCGTGATTGTACAAGGGGTCGCCCTGCCCGCCTTATATTGGCCAGTGGATAAGGTCGATTCCCAGATTCCAGGTCGGTTACGACCAGGAGACCTAAGTCTAGTTGATTACAACACTTGCCATGTCCGTCGATCTGCTTGGTCGGAATCCACCGATGTCTTGTCCTGCACGCCAAGTCTTGAACTCGTTCCGGATAAGGTCGTCTGGAATCTTCTGGAAGGTTTTCAGGAGGTCGTGTGGGCCGCCAACTAGGTCAGTTGGGCCCACTGTCAGGTCGGCGGGTCTTCTGGTAGGCCGGACCCACTTGTCGGGGACGGTCGTGAGCCTGGTCGGTGGGGACCCAGGGGTGCCCATGTCTCACAAGCCCCCGAGCGAGGTGTAGGCGCAGCGACCTTAGAGAGGTCATGACGAAGTCGTAGAGCTATCGACAGGTCGAATAGCATGCACGTCGGTCAAAAAAGAAAAGAACAAATCGACTGTAGAGCCGACCTGTTTATAGTCTTGCCGAACGGAGAGAGGTCGAGTACCGACCTATAGGAAGTAGACTTCCGATAGATCGAAACGACGATGGAAAAAAATCAGAGGGCATCAAGGATGCACTCGTAGAGTAGTATCCGAGCATCGTGGCGGGCAGGATGGCCGGTATGATGATCCAGAAAAGAAAGAGAAAAAAGTAGGTCGAGTAACGACATGATGGGAAACAGATTTCCCAGCAGGTCGGTACGATGAAGAAAACAAGAGGGCGTCGAAGACACTCTCATAGAGTAGTCCCCGAGCATTGAAGCAGGGAGCATGGCTGGTTTGATGCTCAAAAAAGAGAAGATAACTGAGTCATGGTCTTGATCGAACGAAGTGTAGAGGCACCCAGATCTCCTTACATAGCTGTAGAGAGTTTGGCAGGGCCGACCTCAAGAAGGCCTTTGTAGGTATGCCGACCTCAAAGAGGCCTTAAATCAACAATGTCCAGTATCCGAGGATACCCAATAGGATCTTGAAAGACGTGCCGTGTGAAAAGGTCGTTGATGATGTAGTGGTCGAGATGGTCAACAATGAAGCTATAAGAAGATGTTGATCTTGAACGAATGGAGTGTAGAGACACCCAGATATCCTGCATGGCTGCAAGAAGTCTGGCAGGGCCACCCGAGGCATGTCGTCCTCAAGAAGGTCTCAAATCAAGAGCGCCCAAGCACCCGGAGACACTTGTCATCCATTAGGCACGCACACCTTGGAGAGGCCTTCATTTCTGACGTAAAATTCTGGGTGTCCAGAGCAGGCTGGCAGAGCTGTATAAAGCACACCGACGTCAGGAAGGTCACGCATCCAGGGCGCCCAACTAGGTTGGCAGAGCCTTAGAAATACCAAGGTATTGCAAGACCCAGGTATTGAGGCACGCCGACCTCAAGGAGGTCGTTTTGGTGCCCAGACGACCAACATAGCTGCTGGCCATCCAGCGGAGCCAAGGCACTAAGGTATTGCCGACCTCAGCAATAGGCACACCGACCGCGGGGGTCCGAAGAAATCATAGACGTGAAGCTTCTGATCTCCAAGCGCCTAGACGGATCTAGTAGAGCAGCGAGGCACGCCTACCCCGGAAGGTCTTCAATCGAACCTACGACCATTCCACTCAGGGAACAAAAAATAAAGGCTGATTGGAATAGGTCTGTTTACATGCAGAGCCACAGCGGGTGCACTAGGACGCAGAGCCTAGCGGGTGCAATGAAAACGTAGAGCTGTAAAGAGTGCATTGATCATCGTCGTCGACTGTGGTAGCGTTGAGGCGCGGGGCCCTCTGACACAAGGTCAGGCTTGTTTGCTTCTGTAGACTGCTGGGTCACGGGTCAATAGTGGTCGGAGATTCTCTTGCCACCCAGAAAACGACAAGCTGCCCACGAATCAAGGGGTGTACTATAGCCATGTGATGCTACGGCGGTCTCAGGCATCATTGATGCGCTAGCGACAAAAATGCCGCGAGGCAGGGAAAAGACGTCGCCTTTAATCATGCACATGTCTACAGGCCCTCTAGACCACGTGGTGACAGTGTCATCACTTCACCGGCTGTTCGAGACCCGACTTTGGCTACAAATAGCACCATAAGGCTGAAGGAGGCAAGCACCGAGCATAGTTGAGCTATGAAGCTGCAGGATATTATTGAGGCCATGCCATGGGCATGTGTCCGTCCACCAGATTGTAGGATGCAAAGTTTGTAGAGGCTTGGAGCTAGAAGAACTCTTGCGAAATGTAGCCAGCACACCCACTCTTTGTATCATGCCTCAGCGAGGAATCAAGGAGAGTTTAGAGGTGATGCTGTAGAGGCCCGAGGTGAAGCTGCAAGTTCTTGGTAAGCATGTGATGCTCATCGAGGGATTGCAGTCCGCGCCGAAGAGCAAGCTCGTGTCTGCGTTCCATAGTCCAGCATAGAGCGTGCCCTGCTATGTGCAGCATCGTGCAGTTGTTCACCGCAAGGCCACCATCGAGGTCCTGAAGCTAGAAGAATTCTTGCAATGTGCTCGGCTATAGCAGAGTACACCTCAAGGATTGCTCTAGGTAGATCAGGTCTTCGAATATGTTTGTATTTTGTGACGGGTTCTGGATCCAATAAGGTCGCAGGCGACTTGTGTACCTTCGAAGTTCCCATGTAATGTTCGCTCTCTTCTATCATGTAAAGGTCGTTTTGAAGAATTTATTCATCAATGACCTGTAGTGACGTAATTTGGGGGCTTATCGACCTCATGGAGATCGAATGTACTATCAGGATGACCTGATGTCTTAGTTGTGTTCACGACCTATATTCGGGGTGTAGGTCGCCAAACTATCCGTTGGGCGCATAGCCGTTGGCGTGAAATTCGGCGAGATCGTCTCGCGAAATTATTGGCGCATAGCCATTGCAGCGAGCTCCTTGCGTCGAAAGGACCCGCAACGGGCACCCACGGTGGGGCCCTTATAAATAGAGCGGCGGGGACCAGCATTAACCGTCCCCTTCCATCGTCTTCCTCCTCTCGTCGCCTCCATCGCAATCTTTGTGCCCTAGCCGCCGCGCACTCCGCATCCACACTCCGCTTAGGAATCCTCAGCCCGCCGCCATCTGTAGCAGACCGCGCGCCGGCTCCGCCATCCACACGCCGCGCCGCTCCGCATGCGTGTGAAATCCCTAGTGCATTTTAGATCCAAAGCTCCTCGACTTCAAGAAATGGCGGCCACTACTCCTCAGATCCCGGATCCGCGGACGGTGTGGGAGCCCTCGGTGATGACCGAGGCGAAGGTTCAAGCGCTGGTGGATCGCGAGCTCCTGAGGCCCAAGGCGGTGGTGGAGTGGAAGGCGCCTGCGGACGAAGCCTTCCCGACGGAGGACGACAATGAGCAGGTCGTCTTCGCCTCTTTCTTTGAGCGCGGGTTCAACATCCCCGCTGGCGACTTCTTCAGAGGTCTCCTCTTTTACTACAAGCTAGAGTTGGTACACCTCGTCCCCAACTCCATAACCATAGTATCATCGTTCATATATTTCTGTGAGGCCTATCTAGGAATACCGCCCCATTTTTTGCTCTGGTGCCATCTGTTCAATGTTAAGAGCACTGGCAAGCATCTTGGTGTAGTAGGGTCGGTCATGTTCTGCCTGAGACCAGGTCTCAAAGCGGAGTGGATAGACATGGACCTACCGGATAACATTGCTGGCTGGAGGTCGGAGTGGTTTTACGTCGCTGACAAACAGCCAACGCTGCCGAAGCGAACCGGGCATAAGCCCGAGAAGATACCGGAGTGGGATCTGCCACTGTCCTCCCGCGAGCTGGACGACATCAAGGAGCTGCACCCCCTGGTGCGCGACCTCAAGAAGAACGGGCTGACAAGGGGCTCGGTGGCGAGGTCATTCTGCCGTCGCCTGATCCAGCCGATCAAGGACCGGGTGCATCCAACGTATGAGTACTGGGGGCAGTCAGACCCCACGCGCGAGGTGAACTGCAAGGTCTCCCAAGAGGAGATGGTGGCCTGGGTGTCACAGATCTACACCGGGGGTGCCCGGGGCAAAAAGTGCCCGAAAGCACACTCCTTGACCCGACCAGCTGACCCTGTAAGTCCTGGGACTACTAGGTCGTTTATCTTGCTTAGTTGCTTGTGTTGATCTTATGATCTGGTACTTGTTTTTATTGCAGGTTCGGGAGATGCAGTTTTGGTGTCCTACACCCTTGCCACAGGGTGAGGAACCATGTCGAAAGCTGAGGTTGGAGGAGTATCAGCCTCCAGCAGTTGTGCTGCTGGAGAATTGCCAATCCGACTCATCGGTTGAAGCTGATGACGATACCGACCAGGAGGTCGGTGACGATGTGGCGAGCTGCCCTGCGGCAAGCAGCACCACAAAGCCCAGGCACAAGACAAGGGCAGCAACAGCAAAGCAGTCGACCACGAGGGCTGCTGCCAAGGCCGAGATGGCGAAGACCGCCAAGCTCGAGGCCGACAAGAAGAAGAGGAAGAGGAAGGCGAGCCCTCCTCTGGCGATCCCCACACCGATAATTCCTACTCCGTCGACCACGGAGGTCGAGGAAGATGAGGATGAGGCTACCGACGATCCGCCAGTTGTTGAAGATTGTACGGCGAGGAGGTCGCTGAGTCCCGCAGCCAAGAGGCAATTGGAGTTGGAGCAGCAGACGAACAAAGAAGACCTCCGTCGGATGAGGGAGGCACAGCGGGCTGCCGCTGGTGCACAGGCAAAGATGTCTGTGAAGATTCGAGTTCGGCCCTTTAGGCCGAAGTTGCGTGCCCCGGCTACTGTAAGGTAAGGTCGTGGCACTGAAGTTGATTCATTTGATAACTGCCATGAGCTCCTGTATTGTGTTGACAAGGATTATTGTAGGTCGGATGTCCAACCTCAGAGCGCCTTGGGTGCTCAAGGTTCACCCTAACGGACAAGGTCGTCCGACCATGAGGTCGGGACCCAGGCCTCGGTTGGCAACATGGAGACATCAGCTCCTCCGCCTATCACTGAGGCCGGAACACAAGGTTCCATTGGCGATGTCGGGGCATCGTCTTCTCCGCCTATCATTGACGCAAACCCCATCAACTCGATGCCCAGCACATCGGTTCAGGGCCCAACTACAGACCCGATACTGATCGAGCCACCACAGGAGAACCCAAAAACAACCGGTGTGCAGGCATCGGGTCCGACATCGACGGGGCCAAGTTTGGGGTGTGAAGACATTGACTGGACTGGCACTCCCTGGTAGGGAGATATTTTTGACGATGACGAGGATATGAGGTCGGTCCGTAGGGCAATCTTGACCCTCAACCAATCCCTCGCGCTAAACAGCTGTCCTTTGAGTTAAATAAATTACTTGCTTTCTGAATGTAGCTGACGAACTGCTTTGTCTTTGCAAAACAGTCACTAGCCGACCAGCTTAAGGATGCTGCAGCTCTACAGCTGTGGGTGGTCGAGCTTGAGCAGGAGCTCAAGCAAGCCCGTGAGGCGGCGGCGGCTGACAAGAAGAAGCTCGAGGACGAGCTGGTCGAGGAGAAGCGTAAGACTCAAGAGGCCAATTCGCAGTTTAACGCCATGAGCATTGGTAAGACCAACTTTCTTGCAACTTTTTCCATCATTGACTTGTACTGCTGAGGACTGGACCTCAGGACGTCTTGTATATTGTAGAATTTCACAGGTGAGAGGATGACCTCAAGAACGACCTAAAGAACACTAAAGAGAAGGTCCGAAGCCTGGAAGTGAACCTACGCAAGGCGGAGGTCGGTGCTGAAGATTTGAAGCAGACGTTGAAAGGCACCATAGACAGTGAGTACGCTATATCCCAGAAGCTGGCTTATGAGAAATAGGCTCGGAAGGACCTAGAGGTCAGTCTTGAGGTAGCTTTGAAGGCTCTGCAGAATGACCAGGTGATCATTGCAAGGCAATAGGTGGAGCTTAACGACTTGAAGAATGCTGCCCACTTTGCGATGGATATAGTGGCGTCGCAGGTTGAGGGGGAGGAGCCCAAGCCAGCTATCGACCGTCTTCTGGCTGCACCCGAGAAGTTGCTCGACCTCTTGAAGGTGACGAGCTTGGCGGCGGCTACGAAGGCGTTGGTACGGGTGAAGTCTCACTACCCCGACGTTGACATGGTCAAGGTCGGAGAAGGCCCAGACGTGATGAAGGATCCCAAGGTTGTGGAGCTGGAAGTGCGAGAAGCCGCTATGGCGACAATGGACGCCATTGACTATGAGGGCGACGACGGTGAAGAGTAGTCATAGTCTTAGAGCTGTACCCCCTCCCTCCTCCAGTCATGTAAAACATTACTTGATAACGTTCTTATGGCCTGCATGACGTACTTGATTTGTGATTGTGCGAACTTGGTAGCCTTGAAGCGATGTGTCTTTATCATATTCCGCTAACCACTACTCACAGAGATTCTGGCTTACCGACCATCACACCTCAGCAGGGAGACTTACGTGGGATCGGTGCGCGGGAGGGAGTCTAGGACTCAGGTTTTGCAACCTTACGACCAGGCAGGCTCACAACAACACAAAGTAGGTAGTCATGAGGGACGACGTCCTCAGGTCGAACGACCCTTATGTTGGCTTGAGCCAAGCCCCCGAGCATGTCGAGGGGGAGGAGTAGGAAATTTAACCCCCAAGTCTTTCGACCCTTGTATTGGCTTTGGCGAAGCCCCCGAGCATGTCGAGGGGGAGGGTTCATGATATGAAAGAGGAGAAGGTAGAGCTCGAGACACAGCAGACACTACTAGAAAACCCCCCCTTTAGCTACGTTATAGTAGTAACGCACACTGGAAGCGTTTCTACGTTAGTGCCTAAAGATGCTTTTTGACATGATTTTGAGATCATGTCAAACTGTCATGGTATTTGACACACTTACAGCGTTGGTAGTCTTATAAAGACATTTTTTATGATGATATTGAAATCATCTTAAAAAAGAGATGAAGTTAGCCACATTTTAAAGCGTCATTATTGCCTAGACACGTTAAAAAGCGTAGCAGATAATGTCCTTAATCATGTAAAGATGCATTTTGACATGATTGTAAAAATGTTTCAAGATGTTACGCTTTTAGACATGCTTTAAATCATAACTAGCAAGTAGAAACATCATAAAGCGTACCAAATAAGTGTACTAAATGGTTCTTTAGGTAAAACTCAAGAGGAAACTATATGTTATGTAAGT
The DNA here is from genome assembly GCA_036936925.1 of Cenchrus fungigraminus. NCBI lineage: Eukaryota > Viridiplantae > Streptophyta > Magnoliopsida > Poales > Poaceae > Cenchrus > Cenchrus fungigraminus. The sequence goes on along the minus strand of CM072768.1, from coordinate 76,139,751 downwards.
CAAGTTTGTTGTGTAGGTGAGATGGTAAGGAAGCTATGTGTGAGATGAGAGATCTTGGGTTCGAATCCTGTATGACACACATATTTCACATGAAAAATCATGTATAGGTGTCCTCAAATCTGAAATATTTTTTAATTTTTTCACAAATTTGTAGACATGCTTTATAAATGTATCTAGAAGTTTGTCTCTATATTTATTAACACACAATAAAGTGTTACTATAATATGTAACTAGACCACTAGAGACATTTTGTACACGTGTCTACAAGATTGTATCAATTTTATTAGATATGCATCTAACGTGTCTACAAAATGTATCTTTGTTTCATAGCGACATTTAAAGAATTCATCTCTACAAGGTTTGATGTGGTATGTAAGAAGATGCTTCTAACACGCTTTATGAAAGCATGCCTATACTGACATAGAGACGAAATAAAACGTGTCTAACTCTAAATCTGGCGTAGCTAGAGGGGGGGTTTTCTAGTAGTGAGATGACTGCTTTAATTAATATTTGTTAAACTGAAAAAGTACAAGGACGAAGAATACATAGCTGTAATAAAATCTATTCTATGGGTAGAATCATCGTAGGTGCTCCACGTTCCATGGGTTGGGTACTCCTTGCCCATCGCCCCACTAGAGGCGATATGTGGATGGGTTGGGTACTCCTTGCCCATCGTAGACTTCAGTGACGATGAAGGGTCCTTCCCAAGGGGCAGATAGCTTGTGCATGCCGTCGGTCTTCTGGATACGCCTTAGGACTAGGTCGCCAACATTGAAGGAGGTCTCCTTGACGTTGCGATCATGATACCGACGAAGTTGCTGGTCGTGGCGAGCTTGCCTCATAATAGCAGCCATTCTCTGTTCCTCGAGGCTGTCAAGGTCGACACGATAAGTCTGCTCGGTTTCTCCCTCCTCGTAGAACTGTATGCGTGGAGCTCCAAAGGTGACGTCGGTAGGTAGGATGGCTTCTGAGCCGTAGACCAGGAAGAAAGGCGAGAAGCCCATGGCAGAACTGACTTGGGTCCTTAGGCCCCAGATCATGTGTGGTAGCTCGGCTAACCACCGGGTAGCGTAGTTTGAAGCATCGTCAAAGATACGATCTTTGAGAGCTTGAAGGACCATGTCGTTGGCACGTTCGACCTGGCCGTTGCACCTGGGGTGGGCGACCGAGGAGTAGTAGACGTCAATCGAGTTGTCTTGGCAAAAATCCCAAAAGGCAGACCGTGTGAAGGCCGTCCCTAGGTCGGTGATGATTCTGTTGGGCACACCGAAGCGATGTGTTATGTCTTGCATGAATTTTGCCGCTTCCTCCGACGTGACTTTTGCGACAGGTCGGACCTCAATCCACTTGGTGAATTTATCGACGGCCACAAGGATATACCTGTAGCCGCTCGGAGTGGTTCGGAATGGACCTACGGAGTCGAGGCCCCACATGGCGAAGGGCCAAGATGGGGGAATCGTGCGCAGGGCCTGAGCTGGCAGGTGCTGCTGTTTGGCAAAGAATTGGCATCCTTTGCACCTCTTGACGAGGTCTTTGGCATCAGACATAGCTGTGGGCCAGTAGAAGCCGGATCGATACGCCTTGCCGACCAAATTGGCGGATGCCGCGTGGCAGCCACACTCACCGCCATGAATCTCAGCAAAGAGCTGGATACCTTCTGATCGCAAGATGCATTTCATTAAGATGCCAGTAGAGGCAGCTTTTCTGTATAGGTCGTTGCCGATTACAACGTAGTTAGCACTTCGTCGTGTGATATGCTCTCGTTCAGCCTTGTCTTCTGGGACTCGTTGGTCGAGTAGGAAGGCTAAGAAAGGCTCGCGCCAATCATCCTCTTTATCTGTCATCAGCACGTCTCGGGGAGGTGCTGGAGTTGGGTCGGGCTGTGCTTGGTCTGGGTTGTCCGGGTCCAACAGCTTGATTGACGGCTTGCGTAGGTCTTGGCGAACACACCCGCCGGGACTAGAGCTCGCCTGGAGCCTAGTTTAGATAGTACGTCGGCGGCCACATTGTTGTTGCGTGGTACGTGCTAAAACTCAATTCCCTCGAAGTGTCCTTCGAGCTTGCGAATCTCAGCACAGTAAGCATCCATTGTGTCTTTGACACAATCCCACTCCTTGTTGACTTGCTCGATGACGACCTTGGAGTCATCGTACGCTAGTAGTTGCTTGATGCCAAGGGACACTGCTATACGGAGCCCATGAATTAGAGCTTCGTATTCTGCTCCATTGTTGGAGGCCTTGTAGTGTATCTACAGGACATACTTGAGCTGCTCTCCTTGAGGAGAGATGAATAGCACTCCTGCTCCTGCGCCTTCGAGGTTAAGGGCACCGTCGAAGTACATTATCCAGTGTTCAGACCGCTCCTTGGGAGGGGGCATCTGGATCTCTGTCCACTCTGATACAAAATCAGCTAGGATCTGGGACTTGATCGCCTGCCTGGGGCAGAACTCGATGTCGAACTCTCCAAGCTCTACCGACCACTTGACGATGCGGCCGTTAGCGTCGCGGTTGCGGATGATCTCCCCCAGCGGGAACGATGATGGCACCGTGATCTTGTGAGCTTGGAAGTAGTGGCGCAGCTTTCTTGACGTGATCAGGAGTGCGTAGAGCAACTTCTGAGGCTGTGAATAACGTGTCTTAGCGTCGGCAAGGACCTCACTTACGTAATACACAGGTCGTTGAATAGGGTAGGCCTACCCTTCTTCTTCTCGTTCTGCGACGAGGACCGTGCTGACCACATGAGTGGTGGCAGAGATGTAGAGTAGGAGCGTTTCCCCTGGTATAGGTGGCGTCATGATTGGAGGCGTGGTCAAGGACTCTTTGAGAGCCTCGAAAGCCTTCTGTGCTTCTTCGTCCCATACGAACTTATCTGCCTTCTTCAATAGCTTGAAGAAAGGTAGACCTTTTTCGCCGAGCTTGCTGATGAAACGACCTAGAACCGCCATCATGCCTGTGAGTTTCATGACGTCTTTTTTGCAAGATGGCTTGGCGATGTTGCGTATAGCGTCGACCTTGACGAGATTAGCTTCGATGCCCCGGTGTCAGACCATGAAGCCCAGGAGCAATCCGGAGGGGACACCGAAGACGCACTTGGTCGGATTGAGTTTCCACTGGTATTCGCATAGATTGGAGAAGGTCTCGGCGAGGTCGGTGATGAGCTGATCTTGCTCGGTGGTCTTGACAACCATGTCGTTGACGTAAGCTTCTTGAGCACACGGCACTGGCAAGCCATGTGTTTGGAGTCTTCATAGATGGGGCAAGGGTCGTCGAGGTGACCCTTGCAGTTCCCACGATCTGGGATCTTGGGTTCAGATTGGATCTGAAGCTTGTTCTTCATGTAGCGAGACGCTGCATGAGTTGCGTTCCGCAGACCAAAGGGCATGCGGGATGAAGATGGAGGGGTCCTGCGAGGGCATTTGACACGCTCACAGACCTTAATCGTGTCGGAGAGTATGTCTTCGACGCGATCGAAGGTGTGGGTGGGTTTTCTCTAGCAGATCGGATCCGACCTGCTGGTTGGAGGTGACCGCAGCGCTCTCGATGACGTGGCATGCGGCTGGAACGGTGGATCCCGCTGGCATAGAGCCGAAGCTCTCCAGGAAGATGACGCCGTTTGACAAAGCCAGCGAGTTGCACGAAGAACCTTAGATTCCTCCCCTACCTGGCGCGCCAACTGTCAGATGTTTAGATCTAGACAGCCCACAGGGGGGTTAACCCCGGTGGTTTAGTTGTTCGGCGAGGGGGAATCTAAGGCTAAGAACTCAAAGGTTGCGCACGAGCACACGGAACACAGAGAACACGGCAAGTTTATACTGGTTCGGGCCTCCGAAGAGTAAAACCCTACGTCCAGTTGTTGGTGTAGATTGCTTGAGGATTGCATGATTGTACAAGGGGTCGCCCTGCCCGCCTTATATTGGCCAGCGGACAAGGTCGATTCCCAGATTCCTGGTCGGTTACGACCAGGAGACCTAAGTCTAGTTGATTACAACACTTGCCATGTCCGTCCATCTGCTTGGTCAGAATCCACCGATGTCTTGTCTTGCACGCCAAGTCTTGAAGTCATTCCGGATAAGGTCGTCTTGAATCTTCTGGAAGGTTTTCAGGAGGTCGTGTGGGCCGCCAACTAGGTTGGTTGGGCCCACTGTCAGGTCGGTGGGTCTTCTGGTAGGCCGAACCCACTTGTCGGGGATGGCCGTGAGCCTGGTCGGTGAGGACCCAGGGGTACCCATGTCTCACATCGACCAAGTGCTTCACCATGGGGTTCACCAGCTCTGTTTGTGCCGAAGAAGGATGGAACTCAATGCCTGTGTGTTGATTACCGCGCGCTCAACGCGGTAACCATCAAGAACAAGTACTCATTGCCACGGATTGATGACCTGATGGATCAGCTAAGGCAAGCCAAGCACTTCATCAAGATTAACCTTCGATTGGGTTACCACTAGATGAAGATCCGGCTGAAGGACATTTTGAAGACCGCGTTTGTGACCCGGTACGGACAGTACAAATACATTGTCGTATCATTCGGTCTAATGAACACCCCAGCATACTTCATGAATATGATGAACAAGGTGTTCATGGAGGAGTTAGACAAGTGTGTTGTTGTCTTCATTGACGACATACTGGTCTTCTCCAAAACCGCTGAGGAACATGAAGAGCACCTGAGGATCATGCTGGAGAAGCTGGGGCAACAACAGTTGTATGCCAAGTTCAGCAAGTGCGAGTTCTGGATGGAGGAAGTCACCTTTCTTAGTCATGTGTTCTCAGCGGAAGGAGTTGCCGTAGATCCAAGCAAGATAGAAGCAGTGTCCAAGTGGCAGTCACCCAAGACAGTGACAGAAATTCGTAGCTTTCTTGGTTTGGCAGGATACTATCGCCGATTCAAAGAACTTCTCCAAAATTGCGAAGCCAATGACAAAACTGTTGAAGAACAACAAACCGTTTGTTTGTTCGGACAAATGTGAAGCAAGCTGTCAAGAACTCAAGACCCACCTCAGCACTACACCGGTCCTGACTCTCCTTGATGCTAGCAAGGACTTCGTGGTGTATTGTGACGCTTCGAGACAAGGACTCGGTTCCGTGTTGATGCAAGGAGGCAAGGTCGTTGCTTGTGCCTCGCGACACCTTCGGAAGCATGAGGAGAACTACCCCACTCATGACCTCAAATTGCCAGCTGTTGTCCACGCTTTGAAAATATGGAGGCATTACCTAATGGGCAACAAATGTGACATTTTCTCCGACCACAAGAGCTTGAAGTACATCTTCACACAATCTGAGTTGAACTTGAGGCAGCGAAGATGGCTTGAACTGATCAAGGACTACAACTTGAACATCCACTACCATCCTGATAAGGCAAATGTTGTAGCCGATGCCGTGAGCCGCAAGAATTACTGCAACAACTTGATGGTGCAGAAGCAACAACCAGCTCTATTTGAGGAAATCAAGAAACTGAAGCTGGAGATAGTTGACAAAGGTCAGCTTAATGAACTGAGAGTGAAGTACACCCTGGAAGACCAGATTCGGCAAGCTCAGAAAGGATGCCCGTCAATTGGACAAGTGAAAGACTTGATGGCAAGAGGCAAGGCAACCGACTACCGCCTCGATGAGCAAGGCACTTTGTGGTTGAAAGATCGCATATGCGTGCCTCAAAGCAAGGAGATCCGAGACTTGATTCTGAAGGAAGCTCACAACTCTCGATACTCGATTCACCCTAGTTGTACAAAGATGTACCTAGATCTGAAGGTACGTTTCTGGTGGGAGAAAATGAGGGAAGACATTGCTGAGTATGTCGCCCGATGTGACACGTGCCAGAGAGTGAAGGCAGAACATCAGAGGCCTGTTGGTTTGCTGCAACTGCTAGAGATACCCGTCTAGAAATGGGATGATATCAGCATGGACATCACAGTGGGCCTGCCTCGCACGCAGAAGGGAAACGACTCGATATGGGTGATAGTTGACCGCTTGACCAAGGTGGCACACTTCTTACCAGTGAAAGCCAACTACAGTGTAAGTAGGCTCGCTGAGCTCTACGTGGACAACATTCTGAAGCTTCATGGAGCTCCGAGGAGCATTGTGTCCGTTAGAGATCCGCAGTTTACCGCTCAGTTCTAGAAGAGTTTGCATGCTGCTATGGGGACCGACTTCAACTACAGTACAGCTTTCCACCCACAGACTGATGGACAAACTGAGAGGGTGAACCAAGTGCTGGAAGATCTTCTAAGAGCTTGTGTGTTGACCTACAGGTCGGATTGGGAGAAGAGTTTGTCCTATGCAGAGTTCTCCTACAACAACAGCTTCCAAGCTAGTCTTCAAATGGCACCTTTCGAAGCCCTTTATGGCAGAAAATGTCGGACACCGCTGATGTGGTCCGAGGTGGGGGAACGAACTTTCTTTGGTCCTGCCACCATCGTTAAAGCTGAGGAAAATGTTGTTAAGGTCAGACAGAACCTAAAGATAGCTCAAAGCAGGCAGAAGAGTTATGCCGATCCAAAAAGAAGGGATGTCTCGTTTGAAGTGGGTGAGCATGTCTTCCTGAGGGTCTCACCCCTCCGAGGCATGAAAAGGTTCCATGTCAAGTGCAAGTTATCCCTGACGTACGTTGGGCCATACCAGATCATGAAGAAGATTGGAAATGTGGCCTACAAGCTTGAGCTACCACCAGAGCTCGCTGGAGTCCACCCCGTGTTCCACGTGTCTCAACTCCAGAAGTGTGTGGTTACAGAGAAGAGAGTGCCCGCTCAAGCGCTTGACGTACAAGACACCCTGGAGTACTTGGAGTACCCGGTCAGAATCCTAGACTGGGTGGAAAAGTCAACCAGGAAGACCACCACTCGCTTCTGCAAAGTGCTTTGGAGCAATCACACCAAGCGCGAAGCGACGTGGGAGAAGGAGTCGGTCTTGAGGGAGAAATACCCGCACCTCTTCGAACCAGAGGTAACTTCTTAATCTTTGAGGACGAGATTTTTGTGAGGGGGGGGGGAGTTCTGTAACATCACGGGAATTTCCTTGAATGCAAAAATGTAAATTTTAAAATTTTGGTTTGAACTTGAGTGCATAATAAAATTATAAGGATGTCTTCTTTACCCTTCCCTAATTTCCTAGATTTATTTTGGAGCTAAATAATAAATTTAAGACTTACAAAATGTTAGTGTGTGAAGTTTGGACTTTATTGGATTTATTTGGATGTTATTTGTGTGTGATTCAAATTTGAATTCAAATTCAAATTTGAATCATATGTTTGTATAGGAGTAAGGAAAATAGGATAAATAGGAAAACACCCTAACCCAGCTTTGGGCCTTAACCTCGCCGGCAAAGTCCGTCGGAGCCCCTTAGACTCGTCGCTGAAGTTCGCCGGACCACCCTAGAAACCTGTCGGCCCGTCAGTTTTGAGCCCACCGAGGCCTGCCAACCTTTTCCTTTGCCTGTGTCACGACACGTGGGACCTACCTATCATCCGCCACCTCGCCCTCACCTTTTCCCCCTTTTCCCCTTTCTTCCTCCCGCAGCCTGCCGCGCCTCGCCACATCAGAAAAGCCAGCCGTGCGGCCATGGCGGACGCCGCCGGATGCACTCCACCCGTCCCGCGTTGCATCTCGCCATCCGCGCCACCTACCACCGCCTATAAGAACCACCGCCGCAGTCACGCCCTAACCCTAGCCGTCCCTGGGGATTTTCCCCATTCGCACTGCTGCTGACGTTTGTGGAGGGAGAGGAGGAGAAGGAGGCGGGGGAGGCTGTTCGTGGTAGCGCCGCCGTTCACCGCGAAGACCGGAGGCCGTCCGTGTGGGGAGGAGTTGCGGGGGAGCCGAGCTGTCTGTGCGCCGCGTTGCCTCTGCTTCCTCTGCTCCGAGCTGCTCCGCCGCCGCATCCCTTTGCCACCGTTTCGCTGCCGCACCACAGGACCAAAGGTGAGCTCCGTATTGCCCTCTCTGCTGTGGAACCGGCCTTCGAGCCGTGGATGGACCGGGCCGCACCCTTGGAGGCCGAGTCGCTCTTGCTCGCTTGCTTGCCCCGCGCCGTCGCGCGACCGTCGTCATTTGGGAGCTGGTATTCGAGCCAAGCCTTACGTTTTGCAAGTGCTTCTACTGTCTGTGCGCGCATTTCCCGCTTGTCGTCCTCCCTTTTCTCATTTCGTTGTCGTGCGCACGCCGCCAGGTCGTGTCGCCACTATCGCTGCCCCGTCAGTACCACACGAGCGCACCCGAGGGCCAAAACCCTGACTTTTGGGTAGGAGCGCAAGGCGAAGCCACACACACATGCACTCACGCGAGCACGTCGGCGCTAGCGCATGGGCCAGCGCCACCGAGCCGTCTCTGCCGCATGGAGCTTTGCTCCCACCGCGCCACTGCGCCTAGCCGAGGGCTCTTCCCCACGGCCAGAGGCCCGCGTGTGCACGCGACCAAACCGCCGTTTGGCACACCTTAGTCGAACCCGTGTCGCCCAGTTCGTGAACCGCAGCATCCCCGTCGCCTCTGCTTCATTCGCCGCGTCGTGTTCTTCTCGCCTAGCCGCCGTCGAGCCGGAGACCGGCCAAGGGCCGAGCTTTTCCGTGCCAATCGAGACCCTAGGACGTCCTGCGTCGTGCCGTGCCGCTTGTTGACTGGCCGCCATGATACCTCACGGCCGGCGAGCTTCTACCGATCTGCCGCTCCTTTGGGGCAAGGCGTCGAGCACCTTGCGAGCCGCCCTAAAACCCAGTGGGGTTTTGTTTCACAAGCCGGGCCACATGCTGATCTCGCCACAGTAGATCCCTAGGATCCCGTGCGCCCGGCCAATGGCTTCTTCACCTTGCACACGCCTGCACAGTGACGCGCCGCACCGGATCCCGGCTGGATCTCGTGTGCCGACCATATGTGCAGCCCAGACAGCTGTCATGTGTGTTTGAGCTAGCTTATAGTCGCCTAGGTGGCAGCCCCATCAGCACTTAGAGCTAAATGCAGCCAGCTTTTAGATAGTTTAGAGTCAGCTAGAGTTAGCCTATATCTATCATATAGTTAACAATATTGTGGATGCGTATTTTATTTTCAGAAATGTATCTTATCTTTGGAAAATCCTAGTAAATTCATTTTGACTCCGAAAATTATGAAACCTTTTCCAAAGCTCTTCTAAAATATTAAACTTCGTGTAAGGCTAGTGTTTGCTCTCTTTTGGCTCTTAATTGCTTTCCATTTGGAGTTAATTGCAACTAGGATCCATCTTTATTTTATTTATGCAATAATAGGAGTAGCTGGAGCCGGGGAGCTGAGCACGGAGTTCGACTACACCGACGACTATGTCGCCGATGAATACCCGACCATAGGTTGACGCCCGACTGATTCTGAATACCTATTAGGCATTGCTATGTAGTATGCTAGCGCTTTACTTAAATGGCATGATGATGAACCTTGCATAGCCTTCTTTATTTATCCTGTCCTTGATTGCCCTACTACTACTCTATTATATATAAGCGTGTATACACGCTAAGCTTCGCGATGCATGTGTTGGGATGGGTATAGTGGTTCTTGGCGTGTGTGGGGTAAAAACCGACAGGAGAAGGCGTTTTGGGTACTTTGGCGGGGGTGAGCTCGAAACAACCAATCTGGGATCGGGGATGGGGGTGCACTCCTCAGTGCATTCCCGCTTTTACGGTTTTTGGAGCACAGGTGTTGTGGTTTTACTTTACGTTTGGAGGACATGAGCTTGCCCCGGTCTGAAAGTGAGTGGATCAACTTGTCGATAGGACTTTCGTACACACCACCTCGCCGAGAGTGGGGTTAGGGCCGGGTTGATACGGATGTTGTCCCGATCTTCACGACGTAGGATCTTGAACAAGATAACTAGCTGAAAATTAGCCAAGATAAATAGCTGCGAACAGCCGGATAGGTAGTGCAACCTGACGACACGCACAAGAAGCCAACCACCGTCTCTATACGGCAGCCTGAATCAAGGATTCGCCCAATCACACTCTCAAAGAACCAACCTACGCAACCTGAACACGAAGTACCAGGAGCACGGATTGGGTGCCGATGAAGCGGCCGCCGACGTAATCCCACAGGGAAATCACAAGAGCAAAGGGGTAGAGAATCACTCTCTGAATTTGTTAGTACGCAGCTGAACAAAGGGGTTCTATTTCATTATCAAAAGTCTTGATTATATCAGAGATACATAGGGTATTTATACAAGGAACAACCCTCCTTGTTGGGTGTGAATGGACCTTTGAGTTTCTGGAGTTATGCTACGTGAAAAGCCACCACGAACTGAAATCCCGAATAGCCTCGTGTGACTGTAGGCTTCCTGCTTAGTCTTCCCTAAATCGGTCATAACTCTTTATTGGGAAGTCTAATGGACATGCAGTTTCTTGCATTGGAAAGCTAACTTCAAGACGGTTCCATGAAGTACTCATGGAGCTCCAGAACTATAGGGATTTAAGAGTTATGATCAAATCATTATGCAGGTCCGAACTTGTCCGAACTGATTGTCCGAACTAATCTGTGTGAACTGGTCCGAATTGAACTTTGCTGGATCATCCTTGGTCCGAACTGATCCACTTGTTTCTTCTTCTTTGCTTCCTCTCCGTGTATAGCTGCACCACCCCTCTCACATATATACCTAAGTACAACCAATGTAGAACATTTAGGTAGTATAACATTCTCAGATATGTTAAAGTTAATTTCAGCTAGGAGAGAGTTCACCTCTTGTTGTAGTTTCTTGGCACGACTTCGTGTAATTGGTCCTTGGTTTATATTTATTGGTGTGTTGTGTTCATCCACTTGTGTAACAGCCTGATCAGTGGGGATGTCCGCATCATCCTCCCCTCTTGAAAAGAAGTCGTCCTCGACTCTGATTCTTCATCACCAAAATATGGTGCCAAGTCAGCAACATTGAATGTTTGCTAACACCATAGTCATTCGGAAGATCAATCTTGTATGTATTATCATTTATTCGTGCCAGCACTCTGAATGGACCATCTCCTCGTGGCATCAACTTGGATTTACGTCGATTTGGAAAACGATCCTTACGTAGATGTACCCAAACTAAATCTCCTGGTTCAAATATCACCTTCTTTCGATGCTTGTTTGCTTTGGCTGCAAAATACTTCACTTTCTTCTCAAGTTCTTCCTTGGTCTTCTTATGTATCTTCTTTATGTATGCAGCACGCTTGGAGGCTTCCATGTTACTTCGTTCCTGCAAAGGTAAAGGCGACAAATCTATGGGAGTATTTGGTTTAAAACCATACACAATTTCAAATGGACACATTTTTGTTGTAGAGTATACTGCCCTGTTATATGCAAATTCAACATGTGGCAAACACTCTTCCCACTCCTTCAAGTTTTTTTTATCACAGCTCGCAATAGCATTGAAAGTGTTCGATTCACCACTTCAGTTTGCCCATCTGTTTGCGAATGGCATGTCGTAGAAAACAGCAGCTTGGTTCCAAGTTTTGCCCAAAGAGTCTTCCAAAAATAACTCACAAACTTTGTGTCATGATATGTAACAATGGTCCGTGGCATTCCGTGCAATCTCACAATTTCCCTTAAAAATAAGGTAGCTACGTGGGAAGCATCATCACTTTTATTACAAGGTATGAAATGCGCCATTTTTGAGAATCTATCAACAACAGCAAAAATAGAATCCCTCCCCCTCTTTGTCCTAGGTAAACCCGAGACAAAATCCATGCTAATGTCCTCCCAAGGAACACTAGGAACATGCAATGGAATGTACAATCCATGAGGGTTCAGTTTTGACTTAGCTTTGTGGCATGTAACACAGCGCTGCACAAGTCGCTCAACATCTCTTCTCATATTTGGCCAATAAAAGTGGTCGGCCAGCATCTCATAGGTCTTGTCTCTTCCAAAATGACCCATCAAACCACCATCATGTGCTTCCTACAGCAACAAAAGTCTAACAGAGCAATTTGGAACACATAGTTTGTTAGCTCGAAATAAAAATCCTTCATGTATGTGGTATTTTCCCAACCTTTCCGTGCTGTACATTTAGCATAAGGCTCTGAAAATTCATGATCAGTAGAGTATAATTCTTTTATGCTCTCTAATCCCAACACTTTTACCTCAAGTTGATTCAGCAGAATAATTTTGCGAAACAATGCATCATCAACAATATTATCTTTACCTTTCTTGTACTTCACATTGTATGGAAAAGTTTCAATGAATTCAACCCACTTCGCATGTCGACGGTTCAGTTTAGCTTGGCCTTTCAAGTACTTCAAAGCTTCATGATCTGAATGGATAACAAATTCTTTTGGCCACAATAATGTTGCCATGTTTCATTTACTCTTACCAAAGCATACAACTCCTTGTCGTACACGGAGTAATTCAGTTGTGCTCCTCCCAACTTCTCGCTGAAATATGCAACGGGCTTCCCTTCTTGCATGAGCACTCCTCCAATTCCAATCCCACTTGCATCACATTCAACCTCAAAAGTTTTTGTGAAATCAGGAAGCACAAGTAAGGGTGCTTCCGTCAACTGTTTCTTCAATTCTTGGAAAGCATTTTCTTGTGGTTCACCCCATTTGAATACGACACCTTTCTTCGTCAAGTCATTTAATGGAGCAGTTATGGTGCTGAAATCTTTGACAAATCTTTTATAAAAACCAGCAAGGCCATGAAAACTTCTCACTTGACTTACGTTCTCAGGTGTTGGTCATTCCTTGATTGCTGCAACCTTGGATTCATCCACTTGAATTCCCTGTCTAGAGACAACAAAACCAAGAAACACAACTTGATCTGTGCAAAAGGTGCACTTCTCAAGGTTAGCAAATAATTTCTCTTTTCTAAGCACATCCAAAACTTGTTTTATGTGTTCAGCATGTTCCTCCAATGTCTTGCTGTAAATTAAGATGTCATCAAAGTAAACAACAACAAATTTTCCAATGAAAGCTCTCAAGACATGATTCATTAATCTCATGAAAGTACTAGGAGCATTAGTCAAACCAAAAGGCATCACTAACCATTCATACAACCCAAACTTTGTTTTGAAAGCAGTTTTCCACTCATCCACTACAAGAAAAACGCCAACTAGCGACGCAAAAAAGGCCGTTTCTCGTCATAAACTGCGATTAATGACACCGGTTGTTACGAAAACACTCCGTCATTAATCGAGCGTCACAAACCGCGATTAATGACGAGACCCTATTTCCTGGCGTCATGAGTTTAATGACGCGTGGAAATTCGTCTATACAATGCATCATAACTTCGTTCCTGCAGCTTTGCCACGCTGGACAGAATCTGATGTGGCGTCCAATGTGGCAGGGCAATTGTGACAAATCGTATGCGTCATAAAACGAATTTGGCCCGTTTGTAGTTGGGTTGAGTCCAAAACTGTTCCTGTAGGCTGGCGTTGTTCATATAGCCCAAAAAAGATTTTGTTGGGCCCAATTGTAGGTTTTTCAGATGAAATTTGATTAGGGTGGGCCCGTTTTGGTTGGGTCGAGTCCAACAAGTGCGCACATGGTTGCGGCCTTCTGTGTCATGTTAATTTGACAAAAAATGACTTTTGGCCCAATTAAAAGTGGGCTTAGCCCACTGAAGGACAATATAAAATTAACTAATCATGCATCAGTATTAATGGATTTAATTTCAATTCTGATCCTTTTTTTGAATAATTCCAATCTGGTTGGCAAAATAGTAATCAGCACATATTTCTTTATACAATAAAGCAAACTATTGTCTATTATCAAGCACAACCATATTGTTCATCACATATCACAAACTATTACAACATAACAGTATCACAAGGAACATTCATTAACAAAGCTAAATCCAGTTCATAAACACAAGAGAAAGTGGAGATTTGATCTAATGATCATAACCTCTTCATCTTTTACTGCTAAGCAGTAGACGAAGGAGGTCCTCACTGTCTTTGGTTAGCTTCTGCAACCTCTTAATCTCAGCAGACTGCATTTTCAGAGTTGATTCTGATTCTTCGGTCTTCTTCTTCAAGCAACATAACTCTTTCTGGTGAGCAACAAACCGTTGTCGAAGTTGTACCCCATCCTGATTGGGAGCGTCAACTCGCTCTTCATCAACACTACTACATAAGGATTTGGAACCCATTCTTGAGTACTCGGCTGCCTCTATTTTAATTTGTTCGGGAAGAAGCATCATTGACTTGGTAGCTTCCATCTAGCAACAGTGGATCCCAAGTTAGATTAGGACCTTGTAATTGATTCGAACTAAGGAAACAAAGGTGTTAAGTTTGTTACCTTGGAGCAGATCTGAACAGGAGCGACTTCAGATGTTGACCCTTTGGCCCGCTGAAACAAGTACAAGAACAAGAGGTAAGGGTTGAGATCATTCGCAATCGGAAACAAAAGTGTTAAGTTTGTTACCTTGGAGCAGGTCTGAACAGGAGCGACTTTAGACGTTGACCCTTTTGCCCGCTGAAACAAGTACAAGAACAAGAGGTTAGGGTTGAGATCATTCACAATCGGAAACAAAGAAGGTGTTGAGTTTGTTACCTTGGAGCAGGTCTGAACAGGAGCGACTACAGATGTTGACCCTTTGGCCCGCTGAAACAATTACAAGAACAAGAGATAAGGGTTGAGATCATTAGCAATCAGAAGCAATTTCATTTATTAAGTTCAATGCGGTACATGAACGATCACACCAAATCCATCATCACCCAAGCATGCAACAAAAATATGGAAAGCCAAAGAACATGCGTAAGCAATATAATAATTTCATCCTTTAATTTCTACAAACCTCAAATAAGTTGACTTGGAACAATCTCTTGCAATAGGGAACAGAAGATCCACAATCACCCAAGCATGCAACAACAATATTCAAAGGCAAAGAGCATGGGGAACCAGTCCAATAATTTCATCTATAAATTTCTACAAACCTCAAATAAAATGACTTCGAACAAATTCTTGCGATAGGGTACAGTAGATACACAATCACCCAAGCATGCAACAACAATATTCAAAGGCAAAGAGCATGGGGAAGTAGTCCAACAATTTCATCTACAAATTTCTACAAACCTCAAATAAAATGACTTCTAACAAACTCTTGCGATAGGGTACAGTAGATCCACAATCACCCAAACATGAAAGAATATTATAGAAAGCCAAAGAGCATGGGGAAGCAATCTAATTCAATCGATCAATAGAGGGAGGAGACCGCAGATCTGACGAATAGGACGGGAAAAAGGTGCCGAATGCCGTCTCGATTTAGCAGCCCGACCTTGCGCCTTCAGCATGATGTTCTGCGCAACTGTTGCAGATCTGCGGCTGCAAGGGTGAGCCTCAGGGGAGCCGACGGAGCAACGAGTTTGAACCATCTTGCAGCTTCAAGGACATTGCCGAGGAAGGTCGCCGCTCGTAGAAGAGGAAGGTCGCCGCTCGTAGCAGAGGAAGCCGTCATCGGTAGCTACGCCTCTGTTGCTGCTTCTACCGCAGATCTAGGTCTCTTCGGCGGTCGAGGAGAAGATCCCCTGATTTTGGAAAATTACCAGGAGGGAATTGGGAGATCTGGTTTCCCTCTTTGTTTTATATATATAACGAGGAGGACCAGAAGGAGGAGCGGGGAATTCAAAATCTCAAGTCCCGCCTTTGTGGTCCAGAGCGGGAAACGAAAGCCTTTGGATCATGGACCCAAACGTCAGTGACCCAAACGTCAGTGACCTTACGCGGAGAGGCAAGTTGTTGACTGGGTTGTCCGTGCCACCATGGATCATGGAATGGACAACCACACACAGGACTATACTCTACTTCATATTCACGTTAGACGGATGATCCGATATTCGCATTACAAATGTACTCACTGCAACAAAATAACGTACCGTTTCAACTGTTTATTACATGACTACAAACACTTAAATAAAACATTAAAACTACAGGGGACCCTGGTACAACCCTTTAGGTAATCTTCTACGGAGATTGTGCATAAATTCGGGATGATCAGTGCATACAACCGCCCAATCATATGTGAGTATTCCGTGAGGAAAGATTCACTCTAAGAGAGACATGCACTTGTCCTGCAATTGTGTGCAGTTAGCCTAAATTGCCCATCGTAGAAATGAAGTCACAGTTTCCTCGCTTGCCATGTCCCACATCTTTGACGCACAGTGCAGCTTCAACCTTTCGACTTGGTACATGTCGGCGACCGAGAGTAAATAAGGCCAGGCATTGGCAGGCGTGTCCCATAAATTAGCCTCCTCCGGGAGTGATCCTTCACTAGCATATCTGATCAAGACCGAGAAGCCATTAGGGTGTGTGTCAATAATTGTAACAGTTTCAGAGCTAGACTCCACTCCTGGGCCGTGGAGCATTGCCTCCATCACACAAGATACTTTCGCCACATCAGCACGTATCGCTCGTATCACCCGGCATTCCGCACCTACGTGGAACACAACTTCCACAGGGGCTTGGGCTTCAACGGTTTGGCATATGCTTCTTTGCACTGATGGAGGAGGAACTTCAATGCAGTCATCCTCCAGTACTGAAACAACACATGATATGTGTATGCAATCTTCACTGGATGTCACGCGCTCAATGTCATGATGCTCCACCAGACATTCAAATCCTCTTGCTTGTAGATCCTGATTCATGAACCAAACTTCTTTTGTTGCTTGAACTCGAAACGTATCATCTTCATCGTTTGGGTCTCCAGCCATCGCACGCAACAATACTCACACCTACGTGGAAGCAGTCATAGGTTTGACAAATAATAACATAATGCGACCGTATCGCCATGTGTGAGTGTGTGTCTTCATAGCAGCAACGAGACACGTACCATTTGGGATTTGTGCAGAGGAACGAGGACGACGGCAATGCCGTCTGGAACATCCATCCACTGATGATCATTCATACCTGTAGGATAGCAACATAGTTTCCATTGACGGCCTCCCACCATGAACGTACCGGATTCCTTGAAGTTGCCCGCGGTTCCTTCGGCTTTCGCTTCCTGGCTTGAGACTAAGAAGTCGACTTGCATGGAAGGAATCATTTTAGCGTCTAAAGCCATTAACACAAATGGCCTACATTGATCGTCTCGTGCCTAAAGTGTCTCTTATTATTGTGGGCCAGGAGTGAATGTGTGGTTCCGAAACGTCCGTTCGTGGACATCAGTTAATACTCGGAATGGACGCGTCCCTTCAGAGCGGGTGTGGCCACGTTCAGGTCATGAACTTCCTGGTTCTAGTCCTTAAGTGCGATTCACAATGATCGACACGTCCGTTCAGAGGGGGTGTGCTGCGTGTGCGCACAAGTTCGTCGGTTAACGCCCGGTGCCAGTGCTTAACTGCAATTCTCAATGATCGACACGTGGATCAACTTGTGAGAGCGTGTCGTTCCCAAACGCCCATTCGAGATGCCCTTCTGTGCTTATATGTATGTTAATATTACACACACACAAAAAAACATATATTGCTATTCCAATTCCAACTTATTCTGTTTTGGTCTTGTCGCGTCAACAAGTTCATCATGTTTCTTAGTCTCCAAGGCCAGCGGGAATCATCAAGTGCGAATCCAGACCATTCGTAGACCTTTACAGTCACGACTCACGCAGCGTACCTGATCGAGGAGGACTTGTCACGTCATCCCGCACCCTACGTGTTGCAACGCAAGGACCATCTAGTCCATCTGATTACAGCGCCCAATCTTGTTCTCCAGATGCAATTGACACCTAAACCATTACATAAATAAACGATAGAGAGTTGTCTCGTTGTTGATGCGGCATGAGCTGACGCAGTGAGACAACCATTAGATGCAGCTGATGTGGCATGATTTGTCTGCAGGTTTTTCTTGTGCTCTACAGAGAGGAAAGTCCAGAAGTAAACACATACCTAGACACATCGGGCTCATCCCGTGATACCCATCGTCCACACATGTAATCGATGCACGCCACTGAAGATTCTGACCTAGATAGATTCCTATCACGCGTAGGCGTGACAATATTTCGAGCATCTCACGTTTTCCTTAGTAACTTTAGCAATGCTACACCGAGCTCACGTGACCGCTGTAGTCCTCGATAAATAGGCGAGTGCAGCAGAGCGTTCTTGAAAGGCAAGGCCAACACTCATCGGTTCCCCGTCTTGCATTTCTCTACTTCAGTGGGATACAAGGGTGAGATCATTTTGTTGGCTAATCTTGTTTACTTTATGTATGCATGGTATCGAGACGGTCACATTGTTAGCTTATGTAGGGTTTGTTCTTTGTTTGTGTATGCAGTACGTGGGGAATGGCCGGGCAAGGAAGGGACGGAGCATGGAACTTGGGGGAGTCGGGGAAGGGGGAGCTGTCGGGCGCAATAGCACCTCACCGCCACCCGGTTTAGCCGCTGCCATCGGCACCGTAGCAGCACCCGGCCCTAATGGCACCTCCACTTCTGCTGGTATCGGCACCTCAGCCGCACCCGGCCCCAATGGCACCTCCACTTCCGCTGGCATCGGCACCTCAGCAACACCCGGGGGTGATGCCACCTCCAGTTCAGCCGTTGGCAACGGCAGCTCAGGATCAGCTGAACCTCATGGCACCACCTTTTCACCCATGACCCAGGCCACCACCTCTGCTGTTGCCCGTTGAAATGCCACCCCCGCGGCCAGTGCTCATTGAACAAGATGAATCGCATGACCTGAAATGGTCTGTGTTGCTTTGGCTTCAGTAGGGCGGGCCCGCCCATGTTTATCACAAAGGAATGTGGGTGTGCCCTTTTTTCCACAGGGGTCACAGGCAATGGACCATTCGTGACCTGCTGTTGCACGCGCATAACATCGCCATTTCGCCTGCCTGGATTTGGGATGCAAGAGCGAGGCATCACGCTTTGGAGGAGTATCTGATCCAGGAGACACGTTTTGCTGCACTCCGTGCAGCGGCTGGATTTCCATGAGCTCGTGATGGTAGTAGTATGAGCCATGATGGTAGATGCTAGTAGTATGTGGTGATGGTAGTAGTATGAGCAGTGATGGTAGATGCTAGTAGTAAGTGGTGATGGTAGTAGTATATGAGCTGTGATGGTAGATGCTAGTAGTATGTGGTGATGGTAGTAGTATGAGCCGTGATGGTAGATGCTAGTAGTATGTCGTTCAGAGTATGTCGCTGTAGTTCGAACTATGGTGGATCGATCCATCCTCATGTGTAATCAATGCGTATGCATGCATTTGTGTCGTTTGTATTTGGATTGTGTTGTTTCTAATAAAAATGGTATTGTGTGTAATCCCTCGGTATAAATTCGTTATATACGGAAACTCCGTTCCATTGATTTCTTAAATACCGGAAGGACATAGACGAAAGTCCGGTTTATAGTTTTCAGTCGGACCGGATTAAACTGTCACTGCTACGCAATGAGAAAACCAACATCTTACAAGGAAAAAATAGTAGTAGTAGTAGTATTCAATCAGACCAGATGAACAGAAGGTGAATCTTCGTTCTGCTTCTTCTACTCCTACTTCTACTAGTAGGAGTTACCACTAATCCACTAATCAAGGCACCGCTTCTTTGTCGATGGTGCACCCGACGCCTTGTTGCAGCTGCTCACGGACAAGGATGTCGCTCTGTTGCCGCCGCCCGTGGAAGATGGTGGTGGACCTCCCAGGGCGCCGCCTGCGAATGAGGCCGTCCCTCCAATGCCACCGCCAGAGGATGATGTCGCCGCTCCATGGCGGCCCGTCGAGCACGGCCTTGGCGCCGCTCCATGACGGATGATTACGGCCAGTCGATGATGGCCTCTACTCGGCGAGGATGGCAGAGATCGACTGCCACCGACCAATGAGGATGAGAGAGGATGACGACGCTTGGAGACGACAGTTCCCCGGCGAGTGGCGGTGCTTCCGCGCCCCTGACCCCTGGCACCTCTTGCTGACTTGTGAGGGGTGCGATGTTTCAGAGGCACATGTTCTTGGATTTCATTTTGTTCCACAAACTCCGAATCATCAAAGGATGTGTCAACCACCACCAGAATGGGCCTCCGCTCTGCCTCCTCTTCATCAGACCACTGGAGATCCTCCCTTTCATCAGAAGAGGATGAGGATGTGGCTTGCGCTGCACCTCTAGGAGACAATGGCTCCATCGGGAGAGGAAGAGAGCGCTGTGCGAGGATGGGGTTTTTTTGTTGGTTGCAAGAGTTGGGAGAGGAAGATGGCGCTGTGCGAGAATGGGGTTTTTCGTTGGTTGCAAGAGTGGGGAGCGGAAGAGGGCGCTGGGAGGAAGGGGGATATTTATGGCCAGAGGAACCCATTCAGCCATTATTGAAAAAACTGCTCCCGAAAAGATTAGAGTAGTTGTGGGATCCGTTCAGTTCAAACTAATTCAATTTTGACCAAATTTGCACTTATATCTACTTATCGGGAAGTGAGAATTACATTCTTTTGTGGATGGAGGGAGGACGTTCTGAGGAAGGGGGAAAGACCGTTCAGCGGAATGTTAACGGACCGGAAGAAATAATTGTAGTCCAGAAGGTCCTTTTAGCAATACATCAGTATACCGGACCTTCTGGACAACCTTTTCCACTCATTTGTCTTTGTTGGAGTTGTAACTCCTCCATTGTTCCCCCACAACCTTGTTCTTTGGCTATCCTGTCAATGATGCCTCATCCCTGGGCAAATCTTATTCCTGACATTGTTGTGAGCGTCGCGAATAAGATCAGTGATGCAAGAGATTTCATCATGTTCAAAGCAGTCTGCAAGGGTTGGAACTGCGCTCGTTCAGGTGAGGCACTCCCGTTTGACCCTTGGATTCTGAAATCTGAATTTATCGGTGAATCTGGAGCAGTGACATTCGCATCCGTCGCTGATATGCGGCTTTTTGAGGTCTCCTTTCCTGCATTGGCTGGGAAAAGGACTAGATTGATTGGTTGCGGCGGATCTGGAAGCCTAGTCGCCTTAGATTGCAGAGATTGGTGCAACGCGCTCATGGTGAATCCTTTGTCTCCTCGGAAGCACATTCGCCTTCCTCAACTTCCAAAATGGAGCCAAATGGCTACTCTCCAAGCTTGTATCTTGTGCCTTGAAACAACTGCTGGTGCAGAGTCAATTGTCGTGATTACTTTCTTTTGGCCAGAGAAATCTTTTGCAGCACTTGGGTCATTGATCGTTTCCATTTGGCATTTGGGTAGCCAATCCGACTGGACTACACTACCTTCGGAAGATTTCTGGTGCAGTTCTTCTGAACACATGCGGATCTACTTGTTGCAAGATCTTTCAGCACCTCCCCATCCTGTTGGACTCCGGTTGTCATGGGTCATTGGCATGGGCAACTCTTCTCTACTTGAAGGTGAACACCGATTGTTCTTTGTTGTTCTGGAGGAGAAAGAAGCTGAGGTGGTAGAATTAACTTTGCATTCATTTGTCGGGGACATTTGGCAGCCTATTCCTTGGGAGAGAGCTCTTGAGTTCCGGAATAAGATCATCTTGTTTGGTCCTGGCAAGTGCATTGTTACAGAAGAGCATGCCATTTCTGGTTTGGCTGACCTGAGGGCAAATCACATGTACTTCCTACGAACCTATCATCACGATGAAAAGAATGAGTACTGGATCTACCAGCAGGGAATAGGTATTGATCCAGGCGTCAACACCACTCCGGCGATCCGCATTAAGCAGGTTCGTGGGGACTGGAATTGGTCGCGAGGAACATGGCTGTTGCCTAGCTATCCGTAATAAGGAACTTCGATTGTGTGCCACCTGTAACGCAATTCAATGTACAAATATCTATATCATCACCCTTTGTCAATTATTCCACGCATATGTATGACTTTCTACCACAATCACCGTAGGGAACAAGCAGTTACACATTCGATAATCAGGAAGGTCCTTCCCGCAAAACATCAACAAAGCGGACAAGTATCAAACATCATAAGATGGCATCTCACAGCTACTCATCACCACAAAGTTCACACCACCAACAAGTAGCAAATACCAAAATACAAGCATGATTAGCACCTCTAAACCGTCTACATAGCAATAACACCACGAATCACATTGTTCCTCATTGTTGTCCTTGCTGAGCGACCTCTTATATGAGGCCTGTCTCAACAATTCCCTCACCTTCTTCACCACAAGTGTTGCAGAATCCAGGAGCTGCTTGACCATCTGCAGCTCAGCGGCAGTCTCTTGAATCTCCCTCTTAGCCTTTGCACATTCTTCCTTCCACATCCTTGCCTCCCTTTTAGCTTTTAGGTACCCGTTGGCTTCACCCTTTTCTGTAGGAGACAACAGAGCATCGTTTCTCATTTTCTTTCTCGTCTCAAACAGGTTATGAGTTACCACCCCATAGTATCGCGTTATCGTATGCAACTCAACTGCTTTGACATTGGCCTCCTCCTTAGTAGCTGTACATGCTTCTTTCCACGACCTTGCTTCCTCTTCTGCTTTTCCCTTCATTTCCATCAGTTTCTCTAGAACTATTAGAGTCCTAATATCCCATTCAGGATCTATCCACCTAAACGACACGCACTTCATGCCATCAGTCTGCAGTCACCGATTTCGTTCATATAATTAGCGATTGACCACACTAACATCAAACATAGAAGCAACATTTATTAGAAGTGATATAGGTTATCGTTTACCTCACAGCAGCATACATATCAACGCCCAGGGTTGGTGCCTGTCCAGTCATACTTCAGATGGACAGGCAACTCGTCCTTGCACTTGTTTTCATTAGGATCTATAACGATGACTTCACGAGGACCAGGCGTCGGCGATCTAGAGCTTTCGGAGTCTACTCCAAACACCTTTAAAATACATGAATATAGTCTGTTAACCCAGATCCCCAAATCCAGAATTCCCCTTAACTAGTATGACAGATCAAAGTAGCACGGCTAAACAGAGGACTGACCTGACCGGAGCGAGTCCTGCTTCTCCGTTCACCGCTAGGGTCGCTACGATTCGCCATTCCCACCACATGCAATAGCAGATCTAAGCACCGACGCTAGCTCTAGTCTTTACCACAAGGAAAAGGAGTGTGGTGCCGGCGAGTCTCTTGCAGAGTTGCAATAGTGTACGCCGCATCGTCGAGAGAAATGAGATATATATACTTGTCTGCGGGAAAACTTTTTTTTGGCTGTCGCGCGCGCTTTTCTCCCGCCAACTTACCAGAACCGCTTCGTGATATTGTTGGGGCAGTTAAACAATTGTTTCTCAGGAAGGTCCTTCCTGCAAACCATCAAAAGGACGGACAATCTGATTCTGGATCAATCCAAACAAATAGCATCTTAGCTTTTCCTCCCTTTTTACCACTAGGAAGGTCCTCCTTGCGAAACATCAACAGGCCGGAGTTTCCTCAATCAAAACTTCCCCCTTCTCTATCTATTACCACCATGCCTCCATTGTTCTTCCTCTACCTCCATTGCAACGCGTATGAATTCTGAATGGTGAATATGCACAAAACGAATGAGTTTGGATCTTCTACGGAAATTGTGCATAAATTCGGGATGATCAGTGCATACAACCGCCCAATCATATATGAGTATTCCGTGAGGAAAGATTCGCTCTAAGAGAGACATGTACTTGTCCTGCAATTGTGTGCAGTTAGCCTGAATTGCCCATCATAGAAATGAAGTCACAATTTCCTCGCTTGCCATGTCCCACATCTTTGACGCACAGTGCAGCTTCAACCTTTCGACTTGGTACATGTCGGCGACCGAGAGTAAATAAGGCCAGGCATTGCGATTCACAATGATCGACACGTCCGTTCAGAGGGGGTGTGCACACAAGTTCGTCGGTTAACGCCCGGTGCTAGTCGTTAACTGCAATTCTCAATTACCTCCATTGCAATGCATATGAATTCTGAATGGTGAGTATGCTCGAATCAATTTGGAATAGATTAAACCAAATCAGCATAATAAGATGACATCTCATAGCAACTCATCACCACAAAGTTCACACCACCAGTCCACCAACAAGTAGCAAACATCATGCGATGATCCGGTAGCCAACACCAAAATACAATCATGATACAAGTTTCACAATAATCATCACTACTCAGTAATAATCATAACTCCATCTCTTGTTTGGCCTCCTGCAGCTATTCCTTCACCTTCTGCACCTCCTACCGTGAATTTTGTGGCCTTGCAGGACTCTCTTGCATTTCTTAATGTTTTTTCAGAAGATCTGGATGTCTCATCTCAGGGCGAGGACTCTATAGGATCTCGAAAGAGATCGAAAACATAATAGAACAATTAGCAGAAAAAGAGAAAGAGTTTCAGTACACACCTAAGGACAAGACAACTGAGGGCGGAGATCATTCTTCTTACCATATACATTGGAATAAAAGCGTCAATGAATGGGTAGGATATTGAGTTTGTTTGGTCAGTCTTTTCTTTTAAATTTTCAAGAAGTTCGTTGTCTGTTGGACTGAAACGGATACTAATAGGCAAGGGTACCCGTTTCAGTCCAACTGACAACGAACCTCTTGAACATTTAAAAGAAAAGACATACCAAACAAACTCAATGTCCTACCCATTTATTAATGCTTTTATTCCAATGTCTATGGTAAGAAGAATAATCTCCGCCCTCAGTTTTCTTGTTCTTAGGTGTGTACTGAAGCTGTTTCTCTCTTTCAGCTAGTTGTTCTATCATGTTTTGGATCTCTTTGGAGATCCTAATAGAGTTCTCCCCCGAGATGAGGCATCCAGATCTTCTAAAATAACATTAAGATGTTCTTGTAGAACTAAACTAATCCTTGGAGAAAACTCATCTCGATCTGAAAAATAAACTCATCTCAGTCTATAAAAAAACCTGAATCCCTTGAACCCAATTGTATGAGTACAGTAAAACAACCACCACACGCCACAATACCTGGTTGTTTGCTACCTACATAAACTCAGCAAGGGCATGGTTGTCGTAAATGAACCTATCGATCCATCGAATGATGCAAATTGGAAACTAACTGAATCTAACACCTGTGAATTGTGCAAACGCTAACAATCATGGCAGAATCTAGATGTCCCTTCAATGGTCTGCAGCTCCGAAATAGTATCTTCAATCTACCAATTCACAAAATGATGGACCTATCAATCTTATCAATTGTGCACCTCCACAAAAATCCATAAAACGAGTGGCTTGAAGCACATCTAGAAGCTACTAAAATACAAAACCTACTGTAAGACGATGCAAATTGAAAACTAACTTAATCTAACATGAATTGTCTATAGCCTATCAACTTCTAACACCTATTGAAGTGCAAATCTGAAGGTACGATAATGCAATCTAAATCTACCAAATATGCTCATCAATCCTCCAGATCTCCAAATCTAGATATCCCCAACCCTAGTAAGATAGGGGAAAATATAGCGGCTCAAACCAGAGGACCAACCTCATCTTGCTGTCTCATCCTCTTGTTGCTGGGATATGGCGGTGCAACCATCTTCCCCTCACCTTTAGGATCCGCCATTCCTACCACGAATTGTTGCAGATTTGCGTAGCGGAAGTCAAAAGTCTTTGCGAAGTCTGATTGATGTGTCTCGCCAGCCATTCGATATGTAATTATAGACTCAACTGAAACTTACATGTGGGACCTGGTCACAGTAAAGAATTTGCATGAACTATTAGTAGAGTTTCCCATAAACGTATCACAACCAACAAGTGGCGCCTGGCGCTGTTCTGTGAAGATTCCAGATAATTTGTCTTCTTCAACGGGAAGAGCATCTTTTCGCTCAAGCAGAAGGCCGTAGGTTCTCGGTTCATTCTTCGAGCACCAAACCGACCTTATAGGTCGCCTTACTGCTCAGGGGCTACTCCACGAGTGCGTCTTGTGACGCCCTCCTTGCCTACGTCGCCTCGACCTATCAGAAGCAAGCTTCCGTCAGCCCTCTGCTCGACCTCCCTTTGGTCGGCACTGAGACCTTCCACGAATGTGTGATGATTTTCCCTGATTCCGGTCAGGTCGGCGGTTCTTCAAGCAACTATAGCGCCTTGTCTTCACTTCAAGCCCCTGGGTCTGCGCCTCAGGAGCTTGACGTTCGACTTCGTATGCGCTCAAGAGGATTTTCTTTTTTGGATCCCCGTGCACCCTGCGCGACCTCGACGGCGCCAAGACGTCGTCTCAGCCGCTACGCCTACACGTCGATCGGGGGCTTGAGAGACATGGGTACCCATGGGTCCCCACCGACCAGGGTCCCAGAGGTCCCTGCCATGTGGACCCGACCTGTCAGAAGCCCCACCGACCTGCAAGTGGGCCCGGAGACCTTATCCAGATCCCGAAGACCTGCTGGGATTGTGGCGCAAGTCTCTCCCCTAGGTCAAGGCTTAACACCGCCAGTTGGTCCGCAGATCGCGGGATTCGCTCTGTAATCACGAAAGATGATCTTCCTAAATTGTAACCAACCCCGATGAGGGTCCACCTTCCTCGAATGGAAACCCTAGCCCGCTGACCATATAAGGCGGCCTAGAGCTCCATTCGAGGGGACTTCCCCATTCACGCATAAGCCCACCGCATACGGGACGTAGGGTTTTACTCTCCGGAGGCCTGAACCAGTCTAAACCCTTGTGTCTATCGCCATTCTCGCCGTGTTCCGAGTTCTCCCTACGAACTACCACCTACGCTCTTAGTTCCTTGATCCCTCCAATTAACCTACAACCGCTTGGGTCGCCCCCTTGCGGATCTGTCTAGGTCTCACCCCCTAACAAGTGGTAAACAGCACACCCTTGTTCCTTCAGGTCCCTGGTTTGAACCCATGCCATGGTAAATTATTTTTGCAACATTTCGTGACCTATGCTTACATGTGGGACCCTGGAATATTATTTTTGCAACATTTTGTGACCTATGCTTACACGTGGGACCCTGGAATTATTTATGACGACTTGGAACACTCTATTTTCAAAAAAATGCTTATATGTGGGACCCAACTGAATTTTATGATGACTTAGAAGACTCTATTTTAAAATAATGCTTACATGTGAGACCAAAGTTGGTTTATGACACCGCTGACATGGCTAAAATGCTTACATGTGGTACCGTGGAAAATTTTATGACGACTTGGAACACTATATTTTCAAAAAAATGCTTACATGTGGGACCCTACTGAATTTTATGACGACTTGGAATACTCTGTTTTTAAAATAATGCTTACATGTGGGACCGATGTTGGTTCATGACGTTTTTCAGACCTTATGGCGTCACAAAACAGCATGGAACAGGGAACGCTCGGCTACAGTACCAACTGTAATGACGAAATTTTTTTGTCACTAAATTTGCTCAGAAGTGAAATATTATGACGAGATCAGCCAGGAACGTCATAAATCAATGACTCTAAAATGTGGTTGCGTCACTAGTCAACGATTTTCTTGTAGTGATCACCAATTTTCATTCGAATTTGATGGTAACCACTATGCAAATCAATTTTGGAAAATATCATGGAACCACTCAATTCATCAAGCATATCATCTAACCTAGGAATAGGATGACGATAGCGAACAGTGATATTATTGATGGCTCTACAATCTACACACATCCTCCATGTACCATCTTTCTTTGGCACCAAAATAACTGGGACAGCACAAGGACTTAAACTTTCACGCACGTATCCTTTATCCAAAACTGCTTGTACTTGCCTCTGAATTTCCTTTGTTTCCTCGGGATTGGTGCAGTATGGTGGACGATTGGGCAACACAGCCCCTGGAATGAGATCGATTTGATGTTCAATGCCACGCAATGGCGGCAGTCCAGCAGGTGTTTCCTCCGGAAAGACATCCTTGTAACCCTGCAAAAGACGTGAAACAACACTAGGAGGAGAAGCTATGTCATTAGCTGAAAGCAACATGTCTTTGTACACAAGTACAATGAGTACTTGGCCTGGGTTACATCTCACGTCTCTCATTTCAGATTTAGTGGCTAACATGACCAGATTTTTATCCTCTCTTTTATTTTTATCCCTCTTATTTGGCATGTGGCTCTCACTCACTGATTTGTGGATGGCACTAACATTCTTTTTCTCACTCTGAACTCTCACTTCGAAACTCTTCTGCAAGTGCTCAGCTAAGAGTTGTTGCGGTGTCATTGGTTTAAGCACCAAGTTCTTTCCCTTCCACTTGATCTTGCATTGATTTGTGCGACCACAATGTAGAGATGAACAATCATATTGCCATGCTCTTCCCAACAGCAGATGGCATACTGTCATGGGTGCCACATCACACTCAATGGTGTCAACATAATCACCAACTTTGAATGGAACTCACACTCTTTGTGCAATCTTGATGGAACCAGAGTTGTTCAACCATTGCACATGGTAAGGATGAGGATGTTTCAGCAGCTTTAAACCAAGTTTATCAACCATTTCCTTGCTAGCAAGATTGTGGCAGCTTCCACCATCAATGATTACCTTGCAAACTTTGTCCTCAACCTTAGCTCTTGTTTGAAATAAATTGTGTCGCTGACCATTCCCAACTTCCTTCATTTGCACACTCAAAATTTGAGTAACAACAAGGGCAGAACCTCCCTCGAATTCACATGGTGTGAGACCATCATTTTTAGTAGCATCCTCAAATCGGCCTTCATCAACTTTTTGCTCTTCTTCACTAGCAGATTCATACTCTCCTTGATCATTAACAAGGATGGTTCGATTATTTGGACACTCCTTGATAACATGACCACGGCCTCCACACTTGAAGCATTGAATTCCACTACTTTTTGCTGTAGAAGCCATTGATGTAGATGATGATGTTGCAGGTTTACTCCTCTCAGTATGTGCAGACAACTCTTTGCCACTAGAGTTGCTCATAGCAAATGCATGTAAGCCTCCACTTGAGTTGGAATTTGAACCTCGATTTGCATTGGTTCTTGGTGTAAACTTGCTTGCACTTGGGGTAACCTTGGCACCGAACGAACTTCCTCTATTGCTCTTCATGTCTTGTTGCAATTGGCGCTCAGCTTTGCTTGCTTGATGTACCAACTCAATAAGATTACGGTACGACTGAAATTGAACATTGCGCTGAATATTGCGATGTAAACAAGACATGAGCCTTGCAATTGATTGTTCTTGATCTTCATACACATTAGCCCTGATCATTGCTTTCTCCATCTCTTTATAATACTCATCAACAGAGAGACTTCCTTGCTTCAAATTCTGCAGCTTGTCAAAAAGATCACGGTGATGATGTCTAGGTACAAATCTTGCTCTCATTTCTCTTTTAATTTCAGCCCATGTATGAACAGTACCTTGCCCAGCTTCTTCTTTATCATTGAGCATTTGTTCCCACCAGATTAGAGAATAATCATCAAACTCAAGTGCAGCCATTGCCATCTTAATTATGTAAGCGAAAAATTTTATCAAGCTTCAACTCCCATGTAAGATATGTTTCAGGATCAGATCTTCCATCAAACTTGGGAATGGTGAATTTTAACTTTCCAAACCTCTCCTCATTACGCTGATCACGTTCATAGTTGCCTCGACGACGACGACCATAGATTGGGGGCTGTTCAACCTCTTCTTCTTCATATTCATCCTCAAATTCAACATAATCATTATCTTCTTGTCCACGACCTCTTCCTCTACCTCGACCACCTCCATTACCTCCATCACCACGCCCTCGACCAGCAGGTCTTCTAGCATGGAAAGCAGCTCTTTGTCGGTGTTCTTGTTGTTCTCTTGCAACTCGTTCAGCAGCTTCCTCTGCAGTTTCCTCAACTTCATCTTCATGGTTACTCGCATTTTCAGTAACATGAGGAATATGTTGAAGCCGCTGTAAAATAGCTTGCAAATCATTTGCCAATCCATTTGCTCTCTCCTCTATGTTTTGCCTCAATTCATTGAATTGTGCCATGGTGACACAATCTTCAATTTCAGGTCGTTCATCCATCTTCTAGTATGGTTAGTGAAAACACAAACAAAAAGTATATGTGGAATGAAAAATTATGTGGATCTAACAACCTCACCTTCTCTTACCAACCAAAGCTCTTATGCATCCCTGCAAGTTACTAAGGCAATCCGTTGGTGGTAAAGAGTAGTGATAATTGAGCGAATACAAGATCAGAAAACCGTACACGATGGCTTTTATGTGGAGCTTGGTAGGGTATAAACACAAGGAGCAATCTGAATTCTAGTTGTTGTAAAGATAAGTAACAATCCAAACTAAAGATTCAATGCCTAGTGCTGATCACAAGATATGAAAGATTTCTAATAAAAATGGTAATGTGTGTCTACTCCCTCGATATAAATTCAGTGAAAACGGAAAGTTCGTTCCCTTGATTTCTTAAATACCGGATGAACACAAGGCGAAAGTCCATTTTGTAGTTTTGAATCGGACAAGATTAAACTGTCACTACTACGTAATGAAAAAACCAACATCTTACAAGGAAAAAACAATAGTAGTAGTATTCAATCAGTCCAAATGAACAAAAGACGATGTTCTGCTTCTTCTAGTCCTTCTACTAGTAGCAGTTACCACTAATCCACTAATCAAGGCACCGCTTCTTTGTCGATGGTGCACTCGACGCCTTATTGCGGCTGCTCACAGATGAGGATATTGCTCTGTTGCCGCCGCCCATGGAAGATGGTGGCGGACCTCCTTGGGCGTCGCTCGCAGATGAGGGCGTCCCTCCAATGCCGCCGCTAGAGGATGATGGCGCCGCTCCATGGCGGCCGGTCGAGCATGGCCTTGATGCTGCTCCATGTCGGATGATGACGGCTAGTCGATGATGGCCTCTGCTCGGTGAGGATGGCACAGATCGATTGCCGTCGATCGATGACGATGAGAGAGGATGACGTTGCTTGGAGACGACAGTTCCCCGGTGAGTGGCGGTGCTTCTGCGCCCCTAACCCCTGGCACCTCTTGCTGACTTGTGAGGGATGCGATGTTTCAGAGGCACATGATCTTGGATTTCATTTTGTTCCACAAACTCCTAATCATTAGAGGATGTGTTAACCAGCACCCGAATGGGAATCCGCTCTGCCTCCTCTTCATCAGACAACTAGGGATCCTCCCTTTCATCAGAAGAGGAGGAGGATGTGGCTTGCGCCACACCTCTAGGAGACAATGGCTCCATGGGCAGAGGAAGAGGGCGCTGTGCGAGAATGGGGTTTTTTGTTGGTTGCAAGAGTGTCGAAAGGAAGAGGGCGCTGGGCGAGAAAGAGCTTTTGTTGGTTGCCATACTGGGATATTTATGGCCAAAGGAACCAATTCAGCCATTATTGACAAAAATGCTCCTGAAAAGATTAGAGTAGTTTTCTATAATGTGGGAAATAATCCATCTGTCCACGAAAGAATGCAAATATGGGATCCGTGCTTGTCAAACTAATTCAAATTTGACCAAATTTATAGTAAAAAGTATTAACACTTACATCTTCATATAAACTTATCGGAAGTGAGAATTGCATTCTTTTGTGTACGTAGGGAGTACTTTTTGAGGAAAGGGGAAAGACCGTTCAGCGAAATGTTAATGGACCAGAAGAAAGACTCTTATGATTGGAAATATGGAGTGATTTACGGATCCAAGTGTGCATTCTTATGCTAGATGGAAAGATCCTAAGTCACTAGCTCAAGTATGGACGTGCTCAAGACATATGCTAAGTTGAAAGACCACAAATGGAAATTGTTCAAGTATGGCAAGATTGAAGCCATTAAAGCTCAAGAGGTTTACATGGTGTTTTTATTTATTCTTGAGTATAGGTATGTCGTACCATCAAGAGGGACACAACATTAGCTAGTTGACCAAGTCAAAGTGCTCTTAGATAAACCTTGTGAGGAAATAGCCTTGAGAGCCTAAGAGTGTGCTAACTAACCCACCTAACCTAACCTGAGCCACTTCATCTCATTCGTGAAGTGTCGGAGTGAAAGAAAGGGTTTTGGGGGTGTCTCGGGCCTAACCGGTCTGACCGGTTAGGGGCACCGGTCTGACCGGTGCTGACTGCCCCAACGGCTTGTTTTTCAAACACGGGTCTGAACGGTGTAGGGCACCGGTCTAACCGGTGCCGCCCGACAGCTAATGGCTAGTTTTCTTCTTTGAGGGGTATAAATACCCCAAGCCTCCCACAGAGGGGGGTTGTTGTTCCTTGTGTTTGTGCTGAGCTCCTAAGCCATTTCTTGCAAGCCCTAAGCCTTAGTGGCTCTCTCCAACCTCTCTTTGTGAGATTTGTGGATTCAAGCCATATCTTTGTGTTGGGTTGAGATAGTGATCTCAAGAGAGCCTTTGTGAGCTAACAAGAGCATTCCCATAGCTTGAGCACTTTGATTTCACGTCTACAAGCATTGAAGCATTTGTTACTCTTGGAGGTTTGCCTCCTAGACGGCTAGGCATCGCTGGCTAGCTCCCAAGGTTATGGTGAGCAGTGGGAAGTTTGTGAGGGTTGTGATCTTGCCTCTTCATGAAAAGATCACCTTAGTGGAAAGGACGAAAGTAATTGAAAGAGACCCGGCTTGTTGTGGGAAAGTTCCCTTACAAGCTCTTCAACGGAGACATAGCCTTTCCTTAGTGGGAGGTGAACTTCGAGAAACAAATCCTTGCGTCTCTTTGTGGTTTGCCTCTCTAAGTTGATTTCTAGCATATTTGATTTGCTTCCGCTTCGATCTACTTGGGTGTGCTATTTGTGTGTGCAGGGATCATTACCCTGCTTGTGATCATCTACCAAGGCCACTCGAGTTTGGTTCGTGCTAGAAGTCAAGAGGAGCTTGAAGCTATTTTTGCAGGTTCTCTGTGGCTCACCTGTCTGACCAGTGCCACCTGCTGAGCAGAGCCAGCTACCGGTCTAACCGGTCTTCCTCACCGGTCTGACCGGTGGTGCCTGGCAGTTCAAGTTTTCGGGGATGAAAAGTTTAAGTTGGTCATCACGCCTATTCACCCCCCCTCTGGGTGACATCAAGGTCCTTTCAGCGTGGCGGTCGACCATGTGGAATAGGTGGCACTTGGAAACAAGCAATTACATAATTGATACTTGGGAAGAGAATCAAATCAGGAGCTAAGCAAAGTTTGTATTGAAAACTTATTGCAAGACCCCAAGTTGTTTGACATAAAGAGCAAAAGTGATTTGACTCACGACCATTCCACTCTTCAACTACCCAAGATGGCATGATAGACACTCCACAGAGTTCACAATTACAAGGTATGGTTTGGAATATATTTCTTATGCTCGTTTCATGCCTTTGGATATCCTGTCTCTGTTGACGCGAAAATAGGACGTCACCTCCGCACGCAGCACACGTGACTCCCTGGTCTGTAGCGAGGCGTGCCAGCCAATCTGACCTGTTGATTGACAATGGAAAAATATTAGGGATCAGCTAGAGAACTGATGGCCTTTTAGCGACGCGTGTACCAGGCAATCGGCCGATACAAGTAAAGCGGGATCGGCCAGCTCGAGAGCGACCGAGGCGCGCGGGTGTAGATAAGAGATCGGAATCGACTGATCGTGACTTCAGCACTCGAACAGGTCGGAATCGACTACGGTGTTAGAAGTCGATAGGATCTAGATCGAGTGGGGTAAATTGGTTGTTGACGGTGTATATGCGTATCAAATTTCGATTGGACTTGCAAGTGGACAAGTCCTCTGTCGTAGTCAAGGGACCCTTCTTCCCTCAAGTGTGAACCCAAGGTATCGAATCCGTGGAACAAATGTGTGATGCAAGAATCAATCTAATAAAGCCGAGAACTTTGATCTTCGAAGGGGAATCTTATGCATCTAATCTAAAGAACATCGAAAGAAACGAATGTAATCTATGAAAGCCGGAGGAAGCAAGAGGTAGAGAGGGATAGATAAACCAATCTAGAGAGAGATTGGATCAAGCCTTTGTTGTAGTTCCGAGCAAAGAAGAAGTAGCCAAGTTGAATCTCATAAAAAGCGTCTTTAAATCACGGTTTCCCGTCCGACTCCGAAAACGCCCGCTTTTTGGAGCCACCGTTCTGTCACAACGCACCCCTATTCGTGCGGGTTAGTCTAGGGTGAGTCCAATGGACAAGTTGAAATCTCCCGGAAGGTCAGGCATGCACCTCTAGCCACCACGGCTACAAGAACACCCTCTATGATCTATCTCGAGAATAGATCTTAAGATATGAAAAGCCGATTGAAATCAAAATCGTAGGAGAAACACTCGATAGCTAGAAATCGGATTGCAACTTGATAATTCAACATTGTACATGATACATAAATAAGAACACCACCGGGATCCTACCTTGATCTTGCTTCTAGCTCCTGGAACTCCGACGTGGTCCTCCTTGCAAGGTTCCCACGTCGGCTAGGGAGACCCTAGACAACTAGCTCGACCCTCTCCTCTCCGGAATGGTGTCCCTCTCTTCTCTGCTCCTCGGCGGCGAATGACGAATGAGTTGATGCGTGGCTCTTGGCCTCGGGGCTATAAATAGTCTGAATGGCGGCTAGGTCAAAGGGGGGCACGACTGGGCCCCGAAATGGGCTGGGCCGACCGGCCTGGGCCCACTTCGGCCCAGTTCGTGGCCTCCTTCGCTGGTGATGCTTCCCGAGCCTTCTAGAGTATTCTCCCTTCTGCATGTGGGCCCTTGACGTCAGTTTCTCCGCGGTTTAGATGAAGCTCCTTGTCCCGCAAGATTCAGCATTTTCTGCTCAGGTCCTCGGAGTTTTCTGTCTTCACGGGTTGGTCCTTGGGCTTCTTGGAGTCATGTTCACTTCATTGCTTGACTTGTACCGGGATTCGAGGTCTTGTCATGAGGTGCTTGATGAACTTTACTCGGAAGTCTTGCTTTCAACGCTAAATTCCTGCATAAACATTAAACTTCAAAACCGACATGCACAAACGAACTTGTTATACCAAGGGGGTTAGTACCAATGGATAAGATATAAAATTCATGCCAACACCGAAGGTAAACTCATGGGTAGGTTGACGGAAATTCACCGTCAACATCTCCCCCATGCTTAAACCTTGCTCGTCCTCGAGTAAGCCTTCGATGGATATCAACTTTGCCCTTCAATGCTTAAACTCTGCACTTGATCATACACGAGAAAACATAATGCTCTCAAAAGTTTAGTTCGTTAAAGTTCCATAATGTACTAGCCTTCATCCCTACGGAGGGTAGATATTAATTAAGCTCTTCCCACAAGTATTAACATGCTCCCAAAATTCAAATGGATCTCAGAAATTTTGAAATAAAGAACGAGATGAAAAAGAGCTAAACCAAGTTCAAAAATTTAAACCACCTTGCATCTTGCTCATGAACTTCTCATCTCATCTTGTCTCTCAAGCCTATTTCTTCTACTCTTTTCCCTCTCAAAACATATATGCAGGTGGTAGGCTTTATGTGGAGCTCTTTGGGAAAGTTTAGTCCTACCAAGATATTATAAATGAGGTGTTGTCAAAACAAGACAAGCTTCTCATGGTCTTACCGAGACTCGTCAAAAAGGTCATTAGAAAATAATGTTATATCAAGGAGGGGGAGAGAGAAATACACACACTTTGAGATAGGTGGACATGTGCAAATGGCAAAGAGTGATCCCGAGGCACAAAGGAAGTCCTCGTTATCGGATTGCACATGGTTGGAAAGATGAGTTTGGATCTTTAAATCTTGAAACCTTGAAACTTCTAATGCACTTTAGAGAACCGGGGAGTTCACTTTATTTTATTTTTATACATACTCATATATATTTTTTTCTTTTTTTCTTTTCTCATACATATATTTTTTTTTCTTTATACTCATTTTTTTCTTTTCTTTCTTTCCTTTTCTCTTTTTTTTCTTTCTCTTTTTTTATTTGCTCCCCTTGAACTCTAAATTGCATTGTGCCTACCTCCTCCCCCATGCTTAGACGTTTGCTCGTCCTCGGGCAAAGGGGTGATAGAGATAAGGTAGGTACTAGAAATATTTTTCCTTTGGAGAGATACTTGAAATCTTCAATCTTGGCACCATCTTGCGATCTTCCTTGAATTGATGATCCATACTCAATGATAGGTTGTGGTCAAGGAGGTAAACACAAAAAGATGATATTTTTGGTTTTAAGGGTGGATATCCGGCGAGGTTTGTGAAATCTCCGATGTGGGGATACACAATGCACGGATAGAAAGGCTAGCAATAAGATAGATACGCAAAAACGGAATGACCAGCTTCTTAGTCTCGGGCCAGAGAAATCAAGGCCTGAAATAACTCACCCAAAAATAAACCTTGTATACTAAGTTTTTGCACTCAAATGTTTATATGGCTCTGGATAGGTAGAGCAACATGCAAGTGGTATTTATGACAAGGTTAGCATTACTTTTAAGAACAAAAATAAATCATCTTTAATCCATCTAAAACTTGAGAGCACATAAAACACTATGGGTCTTTATTTTTATCATAACCTCCGCTAAAGATTAAGCTAGCATTTAGATAATTTCAGATTTGTATTTTAAGAGAGCATTAGCTTAACCATGCATAAAACAAGTACAAAGATAAACAAAGCGGCAAATATCATCCTATATCATCATGGCACAAACTTTGCATCTTTGCCAAAGGTAAAAACAAGGTGGTGACTTTATTCATGATGAAAATAAACACTAACACACTTGCTGAAAATTAAATAAAAACTGAAAGCACTACGCATACATAGGCGCTTACAAGCTGAAAATTAAAGGAGAGGGAAAAGGAAAGATTAAACTAAAGCTCCTCCTCTCTCTAATCTTCCGCCGGTGGTTGATATTGATAATCTTGATTGTTGTACCCTTGCTCATAATAGGATTGCACCGCTCCTCCTATGAATTCTCCCGGCGGTGCTAAGTGAAGGCGTCCAAGCTCATAAGCGATGTTTGCATTTCCTTCACCCATTTGGGTTGCATTGGTTTGGATGGCTGCGATATTTTGCATGTTTCTTGCAGCGTATCCTCCAATGATGGCCACACTTTGTTGTGGTTGAGGAAGATGTGCAAAAGGCTCCGCAAAGACTACGTTGGGTACCGCAAAATTTAGTGGGGGCATGGCTGCACCACTCCCCCATGCTTGCATTGGTACACCACCGTAGTAACTTGGCGGCGCCGGAATTCCTCCAAATGGTGGCACATAATTTTGTTGCGCACCTCCTTCTTGGGCCGTGGAAGAACCTTCTTCTATAATCCTTCCTCTTTTATTTTTCTTCGCCGGCACAAGAAGTCCTTCCTCTAACCAATCTTCTTTCCCCTGAAGAAAAATACTTAATCTTGCATCCGGTAGGGGCAAATTCACTTTGGCCACTTTGAAGCCTCCTCTCTCATCTCTACTTATGTATTTGCCTTGCTTCATATACTCAAATCCAAGGGAAGTCCCGGCTAGGAGATGCTCCGGGTTTCTTGGGATTCCCAGTCTCAAAGAGATAGCCAACATGGAGAGATAACACCCCGAGCCAATATCTCCCGAACCCGATGTTGCTTCACAACACCACCGGTTGATCATAAGGTTAGTGGGGTCGATTGGCTGCCTGGCAATTAAAGCCGAGTAAAGCCAATTCACCTCCGTGTCGGTTACCTTGGTCTCTCTCATTCTCCCCAAAATCCTCTTACACATCCATGAGTGAAACACTTGGATGATGGGGTTCTGGATATTATTTCTTTGTTGGTGGGCTCCTCCCGTGATCATATTCCAAAAACCGTCCAACATGCCTTCTTGCACATCCACTTGTTCCGGAGCTCCCTTTTGAAAACCAAGTAACTCCCTAATATATTCATAGGGAACCACTTGTTGAACTCCCTCCAAACGGAACGAGAGACTCGGCACTCCTTCATCAAGGATAGGCGCCATGGTCATAAGGATTTCCAAGGCGAATTCCTTGTGGGTGTTTGCCGACACTCTATTGGAGAATTGCACCCAACCTAGGTGTCCCAACATGTAGTAAATATCCGTATGAAAACCCAACATGTGGAGAGCTTGGTCGTCGAAGTCGACGTTCGCCACAAGCCTCTTCTCAAGGCAAGTGAGCTTCTTCTCCTCCTCCTCCGTCATGATGATAAACCCATACTCAGAATAATGCGGAGCGTATGGAGGTGGAGCGGATGATCGTGTCGAGCGACGAGGTGGGACGGGCGGCTCCTCCGTACGTCCTTGAGGTTCGGTGAACCTCATAGACGAGCTTCGTGTTGCCCTCATGCCACCGAGGAGAAGAGTGTCGTTCCTCCTCGGCGGTGCCGTGACTCGGAGACCGAGTTCCTCCTCGAAGAGGTTGTTGATGATAGCTTGGACGACGATGATCCCTTCTTCTTGGTGAAAAGGCTTGTGGTTTTCTTCCACATGGTTGCTACACTCTCCTCACAAATATAATCCCGGGGTTTTCAATCGGTAACAAGGCACACAAATATTATTTGGAGTATGGACTTTGAGTGGAATTAGGATGGATTTTGTTGGACGAAACAAACTCAGAGTGGAAAGCTAAGTCTAAGGTGGTTCTGGACTACAAGCTCAAGCACACGAACAAGGAACTGGATGATCGACTTACCTGCCGAAGGAGAGCACCAGGGTGCTTATAAAGGGGGTAGGCCGGCCGGCCTGGGCCGACCGGCCTGGGGACCTCCACGCTCCTCCTGGCTCGGTTTTTCTCCAGTGCACTCATTCTTGCTTTGGTGCTTTGTGACCGCGTGCTCCACGGGGTTGCACCGCCCAAATGTTCTCGTCCACTCCTTTGCTTGCATTATTGCTCCTTCCACTTGATTGATTTTCTTTAAGTCACTTCCATGCTCCCTTGCCTCACATGCCTCCATGATATTCCTGCAAAACAAAGCTTGGCTGCCCCCCCATGCTTGTCCTTTGCATGTGGTTTTGATGAAAGATGTTGGAAGGGCATCTCGTGATGCATCATGGTGCATGCATGGTTAAGTTAACTAGATTGCCTCCCTCTAAGCATGTCTTAATGCTAAGCACTCCTCTAATTTCGAAAAAAAAATTAAACTCAGAGCTTGCAATGAGTTCAAATATAAATTTAGAGGAGTTTTTAAAGCATTAAAAACAAATGTAAGTCAAAAATGTTTTCCGACTACGTTTATTTTGGTCTCACCGGTATCGTTTGTTTCCATTAGTTGAGAGCAAGCTTTTCCCGGCTTGATCATGGGGGCATAGGTTTAGGTTCTAATTTTGGTTACATGAGAGAGATTTTGAATGAAATAAAATTAAACGAGGCTCAGAAAAATTCTAATCCTAGAGAAACCAAGGATATGGATTTTTTTTACCAACCAAAAGTCTAGGTTCACGTGAGTCCTACCATGTGCTGAAATTTAAATAACATCTAGGTACAAGGCGTGGCTCTACTCGTGTGTTTTTAGCATGTAAAAACAAGTCAACCTTAACATCATAAAGAGGATGAAAGGTTAAGATAGGTTCTGAATTTTTTTGGTTTTGGTTTCTCGAAAAGAAGCAAATAACACATAGGATGGCTCATGTAAAGGGTTTATGATCCAAATAAAATATCCAACCAAGAATTATGTCTCTAACATTGTTCAACCACACTAAGTCTAATGTCTTGCGTAGCAAAATTTCAAAACTAACTTACTTGAAAAGACTCGAAAAATCTTGAATCGGGTTGTCCTCCCGGTAGCTTATTCTTGACTCGACGAAACGGGTTGCCTCCCGCCTAGCGCTTCGTTTATAGTCCATGGCTAGACTTCTTCACTTGATTACTTCAGATCAATGCTCTTTGCAGGAATTGCAATCTTGGGTACCCACTTCCGCACCATCTTGGGCGCGGGCTTATTCTCCAGCTTAGTCATCTTTTTGGTCTTCACAGGCGGCTTTTGTTCCTTTTATCTTGACGGATGCAACAACCTCTTTGGTTTCCTTCGCTTCCTTCTTCTCCGGCTCCCCCTTCTTCCTTGGCTCTTCCTTACTAACACAACGATGAGGCGGAATATATTTAACTTTGATCATATTGCATACCTCGAAGCGTGGTCGAAACTTGAAAGAACTTCTTTCACCGTTGATGTCGAACTTGATCTCCCCCTTGCCGACGTCGATGGTAGCTCCCACGGTCTTGAGGAAAGGCCTCCCAAGGATGAGTGGTGGCTTCTCCCTCTCTCCCATCTCGAGTACCACAAAGTCGACATGGATGAAGTGGTGTCCGACCTTCACGGGCACATCCACGGCGATGCCCAAAGGGTAGCGAATGGAGTTGTCACCCAACTCCAAGCACATGGCCGTAGGCTCTAACTCCGGTAGGCGTAGCTTCTCGAACACATCTCTTGGCATGACGCTCACACTTGCTCCAAGGTCGCATAATGCCTTCTCAAACTTGAATGAACCAACGGAACATGGAATCGTCGGGCATCCGGGGTCTCCTTGCTTCTCTAGTCCATTCGCAATAGCGGCGCTACGTTGCTCGGACATCTTGACATGATCTACCCCGAGTGTTGCTATCTCATACTTGTTTGCAAGAATATCTTTGAAGTAGCGAGAATATGTAGGAACTTGAGGGGCATCCAATAGCGGCATGTTGATGCTTAACCTACGCACAACCTCCACAAACTTCTAAAAGTGATTATCAAGTTTACCTCGGAAGTAGCATGGCTTGAGTTGCGGTATCTTCGTGTCTTCTCCCGGCATCTCAAACTCGGGCTCTTCGGTGACGATCTCGGTAACCTTCTCCTTAGCGAATTCCTCCGCCTCGGTGGATGGTTTAGGCTTTCTTGCTCCCGCGGAACACTCCGGATCTTCGGTCTCCTTCCCCGAACGAGTTTGAATGGCCTTTGCCGTCTCGGGACCTTGAGGTTGTCCCGGAAGCTTCCCTTCATTAGCGGATAGGTGCCCGGCAAGTTGTCCCACTTGCGTCTCGAGCATCTTCATCATGTTGAGCACTTGATGGTTGGAGCTTCCGACCTACGTCACCTTGCTATCGATGTTCTCAAACACCTTGTCTATGGCTTTGAACTTGGTGACGGT
The DNA here is from genome assembly GCA_036936925.1 of Cenchrus fungigraminus. Lineage (NCBI taxonomy): Eukaryota > Viridiplantae > Streptophyta > Magnoliopsida > Poales > Poaceae > Cenchrus > Cenchrus fungigraminus. The sequence continues at coordinate 76,099,071 of CM072768.1, read as the reverse complement.
GTCCTTGTTGATCTTAGCTTGCTCGTCCATGAAGTCCTTCAATTGTATACGAAGCGGAATCGAATTCGGAATGGATGAGCTTGCATTAAATTGAGGTCTACCTTGCCCATAGCGGAAGTTCGGCAAATCTCCCTTCCTCATGTAATCGAGCATCTTGGCTTCCTCCGGGCAATCTTTGTGGACATGGCCATATTCTCCGCACTCTTCACATGTGGATCTTGCTTCGGCAGCCTTTAAATCTTGAGCTTCTTTCTTCTCTATCTCCATCTTCTCCAACCTCCGCATGAGCGAATCGATCTTGCCTTCGAGTAAATCTTCTTTCTCCACTTGCAAGACTCCCTTGACATTCCCCGTAGGTTGAACCGGAAGTAAGCGTCCGGATGACGCCCACATGTCATTGTCCGCGACCTTCTTGAATAGAGTTAAAGCTTGGGTCGGCGTAAGCTCGATGATGGATCCTCCCGCCGATGCATCGATGATCGTCCTTGACGCCATGGTAAGTCCTTGATAGAACTTTTGAACGAGATCCTCCTTCGGGAACTTATGATGTGGAACCGCCTGAGTGTACTCATTGAAGTGCTCGAGTGCTTCCGATATAGTCTCCGTAGGATGTTGAGCAAAAGTAGCAATCTTATTGCGTAAGCTTTGAGTCTTACCCGGCGAGTAGTATTCCTTCATGAAGGCTCTCATCAAGGTGTCCCAATTTTGCATCATCTCCGCTGGTTGAGAGTAGAACCATTGCAAAGCCTTCTCGAGTAGCGAGAACGGAAAGAGCCTTGCCCTCATTTGATCTTGAGTCACCCCGTCCATGTCGAATGTTTGACAAAGTTGAACGAACGCTTGGAGGTGAAGGTTCGGATCCTCTTTACCGGTGAAGGGTGAATGTTGCACCATGCGAATCGTTGAGGTCTTGATCTCGAACGGCCTTCCGATCTCCGCGAGGTTCAAGATTGGTAGGTCGATGATGTCCGGGGTGCATAGCTCCCCGATCTTGCGTTCCGGCTGCGGTTGTTCTCCCATCGGTGGAAGTCGATTCTGCCTAGGGCTTTGAGGTGGTGATTCCTTCAGAGACTCCGGCGATCTCTCGGCCTCCGCTTTTGGATCTGCAAATTCCAGCTTTTTAGCTTGTGCTTCACGTCTCCTTAGACTATAAAGTTTTTCTGGATCATCCACAAAATTTTCGGGTTTGTTGGAGAGGTAGCCGTCCATCTCCTGTTAGGGTTAGCAATAAACAAAATATATACAAAACAAAAATAAAAAAAATCTAAGAAAACTAGGGTTAGTCAAACTAGATTAGATTGATTTTGAGGATGATCAAAAGTTAGTAGATGCAAAAAGAAAAACCAAAAGAAAACTGAAAATATTCACAAAAAGCAATAAAAGATCGAATCTTGATCACTTGTTCCCCGGCAACGGCGCCAGAAAAAGGGGCTTGTTGACGGTGTATATGCGTATCAAACTTCGATTGGACTTGCAAGCGGACAAGTCCTCCGTCGTAGTCAAGGGACCCTTCTTCCCTCAAGTGTGAACCCAAGGTATCGAATCCGTGGAACAAATGTGTGATGCAAGAATCAATCTAATAAAGCCGAGAACTTTGATCTTCGAAGGGGAATCTTATGCATCTAATCTAAAGAACATCGAAAGAAACGAATGTAATCTATGAAAGCCGGAGGTAGCAAGAGGTAGAGAGGGATAGATAAACCAATCTAGAGAGAGATTGGATCAAGCCTTTGTTGTAGTTCCGAGCAAAGAAGAAGTAGCCAAGTTGAATCTCATAAAAAGCGTCTTTAAATCACGGTTTCCCGTCCGACTCCGAAAACGCCCGCCTTTTGGAGCCACCGTTCTGTCACAACGCACCCCTATTCGTGCGGGTTAGTCTAGGGCGAGTCCAATGGACAAGTTGAAATCTCTCGGAAGGTCAGGCATGCACCTCTAGCCACGACAGCTACAAGAACACCCTCTATGATCTATCTCGAGAATAGATCTTAAGATACGAAAAGCCGATTGAAATCAAAATCGTAGGAGAAACACTCGATCGCTAGAAATCGGATTGCAACTTGATAATTCAACATTGTACATGATACATAAACAAGATCACCACCGGGATCCTACCTTGATCTTGCTTCTAGCTCCTGGAACTCCGACGTGGTCTTCCTTGCAAGGTTCCCACGTCGGCTATGGAGACCCTAGACAACTAGCTCGACCCTCTCCTCTCCGGAATGGTGTCCCTCTCTTCTCTGCTCCTCGGCGGCGAATGACGAATGAGTTGATGCGTGGCTCTTGGCCTCGGGGCTATAAATAGTCCGAATGGCGGCTAGGTCAAAGGGGGGCACGACTGGGCCCCGAAATGGGCCGGGCCGACCGGCCTGGGCCGGCCGGCCTAGGCCCACTTCGGCCCAGTTCGTGGCGTCCTTCGCTGGTGATGCTTCCCGAGCCTTCTAGAGTATTCTCCCTTCTACATGTGGGCCCTTGACGTCAGTTTCTCCGCGGTTTAGATGAAGCTCCTTGTCCCGCAAGATTCAACATTTTCTGTTCAGGTCCTCGGATTTTTCGTCTTCACGGGTTGGTCCTTGGGCTTCTTGGAGTCATGTTCACTTCATTGCTTGACTTGTACCGGGCTTCGAGGTCTTGTCATGAGGTGTTGATGAACTTTACCCGGAAGTCTTACTTTCAACGCTAAAGTCCTGCATAAACATTAAACTCCAAAACCGACATGCACAAACGAACTTGTTATACCAAGGGGGTTAGTATCAATGGATAATATATAAAATTCATGCCAACACCGAAGGTAAACTCATGGCTAGGTTGACGGAAATTCACCGTCAACATTGGTGATAATAGCTAAAACCACAAGAATTTGTACGAAAACTTGCAGATCTAGCTAATATCGGTAAGAGCTGAATAAAGAACTAGACGAAACCTCAGCGATGCGCCTGGAGGTTAAAGCTTAGGGTTATTCGGTAAAACGGTACTCACAAGCTTGCCGGAGATCGATCGATGCAGCCCGACGAACTTGAAGGACGGCGTTGTAGAAAAGGAGAAAAAACGCAATGGCGAAGTCACCGAAAAGTAGATGTTATAAAATAGATGCTGTAAAGTAGATGCTGTAAAGTAAAGGGTTTGCCCGGAGGTGGTTTGTTTGATATTGGTGTGTACACTTTTTTCTGACCACGCAGGGTCGCTATTTATGTCCTGAGGACAACCCGACTCCTAGTCGATTACGGCACTGTTAACTTGCATATAAAGAAAACAAACACTTTCTAAAAATAGAAAAGGACTCTCGCAGGAGCCAAAACTTCCCTAAACTGTCTCTTTGGCCCTTTGCCAATCGTGGATTGACCCGCCTCCACCGTACTTTCCTTTTGGCGTATCTTCTCGGTTGCCGCCTTCTTCTTCTCCATCGGCCGATCCTCTGTTTGACCATCGGCCGATCGGTTTGACCCGCTGGTCCATCGACAGATTTGAGCTCCCTTGACCATCGGCGAGTTCTGTTGACCATCCTTCTCTCTCTTCAATCGTCCGATTGCCTCGATTCTTCATCGGCTGCTCCTTTTTATCCTTTTGACCTGTTTTTCCAAAAAATGGTGTCAACACATGCCCCCCAGTTTCGGAGTAAATAATCTTTTGCTTCGAAATTTCCTCGAATCCGTTATCTCCCTTGATTCGAAGTTGGCCGAAGAATCCAAACAAATCTTAGGGGCCATAAATACAACTACCTCGACTGTTCTTTTCTCCCTGAATCTCGTTGCTCCAAACAGCTCAAGCTTTCCGGCGATGAATCCTAAGCGTCAAAGCTCTTTCGTTGATTCATGGCATCTTCAGGCTCCGCCGGAGGTTCTCACTCTGCCTCTGCGCCTCCGAAGGTGTCTCTCTCTTCAGTTCCCCCGGTATCTCTTCTGTTCTTTTGCTTTTATTTACTCCCAAACGCCGTCGCTTTGTTTTTTCTGAAGCCCAGATTTTTATTTATTTCTTCAGGAGCTTAGATCTAATCTCATCATCCCAGTTCATGACAAACATGGACTTGCTTTTCTTGGGCTAATGGGTGATGCTGATCCCACTGACATGATTAATTTCGAAACCGGCTGAATTCCCTTTAAATATGCTTCTTTGGATCTGGCCGATTAGGACAGCTGCTTTAGGTCTTGGACAGGTTACACCAAAGGGTGGAGAGATTGGTACCGTAGAGTTTCTGTGAAGAACAGGGATTCTTGGGAGCAATATAAAATTAGTCAATGCATCACCTTATTTCTGTCTGAGATGTCCCGGAATGAATCTCTGTTGATAGCTGTTTCTCATTTCTGGTCAGATGCACTTAATGCCTTTTTGTTTGGCCACGGGCCGATGGCTCCCACTTTGGCCGATGTTCTCCTGTTGACTGGTCTAGATGTCTCTTCTTCAGACATTCTTTTTAGCCACCGGAATGATAAACCTTCTCATCAGCTGAAAACCAAGAACATAGGTGGCTGGTCTGGTTATATTGCTGAGCACAAGAAAGTGGGAACTGTAGGCCACAGGGGACATGTTGCTTTTCTGAACATGTGGCTTGAGAAATTTGTATTCTGTGGCAAAACTTGTGGTCATACTGCCAACTACTATATAGTAGCTGAACGGCTCGCTGACGGTGATTGCATACCCCTTGGAAAATACCTCTTAGGTGCAGTTTATAATCTCCTTCATCAAGTGGCAGTTAGCCTGTCAACTAATTCCCCAATAGGCATGCCGGGGGGTCCTTGGTAGTTCATCAACATGTGGCTAAACCTCCATCTTCGAGATAGGTTGGAGCAGAACATTTTTAACATGACCTTCCCGGGAGATCAACCAGATGGTGTTTCGATTGTGAGGCGCCGATGTATGAAGTTTGGAGAAGCCGTTTCTGCTTTTCCAGGGCATAAGAGAACTCCTTCTCGTATAGCAGAGCATTTCAGGAGCTTTTATCTTGGCTTTACTCCGGAATCCATCATCTGGTTTGCATATACGGATGATGATACCTATTTTGAGACCACATTCAACTTTAATGACATTCACAAAGATGATGAAGACAGGATTGCCTTCGTGGAGGTGATCAAACCGGGGTTCCTCCCCTCTTGTGTCTTCGGAAAGGATCAATCGACCACTTACGAATTCTATAACCCCTCAGTGTGTGCTCGTCAGCTGGGATTCGGCCAATTGCCGATTGGCCTTTACTTCTCTGACCTGATTAAGCCACGAGAGATTATTCCTAGTGGTACTTATTATCAGCGTCTCCTGGATCGGGTCCCTGATTCTGCCACCGTTGACCTTGATTCCTGGAGATTTTCCAGTTTTACATCTCCCCTCTTCAACATCTGGTGGGCGGAATGGTGTGATCATCTTTTCTGTGTTTCCCCAAGAATTTATTGTGAGAAGTTGGACTCTGCGTATCATGCATCAGCTGATGAGGTAATCTCCTTTTGATCAATTTATGCATTTGATTGACTATCCCCAGATTGCTACATTTTTTTTCCTTTTCAGCCTGAAACTACAGAGCCTCCTGCTGTTAGTAGAAGTGGCAAGCCGATTCAATATTGGCCACCAAGGCGGGTACCGTATATCGGCCACAAGGCCCCTTCGATTTCCTCAATCATGCAGGGTCCCAAGATCAATCCTGCTCCAGACAATCTACCTTTGTCGACCCTTAAGAGGAAAGGAGTGACTAGCAAGGTCCTTTCTCATAGAACAAAGAAGAAAATTGATGCTAAGGTTGTCAATGTCTCAGATATGGCCGGAGTACTGACAAGTGCTTTCGAGGTATCAATCATCTTTCAACCCTTCTTTTTCTTTTATCATTCTTTAACCAATCTGCTTTTTGTGTAGTCTTCGGGATTGACTGGTCAATCAGGACAGGCCACCACTACTACTCTTGGTCAAGACAAGACCCTGGAATCGATCCAAGAGAACTCGGTTGATGATGTTTTGATTTTGTCAAATGATCAACCTGAGATTCATCAAAGGGCTGATGTCCCAGACGCTTCTATTGGTCAATCTCAGCGCTCTCCTGAACAGGTTGATCTTCAATCTGAACAACCAATTGAGGTAAATCCTTCATTCAGCTGATTTCTTGTTCTTTCTGTCTTTAACCCCTCGCCTTTGTTCCAGGATGTTGTTGAAACACCAATTGAGATTCATGACAAGTCTTTGGATAACCTTCAGCAGGATACTGGTGATCAATCACAATTGCCAATCGTTGAGGCTCCTGGATCAGAATCGGCTGAAAATCAGATTATTGAAGTGCAGACAACTCCTGCTGCAGAGGTAAATTTCTTGATCTTCTCAGATTTCTGCTTCAACTCTTTTTGCTTATCCTTACTTTCTCTGCAGGTTCCACCAACCTTGCCTCCCATTGGTCAGAGTACATCAGCGGCAAGTACTCTTCCAGATGATGTGAAGGTTAAACTGGCTGAGGTGCTTCCACTACAGAACCAAGACATTGGTCAACTAGTGCAAAATGCTGAGCCGATTAGGGTTATCTTCAAGCAGATTCAAAGCCAGTTGCCTAAAGATCTCAAGGCGAAGATGCTCCAGGTTGCTTTCATCAAGAATCGGTAGCTCATAGTCCAGGAAGCCCAAGATCGGCTAGATGAAAGGAGACGCCAAGAGCAACTCACCCAAGATAGGGAGAACCTGGACAGCAGTATGGCCGATCTTGACAACAGGATTGAATTCCTGACTTCTTCTCGTTCTGATCGTCAATAGCATTGATCGTTTGAAGAGGCGTCGTGCTGAACTGATGAAAGAACTTGGTCAAGTCGATCAAGACTTAGCAGCTGAAGACCAAAAGCTCGCAGATCTCCCAGGCACCATAACTACTATGCGAGAGCGGAGGGACTCCATCGCACAGCAAGCCCAAGTTCTTCGTGAACAAGAGCAGCCGATTCCTAGTTCGGCCGATGCCGATCGTCAGGAGATAGAAGTGGTCGACCATCTGCGCCTGGACCTCATTAATGCCCTTCACTTTCTAGGTGTAGTTTAATTTTCCTTTGAATATTGTAACTTTTGAACTGTAACTGGCCTTCACTGGCCAACTTCCAACACTTGGCATTTATTGTTTTGACCGAACGTTTCAATCAGCCTTATATATCGCAAGATCTCTTTTGCCTTTTGAACTGTTATCTCTCTTTTGCGATGGCTTCCTCATCTTCCTCTTCCTCTATGAATCAGGTTGGTTTTCTTTTTATTTTCCTCATTCTCATGACTCTTTCCTTGATATTTCCTCTCTTCACAGTCTCCAAATCATGATACTGTGGAAAGAATCGTGTCAAGCATCAATGCCTTCGGTGCAAATCGGCCAACCCAACCATCTAGACAAGAACGCGGTCTCCGTTTGGTGATTGCAAACGACGAGAAGAAGCTGGAAGTTCTAGAAGCTAGGAGGACTGCTCTTCTTCAGGAATTGGATCGCGTGGGCGAGGAAATATCCCAAGTTAAGGCGGAGTTAGATAAGGCAAAGAGTCTTCTTTAATCCTCGATGTATTGCCAGCCGATACAATCGGCTTTTATGAATGAAATCACTATTCATTGATGGATTTGAATGTGTTATTTCTCAGTGATGAATTCCCACCCATGCTTGTAGGTGCCCATTATGATTTGGTTCGACTTTTCCTGCTATAAAAATGTAACTTTCTCCTTATGTGGTATCACAATCTTTTGACCATGAACCAGATCAGCTTCCATTAGGAATAGGAGGTAGGCCTCCTCCGGAGCGTTTCTAGGAAAATGCAGTCATTCCCATTCCTTGACAAGTTTCTTCTTGAAGTGTTCTTGCATCCAAATGATGTATCAAAGCTTGTCGTTGTTGCTGGAAATTTTGAGAGAGGGGAATCCTGATAGTCTCCTCTTCTGGAGTACAGAGTGGGGCCACACATTGTTATTCAATCCTCTTTCAATGCCAGCCCTTGATTTTCGGGAAATGCATCACTGCATGATTGCCCATTGCTCAGTCTGAGACTTTCACGGGGAAACTGTTGTTGCTTTGACTGCATTGGATGCCTTTCATTTCCCCTTTTTCAATTCCCTCTTGTAGTTATCTCTTCTATCTTGCCGATGAGTTCATGGAATATGTAATTCATGGCTCTTTGATATGTGGCACCAGCATTCTTCAACCCAAAGGTCATGACAATCCACTCATATAATCCAACGTGGCCAGGGCACCTGAAAGGAGTTTTTGCAATATCCTCTATTGCCATGAATATTTGATTGTATCCAGCGTTACAGTCCATAAAGTTGATGACTTTGTGCCCTGCAGCAGCGTTGACCAATGCATCGGCTACTGGCATCGGATATCCATCCATTGGCGTTGCTTTGTTCAAGTCTCTGAAATCAATTTATACACGTAGTTTGCCATTTTTCTTGTAGACAGGTACTATGTTAGAGATCCATTCGGCATACCGACATTGCCGAATAAAACCAGCTTCGAGTAACTTTGTTATCTCGGCTTTTATATCAGGGTAAATCTTTGGATTACACTGCCTGGGATGTTGCTGGAAAGGTCGATACCCTGGTTTAATAGGTAACCGATGCTCGACAATGGATCGATCTAAGTCAGGCATTTCATAATACTCCCAAGCAAAACAATCTTTGAACTCTTTTAACAGTGCGATCAGTTCTTTCTTGTATTCTGCGTCTAGCTTGGCACTGATATACGTCGGCCTTGGTTTGCTCCCATCTCCAAGGTCTATCTTCTCCAATTCATCAGCCAATGTAAACCCATGCCCAAGCTTCCCTTCATCTTCAATGAACTGATCCATTAAATCTTGTCATCAGAGCCGACTGCTTGAACCGGCTTTAGTCCAAAATCAGACACTTTGACATACTTGGTATCCCATGCTTTCCTAGATATGCAGCTTACTCGATCATAGGTCCATCCTTGTGCTTCTGTAGCTGCTACCATCAAGGAGGTTTCTCCTTTGACCATTTCCACTGAATCTCCGATCCATTGGATGATGCATTGGTGCATTGTAGATGGTATGCAACAATTGGCATGTATCCAATCCCGACCTAGCAGTAGATTATAAGATCCCCTCCCTTTAATGAAAAAGAAAGCGGTTGGAAGGGTCTTACTGCTGATGGTAAGCTCCACGCATATTGCACCTTGAGCCGGAGAGACGTTGCCTTTGAAGTCCACCAGCATCATGTCAGTTTGGGTTAAATCTTCATCAGACTTCCCAATCTTGTGTAGCATGGTGTATGGCATTAGATTGACTGCTTCTCCTCCATCCACAAGCATCCTGGTGACTGGTTTCCCATTGACAAAACTCTTGAGAAACAATGCCTTCAAATGTTGTCTCTTTTCATCATCTGGCTTCTCAAAGATAGCTTGTGTAGGTTCCAGTGTTAATTGAGACATGCCAAGTTCCTCATCGGACACTTCCGAATCAACCGGAGCCATGAACTCTTTTGGTAGAAGGACAACCATATTTATATCAGCTTGTGGTTTGTCATCCTTCCCATCATCGGCCTTAGGCTTTGGACGTCAAACTTTAGACCGAACCTTCTTCTTGTCCAGCACGTGTTTCTCTGCTTCTTCTTGCTGTTCTAGCTGGCGTAGGCGCTGGACTCTCCTTTTCTGGGACTTGGTCAACTTGTATGTTTGGCTTGATCCTTCATCATCTAGTTGTATGGTACGTCGACGCTCAGGAGCCTGGCACATGATATCTTCATCAGGGACTAGAGAATCGGCCATCTCTTCCAGCCGATTGTTTGACTTTTCATTAACTCGGCCTCCCAGCCGATCATGAACACTGGCCTTGCCCCCCAGCCGATCGTGGTTGCTGGCCTTGCCCCCCAGCCGATCGTAGACTGAGACCCGTTGATTGTTGAATGCATGGTGATCCCCAGCTGCAGGTCTTCTGTCGTCGAAGCAAACCCTCTTAGATGAGCTGCTATTGTTGTAAGCCCCATTGCACTCCGGACAATTCTGTGCCGTTGGTAGCTTGATCCCTTCTTCCCAGCAATACTTGAAGAATGGACATCTCCAATGTCCCTCATTGCACCGTGCCCACTCTTCTCTTCCCTTTGCTTTCTCCTATCGGCGCTGAAACTTTTTGATTAGTATCTGGGACGTGATAGGTCAGCGTGGCTTCAAGTTTCCTTCTTCAAGTAGCAACCCTTTTCCTTTGACATCAGCAGCGGTTGCTTGTACCTTGGGATCAACTACTCCTTTATTTTGAGCTGATTCAGACGTCAGCAACTTAACACGTGATGTGTCTTTCCTAGACACCTCAACTGTATTAGTTGGGAAAGGGTGCTGATCAATCTTCATCGGCTTTTCAGCTTTGGCCGGGGTTTCAAACTTAAGTTTCCCTTGCTCAATAGCTGATTGGATCTGCTATCTAAAGATCTTGCAATCATTGGTGTCGTGCGACGTTGCATTGTGCCATTTGCAATACTACATTCTTTTGAGCTCTTCTGCAGAAGGTATGGTGTGGAATTGGGAAAGTTTGATCTGTCCTTGCTAAAGCAATAAATCAAATATCTTATCGGTCTTAGTAATGTCAAAGCCGAATTTTTCTGGTTCCTTCTTACCAAAAGGACAAGACACTGTCTTTTTGCCCTTGACCCACTCTGCAAGCCCAATCATATTATCTTCATCTTCTGAGTCAGAGTAATTCACATAAGACACCTTCTTTTGGAAATTCTTCCTAGGCTCATAAGATCTCGCAGTCTCTTGACTCATTCGACTAACCAGTTGGCTGAGACTTTCAAAGTCATGTGACGCATATTTTTCTCTCAAAGTTGGCAAGAGACCTTGGAATGCCAACTCAGCTAGTTGCTTGTCTCCTAGATTCAGACTATAGCACTTGTTTCTGATTTCCCTAAATCTCTGAACGAATCTAGTAACAGTTTCATCATTCCTTTGCTTGAGTTTGGTCAGGTCAGTAATCTTCATCTCATGGATGCTAGAGAAGAAATAATTGTGGAACTGCTGCTCTAGATCAGACCACTTGATGATGGAGTTAGCTGGCAATGAGGTAAACCATGAGAATGCTGGCCCTGAGAGAGATGAAGAGAATAACCGTAACTTGAGTGCATCGACATTCCCTGTCTCTCCACACTGGATGATGAACCGAGTAATATGCTCCATTGTGGATGTATCATCTTGACCAGAGAACTTTGTGAAGTTTGGCACCTTGAATCTTGGAGGGAACGGTATCTGATCGTAGCCAGATGGATGCAGTGTCCTGTACATGAAGGATTGCTGCTTAGGTTTCATCCCATATTGCTTCTGTAGCCTCTCTGAAAAGTGATCAATCAACTCCTGCTTCACATGAGACTTTAACTCAGCAGATACTTGTTCGATTGCTTGCATCTCAGCCGACGGAGTCTCTGGAGGTTGATCTTCCAAAGTTCTTGGTTGTGGAATTGGTGTCATTGATGTTCCTACTCCAGAAGAACCTTGCGCATTTGATTGACTTGTCACAAGTGGGATCTGTCCGATCGGCTGACCAGCCGATGGATCTGGCTGATGCAAGTTCAATTGGCCTGAGATAGCCAATTGATTCAGGAGCATTTGCAGCATTTGTGTAGAATCCACATGTGGTACTGTCGGCTGTCCTGTCATCCCTAGGTTGATCGGCTGCTGAGGTGATGATCTAGTGTGAGTAACTGTATTAGCCGGGGTTAAGACAGGCTGCATTGAAGTGGACTGTTGTACTGGAGTAGTCTACACAGGCATCCCTAGCATCAGCTGCTGAGCCGATTTCTGAGGTGGAACAGGAGCTTTCCTCTCTATTGGTATGACCATATGAGCATGAGCTGGACTGATCTTAACTCTTTCAAAGTTCTTGCTCCCGTGATTGAAGTAGACAAACTCCACTCCGTCCTTGTTCATGTGCACAGTCCCTGGAGTACCTCCAAACATAGCTTGATAAGATTGCGGGTACTTCACTTCTGGAATGTCCTCGGGCTGAGGTTCAAAGAAATTCGAGATATTAGTCTCAAAATGATCACGAGGCAAATCCCATCCTACAAGTTTTCCGTCCTGATTTCTCATGGCAGGATACTTCTGATGATGATTCTGCACTGAGAATGTTTGATCTTGGACGTTGGACTGCGTTGCATGTGTTTGGACAATTGGCATTGTGACAGCAGGGTCTGTTGGCACTTCTTACGTCGTTACTAGATTTGCAACGGTGCCAGAAAGCCTGTTGGTATACTATACGATCACAGATAGATCCGCAAGCGCATAGATACCGTTGTAGTTTTCACCCGGGAGTATTCCAAGGTATCGATTTCCACAGGGAACGAGAAGTGTTGTGAACCTAAACTAATTTGTCTGGGGGATATGGTGACGAAGGATAGAAAGGGAAGGGTAGATTTTGGGTAGAGAGGGGATAGCTGATGAAGTTTGGGACTCGTGAGAGTCACGGATAGAATCAAGGCAAAACTTGTCGCTCGTCGGGGCCAGAGGGAAAAGAGCCACGGAAAGGGATGAGAAGAGGACTCTGATGTCGTAACTCCTACCTGCCAGAACTAACGTGGTGGACTACAAAGCCTGTCCAGAGCTGTCACCTCCCTAGGGTACCACAACTATTCCATTGAACCGGGAAGCATTCCAAGGTACTGGAAAGCCTAGACACCACGTCTACACTAACCAAGCACTACTTTACTCAGATCCAAGGCAAAGCAATAACGATAAGTAGAAACTACTAAACTGCAATCGAGGAACCTAAGAGCGAACAATGAAATGGCTTGAGACTTAGTTACTCACAAATCCGAACTTACAAAGTATCCCGGGTGCGGACGACCGTAGTTGTACCGCACCCACCGAGGAAGGGGAAGAAGACCGACACTCCGACTTCTACTCCAACACTAGGGGAAGAAGACCGACACTCCGACTTCTACTCCAACACTCAACTCTCTCTCCCTACTCTCTAAATACTAACTTATGTAGGGCACCGCCGCTTGCTTCTAATCACTTGTACCCTCTTCTACGAGGTGCCAGGCTCTATATATAGCCCCAATGGGTCGATGGCTGCAGGAGGGGGTACTTGTAGGTGAGAGGGAGCTGCAGTGCCGAGAAGGAGGTGCGGCCGTGCCTCTAGGTGCGGCCGGCCCTGTGATTTCCACCGCCTTCGATCGTGCGTCCGTGATTTGGTCCCTGAGGCGGTTTGAAGGCGGTTGTGGGTCGGTTGGCTTCGTGAAGGAGGTGCGGCCGGACCTCTTGGTGCGGCCGGCCCTGGATCCTCTTGTCATCCACTCCGGATCGTGCTCTAGTGGGTAGATGAAGTCTTGGACGCTGTCCCACGTCGGTTGTTCACTGGCTTGTGGGTCCATGGATCCAAGTGAGTCTAATCTCAACCTCTGGATCAAACCGACCTCGTTCCTTCGATCAGGATCATTCCTAGCTGTGTTCCCTTGAGTGACCGAGGCTTGGTGGCATGTTTGGACGAGTTGGGCAGGTGCGGCCGCCCCTAGTGGTGCGGCCGGACCTAGAGGTTCGGCCAGCCCTGCCTCCTAGCCCTTGTGCAGCTCGCCTGTGGTGTGTTTGCTTGATCCAACACGATCGTGATGAGTTTGGTCTTTTGGGAGCTGGTGCACAGGACTTCACTCGGTATGAACCTGAATAGTGGTGCAAGGTAGGGCCGAGCGCACCACTAGGTATGGCCGTGCCTACCTTATTTGGCCCAATGTCCCAGAATTGCTCCCTAATCTTGATCCTGCAGATAAAACCTCTACACAACTCATGGAACCTCGTTAGCACCTAAAATATGCATGAAATTGGTGTCTGGCCCATGGACTTGGTCCCCTTGGATATTATGCTAGGTGTAGAGGCATTTGGCAAAGTTTGGTGTTGATCGGAGGAGGTTGATAGGTCCGGCCGAACCTACTAGGTTCGGCCGCACCTACCCCCCGACACGTCTCGTGTCACAATCTTCCGTGAGGCATAACTTCTGCATCCGAACTCCGAATTGGGTGAACTAAAACTCCATTTCGATCATCTCGACGAGAACTTCGCAATGGTGCTATCAAACTAAGCATTTGACATTATTTGTCACGATGCTTTAATTGTGCTATGATGTCTCATTATGACCTGCATACAATTATTCACCAAAGCTCGTGGAATCCTTTAGTTTATAACCCCACAGCTACGATGAAAGCTTTGATGGAGTGAAATTTCTTCAAAGTTGAGGGTTGAAAATAGGGACTTAACGACCGTTAACGGGGTCTTTAGACTTATCTCCAACACTTTGATTCTGAATCAGCTGGGAATCCGATGAAGAACCAGGAGCAGTTGCATTGATCTATGGAGACTGTGTAACCCCTGCTATTGGATCATCAATCGGCAGAGAAGCCGATTGGTCTTTCTGGAACACTGGAGGAGTTCGATTTGGTTGAAAATACGCAGGTCCCAGGTATCCTCCTTCTGCTCCTTTCTTGAGGGTTTCAGTCAGACAATTCTGGTTGGTATTGGCAAGAACCATAGCTTGATCAATCATTGTCTGATGCATCGCCTTATTCATCATGCCTTGAAGCCCTTCGGGATCGGCTGAGAAGGTGACTTGCTTAGGCGTTGGCAAAGGATTCTTCTTGAAGACTCCACCCTTGGTTTGACCATATGATGCCTGACATAGCTGTTCATAATGCTTCATGTGAGCTTCGAACTCGATTTTATCTGCATCCTTCAGCTGATCCCTGGTGATTGCTTGGACATTGTCCGGGTCAACCTCGAAAGTACCACTTCGTGTTCTTCGTCATTGTTGACTTTTTCGGGTCCCACTGGGCGTGCCAAAAGTGTGTTGACGCGAAAATAGGACGTCACCTCCGCACGCGACACACGTGACTCCCCGGTCTGTTGCGAGGCATGCCAGCCAATCTGACCTGTTGATTGACAATGGAAAATATTAGGGATCGGCTAGAGAACCGATGGCCTTTTAGCGACACGTATACTAGCCAATCGGCCGATACGAGTAAGCGGGATCGGCCGGCTCGACAGCGACCAAGGCGCAAGGGTACGGATAAGAGATCGGCTGGAATCAGCCGATCGTGATGTGAGCAACTCGGGTAGGTCGAGATTGGCTGTAGTGTCAGAAGCCGACGCGATCTAGATCAAGCGGGATAATTGTTGATAATAGCTAAAACCACAAGAATTGGTACAAAAACTTGCAGATCTAGCTAATATTGGTAAGGGGTGAATAAAGAACTAGACGAAACCTCAGCGATGCGCCTAGACATTAAAGCCTAGGGTTATTCGGTAAAACGGTACTCACAAGCTTGCCGGAGGTCGATCGATGCAGCCCGACGAACTTGAAGGACGGCGTTGTAGAAAAGAGAAAAAACGCAATGGCGAAGTCGCCGAAAAGTAGATGCTGTAAAATAGATGTTGTAAAGTAGATGTTGTAAAGTAAAGGGTTTGCCCGAGGTGGTTTGTTTGATATTGGTGTGTACACTTTTTTCCGACCACGCAGGGTCGCTATTTATGTCCTGAGGACAACCCGACTCCTAGCCGATTACGGCACTGTTAACTTGCATCTAAAGAAAACAAACACTTTCTAAAAATAGAAAAGGACTCTCACGGGAGCCAAAACTTCCCTAAACTGACTCTTTGATCCTTTGTCAATCGTGGATTGACCCGGCTCCGCCGTACTTTCCTTTTGGCGTATCTTCTCGATTGCCACCTTCTTCTTCTCCATCGGCCGATCCTCTATTTAACCATCGGCCGATCGGTTTGACCCGCTGGTCCATCGACAGATTTGAGCTCCCTTGACCATCAGCGAGTCCTGTTGACCATCCTTCTCTCTCTTCAATCGGCCGATTGCCTCGATTCTTCATCGGCTGCTCCTTTTTATCCTTTTGACCTGTTTTTCCAAAAAATGGTTTCAACAGTCTCACCTTGATATGTTTCCCTTCACTCAGGATGAGCTAAGGTCAAGTGTGGAGGTGTTGCTGACGGCTATTAATTAAGAGCCTCTTTTAGGCTGTCAACTCCTGCATAAAATACATTAAAAGTGAGCATCAACACTAGAATAGGGGTTTACACTGACAAATTCCACAAGTGTAGGCGTTTCTCTATTTTGTAGCAAGTGACCCAAAACACGCATGAAATGATATAGTTGAGAGCAAGTGGAACCAATGGCATGAATATGGCATCATCATAAATATTCTCAAATGCCATATTGGATTTCACCATTACGACGGTCTCGTCGAGATGATTGAAATGGATATATCATTTTCATACTTCAGAGCTCGTATGAAAGAGATATGAACAAAACAAGATCACAACAATTATATCATATGGGCCCGGTGGGACCCACACCAGACCACGTGGCGGTGCGCTGCCACATAGGATGCCATGTGTCCATGACACATCATCAATCCAAGTGAAGCAACCCTCGATGAATCAGGCATCACCTCGTGTACAACACAAGGATTCAAGGGCCCACAACCTGTCCAAACCGCCTCAAATCTCAGTGTACAATTGGAACCATCATAAGGGCCCATTGAACAGTCACCTAGAGAAAGCACGACGTGAGCGGCGACAAAAGGGGGTCGGCCGAACCAACCTTGCCCCGGATCATCTAGTCCTTCCACGTGGTAGCTTCCCATTGGTCCCTCATTGCATTCCCGGGGTGCATTCGACAATCCTTCGTGACCCTCCCCGCCTATAAATAGAAGAGACCCTTCTCACTTTTGAGACACACCACACTTCGTCTCCTCCTTCTCACTTCGGCATCTGGCTTCTCTCTTTAGGAGAGGAGAGCTTCTCGCATAGGATTAGTGGCTTGCTAGTGCTTTTAGAGATTTAGGAGGAGAGTGAGGGGGGTCTTGGAGCCATGACATGATCGCTGGCATCTCTCCCTAAGAATAAATCTCTGCAGATGTTGTTGTTCTTCATTTAGAGTAAAGTGAGTATTTTCTATTTTCTATTTAGACTAAAGTATTCATACATAGGTGAGTGTGTTCTTATGTTCTTGGCCTGTTCATTATTTAGAAGCTTGTGTTCTTCGAACACAACCCTTCCGATCTAGTTGATCAGGTTAATAAGTTTGCATTCCGTTTGTGTGGTTCCTTGTCTACTAGACTATAGTGAGTGCTCATGCATTTGTCTAATTGGATCAAAGTTGCATCTGTGATCGTTGCATGTGGTAGAGTTTATCTAAGCTAGTTCTAGATTCTCCATCACGGGTTCGTCGCTTCGTATTTATACGGAGTGCTGTAGTAGGGCTACAAGAGTACTAGACGTAGTTCTCTATAGTAGTAGTTGATAGTGTGGACGTGGTGTCCAAACTACATGTTATCCTTCGTTTTCCCTATATCCCACGTTAGATAGAGGTAGGCCGCAATAGTGATAGTCGTTGGGCCCTTTATATTCCTCCGCGTTAGGATACGACGTAGAGCCAAATACCGAAACCAACTGTTAGAGCCAGGCGGGGTCAGTGCCCGAAGTGAGTGACCATACCAGAGAAGCCGTTCTAGACTCTGTTTCTACCCGCCGGATCCTTTCTACCCATCTTATCCTATAAAGTGGTGTCCTTAGACCATAGCTAGGCCTAGAACTAGATCTCTCTTGTTCCTTGGATTCGATATCCTTTGGAATACTTTATTAGGGAAGTGCTACTACAGTACTTTATTCGAGCCGTTGCCCTTGCCTAAGGGGTCCGAGACTTGTCTTCTTCAAGTGATCTTGCTCTTTGCCTTTCTTTTGGATTTTGATCGCTTGTTGGAGTTTCTTTTAGTCGTTTCTTTTCTTTTCCTTTTCTCTTTGGTTACCAAAACATGTGTTGTCAATGCACTCATCAAGGGGGAGATTGAGAGCCTGTGTGGTTCGAGGACCGGTGGTAGGTCGCTTCCTGGTGTGATGAGTGATTGACAACGTGGTATGGACTGATTCTTGGCTAAGTATTGCAGGTGCAGGTCGCGGCTTGACTGGTGTTGGTGCAGGTGAAGAACAAGCGCGAAAGGTCGTTGCGGGTGATGCCTCCAGGTGTGGAGAAGACAAGTAGCTTGGTTCGAGGGACCCGGTGGCCAGTGGACTCAAGTGCGGGCCGCATGGTGGCAAGAACAACGAGATGAAGTCATGGACGGTTTCTTGGTTGAGCCTCAAAACCAAGGTCGAGCCGGGACTACGTGGGAGCCGAGTCAAGAGTGGCAATTGGTGGAGGCTACACCGAGTTCGCGGGGTTTCCGGTGGTTCACCAGAAAACCACTGGGTTCCTTGGTTGATCCACAAAGCCAAGACCGAAGATCGAAGACGGAGGTGCAGCAGCATCAGACCGGTCTGACCGGTGGGTACCGGTCTGACCGGTGTGCGACGACGCAGTCCGGAGACTTCGAAGCGGAGGACACGGGTCGGGGTCGCAAGGCTTGCGTCGAGGCTAAGCAAGTTTGCGGTCGTCGGGCATCCGTCCGATGGTGCAAAGACAAAGTTTCCCAGAATGCCCCTCAGGGGTGTGTATCCTAGTATTAGGCCTTA
Source organism: Cenchrus fungigraminus (assembly GCA_036936925.1). Classification (NCBI taxonomy): domain Eukaryota; kingdom Viridiplantae; phylum Streptophyta; class Magnoliopsida; order Poales; family Poaceae; genus Cenchrus; species Cenchrus fungigraminus. Next base: position 76,080,644 of record CM072768.1, on the reverse strand, counting down.
GGGGTATTTTAGTCTTTCGGCTTGCCTCCATATAACCCAAGTGGTGAGAGGATGGCAGCCATCGCTTGGAACCCTAGCTCCTTTTATTTTGCTATTTCCCTCTTCCTTTTTCCTTTGGAATTTGCAGGACTAGCTTGAGAGCTTCATGGTGAGATCTTGTGAGAGGGAAGGATGATCGGGCGGCAAGCTAGACCTTGTATGAACCTCTTTGGTATGTATAGATGATTTGGCGTGGTTCGTCAAGGCTTCGATGTGTCTTTCCCGTTTATCCTATTTGGTGATTTTCGGAGCCCTTTCTTGGCGATTTTCTTGTGGCGGATTCGAGGCCTTTCTCTTTGGGATTTGGTGGGGGGTGTATGCTTCAACCCTTCGTGGTTCTTCTCCTTATGATTCCCCTCCCAAATCCGTGAGCAAAGGAGCTCAATTTTGGGGTTTTCTTGGCTCTAGGGTTAGAGGCGTTCTTGGTGGGATTTCTTCGATTCCTCTCGATTTAGCGAGTTTTGGTGGACCAAATCTTGGCTATGGAGTGCCCATGAGGTGTTCCTACTATCCCCAAGGTCTTGCACAAATCCGTGGAGCGATTCGGGAGATCGGGAGTTGGATTTGGGGGAGTTGACCCGCGGGTGCTGTTCATCCTGAGTGTCCCAGCTTGATCGGTCTGACTGGTGCTGCTCACCGGTCTGACCGGTGCAGAGGCTTCGTGGGTTTTGCCTCGGGTGAACGTCCTGGTGAGTTCCCTGTTGTCCCGTGTTGCTGCTGTTTTGAGTTTGGTTCTTTTTGGAGCTTGGAAGATCAGGTTTGTGATTTTGGGGCTTCCTGGCTTAGACCGGTCTGACCAGCGTGCTACACCAGCCTTACCGGTGTAGGAGCTTTCTGTGGAAGTTCTCAGGATCTGTTGGGGTGTTCCAGCAGGAACCGGTCTGACCGGTGCTGCTCACCGGTCTGACTGGTGCAGGACAGTGGTACTCGAGTTGCTAGTTTCGCTGCGTTCTCGAATAGGTGTAGGTGGTTGTTGGTTCCTAGGACCAGTAGCACTCCAGTGGCTGCGTGGTATTGGCCAACTTGGGTAGTTGGGTCGGAGAAGTGTTTTCGGAAGCCGTGTTCGTCTTGTTGGAGTTTCCATCTCCTTCGAGAAGAATTTTTATCGGCTCCCATTCACTCCCCCGTCTCTGGTCGCCAGTTCCGGTCCTTCAAGTGGTATCAGAGCCGGTTACGGATCTTCAGATTCTAACCAGTCTAAGATCCAAGGATGGCGTACCAGGAACGGGGTTCGGGTCGTCCGCACTTCGATGGCAAAAACTACCAGATGTGGCAGAGGCGGATGGCGGCGTTCCTCCGCAGTAAGGGTCAGATCCTTTGGGATGTCACGGTGAACACAACTTATGTTCATCCGATGAACTTCCTTGCTCTAGGATCGAGGGACATGTTCGACGCCAACAACAAGGCGATCGACTACTTGTTTCGTGCTCTGTGTCAGTCCGAATTCGATCGGGTTCAGACAGAGGACTTAGCTTGTAGGATTTGGGAGCAGTTGAAGGATGCTCATGCTGGGAATGCTCAGGTTCAGGCTCGGATGTACGCGACTTACCGGAGAGAGTATGAGAACTTCACTCATCTCCCCGGGGAGTCCGTCGATGCCCTTTTCCAGCGGTTTACGGTTGTGGTGAACAACATCAGAGCCAATGTGGCCGTGCTCCCATACGATGATCATGATAGAGTCGTGAAGCTCTTGCACTTGTTGGATCACACCGTATGGGATGGAAAGGTCGAGGCTATTCTTGAGTCCGAGAAGTACAACACCCTGACCGTGAACGAGCTGTTTTCAAATCTCAAGTCGGCTGAGTTGGACCGTGGTATGACAGCCAAGATAGAGAGCCCGACTGACTCTCATAGTCTTGCTCTCGTCGGTGGCAAAGGGGCTAAGTCTAACGCTAACGCATCCTATAGGATGTACTCTCTGTCTTCTTTGATGTCTTTGCCAGACGAGGAGTTCGACGTGCTTGGAGAGGACGAGCTGGCGTTGCTGACCAGGCGGTTCGAGAGGCTGCACGAGAACCGAGTGAACACAAGGAGGAATCCATGGACATGCTTTCAGTGCGGCAAGGCAGGACACTTCGTCGCCGACTGTCCGGAGAAGATGGAGAACAAGGACGGCTACAAGGACGGCTACAAGCACCGGTCGAACAAGGACGGCAAGTACCGATCAAGGCGCGATCACAAGCACAAGAACAAGCACAAGGATGAGCGACGGTCGAGGAAGAAGGACGACTGTGGCAGGAAGGCCCGAGCGATGGTCGGAGCAAGCGACGTCGACTCCAGCTCCACCTACTCTTGCTCGAGCTAGAGTAGCAGTGAAGATGAAGGTGATCGGCGCAAGAACAAGAAGTCATCCAAGAACTTGAGCGGGCTGAGCTGCTACGCGATAGATGGCTTCTGCGGCATCGCTCGTAGCTCCGGCAGCAAGAAGAGTCACCAGAGCGACTCGGACTCCGACTCCGAGGATGAGGTACGTGACGAGCTTCCCTTCTTGCATGAGGAGAACAAGCGTCTTGGCAAGTTGCTTGATAATCATGATGATATGCTTAGAGAGGCAAAGAAGATGAGGAAAGAGCTTAGGGCCTCACTAGAAGATGCTAGGAACCATGTAGCTGAGCTAGAAACCCAGAACCTTGATGCTAAGCTTGAGATTGATTCGCTTAAGGCTTCACCTGTGGTTTCTGATGAGATTGATTGTTGTGATTGCTCTGTGTACCTAGCTGATCTTACTGCTCTTAAGGATAAGCATGCTTCTACTTGTGATGAACTAGATGTGCTTAGGGTTGAAGTGGCTGAGCTTAAGTCTAGACCTGCTTTGCTAGGTGCTTGCACTTCTTGCCCTGTTTTGCATGGAAAGATTGATGAGATGCATGCTTATACTGTTTCGCTTGAGGCTAAGTTGAAAGAACCTGTTCCCACTTCTTGCTCTACTTGTGAAGTGCATGCTTTGAAAAATCTGGAACTTGCACATTATGTGGATCGCTTGCAGGATAAGAATGATGAGTTGAGGAAAATGATGGGTTGGTTGTCGGGTCATGAACCACAACTTAGGATGATGATAGAGGCATACAAGCGCTATGATGGGCAACCGCTTGGCTTGGATAAGATTGGAGAGTATAGTGGTGAGGGAGAAGAGAAAATTGGTGATATCCCAGCTCCACCAAAAACCTTCCACAAAAATGCCTATGCTCCTAAGCCCAACCCACTGAGAAACAAACTTGACACAACCCCAGATCCTCCCATATTTCCTTGCCCAACAAATGATTTTCAAAAAACGGTGAAGTTTGTGAGCCCTAAGGAGGGTGAGGTTGGAGAGAAGAATGGTGAGAAGCCGAGTGGGGAGAAACCAAGTGAGCAGCCCCATCCCAAGCCTAAGCCTAAGCCCATACGCTTTCACTATGACTATTGTGGGAGAGATGGTCACAAGGGTGAGTTTTGCTTCAAGAGGAAGCATGAGGAGAGAATGGCTAAGGAGTGCGGTAACAAGGACAGGTACTGCCCTTCAGATGGTGTACCTGAGCCTCGTATGCAGATGCCTAGGGCCAAGGCGACTGTGAGGACGGTTTCGGCTTGGGGAGATCGAAAGGTGGCAGGTGGTGCTGCTGGCCGAGCGCCACCGGTTAGACCAGTGCAGTCCACCGGTCAGACCGGTGCTGGTCTGGACAAACAGCAGTTTGGGTTCCGTGCTCGCGCGGATGCTCGGTTCGGTTCTGGTGGTCGTGGTTCTAGTGGTTGGCATGGAGAGTTTGCAGGTGGTCAGTTTGCTAGACGTTCTCCACCTCATGCTCAATACAAGGGTGGGAGGAGTCGTAGCTTTGAGATGGAAAGGAGGAACGGCCACGGTCTTCCTTTCGTGGTTTTCGTTCTCCTCCAGCTAGACAGGGGTGGTTCCCTCGTGGTGGTTCCCGTGGTGGTTTTCGTGGTGGTAGCTTTGATAGGCGTGATGATTTGGTTTGTGCTAACCCCACTTTTGAGCAAATGGCTCGGCACTGGTTTACTCTTTTGGTACTAACCCCAGTGCAGAGTCATTTGTTCACTCACGTTCTCATTTTTGAATTTCAGGTGGGAGACTTGAGGACCATTTGGTTGATTGACTCCGGTTGCTCGAGGCATATGACCAGAGACAAGGGGTGGTTCTCAAGTCTCGTCCCGGTGGTGTGCAAGACATACATCACCTTTGGGGACAATGGGCGAGGGCGTGTGCTTTCAAAAGGTGAGATTAAGGTAAGTGACAAGGTCACTCTCAGGCGTGTTGCTCTTGTTCAATCGCTCGGGTTCAATTTGCTTTCAGTGTCCCAGCTTTTGGATGAGGGCTTTGAGGTGTTGTTTCGGCCTGGTGGTTCTCGGATTTTGGATTCTCGAGAGGACCTAGTTTGCATGGTCGTTCCCGAGGGTCAAGTATTCCGAGTGGATTTCTCTCAGTCTTCTGGTGTGGAGCGTTGTTTCTTGGCTGGTTCTTCAAGTGAGTTGTGGAAGTGGCATAGGAAGTTGGGTCACTTAAGCTTTGACCTTTTGTCTCGCTTGAGTAAACTCAATTTGGTCCGAGATTGCCACGGCTGAGGTTTGAAAAAGAGTTGGTTTGTGCGCCATGTCAGCATGCTAAGATGGTAGCTGCTTCCCATCCACCCCTCACAGATGTGATGACGGAGCGTCCATGCGAGCTACTCCATATGGACCTTGTTGGCCCAGCTCGTGTGCGGTCTATGGGTGGGAAGTGGTACGTCCTGGTTGTGGTGGACGACTACTCTCGGTATGCGTGACTTTTCTTTCTTGAGGAGAAAGGGGAGACGTTTGGTTTTGTTCGAGATCTTGTCTTGAGGTGAAGAAACAAGAGGCACGGAGATGCCATACGAGCGATTCGTAGTGACAATGGCTCGGAATTTAAAAACTCTCGCTTTGAAAGATTTTGCCATGACTTGGGTCTTGAACACCAGTTTTCGAGTCCGTATATGCCTCCCCAGAATGGCGTGGTTGAAAGGAAAAACAGAACCTTGTGCGAGATGGCTCGGACGATGCTTGATGAGCATAGGACTCCGAGAAGGTTCTGGGCTGAGGTGGTGAATACTGCATGCTATGTGTCGAACAGGATTTACCTCAGGGTGCATAAGAAGAAAACATGCTATGAGTTGATGCACGGGCGTACACCCAAGGTGAGTCACTTCATGTGTTTGGGTGCAAATGCTTCATTCTTAAGAAAGGGAAAAAGTTGGACAAGTTTGAGGCTAGGTCTGTCGATGGTATTTTCTTTGGTTATGCATCTCATTCTAGAGCATTTCGTGTGCTCAATCTTGAAACTAACCAAATCGTGGAGACTTGCAAGGTTACCTTCGACGAGACACAGTCACGTAGTCAGCTTGTTTTTGAGTGTGCAGGTGACGATGAACTTGGAGAGGAAATTTTCCAGGAGGAGGAGCATGAACATGGAGATGACGAAGACGGCGGTGTGGTGCCCGCGGCTGAGCATGTACCTACTACTTCGACTACGGTGGTGAACGGTCCTTCTCCCACACCTACAACGACAAACCCAGATCAAGGCGAAGCTGCTGTTGAGGGGGAGGTAGCATCAAGGCGAGAACCTCCCCGGCGAGTTCAAGTGGATCACCCAGCTTCAAGAATCATCGGCGACATTAATGAACGCACTACACGGTCGAGGGTTCGAAACAATTCTCACTTTGCTCATGCTGCTTTTGTTGCTACTTTTGAGCCCAAAGACATTGGACATGCGCTATCTGATCACAATTGGGTTAGTTCGATGCATGAGGAGTTCGAGAACTTTGAGAGAAACCAAGTTTGGGAGTTGGTGGATCCTCCACCGGGGTGTAAGCCGGTTGGGACAAAATGGGTGTGGAAAAATAAAGAGGGAGAGAAAGGAGAAGTGGTAAGAAACAAGTCGAGGTTGGTGGCGCAAGGGTGTAGTCGGAAAGAGGGGATTGACTACGAGGAGACCTTTGCTCCTGTAGCCTGTTTGGAGGCGATTAGGATTCTTCTAGCCTTTTCCGTGGCTAAAGGGTTCAAATTGTACCAAATGGATGTCAAGAGTGCTTTCCTGAACGGTGTTTTGGAGGAAGTAATGTATGTGAGGCAACCACCAGGGTTTGAGAGTGAGAAGTACCCCCACCGGGTGTACAAGTTGAGGAAGGCGCTGTATGGGTTGAAGCAGACGCCTAGAGCTTGGTACGGTAGGTTGAGGGGGTTCCTGTTTGAGAGAGGGTTTGAGATGGGGAAGGTCGATCAGACCTTGTTTCTCCTCAGGCAGGGCAAAGATATCCTGATTGTGCATGTATACGTGGTTGATATAGTCTTTGGTGGCTCGTCTATCTCTCTTGTTGCAAGGTTTGCAGAAGACATGAGCGGGGAATTTGAGATGAGCATGATGGGTGAGTTGCAGTTCTTCCTCGGTCTCCAGATCAAGCAATCAAAGGAAGGAATATTCGTGCACCAAGCTAAATACACCAAGGACATTGTGAGGAAGTTCAAGATGGAGGACTCCAAGGCCATGGCGACGCCTATGAGTACGACTACAGCTCTTGATGCGGACGAGGATGGTGAACACGTGGACCAGAAGGAGTACCGAAGCATGATCGGGTCACTCCTCTACTTGACGGCGACGAGGCCGGACATCTAATTCTCGGTATGTCTGTGCGCTCGTTTTCAAGTGTCTCCAAGGACTTCGCATCGGCAAGCAGTCAAGCGCATATTCAGGTATTTGCGACACACTCCCGACTTCGGCCTTTGGTACTCCGCATCTTCTTCTTTGGCTCTTCATGGTTTTTCGGATGCGGATTTTGCTGGGTGTCGGTTGGATAGGAAGTCCACTTCTGGGACTTGCCAGTTCTTGGGTTCTTCTTTGGTGTCTTAGTCTTCCCGCAAACAGTCGAGTGTTGCTCAATCCACTACCGAGGCAGAGTATGTGGCCGCAGCTAGTTGTTGCTCTCAGCTCCTTTGGATCACATACACCATGAGTGACTTTGGTGAGGAGTATACCCATGTCCCACTTCAATGTGATAGCACAAGTGCCATAAGCGTTGCAAAGAACCCAGTGCTCCATTCCAAAACCAAGCACATAGAAGTGAGGTATCATTTCCTGAGAGACAACGTAGAGAAAGAAAAAATCGCTTTGATCCATGTACCCACACATGACCAGCTAGCCGATATTTTCACCAAACCCCTAGATCAAGCAACTTTCACTCGTTTGCGGGGGGAGCTTGGTGTTTGTTTGATTTCTTGAGTTGGGTGTGTGGGAGCTCCTTTGTAACATATGTATAGCTTTCCTTTATGCTTTCTTGCATTTGCATTGTATTTGTATCATGATGTATAGTCATCTTTGTATGATAGCTTGCATGCATTTTGTATAATATGCATTTTGTACGAAAGCTTCTCCTATATACATTGTTCACCATGGTATGGTATATATGTCCTTGTGAGCTAGTTTAGTATGATATGGCTTAGTGTGGCTTAGCTCATGATGATCTTGATTTATATCCATGGTTGATAGCTATGCTTTTCAAAAATGTCATATGTATTCTCTCTTGTGAGTAAATGCCTTTATATGCTCTTGACATGTTTTTCTGGCTTGGCTATGCTTAATTTGTGGTTGGATAGCTTATTTTGATCATATGGGGCCAAAAGCTCATTTGCCATCATGAATGTTTAGCCCCCATGCTTCATCTTGTGGAGGGGCATAAGTTCCTTTTTGTCGCAAAGACATTTCATGTACCAATTATAAATCTGAAAATCAAATGTAAATTGCTTGGAAAATGTGCTCCCATGTCATATGTGCTTAATTTACTTGCTTTTGGGTGCTAAACCGTTGCATGTTACTTACCAATGAGAAGTCTCATATCTAGAAGTAAGCACATGGCTCGGTGGCTTTGACATGACATGAGGTGCTTGTGGGTGTTTATGATGGTCTTATGCTTAAAATGGTTGTCCTAGCATGAAGTTTGTGTGGCTTTGCCATTTTGACAAGTTTTGCTCATGTTTAGGACTTTGCTCATGAGAGGGTGATTTTTCGCAAAAATAGTCATTTCTATCTTAGCTTCGTCCAATGGTTGTGAAACTTGGTGATCTTGTAGTTTTTGTCCATACGAAGCTATATAGTATCTAACTTGCTCATTTGGAGGTGTGTAGCATGCTATGTTGAATTTTGTCTATTTGAGAAGCTCTAGGTTGCATTTTTCGCATTTTTGGCTTGATTCATGCATTGTCAACAAGGGGGAGAAGTTTGAGCATGTTTTGGCTTGCTGCATGTATTTAGAAGGTTCCCAAGTGGTTTCGAGCTAGTTTTGAGCTCGGGCAGTTCCCAGTTTTTCCCAGGTGGTCATCGGCCTGACCGGTGCTACTCACCGGTCTGACCGGTGTAAGTGTCAGGTGCTGGAGTCTGACCGGTGAGGAGGACCGGTCTAACCTGTCAGAGAAAGGCTGAAGCAGCTGCTCTGTTTCGCGATGTGGTTTGCATGCATTCGTCCAGGGGGAGTTGCATTAGTTCAGGGGGAGCTTGCATGTGTGCAGGGGGAGCTCTTTGTGGTTTTCGAGCTTTGGATTGGTGGTTTGTGCTCTTTGCTTGAGCTTGTTTTGTCTCGGATGTGTCGAGCCGTTGCCCTTGCCTAAGGGGTCCGAGACTTGTCTTCTTCAAGTGATCTTGCTCTTTGCCTTTCTTTTGGCTTTCGATCGCTTGTTGGAGTTTCTTTTAGTCGTTTCTTTTCTTTTCCTTTTCTATTTGGTTACCAAAATGTGTGTGTTGTCAATGCACTCATCAAGGGGGAGATTGAGAGTCTGTGTGGTTCGAGGACCGGTGGTAGGTCGCTTCCTGGTGGGATGAGTGAATGACAACATGGTGTGGACTGATTCTTGGCTAAGTATTGCAGGTGCAGGTTGCGGCTTGGCTGGTGCAGGTGCAGGTGAAGAACAAGCGTGAAAGGTCGTTGCCGGTGAGGCCTCCAGGTGTGGAGAAGACAAGTAGGCTTGGTTCGAGGGACCCGGTGGCCAGCGGGGTCAAGTGCGGGCCGCATGGTGGCAAGAACGGCAAGATGAAGTCATGGACGGTTTCTTGGTTGAGCCTCAAAACCAAGGTCGAGCCGGGACTACGTGGGAGCCGAGTCATGAGTGGTGATTGGCGGAGGCTACACCGAGTTCGCGGGGTTTCCGGTGGTTCACCAGAAAACCACTGGGTTCCATGGTTGATCCACAAAGCCAAGACCGAAGAACCGAAGACGGAGGTGCAGCAGCTCCAGACCGGTCTGACCGGTGGGTCTGACCGGTGGGTACCGGTCTGACCGGTGAGGAGCACCGGTCTGACCGGTGTGCGACGACGCAGTCTGGAATCTTCGAAGCGGAGGACACGCGTCGGGATCGCAAGGCTTGCGTCGAGGCTAATCAAGTTTGCGGTCGCTGGGCATCCGTCCGATGGTGCGAAGACAAAGACTTCCAATTTCGCCCTCGAGGGGCATGTATCCCTAGTTAGCTAGTAAGGGTATTTTAGTCTTTCGGTTGCCTCCATATAACCCAAGGGGTGAGAGGATGGCAGCCATCTCTGGGAACCCTAGCTCATTTGGTTTTCCTATTTTCCTTCCTATTTTCTTAGGATTTTCGTAGGACTAGCTTGAGAGCTTCATGGTGAGATCTTGTGAGAGGGAAGGATGATCGGGCGGCAAGCTAGACCTTGTATGAACCTCTTTGGTATGTATAGATGATTCGGCGTGGTTCCTCAAGGCTTGGATGTGTCTTTCCCGTTTCTCCTTTTTGGTGATTTTCGGAGCCCTTTCTTGGCGATTTTCTTGGAGCGATTTCGAGGCCTTTCTCTTTGGGATTTGGTGGGGGATGTATGCATGAACCCTTCGTGGTTCTTTTCCCTTTGATTCCCCTTCCAAATCCGTGAGCAAAGGGGCTCGATTTTGGGGTTTTCGTGGCTCTAGGGTTAGAGGCGTTCTTGGTGGGATTTCTTCGATTCCTCTTGATTTGACAAGTTTTGGTGGACCAAATCTTGGCTATGGAGTACCCATGAGGTGTTCCTACTATCCCCAAAGTCTTGTGCAAAACCGTGGAGCGAATCGGGAGATCGGGAGTTGGATTTGGAGGAGTTGACTCGCGGGCGCTGTTCATCCCGAGCTGCCCAGGCACGACCGGTCTGACCGGTGCTCTTGACCGGTCTGACCGGTGCTAGCCCTCGGTGGGTTTTTGTCTCGGGGAATAGCCTTGTCCGTGTGGTTTTGTCCCGTGGTCCTGCTGATCAGTTCTTGGCGTGTTTGGAGTTGTTTTGCTAGGCTTTGTGAGGGGTTCTTCTTCCTCACAGGTTATGTTTCGTGGTGGTTTTTGTTCCAGGGCCTAGAGGAGTCACTGAGGCTTCCTGGAACGTTTGCTGTGCGGCTGCTGTAGCCACCGGCCTGACCGGCTCTGTCCACCGGTCTGACCGGTTTCACCGGTCTGACCGGCGCAGGCCATCGGTCTGACCGGTGTAGCACAGGCAGCAAGCCGTGCAAGTTTCCGCTGTGTGGTTCGGTGAGTTTTGGCTCGTAAGGTTGAGTGTTGGTTCCTAGGACCAGTAGCACTCCAGTGGCTGTGTGGTCTTGACCAACTTGGGTAGTTGAGTCGGAGACGTGAGTTGGAAGCCGTGTTCGTCTTGTTGGAGTTCTCATCTCCTTCGAGAAGAATTTTTATCGGCTCCCATTCACTCCCCCCCTCTCTGGTTCACCTAATCGGTCCTTCAATTGGTATCAGAGCCGGTTCGGGTCTTTATTGACTCTTACCAGTCTAAGATCCAAAGATGGCGTACCAGGAACGGGGTTCGGGTCCTCCGCACTTCGATGGGAAGAACTACCAGATGTGGCAAAGGCGGATGGCGGCGTTCCTCCGCGGAAAGGGTCAGATTCTTTGGGATGTCACGGTGAACACAGCTTATGTTCATCCGATGAACTTCCTTGCTCCAGGATCGAGGGATATGTTCGAAGCCAACAACAAGGCTGTCGACTACTTGTTTCGTGCTCTGTGTCAGCCTGAATTCGATCGGGTTCAGACAGAGGACTTAGCTTGTAGGATTTGGGAGCAGTTGAAAGATGCTCATGCTGGGAATGCTCAGGTTCAGGCTCGGATGTACGCGACTTACCGGAGAGAGTACGAGAACTTCACTCATCTCCCCGGCGAGTCCGTTGATGCCCTTTTCCAGCGATTTACGGTCGTTGTGAACAACATGAGAGCCAATGTGGACGTCCTCCCATACAATGATCATGATAGAGCCGTGAAGCTCTTGCACTCGTTGGATCGTACCGTATGGGACGGGAAGTTTGAGGCTATTGTTGAGTCCGAGAAGTATGACACCTTGACGGTGAACGAGCTGTTCTCGAAACTCAAGTCGGCTGAGTTGGACCGTGGTATGACAGCCAAGATCGAGAGCCCGACTGATTCTCATAGTCTCGCTCTCGTTGGTGGCAAAGGAGCTAAGTCTAACGCTAACGCATCCTCCAGGATGTACTCTCTTTCTTCTTTGATGTCTTTGCCAGACGAGGAGTTCGACGTGCTTGGAGAGGACGAGCTGGCGTTGCTGACCAGGCGGTTCGAGAGGCTGCACGAGAACCGGGTGAACACGAGGAGGACAGCACGGACGTGCTTTCAGTGCGGCAAGCCAGGACACTTCGTCGCCGACTGCCCGGAGAAGACGGAGAACAAGGACGGCTACAAGGACGGCTACAGGCACCGATCGAGCAAGGATGGCAAGTACCGATCGAGGCGCGATCACAAGCACAAGAACAAGCACAAGGACGAGCGACGGTCGAGGAAGAAGGATGGCCGCGGCAGGAAGGCCCGAGCAATGGTCGGAGCGAGCGACGTCGACTCCAGCTCCGCCTACTCTTCCTCGAGCTCGAGTAGCAGTGAAGATGAAGGTGATCGGCGCAAGAACAAGAAGTCATCCAGGAACTTGAGCGGGTTGAGCTGCTTCGCGCGAGATGGCTTCTGCGGCATGGCCCGTAGCTCCGGCAGCAAGAAGAGCCACCAGAGTGACTCGGACTCTGACTCCGAGGATGAGGTATGTGATGAACTCTCTTCTTTGCGCAAGGAGAATGATGAGTTGGTTGACTTGCTTGATAACCGCGATCACATGCTTAGAGAGCCCAAGAAGATGAGGAAAGAGCATAGGGCCTCACTAGAAGATGCTAGGAACTGTGTGGCTGAGCTAGAAACCCAGAACCTAGATGCTAAGCTTGAGATTGATTCGCTTAAGGCTTCTCCTGTGGTTTCTGATGAGATTGATTGCTGTGATTGCTCTGTGTACCTAGCTGATCTTACTGCTCTTAAGGATAAGCATGCTTCTACTTGTGATGAACTAGATATGCTTAGGGTTGAAGTGGCTGAGCTTAAGTCTAGACCTGCTTTGCTAGGTGCTTGCACTTCTTGCCCTGTTTTGCATGGAAAGATTGATGAGATGCATGCTTACACTGTTTCGCTTGAGGCTAAGTTGAAAGAGCATATTCCCACTTCTTGCTCTACTTGTGAATTGCATGCGGTTAAGAATTTGGAGCTTGCACATTATGTTGATCGCTTGCAGGATGAGAATGATGAGCTGAGAAAATGTATGAGCTGGTTGTCGGGTCAGGAGCCTCAGCTTGGTATCATGATAGCGGCTTTCAAACGCTATGATGGTCAGGCACTTGGGGCTGACAAGCTTGGAGAGAACTGTGGTGAGGGAGTTGAGAGAGTTGGAGAGATTCCTATCCCACCACCAAACAGACACAAGAACAAGTTTGAGCCCAAGCCTAACCATCTCAGAAACAAACTTGACACTACTCCAGATCCACCCATATTCCCTCACCCAACAAATGATTTTCAGAAACCGGTGAAGTTTGTGAGCCCAAAGGGAGGTGAGGAAGGAGAGAAGAAGGGTGAGAAGCCGAGTGGGCAGCCCCAACCTAAGCCTAAGCCACAGCCCATAAAGTTCCATTGTGGGTATTGTGGGAGAGATGGTCACAAGGATGAGTTTTGCTTCAAGAGGAAGCGTGAGGAGAGAATGGCTAGAGAGTGGGCTAACAAGGACAGGTACCACCCCTCTAATGGTGTACCTGAGCCTCGTATGCAGATGCCCAGGGCCAAGGCGATTGTGAGGATAGTTCCGGCTTGGGGAGACCGGAAGGTTGTAGGTGCTGCTGCTGGCCGAGCTACACCGGTCAGACCGGTGCACTACACCGGTCAGACCGGTGCAGGTCTGGGCAGACAGCGAGTTGGGTTTCGTGCTCGTGAGGATGCTCGGTTTGGTTCTAGAGGTCGTGGTTCTGGTGGTTGGTCTGGAAAGTTGGCAGGTGGTCAGTTTGCTAGGCGTTCTCCACCTCGTGCTCAGTACGAGGGTGGGAGGAGTCGTAGCTTTGAGATGGAGAGGAGGAACGATCCACGGTTTCTCTTTCGTGGTTTTCGTCCTCCTCCAGCTAGAGAGGGTTGGTTCCCTCGTGGTGGTCACCGTGGTGGTAGCTTTGATAGGCGTGATGATTTGGTTTGTGCTAACCCCACTTTGGAGCAAATGGCTCGGCACTGGTTTTACTCTTTTGGTACTAACCCCAGTGCTGAGTCATTTGTTCACTCACGTGCTCGCTTTTGAATTTCAGGTGGGAGACTTGAAGAACATTTGGTTGATTGACTCCGGTTGCTCGAGGCATATGACCGGAGACAAGGGGTGGTTCTCAAGTCTCGTCCCGGTGGTGACAAAGAAGTACATCACCTTTGGGGACAATGGGCGAGGGCGTGTGCTGTCAGAAGGTGAGATTAAGGTAAGTGACAAGATCACTCTCAGGCGTGTTGCTCTTGTTCAATCGCTTGGATACAATTTGCTTTCTGTGTCCCAGTTGTTGGATGAGGGTTTTGAGGTGTTGTTTCGGCCTGGTGGTTCTCGGATTTTAGATTCTCGGGGGGGATCTTGTTTGCATGGTCGTTCCCGAGGGTCAAGTGTTCCGAGCTGATTTTTCTCAGTCTTCTGGTGTGGAGCGTTGCTTTTTGGCTGGTTCTTCGAGTGAGTTGTGGAAGTGGCATAGGAAGTTGGGTCACTTGAGTTTTGACCTTTTGTCTCGCTTGAGTAAACTCAATTTGGTCCGAGGATTGCCACGGTTGAGGTTTGAGAAAGAGTTGGTTTGTGCGCCGTGTAGGCATGCCAAGATGGTAGCCTCTTCTCACCCGCCTCTCACCGATGTGATGACTGAGCGTCCATGCGAGCTGCTCCATATGGACCTTGTTGGCCCAGCTCATGTGCGATCTGCGGGTGGGAAGTGGTATGTCCTTGTTGTGGTGGACGACTACTCTCGGTATGCGTGGGTGTTCTTTCTTGAGGAGAAGGGGAGACGTTTGGTTTTGTTCGAGATCTTGTCTTGAGGTTAAGAAACGAGAGGCACGGAGATGCCATACGAGCGATCCGCAGTGACAATGGCTCGGAATTCAAAAACTCTCGCTTCCAAACCTTTTGCCATGACTTGGGTCTTGAACATCAGTTTTCGAGTCCGTATACGCCTCCCCAGAATGGCGTGGTGGAAAGGAAAAACAGGATCTTGTGCGAGATGGCTCGGACGATGCTCGACGAGCATAGGACTCCGAGAAGGTTCTGGGCTGAGGCGGTCAATACCACATGCCATGTGTCGAACAGGATCTACCTCAGGGTTCACAAGAAGAAAACCTGTTACGAGTTGATGCACGGTCGCACACCCAAGGTGAGTCACTTCCATGTCTTTGGTTGTAAATGCTTCATTCTGAAGAAAGGGAAGAAGTTGGACAAGTTCGAGGCTAGGTCTGTCGATGGCATTTTCTTTGGTTATGCATCTCATTCTAGAGCATTTCGTGTGCTCAATCTTGAAACTAACCAAATCGTGGAGACTTGCGAGGTAACCTTCGACGAGACACAGCCACGTAGTCAGCTTGTTTTTGAGTGTGCAGGTGACGACGAACTTGGCGAGGAGATCTTTCAGGAGGAGGAGCATGAACATGGAGATGATGAAGATGGCGGTGTGATGCCCGCGGCTGAACATGTACCTACTACTTCGATGACGATCGAGAATGGACCCTCTCCCACACCTACAACGACAAACCCGGATCAAGGCGAAGCTGCTGTTGAGGGGGAGGTAGCATCAAGGCGAGAACCTCCCCGGCGAGTGCAAGTGGATCACCCAGCTTCGAGAATCATCGGCGACATGAATGAACGTACTACACGGTCGAGGCTTCGGAACAATTCTTATTTCGCTCATGCTGCTTTTGTTGCCACCTTTGAGCCCAAAGACATTGGACACGCGTTGTCTAATCATAATTGGGTTAACTCGATGCATGAGGAGTTGGAGAATTTTGAGAGGAACCAAGTTTGGGTGTTGGTTGACCCTCCCCCAGGGTGTAAGCCGATTGGGACAAAATGGGTGTGGAAAAATAAAGAGGGAGAGAAAGGAGAAGTGGTGAGGAACAAGTCGAGACTTGTTGCTCAGGGGTACAGTCAGAAAGAGGGGATCGACTACGAGGAGACTTTCGCTCCTGTAGCTCGTTTGGAGGCGATCAGGATCCTTCTAGCCTTTTCCGTGGCTAAAGGGTTCAAGTTGTACCAGATGGATGTGAAGAGTGCTTTCCTGAACGGTGTGTTGGAGGAAGAGGTGTTTGTGAGGCAACCACCAGGGTTTGAGAGTGAGAAGTACCCCCACCGGGTGTACAAGTTGAGGAAGGCGCTGTATGGGTTGAAGCAGGCGCCTAGAGCTTGGTATGGTAGGTTGAGGGGGTTCCTGTTTGAGAGAGGGTTTGAGATGGGGAAGGTCGACCAGACCTTGTTTCTCCTCAGGCAGGGCAGAGATATCCTAATTGTGCAGGTATACGTGGATGATATTGTCTTTGGTGGCTCGTCTAACTCTCTTGTTGCAAGGTTTGCAGAAGACATGAGCAGGGAATTTGAGATGAGCATGATGGGCGAGTTGCAGTTCTTCCTTGGGCTACAAATCAAGCAATCAAAGGAAGGAACATTTGTGCACCAAGCTAAGTACACCAAGGACATTGTGAGGAAGTTCAAGATGGAGGACTCCAAGGCTATGGCAACGCCTATGAGTACGACTACAGCTCTTGATGCGGACGAGGAAGGTGAACACGTGGACCAGAAGGAGTACCGGAGCATGATCGGGTCACTCCTCTACTTGACGGCGACGAGGCCGGACATCCAATTCTCGGTGTGTCTGTGCGGTCGTTTTCAAGCGTCTCCGAGGACTTCGCATCGGCAAGCAGTCAAGCTCATTTTCAGGTATTTGCGACACACTCCCGACTTCGGCCTTTGGTACTCTGCGTCTTCTTCTTTGGCGCTTCATGGATTTTCAGACGCGGACTTTGCCGGGTGTCGGTTGGATAGGAAGTCCACTTCTGGGACTTGCCAGTTCTTGGGTTCTTCTTTGGTATCTTGGTCTTCCCGCAAATAGTCGAGTGTTGCTCAATCCACTACCGTGGCAGAGTATGTGGCCGCAGCTAGTTGTTGCTCTCAGCTCCTTTGGATCACATACACCATGAGTGACTTTGGTGAGGAGTATACCCATGTCCCACTTCAATGTGATAGCACTAGTGCCATAAGCGTTGCAAAGAACCCAGTGCTCCATTCCAAAACCAAGCACATAGAAGTGAGGTATCATTTTCAGAGAGACAACGTAGAGAAAGGGAAGATAGCTTTGATCCATGTACCCACACATGAACAACTAGCCGATATTTTCACCAAACCCCTAGATCAAGCAACTTTCACTCGTTTGCGGGGGGAGCTTGGTGTTTGTTTGATTTCTTGAGTTGGCGTGTGGGAGCTCCTTTGTAGCATATGTATAGCTTTCCTTTGTGCATTTCTTGCATTTGGCATGGCATATGTAACATGATGTATAGGCATCTTTGTATCTTAGGTTGCATGCATTTTGTATCATATGCATTGTTTAGGAAAGGCTTCTCCTATATACTTTGTTCACCATGGAATGACTTATATGTCTTTGTGAGCTAATTTGGTAAGCTATGGTTAGTTTGGCTTAGCTCTTGATAATCTTGGTTTATATCCATGGTTGATGGCTATGTTTTTGAAAAAAAATTTTCATATATATGCTCTCTTGTGAGTAAATGCCTTTACATGATCTTGACATGTTTAGTGCATTGGCTATGCTTAATTTGTGGTTGGATAGCTTATTTTGATCATATGGGGCCAAAGGCTCATTTGCCATCATGAATGTTTAGCCCCCATGCTTCATCTTGTGGAGGGGCATAAGTTCCTTTTTGTCGCAAAGACATTTCATGTACCAATTATAAATCTGAAAATGAAATGTAAATTGCTTGAAAAATGTGCTCCCATGTCATATGTGCTAATTTTAATTTGCTTTGGGTGCTAAATCGTTGCATGATGCCTACCAATGAGAAGTCTCATATATAGAAGTAGGCACATGGCTCGGTGGCTTTGACATGACATGAGGTGCTTGTGGGTGTTTATGATGGTCTTATGCTTAGAATGGTTGTCCTAGCATGAAGTTTGTGTGGCTTTGCCATTTTGACATGTTTTGCTCATGTTTAGGACTTTGCTCATGAGAGGGTGATTTTTCGCAAAATTGCTAAATTCTATCTTAGCTTCGCCCAATGGTTGTGAAACTTGGTGATCATGAAGTTTGTGTCATTACGAAGCTATAGAGTATCTAACTTGCTCATTTGGACATGTGTAGCATCCTATGTTGAATTCTGTCTATTTGAGAAGCTCTAGGTTGCATTTTTTTCATTTTTGGCTTGATTCATACATTGTCAACAAGGGGGAGAAGTTTGAGCATGTTTTGGCCTACTGAATGCATTTGGAAGGTTTTCAGGTGGTTTCGAGCCATTTTTGGGCTCTGTTGTGCACCGGTCTGACCGGTTGAGGTCACCGGTCTGACCGGTCAGAGTGCTGGTCCTGTTCACATGTTGCGCACCGGTCTGACCGGTGGTGTCGACCGGTCTGACCGGTCAGAGCTGAGCTGTTGCAGCTGCTCTGTTTTGTGAAGTGGTTCGCATGCATTGGTTCAGGGGGAGCTTGCATGTGTGCAGGGGGAGCTCTTTGTGGTTTTCGAGCTTTGGTTTGATGGTTGGTGCTCTTTGCTTGACCATGTTTTGTCTCGGATGTGTCGAGCCGTTGCCCTTGCCTAAGGGGTCCGAGACTTGTCTTCTTCAAGTGATCTTGCTCTTTGCCCTTTCTTTGGCTTTCGATCGCTTGTTGGAGTTCCTTTTAGTCGTTTCTTTTCTTTTCCTTTTCTCTTGGTTACCAAAACGTGTGTGTTGTCAATGCACTCATCAAGGGGGAGATTGAGAGCCAGGTGTGGTTCGAGGACCGGTGGATGGTCGCTTCCTGGTGTGAAGAGTGATTGACAACGTGGTGTGGACTGACTCTTGGCTAAGTATTGCAGGTGCAGGTTGCGGCTTGGCTGGTGCAGGTGCAGGTGAAGAACAAGCGTGAAAGGTCGTTGCCGGTGAGGCCTCCAGGTGTGGAGAAGGCAAGTAGGCTTGGTTCGAGGGACCCGGTGGCCAACGGGGTCAAGTGCGGGCCGCATGGTGGCAAGAACGGCAAGATGAAGTCATGGACGGTTTCTTGGTTGAGCCTCAAAACCAAGGTCGAGCCGGGACTACGTGGGAGCCGAGTCATGAGTGGTGATTGGCGGAGGCTACACCGAGTTCGCGGGGTTTCCGGTGGTTCACCAGAAAATCACTGGGTTCCTTGGTTGATCCACAAAGCCAAGACCGAAGAACCGAAGACGGAGGTGCAGCAGCTCTAGACCGGTCTGACCGGTGGGTACCGGTCTGACCGGTGAGGAGCACCGGTCTGACCGGTGTGCGACAACGCAGTCCGGAATCTTCGAAGCGGAGGACACGCGTCGGGATCGCAAGGCTTGCGTCGAGGCTAATCAAGTTTGCGGTCGCTGGGCATCCGTCCGATGGTGCGAAGACAAAGACTTCCAATTTCGCCCTCGAGGGGCATGTATCCCTAGTTAGCTAGTAAGGGTATTTTAGTCTTTCGGTTGCCTCCATATAACCCAAGGGGTGAGAGGATGGCAGCCATCTCTGGGAACCCTAGCTCATTTGGTTTTCCTATTTTCCTTCCTATTTTCTTAGGATTTTCGTAGGACTAGCTTGAGAGCTTCATGGTGAGATCTTGTGAGAGGGAAGGATGATCGGGCGGCAAGCTAGACCTTGTATGAACCTCTTTGGTATGTATAGATGATTCGGCGTGGTTCCTCAAGGCTTGGATGTGTCTTTCCCGTTTCTCCTTTTTGGTGATTTTCGGAGCCCTTTCTTGGCGATTTTCTTGGAGCGATTTCGAGGCCTTTCTCTTTGGGATTTGGTGGGGGATGTATGCATGAACCCTTCGTGGTTCTTTTCCCTTTGATTCCCTTTCCAAATCCGTGAGCAACGGGGCTCGATTTTGGGGTTTTCGTGGCTCTAGGGTTAGAGGCGTTCTTGGTGGGATTTCTTCGATTCCTCTTGATTTGACAAGTTTTGGTGGACCAAATCTTGGCTATGGAGTACCCATGAGGTGTTCCTACTATCCCCAAAGTCTTGTGCAAAACCGTGGAGCGAATCGGGAGATCGGGAGTTGGATTTGGAGGAGTTGACTCGCGGGCGCTGTTCATCCCGAGCTGCCCAGGCACGACCGGTCTGACCGGTGCTCTTGACCGGTCTGACCGGTGCTAGCCCTTGGTGGGTTTTTGTCTCGGGGAATAGCCTTGTCCGTGTGGTTTTGTCCTGTGGTCCTGCTGATCAGTTCTTGGCGTGTTTGGAGTTGTTTTGCTAGGCTTTGTGAGGGGTTCTTCTTCCTCACAGGTTATGTTTCGTGGTGGTTTTTGTTCCAGGGCCTAGAGGAGTCACTGAGGCTTCCTGGAACGTTTGCTGTGCGGCTGCTGTAGCCACCGGCCTGACCGGCTCTGTCCACCAGTCTGACCGGTGTCACCGGTCTGACCGGCGCAGGCCATCGGTCTGACCGGTGTAGCACAGGCAACAAGCCGTCCAAGTTTCCGCTGTGTGGTTCGGTGAGTTTTGGCTCGGAAGGTTGAGTGTTGGTTCCTAGGACCAGTAGCACTCCAGTGGCTGTGTGGTCTTGACCAACTTGGGTAGTTGAGTCGGAGACGTGAGTTGGAAGCCGTGTTCGTCTTGTTGGAGTTCTCATCTCCTTCGAGAAGAATTTTTATCGGCTCCCATTCACTCCCCCCCTCTCTGGTTCGCCTAATCTGTCCTTCAGTTCCCTGTTGTCCTGTGTTGCTGTTGTTTCGAGTTTGGTTCTTTTTGGAGCTTGGAAGATCGGGTTTGTGATTTTGGGGCTTCCTGGCTTAGACCGGTCTGACTGGCGTGCTACACCGGCCTGACCGGTGTAGGAGCTTTCTGTGGAAGTTCTCAGGATCTGTTGGGGTGTTCCAGCAGGGACCGGTCTGATCGGTGCTGCTCACCGGTCTGACCGGTGCAGGATAGTGGTACTCGAGTTGCTAGTTCCGCTGCGTTCTCGAGTAGGTGTAGGTGGTTGTTGGTTCCTAGAACCAGTAGCACTCCAGTGGCTGCGTGGTAATGGCCAACTTGGGTAGTTGGGTCGGAGAAGTGTTTTCGGAAGCCGTGTTCGTCTTATTGGAGTTTCCATCTCCTTCGAGAAGAATTTTTATCGGCTCCCATTCACTCCCCCCTCTCTGGTTGCCAGTTCCGGTCCTTCACCCATAAAAAGAGTAAGAATGGTGTCATCTATGAGCCATGTCATGCTACCTCAGCTAAGGAGTGGCTGCCACATGGGATCCATGTGTCAATGCCACGTCACTGATCCAAGGAAGGCAAGCTCCAGCGAATCAGACAGCGACACGTGGACTGCATGAGGATAAGAGGGTCGACTCAGGAAGCAAACTACCTCACAAAGTTATACACACCAGGAATACAAGGGACCACATGTCAGCTAGCTAGACGAAGAAGTGGACCAACCAGGCCCACAGGGGTTCGACCGAACCGACCTTAGGTCGGCTGCTCCTGGCCTTCCATGTGGTGGTTGTTCATTGATCCAAGGCTTCGTTCCCAGGGTGCTTTCGCGGCTTCTCAGTGAACCTCGCAGCATTCGCTTCTCATTAAGGTTCCCATCTCACTTTTTGAACACACAACTTTGCTTCTCTTCTCTCACTTTTGGTTCCAAGGCTAGGGAGTAGGCAAGACTAGTTCTAATTGAGGTTCCAAGTCTTCTTTGAGATTTAGGTATGAGTTCTCTTATATCTTTATTTCTTTGTATGACTTTGATCTACTGCATTTAATTATCTATTTCATATAAAGTAGTGCTTGCATGTTTGAGTGATATGTTCATGTGTTCTTCATCTGTTCATCATTTAGAGGCTTGTGTTCTTGGTGAACACACCCTTTTGATCCAGTTGATAGGTGATTTGAGCATGTGTTCCGTCTTTGTTCATAAGTTAGAGGCTCATGTTCTTCACGAACACGACCCTTTGATCCTATGCTACAAACGTAGGAAATCCCGTATCCGTTTGTGTGCATAGCCTTAGTTAGATCTTGTTAGTTTGCATAATCTTGTTGTATGATGTTCAAGTACAAGCTACGGTTCATGATCAAGTGACCAGTTATCTGGTGGCTTCTGATCTGGGTCACAATAGCCCGGGTCGGTCATGGTCTAGTTGACAATGCAAGCATGGTGCTTAGATTGGACAACTACGTTGGTTACGAGATCATCCCACGTTTAGATAGAGGTAGGCCGTGGTAGTGACAGCCGTTGGACCCTTTGTATTCCTCCACGTTCGGATGTTGCTTTAGGAGTCCTAAAAGTAGCAAGTGATTTGTCGTATAAAACCGGCACGAGGGCTATCTCCCGTAGTACCTGGGTGCTGGACCGATGTTTCATGCAACATTTGTGTAGACTCTCTTGTATTACTGACCTTTGTATGTATAGTACATTAGAACCTAGAACTAACTCGTATGTCGCTCCCTATGTTGTAGTGTTCCTTGAGAGTAAGCATTGTGTGTCACACTACCTCTATCATATTTATCCTTACCCCTTTATTTGAGTGTTACATCTACTTCTATCTATGATCCATATTCATTACAACAGTATAAGTCTTGTTATCCGCCATTTCCCTCCTTGAATTCGATACCCTTGGGAATACTCCGATGGGGAAATGCTACAATGGTTTATCCATGCGCTTGTAGGTTCGTTTGTGATCGTTAGGATTACCACTGTCATTTATGGCGTTGTTGCTAGGAGCACATAAACTTAGCAACAACGTTAAGAAATGCCAACAGATGTTAAGAAATACCAAATTTCGTGTACCGTGTTGTAGGATGAGCTATAGCTTCTACCACGTGGTTTTCAGGATAGAACATTGTACTTGTCTAGTGGTGTTCAAGATGCCAACTTCCGTGTGTTTGACTCGCTAGATTGGATTAACATGATGGATCAATGCGGTAGTACATGCACGACAAGTTGTATTCCTGCACCCAAAACAGAGAGTTCTACGACCTCAGTATCATGCAATACATGAGTGATGCTATACATGTTTTTGTTTGTAATTTTCTATGTAATCCTTGAATCATGCCACTATGATGATGTTTGAGTAGTATGCAATGTGCTCATGATCGAGTAGCATGCAATGTGCTCATGATCAAGTAGTAGGTGTGTCGAATCAATTTGAGGAAGGAAGGGATGTGTTGATCTCCAATGTGGGCACTGTTAAGTAGTATGCAAGTGCTCATCATCGAGTAGTAGGCGTTGAATTGAATCAAGGAAGGAAGGGAAGTGTTGATCACCAATGTGCGCATGATGATCGAGTAGTATGCAATGTGATCATGATCGAATTGTATGTGAATCGATTTGAGGGAGGAAGGGACGTGTTGATCTCGGAAGGGGCATGGTCAGTTGACTAGTTTTCCAATCGAATCGGAAGGAAGAGATGTGATGATCTCCCATGTGGGCATGATGAAGTAGTATGCAATGTGCTCATGATCGAGTAGTAGGTGTGTCAGATCGAAACAAGGAAGGAAGGGATGTGTTGATCTCCAATGTGTCCATGGTCAAGTAGTATGCAAATGCTCATGATCGAGTAGTAGGCATTGAATCAAATCGAGGAAGTAAGGGATGTGTTGATCTCTAATGTGGGCATGATCGAGTAGTATGCAATGGGCTCATGATCGAATTTTATGCGACTCAATTCGAGGAAGGATGGGATGTGTTGATGTCCAATGTGGGCATGGTCAAGTAGTATGCAAGTGCTCATGATCGAGTAGTAGGCGTTTAATCGAATCGAGGAAGGAAGGGATGTGTTGATCTGCAATGTGGGCATAAAGGTTTGTATGAAGTTATATGAGATGACACTCCGCCCTTTGTACTTATAAGAACATACATCAATTTAAATGGAGCAGTACATAAACGAAAGGAGTGGTACCTTAACGGAATATCCTTTGTACCAGTATCGTTATAAGCAGAACATCCTTTGTCGCCACTATCTGGCGTTGACCAGCCCCAGAACAAACCGACCCGCTATTCAAAAATTCGGGATTTCAAACGCCCGGGACAAGCCGTGTGTTAGTTGTGAAATGTCATTTTTTGCTTCCCCCCCTTCCCAGCAGTGTCCCGTTTCAGACACCACCATAGTAAAAGGGTATATTGGTAATATGGCAGAGCCATCCACCAAAATGGACAAATACACCCCTGCCCCCGTCCCTTCCCACCTACTCCTTGCAGCCATCTCAAATTTTTGTGACATCAGTTCCTCCTCCCTTCTCCTCACCGCCAGCCAAATCTTCACATCCGCCTCGCTGCCATCACCCCAAATCTTCCACTCATAGTTGTAGCCCCTTTCTCATCTGCTTCGTAGAACCAGCGACGTCGACACAATGGTACCAGGAAGGAAGGCCGTGTGAAGGAAAAATCCAGGACCAGGTACAATGTTTTCCTTCTAGGTTCAGCTTCGCTGGTAGATTCGTACTTGTGTATTTACCCATGTGGCAGATCCAATGTGTGCCCTAGTTTTTTTTAATCTGGCAGATCCCATGTCTACACTCTACAGTAGATACTGTTTTCACTAGGAACATCCTTTTCAGGATCTTGTTTCGTCTAGGAACATCCTACTAGTTCTTATATAAGTTTTTAGGTCTAATAGATCCCATGTCTACACTAGTTCTTATCAGGATATTGTTTTGACTAGGAACATCCTTTTCAGGATCCTGTTTGGGCTAGGAACGTCCTATTGGTTCGTATACAAGTTTTTAGATTTGCCAGATCCTATGTGTATAATAGTTTTTTTCTTGTACTATAGTTTGTTTTGTTTATAGTGGTAGGGCAACCTTACAAAAGTTTCTCTTTTTTCCTAACAAAAGTAGACGTGCACACTGATTACGAACGGAAGAGAGACATGAATGTCAAGATGAATCACAAATTCATGTTGAGGCTTGGCCTGAACATGAAGAAATCATTTTGACAACCTCACCGATCAAGAGGAAAGGGTACCAACGAAACAAGAACTCAAGATCCGGATCTAGAGTACGACCCGTCTCATGACCAACATGAATCTGACCAAGAGACATGTCAACAAGAGGTATCTTCTGTTACCTACTAAATTTCATGTATCAGTTATGCGGGATTGCTTCTGATCTTCTTTTTTTCTTGCTTTGCATTTTGTCCCATCAGATCACTAATAGCATACCTGTCAGCGGAGGAAGAGGATGGGAGTGTGACAACTCCTGATACACAAGAATTGCCCGCAACAGCAACCCACGATGAGGACATGAGGATCGGAGAGTCCGAGGACCGATGGATGGTCGCTCCTGGCTCTAATGAGTGATTGACAATGTGGTGTGGACTGACTCTTGGCCAAGAATTGCAGGTGAAGGTTGCAGCTTGATTCATGTTGGTGCAGGTGAAGAGCGGGCGCGAAAGGTCTTATCCTTGCGGGGCCTCCGAGGAGTGGAGAGACAAGTAGGCTCGGCTTGATGGACCCGGTGGCTGAACGGGATCAAGTGCGGGCCGCTTGGTGGCAAGAAAAGCAAGACGAAGTCTTCAACTGGAACCGGTGTAGGGCAGCGGCTAACGACCGAAGTCTGCACACAAGGTTTGCGGCGGTTCACCAAATATTCATTGGGTTACTTGGTTGAGCCACAAAACCAAGACCGGAGACTCGGTGGGTGGAGACGGGATCCGGGCGCGTCGAGAACCTTCGATGTCGGGGGACACGCAGCGGGATCGCAGGGCTTGCGTCGGGAGGACGCGGACTGCGGCGAAGGTGTGGCTGCCCGATGAAGAGGAGTGGTACTTGACCATATTGCCCTTTAGGGGTTTGTATCTCAGTTTAAGTTCTAGGGGTAGCTTGGTCTTTTGCCCAACCCAGAGGGACTCCATATATATAGCTCTAGGGTTTCTGGGAAAACCATCCTTCCAGACTGCTTCTCATTTCCCTGCTCCATAGGCTTAGATTTTCTTCACCGTTTTGTAGAGAATCTGACCTCCGGGTGTATGGAAGCTTTCATGGTTGCGTCGATTTCCTTCTTGTGGCTCGAGTGATTTTCGTGTCTTTTTCAGGCTATTTCAGTTGGATTTTCGTGCGCGGCTTGTTCCTTCAATTCTGAGGTGTTTGGGTTCAGATTTCTCTGTGGGGATCATGGATAGATGTCTTGTGCATCTTTGTGCTTGATCTTGACCCCTCAAACTCTGGATTTGGCCTCCGATTGAAGGATTTCGGTTGGAACCCTAGTTTTTTGTGTGATCTCAGTAGAATCTCGATTCCTCTCGATTCAGTGGGTTTGAGGCTAAATTCATAGGTATAGCATCTTCTAGAGGTGCTTCATCTTCACCTATTATTTGGTAGCTTTCCCTTGGTTGATTCGGGAGATCGGGCAAAGGGAAGGAAGAGTTGACCTTCGAGAGGTGAAGCTCGGGCTGCTGTCTGCGCACCACACGGACGGTCCGCACGCCCCTTGCGGACGGTCTGCGAGGAGGCTTTCAGCCGGCAGTTCGTCGTGTTCATCGCGAATTCTTCTTTGCCTTCCGTTCGATCCATCAAGTCGGTGGTTTTCAGTTGCAAGGAGTTTGGCGGACGGTCCGCGAGGAGAGCACGGACAGTCGCTTCGTCGCGGACGGTCTGCAGGTAGGGCTCGGACAGTCCGTTTTTCGGGGTGCGCTACTGGTGGTTCGGGGGCTATTCGCGGACGGTCCGCCTAGGCCTCTCGGACGGTCCGCCCGGTCCATGCGGACAGTCCGCCCTGAGCCTCGCAGATCGGCTAAGTCCTTTGCTTCTTGAGTTGCCCTTTAGCTTGGGATTTGTTTAAGACTTGTTCCTAGGGTTGGTAGGTCCGTTGTGACTACGCGACCTTCGCAAGCTCGTGTGGGAATCCTTGGTTGTGAATTTGGGACATAGTCGAGTTCGACTCTTCGGAGAAGAATTTTTATCGGCTCCCATTCACTCCCCCCTCTCTGGTCGCCTAATCGGTCCTTCAATTGGTATCGGAGCTGGTTACGGATCTTCGTGATTCTAACCGGTCTAAGATCCAAAGATGGCGTACCAGGAACGGGTTCGGGTCCTCCACACTTTGATGGTAAGAACTACTAGATGTGGCAGAGAAGGATGGCCGCTTTCCTTCGCAGCAAGGGTCAGTTGCTTTGGGACGTTACCGTGAACACAGCTTATGTTCATCCAGTTAACTTCCTGGCTCCAGGTTCGAGGGACATGCACGGCGCCAACAACAAGGCGGTCGATTACTTGTTTCGTGCTCTATGTCAATCCGGATTCGATCAAGTTCAGACAGAGGACTTAGCTTGTAAGATTTGGGAGCAGCTAAAGAATGCTCATGCTGGGAACGCTCAGGTTCAGGCTTGGTTGTTTGCGACCTACCGGAGAGAGTATGAGAACTTCACTCATCTCCCCAGTGAGTCCATAGACACCATGTTCCAGCGGTTCACCGTGATTGTGAACAACATGAGGGCTAATGTGGTCGTGCTCCCGTACAATGATCATGACAGGGTTGTGAAGCTCCTGCACTCTCTGGATCGTACCGTGTGGAGTGAGAAGGTCGAGGCCATTCTGGAGTCAGAGAAGTTTGAGACCCTCACGGTGGACGAGCTGTTTTCCAAGCTCAAGCCATCCGAGGTGGACCGTGGGGTGAGAGCAAGGATCGAGAACCCGACTGACCCTCATAGTCTGGCTCTCATTTCTGGACCAAGGACTAACACTAACCTGTCTTCGTGGCAGTTCTCTTTGTCTTGTCTTGTGTCCATGCCAGAAGAGGAGTTCGATGTGTTGGGAGAGGAGGATCTCGCATTGCTGAGCCGGCGGTTCGAGTGCATGTACATGAACCAGAAGAACGCTAGGAGGAGCTCAGGCATGTGCTATCGGTGCGGGAAACACGGGCACTTTATCGTTGAGTGCCCGGAGGCCATGGAGATCAAGCCCAAGCACAAGCACTGTCCAAGGACCGACCACAAGCACAGCTCGAGGGATGACCATAAGGGCAAGCACAAGTCCGAGCAGAGGCCAATGAAGAGTGGCGGTCACAAGAAGAAGGAGCGAGCGACATCGACTCAAGCTCCTGCTACTCTTCATCAAGCTCATGTGATGAAGAAGAACGGCACAAGGGCAAGCGGTCGAGCAAGAACATTAACGGCCTGTGCTTCGCTGCCCAAGGCTTTTGCGTCATGGCACACAGCTCCGGGAGCAAGAAGAGCAACAAGGATGACTCGGACTCCGACTCCGAGGATGAGGTAAACAATGATCCTTCCTTCTTGGTAGCGGAGAATGCTAGGTTGAATGAATTGCATGACAACCGTGATGATGTGCTTAGAAAGACCAACAAGGAGAAGAGGGAGTATAGGTCTTTGCTTGGAGAGGCTAAGGAGAAGGTGGTTGAGCTAGAATCTTTGCTCGTTGATGCTAGGGCTCAAATAGATTCTCTGAAGTCTGCTCCTATTGTGACCGATGAGCCTAAATGCACTGATTGTTCCACTTTTCTTGGTGATTTGACTGTGCTTAAAGAAAAGTATGCCTCCAAGGTTGAGGAACTAGATGTGCTTAGGGTTGAACTAGGTGAGATGAAATCTAGGCCCTCCTTGCTTGGTGCTTGCACTTCTTGTCCTGTTTTGCATGAGAAGGTAGATGTTTCGCTTGCTTATGCTAGATCACTAGAGGCTAAGCTGAAAGCTCCTATTCCTACATCATGCTCTACTCGTGAAATAAATGCTATGAAGAATTTAGAGCTTGCACACTATGTTGATCGTTTGCAAGATGAGAATGATGAGTTGTGGAAGATGATGGGTTGGTTGTCGGGTCATGAGCCTCAGCTCAGGATGATGATTGAGGCATACAAGCGCTATGATGGGCAAGCGCTTGGGTCGGATAAGGTTGGGGAGGGCAGTGGTGAGAAGGAGGAGAAGATTGGTGATATCAAGCTCCACGAAAAACCTTTCACAAAAATGCCTATGCTCCTAAGCCCAACCCACTTAGGAACTGACTAGACACAACCCTAGATCCTTCTGTGTTTCCTCCACACACCGACAACTTCCAGAAACCCATCAAGTTCAAGAGTGACTTGGGGAATGAGTTTTTGGGAAGAAGGGAGAGAAATTGAGTGAGGAGAAGCCACAGCCCAAATAGATCCCAAAGCCAATGCCAAAACCAAAACCCTTCCATTGTGAGCATTGTGGGAGGGATGGGCACCTAGCTGTGTTTTGCTTCAGGAGGAAGCGTGAGGAGAGGTTCGCTAGGGAGATGGCAAACAAGGACAAGTACCGCCCTTCTCGTGGTGTGCCTGAGCCTAGGATGGTGCCTAGGAGTGAGGGTGTGGTGCATACTATTTACCCTCGAGAGAGGCGTCAGTTTGTGCCTCGAGGTGTGCCACCACAAAGAGATGGTGGTAGGTGATTTGGGTTTGGGCGTGGTGAGTTTGCTAGACGTTCCTTCACTCGTGGCCAATACGAGTATGGAGGGGAACAATCGCAGCTTTAGGTCTCAGAGGAGCTACGGGCCACGGTATCCACCTTGTGGTACGCGTAGTCCTCCAAGGAGACGTGTGGGTGTTCCACCTAGGAGTGATAGGATGGATTTTTCTAACCCCACTTTTGAGCAAATGGCACGTCACTGGTTTGATTCATTTTGTACTAACCCCAGTGCTGAGTCATTTGCTCACTCTCGCTCTCATTTTTTATTTTCAGGTGGGAGGCTTGAAGGGCTTTTGGTTGATCGACTCTGGTTGCTCCCGACACATGACCGGAGATCGAAGGTGGTTCTCCAGCCTCACCCCGGTGATGACCAAAGAGTACATCACTTTTGGGGACAATGGGAAAGGAATAGTGCTTTCAGTGGGCACGGTGAAGGTGAGCGAGTCTGTGACTCTTAGGCGTGTTGCTCTTGTCAAGTCTTTGGGGTTCAAATTCTTTCGGTGTCCCAACTTCTTGATGAGGGTTTTGAGGTCTGATGAGGATTCTCGAGATGATCTTGTGTGCACGATCATCCCCGAGGGTCAGATTTTCAGAGCCGATTTTTCTCAGGTTGTCGGCTCTTCTCGTTGTTTGGTTGCTGGTATTTCGGCGGAGCTTTGGAAATGGCATAGGAGACTAGGTCACTTGAGTTTTGACTTGTTGTCACGCTTGAGTGGGCTAGGAGTGGTCCGAGGATTGCCTAAGTTAAAATACCAAAAGGACTTGGTATGTGCTCCATGTAGGCATGGTAAGATTGTCGCAGCCTCTCACCCGCCTTTGACATCCGTTATGACAGAGAGGCCATGCGAGCTGTTCCATATGGACTTGATTGGTCCAGCTCATGTGTGCTCGGCAGGTGGGAAATGGTACGTCCTTGTGATAGTGGACGACTATTCTCGCTATGCTTGAGTCTTCTTTTTGGCTGACAAGGGGGAGACGTTTGGTTTTGTCTGGGATCTAATCTTGAGGTTGAAGAATGAGAGGAATGGAGATGTTGTTCGAGCTATTCGTAGCGACAATGGCACTAAATTTAAAAACTCTCATTTTGAAACCTTTTGTCATGATTTGGGTCTCGAACATCAATTCTCTTCTCCCTATGTTGCTTGTCAGAATGGTGTGGTTGAGAGGAAAAATCGTTCGCTTTGTGAGATGGCTCGGACGATGCTCGACGAGCATAGGACTCCGAGGAGATATTGGGCTGAGGCGGTGAATACCGCATGCCATGTTGGGAACCGGATTTTTCTTCGGGCCTTATTGAACAAGATGTGCTATGAGCTCATGCACAGGCGAGCACCTAGAGTGGGCCATTTCAGGGCTTTTGGTTGTCGGTGCTTTATTCTCAAGAAGGGTAGGCTTGATAAGTTTGAGTCGAGGTCCTCCAATGGCATCTTTTTGGGTTATGCGAGTCATTCTCGAGCATTCCATGTGCTCAACCTTGATACTAACCTAGTCATGGAAACTTGCGAGGTTACCTTCGACGAGACCCAGCCATGCAGTTCGTCTATTTTTGAGTGTGCAGGTGGCGACGAGATTGGCAAGAAGATCTTTGAGGACGAGGAGGATGATGCTGGAGAGGATGATGGTGATGATGGTGAAGCTCCAGGCACACATGTACCCTCTACTTTCACTATGATGACTACGATGGAGGATGGCCCATCCCCTACACCGACTACGATTCAGCAAGATCAAGTGGAAGCTGTTGTTGAGGGGGAGGTCGTCTCCAGGCGAGAGGCACCGAGGCGTGTTCAAGTTGATCATCCTCCCTCAAGAATCATCAGTGACATCAACGAGCGTACGACACGGTCAAGGTCCAGGAATGTTTCTCACTTTGCTCATTCGGCTTTTGTTGCTACCATTGAGCTGAAAGACATTGGACACACACTCTCTAATCCTAATTGGGTGAACGCAATGCATGAGGAGTTAGAGAACTTTGAGAGAAACCAAGTTTGGGAGTTGGTAGAGCCACCACCACATTGTAAACCGATTGGGACAAAATGGGTGTGGAAGAACAAAGAGGGTGAGAATGGTGAGGTGGTGAGACACAAATCGAGGTTGGTTGCTCAGGGTTTTAGTCAAAAGGAGGGGATAGACTATGAGAAGACATTTGCTCCTGTTGCCCGTTTGTTGGCGATTAGGATCCTTCTAGCCTTTTCTGTGGCTAAAGGGTTCAAATTGTACCAAATGGATGTGAAGAGTGCCTTTTTGAATGGGTTTTTAGAAGAAGAGGTTTATGTGAAGCAACCACCGAGCTTTGAGAGTGTTGAGTTTCCCCACTGAGTGTATAGGCTGAGGAAGGCGTTGTATGGGTTGAAACAAGCTCCCCGTGCTTGGTATGGCTGGTTGAGGGGGTTCTTGTTCAGCAAGGGGTTTGAGATGGGCAAAGTAGATAAGACTCTTTTTCTCCTCAGGCAGAGCGATGATATCCTAATTGTTCAGGTGTATGTGGATGATATTGTCTTTGGCGGCTCGTCTTACTCTTTGGTTGCGAGGTTTGCAGAGGACATGAGCAAAGAATTCGAGATGTCTATGAAGGGAGAATTACAGTTCTTTCTCAGGCTTCAGGTCAAGCAGGCGAAGGAGGGAACCTTTGTGCATCAAGCCAAGTACACGAAGGACATCCTCAAGAAGTTCAAGATGGACGACTCAAAGCCCCTATCAACACCGATGAGTACAGCTATAGTGCTGGATGCGGACGAGGACGGAGAGCCCATGAACCATAAGGAGTACCGAAGCATGATCGGCTCCCTCCTGTACTTGACGGCGACGAGGCCAGACATTCAGTTTTTTGTGTGTCTGTGCGCTCGTTTTCAGGCGTCGCCGATGACTTCACATCGGCAGGCCATCAAGCGGATTTTCAAGTATCTTTGATACACTCCTAAGCTTGGTCTTTGGTACTCGACGTCCTCTTCCCTTTTGCTTCTTGGTTTTTCGAATGCCGACTTTGCGGGGTGTCGAGTCGATAGAAAGTCGACTTCGGGGACGTGCCAGTTTTTGGGTTCCTCAATGTTTCTTGGTCTTCTCGCAAACAATCTAGTGTAGCTCAGTCTACCACAGAAGCTGAGTATGTCGTTGCTGCTAGTTGTTGCTCGTAGTTGCTTTGGATCACATACACGCTGAGTGACTTTGGTGAGGAGTGTACCCATGTTCCTCTCATGTGTGATAGCACCAGTGCCACTAGTGTTGCCAAAAATCCCATGCTACACTCCAGAACCAAACATATGGAGGTGAGGTACCACTTCCCGAGAGACAGTGTTGAGAAGGGAAACATAGACCTCATCCATGTGCCAACAGAGAAACAGCTTGCTGATATCCTAACAAAGCCTTTGGACCAAGCTACATTTGCTCGTTTGCGAGGGGAGCTTGGTGTGGTTTTTCCTTTTTGAGATTCGGTTGGGGGTCTGATGTACATATGCATCTTGCATTTTCATTTCTGTATATCATATCATGTTTGCATCTTTGTATCATAGACTGCATTTGTATCATATGCTATAGAAATGTGCTTCTCCTATATACCTTGATCACAATGATATGCTGGATGTGAGCTTATTACTTTGCTAGTGATGCTCATGTGATGTATAGCTATGCTCTTGGTAGCTTTGGGATATGTATATGCATGTGGACGACTTACTTTTGTGAAAATGCTATATATGATCCTCTCTTGTGAGTTGAATGCCTTGCATGTTCAAATTGTGCCCATATGGCTATATCTTGCTTAATTTATGGTTGGAAATCATGTGCTTTTCATATGGGGTCAAAGACCCATTTGTCATCATGAATGTTTAGCCTACATGATACCTTGTGGAGAAGCCTAAGCTTCTTTTTGCCGCAAAGGCACTTCATGTACCATGCTTAATTTGAGTGCTACTTGACCATATTGCCCTTTACGGGTTTGTATCTCAGTTTAAGCCCTAGGGGTAGCTTGGTCTTTTGCCCAACCCAGAGGGACTCCATATATATAGATCTAGGGTTTCTGGGCAAACCATCCTTCCAGACTGCTTCTCATTTCCCTGCTCCATAGGCTTAGATTTTCTTCACCGTTTTGTAGAGAATCTGACCTCTGGGTGTATGGAAGCTTTCATGGTTGCGTCGATTTCCTTCTTGTGGCTCGAGTGATTTTCGTGTATTTTTCGGGCTATTTTAGTTGGATTTTCGTGCGCGGCTTGTTCCTTCAATTCTGAGGTGTTTGGGTTCGGATTTCTCTGTGGGGATCATGGATAGATGTCTTGTGCATTTTGTGCTTGAACTTGACCCCTCAAACTCCGGATTTGGCCTCCGATTGAAGGATTTCAGTTGGAACCCTAGTTTTTTGTGTGAGCTCGGTAGAATCTCGATTCCTCTCGATTCAGTGGGTTTGAGGCTACAAATGCATAGGTATAGCATCTTCTAGAGGCGCCTCATCTTCACCTATGATTTGGTAGCTTTCCCTTGGTTGATTCGGGAGATCGGGCAAAGGGAAGGAAGAGTTGACCTTCAAGAGGTCAAGCTCAGGCTGCTGTCTGCGCACCACACAGACGGTCCGCACGCCCCTGGCGGACGGTCCGCGAGGAGGTTTTCAGCCGGCAGTTCGTCATGTTCGTCGCGAATTCTTGTTTGCCTTTCATTCGATCCATCAAGTCGGTGGTTTTCGGTTGCAAGGAGTTTGGTGGACGGTCCGCGAGGAGAGCGCGGACAGTCGCTTCGTCGCAGACGGTCCGCGGGTAGGGCTCGGACATTCTGTTTTTCGAGGTGCGCTACTGGTGGTTCGAGGGCTATTTTCGGACGGTCCACCGCAGCCTCGCGGACAGTGCGCCCGGTCCATGTGGACAGTCCACCCCGAGCCTCGTGGATCGGCTAAGTCCTTTGCTTCTTGAGTTGCGCTTTAGCTTGGGATTTGTTTGAGACTTGTTCCTAGGGTTGGTAGGTCCATTGTGACTACGCGACCTTCGCAAGCTCATGTTGGAATCCTTGGTTGTGAATTTGGGACATAGTCGAGTTCGACTCTTCAGAGAAGAATTTTTATCGGCTGCCATTCACTCCCCCCTCTCTGGTCGCCTAATTGGTCCTTCAGGACATTATTGACATGACGACTGCAAAAGGCAAGTCATTTGATCTCATTTGGAATGTCGTAATTACCAACTGAATAATTATTAACTCGTATGACTATAACAAATTTGTTAGGTGATGCACGCCCTTCCAGATCACAATGGGAGCCCTAGGATTCAAGAAGATTGGGCATGGATCTAGACGGATTAGCCTAGGCTTAAATGACAAGATTGTTGACGGATAAAATACGTATCCAGCTACGATCCACAAGCTTATGGACCTACACCTTTTTCACCACGGGATTCCCTAGGTTCTTGTCAATCCGCGGAGCAAGGGGATTACAAGCGTTTGATCTAGAACTAACCTAGTTAACTAACCAAACCCTAAAGTAAGACTAATCTAAAGGCTAACTACTCTACACTAGAGAGGGTTATGAGACTCACAAGATGTAAAGACACTTGCCCATAGGGTCTACGATACTTGCACATGCAATCGCTAAAAGATACAAAACCGATCTAATCTACCGGGGGTTGGGACCACGGTTTCGCCCTTTCCCTCCCCTCGTACTGTCACTATGCGAAGGTATTCATGACTAGACTTATGATGATCATGGTGTATTAAAATGTTCTAAAGGAGTAGTGAGATCTATACTCCCGAAAAGCGTGGTAGCTAACCTTAAACATGAAAGCACTTCAACACTAGATTGATAGGTTGAAACCATAAAGAGTAGCGATTAAATCTAAAGAACGTTTACAACCCCATGGACAATGAGAAGTTTTACCCCATCAAGGCGCTAAGCATGGCGCCGTTTATCATGGTGACGCTTCCGATGGTGTCTTCCTTCTCCTCCGGGGGTGTCATGGCAGGGCCTCGACGTCCTCCTCCACTTCTGGTAGCCTCCTTGGACTTGAGCGATCCTTCTCGCGAATGATCTCTCTCCTCTCCTTCCTCTCTAGCTTGTGGACGACCTCTCGGGCGAATGGATCTCTCCCTGCGAATGGCAGCGCCCACACATGCTTAGGGTTGCATCATCTTCACGCTCAAGAAATGGGGGGCCGAACGGACGTCGGGATGGGCCAGGCCGGCCGGCCTAGGCCGACCGGCCCAGGTCCATCTCGGCCCGGTTCGGTCGCCCCTTCATCCACGTGGGTCCTCTTTCCATTTTGCACTTGGCTCCCTTCAATTGCGTCATTTTGGCGACGTCATCTTGACGTCCAAGATAGAGGGTCTTCTCGCATGAAGTCCGGTCTTTACGCTTTAATCCTCGGGGATGTTCCTTTGTAACACTTCGGTCCTTGCCACCTTTAGGTGTGATTTGATCATACACTTGAACATGAATAGGACTCCTCATTTGCTCCTTTGAACTTATTGTGACTCCGCCCTTTTAGTCCATGTTTCCCTGCAAAAACATAACACTTCCAAATGCACATACAAAGATGAACTTGTCATATCATTAGTGTGCCTAGTGGTGGGTTAGTTCCATAATCAAGCTCAAACCAAAGTGTAATGAACATATTTCGTGTACCAAAATACACCGTCAACATCTCCGCCACGCTTAGATCTTGCTCGTCCTCGAGCAAGTTCCTTGCAAAAGAACTTTTGTCCATGGTGTTGAAAACATGCTCCTCTAATTCTTCCTTTACAAGTTAGTCAATCCTTTATCTTTAATATAATAAACCCTTTATCTTTAATATAATAAACATGAAGCAATGATCATGATACATAAACATGGGTGTTTAGAATTTTTCCAAATCAAGATTTACCCCACAACTCAAACCTTTCACTCGAGGTCTTCAATTCCAGCCATGCTTACTTTGCTTCCATCGGAGGGTTTTCATGATTTTTCAACGATAAAATTTCTGCAACAAGTATTAGACAAAAACCTTCCTCCAAGTCCTCGTATGTCACTCATTTGAAGTGGCTATCCTAAACAATTCATAAACTCTTACCTCCCACAAGTCTCTCATATATCTTGTAAGGTGGAGCTATAGGTATGGCTAGTGAGATCAACACAAATGTTGTCAATCTAAGAAATTCCTCTAATGGTCATTTACCTTTCAAGCCAATGATCATGAGAATTAAACCATGATGTGAGGGTGTCAAGGATAAGAAGATATAGAATGGTGAACATGTGCAAGGGCAAAAGAAAATAAGACTCCGAGGCACTGATGATGTCCTCATTGTCGGATTGCACATGTTTGGAAAAATAGAAGATTCGTCTCTTAACAATGTGGCCTCCTTCCTTACACTTCATTTAATCTTCACTTGATTCATGCCTCTTCATACCTTTCTTGTTTTTCCTCTTTCTCTTTTCCTTCTTTTTTTTCTTTTTCTCTTTCTCTCTTTTTTTTCTTTACTTTTCCATACACATACACATTTTTTTCTTTACTTTTCTCTCTCTCTTGACATCTTTACCTCTTTTCCGAAGCTCTTTGCTCATCTCTTCTTGCATAAATACAGTCTGAATTTTAAATCAAACATGCCAGGAACGAGACGAAACTTCAAACATAAGTTGTGTTCAAGGAAAATGATGTACGAAAGAGATATTATGGGTTGGGTATGGAATTTGGCGATGTACGGGACTTTCAATGGGAGAGTCTCCGAATACATGACAAGACTAGCAATAAAAGATATATAATACAAGGACATGATCATTGCTCGAAATTAAAACTTCCAAGAGAGATGGATCCTAGCCCAACTCATCATGCTAACCGCACTTATGGTGGAGCGGATATTGAATCGGCCTTGTATAGGATTTTTCTTTGTGTCTCAACTTGGAAAAAGAGATTTTGCTAACCTTTATTACAAGGGTTTTCAAATAATTTTCAGAATTAAACTCCTCCAACATTAGCATCAAACTTAGCATAACCGAAACAAGGTTCTACATCAAAGTATAGTGCGGGCACTTTTAGAGGTGAAAACTCCACTAAGCACCACGGTAAACTTTTCAAACCAAATGCTCATGCTCACATAAAAAAGATTAAAGAAAAGACATACAAGTAATGAAAGAAAAAGCATCGCATGAGACAAAAATTAAAAGACACTTTTTATTTGATTTTCTGACTCAAACACTAAATTAACACATTTTCAAGCTAAAAATTTAAAAACACACCTAAAAGTTTAAACTCGCAAACTCTAAGCCAAACCAAACTGATCTACTAAGGCAAAAAATTTCAAAACTACTAGCTAGCTCTCCCCCACGCTTAGATCATACGACGTCCTCGCCGTATTTTACAAAAATCATAAGGGGGAAGAACCCTAACTATATAGTGGAATTTCCCACACGACGAGCACCACTTCTTCTTGATGTTCCCGACCATCCCGAAGAGCTTCCGTACGTTCCGGTTAAGGAACTTGTAGTCACTGTCGACTACATGCTCCAAGTCCTCCATTCTTT
The DNA here is from genome assembly GCA_036936925.1 of Cenchrus fungigraminus. NCBI lineage: Eukaryota > Viridiplantae > Streptophyta > Magnoliopsida > Poales > Poaceae > Cenchrus > Cenchrus fungigraminus. Next base: position 76,043,298 of record CM072768.1, on the reverse strand, counting down.
GCCTCATTGCTTCCATGGCTTGGAAACACTCGTCGACCGACGCGAAGAGATCCAATATGGCATGGCGGCATGCCGCACAACACATCGGGTGCTCTCCGAACGGGTCGTCGTCGCCGGGGTTGCCGTCGTCACCGTCGGGATCAGCACCGCCATTGGGACCTTCGGGAGTCGGCTCCTTAGGCACCTCCTCCCAGTAATAGAGGTCATTATCGTCCCTCCCGGCGGCTGCCCACGAGCTCGGGCTGCAGTCGTCGGAGTAGTCGCTCCCTCCATAGTCCTTCGGCTCGGGTGTCCCCTCCTTGTAGTCTTTTCTCTTCATCCCCCGAAGACGCTCCGATCTCTGGACGGGAGTTGAGACCTTCTCTTCCTTGACATGGTGACGGGATGCGATTGGCCCGGTCGGGACATGGCCTCCGCAACGGATGCGGGCAGTCCTCTTGATCTCCATCTTAGGCTTGAGCTCGCATCACCGCACCTCCTCTGTCTCCAAAGGCTTCTCGACCCCTAGCTTCACCTCATCCTTGGGGACGTCATGGATGCTTCTCTAGCTAATGTGGGGGCAAAAGAATGCGAATTGGGATGGATTCCCGAGCTCCAATCTCGTTCCTTTAAGTAGTCCGAGAAAGAATGCCCTAGAACCCAACCCAACCTTTCCTATTCTTGACTTCCCTAAAATTGTTGGACCAAACTTGGAAGTCGAAAACGCACGTCCCAGAGAAAAATGGGGGCGAACCGCCGCCCAGGCCCTCTGGGCCGATCGGACCGGGCCGGTTCGGTCCAATTTTTCACGCATCCCACTAATTTCTAATTGGTAGCCCATGTAGAAAAGTTAGCCTAGTAAAACCTTGCGAAAAAACTCCAGAAAAATAAAATAACAGCTATTTACAAGTTGCTCACCTTGTTTTACGTCCTAGGCTTGACGTTCGGGCTCATCCTCCATGATGAAGATATCAATATGGTGAAGGGGCATGATGTCGGGTTCGAAATACACCTTTAGTTGCCGACCATTAACCATGAATTGATCTCCTTTCATATCCATGATGGTGACCGCTCCATTGGAGAGCATCGAATGAACAACATAAGGTCCATCCCACTTGCTTTGCAACTTCCCTTTTCCGAAAGTTTTGAATCTTGAATTGTAGAGGAGAACCTTATCTCCTTCTTTGAATTCCTTCTTCTTAAGTCTTTTATCGTACCATCTCTTGATTCTCACTTTGTAAATGGTTGTGTTTTCATAAGCTTTCAACCTCATCTCCTCTAGCTCACTAATTTGGATCCTCCGTTTTATTCCCGCGGCGTCTAGATCGAGGTTCATCTCTTTTATAGCCCAATACGCCTTGTGTTCTAGCTCAATCGGAAGATGACAATCTTTGCCATAGACAAATTGGTATGGAGTCATACCTATCGGTGTCTCGAATGTCGTTCGATATGCCCATAGTGCTCCATCCAATTTCTTTGACCAATCCTTGCCTCCTTTCTCTATAGTCTTGTTGAGGATGCTCTTTAGTTGCCTATTCGATGTTTTCGCTTGTCCATTGGTTTGTGGGTGATAAGCCGTAGCCACTCTATGTTCAATCCCTAACTTGGACAAGCACTTCTTAAAGTTCTTCCCGGTGAAGTGAGTTCCTCCATCGCTTATCAAGATTCTCGGGGTACCAAAGCGAGGAAAATCAAACTCTTAATCATCGTGATGGATTCTTCCGTGGAAGCTTTACGTTATGGGATGGCCTCTACCCACTTGGATACATAATCAACCATGACTAGGATGTGCTTATATCCATGTGAGTTTTTGAAAGGCCCCATGAAGTCAATCCCCCAAACATCAAATAAATCCATTTGTAAATTGTAATTCAAGAGCATAGCATTCCTTTGAGATATTTTCCGGTCCTTTGGCATTCGGGACATGAGGTAACATACCTTTTTGTATCTTCATGCATCTCCGGCCAATAAAATCCACTGGACCATACTTTTGCTTGTGTTCGAAAATGACTATAATGTCCACCGTATTCCATCGAATGACACTTCCTCAAAATCTCTTGCCTCTCCTCTCTTGGTACACATCTTCTAATTACTCCATAATTCCCAAGCTTAAAGAGGTAAGGTGAATCCCAATAATATTTCCGACTTTTGGATAGTATCCTCCTTTGACTGTTTTTATCTAGGTGGTCAAGAGGCATTCTCCAAATTGCCTGTATGATATCGATCATCCAAGTATCCTTGTCGATTATTCGATAGAGGTGGTCATGTCTCATTTTATCCTCGATGGGCTCCTTGTCATCTTGTCCGCGGTTCATCCTTGACAAATGGTCGGCCACAACATTTTCCACCCCCTTTTTATCATGAATTTCAACAACGAACTCTTGGAGAAGAAGGATCCAACGAATCAATCTTGGTTTAGCATCCTTCTTATCCAAAAGATACTTGATTGCTGCGTGATCGGTGTAGACAATGACTTTTGAGTTCACGATGTAGGATCTAAATTTTTTGAAGGCAAAAACCACCGCTAACAACTCTTTTTCCGTTGTGGCGTAATTTAATTGTGCCTCATTGAGAGTTTTACTAGCGTAGTATACAACGTGAACTCGGCCCTCTTTTCTTTGCCCTAAAATTGCCCCTATGGCATAGTCACTTGCATTGCACATGATCTCGAAGGGTTGACTGAAATCCGGAGGTTGAATGATAGGGGCGCTCACTAAAGCGCTTTTCAAGGTCCAGTATGCCGCTAAGCACCTCTCATCAAAGTCAAAAGCCACATCTTTTTGAAGAAGTTGAGTCAAAGGCTTAGTGATCTTTGAGAAGTCCTTGATGAATCTTCGATAGAATCCGGCATGGCCTAGAAAGCTTCTCAAAGACTTTACATCCGTTGGAGATGGGAGTTGCTCCACCATCTCCACTTTAGCTTTGTCCACTTCAGTCCCTCTTTCGGATATAACGTGTCCGAGCACTATGCCTTGCTTTACCATGAAGTGGCACTTTTCCCAATTTAGCACTAAATCGACCTCCGCACACCTCGTGAGAACCTTGTCCAAGTTTGCCAAGCAATCCACAAAAGTTTTCCCATAAACGGAAAAATCATCCATGAACACCTCGACAATTTCCTCGATAAATTTCGAGAACACCGCCATCATGCAACGTTGAAAAGAGGCTGGAGCGTTGCATTAACCGAAGGGCAAGTAAAAGTTGTCTTGTGTTGATCATCTAGGTGAATAGGAATTTGCATGAACCCCGAGTATCCATCGAGAAAGCAAAAATATGCGTGATTTGCTAATCTCTCGAGCATCTCGTCAATGAACGGCAAGGGGAAGTGATCTTTCTTCATTGCTTTGTTCAACTTTCGATAATCGATACACATCCGCCATCCCGTCACGGTTCTTTGCAGTATTAATTCATCCTTCTCCTTCTTCACCACGGTCAAACCTCCTTTCTTCGGCACACAATGTACGGGGCTCACCCACTCGCTGTGCGGCACCGGGTAGATGATTCCGGCATCTAACAGCTTGATAACCTCCTTCTTCACTACCTCTCACATGGCATGGGTTAGCCTCCTTTGATGGTCCACTATGGGCTTGCATTGGTCCTCCATTGGTATAGGATGAGTGCAAAAGGCTGGGCTAAGTCCATTGAGATCATTTATTGAATATCCGATCACTTTCTTGTGCTTTTTCAATAAATTCAGCAACTTCTCATTTTCTTTGGGACTCAACTCGTCGCTCACGATGACTGGATATGTCTTGTCCGAGCCCAAAAATTCATACTTCAATCCCTTGGGCAAAGGATTGAGATCCACCTCAGGCACTTGTGGTTCTACGGGTCTAGTGTCTCCGATGTCTTCAAATTTTTCTTCCTCCATGCTTCCATCTTGTGGTTCAAGTCCTTTCGTTGCTTCCTCTAATTCCTTGTCTTGTTGATCATTGGATTAGTTTTCTATCGCTCTTTGCAGCGGGTCTCTAAGGGTTTCAACAAAACAAAGACTACCTACCTCCTCTTCTTCTTCATCCTCGGGAGGAAAGGGTGAGGGAAAACTAGAAGTGTGAAGAAAATTATATGTGTACTTATCTCCATTTAGATTTATTGTTACTTTGCCTTCTCCGGCATCCAACACGGCATCAACCAACTTAAGGAAAGGCCTACCTAAGATTATGTGATCATGATTATCATAATAGGCATGTATATCAAGAAGTCGGTTGGTATGCACTTGTCAGAGATGATTACATTAATGTTGAAAGCAATACCTAGCGGTTTAATAGTTCTACCATCTCCCATAATTAATTTTGTTGAAGTTGGGGCTAAGTCTAGGTCATTGTCTTGAACTTTATCATAAATTTTGGAGGATAGGACACTTACTTGAGATCCGATGTCACATAAAGCTTTGCATTGAATTCCATTAATCTTGCAACTCAAGTGTAGGGTTGTCTTCTCCTTTTGATCGGATCCTATTGCATAGACTTCGGCGAGGAGAGCATATGGCGATGCTTCGGGTTTGATTCTCATGATTCTTTTCACCTCGGCTGTTGTAACACCTCAGGTGTTTAATTACCATTAATTTGTGCTAATACAATCGCTAATCAAGCCAACACTCATTAGTGGTCAAACCCTGGTCAAATCCCCTAATATCCATGCCTATTTCTAGAACTTTTGACGCGTTCTCCAAATTCCGCTTAAACACTTCAAAATCGGCCAATACAAAAGTTGTACATCTTTTCGAGGGACACAACCTTTGTGATTGGCGGCATTTCAAATTCTGAGGTTTTGACGCGCAAAAACTCATTCAACGGCCAAATGAATAGTGACTAAAGCTGTGCAAATGCTAAATTTCGCGACGCGTTCCAAGCCAAACCAATCACCAAACCATATGTCGGCCTTTGCAAATGTTGTAGAGGATAGTTGGAACTTCAACTTTGCTATTTAAAGTTTTTGGCGCACTGTTCAACATTTTGGAGCAAATCATGGTCAAAGGGCCGTTGACCGGCGCCCTCAACGACCACGCGCGCCGGCGACACCGGAGCGTCCCGCCGACCGGCGCCCACGCGTGCCGCGGGCTGTCCCTAGGGCCCGGACACCGAGGCCGCAGGACAGCCAAGTGGGCGAGCAGGAGCCTTGGCCGCGACACCTGCCGCTGGCCCATCCCTCGTCAGGCGACCTCAAGGTGCCAGGCGTCGCAACGCTCGCGTCCGCGCCGGCCCGCGTCCCGACGCGTCGCGCCCGTCCGGTCCCCCACCGCGCCACATTCCCTTCGCGACGAAGGCAGGGCCTCCCTCTTCCCCTCCCTTGGCCATGAAAGGCGCGCCCTCCTCTCACTCGCGCGAGCACGCTCCTCGCCGCCGCATCCGCCATTGCCGCTGTCGGCGAACTCACCGCTCCGCTCGCTTACGGCGCCGACCCGCACCACCAGGAGCGCGCCTAGGCCCCACTCGACCTCCCCGGCCCGCTTGTTGCCCTGGACGCGCCGTCGCTTCGCCGGAATCCCAGCCGCAGCAACCGCCGCCGCCCTACTCCGCCAGCCACGCTCGCCGCCGGCCTTCCCGACCTTCAACTCCGGCACAAAGCGACCCCTGGCAAACCCTAGCTCCTCCCCGGCTACCTCCCCGGCCAAGAACGGTGGCGAGCTCGCCGGAATCCGGCCGCCCGCACCGCCGCGCCGCCCCTAGGACCACATTGCAAGGTCCATTCTTCCTCCAGGGTCTTTTATGTAAAGCAAGGGCAGTTTTGTAAAGGACGGAAAACATCGGGGGACTTCAATGCAAATAGATTCTTTAATCTCTAGTGTGTTTTGGCTGAATCATAGAAAATTCATAGAAAATCACAGAAAAATCAGACAAATGCCAAACCAATTTTGTTAGTTTCCTTGTGACTAAATCTACAACTTTTATAAAGAATGACCCTACTTTTGACTAATAGATTTTGTATGAAAAATTGAAATCAGTTTAACCTAGATCTGTCGTAGTTCACAATCTACAAGTGCTCTCAAGCTGGATTTTGGATATGTTGTCAGTAATGTGATGTCTAGGCTCTGCACCAAAAATTACACAAAGTTACTGTGTAGATCTTTTAATATGATTTATTTTGTATTTATGACAAATCTGCCTAAATGATTTTTGTAGCCAAAAATGTATATGTTTTGGTGCTCAACTTATGCATGTGATCTTTTTATACCTAAATGCACCTCTGTTGAATTAATCATAATTTTATATCTGTCAAAAATATTTATTCTTGATTTATGCTTAATTTTCAAAGTAAATGCATAGCTCAAGATCTAGAGTAGCTCTTGATGTGCTTGTTGATTTCCTAGCCTTGATTTGAGTTAGAGAATCAGTGAGAGAAAGTTGGAATCCTTTTGTTGTTTATTTATTTATTTTATATGCATTTCTCATGTTTTGGTAGCTAAATTTTGCCATTTTTGGTAGTTAATTTATAGCTCATGTAAAGGTGAAATCTTGTTCAGTAGCTTTACCTGGGTCTTTAGTGCTTCAGAAACACCACCCACTGAAATTTATGAATTTATTTATGAGTAAAAGCTTTGGAGGCCAATTAAAGCTTAATATTAAGTTAAATTGGAAAATCACCAATACCACGCCTAATGACCGTATGAATGTGATGTGAAATATGCTAAGAAGCTTAAGAACAACCCTTTGCTGTTTGTGAAATTAAATTGATTTAATTGTATAAATATGTACACAGTCACATAAAAAAGAATAAATAATAAAGCACCATAGGACATTACTTTAATAGAAAGAATATACCAAGTATGTGTCTGTCAAGGTGAATATGGTCAACCATACTCTTCATGGTTGTCATATGTTGTGTTATAGTTAATTAAATCAAAACCCTTAATTAAATCTTGCATATGCATCCTCGTGTAGATCTTCCCGACGGTAGTTGTACACTTGTGCCGGAAGAAGGAGACGGAGGAGCTGACGGAGACGTGCACTGCGTCGCTGTAGAGCAAGACCTGGACCAAAGTCCAGGAGGATCCAAGGCCAACCTTGCCAACGAAGGCAAGCCCCGGATCATTAACCCTTCTTTTTAAAATTATGCAATTACCTTTGCTATGTTTGTGCATTTACGTTTCAGGAGTTGAGTTGAAACCCTCGATGCATGATCCCTAGGTACCTAAGACCGGTACAAGTCGGGTGATGTTCGTCACTCGCGAGAATAGGTTCTTATGTTGGAATAATAAGATCTTTATAAATGAATTGCTCATGTGGCAAGAGCATGGGATTTGGGCTCCGGTCCAGTGGCTTTCGTGGGCTAAGCTTTTGAACGTACTAAACACTTGTCGGGAATAGGATCGGTAAGCCTAGTACCCGATTGACGCAGCGAGGGAACCTTTCCCTACTACACTTGGGGCACAAGGATGTGTCCCCCTGCTTGCAACAGTGTGGTACCTGTGTGAGTCTGGACGTTCATGTGGGAGCGATCTAGTAAGCCTTGTACCAAGGAATGTAGGTTCCGATCCCGAGCTGAAGATCGACGGGAACCGCCTGGTCGGTGCATACCCTGTTTCGCTTTTGTTTGGATTTCCTTGGGGTATGCATTCTTCTGTGTGTTTAGGTCCACCTTGTAAGGTTTTTAATCAATCGATTGTCAGCCTCTCACCGTTATCTGAGACTGCTTAATCAACTGGCCATGATATCCCTTAATGATGGAACTTTGTGAATATTGCTACGTGGATTAATTGTATTGTACAATTCTTGATTGCAATAGATGGCTCACCTTAGAAATGGTAATTAACTAGAATTTGAGTTAAAATATTCAAAGTAAGGACTACTCTTTGTTGCTTTTCAGCAAAAGAACTCCACCGGCCAAAAAGCCTCTCATGTCTAGAGTTTGGTAATGTAGTTATCACCCGACGGTTAAGTCTTGCTGTGTATTAGTATACTCAGCCTTGCTATATAAATGTTGTTGCAGGTGTTGTTTGGCCTGGAGAGATTCCACCCGGCTTGGAGCTAGAATGGGTGGATGACGATGAGTGATGGCATCATGGATGGCCTCCTGTGATGTTTGTCGTATCGCTAGTTTATTTTTCCGCTGTTTTCGAACTCTGAACCATTACTTATCATGTCATGAACCATGGTTTGTAATAATTAAGCCTTAGAGGTAATTTGGATTTAATTTGTGTAATGTACTCTGAACTCGCCTTCGTGTGAGTTTTAATGCATATGTTCGATCCTCTGTGTGATATCCAAGTGATTTACCGGGCTTTGACCCGGCAACTTACGACGGGATGGTACTTTATTATTGCTTAATGACCAAAGTGGATTGGTTTAGGCGATAGTACGGTATTTTCCTGGGGGGGTTGTCACAGCTGGTACCAGAGCGATTAATATGCACCAGAGTTTAATTAACAACCTTAATCGCTTGTTTTTGAATAAAACTTGCCAAGATTGTTTGTATTTGCAAAATACGTTGGATCGTTAAGAATGGAAATAGACCAAGAGGCCCTAGTGGGAATTTTTGGATTCTTTCAGGTGGCTTACAAATCTATGGTTTATTTTGCTAACTTCCAGCACATTTTATTCTTGTCAGAACTTACTTTCTTGCATATCCATACTAGTTCATCATGTTTTGCCATACGTGGTGGTGCCACAGGAAAGTCCTGTGAGGGATGGATGGGACCTATTCCAATAGGAACCCACGTCGCGTCTGCGTCTCGCCACGTTTTGCCATACGTGGACGTTCCACATTATGAATATGCGAGGCAAGGATACACTCCATTCCAACGGAGGGTGTCCGAGGTTGGACGTTGTCCATGCAGTGATAAACACATGGGTGCCGTTTCTATAGTGAACGGTAATGTATGTGGACGCTTTCGTGAGTGCTGGCATGAAAGGTTCGATGTGTTCTGTGATCTTCTACAGGTACACCAACCACGTTTCGTAAGTTGCTAAGTGAGCATCGATTAGTTCTCGACTAGTTATTATAGGGAGAAACATGTATATGCCTCGCCACTGGCACTAACTTCGATTTTTGGCTTAATTGCTTAGTGAGGACGAATAGGTCGTTCTTGCATCATGATAAGAACCTGCTGAATGTTAAAAAGATCACATGTGTTGTTCTCCTTAAATAATGATAATAATAACAATGATAACAATCTTTAAATCGAATCGTAAGTGTTGTTGTTGGACCGTCTAGTTGACCCCGTGGTCGTGACCTTTTCTCAGACCCGTTCTGCAGAGTTTCCGTATAGGTAATCTATACCCAAGTACTCCATATCCATCCAAGTTTCTGCTGAAAAATCATTTTGTGATCATAGGCTTTCAGATCTCGAGCTATGCTCAGATAGTAAACCTAGGTCTTGCCGTTTTTCCGGAACACGTCACTCCGAATTTTGCACCTTGGACCTTGATCCTAGCTAACCTAGCTTAACCCTTGGATGCCAAGTTTTGTCTCACGAACTTACCAAGTTGCCAGAAAATTTTGAAAATTTTGGGAACCTTGGTTTTGGAATTTTGAAATCGTCATTTCGTTGCAGTGCGACTGTCTCGAGTGTGACTATTTGGTCAATTTGAGTTTTTGTCGTACATGTTCTACTTGTTGAACAAGCTTACGAATGTGTGACTAATGAAAACTCAAATTTTTCAGATGGTAGGCTCGACACGCAGCACTCTGCATGGTTTCGGTGATTCCAGTGGCCGCAACCAGCCGCCACCACCACCGGACCCGACATCAATTGCTACTCAAACCGAGATGATGCGCCAAATTCGTCTACACCTGCAGCAGCAATCGCAGCAGAAGCAGTTCCATGGGAATCGAAATGATGACCAAAGTGAAGTGACCGAATACAAGCACTTTCTGGATATGAATCCACCGCAGTTCACTGAGGCGGAAGAACCCCTTGATGCTGATGCTTGGAGTCGGGCCATTGAAGCCATGTTCGCGGTGTTCACCTTGCCATGTTCAGAAGGACGCAAGGCTAAATTCGCTACATTGCAGCTTTATGGTTCTGCCTTGATGTGGTGGGAACACTACAAATCCATGCAACAGCCTGGGTATGAAATCACTTGGGAAGAATTCAAAAAGGCTTTCAGAGACCATCACATTCCTAAAGCACTTACCGATAGGAAAATGCGAGAGTTATTGGCTCTCAAGCAAGGGTCAGACACAGTGTACCAATATGCGCAGAAGTTTAACAACCTCTACCAGTATGGAGGATATCATGTGGATACAGATATGAAGGAGATGGAGCTTTTTCGCGAAGGCCTTAGTAATTGTGTGGATGGCTTAATCTGGTAAAATTTGATAGCTACCACATGCTAGTGAATAAAGCTATCTCACAGGAAGATGCCATGAAGAGGGCCCAAGCCGAGAGGAAAAGAAAGGCTAACTCCATGCCCAATAATGCGCAGCTTCGCAAGCTTCGCATTGTGCAGAAGACTTTCCCAGACCCCAGCAGGCTTCACAGCCAAGAAGGTTAGTGGCTAAGCCATCCCAGGATCGGCCTCAAGAAAATTTTCACTTCCCCAACACTCAACAGTAGACTCCAAAGCCTATTGTACCCACCCCTCCTAGTGGTAGCAGTGGGCGTCGTTGTTTCAAATATGGTGATCCAGGACACTTCGCTAAGGCATGCCTGCAACCTGGCCAGACCAATAAACAGCGGGGCAAGAAGAAGATTGCTCAAGCCAGGAAGGGCCGACTCAACTTCACTTCTGTGGTTGATATTCCAGAAGGAGCACCGGTAATGATAGGCACATTCTCTATTCGAGGCAAACCTATCCGGATATTGTTTGATTTTGGTGCTGCACATAGTTTCATGAATGGAAAGATGCTGAACACGTTAGGACTAAATTCTTGCAATACCAATAAGGCATTTACGATTAAAACAGCGGGAGGGAACATCTCTTCCGAGTTGGAAGGCATGGATGTCATTCTAGGAATGGACTGGATGAACCGGCATAAGGTTGTACTGGATATTTCTTAGAGAATGGTAGAGATCAACTCACCAATTGTGGGAGCCACAACTCTATACCTACCTTTCAAAGATGGTGTGAATCCTTGTTCTTATGTGGCAATCACTTCTCATCTGGAAAAAATTCCAGTGGTTCGAGAGTTTGCGGATGTTTTCCCCGATGAATTGCCGGGTATGCCACCCGACAGGGATGTCAAGTTTGTCATCGAACTTTAGCCTGGCACAGCTCCTATCTCCAAAAGACCTTACCGCATGCCACCTAAGGAGTTGGCAGAATTGAAGACCCAACTTCAAGAATTGCTAGATAAGGGTTATATTCGCCCAAGCTCTTCACCTTGGGGTTGCCCAGCTCTATTTGTGAAGAAGAAAGATGGTAGCTTGAGGTTATGTGTGGATTACCGACCTCTCAGTGCGGTAACAATCAAAAATAAATATCCTTTTGTTCGTGAGGTTTGGACCATAACTTTGCAGCATTTTGGGCTGATTCAGTTGGCGCCGCAACCTGCAGCTGCCTGTTTTTTGGGTTGGTGGAGGCAAGCAATCTCAGCGGCCCCAAAGGAGGTTCGCAAGGGACTCATTCCTTAATAATCTTGGTGGCTTGGGAGTTATGGAAGCACCGTAATGCTTGTGTTTTTGAGAAGTAAAGGCCTAGTATACAAACTGTTCTTAGTTCTGTAAGTTTGGAAGGTGACCTGTGGTGTTTGGCAGGGGCGTCCAAACTCAAGGAGCTAGTGTTTAGGTCGTCGGCGTTCTTGGCCTAAAGCCTGAGATCGCTGTGGTCTCCTTGTTTTATTTCTGTGGTGCTAATATGTTGTTTGTGTGTGGTGCCTTTGTTTTGCGCCTAGTGTGGTCCCTGTAATTTTTCTTCTACCTTAATGAAATGACGCGCAGTTCTCCTGCGTTGTTCGAGAAAAAAATAAATATCCTTTACCCCGCATCGATGTTCTTTTCGATTAGTTGGTTGGAGCCAAGGTTTTCTCCAAGATTGATCTTCGATCAGGGTATCATCAAATAAAGATCAGGCCATGTGATATTCCCAAAACAGCTTTCTCCACCCGATACGGTCTTTATGAGTATCTAGTGATGTCCTTTGGTCTTACCAATGCACCCGCTTATTTCATGTATCTCATGAATTCCGCATTCATGACGGAACTAGACAAGTTTGTAGTGGTATTCATTGATGACATCTTAATCTATTCCAAGAATAAAGAAGAACATGCAGAACATCTTCGAATTGTTTTACAACGTTTGCGAGATCACAAGCTTTATGCCAAGTTCTCCAAATGTGAATTTTGGTTGGTAGTGTGAAATTTTTGGGGCACACTATTTCTAAGGAAGGCATATATGTGGATCCTAGCAAAGTACAAGAGGTTATGGATTGGAAACCACCCAAGGCCGTACACCAAATCCGCAGTTTTCTGGGTTTAGCAGGCTATTATCTTCGTTTCATCCCGGATTTTTCCAGGATTGCTAAACCTATGACTGAATTGTTAAAGAAGGGAGTCAAGTTTGTGTGGAGCGAAGATTGTGAAAAAGCTTTCCACATGTTGAGGCAACATTTGACTACAGCCCCAGTGCTAGTGCAGCCGGATAATTTTAAACCGTTTGAAGTCTTTTGTGATGCTTCGGGCACTGGTCTCGGTTGTGTTCTTATGCAGGAAAATAGAGTCATTGCCTACGCCTCACGATCACTTCGACCCCATGAAGTGAATTACCCGACCCACGATCTTGAACTAGCAGCGGTTGTTCATGCTCTCAAGATTTGGAGGCATTATCTTATGGGAAACCGCTGTAACATCTTCACCGATCACAAGAGTCTGAAGTATATCTTCATCCAATCGGATTTGAATATGAGACAGAGAAGATGGTTAGAATTGATAGAAGACTATGATCTAGAAGTACACTATCATCCCGGAAAGCCAATGTTGTTGCAGATGCTCTTAGCTGTAAGGTTCACTGCAACTGCTTAACTGTCGAATCGTATAGTGAGACTTTGTGTGAAGACTTGAGGAAACTTCGATTGGAGATTGTAGAGCAAGGGAATTTGAATGCTATCTCTGCTGAGTCCAATCTATATGACAGAATCATTTTGGCTCAACTCAATGATGAAGGCGTCCAGCTAATAAAACAGAAATTAGCTGAAGAAGACCCCAAATATAGTTTTTTCCATAAGAATTCAAAGGATGTAGTGTGGTTTGAGCAACATCTTGTAGTTCCTGCTGATCTGGAACTCCAGAAGGAAATTTTTGACGAAGCTCATCTTTCCAAATTCTCTATTCATCCCGGAAGCACCAAAATGTATCAAGACTTGAGGAAAAACTTTTGGTGGTCAAACATGAAGGTAGACATAGCTAAATATGTGGCAGAGTGTGATACATGCCATTGAGTCAAAGCCAGCCATTTGAAATCAGTCGGTGTACTTCAACCATTAACCATACCTTTGTGGAAGTGGGATGACATAAGTATGGATTTTATTGTGGGTTTGCCCCTGACTGCCAGAAAGAAGGATTCTATCTGGGTTATAGTGGACCGACTGACCAAGACTGCTCATTTCATCGTAGTGCACACCACTTACTCCATTCAAGATTATGCAGAACTCTATGTCGATCAAATCGTGCGCTTGCATGGGATTCCCAAAACCATTGTTTCTGATCGAGGTACCCAATTTGTGACTCATTTTTGGGAACAATTGCATGAATCTTTGGGGACCAAATTGATTCGTAGTTCGAGTTATCATCCTCAGACCGATGGTCAGACCGAGCGAGTCAATCAAATTGTGGAGGACATGCTGAGAGCAAGCATCATGCATTTTGATAAGAGTTGGGACAAGTGTCTATCTTTAGCAGAATTCTCTTATAACAATAGTTATCAAGCTAGTTTGAAGATGGCACCATTTGAAGCTCTTTATGGATGAAGATGCCGAACTCCTTTGAATTGTTCAGAAGCCGGAGAGCGAACGCTCTTTGGCCCAGATTTAGTTAAAGATGCAGAAGAGAAAATTTGAAGTTAGCTCAAATGAGACAAAAGAGTTATCATGACAAAGGGACAGCACCCCGACATTATGAAATGGGTGATTACGTATATCTCAAGGTGTCACCAACCAAAGGTGTACAAAGATTTGGCGTCAAAGGGAAATTAGCCCCATGTTACATTGGCCCATATGAGATCATCGAGGTATGTGGACAAGTCGCTTATCGCATCTGACTTTCGGATCGATTCTCGGCTGTGCACAATGTGTTTCATGTGACACAATTGAAGAAAGGTGTGAAGGTACTCGAGACAGAGGTAATCACGAAAGCGAATGCTTGGATCGAGCAAGATTTTTCAGTTGTCGAGCACCCGTTGAGAGTGCTAGATCAAAAAGAAAGAAAAACCAGGAGACATACCGTGAAGATGTACAAGATACAATGGAGTCACCATACTAAAGAAGAAGCTACTTGGGAGACCGAGCATTTTCTCAACACCAAGTATCCGGGTTTTCTTCAATCGCGAAACCGTAAGAACCTCACCCCTACCTGTCTTTAATTTCTGAATCTCGGGACGAGATTCCTTTTAAGGGGGGTAGGCTGTAACACCTTAGGTGTTTAATTACCATTAATTTGTGCTAATACAATCGCTAATCAAGTCCACACTCATTAGTGGTCAAACCCCGGTCAAATCCCCTAATATCCATGCCCATTTCTAGAACTTTTGACGCGTTCTCCAAATTCCGCTTAAACACTTCAAAATCGGCCAATACAAAAGTTGTACATCATTTCGAGGGACACAACCTTTGTGATTGGCGGCATTTCAAATTCTGAGGTTTTGACACGCAAAAACTCAGTCAACGGCCAAATGAATAGTGACTGGAGCCGTGCAAATGCTGAATTTCGCGACGCGTTCCAAGCCAAACCAATCACCAAACCATATGTCGGCCTTTACAAATGTTGTAGACGATAGTTGGAACTCCAACTTTGCTATTCAAAGTTTTTGGCGCACAGTTCAACTTTTTGGAGCAAATCATGGTCAAAAGGCCGTTGACCGGCGCCTTCAACGACCACGCGCGCCGGCGACACTGGAGCGTCCCGCCGACCGGCGCCCACACGCGCCGCGGGCTGTCCCCGGGGCCCGGACGGCGAGGCCGCAAGACAGCCAAGTGGGCGAGCGGGAGCCTTGGCCGCGCCCCCTGCCGCTGGCCCATCCCTTGGCAGGCGACCTCAAGGTGCCAGGTGCCGCAACACCCGCGTCCGCGCTGGCCCCCCTCCCCTGTCACACTACGCCGGCCCGTGTCCCGACGCGCCGCGCCCATCTGGTCCCCCACCACGCCACACTCCCTTCGCGACGAAGGCAGGGCCTCCCCCTTCCCCTCCCTTGGCCATAAAAGGCACACCCTCCTCTCACTCGCGCGAGCACACTCCGCGCCGCCGCATCCGCCATTGCCGCTGCCGACGAACTCACCGCTCCGCTCGCTTACGGCACCGATCCGCACCACCAGGAGCTCCCCTAGGCCCCACTCAACCTCCCCGGCCCGCTTGTTGCCCTGGACACGCCGTCGCTTCGCCGGAATCCCAGCCGCTGCGACCACCGCCGCCCTGCTCCGCCGGCCGCGCTCCACGCCGGCCTTCCCGACCTTTAACTCCGGCACAAATCGACCCCTGGCAAACCCTAGCTCCTCCCCAGCTACCTCCCCAGCCAAGAATGACGGCGAGCTCGCCGGAATCCGGCCGCCCGCACCGCCGCGCCGCCCCTAGGACCACATTGCAAGGCCCATTCTTCCTCCAGGGTCTTTTATGTAAAGCAAGGGCAGTTTTGTAAAGGACTGAAAACATCCAGGGACTTCAATGCAAATAGATTCTTTAATCTCTAGTGTGTTTTTGCTGAATCTTAGAAAATTCGTAGAAAATCACAGAAAAATCAGAAAAATGCTAAACCAATTTTGTTGGTTTCCTTGTGACTAAATCTACAACTTTTGTAAAGCATGACCCTACTTTTGACTGATAGATTGTGCATGAAAAATTGAAATCTGTTTAACCTAGATCTGTTGTAGTTCAAAATCTACAAATGATCTCAAGCTGGATTTTGGATATATTGTGAGTTATGTCATGTCTAGGCTGTGCACCAAAAATTGTATAAATTTACTGTGTAGATCTTTTAATATGATTTATTTTGTATTTATGACAAATCTGCCTAAATGATTTTTGTAGCCAAAAATAAATATGTTTTTGCGCTCAACTTCTGCATGTGATCTGTTTATGTCTAAATGAACCTATGGTGAATTAATTATAATTTTATACCTGTCAAAAATATTTATTCTTGATTTTCTCTTAATTTTCAAAGTAAATGCATAGCTCAAGATCTAGAGTAGCTCTTGATGTGCTTGTTGATTTCCTAGCCTTGATTTGAGTCAGAGAATAAGTGAGAGAAAGTTGGAATCCTTTTGTTGTTTATTTATTTTTTTATATGCATTTCTCATGTTTTGGTAGCTAAGTTTTGCCATTTTTGGTGTAATTAATTTATAGCTCATGTAAAGGTGAAATCTTGTTCAGTGGCTTTACGTAGGTCTTTAGTGCTTCAGAAACACCACCCACTGAATTTTATGAATTTATTTATGAGTAAAAGCTTTGGAGGCCAATTAAAGCTTAATATTAAGTTAAATTGGAAAATCACCAATACCACGCCTAATGACCGTATGAATGTGATGTGAAATATGCTAAGAAGCTTAAGAACAACCCTTTGCTGTTTGTGAAATTAAATTGATTTAATTGTATAAATATGTACACAGTCACTTTCAAAAAGAATAAATAAGAGTAAAATATATCAGAGGTCCATCAACTTGTAAGGCGGTGTCACTTAGGTCCATCAACTCTCAAAATGCATTTCTGGGTCCATGAACTTGTTGAGTCATTCACCGCAGGTCCATAACTATCCATATATGCTTGTACTGGTGACATGACATGATAACTTGGCTCAAAAAGCATCTTCTAACTGAGACATTTCAATGAGTAGGTTACAAATGGGCGGCACATATACTTAGACATTCCTTAGGTTGAATAACGGTAGCCTCCTCGTGTGTATGATAGGAGTAGGCTGTTGTTGTTTAGCTCCGGAAATATCAAGCATGTGTCACTCATAAGTTGCTCGATGAAATTCCTTAATTAGGATATGCTTCTTCTAACCAAGTCATCATGTCATGTCACCAGTAGAAGCATATGTGGACAATTATGGACTTGTGGTGAATGACTCAACAAGTTTATGGACCTAAAAATGCATTTTCAAAGTTGATGGACCTAAGTGACACCTTCTTACAAGTTGATGGACCTCCGGTGCATTTTACTCAATAAATAATAAAGCACCATAGGACATTACTTTAATAGAAAGAATATACCAAGTATCTGTTTGTCAAGGTGAATATGGTCAACCATACTCTTCATGGTTGTCATATGTTGTGTTATAGTTAATTAAATCAAAACCATTAATTAAATCTTGCACATGCATCCTTGTGTAGATCTTCCCGACGGTAGTTGTACACTTGTGCCGGAAGGAGGAGACGGAGGAGCTGACGGAGACGTGCACTACGTTGCTGTAGAGCAAGACCTGGACCAAAGTCCAGGAGGGCCCAAGGCCAACCTTGCCAACGAAGGCAAGCCCCGGATCATTAACCCTTCTTTTTAAAATTATGCAATTACCTTTGCTATGTTTGTGCAGTTATGTTTCAGGAGTTGAGTTGAAACCCTAGATGCATGATCCCTAGGTACCTATGTTCTTTTACTAGTATGCTAGGTCGATAGCTGCTGTGCTATAGGACTGGTACAAGTCGAGTGATGTTCGTCACTCGCGAGACTAGGTTGTTATGTTGGAATCATAAGATCTTAATAAATGAATTGCTCATGTGGTAAGAGCATGGGATTTGGGCTCCGGTCCAGTGGCTTTCGTGGGTTAAGCTTTTGAACGTACTAAACACTTGTCGGGAATGGGACCGGTAAGCCTAGTACCCGATTGACGTAGCGAGGGAACCTTTCCCTACTACACATGGGGCACAAGGATGTGTCCCCCTACTTGCAACAGTGTGGTACCTGTGTGAGTCTGGACGTTCGTGTGGGAGCGATCTAGTAAGCCTTGTACCAAGGAATGTAGGTTCCGATCCCGAGCTGAAGATCGACGGGAACTGCCTGGTCGGTGCATACCCTGTTTCGCTTTTGTTTGGATTTTCTTGGGGTATGCATTCTTCCGTGTGTTTAGGTCCACCTTGCAAGGTTTTTAATCAATCGATTGTCGGCCTCTCACCGTTATCTGAGACTGCTTAATCAACTGGCCATGATATCCCTTAATGATGGAACTTTGTGAATATTGCTGCGTGGATTAAGTGTATTGTACAATTCTTGATTGCAATAGATGGCTCACCTTAGAAATGGTAATTAACTAGAATTTGAGTTAAAATATTGAAAGTAAGGACTACTCTTTGTTGCTTTTCAGCAAAAGAACTCCACTGGCCAAAAAGCCTCTCATGTCTAGAGTTTGGTGATGTAGTTATCACCCGACGGTTAAGTCTTGCTGAGTATTAGTATACTCAGCCTTGCTATATAAATGTTGTTGCAGGTGTTGTTTGGCCTGGAGAGATTCCACCCGGCTTGGAGCTATAATGGGTGGATGACGACGAGTGATGGCATCATGGATGGCCTCCTGTGATGTTTGTCGTATCACTAGTTTATTTTTCCACTGTTTTCGAACTCTGAACCATTACTTATCATGTCATGAACCATGGTTTGTAATAATTAAGCCTTAGAGGTAATTTGGATTTAATTTGTGTAATGTACTCTGAACTCGCCTTCGTGTGAGTTTTAATGCATATGTTCGATCCTCTGTGTGATATCCAAGTGATTTACCGGGCTTTGATCCGGCAACTTACGACGGGATGGTACTTTATTATTGCTAAATGACCAAAGTGGATTGATTTAGGTGATAGTACGGTATTTTCCTGGGCAGGTTGTCACAGCTATGTGATCCGGATCCACCTCATCGTCACTAAAGAGCTTTCGAAAGATCTCACCGATGGTTTCAAGATCATATAGATTCTCCGCTTGTTTTTCTGGTGGGAAGTCCGCTTCCAATGCTCTTGCCATTCCCTTTTGGTTAGGGAACAGTCTTCTCTTGTCGAATACTTCTCCATAATCAATTGGAACCCAATCCATTTGCTCGGACTCCCTTAATGGCTTCGCGCTTGACACACTCCTTTTGTTTGCTTCATTTGACTTGGCGAAGTCATCGCTTGGGGTAGTTCTTGACTTGGTGTGTACTTCTTCAAGCTTTTCCGGGATTGGCTCCTCTTTCTTGTCTTCCGGGGCTGCCTTTTTGGAAATTTCAGCATGTGTCTTCATGCTTGAATCGTGTTTCGGCCCTCCCGAAAGTCGTGTTTCCCAATCTCTTCGCATGGCTGCCGCTTTGCTAATCTTTTGTAAAAGTTGAGCAGCTTCCGTGAGTGTTTACTCCATGAGATCCCCACCTACACACATTTGAACATGTTCCATGCAACTAGGGGTTAGGGAAAAGAAAAATGTATGCAAAAGTACGTCACCGGAGAAGCTGAGTCTTGGTCCTTGTTCAATCAACTCTTTAAATCTATTTCAAGCTTCGTCTATCCTTTCCTCTTCTCCTTGCGTGAAGGTGATCACTTGCCTCCTTAGATGTTGCACCTTGCTTATTGGAAAAAACTTCTCGCAAAATTTCTTCGTCAACTTGTTCCAATTTCCTTCAACTTTGAAGGACGCAAACGAGTACAATGTCTTTGCTTCGCCAGCAAGTGAGTAGGGGAAGAGATTCCACATGAACCATTCATCGGGAACTCCTTCTTGACGCACCGTGTTGCATAGCATCGTGAAATGCTTTATGTGTCTATACGGGTTCTCCGTCTCCATCCCTCTAAATGGGGTTGCCACCGCCATCTCGATGATCCTAGCTTTGATTTCATACTTTGTCGCTTCGAGCTTCAAATCCGACTCTTGTACTTTGATATCTTCACATCAAGGGCTAGCGTAATCCCGTAGTGATTTCTCCAGTTCTTCCAAAGGGTGGTTGGTGAACGCCATCTAGACAACAAAATAGAAAAACAAAAACAAAACAAAACAAAGTGGTTTTCTAGCTAATAAGGGTTAGATGGTAGCAATAAATAAAATAAATGCAAAAATAAACGATGTAAACTGGCTTGCTCCCCGGCAACGGAGCCAGAAAAAGGGGCTTGTTGACGGATAAAATACATATCCACCTATGATCCGCAAGCGTACGGACCTACACATTTTTCACCACGGGGATTCCCTAGGTTCTTGTCAATCCGCGGAGCAAGGGGATTACAAGCGTTTGATCTAGTACTAACCTAGTTAACTAACCAAACCCTAAACTAAGACTAATCTAAAGGCAAACTACTCTACACTAGAGAGGGTTATGAGACTCACAAGATATAAAGACACTTGCCCATAGGGTCTACGATACTTGCACATGCAACCGTTAAAAGATACAAAACCGATCTAATCTACCGGGGGTTGTGACCATGGTTTCACCCTTTCCCTCCCCTCGTACTGTCACTACGCAGAGGTATTCATGACTAGACCTATGATGATCATGGCATATTGAAGGGTTCTAAAGGCGTAGTGAGATCTATACTCCCGGAAAGCGCGGTAGCTAAGCTTAAACATGAAAGCACTTCAACACTAGATTGATAGATTGAAACCATAAAGAGTAGCGATTACATCTCAAGAACGTTTACAACCCCATGGACGAATGAGAAGTTGAAGGACCGGAACTGGCGACCAGAGAGGGGGGGAGTGAATGGGAGCCGATAAAAATTCTTCTCGAAGGAGATAACTTCTCCAACAAGATGAACTCGGTCGGATACCCAAAATCACACGCTCCACACACAACCTTCCGTTTGCCAAAACCACATAGCCACTGGAGTGCTACTGGTCCTAGGAACAAAGACTACCAGCAACCACAACTCCTACACACACACGGCAGCGGAAACAACTCGGAAGCTACCTGCCTGGAGGGGGCGGTTAGACCGGGTATGGGGGGCGGTTAGACCGCCTCCACCTGGTAACCAAGAAATCCTCCGAAACACCTCTTCCGAGCTCCAAAACTCTCCACGGTTTCACCAGCAAGATCCTTTGGTCAAGGCCAAGCAAGCTACCAGAAAATCTTGGCGAAAACCGAAACTCCACCCAAGGGCCTAGGGGCGGTTAGACTGGCTACCATGGGCGGTCTAACCTCCTGTACCCAGCAATGAACTCAAGGCAAGAACTGCTAGCAAACTGCGCCGAAACGAACCAAGATTTCACCAGAACGCTCCTCTGATCAAGGCGAATGAACTCACAGAGGAAAATCCGGCCAAAACCAAAACTTGCACCTGGAAGGCCCAGGGCGGTTAGACCGCCCCCCTATGGCGGTTAGACCGCCCCTCCCAGAAAACTTGGCCGCGGGTCAAACCTCAATTTCCCATCGCCTGATCTCCCGATTCACCCCACAGATTGCAGCAAGACTTCGAGAATACCTGGGTTACCTCCTGGGCAACCTCTCCACCAAAGGAATCGAACCGAAACGCTCGCAATAAAAGGGAATCGCGGATCTTGGCCCTCTAGGTCATGAACTCGAGCAACTCGAAAAACCACCAAATCGAGGTCGATTCAAGGGAGTTCTTGGAGCAAAGTCACCAGCCAAAGAGGCACAAGGTCCTCATACGTTACACCCAACAAGAATCCCGCAAGAAATCGCCCTCAAAACTCCGCCACGAAAATCACAAGAAAGAGCTCCGAAAATCACCAAAAAGGAAAACGGGAGAGGCAACACAAAGCCTTGAGGAACCACGCCGAATCATCTATACATACCATGAAGGTTCATACAAGGTCTAGCTTGCCACCCGGTCATCCATCCCTCTCTCTAGATCTCACATGAAGCACTCAAGCTAGTCCTAGAAAAACTAGAGGGAAATACAAAACGAAAATGACAAAGGAAAATGAGCTAGGGTTCCAAGAGTTGGCTGCCATCCATCCCTCCAAGTGTTTATATGGGGGCAACCAAAAGACTAAACTACCCTTACTAGATAACTAGGGATACATGCCCCTCAAGGGAGAATTCGGAAGTCTTTTGTTCAGCACCATCGAACGGATGCCCAGCGACCGCAAACTTGCTTAGCCTCGACGCAAGCCTTGCGATCCCGGCGCGTGTCCTCCGCTTCGAAGTTCTCGGCGGCTGCGACCCGGGCGGTCAGACCGCCCCCTGGGTGGTTAGACCGGCCCAGGCGGTCAGACCGCCCCTCCTGGGCGGTTGAACCGGCCTGGGTGGCCACACCTCCTCGTCGAGTCTTCGGCCTTGGTTTTGTGGCTCAATCGAGTAACCCAGTGGTTTTCTGGTGAACCACTGCGAACCGCGCGAACTCGGTGTAGCCTCCGCCAATCACCACTCATGACTCGGCACCCACGTTGTCCCGGCTCGACCTTGGTTTTGAGGCTCAACCAAGAAACCGTCCACGACTTCGTCTTGCTGTTCTTGCCACCATGCGGCCCGCACTTGACCCCGCTGGCCACCGGGTCCCTCGAACCAAGCCTACTTGTCTTCTCCACACCTGGAGGCCTCACCAGTAATGACCTTTCGCGCTTGTTCTTCACCTGCACCAACACCAGTCAAGCCGCAACCTGCACCTGCATTACTTAGCCAAGAGTCAGTCCACACCACGTTGTCAATCACTCATCACACCAGGAAGCGACCATCCACCAGTCCTCGAACCACATAGGCTCTCAATCTCCACCTTGATGAGTGCATTGACAACACACATGATTGGTAACCAAAGAGAAAATGAAAAGAAAAGAAACGACTAAAAGAAACTTCAACAAGCGATCGAAAGCCAAGGGAAAGGCAAAGAGCAAGATCACTTGAAGAAGGAAAGTCTCGGTCCCATTAGGCAAGGGCAACGGCTCGACACAACCGAGACAAAAACAAGCTCACACAAGGAGCAAAGACCACCAAAGGCAAACCACAAGCTCACACGAGAAGCTCCCCCTGCACATATGCAAGCTCCCCCTGAGCCAAAGCACACTCCCCCTGAACTAATGCAGCAATGCAACATGGAAATGCAAACAAGGAGCAACTCTTGCACCTCTGCCCAGGGCGGTTAGACCGCATGCCCAGGGCGGTTAGACCACCCCTCTGGGATCTGACTGCCTGGGGGGCGGTTAGACCGCCACAAGAAACCGGCCCTGCACCAAAGTTTTCAAAATCTGCCCGAACCACTTGGAATACCTTCCAAATGCTCCCAGGTGCCCACATCATGCCCAAACTTCTCCCTCTTGTTGACAATGCATGAATCAAGGCAAAATGCGAAAAGTTTCAACATATAGCTTCTCAAATAGACAAAATTCATCATAGCATGCTACACACATCCAAATGAGCAAGTTAGATACTCTATAGCTTCGTATGGACAAAAACTACAAGATCACCAAGTTTCACAACCATTAGGCAAAGCTAAGATAGAATTGACCATTTTTGTGAAAAAAAATTACCCTCTCATGAGCAAAGTCCTAAACATGAGCGAAACATGTCAAAATGGCAAAGCCACACAAACTTCATGCTAGGACAACCATTCTAAGCATAAGACCATCATAAACACCCACAAGCATCTCATGTCATGTCAAAGCCACCGAGCCATGCGCTTACTTCTAAATATGAGACTTCTCATTGGTAAGCAACATGCAACGGTTTAGCACCCAAAACAAGTAAATTAAGCACATATGACATGAGAGCACATTTTTAAAGCAATTTACATTTCATTTTCAGATTTATAATTGGTGCATGAAATGTCTTTGCGACAAAAAGGAACTTATGCCCCTCCACAAGATGAAGCATGGGGGCTAAACATTCATGATGGCAAATGAGCCTTTGGCCCCATATGATCAAAATAAGCTATCCAACCACAAATTAAGCATGGAAATACCACTAAAACATGTCAAGATCATATAAAGGCATTTACTCACAAGAGAGCATACATATGACATTTTTCAAAAACATAGCTATCAACCATGGATATAAACCAAGATCATCAAGAGCTAAGCCACACTAAGCCATAGCTTACCAAACTAGTTCACAAGAACATATAAATCATACCAAGGTGAACAATGTATATAAGAGAAGTTTTTCCTACAAAATGCATATGATACAAAATGCATGCAACCTAACATACAAAAATGACTATACATCATGTTACACATGCAATGCAAATGCAAGAATGCATAAAAGGAAAGCTATACATATGCTACAAAGGAGCTCCCACACACTCAACTCAAGAAATCAAACAAACACCAAGCTACCCCCGCAAACGAGTGAAAGTTGCTTGATCTAGGGGTTTGGTGAAAATATCAGCTAGCTGGTCATGTGTGGGTACATGAATCAAAGAGATTTTCCCTTTCTCTACGTTGTCTCTCAGGAAATGATACCTCACTTCTATGTGCTTGGTTTTGGAATGGAGCACTGGGTTCTTTGCAACACTTATGGCACTAGTGCTGTCACATGGAAGTGGGACATGGGTATACTCCTCACCAAAGTCACTCATGGTGTATGTGATCCAAAGGAGCTGAGAGCAACAACTAGCTGCGGCAACGTATTCGGCTTCGGTTGTGGATTGAGCAACACTCAACTGTTTGCGGGAAGACCAAGACACCAAAGAAGAACCCAAGAACTGGCAAGTCCCAGAAGTGGACTTCCTATCCAACCGACACCCAGCAAAATCCGCGTCCGAAAATCCATGAAGAGCCAAAGAAGAAGACACGGAGTACCAAAGGCCGAAGTCGGGAGTATGTCACAAATACCTGAATATGCGCTTGACTACTTGCCAATGCGAAGTCCTTGGAGAAGCTTGAAAACAAGCGCACAGACATACCGACAATCGGATGTCCGGCCTCGTCGCCGTCAAGTAGAGGAGTGACCCGATCATGCTTCGGTACTCCTTCTGGTCCACGTGTTCACCGTCCTCGTCCGCATCAAGAGCTGTAGTCGTACTCATATGCGTCGCCATGGCCTTGGAGTCCTCCATCTTGAACTTTCTCACAATGTCCTTGGTGTACTTGGCTTGGTGCACGAATGTTCCTTCCTTTGATTGCTTGATCTGGAGGCTGAGGAAGAACTGCAACTCACCCATCATGCTAATCTCAAATTCCCTGCTCATGTCTTCTGCAAACCTTGCAACCAAAGAGTTAGACGAGCCACCAAAGACAATATCATCCACGTATACCTACACAATCAGGATATCTTTGCCCTGCCTGAGGAGAAACATGGTCTGATCGACCTTCCCCATCTCAAACCCTCGCTCCAACAGGAACCCCCTCAACCTACCGTACCAAGCTCTAGGCGCCTGCTTCAGCCCATACAGCGCCTTCCTCAACTTGTACACCCTGTGGGGGTACTTCTCACTCTCAAATCCCGGTGGTTGCCTCACATACACTACTTCCTCCAAGACACCATTTAGGAAAGCACTCTTGACATCCATTTGGTACAATTTGAACCCTTTAGCCACGGAAAAGGCTAGAAGAATCCTAATCGCCTCCAAACGGGCTACTGGAGCAAAGGTCTCCTCGTAGTCGATCCCCTCTTTCTGACTATACCCTTGCGCCACCAACCTCGACTTGTTTCTCACCACTTCTCCTTTCTCTCCCTCTTTGTTTTTCCACACCCATTTTGTCCCAATCGGCTTACACCCTGGTGGGGGATCCACCAACTCCCAAACTTGGTTTCTCTCCAAGTTCTCCAACTCCTCATGCATTGAATTAACCCAATTATGATCAGATAGTGCGTGTCCAGTGTCTTTAGGCTCAAAAGTAGCAACAAAAGCAGCATGAGCAAAGTGAGAATTGTTTCGAACCCTCGACCGTGTAGTATGTTCATTGAGGTCGCCGATGATCCTCGAAGCTGGGTGATCCACTTGAACTCGCCGGGGAGGTTCTCGCCTTGATGGTACCTCCCCCTCAACAGCAGCTTTGCCTTGATCTGGTTTGTCGTTGTAGGTGTGGGAGAAGGACCGTTCACCACCGTAGTCGAAGTAGTAGGTACATGCTTAGCCGCGGGCACCACACCGCCGTCTTCATCATCTCCATGTTCATGCTCCTCCTCCTGGAAAATCTCCTCGCCAAGTTCATCGTCACCTGCACACTCAAAAACAAGCTGACTACGTGGCTGTGTCTCGTCGAAGGTAACCTCGCAAGTCTCCACGATTTGGTTAGTTTCAAGGTTGAGCACTCGGAAGGCTCTAGAATGAGATGCGTAACCAAAGAAAATGCCATCGACAGACCTAGCCTCGAACTTGTCCAACTTTTTCCCTTTCTTAAGAATGAAGCATTTGCACCCAAACACGTGAAAGTGACTTACCTTAGGAGTTCTACCGTGCATCAACTCGTAGCAAGTTTTCTTCTTATGCACCCTGAGGTAAATCCTGTTCGACACATAGCACGCGGTATTCACCGCCTCAGCCCAGAACCTCCTCGGAGTCCTATGCTCATCGAGCATCATCCGAGCCATCTCGCACAAGGTTCTGTTTTTCCTTTCCACCACGCCGTTCTGGGGAGGCGTATACAGACTCGAAAACTGGTGTTCAAGACCTAAGTCATGGCAAAAGGTTTCGAAGTGAGAGTTTTTAAATTCCGAGCCATTGTCACTGCGGATCGCTCGTATGGCATCTCCGTGCCTCTCGTTTCTCAACCTCAAGACAAGATCTCGAACAAAACCAAATGTCTCCCCTTTCTCCTCAAGAAAGAAAACCCACACATACCGAGAGTAGTCGTCCACCACAACCAGGACGTACCACTTCCCACCCACAGATCGCACACGAGCTGGGCCAACAAGGTCCATATGGAGCAGCTCGCATGGACGCTCTGTCATCACATCGGTGAGGGGTGGATGGGAAGCAGCTACCATCTTAGCATGCCAACACGGCGCACAAACCAACTCTTTCTCAAACCTCAGCCGTGGCAATCCTCGGACCAAATTGAGTTTATTCAAGCGAGACAAAAGGTCAAAGCTTAAGTGACCCAACTTTCTATGCCACTTCCACAACTCACTCGAAGAACCAGCCAAGAAACAACGCTCCACACCAGAAGACTGAGAAAAATCCGCTCGGAACACTTGACCCTCGGGAACGACCATGCAAACTAGGTCCCCTCGAGAATCCAAAATCCGAGAACCACCAGGCCAAAACAACACCTCAAAGCCCTCATCCAAAAGCTGGGACTCCGAAAGCAAATTGAACCCGAGCGATTGAACAAGAGCAACACGCCTGAGAGTGACCTTGTCACTTACCTTAATCTCACCTTCTGAAAGCACACGCCCTCGCCCATTGTCCCCAGTGGTGATGTATGTCTTGGACACCACCAGGACGAGACTTGAGAACCACCCCTTGTCTCTGGTCATATGCCTCAAGCAACCGGAGTCAATCAACCAAACATTCCTCAAGTCTCCCACCTGAAATTCAAAAACGAGCACGTGAGTGAACAAACGACTCTGCACTGGGGTTAGTACCAAAAGTGTAAAACTAGTGCCGAGCCATTTGCTCCAAAGTGGGGTGAGCATAAGCCATATCATCACGCCTATCAAAGCTACCACCACGTGAACCACCACGAGCACCACCACGAGGGAACCGCCCCTGTCTCACTGGAGGAGAACGAAAGCCATGAAAGGAAGACCGTGGGCCGTTGCTCCTCTCCAACTGAAAGCTACGACTTCTCCCACCATCGTATTGAGCACGAGGCGGAGAACGTCTAGCAAACTGAACACCACCAGACTCACTATGCCAACCACCAGAACCACGACCACCAGAACTGAAACCACTCGAATCGCCACCTCGAAAACCAAACCGCCCAGAATTCTGAGGGGGCCGGTCTGACCGCCTAGCCAGGCCGGTCTAACCGCCCCCCTCTGGGCAGGGCCGGTCTGACCGCCCCTCCAGGCTGGTCTGACCGCCCTCTCCAGAAAGCCACCTCGGCTGCGGGAAGTCGCATCTCCCCATGCCGGAACACTTCTCACAATCACCTTACCCCTGGGAAGTGGCATACAAGGCTCAGGTACACCATGAGAAGGGTGGTACCTGTCCTTGTTAGCCCACTCATTAGCCATTCTCTCCTCTCGCTTCCTCTTGAAGCAAAATTCACCCTTGTGACCATCACTCCCGCAATAGTCACAATGAAACCGTATGAGCTTAGGTTTAGGCTTGGGTTGGGGCTGCTCACTTGGTTTCTCCTCACTCGGCTTCTCACCCTTCTTCTTTCCAACCTCACTCTCCTTGGAACTCACAAACTTCACCTGTTTTTGGAAATCATTTGTTGGGCGAGGAAGTATGGGAGGATCTGGGGTTGTGTCAACTTTGTTTCTCAGTGGGTTGGGCTTAGGAGCATAGGCATTTTTGTGGAAGGTTTTTGGTGGAGCTGGGATATCACCAATTTTCTCTTCTCCCTCACCACTACACTCTCCAACCTTCTCCGAACCAAGTGCTTGCCCATCATAGCGCTTGTATGCCTCTATCATCATCCTAAGCTGTGGTTCAAGACCCAACAACCAACCCATCATTTAACTCAACTCATCATTCTCATCCTACAAGCGATCCACATAATGTGCAAGTTCCAGATTTTCAAAGCATGCAATTCACAAGTAGAGCAAGAAGTGGAAACAGGTTCTTTCAACTTAGCCTCAAGCGAAACAGTGTAAGCATGCATCTCATCAATCTTTCCATGCAAAACAGGGCAAGAAGTGCAAACCACCTAGCAAAGCAGGTCTAGACTTAAGCTCAGCCACTTCAACCCTAAGCACATCTAGTTCATCACAAGTAGAAGCATGCTTATCCTTAAGAGCAGTAAGATCAGCTAGGTACACTGAGCAATCACAACAATCAATCTCATCAGAAACCACAGGTGAAGCCTTAAGGGAATCAATCTCAAGCTTAGCATCAAAGTTCTGGGTTACTAGCTCAGCTACTCGGTTCCTAGCATCTTCTAGTGAGGCCCTAAGCTCTTTCCTCATCTTCTTCGCCTCTCTAAGCATGTCATCACGATTATCAAGCAACTTGCCAAGACACTCGTTCTCCTCACGCAAGAAGGGAAGCTCGTCATGTACCTCATCCTCGGAGTCGGAGTCCGAGTCGCTCTAGTGACTCTTCTTGCTACCGGAGCTACGAGCCATGCCGCAGAAGCCATCTCTCGCGTAGCAGCTCAGCCCGCTCAAGTTCTTGGATGACTTCTTGCTCTTGCGCCGATCACCTTCATCTTCACTGCTACTCGAACTCGAGGAAGAGTAGGCGGAGCTGGAGTCGACGTCGCTCGCTCCGACCATCGCTCGTGCCTTCCTGCCGTGACTGTCCTTCTTCCTCGACCGTCGCTCGTCCTTGTGCTTGTTCTTGTGCTTGTGATCGCGCCTTGATCGGTACTTGTCGTCCTTGTTCGACCGGTGCTTGTAGCCATCCTTGTAGCTGTCCTTGTTCTCCATCTTCTCCGGACAGTCGGTGACGAAGTGTCCTGGCTTGCCGCACTGAAAGCACGTCTGTGCTGTCCTCCTCGTGTTCACCCGGTTCTCGTGCAGCCTCTCGAACCGCCTGGTCAGCAACGCCAGCTCGTCCTCTCCAAGCACGTCGAACTCCTCGTCTGGCAAAGACATCAAAGAAGACAGAGAGTACATCCTGGAGGATGCGTTAGCGTTAGACTTAGTCACTTTGCCACCGACGAGAGCAAGACTATGGGAGTCAGTCGGGCTCTCAAGACGGGCTGTCAAACCACGATCGACCTCAGCAGACTTAAGCTTAGAGACCAGCTCGTTCACCGTCAGAGTGGTGTACTTCTCGGACTCAAGAATGGCCTCGACCTTTCCATCCCACACGGTATGATCCAGCGCATGTAAGAGCTTCACAGCTCTATCATGGTCATCGTACGAGAGGACGTCGACATTGGCCCTCATGTTGTTCACAACCACCGTGAACCGCTAGAACACGGCATCAATAGACTCACCGGGGAGCTGAGTGAAGTTCTCGTACTCTCTCCGGTAAGTCGCATACAACCGTGCCTGAACCTCAGCATTCCCAGCATGAGCATTCTTCAGCTCCAACCAAATCTTACAAGCTAAGTCCTCTGTCTGAACCCGATCGAATTCAGATTGACACAAAGCACGAAACAAGTAGTCGATCGCCTTGTTGTTGGCGTCGAACATGTCCCTCGATCCCGGAGCAAGGAAGTTCATCGGATGAACATAAGCTGTGTTCACCGTGACATCCCAAAGGATCTGACCCTTACCGCGGAGGAATGCCGCCATCCGCCTCTGCCACATCTGGTAGTTTTTGCCATCGAAGTGCGGAGGACCCGAACCCCGTTCCTGGTACGCCATCCTTGGATCTTAGACTGGTTAGAATCCGAAGATCCGTAACCGGCTCTGATACCACTTGAAGGACCGGAACTGGCGACCAGAGAGGGGGGGAGTGAATGGGAGCCGATAAAAATTCTTCTCGAAGGAGATAACTTCTCCAACAAGATGAACTCGGTCGGATACCCAAAATCACACGCTCTGCACGCAACCTTCTGTTTGCCAAAACCACATAGCCATTGGAGTGCTACTGGTCCTAGGAACAAACACTACCAGCAACCACAACTCCTACACACACACAGCAGCGGAAACAACTCGGAAGCTACCTGCCTGGAGGGGGCAGTTAGACCGGGTATGGGGGGCGGTTAGACCGCCTCCACCTGGTAACCAAGAAATCCTCCGAAACACCTCTTCCGAGCTCCAAAACTCTCCACGGTTTCACCAGCAGGATCCTCTGGTCAAGGCCAAGCAAGCTACCAGAAAATCTTGGCGAAAACCGAAACTCCACCCAAGGGCCTAGGGGCGGTTAGACTGGCTACCACGGGCGGTCTAACCTCCTGTACCCAGCAATGAACTCAAGGCAAGAACTCCTAGCAAACTGCGCCGAAACGAACCAAGATTTCACCAGAACGCTCCTCTGATCAAGGCGAACGAACTCACAGAGGAAAATCCGGCAAAAACCAGAACTTGCACCTGGAAGGCCCAGGGCGGTTAGACCGCCCCCCTATGGCGGTTAGACCGCCCCTCCCAGAAAACTTGGCCGCGGGTCAAACCTCAACTTCCCATCGCCCGATCTCCTGATTCACACCACGGATTGCAGCGAGACTTCGAGAATACCTGGGTTACCTCCTAGGCAACCTCTCCACCAAAGGAATCGAACTGAAACGCTCGCAATCAAAGGGAATCGCGGATCTTGGCCCTCTAGGTCATGAACTCGAGCAACTCGAAAAACCACCAAATCGAGGTCGATTCAATGGAGTTCTTGGGGTAAAGTCACCAGCCAAAGAGGCACAAGGTCCTCATACGTGACACCCAACAAGAATCCCGCAAGAAATCGCCCTCAAAACTCCGCCACGAAAATCACAAGAAAGAGCTCCGAAAATCACCAAAAAGGAAAACGGGAGAGGCAACACAAGGCCTTGAGGAACCACGCCGAATCATCTATACATACCATGAAGGTTCATACAAGGTCTAGCTTGCCACCCGGTCATCCATCCCTCTCTCTAGATCTCACATGAAGCACTCAAGCTAGTCCTAGAAAAACTAGAGGAAAATACAAAACGAAAATGACAAAGGAAAATGAGCTAGGGTTCCAAAAGTTGGCTGCCATCCATCCCCCCAAGTGTTTATATGGGGGCAACCAAAAGACTAAACTACCCTTACTAGATAACTAGGGATACATGCCCCTAAAGGGCGAATTCGGAAGTCTTTTGTTCAGCACCATCGGACGGATGCCCAGCGACCGCAAACTTGCTTAGCCTCGACGCAAGCCTTGCGATCCCGACGCGTGTCCTCCGCTTCGAAGTTCTCGGCGACTGCGACCCGGGCAGTCAGACCGCCCTCCTGGGCGGTTAGACCGGCCCAGGCAGTCTGACCGCCCCTCCTGGGCAGTTGAACCGGCCTCGGTGGCCACACCTCCTCGTCGAGTCTTCGGCCTCAGTTTTGTGGCTCAACCGAGTAACCCAGTGGTTTTCTGATGAACCACTGCAAACCCCGCGAACTCGGTGTAGCCTCCGCCAATCACCACTCATGACTCGGCTCCCACGTTGTCCCGACTCGACCTTGGTTTTGAGGCTCAACCAAGAAACCGTCCACGACTTCGTCTTGCTGTTCTTGCCACCATGCGGCCCGCACTTGACCCCGCTGGCCACCGGGTCCCTCGAACCAAGCCTACTTGTCTTCTCCACACCTGGAGGCCTCACCAGCAATGACCTTTCGTGCTTGTTCTTCACCTGCACCAACACCAGTCAAACCGCAACCTGCACCTGCATTACTTAGCCAAGAGTCAGTCCACACTACGTTGTCAATCACTCATCACACCAGGAAGCGACCATCCACTAGTCCTCGAACCACACAAGCTCTCAGAAGTTTTACCCCATCAAGGCACTAAGCATGGCGCCGTTGATCATGGTGACACTTCCGACGGTGTCTTCCTTCTCCTTCGGGGGTGTCGTGGCAAGGCCTCGACGTCCTCCTCCACTTGTGGTTGCCTCCTTGGACTTGAGCGATCCTTCTCGTGAATGATCTCTCTCCTCTCCTTCATCTCTAGCTTGTGGACAACCTCTCGGGCGAATGGCTCTCTCCCTACGAATGGCGGCGCCCACACGTGCTTAGGGTTGCATCATCTTCACGCTCAAGAAATGGGGGGCCGAACCGACGTTGGGATGGGCCAGGCCGGCCGGCCTGGGCCGACCGGCCCCGGTCCATCTCGGCCCGGTTCGGTCACCCCTTCGTCCACGTGGGTCCTCTTGCAATTTTGCACTTGGCCCCCTTCAATTGCATCATTTTGACGACGTCATCCTCACGTCGAAGATAGAGGGTCTTCTCGCATGAAGTCTGGTCTTTACGCTTTAATCCTCAGGGATGTTCCTTTGTAACACTTCGGTCCTTGCCACCTTTGGGAGTGATTTGATCATACACCTGAACATGAACGGGAATCCTCATTTGCTCCTTTGAACTAGTTGTGACTCCGCCCTTTTAGTCCATGTTTCCCTGCAAAAACATAACACTTCCAAATGCACATACAAAGATGAACTTATCATATCATTAGTGTGCCTAGTGGTGGGTTAGTTCCATAATCAAGCTCAAACCAAAGTGTAATGAACATGTTTGGTGTACCAAAATACACTGTCAACAAAGATCCCGATACACATTCAAGAAGGGCTCAAATGCCCAAAGCCACCAATGCAAGCTACAAAGTTTGCATCCGAAGGTGGGATCATAGTGCGTGGGCACATACCGATCGGTACTTCCCGGAAGGACTACAAGCCGAAGAAGAACCAACAAGATGGTGAAAAGACTGAAGACCATCTCAGGAACTACATGGGGAAACTAGCAGTGTGCATATTCCACTCATCTACTACCATAGTTCTTTGCATCCATTCTCCTCATCCATTTTTTGACAACATAATTGTGTTGTGATAGGGGAATTTGACATTGACACCACCAGTGAACCTGTCATAGCAGCATGCATTGACATGCTGAAGTCCATACAAAGACAGGCGAGGTATCGACTGAAGCAAAAGTACTTCAATGATGTTCTAGCAAATGCAGTCTGATGAGGGCCTGGACTAGGGCCCACCACGCGGCAATCATCAAGCAGGGGCGTACGGCTGATAGTCCGAGTACCTCGCAGTCCGTACAACAAGATACCCCCACCTCTAAGTACTTGGCGGCCCGTACGACAAGAACGTTTCATCTCCGAGTACTCAGCGGTTCGCACGACTACCTCTCCGTCTCTGACCTCCACTGCGGCGACCCACTAGCACGACAAGTTTCCACCTCGGCCATGACTACCGGTTCGCACGAGTAGTCTTTGCCTCCGACCAGGCCAAGTCTTCATGCAGAAGTCAAGCCTTCGGTGGGGCCCACCGCAGGCGTGGCAGACCCTCTGCGCACGCCCGCTCCCACGACGCCACGTAAGGCGCCTTTTCCCCATGCTGGGTCGTACTGGCAGGGCACGCCCGGTGTCAGAGGGCATGGGCGACCATTACTGACAAGTGCCACGAACGGCACAGTGCGTGCCACGATTGCCACAATGTGCACCGTCCCGTCCGCCACAGCGCACGCCATCTAATCGGAACAGGGACCCAACCACTCCCCGAAAGACGTACACCTACCATGTTGTCAGAAGTAGGCGCACCGGATCAACACTCCACAGTGCTGAACTACTCGGAGAAGTACTCGGGAAGCTACCGGCGGCAACTACTCGGAGCCAACTGCTCTGGGATGCCCATACGGTCAACAACTCTACAACAGTCCACGGCTATTCACGACGTCTGCGGACGAACGCCCGACGTGGGGAAGGACGCTCGACACTATAGCACTGTAGCATAACTTTGTATTCCCTTATTACCCCTCTCCCTTGAGACTATAAAAGGTGGAGGAGGGGGTCAGGTTTACCCATGTTACAACACACGTGAACTCACACGTGAACACCCAACACCAAAACACACGTACGCCTTCATGCTACACGAATCACTCACACCAGGGACTTGGGCCTCGAATCCCTCTCCAGAACAGTTTGTACCCCCTACTACAACCATTCACGCATAAGAACACGAGCAGCTCGAACTGGACATAGGGTATTACTCTCTAGAGGCCCGGACTAGTATAATCCCTCGTGTCTCCCGTGCCAACCATCCGGATCCGACACGCGGTCGTACAGATTTACTTGTCGGCGGTACTGAACCCCGACACAGTCCCAACCAAATCTCCTGTGACTGATGCACAATGGAAGACACTGGTTGACATGTGGTGTACCCCTAAACATAGAGTATGATAGAACTTCAACTTGCCCCTACCACATGTTCTTCTTATTCATGTTTCTTACACGAGTTCTTATTATTGTAAAGGCGAGGTGTACTACAAACACCGGTAATTGAGAAAAGGTCAAGTATCATCAGCACACAAGATCTTGAACCTACGTTGTCCAAGCTATTATTGTCGTAACAAGCTAAACAAATCATGTTTTCTCTTTGTAGTTCATTTAATGAACCATTTTTCACGTCATAGTTTAATTATGTCTGTTTTGCAGACATATTTATAGAGGTAGAAGCATGCTCAAGAAGAGGAGCTAACTCCACTTAATTATTTCAAGTCCTTCCACTGCAGCAAGCATGGCTTCACCGCTCCAGTACAGGAAGCCATTGTAAGTACTTGTATGCTTTTGCATTCTTCTTTGCAACAACACTAGAAACATTTGTGAGTAATTTTTTGAAACCTTTCATTCTATTTCCTTTTTAGGCTCGCATGGAACAAATTGTCGCCGAACCTCAAGGCGACCAATCAACAAAGACTATTGCTGAAGCAGTGGCAGAAGTTGTCCAATCTAGGACTTTTCGGGATGTTGCTGGCATTTGCCCGCCCTCCAAGAAAAGTACTAGGGTTGCTACTACACTTCAAGTTCAAGAAATACGAGTTAGACTTGACAATGAGAAGCAAGGGAGGCACAACTACGGCAGAAGATTGTTTAACAGGAGGCCGAGATGAGGGAACTAAGATTGAAGATTGAAGACAAGAGACAACATTGAAGTCTCAAACAGAAGATCTTGAAGCTTTGAAGAAGAGCACAAATGACATGCATACTCTGATCCAAAGCTTGATAAAATTCAGCCAAGGTTATCTTCCTCTCAATTGAAGTGTGGTCTTGGTAAACTTGTGTTGTTGATGACTTTTGTTGTACGTTGCATTGTTGATGCTAACTTGATGTACCTTGCTTGTGGTGTGAATTATTATATGGAAGTGAGAAATGAAGTGTTTTTATGTCTGATTCTGTCATGGTGATCAGCAGCCATAATAGTATATCAATGGCCCTGCAAAATGCAATATAGGCCAAGGCCCAAGGGGAATGGCCCAGAATTAATTAGCCCTACGAAATGCAATATGGGCCAACATCGTTATACACACTAGGGCCCAGAATAAAACAACCCAATATAGCGTGCAACCGACATTTAATGGTCTAAAAAATAACACATAAACATACAACAGGCTAAAATTGGCCCAACAAAATTAGGCGCATAGAAGGTTGTTACATGGATCGAGCTTCAATTTGTGATGAGCCAGAATCGTCATAACCACATGCCACATCGGAGCCACGTTGGATCCCAGACTGACGTGGCGCAACGGCCAAAACTGTGGTTTATGACGACAAGTGTTACAAATTTTCACGTGTCATTATTTTAGTGACGCGAGGAAGCAAGGGGTCATCACTAATCACGGTTTATGACGCTCGATTAATGGTGAAGGGTTTTCGTAACAACCAGCGTCATAAATTGCGGTTTCTGATGAGAAAAAGGCGTGTTTTGCGTCACTAATTGATGTTTTTCTTGTAGTGACAACATCAACACGGGTGGAAACTTCAAGTGATTTCTAAGGGACACAAATGACTATTCTTCCTAAATATGTTTGCTCTTGCGGATCAATATAGTTGGTAGGTTGTTGATGGTAGCTAGTAGATGGTTGATAGAAATACCTAGTAAGTAGCCTAGTATACGGTACTCCCTCTATTGCAAATTTATGAGATTTTGGCTTTTTCTATGTACCTAAATATGTGTTTTTTGAAATAATCATGCGTTATTTTTTTAGAGTTATAGGGCATAGTCCCAGTCTTACTTAACAGCAAAGACTGTCAAAACGTTTACAACACAGGTTCTCATCAGCCGAAACAAGTGGCGAGAGGGAAAGAAGCAAGTAAAATTACATCGCCATTCAGGCATCAGTCATGCCAACCAGAGGCCTCAATAGAGCTCACAGCTCACCTCGGTTCCCTTGCCCATCAGGGGTCGCAGCTCCTTTGGCACCTGTTCTTCCACCCATCTGTCGCCATGTTTCTCCAGGAAGCTATGGAGATTGTCTTTAAAAGGTCTAGTCATCCTCTCAATCTTCCAGGTTGCCTTGTTAAGTATCTCAAGTTGTCTTGTTTTTGCTCTAGCTCTTGCATCTTCTCGGGTGGGCAGAGGATTTTCTAGTTGTGCACCAGATCTGCTATCATCTTCAGCAAACATGTCACATCTCTCCAACGCCCGTTCTGAAAACATAGACAATTTCTTAGCTTCCAAAGCCCCCATAGGGCAGCCGTAGTAAACGTGTTTGTAACTAAAAGTCTCTTACTACTAATCCACAACTTCCCAACAGATTCAAAGTTGCTACAACATTCAAGGATAAGGATCTCTGATATACACATCCAAACATGTTTTGCTACCACAAAATACAAAAAAAGATGTTGTATAGATTCTTCTTCATTACAAAAAAGGCAATGCTTGTCCTCGATGGACTTTCTCTTACTTACATTGTCCCTAGTCATGACTTTATTTTGAGCTAAAAGCCAGAGGAAAAAATGAACCCTTGGCGGGATTTTCAGTGCCCAAATGACCGGGAGAAAAACTGCCTGAACTCCCCTATGGTTAATGATTTTATATAAAGATTGGGATGAGTACACCCCGTTTGAACTGAAGGTCCAGACTATTTCATCCGACTCGTTACTAAAATTGATAGTCGACACCAATTGGACTACTTCCTCCCACATCCTATACATGTCAGGATCTACTGTTCTACTAAAATTACATTTGAGGTTAGTTCCATCCCAAAGATCATGGACAAACTTAATCTTTTCATTCATTATCACATAAAGCTTCCAATATTGTATAGATAAGCTAGAGGGTCCTAGCTAGTTATCTTCCCAAACTTTGACTTTCATACCATCACCTACTTTCCATCTATAACCTAACTTAGCTGCCTTGGTATCCCACATCATCCCTTTCAAGAACTGAGAAGCACCCAAATCATTGCTATAAAAAAATGTTACGCCTGCTAGTGTTGTACTTAGCATCTATAACTTGTTTACAAAGTTTCCCATCATCTAATTGGTACCTTTTTAGCCAAGACTCTAAAAGGCAAACATTTAAATCCCGCGGGTCAGGAATTCCCATACCACCATATTCTTTGCACATATTAATACTCCCCAGTTAGCAAGATGCCATCTATTCCTATCCTCAATATCATTCCATAAACAATTTGCCATGTGTGTCGAAATCAACTTTATAGCCCATTTAGAGAACATAATGAAGGATAGAAAATAAACAGGAATGGAGGTAAGGCAGGTTTTGATCAAATCTACTCTAACTACATAAGACAGCAACTTCCCTCTCCAGCCTGCAATTCTCTTTATAATCTTATCTACTAAAGGTTGCACGCCTTCCCTCTTGAGGTTCTCGTAATGCAAGGGCACACCTAGATATTTAATGGGGAAATCTCGCACTGGACAGGAAAAGATGTGCGCAACCCTATGGATTTCGCTTTGTTCCAGATAAATCAGAATAAGCTCACTCTTGTGAAAATTAATTCTCATCCCGGAAATTTGTTCAAATAAGGCTAAAACCCCTTTAGGATTTTTCAAGTGATGATCTTCTATATTTGAGAAGAGGATTGTGTCGTCCGCATATTGCAGTGAGATGACCCCTTCTCCTCTTAAATTAGATGCTAGCCCCCTAATAAGACCTTGGCTTGCAGCTTTAGCTAACATTCTAGTTAGCACATCACCTACCAGGTTGAAGAGCATAGGGGATATAGGATCCCTTTGTCTCAGACCTTTTCTTGTTTTAAATAAATTACTATTGTTGCCATTTAAGGTTACTCCCACTTAGCCACCTCTGACTAGCTTCCATATCCATGCTACCCAAGTGGAACTGAAGCCTCTTGATTCTAAAATCTCAAAGAGAAAATATAAATGTACTCTATCATAAGCTTTCTCATAGTCTAGTTTGAGAATGATAGCAGGCTCTTTATTCTTATGGACATGATGAACAACTTCATAAGCCACCACTATGCTCTCTGAAATGTACCTACCTCTAATGAAGGCGCTCTGCTCTAATGAGATAAGATGCCCGACTATTTTCCCTAGTCTAATGGTTAAAACTTAATAAAAGATTTTGAAACTACAATTACAAAGGCTAATGTGTCTGAACTTCTTCATGTTCCTAGCATCTAATTCTTTGGGGATTAAAGTTAGGAGAGCAAAGTTTAACCTGTAGAGGTCAAGTTCACTAGTATAGAGGTCATGGAACATGTCAACTATGTCTTTTTTAACCACATCCTAGAATTTTTGGTAAAACAAAAAAGGCAAGCCATCCGGCCCAGGGCCCCCCTCTGCATAACAACTAAAGATGGCCTCTTTTATCTCCACTTCCGAGAAAGGAGCAGTCATAGTCTCATTTTCCTTGCTAGTGACTTTCTCACATTCCAACCAGAAACCCAGAGCAACACCCTCTCTACTTTCTGCCCTAAAAAGATCTTTATAGAAGTCTGTAGCTATCTTCATCATACCATGATCGTCCACAAGAACATCTATTTTTTCTTTCTATTTCTCTGATTAGCCACTGCGTGGAAGTAGGCTATGTTTCTATCCCCTTCTAGTATGTCTCTCTCTCGCAATCATTGTCTAGCCTTAATCTCCTCCAAAGCCCAGATGTTATTTAATTGGCCGGGGACCTCTTTCATCCTCAGGTTCTCTACTTCAAAAAGGCTATTTTGTTCAGCCTTTAAATCTATCTTATTGTACTCTTCCGCTAACGCAGCTTGCTATTTATTCATGGCTGCTATTTTGTTGGCGGCCCAACCTCTGGTTACCCGCCTAAAGGTTCTTACTCTAAACTGCCAAATACTTATACTCTTTGTCTCTCTACAGGGGCAGTTCAAGCTTTCTCTTTGACCGTTCTAAAACTATCTTTTTCTGGCCACCACTTCTCAAATCTAAACTTCTGCTTAGGCATATTCATACTCTCGCCTGAGTCAATCAAGAAGGGGTTATGGTCACTAGGAAGCCTATCCAAGGACTTCACTCTAGTTAGAGGAATGTTAGCATCCCATTCAGTAGAAGCAAAAATCCTATCTATCCTGGCTAGAATTGAGTTCTCCTTGTTGTTTTTCCAAGTGTAAAGCCTATTGCTGGGATTAAACTCTAGTAAACCCAATTTATCTACCCAATCATTAAAAGCATCAGACCATCTACGATTAATAATGCACTAAATTGAAATATCCACCTAAGAGGATAGGACCCTGCCAGGATTGCATAATGTGATGGAGTTCATCAATGAATTGTTGTTTCCCTTCTTCATAAGGACTACCATAAATGGCAGCTAGTTTCACTTCTTCTCCTGGATCATACCATAAATAGAGAATTCCAACTTCTCACCCACAGTGATGTTGAAATTATTTAAATCTACACCTGCAAAAATGCCACCTGCACTCCCAGTAGTTGGAAGGTAATGCCACTCAAAAAGGGTATTACCAATTAAAGACCTAAGAAGCCCACTAGAAAAGGATTCTGTCTTAGTTTCTACAATACCAACAAAATCAACATGATTACTTCTAATCTTATTTACCAAATCAGGGATTCTTCCGGGCATCCACAAGCCTCTAATGTTCCAAAAAAGACTTATCATTTTTTTTCTTGTAGTTTCTGTTTTTTGGGACAGTCCATATGTCTATTTTCTCTCCTACACTATATATCTTATGGACAGGTGGTATGGCGGGCGCCTCTCCCTGCTCCACCTGGTTATGTTCTAGTTTGTCTTCTACTTCATGTTCTACGCATTTGTCACTGCAATCCTAAAACATGCAAGCACTACTAAAGCTATTCCATCTATCCTTGTCTATAGCTACTACCAGATCAGCTACACTAATCATCTTACTAGCCTTATACAGATATATATCTACACATTTAGCTACTCGCTACACATCATTTCTTGAAATAACTGTAGTAAGATACGATTTATTACCTATTTTGTCTTCAAGGTTCACCTTCCTCTTCAAGTTTTGTGATTTTCTAGGATTGTCTTGCCATCATCAACCCCTCTAGATTCTCCTCTCATCTTGAATTGGTCCCCATTTTTTGGTTTTCTCTTTGGTCTTCCCTTCCCCTTTTTCTCTTCAGCTTGTTGCCTTCTGCTTTCTCCATCATCTCTTCTTCATGTTCTGGTTTTTGTTCTTGTGTATCCTCCTGACTTGTTACTTGACTCTTTTCCTTTTGTGGCACCTCATCCCCAGCTTCATTTGTAATAGAATAAACCCATTCCTTAGGAAGATCATCTCCTGATCATCCTCCTCCTCTTGCCATGTTTGTTCTAGGTTTTCTTCATTGTCCTTGTCATCCAATTCCATTGCTCTGAGGAGGTCATAGCAGTATTGTTTCTCTTGATTCACTTCTATGCTATTAGACACTTTTATTTTTGCCATTGATTTCATTGCCTTATCTACTGCCTCTCTATCTGTAGACTTTCTTTGTTCATGCCACTCAATTGGTTTGCCTTGTGGAGAATCCCCTCCTTGTTCCTTCCTTTCAGCAGAGCTGCCTTTATTTTGAAGTTTTTCTAGATCCTCACCCAATAGGTCGTCAGCATAATCTAAATCTAGGTCTCCACCACCATCATCATCCCCTCCACTTTTGTTGTTGTTGTTCCTTAGTTGTTCAATCTCTTCCACCTTGTACCTTAATAGAAACAACTCATCATTGAGCTCAATTACTCTCTGCTCAGGGATCTTGCACGGATCCTTACCCTTCACTTTGATCCTGACCATCTCAATTGGCTTGAAAATAAAGAGTACCAGTCTACATCAGTGAGCATACCCAGACTGGATGCTATTTGTAGGAACACTCCCCATTCAATCCACTTCGGTGGTTGTTGACGGTCCTTACAACAAATATTTGGCCGTCAACATCTCCGCTACGGCAGCACTTTATATCGAATTTCATGCATGTTTTAGATGCTAACGAGGTTCCACGAGTTGTGTTGAGATTTTATCTACAGGATCAAGATTAGAGAACAATTCTGGGGCATTGGACCAAATAAGGTAGGCACGGCCGTACCTAGTGGTGCGCCTGGCCCTACCTTGCACCACCATTCAGGTTCACACCAAGTATAGCCCCGTACACCAGCTCCCAAAAGGCTAAGATCGTCACGATCATGTTGGAGCAAGGAACCAAACCACGGGAGAGATGCACCGGGGCCAGGAGGTAGGGCCGGCCGCACCACTAGGGTCAGCCAAACCTCCAGGGCCAGCCGCACCACTAGGGCCGGTCGCACCTGCCCGACACGCCCAAATGTGCCACCAAGCCTCGATCACTCAAGGAAGCACAGCTAGAAATGATCCTGATCGAGGAAACAAGGTCAGTTTGATCCAGAGGTTGAGATTAGATTCACTTGGATTCACGGACCCACAAGCCAGTGAACAACCGACGTGGGACAGCATCCAGGACTTCATCTACCCACTAGAGCATGATCCAAAGCGTATGACAAGGGGGACAAGGGCCGGCCACACCAAGAGGTACGACCGCACCTCCTTCATAGATCCGACTGACCCACAACCGTCTTCAAACTGCCTCAGGGACCAAATCACAGACGCACGATCGAAGGCGGTGGAAATTGGAGGGTCGGCCGCACCTAGAGGCACGACCGCACCTCCTTGCCGGCCACTGCACCTCCCTCTCGCCTACAAGTACCCCCTCCTGTAGCCACCAACCCAGAAGGCCTATATATAGAGCCTGGCACCTCATAGAAGGACACAAGTGATTAGAAGCAAGTGACGGAGCCCTACATAAGTTAGTATTCAGAGAGTAGGGAGAGAGAGTTGAGTGTTGGAGTAGAAGTCGGAGTGTCGGTCTTCTTCCCCTTCCTCGGCGGGTGTGGTACAACTACGGTCGTCCACACCTAGGATATTTTGTAAGTTCGGATTCGTGAGTAACTAAGTCTCAAGTCATTTCATCGTTCGCTCTTAGGTTCTTCGATTGCATTTAGTAGTTTCTACTTGTTGTGATTGCTTTGCTTTGAATTTGAGTAAAGTAGTGCTTGGTTAGTGTAGACGTGGTGTCTAGGCTTTCCAGTACCTTGGAATGCTTCCCGGTTCAACGGAATAGTTGTGGTACCCTAGGGAGGTGACAGCTCCGGACGGGCTTTGTAATCCACCACGTTAGCTCCGACAGGTAGGAGTTATGACATCAGAGCCCCCTACTCATCCCTTTCCGTGGCTCTTTTCCCTCTGGCCCCAACGAGCGACAAGTTTTGCCTAGATTCTATCAGTGACTCTCACGAGTCCCAAACTTCATCAGCTATCCCCTCTCTACCCGAAATCTACCCTTGCCTTTCTATCCTTCGTCACCATATCCCCCGGACGAATTAGTTCAGGTTCACAACACTTCTCGTTCCCCTGTGGAAATTGATACCTTGGAATACTCCCGGGTGAAAGCTAAAACGGTATCCGTGCGCTTGCGGATCTATCTATGATCGTGTAGTATACCAACAGGCTTTCTGGCACCGTTGCAAATTTAGTAACGACGTAAGAAGTGCCAACAAGCTTTCTGGCACCGTTGCCGGGGAACGGTAGCTGTTTTGATTCTGAACCCAGTTCGTTCGTGTATCACCCCATTTATCACATGGATTCCAATCCAACCCTTTTCAATTTTGCCGCTCCAAAGGGTGATCATTTGGAGCCTCCACCTTCATCACATTCCATTGAAACATCTAGCTATGAGCTACGTCCCGGTTTCATAGCTATGGTCCGAGAGCAAAGCTTCTCCAGAGATAAGGATGAAAGTCCTTATTCCCACCTGCGTGAGTTCGAACAACTTTGTTCGTGTCTTGTGATCGCAAAAAAGAGTCAAGATACCTTGAAATGGAAACTCTTTCCGTTTTCATTAACGGGGAGAGCAAAACTATGGTATTCGCTCAGTGTGAGAAGTATGGAGGGGGACTGGGAAAGTTTACGAAAGGCATTTTGCCTAACATTCTTCCCGACTCCCCAAGTAGTGAAACTCCAATGAGAGGTCATCTGTTTTGAGCAATGGAA
This sequence comes from Cenchrus fungigraminus, assembly GCA_036936925.1. NCBI lineage: Eukaryota > Viridiplantae > Streptophyta > Magnoliopsida > Poales > Poaceae > Cenchrus > Cenchrus fungigraminus. Next base: position 75,999,488 of record CM072768.1, on the reverse strand, counting down.
GACCGAATCTCTAGGAGCCGCATGGGCAAGATTTACAAAAATTGTAGATTCTGGTCCAGACCTTGGTATCGCAAAGCCCGCTCTTTTGCAACATTTTCGCGGTGGTCTTGGACCAGAGTCAGCAATTTTCTTAGACTCTTCTTCCAGAGGATCTTTCACTCATCTTACCTTGTCTGAGTGTAAGGACATTCTAACAAAAATCCTTCAAAATACCCCTTACATGGGAGTTTATGATGAATTCCCGGATGAGGAAGAGATCACTCAGGAGGAGCACATGCCAAACACTCTCTCAGAACCGAAAACCATAGAGGAGGAACCCACTTTCCCAACTATCCAATCCGTAGAGGATTGCACTCATCTAACAAAAACATGGTTCACCGATGAACCATTTCAACCATATAGAGAGTTTGACGACCCCTCGTGCGATTTCGTCTACGAGTTTTACGATGAGCTATTTGCTAACTTTGGGAATACTTGGAATTACCAAAGAGTAGAGAGACCAAAAGCACAAGAGGAGCCGAAAACTCCTATCTCTTGCTCAGAGGAACGAGCTGAGCATTTTAGGCTCATTACAAATCTTTCGGCCATCATGAGTAGAGAATGGCTGGATGAGGCGGAAGCCTCGACCGATGTCATAAAACTCCCAACCAAAATGAGGCACACTATATGTGAACTCATGGGAAATAAGCATGATGTCGGGTATGATCCTAGCCTGGGGATCAACATTATCGGTTCATCCTTGGCGAAATCCCTAGCAGCCGTATCTTCTCTCTCAAAATCTTCGAAACTCCTTAACAGTCCCTCAAGAGAGACATAAGGTTGCTAGGGCATTCTTCGAGTGTTTCCCGTAAAATTTACAGAACACGAGCTTTATCTTGATTTTCATATCTTTGATCTACCTTGCCATCACACCCATTCAATCCTCATCGGTAGACCTACCATGAAAATCTTAGAGCAATCCCCAAGGAAACCAGCGTTGGAGCTAAAGATCGGTGACGACTTCCTATCAGTGTCTTACCTTAGAACCGAAAACACCCCCGTAGAAGCCGAACCCAAACCAGATCTACTAGAGGAGGTAATGGTCGCTTCCCTAGCAGAGTTATCTCAACCAAACTTTGAAGAGGAAATCCCGTTCTTCACGGAGGAGGATGAGGCCCAGTCTCGTTTAAGCTTGACCCAACCGAGAAGCCGGAACGACCACCAGTAGAGCTCAAACCTCTTCCTCCGGGATTAAAGTACGCGTTTCTCCATGGGAATCGAGAAACTCCAGTGATCATCAGCAATAAGCTATCTGAGGTAGAAGCTCAGCAGCTCATCGTTGTTCTTGAAACCCATCGATCAGTACTATGATACTCTCTTCATGATCTCAAGGGAATTAGCCCCACTCTTTGCACACATAGGATTCCCATCGAACCCGACGCAACCCCTTCAAGAGAACCTCAATGTCGGCTCAACAACAATATGAGGGAGCTAGTGAAAAAGGAAGTCTTGAAACTCCTTCATGCCGGGATTATCTACCCGATACCCAATAGTGAATGGGTTAGTCCCGTTCAAGTTGTGCCAAAGAAAGGAGGCATGACGGTGGTGCGCAATGAGAAGAATGAGCTCATCCCTCAGCGCACCGTCACAGGGTGGCGTATGTGCATAGATTATCACAAGCTTAACAAGGCCACCAAGAAAGACCACTTTCTCCTTCCTTTCATAGACGAGATGTTGGAACGGTTAGCGAAGAATTCCTTCTTTTGCTTCCTATACGGCTATTCTGGTTATCACCAAATTCCTATCCATCCCGATGACCAAGATAAAAACACTTTTACATGCCCTTACGGAACTTACGCCTACCAGGGAATGTCCTTTGGGCTATGTAATGCTCCAGCCTCTTTTCAATGTTGCATGATGTCAATCTTCTCGGATATGATCAAGCAAATCATGGAAGTGTTCATGGATGATTTCTTGGTTTATGGACAGACCTTCTCGGAATGCCTTAAAAATCTTGATAAAGTTCTTAGAAGGTGCGCCGAGAAGGATCTTGTCCTCAATTGGGAAAAATGTCATTTCATGGTAAGGGAAGGGATTGTTCTCAGACACAGGGTGTACGAATGAGGGATAGAGGTGGATAGAGCTAAGATAGAGGTTATTGAACAACTTCCACCTCTGGCTAATGTCAAGGGCATCCGTAGTTTCTTAGGCCACGCAGGATTCTACCGTAGGTTCATCAAAAACTTCTCAGAGATTGCCCGTCCTTTGACCAAACTCTTAGCCATGGATACTCCCTTTGTTTTTGATGAAGAATGTCTTATCGCATTCCATACCCTCAAGAAAGCCTTGATCTCAGCCCCAATTATCCAACCTCTCAATTGGAGTTTGCCTTTTGAGATCATGTGCGATGCTAGCGATTATGACATTGGGCGGTCCTAGGAAAAACTAAGGAAAAGAAACATCATGCTATAGCCTGCACTAGCAAGACTCTCAATGGTGATCAGCTAAATTATGCTACCACCGAAAAAGAGCATCTAGCTGTGGTTTTTGCAATAGACAAGTTTAGGTCCTACCTAGTGGGGGCCAAGGTAATTGTCTTTACAGATCACGCCGCTCTCAAGTATCTCCTTACCAAGAAAGATGCAAAGCAAAGATTGATCCGATGGATTCTACTACTCCAAGAATTCGACATAGAAATCAAGGATAAACCAGGAGTGGCAAATTCAGTAGCGGATCACTTAGCAAGGCTTCATCGAGAGCATGATTCATCGCTACCAATCAATGATTCCTTGAGAGACGATACACTCCTCAGGGTAGACAGCAATGATCCTTGGTATGTAGTCATTGTCAATTTTATGGCATCAGGATATGTGCCACCCGGGGGATATAAGAGGAAGTTAATATACGAGAGTAGACTCCACATGTGGGATGAGCCCTATCTATTCCGCATATGCGGAGACGGTCTTCTACGACGTTGCATACCATCATGGCAAGTGAACGGCATCTTAGAAAGGTGCCACTCGTCAGAACTTGGAGGACACTATGGAGCATTCCGTACCAATGCGAAAGTTCACTACAAGAAAAACGCTGACTAGTGACGCAAAAACAGGCCGTTTCTCGTCATAAACTGCGATTAATGACGCCGGTTGTTACGAAAACACTTCGTCATTAATCGAGCGTCACAAACCGCGATTAATGACGAGACCTTATTTCCCGACGTCATGAGTTTAATGACGCGTATAAATTCGTAACACTAAGGCATCATAAGCTACCTGCCACGTCGAACCGAGATCCATCGTGGCTCTGACGTGGCAGGGGGTTATGACAATTTTGGTTCGTCACAAATTGAGGCCCGGTCCATGTAAGAGCCTTTGTGCGCCTAATATTGTTGGGCTAATTTTAGCCTGTTTCAGGTTTTCGTGTTATTTTTTTGACCATTCCCGAAATGTTTGTTGCACAGTATATTGGGCTATTTTATTTTGGGCCCTAGCAATCTAATGAACTTGGCCCATATTGTATTATGCTTGGACATTTGATTTTGGGCATTATCCAAAGGGCCTTTACTGGGCCTCGACCCATATTGTTTTTTTTAGATCAGCCCATATTGCATTTCGCAGGGCACTGTATACTGTTCTGGCTGCTGCTGATCGCCCGCACATAATCAGACAACAAAACAAAACATTTCTCACTTCCATATAATTCACACCACATTCAGAGAATAGTTCAACCAGTACAATTGTGCAACATACATCAAGTTAGCATCGAATCGAATCAACATACAACAAGTCATCAGCAACACAAGTTCACCAGGACCACACTTCAGTTGAGAGGAGGGTAAACCTGGCTGAAATTTATCAAGCCTTGGATCAGATTATGCATGTCAGTTGTGCTCTTCTTGAAAGATTCAAGCGCTTCTGTTTGAGATTTCAATGTTGTCTCCTGTTCTTGAGCCTTCAATCTCAGTTCGCTCATCATGGCCTACTATTCAACAATCTTCTGCCGCAGTTGTGCCCCCCATGCTTCTCATTGTTAAGTCCAGCTCGTATTTCCTAAACCTGAAGTGCAGTAGTAACCCTAGTCTTTTTCATGGATGGCGGGCGAATGCCAGCAACCTCCCGAAAAGTCCTAGATTGGACAACTTCCACCGCTGCTTCAGCAGCAGTCTTTCTTGGTTGGTCGCCTTGAGGTTCAGCGACAATTTGTTCCATGTGAGCCTAAAAAAGGAAATAAAATGAAAGGTTTAAAATGAAATAGTCACACATGTTTCTAGTATTGTTACATAGAAAAATGCAAAAGCAGACAAGTACTTACAATGGCTGCCTGTACTGGAGCGGTGAAGCCATTCTTGCTGCAGTGGAAGGACTTGAAATAATCAAGTGGAGCCCTTCTCCTTCAGCAGTATACTTCTGCCTCTAAATATGTTTTGAAAACAGGCATAATTATCAAAGTGCTAGCATTGTAAAATGGTTCATCAAATGAACTACAGAGCAAAAACATGACTTGTTCATCTGCTTACCACAAGATTAGCTATACAATGTAGCTTTGAGATCCCATGCGCTGATGGTACTTGACCTTTCCTCGATTACCGGTGTTTGTACTACACCTCGCCTTTACAATAATAAGAACTCGTGTAAGAAATAAGAGTAAGAACAATATATAAGTACATGAAAATGTGGTAGTGGCAAGTTGAAGTTCTATCATACCCTGTGCTCAGGGGAAGACCACATGTTAACCAGTGCCTTCCATTGGGCGTCGGTCAGATTGGGCACAGGAGATTTAGTTGGGACTGCATTTGCTGGAACATCATTGAAGTACTTTCGCTTCAAGCGATACCTCGCCTGTCTCTGTATCGACTTCAGCATGTCAGTTCATGCCACCCTTACAAGCTCACTGGTGGTGTCAATGTCGAATTGCCCCTAGCACAAGACAATTATTAGAAAAATGGATGACAAGAATGGATGCAAAGAACTATGGTAGTAGATGAGTGGACATATGCACACCACTAGTTTGCCCATGTAGTTCTTGAGATGGTCTTCAGTCTTTTCACCATCTTGCTGGTTCTTCTTTGGCTTGTAGTCCTTCCAGCTAGGAAGGATCGGTATGTGCCCATGCACTATGATCCCACCTTCTGATGCAAACTTTGCAGCTTGCATTGGTGCCTCTGGGCATTTGAGCCCTTCTTGAAGGTGCATAGGGATCTTGCCATTTAAGACTCGGCTAATTCGGTCCAGATCTCTGCCCAATCTTCTAGAATCCCGCGGCCCCCGTTGTGCTCTGGAAGGGTGTGCATCACCTAACAAGTTTGTTACAGCCATACAAGGTATTAATTATTCGGTTGGTAATTAGGACATTTGAATATGAGATCAAATAACTTGCCTTCTGCAGTTGTCATGTCAATGATGTTCTCATCGTGGTTTGTTGTTGCTTGGCCTTCAGTGGGCAATTCTTGTGTATCAAGAGTTGTCCCACTCCCATCAGCTAAAGCCAATTCCCTTGCCTTTGTTCTAGTCAGTCTAGGAGGCATTCTGGTAGGGTCATCCGGTGCCCGAATTCTCTTGGTCCCTCTTCCTCCACTGACAGGTATGCTATGAGTGACCTGATTACACAAAAGCAATCCTGCATAACTACTACATGAAATGAGTTCATGATAAGACTACCTCTTTTTGACATGTCTTTGGGTCAGATTCATGTTCATCAGAAGGGTTGTACTCCGGATCCGAATCGTGTATTGTTGTATCGTTGGTATCCTTTCTGCTTGGTCGGTCAGCTGCTAAAAGTGCTTTCATTTTCTCGATGCCAAGACTAGAGAAGAAATTGTGATTCTTCAAAACATTCATGTCCCTCTGTCGCTCGTAATCGCCGCGCTCGTCTACTTCTGTTAGGAAAGCAGAGAAACTTCTGTAAGGTTGGCCTACCACTGTAAATAAAACTAGATCTAAACACTTCTATAAGAACCTGTAGGATGTTCCTAGCAGAAACAAGATCCTGAAAAAGATGTTCCTAGTCAAAACAAGATCCTGAGAAGTAGTGTAGACATGGGATCTGTCAGATCTAAAAACTTCTATAAGAACCAGTAGGATGTTCCTAGCCGAACAAGATCCTGAAAGGATGTTCCTAGTCAAAACAAGATCCTAAAAAGAACTAGTGTAGACATGGGATCTACCTGATAAAAAAACTAGTGCACACATGGGATCTGCCACATGGGAAAACATGCAAGCACGAATCCACCGGGGAAGCAGAACCGAGGAGGAAAACATTGTACCTTGTTCTGGATATTTCCTTCGTACGACCTTCTGAGGACCAGAGCGTCTGAGGACCGGTGGATGGTCGCTCCCTGGTGTGATGAGTGATTGACAACGTGGTGTGGACTGACTCTGGGCCGAGTATTGCAGGTGCAGGTTGCGGCTTGATTTGCGTTGGTGCAGGTGAAGAGCGGGCGCGAAAGGTCTATGCCTTGCGGGGCCTCTGAGGAGTGGAGAGACAAGTAGGCTCGGCTCGAGGGACCCGGTGGCCAGCGGGGTCAAGTGGCGGGACGCATGGTGGCAAGAAAAGCAAGACGAAGTCGTCGACCAGAGCCGGTGCAGGGTAGCGGCTCACGACCGGAGTCTGCACGCGGGGTTTGCGGTGGTTCACCACAAAACCGTCGGGTTACTTGGTTGAGCCACAAAACCAAGACCGGAGGCTCGGCGGGCGGAGACGGGATCCAGGCGCACCGAGAAGCTTCGATGCCGGCGGACACGTGGCGGGATCGCAAGGCTTGCGTCAGGAGGACGCGGACTGCGGCAAAGGCCTGGCCATGCGATGAAGAGGAGTGCTACATGACCTATTTGCCCCTGAGGGGATTGTATCTTAAGTTTAAGTGCTTGGGGTAGCTTGGTCATTTGCCCAACCCAGAGGGACTCATATATATAGCTCTAGGGTTTTCTGGGCAATCCATCCATCCGGACTGCTTCTCATTTCCTTGCTCCATAGGCGTAGATTTTCTTCACCGCTTTGTAGAGAATCTGACCTCCGAGTGTATGGAAGCATTCATGGTTGTGTTGATTTCCTTCTTGTAGCTCGTGTGATTTTCGTGTCTTTTTCGGGCTATTTTCGTTGGATTTTCGTGCGCGCCTTGTTCCTTCGATTCTGAGGTGTTTGGGTTCGGATTTGTTGGTGGGGATCATGGATAGATGTCTTGTGCATCTTTGTGCTTGATCTTGACCACCCAATCTCCGGATTTGGCCTCCGATTGAAGGATTTCGGTTGGAACCCTAGCTTTTTGGTTGAGCTTGGTTGACATTCGATTCCCGGCGATTTAGTTCGTTTGAGGTCTCAAGTTTTAGGGTATAGCATCTCCTAGGGATGCTTCACATCTCCCCAAAATATTTCCTCAAGAGCTCAAGCCATTTGGGAGATCCATGGACGGATAGGTGAGGTTGTGCTTTCGTGTTCGAGCTCGGGCTGTTGTCTGCGCACCACGCGAACGGTCCGCATGCACCTGGCGAACGGTCGGCGAGGAGGCTTTCAGCCGGCAGTTCTTCGTGTTCGTCACGATTGTTTGCCTTTCGTTCGATCCGTTTGGTCCAGAGTTTTTGGTTGCTCGAGGTTTGGAGGACGGTCCGCGAGGAGAGTGCGGATGGTCCACCCGGCACGGACGGTCTGCGGGTAGAGGACGGACGGTCCATTTTTAGTGGTGCGCTACTAGAGGTTCGGGAGCCAATTTGAGACAGTCCGCCCTGTGCTTGCGGACGGTCCGCCTGACCCCCATGGACTGTCCGCCCTTTCCATGCGGACGGTCCGCCCCAGGCTTTCCAGATCGCCTAAGTCCTTGGCTTCTTGAGTTGCGCTTCCGTGTTGCTTTGAGTTTGGGTTTGTTCCTAGGGTTTGTAGGTCCGTTGTGACTACGCGACCTTGGCAAACTCGTGTGGGAATCCTCGGTTGTGATTTTGGGGCATAGGCCGAGTTCATCCTTCGGGAAGAATTTTTATCGGCTTCCATTCACTCCCCCCCTCTCTGGTCGCCTAATCGGTCCTTCAATTGGTATCAGAGCCGGTTACAGATCTTCGTGATTCTAACCAGTCTAAGATCCAAAGATGGCGTACCAGGAATGGGGTTAGGGTCCTCCACACTTGGATGGTAAGAACTACCAGATGTGGCAAACGCGGATGGCTACTTTCCTCTACGGCAAGGGTCAGATCTTGTGGGATGTCACGGTGAACACAGCTTATGTTCATCCGATGAACTTCCTAGCTCCAAGATCGAGGGATATGTTTGACGCCAACAACAAGGCGGTCGACTACTTGTTTCGTGCTCTGTGTCAATCCGAATTCGATCGGGTTCAGACAGAGGACTTGGCTTGTAGGATTTGGGAGCAGCTGAAGAATGCTCACGCTGGGAACGCTCAGGTTCAGGCTCGGCTATTTGCGACCTACCGGAGAGAGTACGAGAACTTCACTCATCTCCCCGGTGAGTCCATTGATGCCATGTTCCAGCGGTTCACAGTGATTGTGAACAACATGAGGGCTAATGTGGCCGTGCTCCCGTACAATGATCATGACAGGGCTGTCAAGCTCCTGCACTCTCTGGATCGTACCGTGTGGAGTGGGAAGGTCGAGGCCAGTCTTGAGTCAGAGAAGTATGAAACCCTCACGGTGGACGAGCTATTTTCCAAGCTCAAGTCGTCCGAGGTGGACCGTGGGGTGCGTGCAAAGATCGAGAACCCGACTGACCCTCATAGTCTGGCTCTCGTTTCTGGATCAAGGGTTAACGCTAACATGTCTTCGAGACAGTTCTCTTTGTCTTGTCTTGTGTCCATGCCAGATGAGGAGTTTGACGTGCTAGGCGAGGAGGATCTCGCATTGCTGAGCAGGCGGTTCGAGCTCATGTACACGAACCGGAAGAATGCTCGGAGGAGCTCGGGCATGTGCTACCGGTGCGGGAAGCACGGGCACTTTATCGCTGAGTGCCCAGAAGCCATGGAGGTGAAGCCCGAGCACAAGCACCGTCCGAGGACTGACCACAAGCACTGCTCGAGGGACGACCACAAGGGCAAGAACAAGTCCGAGCGGAGGCCGAGGAGGAGTGGTGGTCACAAGAAGAAGGAGCGGGCGATGGTTGCCGGAGCAAGCGACATCGACTCAAGCTCCTGCTACTCTTCATCAAGCTCAAGTGATGAAGATGAGAACCGGCACAAGGGCAAGCGGTCAAGCAAGAACATCAACGGTCTGTGCTTCACCACCCAAGGCTTTTGCGGCATGGCACATAGCGCCGCAAGCAAGAAGAGCAACAAGGACAACTCGGACTCCGACTCCGTGGATGAGGTAAACAATGATCCATCCTTCTTGGTAGTTGAGAATGCTAGGTTGAATGACTTGCTTGACAACCGTGATGATGTGCTTAGAAAGACCAACAAGGAGAAGAGGGAGTATAGGTCTTTGCTTGGAGAGGCTAAGGAGAAGGTGGTTGAGCTAGAGTCTTTGCTTGTTGATGCTAGGACTCAAATAGATTCTCTTAAGTCTGCTCCTATTGTGACCGATGAACCTGAATGCACTGATTGTTCCACTTTTCTTGGTGAATTAACTGTGCTTAAGGAAAAGTATGCCTACAAGGTCGAGGAACTAGATGTGCTTAGGGTTGAACTAAATGAGATGAAGTCTAGACCCTCTTTGCTTGGTGCTTGCACTTCTTGTCCTGTTTTGCATGAGAAGCTAGATGTTTCGCTTGTTTATGCTAGATCACTAGAGGCTCAGCTAAAAGCTCCTATTCCTACATCATGCTCTACTTGTGAAATAAATGCTGTGAAGAATATGGAGCTTGCACACTATGTTGATCGTTTGCAGGATGAGAATGATGAGTTGAGAAAGATGATGGGTTGGTTGTCTGGTCATGAGCCTCAGCTTAGGATGATGATCGAGACATACAAGCGCTATGATGGGGAAGTGCTTGGGGCAAACAAGGCTGGTGAGGGAAGTGGTGAGAATGAGGGGAAGATCGGAGATATCCCAGAGCCACCAAAAACCCACCACAAAAATGCCTATGCTCCTAAGCCAAACCCTCTTAGGAATCGACTAGACACAACCCCAGCTCCACCCATGTTTCCTCCACATACCGATAACTTCCAGAAACCCGAAACCCATCAAGTTCAAGAGTGACTTGGGAAATGAGTTCTTTGGGAAGAAGGTAGAGAAACCGAGTGAGAAAAAGCTAGAGCCCAAAGAGAGCCCAAAACCAAAGCCAAAGCCAAAACCCTTCCATTGTGAGCATTGTGGGACGGATGGGCACCTAGCAGATTTTTGCTTCAGGAGGAAGCGTGAGGAGAGGTTGGCTAGGGAGATGGCCAACAAGGATAGGTACCGCCCTTCTCGTGGTGTGCCTGAGCCTAGGTTGGTGCCAAGGGGCGAGGGTATGGTGCGTACCATTTACCCTCGAGAGAGGCGTGTGTTTGTGCCTCGAGGTGAGCCACCACATAGAGAAGGTGGTAGGCGTGTTGGGTTTGGGCGTGGTGAGTTTGCTGGACGTTCCTTCGCTCGTGGCCAATATGAGTATGGGGGGAACGATCGCAGTTTTAGGTCCCAGAGGAGCTACGAACCACGGTCTCCACCTCGTGGTGCGCGTAGTCCTCAAAGGGGACGTGGGGGTGTTCCACCTAGAGGAGATAGGATGGATTTTGCTAACCCCACTTTTGAGCAAATGGCATGGCACTGGTTTGATTAATTTTGTACTAACCCCAGTGCTGAGTCGTTTGCTCACTCTCGCTCTCGTTTTTGATTTGCAGGTGGGAGGCATGGAGGGCTTTTGGTTGATCGACTCTGGTTGCTCTCGACACATGACCGGAGATCGAAGGTGGTTCTCCAGCCTCACCCCGGTGATGACCAAAGAGTACATCACTTTTGGGGACAATGGGAAAGGTAGGGTGCTTTCAATGGGCATGGTGAAGGTGAGCGATTCTGTGACTCTTATGCGTGTTTCTCTTGTCAAGTCTTTGGGGTACAATCTTCTTTCGGTTTCCCAGCTTCTTGATGAGGGTTTTGAGGTCCGCTTCAAAACGGGCGCTTCGCATGTCTTGGATTCTCGAGGTGATCTTGTGTGCACGATCATCCTCGAGGGCCAGATTTTCAGAGCCGATTTTTCTCAGTGTGTTGGCTCTTCTCGTTGTTTGGTTGCTGGCGTTTCGGCGGAGCTTTGGAAATGGCATAGGAGACTAGGTCACTTGAGTTTTGACTTGTTGTCACGCTTGAGTGGGCTAGGTTTTGTCTGAGGATTGCCTAAGTTGAAATACCAAAAGGACTTGGTATGTGCTCCGTGTAGGCATGGTAAGATGGTCGCCGCCTCTCACCCGCCTCTGACATCTGTTATGACAGAGACGCCATGCGAGCTGTTCCATATGGACTTGGTTGGTTCAGCTCGTGTGTGCTCGGTGGGTGGGAAGTGGTATGTCCTGGTGATAGTGGACGACTATTCTCGCTATGCTTGGGTCTTCTTTTTGGCTGACAAGGGGGAGACGTTTTGTTTTGTGAGGGATCTAATCTTGAGGTTGAAGAATGAGAGGAATGGAGATGCCATTCGAGCTATCCGTAGCGACAATGGTTCTGAATTTAAAAACTCCCGTTTCAAAACCTTTTGTCGTGATTTGGGTCTCGAACATCAATTATCTTCTCCCTATGTGGCTTGTTAGAATGGTGTGGTTGAGAGGAAAAATCGTTCCCTTTGTGAGATGGCTCGGACGATGCTTGATGAGCATAGGACTCCGAGGAGATATTGGGCTGAGGCGGTGAATACCGCGTGCCATGTTGGGAACCGGATTTTTCTTAGGGCCTTCTTGAACAAGACGTGCTATGAGCTCATGCATGGGTGAGCACCTAGAGTGAGCCATTTCAGGGCTTTTGGTTGTCGGTGCTTTATTCTTAAGAAGGGTAGGCTTGATAAGTTTGAGTCGAGGTCTTCCGATGGGATCTTTTTGGGTTATGCTAGTCATTCTCGAGCATTCCTTGTGCTCAACCTTGATACTAACCTAGTCATGGAAACTTGCGAGGTTACCTTCGATGAGACCCAGCCATGCAGTTCGTCTGTCTTTGAGTGTGCAGGTGACGACGAGATTGGCAAGAAGATCTTTGAGGACGAGGAGGATGATGCTGGAGAGGATGATGGTGATGATGGTGAAGCTCCAGCCGAGCATGTACCCTCTACTTCCACTACAACGACTACGGTGCAGGATGGCCCAGCCCCTACACCGACTACAATCCAGCAAGATCAAGTGGAAGCTGCAGCTGAGGGGGAGGTTGTCTCCAGGCGAGAGGCACCGAGGCACATTCAAGTTGATCATCCTCCCTCAAGAATCATCGGCGACATCAATGAACGTACGACACGGTCAAGGTCCAGGAATGTTTCTCACTTTGCTCATTCGGCTTTTGTTGCTACTTTTGAGCCGAAGGACACTGGACACGCCCTCTCTGATCCTAATTGGGTGAACGCAATGCATGGGGAGTTAGAGAACTTTGAGAGAAACCAAGTTTGGGAGTTGGTAGAGCCATCACCACATTGCAAACCTATCGGGACAAAATGGGTGTGGAAGAACAAAGAGGGTGAGAATGGTGAGGTAGTGAGAAACAAATCGAGGTTGGTTGCTCAGGGGTATAGTCAAAAGAAGGGGATAGACTATGAGGAGACATTCGCTCCTGTAGCCCGTTTGGAGGCGATTAGGATCCTTCTAGCCTTTTCCGTGGCTAAAGGGTTCAAATTGTAGCAAATGGATGTGAAGAGTGCCTTCTTGAATGGGTTTTTAGAAGAAGAGGTTTATGTGAAGCAACCACCGGGCTTTGAGAGTGCTGAGTTTCCTCACCGGGTGTATAGGTTGAGGAAGGCGTTGTATGGGCTGAAACAAGCTCCCCGTGATTGGTATGGCCGTTTGAGGGGGTTCTTGTTCAGCAAGGGGTTTGAGATGGGCAAGGTTGATAAGACTCTTTTTCTCCTCAGGCAGGGCGATGATATCCTAATTGTTCAGGTGTATGTGGATGATATTGTCTTTGGCGGCTCGTCTCACTCTTTGGTTGTGAGGTTTGCAGAGGACATGAGCAAAGAATTCGAGATGTCTATGATGGGAGAATTGTAGTTCTTTCTCGGGCTTCAGATCAAGCAGGCGATGGAGGGAACCTTTGTGTATCAAGCCAAGTACACGAAGGACATCCTCAAGAAGTTCAAGATGGACGACTCGAAGCCCCTGTCGACACCGATGAGTACGACTACAGCGTTGGATGCGGACGAGGACCGAGAGCCCGTGGACCAGAAGGAGTACCGGAGTATGATCGGCTCCCTCTTGTACTTGACGGCGACGAGGCCGGACATTCAGTTCTCTGTGTGTCTGTGCGCTCGTTTTCAGGCATCGCCGAGGACTTCACATCGGCAGGCCGTCAAGCGGATCTTCAGGTATCTTCGATACACTCCTGAGCTCGGTCTTTGGTACTCGGCGTCCTCTTCTCTTTCGATTCTTGGGTTTTCGGATGCCGACTTTGCGGGGTGTCGAGTCGATAGGAAGTCGACTTCGGGGACGTGCCAATTCTTGGGATCTTCGCTTGTTTCTTGGTCTTCTCGCAAACAGTCTAGTGTAGCTCTGTCTACCACAGAAGCCGAATATGTTGCTGCCGCTAGTTGTTGCTCACAGCTGCTTTGGATCACATACACGCTGAGTGACTTTGGTGAGGAGTGTTCCCCTGTACCTCTCATGTGTGATAGCACGAGTGCCATTAGTGTTGCCAAAAACCCCGTGCTCCACTCCAGAACCAAACATATAGAGGTGAGGTACCACTTCCTGAGAGACAATGTTGAGAAGGGAAACATAGATCTCATCCATGTGCCAACCGAAAAGCAGCTTGCCGACATCCTAACCAAACCCTTGGACCAAGCTACATTTGCCCGTTTGCGAGGGGAGCTTGGCGTTCTTTTTCCTTTTTGAGCTTTGGTTGGGGGTTTGATGTACATATTCATAGTCCATTTTCATTTATGTATCATATCATGCTTGCATCTTTGTATCATAGACTGCATATGTATTATATGAGATGTGCTTCTCCTATATACTTGGATCACCATGATGTGCTAGATATGAGATTGTGACTTTGCTAGTGATGCTCATATGATGGATAGCGTTGCTCTTGATAGTTTTGGGATGTATGTGCTTGTGAATGGCTTTCTTTTGTAAAAATGCTATATATGATCTCTCTTATGAGTTGAATGCCTTTCATGTTAAATTTGTGCACGTATGGCTATAGCTTGCTTAGTTTGTGTTTGGAAACATGTTCTTTTCATATGGGGTCAAAGACCCATTTATCATCATGGATGTTTAGCCTACATGCTACCTTGTGGAGAAGCCTAAGCTTCTTTTTGCCGCAAAGGCACTTCATGTACCATGCTTAATTTGTACATCTTGAAATTGGTATATGAAATGCTTGTCCTTGAAAAATATGCTTCCATGTCATATATGCTTTAAATTCCTTATCTTGAGTGCTAAACCGCTGCATGATGTTCACCGTTGAGAAGTCTCACATTTAGAAGTTGACACATGGCTCGGTGGCTTTGACATGACATGAGATAGCTTGTAGGTGTCTGTGATGATCTTGTGATAAGAATTTGTGACCTTACATGGAGTTTGTGAGTTATGTGTTGTTTGTGCTCATTTTGATAATGTTTAGGTCCTATGCTCATGAGAGGGAAATTGTGAAAATTGCTTTATTTTGCTCATGGCTATGTCACATGCTTGTATGTCCCTATCTATCTCGTTGGTGATGCTTGTGCTAAATTTGTGGCAATCTTGCTTGTCTATATCTCTTTTTCGCATGTTGTAGTGCTCTTTGTCTATTTTAGAAGCACATGCTTGCATTTGTAGACTTGATTCATGCATTACCAACAAGGGGGAGAGATAGTACCCAATTCTTTTTTTGGGGGAGAAAGTTGCATCCACAGGGGGAGTTTTTGCATCAAGGGAAGAAAATTTGAGAGAAATGCATTTGTTCAGGGGGAGCTTGCATTCATGCATTTGGGAGCTCTTTTTCGCCTGAAGTTTAGTTGTGCTCTTTTGCCGATGGTGTCGAGCCCTTTTGCCTCACCTTGAGGAGTCGGCAATTTTGGAGCATTTTATCTCGGTTGTGTCGAGCCGTTGCCCTTGTCTTAGGGGAACGAGATTTTTCTCTCTCAAGTGATCTCGTTTTGGCTTTTGATCACTTGTTTGAGTTTTTCAGTCGTTTCTTTTCTTTTTCTCTTTTCTCTGAATCGGTTACTATGTGTGTTGTCAATGCACTCATCAAGGGGGAGATTGAGGACCGGAGCGTCCGAGGACCGGTGGATGGTCGCTCCCTAGTGTGATGAGTGATTGACAACGTGGTGTGGACTGACTCTTGGCCGAGTATTGCAGGTGCAGGTTGCGGCTTGATTTGCGTTTGTGCAGGTGAAGAGCGGGCGCGAAAGGTCTATGCCTTGAGGGGCCTCCGAGGAGTGGAGAGACAAGTAGGCTCGGCTCGAGGGACCCGGTGGCCATCGGGGTCAAGTGCGGGCCGCATGGTGGCAAGAAAAGCAAGACGAAGTCGTTGACCGGAGCCGGTGAAGGGTAGCGGCTCACGACCGTAGTCTGCACGCGGGGTTTGTGGCGGTTCACCACAAAACCGTCGGGTTACTTGGTTGAGCCACAAAACCAAGACCGGAGGCTCGGCGGGCGGAGACGGGATCCGGGCACGTCGAGAAGCTTCGATGCCAGCGGAAACGTGGCGGGATCGCAGGGCTTGCGTCGGGAGGACGCGGACTGCGGCAAAGGTGTGGCCGTGCGATGAAGAGGAGTGCTACATGACCTATTTGCCCCTGAGAGGATTGTATCTTAAGTTTAAGTGCTAGGGGTAGCTTGGTCATTTGCCCAACCCAGAGGGACTTATATATATAGCTCTAGGGTTTTCTGGGCAATCCATCCATCCGGACTGCTTCTCATTTCCTTGCTCCATAGGCGTAGATTATCTTCACCGCTTTGTAGAGAATCTGACCTCTGAGTGTATGGAAGAATTCATGGTTGCGTTGATTTCCTTCTTGTAGCTCGTGTAATTTTCGTGTCTTTTTCGGGCTATTTTCGTTGGATTTTCGTGCGCGCCTTGTTCCTTCGATTCTGAGGTGTTTGGGTTCGGATTTGTTGGTGGGGATCATGGATAGATGTCTTGTGCATCTTTGTGCTTGATCTTGACCCCCCAATCTCCGGATTTGGCCTCTGATTGAAGGATTTCGGTTGGAACCCTAGCTTTTTGATTGAGCTCGGTTGCGATTCGATTCCCGGCGATTTATTTCGTTTGAGGTCTCAAGTTTTGGGGTATAGCATCTCCTAGGGATGCTTCACATCTCCCCAAAATATTTCCTCAAGAGCTCAAGCCGTTTGGGAGATCCATGGACGGATAGGTGAGGTTGTGCTCTTGTGTTCGAGCTCGGGCTGCTGTCTGTGCACCACGCGGACGGTCCGCACGCACCTGGCGGACGGTCCGCGAGGAGGCTTTCAGCCGGCAGTTCTTCGTGTTCGTCACGAGTTCTTGTTTGCCTTTCGTTTGATCCATTTGGTCCAGAGTTTTTGGTTCCTCGAGGTTTGGCGGACGGTCCGCGAGGAGAGTGCGGACGGTCCACCCGGCGCGGACGGTCCGCGGGTAGAGGACGGACGGTCCGTTTTTAGCGGTGCGCTACTGGAGGTTCGGGAGCCAATTTCGGACAGTCCGCCCTGTGCTTGCGGACGGTCCGCCTGACCCCCGCGGACAGTCCGCCCCTTCCATGCGGACGGTCCGCCCCAGGCTTTCCAGATCGCCTAAGTCCTTTGCTTCTTGAGTTGCGCTTCCGTGTTGCTTTGAGTTGGGGTTTGTTCCTAGGGTTGGTAGGTCCGTTGTGACTAGGCGACCTTGGCAAACTTGTGTGGGAATCCTCGGTTGTGATTTTGGGGCATAGGCCGAGTTCATCCTTCGGGAAGAATTTTTATCGGCTCCCATTCACTCCCCCCCCTCTCTGGTCGCCTAATCGGTCCTTCACCTTCCCTCCTGGTGCCATTGTGTCGTCGCCGCTGCTACTACAGAGGCAGATGGGAAAGGGGTTGAAGCTATGAGCGGTAGATTTGAGACGATGGAGGAGAGGAGGTGAAGATTTGAGCTGCCGGCGAGGAGGGAAGGTGAAATGGGGGCGGAAAGATTTGAGATGGCGAGGAGAGGAGCAGAAGGGAGGGAAGGGACAGGGTGGGGGTAATTTATCCATTTCGGTGGAGGGCCTTGTAAGATTACCAATATACCCTTTCATTATGGTGGTGACTGAAACGGGGTGCATTGGGAAGGGGGAAGCAAAAAAGGACATTTAACATCTGCTTTGCCCGGGTGTCCGAAATTCCGAATATTTGAATCGCGCGCAAAGGATGTTCCTCTAATCAAGATACTACTAGATAGGATATTCCTTGACTAGGAACTACTCATTTTGTTGATGTACTACTCCCCTTATATTGATCAACACATCCCTTCCTTCGTCGATTCGATTCGCCTAGTACTACACGATCATGAGCACGTCACGTTGCATACTCCTCGATCATGCCCACATTAGAGATCAACACATCCCTTCCTTCGTCGATTCGATTCTTAGTACTACAAGATTATGAGCACGTCACGTTGCATACTCCTCGATCATGCCCACATTGGAGATCAACACAACCCTTCCTTCGTCGATTCGATTGGCTTAGTACTACAAGATTATGAGCACGTAACGTTGCATACTCCTCGATCATGCCCACATTGGAGATCAACACAACCCTTCCATCGTCGATTCGATTGGCTTAGTACTACAAGATGATGAGCACGTCACGTTGCATACTCCTCGATCATGCCCACATTGGAGATCAACACAACCCTTCCTTCGTCGATTTGATTGGCTTAGTACTACAAGATTATGAGCACGTCACCTTTCAAACTCCTCGATCATGCCCACATTGGAGATCAACACATCCCTTCCTTCGTCGATTCGATTCTTAGTACTACAAGATATGAGCACGTCACGTTGCATACTCCTCGATCATGCCCACATTGGAGATCAACACAACCCTTCCTTCGTCGATTCAATTCTTAGTACTACAAGATTATGAGCACGTCACGTTGCATACTCCTCGATCATAACCACATTGGAGATCAACACATCCCTTCCTTCATCTATTCGATTCGCTTAGTACTACAAGATTATGAGCACGTCACGTTGGATACTCCTCGATCTTCCCACATTGGAGATCAACACAACCCTTCCTTCGTCGATTCGATTGGCTTAGTACTACAAGATTATGAGCACATCACGTTGCAAACTCCTCGATCATGCCCACATTGGAGATCAACACATCCCTTCCTTCGTCGATTCGATTCTTAGTACTACAAGATTATGAGCACGTCACGTTGTATACTCCTCGATCATGCCCACAGTGGAGATCAACACATCCCTTCCTCTCATCAAACATCGGTATTGTGACATGATTCAAGGATTACATTGAAAATTAAAAACAAAAGCATGCGTAGGGAGTGTTGGGTTCGTTTTATGCATAGCACGACTCATGCATTGCGTGATGTCGAGGCCGTAGAACTCTCCGTTTTGGTTGTAGGAATCCCGCATTGATCCAAGCCATTAATCCAATCGGAGGATTCAATCGTATGGAAGTCGCAGTCTTCAACGTCACGACACAAGTATGATCTTCTATTCTGAAAATGAAGTGCTGGTACCTGTATCTCATTCTGCAACCCGGTACAAGAGTATTGGGAGTCTTCTGACTCCGGTACAATTTCATCTTGGTCCGCAATTGTGAAGACCTGAGCACAAAGCCTAGGCAAAATTATTATTTATAGCTGGTTCACACACATGAAGAAAAATATATTGTTCAACTCGAATACAACAATCAAATGGAATCAATGACAATAAAAGGAATGTTTAACATTCTACCTCTTTTTCGTCGGTGTTCGAAGGAGCCGATGTAACAGGATTGTGAAGAGGGTCATCAGGAGCCGGAGCTTGAGCAGGAGCAGGAGAGCCTTCTTCGGTAGTAGGAGCAGGAGCAGGAGCAGGAGAGCCTTCTGAGGTAGCAGGAGTTGGAGCAGGAAAGCCTTCTGAGGAAGCAGGAGCAGGAGCAAGAGAGCCTTCTGAGCTAGTAGGAGCAAGACCAGGAGCAGGAGAGCCTTCTGAGGTAGCAGGAGAAGGAGCAGGAGAGCCTTCTGAGGTAGCAGGAGTAGGAGCAGGAGAGCCTTCTGAGGTAGCAGGAGCAGGAGCATGTTGACACTCACTAGCGTCGCATCAGGTTTATATCCCTGCCAACAGCGCCAGAAAGCTTGTTCGTATATTATACGATCACAGATAAATCCGCAAGCGCACGGATACCGATGTAGCTTTCACCCGGGAGTATTCCAAGGTATCGATTTCCACAGGGAACAAGAAGTACTCTAGTCCTAAGCTGATTCGTCTGGGGGAAAGTGCGGATAAAAGGGAGACGACGAAGAGAAGAGAGATGAACGATAGGAGGGTAGAGAGGGTACTTGATACGGGAACTTCAGCTCTCTCAACTAATCAAGCGATTAGGATATTACTTGCACTTGTCTTGATCGGGGGATGCACACTCCGGCTACGGAAAGGGATGAGAAGGGAGCCGTTACGTACACCACTCTTACGATGCGTACAGGACTAGCCACTCTCACGTGGTGGAATACAGAGGCCGGACGGGGCTGTCACTACCCGCCGACTACCACAAGCAGCACGTGGGGCTAGGTGCATTTCAAGGTAACCTCAAGTCTAGGCACCGCGCCTACACTATCGATCAGTACTTCACTCAGCGCTCAAGAAAAGCAATCACTCAGAGCAAGATAAACTTACTATGATATGAACGAGAAACGATAAGACAAAGACAAGAAATAAATAATACTTAATCAATTAGAGGGGACCAGAGTTACCGAACAAGTCCCGGATGTAGCTACTAGAAGAGGAGCTGCATCCGCCGAGGCGCGAGCTAGAGGAGGGGCCGACACTCCGGCTCCTCCCGGAGACTCTCACCTCAACTCTCTCCCTATTTTCTAACTATAATAGTGGTAGCGCTTCGATTCTTCAAAGCTCTTCTCTTGTGTGTCTTGAAGTGAGGAAAGGGGTCTCTATTTATAGGGGAGGAAACTTGGAGAAGTGGAGGACCTCCCCCTCATTCCAGGGGCCAAACCGACCTCCCCAGGGGCGGTTCGCACGTGAACAGTCCGGGGCACGCCTCCCCAAGTCGGTGGAGCAAAGAACCGGGCGAAAACCGGACTCTAGGTGCGTGAACCGGAGCTAAACCGGAGTCTGGGTCGCTGAATCAGGCGTTTCCTGGGCAAAACCGCTGGGAAAATGGGGCAGACCGGCCGAGCCGGCCAACCGACCTCCCGCCGGCCACTAGGCGCCCGCCACGCGTCCTGGCCGGGCGGCCCATGCGCCCCCGCGCGCGCGCGTCTGTGCCCCGGCGGGAGCCAGCCACGGCGCGCCACGTGGCGGGCGCGTGCGGCTTCCCGCGCGGGCGCGCGCATCTGCGTCGCCGCGTCACGGGGCCGCAGCCAACCACCTGCGGACACGTGGCACCGCCTGAGGCCTCCCGCGCGACTGGCGTACGGTGGCGGCCGGCTGACGTCGTGCTGATGTCAGCGTTGGACATTATTTTCTCTATTTAATATCTTTTGCACCCGAGCTCCAAAGTAGGCAAATGATATGTCCATTTCGATCGTCTCAATGAGCCCGTCACAATGGTGTAGTCCAAATTAGCATTTGATGTTGGTTGTGATAATGCCATATTTTATTCTATAATTGCTCATTTGCACCTGCGGCCAAATATACACCAAAGCTTGTGGAATTTGTTAGATTATAACCCTATAGCTATGGTGCACACTTTCATGAAGTGACTTTTATCCGAAGTTGACGGTCAAAATTAGGGACTTAACGACCGTCAACAAGCTCCCCCACACTTAGCCCTTTGCTCGTCCTCGAGTAAAGATTAAGGACTAGGGTGGAAAACATGAATCCAAAATGATATGATGCAAGCATGTAAGATATTCCAAGACATACCTGTACTTGTGACTCTTTGGGGTGTCTACCATGTCATCTTGGATGGTTGAAGAATGGAACGGCTGGATTTGAATCACCTCAACTCCTTCTGTAAAGTAGCTTGGGTTTTTAATATTTTTTTTTCAAAACTTAGCCTTACTTGACTACTCAAATGATGCTCTCGGACCGCTTAGTGTGTATGATTCCTCACCAAGGCATTAAACTTGCATTTCTTCAACCTACTTCTAATGATGGCTATATGTGGAGCTCAGGGTAAGGATGAAGATATAAGGCATACTTGTATCACATAATATTGCAAAGTCAAAAACCAGATCCAAGAAGAAAACTCGTCATACAATCTGATCAAGATGCACATGTGTGTGGAAAGGGGATGATATGGTAATATGTACTCCTTGTTGTATGATCTCACTCCCTTTGAACTTTATTTTGAGAACATGGCTATATTTTTTTTCTTCTTCTTCTTTTTTCTTGTTTTTTTCATCATGCTTGAGAAGAGTTTCTCTTGAGCATGTGTTATTATTTTTTTTCTTTAGCCCATGTCTCTTTTGAAGGAAAATCTAGGGAGAGAGATTCATAAATTGATTGGAGTATATATTTTTTTGTGGATGGATGGATGTTGCTAACTTCCAGTGTAGAAGTTTAGCATATGAAGGTGGAGTGTACGTGATCTTGATCATGAAAACATGAAAAGCTTCTATCAAGGGTCACAACAATTTGACAAAGCTCAATGTAATAACAAGCAGCATATGTATGAGGTTTTCTAATGTAAACAACATATGGCTTTGGTGGGAATATATCATCACTGAGGAGCTTGTAAGGCTATTTTTTTTGCAAGTAAAACATCCCAAGCACTTTGTTAGAGAGAGAAAGGTTCATCGCATCGTACCATATCTCATCAATCAACCATTTAGATGAACATGTTTTCCTAATGATATTTGATCACAAGCAACAGATATATGTGCTAGGAATAAAGAACATGCAAGCCAATCAATTGAAAACATGTAAAGCAATGGAGCATCAGGATTCGTTGAGTTTAATTTAATGATTATCTCATGAAAGGGATTATAACTCATGAATCATGGAATTGGGAGGACAGGATTGTTCAAACCATGTTGTTCCTTTGAATGTCGGGAGAAGTGGACTCTCGGTACCTCCCCCACACTATCTTTTGCTGCGTCTTCTCCTGCACACTCTTAGACAAAGATGAGATACATGGATTTGGCTAGTACAAATTGTACTAGCCAAATCAAAGCGAAGTTTATTTTTTTATTTGTTTATTAAAGAAGAAAGGGAAATTTTTATTTTATTCAAGGGTGAGACATTTAATCGCTAATGTTGAGGAATTCGATCACATCGACTTCCTCAATCTTTTCCGGTTCAAAATAAATTTTTAAGCGATGGCCATTTACCTTAAATATATTACCTGAGTCATCTTGAAGAGTAATGGCTCCATGGGATGAAGTGTCGATCACGTTGAACGGTCCTTCCCATTTGCTTTTGAGTTTCCCATGGCCGAAAAGCTTCACTCTCGAATTGAAGAGGAGGACCTTGTCTCCGGGTTTGAATTCCTTGATTTTGATGTGCTTATCATGCCATCTCTTGGTTCTTTCCTTGTATATCTTTGAGCTGTGGTATGCTTTTTCTCTCCACTCATCTAGCTCGGCTAGTTGCATTTGTCTCTTTATTCCTGCTGCTGGAAGATCCATCCTCCATGTTTTAATTGCCCAATAAGCCTTGAACTCCAACTCTACCGGGAGGTGACATGTTTTTCCATAAACAAGTTGGTACGGTGTCATCCCGATAGGGGTCTTGTAAGCTGTCCTGTAGGCCCATAGTGCATCTGACAACTTATCTTTCCATACCTTCCCCATTTCATTGACAGTTTTCTGCAGTATGTTCTTGATTTGTTTGTTCGAAGTTTCTGCTTGCCCACTTGTTTGGGGATGATATGGTGTGGCTACCTTGTGATTCACACCGAGATCTGATAAGTACTTCCGGAACCTTTGATCTATGAAATGTGACCCTCCATCGCTTATTACAATTCTCGGAGTGCCAAACCGAGGGAAGATGATGTCTTGGAACATCCTTTTTGCATGCTTGGAATCTGCTTCTCGGCAAGGCATGGCTTCCACCCATTTGGAGACGTAATCCACCGCCACTAGTATGTACTCATAGTGTCCCGATCTGGGGAATGGTCCCATGAAATCAATCCCCCAGACATCAAAGATTTCCACTTGGAGGTTGTTTTGGAGGGGCATTGCATCTCTTGCATTGATGTTTCCATGTTTCTGGCATCTAGGACACCTTCTGACAAAATCCCTTGCATCTTCATACATTGTCGGCCAGAAGAATCCACTCTGCCAAACCTTGGCATTGGTTCTGAATGTCCCATAGTGACCTCCGTATGGTGCCGCATGGCATCTATCTAAGATTTTCATAGCTTCCCATGCCGGCACACAACGTCGGAGTAATCCATCAGGGCAGACTCGGAATAGGTAGGGATCATCCCATAGATGAATCCTGCTATCATGTACTAGCTTTTTCCTATCTTCTCACGGAGGAACATAGCCCGAGACTATAAAGTTTACAATATTGGCATACCATGGGTCTGATGTTGTCACCTTTAGAAGAATGTCATCACGGAGATAATGAATGATGGGCAAGGGTGATTCCTCCTCTACTCTTAACCGAGAGAGGTGGTCTGCCACTGAATTCTCTACTCCCTTTTTATC
The DNA here is from genome assembly GCA_036936925.1 of Cenchrus fungigraminus. Lineage (NCBI taxonomy): Eukaryota > Viridiplantae > Streptophyta > Magnoliopsida > Poales > Poaceae > Cenchrus > Cenchrus fungigraminus. The sequence goes on along the minus strand of CM072768.1, from coordinate 75,975,711 downwards.
TCGAATTTCAATATCAAATTCTTGGAGCAAGAGGATCCAGCGGATGAGTCTTGGTTTCGCATCCTTCTTGGTCAAGAGGTATTTTAGAGCTGCATGGTCAGTTTAAACAATAACCTTCGCTCCTAATAGGTAGGATCGGAACTTATCAATGGCGAAGACGACCGCCAAAAGTTCCTTCTCGGTGGTGGCATAGTTAAGTTGAGGGCCGGTTAAAGTTTTGCTGGCGTAGGAAATGGCATGGTGCTTCCTATCCTTAAATTTGGCCCAAAACTGGCCCTACCGCATAGTTGCTCGCATCACACATGATTTCAAAGGGGAGATTCCAATCTGGGGGTTGTATGATGGGCACCGAGATGAGGGCTTTCTTCAAGATGTGGAAAGCAGCATAGCACTCCTCGTCAAAAACGAACGGGGCATCCTTAGCTAAGAGATTGGTTAATGGCCGGGCTATGTGAGAGAAGTTTTTGATGAATCTTCGATAGAACCCGGCATGTCCAAGGAATCTACGGATGCCTTTAACATTCGTGGGTGGTGGAAGTTGCTCTATAACTTCAATCTTTGCCTTATCCACCTCAATCCCACGCTCGGATATAAGGTGTCCGAGAACAATTCCTTCTCTTACCATAAAATGGCATTTTTCCCAATTCAGGACGAGATACTTCTCACCACACCTTTGTAAGACCTTATCTAGATTCCGTAAGCAGTTCTTAAAGGTCTGTCCATAAACCGAGAAGTCATCCATGAACACCTTCATGATTTGTTCAATCATGTCGGAGAAAATGGACATCATACATCTTTGGAAAGATGCGGGAGCATTGCACAACCCAAACGACATACGCCGGTAAGCGTAAGTGCCATAAGGGCATGTAAAGGTTGTCTTACTCTGGTCATCGGGATGGATAGGGATTTGGTGATAACCCGAATAACCATCAAGGAAACAAAAGAAGGAGTGCCTGGCTAACCGTTCTAGCATTTCATCTATGAAAGGGAGTGGGAAGTGGTCCTTCTTGGTGGCTTTATTTAGCTTGCGATAATCTATGCACATTCGCCACCCGGTGACTGTTCGTTGCGGGATGAGTTCATTTTTCTCATTCCGCACAACTGTCATCCCTCCTTTCTTAGGAACAACTTGAACGGGACTAACCCACTCACTATTGGGTACTGGGTAAATAATTCCGACATGGAGAAGTTTGAGCACTTCTTTCTTGACTACTTCTCTCATGGTGTTGTTCAACCGACGTTGGGGTTCTCTTGATGGTGTGGAGTCGGTATGGATGGGGATTCTATGTGTGCAAAGATTTGGACTGGTCCCCTTGAGGTCCTGAAGAGAATATCGTAGGACGGCTCGATTTTTCTCCAGAATAGTGAGCAACTGTTGGGTTTCTACTTTGGAGAGCTTATCACTAATGATTACTGGAGTCTCTCGGTTTCCATGAAGAAAGGCATATTTCAGCCCGGGAGGAAGAGGTTTCAACTCAATAGGGGATGGCTTAGGTTTTTCAGATCAATCAAGCTGAATAGGTGGTTGCGGATCTTCTTCCTCAATGAAATCGACTGCCAATTCCTCAAGATTTGGCCGGGCTAAACTTTCAAGAGTAGCGGACATAACTTGCTCTATGGGGTCGGCTTCGGGTTCGGGTTCTACACGGGTGTTGATAGCTCGTGAGAGTTGTACGGGCACGTACTCCTTATCAACCTTTAGCTCCAGCTCTTGGTCACTTGGTACTTTTTCCAAGATTTTCATGATAGGCCTCCCGATGATGATATTATGTGAAAGGTTCTCGGGGAGGTAAAAAACGTGAAAATCTAGGTATAGAGTAGGATTGGCTATACGGATGGGAGCGGCTCTTAGAATCCCACGACAATCTAAAGATTGTGTAGGGGTGACATGAAGTCGTTTCTGAGATGAAGATAAGGGCTCCTCGGATAGCTGAGTTTGTACTAGGGAAGATGATATGATATTGATCCCTAGACCAGGATCGTATCCAAAACTACCATCCATGCCTATCACCATACAACTTATTGTTCTAAGTCTAGTAGGCAAACGGATGACTTCGGCAGATGATTCTGCCTCTTCAAGCCATTCTCGGCTCATGATGGCAGATAGATTTCCTATGTATTGTTCTTGCCATTGGGATTCCTCGAGATCTGGTGGGTGGTCCCTTTGATCTTTAGGAGGCAAATGTCTTCCCACAAGGGGTTGATTTTCGGCATTCCCAAAGTCATAGAAAAGCTCATCATAGAAATTGAAAGGGAACTCACACGGGGAATCGCACGAGTCCGAGAAAGGTTTTGGGATTGGCTCAGAGATTGTGTCAGAGATATGTGCTGTGGTGAAGGTAGGTGTGTGCGAAGGTGTCGCATCTTTTGGCTCAGGGATCTCTATGGAGGGTTCTTCCGGTTGCATTTCCGGTGGTTCTTCGGGAAATTCATCGTAAATTCCGGTGTAAGGGGTGTTTGCTAGAATTTTTTCTAAGATCACCCTTCCCTCATTCAAGGTCAAATCTACAAAAGAACCTCTTGATGAAGAGTCTAGGAACTTAGCGGATTCAGCATTGAGGCCCAATTTGAACTGTTGGAGACATGTGGGTTCTGGAATCCCTAAATCGGGTCCTGAAGCTAAGATATTGGTAAATCGGGCCTAGGCAGTTCCTAAAGACTCACCCTCCTTTTGTTTAAAAAGGATGATTTCGCACCGAAGATCACTAATCCGTGCTAGCGAAAAGAAGGTGCGACAAATTTTTTCCCTCAAAACTTCCCATTTGCCTTCTACGCTTCGGACGTTGAGGTTGTACCATTGCTTCGCTCTTCCCGTTAATGAAAATGGGAAGAGTATCCACTTCAACGTTTCTTGTGCCATACCCTCTATTGTGATGCATGAGCAAAGTTGCTCAAAGTCTCTCAAATGAGTGTATGGGTTCTCCTCTTCGGTCCCAGCAAAGGATTGCTCTCTGGCCATGGCTATGAAACCAGGACGTAGCTCATAGCCACTAGTATGGATAGGATGTGATGAAGATGGGGGCTCCAAATTTTCGCCCTTTGGAGCCAAAAAATTGTGCAAGAGTAGAAGAGGAATTCATTATGGTAGGTGGATGATACGCAGACGAACTAGGTTCAGAACTAGAATAGCTACCGTCCCCGGCAACGGTGCCAGAAAGCTTGTTGACACTCACTAGCGTCGCACCAGGTTTATATCCCCGACAACGGCACCAAAAAGCTTGTTGGTATATTATACGATCACAGATAAATCCGCAAGCGCATGGATACTGATGTAGCTTTCACCCGGGAGTATTCCAAGGTATCGATTTCCACGGGGAACGAGAAGTACTCTAGTCCTAAGCTGATTCGTCTGGGGGAAAGTGCGGATAAAAGGTTGACGACAAAGAGAAGAGAGATGAACGATAGGAGGGTAGAGAGGGTACTTGATACGGGACTTCGGCCCTCTCAACTAATCAAGCGATTAGGATATTACTTGCACTTGTCTTGATCGGGGGATGCACACTCCGGCTACGGAAAGGGATGAGAAGGGAGCCGTTACGTACACCACTCTTACAATGCCTACAGGACGAGCCACTCTCACGTGGTGGAATACAGTGGCCGGACGGGGCTGTCACTACCCGCCGACTACCACAAGCAGTCCGTGGGGCTAGGTGTATTTCAAGGTAACCTCAAGTCTAGGCACCGCGCCTACACTATCGATCACTACTTCACTCAGCGCTCAAGCAAAGCAATCACTCAGAGCAAGATAAACTTACTATGATATGAATGAGAAACGATAAGACAAAGACAAGAAATAAATAATACTTAATTAATTAGAGGGGACCAGAGTTACCGAACAAGTCCCGGATGTAGCTACTAGAAGAGGAGCTGCATCCGCCGAGGCGCGAGCTAGAGGAGGGGCCGACACTCCGGCCCCTCCCGGAAACTCTCACCTCAACTCTCTCCCTATTTTCTAACTATAATAGTGGTAGCGCTTCGATTCTTCAAAGCTCTTCTCTTGTGTGTCTTGAAGTGAGGAGAGGGGTCTCTATTTATAGGGGAGGAAACTTGGAGAAGTGGAGGACCTCCCCCTCATTCCAGGGGCCAAACTGACCTCCCCAGGGGCGGTTCGCACGTGAACAGTGCGGGGCACGCCTCCCCAAGTCGGTGGAGCAAAGAACCGGGCGAAAACCGGACTCTAGGTGCGTGAACCGGAGCTAAACCGGAGTCTGGGTCGCTGAATCAGGCGTTTCCTGGGCAAAACCGCTGGGAAAATGGTGCAGACCGGCCGAGCCGGCCAATCGACCTCCCACCAGCCACTAGGCGCCCGCCACGCGTCCCAGCTGGGCGGCCCATGCGCCCCCGCGCGCGCGTCTGCGCCCCGGAGGGAGCCAGCCACGGCGCGCCACTTGGCGGGCTCAGGCAGCTTCCCGCGCGTGCGCGCGCGTCTGCGTCGCTGCATCACGGGGCCGCAACCAACCGCCGGCAAACATGTGGCACCGCCTGAGGCCTCCCGCGCAGCTGGCGTACGGTGGCGGCCGGCTGACGTCATGCTGATGTCAGCGTTGGACATTATTTTCTCCATTTAATATCTTTTGCACCCGAGCTCCAAAGTAGGCAAATGATATGTCCATTTCGATCGTCTCGATGAGCCCGTCGCAATGGTGTAGTCCAAATTGGCATTTGATATTGTTTGTGATAATGCCATATTTTATTCTATAATTGCTCATTTGCACCTGCGACCAAATATACACCAAAGCTTGTGGAATTTGTTAGATTATAACCCTATAGCTATGGTGCACACTTTCCTGGAGTGACTTTTTTCCGAAGTTGACGGTCGAAAATAGGGACTTAACAACCGTCAATAGAGCAGGAGCAGGAAAGCCTTCTAACGAAGCTGGAGCTGGAGCAGGATCAGCTACACGAGAGCCTTCCAAGGTAGCTGGAGCAGGATCTTCCGGACCATTTGTTGTTGCCGCCAAATGATCATCCTTATTCATTTCCTCTGCTGCAATATTAGATAGAACCTTGAGTATTCTTGCATCTGCTTCCTTCCTTTTCTGTCATCCATTGTGAACCAATTGCTGAACTGTGAGGCAGCTCATAGACTTCAGATGATTTACCCAAGTTAGCAGGAGGCATGAGTTGCGAGGGAGTCTGACCAATAGGTGCGAGTAGAGCGGGCAGTGGCGGTAAGCCGTTAACTTGGTGAAGGTGACTGAGTGAAGCATTCACAAAATTCTCCATAGTGCGCAGGTGTTGTGTTACCATTTGTGCTATCTGCTCCGAGTGTGCGCGGTTTAACTCCTCCTGCTGTGCTAACCTCATCTCCATCATTGACTGGAACTTTCTCTAGTCGCGCTGATTTTCAAGGATCAGTTTCACAAAAAAGGAAGAGTCCATTGGCTCACTGGTTGTTGCTGGAGTGACTGGAACTATTTCTGTTTTTTCAGTGGGTAGTGATGCACCATCATGTACTCGGAGATGTCTCACTGGAGACGCCTCATTGCCATCACTGTCTGAGGAACAAATGTCATCAGGAGATAGCTCAATTGTAGCCCTTAGGCCACGACGTCTGTCTCCTAGTCTCGTAGGCCTATATTCCTTGAAATGTGTCTCGGACATCATGTACTCGGGATGCCAATCTTTGGGTCTGGTTCACACCCTTTCCCCATCTTCATCTACTCTGGTAAGACTACTCAGCATGAAGGAGATCCAGTGAGCATACAGCATATTTCGGGCCACGGTCAACCCATCAAAGATAACATCTTCAATCTCGGCTAAAATGGAGTCCACGATGTCGAAGGGCCGGCCAGTCATGACGTGAAGGAGAAGCCACTGCTGAAGACTAGTGATCGACTCTACATTGCCAATCCGTGGTAATAATGTTTTCCGTAGTGCCCGGTGAACCACATTTGCCTCAGGGGTAAGCATGTCAGGCGTGCGATATGCTCGCCTACCTGTGAATGACTCAACAAAAAGTCCGGCCATCTCCTCGTCGGATGGGAACGACCCACTGAGCAAACTACGCCGAGGTAGTCCACGATCCCCGTAGACAACATTATGTAGGGATGTCTTATGGTCATACTTTCCTATTTCAAAATGCCTCAATCCAAGTTTGTCAACAATATGGTGTTGGAAAAGAGTATACTGGCGTCCCTGAAACATGAACATGATGTACTCCCTAGTATCGGCAATGTACACAGTAGTATAAAAAACTCTCACCCAATCCTCAACATACTTATGATGCACTGAGACCAAATCAGCCAATCCGGGATGATCATCGAAGTATGCCTTAACATCCCCTCCCGCGGCCAACGTCATATGATCCCAATTTATAACCCTGTGCTGGTACAGTTTCATGAGCAGGTATTTGTAGTTGTAATATAAAGTTTGCTGAAGGACATTCCTAAATCTTGGTTCGACCCGTTTGTCCTTGGTTTTGTCCCACCAATGCTTCTCAGGCACCCATCTAAGACCTTTAATCATTTGGTAGGTGTGGTTGCGCAGGTCCATCATCTTAAGCGGCTCTTCCGGTGGAGGGTGAAGTTGTACCTGTTTCTCCTTCCTGGGATCTGGCGCAGGAAACTCTGAAGGGCGGGGCAGGCGATGGCCCATGGTTGACCCACCCCGTGTGTGGCAGGAAGGCACCGCGGTTGACCCACCCCGTGTGCGGTAGGAAGGCGCCGAGCTTGACCCACCCCGTGTGCGGCAGGAAGGTGCCGAGCTTGACCCACCCCATGTGCGGCAGGAAGGCACCGAGGTTGACCCACCCCGTGTGCGGTGTGTAGGGGCAGAGGAAGAATCCCGTGCCGCAGGCCTGCAGCTTAGCCTCGTCTGAGGACCAGACGTGCCTTCAGAAGTCAGCTGCGACTTTCGTTGTCACTTTGCTAGAGGAGGATCAAGCGCCTTTCCATCTCTCTTTCCACCATCTCGTCCCATCTGCAATGAATTTCTCGAATTAGTGCCATTCCAAGAATTCGGCGGCGGATTGCGGTATCCGCTGGAGCCTGGAGGCGGACGCATACCTCTGATTTCGGCGACGGATTGAGGTATTCGCTAGAGGCTGCTGCAGGCGGCAGCGGCGGTGGCGGAACCCTACCAAGGGGTTGCGCCTCAAATGAGGAGACAGTAAATGGGGGGATGGCGGGTCAGCACGAGTGACACGCTGTTGGATAAAGCCATAAAGGTGTGTGTAGTGCGTTGTTGGCACCATGCGACCACGAAATGGGAAGCGCCTTTCGTACCTGTAGTTTACAAGGAAGTTCCTCTGTTCCGATGTATACCAGACCGGACCATCCTCCAGATGTATGTCGATGAGTATGAAAGTCATAACAGGTTGGTCCTGTTGTACATAATACAAAGAACCGGACAATCCATTCGCGTACTTAGTCGATCATGCCCACATTGGAGATCAACACATCTCTTCCTTCATCGATTCGATTCGCCTAGTACTACATGATCATAAGCACATCACGTTGCATACTACTCGATCATGGCCACATTGGAGATCAACACATCCCTTCCATCGTCGATTCGATTCTCCTAGTACTACATGATCATGAGCACGTCACATTGCATACTCCTTGATCATGCCCACATTGGAGATCAACACATCCCTTCCTTCGTCGATTCGATTCACCTTGTACTACATGATCATGAGCACATCACGTTGCATACTACTCGATCATGCCCACATTGGAGATCAACACATCCCTTCCTTCATAGATTCGTTCGCCTAGTACTACATGATCATGAGCACGTCACGTTGCATACTCCTCGATCATGCCCACATTGGAGATCAACACATCCCTTCCTTTGTCGATTCGATTCGCCTAGTACTACATGATCATGAGCACATCACGTTGCATACTACTCGATCATGCCCACATTGGAGATCAACACATCTCTTCCTTCGTCGATACGTTCGCCTAGTACTACATGATCATGAGCACGTCACGTTGCATACTCCTCGATCATGCCCACATTGGAGATCAACACATCCCTTCCTTCGTCGATTCGATTCGCCTAGTACTACATGATCATGAGCACATCACGTTGCATACTACTCGATCATGCCCACATTGGAGATCAACACATCCCTTCCTTCGTCGATTCGTTCGCCTAGTACTACATGATCATGAGCACGTCACGTTGCATACTACTCGATCATGGCCACATTGGAGATCAACACAGCCCTTCCTTCGTCGATTCATTCGCCTAGTACTACATGATCATGAACACGTCACGTTGCATACTCCTCGATCATGCCCAAGGAGATATTTGCGACTACTAGCGGTTTCATTATGGGGCAGCTCATGATCTTCATAGATTAACACTTTCACGTAGCCCAACAGGACGTTCCGTTGTTTCATAATACAACATACCAGATAATCGGCATCCCCATGCGCGATCGTATATTTTGTAAAGACGCAACAGGAAGTTCCGATGCTACATAATATAGTGAACCGGATAGTAGGCACCTACGGCAGGTTTAATATTTAGGAAAGTGCACTTCAACTACATATAAATTACATATAAATCATAAGGTCTACATGATTTCAGTTTGGATCGACTTAAACATTTACTGATTTGATATCCTAGTCGTCGTCACTTTCATCGGCAGCATTTTCATCTTCATCGACGTATTGCCATAGAGTGTCATCGTCCTCATCTTCAGAATTGAATCCATCCACATCAGACAGCTCCTGCTGGCGAATTGCGTCAACTTCAGCGGCTGCAACCACAGTCTCCTCACCAGTAATAGGCACCGGAACCTTCGAACCATCACCGAGACCATCATCAAGTGTAACATCATGCAAGGTTTGGTCAATTTCATCATCTTGATATGCAAGTACCATGCCAGTGGGAGCTATGTCCTCCTCATTTTCATTATAGCTCCACAAATGTCTGTGCTCAAATTTTTGCACCACTCTCCATGGGTGTTGTAGTAGGGTGTCTGGCAAGTAAAAGACCTTCGTTGCTTGTTCAGCAAGAATGTAGGGATCATCTTGGTACCAGTAATCTCCAGTATTGACGCTTGTGAAGTAACCATCAATTCTAATCTTCGGTTCCTTCTTGGTCCCTTCCAGATCATACCAGTCAACCTGGAATAAAACAACAGTTCCATCTCTGTCAAGCCCCGAGTTGTACCGCAGCTCAATAATGTCTTTTATTGAACCATAAAACTCAATTTCTGCAATGTCTTTATGTGATCTTGTAGTCATGATTCCACTGTTCTGTGTCTTCCTATTAGCCTCTCGGGCCTTGGTGTGGTACCGGACACCGCCTACAATACATGTTGTATAAGTTTTTGCTCGCCGATCTGGTTCAGCTGATAATGCATATAGGTTGTCATCACTCACTGGATTGTTTGTAATCTGTACAGAAGAGCCATAGTTTTTTTTAATATAGTCTTATGTAAAGGTCCTCACAAGGTAATATAAGCTAGCTACCAAACAAAAAAAATGAATACTAACATGCGATCTAAACCAGTGCCGAAATTATGTAGCAATTCGACGATCAATATCCTCGTCCGACACACCTTTCGCTTTTAATTCATTCTTGAACACTCTGCAAAGCAGTACCATCTCAAAGTTAGAACGAAATAATTGTAGTTCTATCATTGCAATGGTGATTTACTTACTCGATATATGCCTTCACCTCTTTGCAATTGTTTAGCACATACCAAACCACCTCGTCGTACTTTGACCCAAGACAACAAGTGGTCCCTGCTCCAAGTACTTGAACATTGTGATCGAAATAGGATGTTCCATCTACAGACAAATCAGCATTCTCTCTGTTCCTTCCAACCTGATTGAATCGTGTGGCCACATCATCAGTCGCGAAGTACCTAGAGCAAAATGTCAAGGCCTCATTAGCAACATATGCTTATGCAATGGATCCTTCAGGCCTAGCTTGGTTTCTCACTGAACGCTTCAATGTGCATAGCCTTCTTTCGACGGGATACATCCATCCATATTCTATAGGACCTCTCAGGATTGCTTCCTCAGGCAAATGGATAGCCAAGTGGACCATAACATCAAAGAAGGCAGGAGGGAAAATTTTCTCAAGCTTGCACAGAATTATTGGGATATCTGTTTTCAGTTTTTGCAAGACATCCAACTTCAGAGTTTTGCAACAAAGTTGCCCAAAGAAGTTTCCTAATTCTGCAATAGCAGTGTATATCTCTTTGTCCACTAAACCGCGAAGACAAGCCGGCAAAACCCTTTGGAGTAGGATATGACAATCATGAGTTTTCAGTTTTTGTTGTTTGCATCCATCTGCAGCAATACACCTAGCTAAGTTTGAATCTGGGAACTTCACCGAACTTATAAAATCACAAAACAGCTTCTGTTTCGTTTATGAAAGTACATACGGAGCTTCTGGCATTTTGCATGACTCACCATCCTCAGTTGCCACCATGTGTAGATTTGATCTTAAGCCCATCTCTTCCAAATCAACCCTAGCATTGATGGTGTCCTTTGTCTTCCTAGCAATTTTAAGCAACGTTCCAATAAGGTTTTCACATAAGTTTTTCTCAATGTGCATCACATCAAGGTCATGTGCCAACTTCAGAGATGACTAGTACGGCAAGTCCCACAAACAAACCCTTCGGCTCCAGCACTGTCCGGATTCCCGCTTCCTTTTCTTTCCTTGAGGTAGAGGATGCTTTCCTGGTCTAAAGTCTTTAACCTCTCCAGTTGCTGCTTCAGCTCCTCATGGGTAAACTGCTCTGGCTTTTCTCGGTTTTCAACAGTACCATAAAAATCTGCTCTCTTTCATCTCCATGGATGGTCAGTTGGAAGGAAACGACGATGCCCAATGTAACATATCTTGTTCTTCAATCTCCTTGACCAAGGATCCTTGTCGCAACATACACAGGCAAAATAGCCTTTCGTGACTCGCCCAGACAACGTGCTCAATGCTGGATAATCATGTATGCACCAAAGATCCGCAGCACGCAGTTTAAATCCTTTACCCTCAACTGCATCGATTGCCCAGACACCCTTCCAAAGTTGCTGTAGCTCTTCGACGAGAGGTTCCATGAAGATATCAAAATCCTTTGATGGAGAACTCGGCCCAGGGAGGGATCAATAAGGCCATCATGAAGTTTGATTCTTCCATGCATACCCATGGTGGCATGTTACATGGCACAACAAATACTGGCCACATACTATATGAGTTGTTCATGTTGCCAAATGGATTGAAACCATCGGTTGCAAGACCAAGTCTAAGGTTCCTAGCATCTTTTGCAAATTTTTTCCATCTTTTATTGAATTCTTTCCATGCCTCACCATCAGCTGGATGGCTAAGCTCATTGTTCACCGGTTTCACTTCGACTCGTGCCATCGTGCATCCTTTGCTGTTTTTGATGAAAGAAACATTCTCTTCAGCCTGGAAATCAGCTGAAAATGCCTCAATACCTTTTAAGGAACGCGCTTGTTGGTGTCTGCATCCTTCCATCTTGAATCCACTTCACAACATACTGGGCACACATCAGGTTTGACATACTTCTCCTTGCGAAATAATATACAATTACTTTTGCAAACATGGATTTTTTCATAGCCTAGTTCCATGGAACGTATGTACTTCATTGCCGCATCGAAAGAGTCTGGAAGACACGCTTCTGGGAATCCTTTTTGTAACAAATTCATCGTTGCATTGAATGCGACGTTGCTCATCCGACTGAAAGACTTTATATGAAGTAACTTCACAACAAATGTAAATTGTGCATATGAAGATGTCGGTGACACCTTATGGTTCAGATGTTCCTTTACAAATTCATACTTTTTCTCACCAAGCACCTGACCCTTGCCCAAGTCAGCAATCAATTCAGACATCCCATCGTCTCCAGGGCCTTCATCCTCCTCCATACCCAATATGTATTGGTTTTCCTGGACCGTTTCCTGATCACCACCATCCCGTTGAAAACCCGTGGAGCTGCATTATCCACATCCCCCTATGCATCCGGCAGAATTGCGTTATCCTGTACATTTTCATCATCGTCAACCATATCCTCCAAAGCTTCTCCATGATGGATCCACCTAGTGTAAGTGGTTGCCATCCCACTCACAAGTATGTGAACTCCAATTTGCTCTATAGTCCCTGTAGAGTTATTGAGGCATCGACGACACGAGCATAGTATTTCTTCGTCCTCAGCGTATCTGTCCGAAGAAATGCCAAGAAATCCTGGACCCCTTTCTCATGATCGGTGGTAAAACCAGTACAACCGGATATCCAGCGTCTATCCATATGGAAAGTTTTTGGCGAATCCAACTCAAAATTACTGACCACAGAACGAATCGAAAAGGAGAACATTCTGCGAAATGAAATTTCTGGATTGAACACAAAATTACTTACCAGATTGACACGCCGCTGCAGCAAGTATCACCCAGGTTGCGCCCGTAGGAGTGAGTAGCCGTTGGAAGTCGCAAATCACCACCGAAATGATCCGTTTTGGTAGCCTACTCGCCTCTCCGTTCTTCGTTTTCCCATTTCGGGGCTGCGGGCTGCGGGAAAACTATTTTTTGCTACAGCGCGGGCTTTTCACCTGCCAACTTATCAGAATAACCGTTCCGTGCTGTGGTTGGGGTGGAAAGTGTTTCTCATTAAATTGACACAACCAAGAGGTGGCGCAGTGGTAAATAGTGTTGTCTCGTTCCTATAGGTCTCTAGTTCGAACCCTTGCTATGGCAAATTGTTTTTGCAACATTTCGTGACCAACAGTAGGAAACAAGCAGTTTCACGATCGTTACTCAGGAAGGTCCTTCCAGCAAAACATCAACAAAACGGACCAGCAAAACATCAGCAAAATTAATTCAGATTGGTGAGTATGCTCGACTCAATTTGAAATAGATTAAACCAAATCGGCATAATAAGATGGAATCTCATAGCACTCATCACCACAAATTTCACACCACCAGCAAGTTGCAAACACAAAAATACAAACAAATTCATCACCACAAAGCACACACCACCTATGAACCGTCTAGCTAGCAGTAACACCAGACATGTTTTATCGATTGTCTACAGCTCAGTCAGAGTATATTTGCTCTTTCTTTCAACAGGGCATTCTCCGCTAACAATTGCTGATTCTCTTTCAGCTAGTCATTCTGCTGCCGTAACAATTGATTAACATGGCCCCTCTCTTTGGTCAGCTCTTCCATCAGGGTAATGTTCTCCTGCTGTAACAATGCCTTTTGATTCAGCTGGTCATTCTCCTGTTGCAGCAATTGATTCATCTCTTTCAGTTGTTCATTTTGCTGCTGTAACGATTGCTCATACAGGTGCTTGTAATTTAGAGCCTCTTGCAGTGACTTGAGCTCGCTGACTTGTTGTTCTTGCAGGTCTCTCTTCACCTTCTGCAGCTCAGCTTTAGTGGATTTAAGCACCTCCAGAAGCTAGAAAAATACAAGAACCTATCAATCCATCAAACTATGCAAACTGAAAACTAACTGAATCAACTTCTAACACCAATTGCAATTCAAATCTGAGTGTACGATGAAATCAGCTCAGCTATTCAGTGGATTCAAGCACCTCCAGAAGCTAGAAAAATACAAGAACCTATCAATCCATCAAATGATGCAAACTGAAAACTAACTGAATCAACTTCTAAGACCAATTGCAATTCAAATCTGAGTGTACGATGAAATATGAATCTATTGTATATGGTCATCCATCCTCTAGATCCTAAAATCTAGAAATCGCCATCCCTAGGTTGATAGGGGAAAATATAGTGGCTCAAACCAGAGGACTGACCTTGTCGTCCTGTTTCATGAACTCGTAGTCGGGAGGTGGCGCATAAACCACCCTCTCATCACCGCCAGAATCCGCCATTCCTACCACGAGCCGTTGCAGATCTGCGCGTAGCAAAAGTCGAGAGTCTTTGCGAAGGCAGTGAAGCGTTTTGCCTGTGAATTACTGATTTATATTAATGATTCGAAAAAATGCTTACATGTGGGACCTAACTGAATTTTATGACGACTTGGAACACTCTATTTTTAAAATAATGCTTACATGTGGGACCACAATTGGTTTATGACGCCGCTGACATGGCGAAAATGCTTACATGTGGGACCCTGGAAAAATTTATGACGACTTGGAACACTCTATTTTTAAAATAATGCTTACATGTGGGACCACAGTTGGTTTATGACGCCGCTGACATGGCGAAAATGCTTACATGTGGGACCCTGGAAAAATTTATGACGACTTGGAACACTCTATTTTTAAAATAATGCTTACATGTGGGGCCGATGTTGGTTTATGACGTTTTTGCAGAGCTTATGGCGTCACAAAACAGCATGGAACAGTGAAAGCCCGGCTACAGTACCAACCGTAATGACGAAAGTTTTTTTTGTCACTAAATTTGTTCAGAAGTGAAATATTATGACGAGATCAGCCAGGAACGTCGTAAATCAATGACGCTGTTGACGGTTCAAAACCGTGTTGAAGTTCACCGCAAGCGTATAAGTGACTTGGTGCCTTTTTCACCAAGGAGGGTCCCCAAGGTTTGTCAATCCAAGGATCGGAAGCAAACCGCTAAGGTTCTCTACCTTATCTAGTCAATCTAACCTAACATGAAGCATCGATTGCATACAAAGGGGTAAACCTAATAGATATGAGTGATAGCATATAGGTCGATCACATCCACAAACATAGGCTAGGTAAAGTGCAACCAAAGGGGTAACTAGGCATATCACCTTCTAGTTGTAGTTCCAGCTAAAGAACAACAAATCAAGCATCTCATCTAATAGCATCCTTAAATTCCTACCTCCGGTCTTCCTCCCGAAAACATCTGCCTTTCGAAACCTTCGTCCTCTCACAACGCGCCCCTATTCATGCGGGGAGTCTAGGGGCATGTCCAAGTGAACGTGTCTACAAACCATGAAGGATCCACATACTAGATCTAATCACCATGATTACATAAAGTATGCTAAGTAGTCTAACCATGCATTAGACTAAGGAATAAGCATATTCACAATAGGTAGAAAGCATGAACGGAGACATGGAATCGCTTAAAAGATCGGATGACAAGATTATCATTGCTCACATGAAAGTATGCATTACATCATCACCACCGAGGCCATACCTACGATGACGTATGCGTAGCTCCGGAACTCCACCATGGCTCAACCGTGCAAGGGGGCCATGGCGGCTAGGGTAGCCCTAGGCCATCTCCTAGACAACTTCGAAGACTCGCGGTGGCCGTCGTCTCCCTCCGGTGCTTCGTTCTAGGTTTCGCCGAGTTGTGATGAATGGATCGATTCCAAGCCCCTCCTTGGGCGGCCAAGGGCTTGTATTTATGCCCTTGGGGAGCCTTGGGGCGTGCTCAACCTTGCCTTGCACGAGATCCTCCTTGGGAGAGAAGCAAACTTGGTTTCCATAAAATCAGCCTCGTCCAGATTTTCCTGATTCGTAGCCCTTCCTTGCCAGCACCATAAATCCCACGTCCGGAATCCAAATAATGCAAATTCGGTGTCCAGGTTGTGTGCCACAAAATTATCTTCAACTTTGGTACCATTGCTTATCATGGAAACGAAGACTAGATCCCCAAAACAGGCTCGGAAGATAATCTGTCTGATTTCGGACTTGTCTGCGCAGCTGGCATTTCGTGGGCCATATCTCCTAGCTCCTTGACCCGAATTGGGCCTTCCATATGTCCAAATCGAAGCTATCGTTGAGGCCCACAACTTTGTAGTCAAACTTTTGCCATTAGAGGCCGTTTAAGTCTCCGAATCTGCACCGAAATATCATGCTGTTCTGGGCTGTGAGAATATCTCTCGGGCTGAATTGATCTCGTTGGTAAACCTCCTAGTCCCCGGAGTTTTACATGTTGATGCTTCGGTTCTTGGGTCATTTGGAGTCGTGTTCACTTCATGTCTTGACTTGTGACGGGCTTCATGATCTTCTCATAAAGTGCTTGATGAACTTATCCCGAAAGTCTCCTCTTTAACGTTGATTTCCTGCGTAAACAATAAACTCCAAAAACCACATGCAAGTGTGAACTTGTTACATCATTAGTATGCCTATTGGTGGATTAGTTATAATTCAAATCTCAAACCAAAGTGTAACAAGTGCTCTTGGTTGACGGAAATCGACCGTCAACAGATGCTAAAATGTGGTTGCATCACTAGTCAACGATTTTCTTGTAGTGGTTTGGCAGTGTGGTTTCTATTGGCCCACTATGTACCAAGATGCCAAGGATTTCGTGAGAAGGTGCCCAAGATGTCAGAAGCATGGTAACATTAGTACAAGGGATGCCATGCCCCTTACCACCAATCTTCAAGTTGAAATCTTCGATGTCTGGGGGATGGACTACATGGGACCTTTTCCAATGTCAGGGAATTGTGAATATATACTAGTGGTAGTAGATTATGTGTCAAAATGGGTGGAAGCAATACCTTGTCATACAACAGCTTCTCGAAGCTCGAAGAAAATGTTCCACGACATAATATTCCCTAGATTCGGAGTACCAAAGGTAGTCATCAGTGACGGGGGATTGTTGACGGCTGTTAAGTACCACTTTTACACCATCAACTCATGCATAAAATGAATGGAAAGTGATCATCAACACTAGAATAGGTCTTTATACTAACAAGTTCCACAAGTTTTGGTGTTTCTATCTTTTGTTGTAGGACACATGTAAATGCACATAGAATGATACAACTGAGAGCAAGTAAGCCAATGGCATAGATATGGCATCATCATAACAACCTCAATTGCCAGATTGGTCTACACCATTGCAACAGGCTCGTCGAGATGATCGAAATGGATATATCATTTGCATACATCGGAGCCCGGATGAGAGAGATATGCACAAAACATCATGTGGACCCGGTGGGACCCACACCAGGCCACATGGCGACGTGCTGCCACACAGGTGCCCACGTGGCCATGACACCTCACCGATCCAAAGAAACACACTCTCGACTCATCAGGAGCAAGCACGCGGATCTAAGGGCCCACAACCACAAGATAACAGGCTAGAAACACCGCAAACACCCACGTACCCACCTTGGGACCCACCTGGCAGTCACCTGGACGAAAACCAGCGCGATCGGGGCCACCCCGGGATCGGCCGATCCCCTAGGTCGGCCGAACCCACTCTGAGGCCTCTTGCGCCGCCCTTCCACGTGTCGTCTTGTCGTGATGAGCCAAAGGCGGTGCCAGGTGTATGCCCGAATATCCTCCCGAAAGCCTGCAGCTCCTTCTCATAGTAGATTCACCAACTTGGCCCCCACTCCTCTGCACCATGTGTCACCACCTCATTGGTGCCTTGGTGGCACCCAAAGAAGCCTAGGGAGCTCCTCTTGGCCTATAAATATGAGGGGAGGGGGTAAGTAATGAGACACACTTCACCACTTCACCCAAGTATGAGAGCTTCCCTTCAAAGGAGAGGCCTCTCCTTGGTAGATTAGAGAGTAGGGAGAGTGAGAGAGAGAGAGATAGTTGTATCTGTATGGATGCTTGATCTTCAATTAGAGTAAAGTAAGTATTTCTGCATTTTCTATTTAGACTAAAGTAGCATTCATGCATATGTGATATGTTCTTGTGTTCTTCGTTTGTTCTTGATTTAGAGGCTTGTGTTCTTCGTGAACACATCCTTTCGATCTTGTAGCATAGGTTCATAAGTGCTCATATCCATTTGTATGCATGTTCTTCATTTAGACTAAAGTGGATATGCTTGTATGCTCTAATTAGAATAAAGTGTGTTCTTGATTCCTTTCTAATAGTTTATGCTAGGTTGCATGAGTAGCCTTTTTCCTCTGCTAGTGCGTAGATCCTGGGTTTATACGTTCGTCTGCTGCAAGTCGTTCGTATACGTTGGAAGCTTAGTACGAGACCGAGTGCTCTCTCGTATGCCATTAGCATAAGCTAGTAGTACCTATAGTTGAGTGAGATCAGTGTTGACGGTCCTTACAACAAAGATTCGACCGTCAAAACCTCGGGTTCGAGAGGGGTATATGGCAAGTTTCATGCACATTTTTAGTACTAATAAAGTTCCACGAGTTGTATTGTGAATTTCATAGGCAGGTACACATTTTGGGAGAAATTGGAACCAACGTGCCACATGAGCAAGGCACGGCTGAACCACCTGGTCCGCCCGGCCCTGCAGGTGCGGCCGGCCTGGCAGGTGTGGCCGGCCCTGCCAGGTGCGGCCGGCCCTGCCCCGTGGCTCGTGCCTGGTGCAGAGCACCTCCTCTCCCTCGAGCAACACTTGGACGAGCATGATTCACAGAAGAACGTCGGTTTGATCCAAAGGTGGAGGCTAGGATCAATGGGTCCACTTGTCCGGCCGCTCAACCGCCACAACCGTCATTCCAAGGCGATCCTAGGCGTCCCTAAGCGAAGGCGGTGCATCACACGGCACGGAGGTGGGCCGGCCGCACCTAGAGGGCCGGCCGCACCTATCCATCCGCGTGCCGGGCGAAACCGACCCAAGGAGCCGACCTACAACCGCCTCAAGAGCAGTGATCAGGGGCGTCCAAGGCAAGAGGCAGTGGATCATAGGGCCGGCCACACCTCCTGATCCGGCCGCACCTGACATATTGGTCCCACGCGCTCAACCGACCTCCCTTGCCTATAAAAGGCACCTCACACTCGCTGGATTGGACACACAACGCAGGGGCATCTCCATTTCCCTCTTTTGTTCACTTAGAGTAGGATTAGTGTAGCTTGGGAGTTAGAGTCGAGTCGAGCTAGTGTCGGGGTTCCGGAGGAGTCTTCTTCAGAGTTCCGGTACTACTCTTGTATCCTTTCTTTGTTTAGACTCAAGTACAATTCAAGTTATCTTTCTATCTTACTTTTCGAGTCAATTACATTCAGCTTTTACTTTGCTCTAGAAGCTTTATTCTTGGTTTAGATTAAAGTTAGTTTAGTCTTGGTTAGCATAGCTCCCTTGAACCCTATAGTGTTGTGGTCGTTCTTCGCTTGATCTCCGGTGGTTCACGGGAGAGAGAGACCTTCCTTCGTGGTACCCGGGGAAAGGTTCTTTGGTTCGTTGTGAGTGCGGTGCTCAGAGGTTACCTTAGTCTTAGATTGGTGTCCCGTTCAACGGAATAGTTGTGGTACCCTAAGGAGGTGACAGCTCCGGACGGGCTCTGTAGTCCACCACGTTAGTTCGGGCCAGTAGGATTCAGCGCGTCGTCGTTCTCCCTTCTCATCCCAATCTGAGAGCGCAGCTTTGCATGCCCCTACAGCACTAGAAGAGCTTGTCGAGTTTAGCTTGCCTTGGTTATCCTTTGCCTTAGTCCTTTGCCGAGAGTTGACAAGAATAGATAGATTGTGTTAGGATCCTTTCTCATCTCGTTGTCCTCCCAGCTCACTAGGTCCTCTCTAGTCTTTTATCAAGATCTCCTTGCGTGTGTCAATTTATCCCCGAATATCTTTATTCGTTACCCCCGCTATAGCTCTTTACCAAGTCTTGTCTTTCTCCACCGTTTATTCGATTATCTTTGCCATAGTGCCTCCCTTGGGAAAATATAAATACGATAACCCTAATACCACCGGGTGAAGTGCTACAACGGTAATCCGTGCGCTTGCGGACCTTTCTGTGATCGTGTGTTTTACCAAAGACGTTCCCTAGCCCCGTTACTAGGGGTGTAAACCCGGTAGCAACGCTTGTGAGTGCCTCGAGCATTCCTGGCGTCGTCACCGTAAGTGCAACCTTAGTAGTGAGGCTAAGGTGTGTCAACTAGCATTTCTGGCGCCATTGCCGGGGAGGCAATAGGCATAAGATATCGTTTAAACATAGTGGTAGAATTATCAAGGTACGGTGAACCGCTATTTAAGCGGGTTTACCCTTGCTCTACTCTCGTGTACGCAGAGTAGTGCATGACCGGTTTCGACCTACCGTCCAACTTTAACGACAATTCGGAGTCACTTGTGAGGAGAGTGCGACCCCGTGTCCTCATTCCACAGGAGTTTCTCTTGAATCAAGAGACGAACACCGTCGATTCCATAGACAGCACCTCGTCAGCACTGATGGCCGAGAGGACGATCCGCGAGTTTTCCGCTCCCTCCAACACCAATGTCCCGACCGGGCCAACCACGACGGTGGGAGACGGAAACTTTGAACTCAAGCCGGCGCTGATCAACATGGTGCAAGCAAATCCGTTCTCCGGCAAGCCGAATGAAGATGCCAATGCACATCTCCAGCATTTTCTGGAGGTGTGTAGGACTTTCACTATCCGTGGAGTGACAGATGCTGCAATCCGTCTTCGCCTATTCCCGTTCTCATTGCTCGGGAAGGCGAAGTAATGGTTTTATGCGGAGCGAGATGCCATCAACACATGGGATAAGTGCTCAAAGGCATTTCTCGCAAAGTTCTTCCCGGTGGGCAAAACCAATGCCCTCCGCGCAAGAATTTCGGGCTTCCAGCAGCAGAATGATGAGAGCATCCCGGAAGCATGGGAACGTTTCCAGGAGTACATCACCGCGTGCCCACACCATGGCATGCACAGGTGGTTCTTAATTCAAACCTTCTATCACGGGCTCAAGCGTACTTCCCGTGAGCACCTAGATGCAGCCGCTGGAGGAGCCTTCTTCTCGTTACAAGTACCCGCCGCCAAGGAATTGATCGAGAAGATGGTGGCAAATCAAGGTTGGGACGGAGATCGTCTCCAACCCCGCAGCCGCAGTGTACACCAAGTCGATGGAATCGACATGCTCGCCGCCAAGATGGACCTCCTCATGAAGAAATTGGAGGCATCAAGCAATGTGGAAACTGCCAAGATTATGGACGCTCGCATGATGTGCGAGGTTTGCGGCAATGTGGGTCATTCGGGCAATGATTGTCTCGAGACAAGGGAAGAAGCCAGCTTCATCAACAATGGCAACAACAACGGGTTCCGCAACAACAACTACAACAATCAAGGGTGGAACTCGAGGCCCAACCTCCCGTTCAACAATCAAAATGGAGGTAACTATTCTAACAATTTCAACAATCAAAATGACGGTCCTTACAACAAAGATTCGACCGTCAAAACCACGGGTTCGAGAGGGGTATATGGGAAGTTTCATGCACATTTTTAGTACTAATAAAGTTCCATGAGTTGTGTTGTGAATTTCATAGGCAGGTACACATTTTGGGAGAAATTGGAACCAACGTGCCACATGAGCAAGGCACGGCCAAGCCACCTGGTCCGGCCGGCCCTGCAGGTGCGGCCGGCCCTGCAGGTGCGGCCGGCCCTGCCAGGTGCGACCGGCCCTGCCCCGTGGCTCGTGCCTGGTCCAGAGCACCTCCTCTCCCTCGAGCAACACTTGGACGAGCACGATTCACTGAAGAATGTCGGTTTCATCCAAAGGTGGAGGCTAGGATCAATGGGTCCACTTGTCCGGCCGCTCAACCGCCACAACCGTCATTCCAAGGCGATCCTAGGCGTCCCTGAGCGAAGGTAGTGCATCACACGGCACGGAGGTGGGCCGGCTGCACCTATCCATCCGCGTGCCGGGCGAAACCGACCCAAGGAACCGACCTACAACCACCTCAGGAGCAGTGATCAGGGGCGTCCAAGGTAAGAGGCGGTGGATCATAGGGCCGGCTGCACCTCCTGATCCAGCCGCACCAGACATATTGGTCCCACGCGCTCAACCGACCTCCCTTGCCTATAAAAGGAACCTCACACTCGCTGGATTGGACACACAACGCAGGAGCACCTCCATTTCCCTCTTTTGTTCACTTAGAGTAGGATTAGTGTAGCTTGGGAGTTAGAGTCGAGTTGAGCTAGTCTCGGGGTTCTGGAGGAGTCTTCTTTAGAGTTCCGGTACTACTCTTGTATTCTTTCTTTGTTTAGACTCAAGTACAATTCAAGTTATCTTTCTATCTTACTTTTCGAGTCAATTACATTCAGCTTTTACTTTGCTCTAGAAACTTTATTCTTGGTTTAGACTAAAGTTAGTTTAGTCTTGGTTAGCATAGCTCCCTTGAACCCTATAGTGTTGTGGTCGTTCTTCGCTTCATCTCCGGTGGTTCATGGGAGAGAGAGACCTTCCTTCGTGGTACCCGGGGAAAGGTTCTTTGGTTCGTTGTGAGCGCGGTGCTCAGAGCTTACCTTAGTCTTAGATTGGTGTCCCATTCAACGGAATAGTTGTGGTACCCTAAGGAGGTGACAGCTCCGGACGGGCTCTGTAATCCACCACATTAGTTCGGGCCGGTAGGATTCAGCGTGTTGTCGTTCTCCCTTCTCATCCCAGTCTGAGAGCGCGGCTTTGCATGCCCCTGCAGCACTAGAAGAGCTTGTCGAGTTTAGCTTGCCTTGGTTATCCTTTGCCTTAGTCCTTTGCCGAGAGTTGACAAGAATAGATAGATTGTGTTAGGATCCTTTCTCGTCTCGTTGTCCTCCCAGCTCTCTAGGTCCTCTCTAGTCTTTTATCAAGATCTCCTTGTGTGTGTCAATTTATCCCCGAATATCTTTATTCGTTACCCCCGCTATAGCTCTTTACCAAATCTTGTCTTTCTCCACCATTTATTCGATTATCTTTGCCGTAGTGCCTCCCTTGGGAAAATATAAATACGATAACCCGAATACCACAGGGTGAAGTGCTACAACGGTAATCCGTGCGCTTGCGGAACTTTCTGTGATCATGTGTTTTACCAAAGACGTTCCCTAGCCCCATTACTAGGGGTGTAAACCCGGTAGCGACGCTTGTGAGTGCCTCGAGCATTCCTGGCGCCGTCACCGTAAGTGCAACCTTAGTAGTGAGGCTAAGGAGTGTCAACAATCAGTTCTCCTCCTTGCGGGTTCGTCGCTCTATATTTAATATAGAGTGCCATAGGTTGCTACGCACCGCAGGATAGCGTAGTCAGGCTACGGTAGTAATCAGTAGCATAGACGTGGTGTCTAGGCTAAAGGTTATCCTTCGTTTGCCCTATATCCCACGGATTGGTAGAGGTAGATCGCAGGTGGTGACAGCCCTGTTAATCCTTTGAAATCCTCCACGTTCGGATATAGTGCAGGTTGAGGTTCATCTTAGATCCGTAGGTCGGAGTCTCCTGGCAGATCAGGGGTTAGCCGGTGCCCGAAGCAAGTTCTCGAGAGATCGACCTTTAACCTCATCTATAGTGCTATCCATAGGAATCCTCTCTCTATCCTTACCTCTTATCTAGGTGTGTCCTTGGACCGACTGTACGAAGTTAGTACACACTCATTCCCTTGGATTCGATACCCTTGGAATACTCTGAGGTGAAAGCTACAACGGTATCCATGCGCTTGCAGATTTATTTCGTGTGTCGCTAAAATACCCAACAAGCTTTCTGGCTCCATTGCCGGGGAACAGTTGCTATATCTATCTTCGTACCCAGTGGTCCTCGTATCTTTTCATTTTTCTCTATTCTACCTTTACCCCCGTTACCCATGGAGAGGCCATCCTTTTACTACCTCTCCGCCTCAACTTATGAGTTCAAAGATCCATCAACTTCCACATCCGACCATGAACTTCATTTCCACATTATGGGCATGGTTCAGGATCAACCCTTCTTTGGAGCGATCAATGAAGACCCCTACTTTCATTTGGAAGAATTCGAGGAACTGTGTTCATGTCTGGTTCTCCCAGGCATGACACAGGAATCCATAAGGTGGAAGTTGTTCCCCCTCTCTCTGTCAGAAAGGGCGGAGCAATGGTACACTGACACTGTAAAAGGTGTAAATGGTGATTGGGGCAAACTTCGAGATAACTTTTGCAACTCATTCTCTCTCGTGGAGAGGACGGTGCAATGGTATACTCATATGGCCTCTCTCCCAGGGGATATTCTCGAGTTCGAACAATTAGAGGAGGAGTCTATAGGAGCAGCGTGGGCTAGGTTTATACGCCTTTGTGCATCTGGACCCGGCTCATCTCTACCCGATGATGTCTTGATTTACGCATTTTGCATGAGTTTAGACATGGACGCTGCCCAAGATCTTGACATCGCTGCTGGAGGTTCGTTTGCAAACAAAACTCTAGTGGAAGGAAGAGCAATCCTAGACAGTTTCTTAGAAAACTCTTTCTTCCCTACCGACCATAACGAACCCCACCAGGAATCAGATTCAAGCCTTGAGAGTGTCTCAACAGCCGAACCTGAACCTACGGTTTCCACATCACAATATTCGACCGTTGAGCCCTCTCCCAAACTATGAACACCGAAGGAAGAAGAGATTCAACTTTCGGAGTTCGCTTTTCGATTCGAGAATGATCCTTACAAAGACATCATAAACGCCTCGAATCATCTTAGGCACGAGAAGCCTACGACATCGATGTGCCCTTATGAGGCCCTCGATGAAGTTTCCGATCAGGAATCCATATCAGATTGGTCAAAGGAGTTAGAGCGTACTTCCAAAGCAATTTGGGTTAGCTCAACCTCCACGATTATCCCTTGTTCCATGAGAGGAAATGTCGTAGAAGCTGTTCATGACCCTACTGTCGGGGCTTGCGTCATGTCGGAGTACCTTATGGATACTTTTGTGGGTAACAAGCCCCTGACCCCGACTCATAGATATTTCAAAAGTCCCAGGTGGGGTTACTATTTCCCATGTCGGGGGATCGCTAGGGATGTGCCCATCATCATAAACAAAATTGATCTTCTCCTAGGCTTCCCATTAGAGAAACTCCACGCCACACCTTTAGGGAGCCTAGATGAAAAGCTTAGGGAAGCCTCTTCTTCCACCACTCCCTTGTTTTTAGAAAGTTCTATGGAGAAGCCTCTTCCCAAGCAAAACCCACTCGAGGAGACGATGCATGTATCTCCGTTCGCATCGTCCGAGCCCATTCTCACTAAGGTTGTAGAATTTTCTACTCCTCAAGAGTATGACTCAGAAGACCCTCTTCACCTTTGTGAAGGCGAACGATCCTCATCACTCTCGACCAAGTTTGAGCCTCTTCCTACTGGCCCATACTATGTTGCTCTCGACCTTGATCGAGAATCAACATCGAGCTTCCACGATGAATCTCTTGAGATGGAGAATTCATGGGCCATGGAAATTTATGAGGCGCCGACTCTAGAGCCCGGAGGAAAGGATTCCATTGATGAGCTTGGTAGCTTCATTCTTGATATACCACCTAAACCATGCTTGCATCAGGCTTCTCCAGAGTCAGCTATGCTTAGTGCACTGAGCACGCACGAGGACTACAATCGCCTTATGGTCCTCTCCTGTAAAAAGTTTAGAAGGATGGTTGTAGATGCATACGTTTACCATAAGCATTGCAGATTTCGTGTATGCACTGTGGCACTAACCTTGTAGCTAAAGCTTCGCTGATACATCAACAATTGGTGGTGAGACGGGAATGACATCACCATTGATAGTTGCAGGAAGAAGGTTCCCAGGGTCGAGCTTATGACCAAAAACAAAGCACTACCAGGAGATAGTCTGGATTAGGTTAGATTTCATTTCCCTTTTCAAATAAAAAGCAAGAGCATGTTTTTAGGATAAGGTTGTCCTTCGGGTATTTTTGGTCGCTAACCTTTCAGGTGGAGATTGAAAAGAACGGTGGACAGGTGATGCCTAAGAACATGCGAGCTACATCACTACAACACCTTTATAAGTTTTTGTTGAGAGAACATTTACAAAAGGAAGCTTGATCTCCACACACTTGAGTTTTGTTGCCTAGCAATGCAAACTTCAAGTGTGGGGGAGGTATGTGAGCATCCCGAGTAAAGTTCCCCTCATGCCAGATCTTGTCTTGGTTTGGAGATGATGTTAGCTCTTGCCTCTTGTCCAGTTAGGTACGTCTTGCTTTTGACATTAAACAAAGCCCTTCCGGGAGGTTGCCCGATGTTCACCATCATTTGCTCATGTTTATGTCCCTTTGAAAAATAGCTTGATCATGCTTTCATGCTTCCTTTCTCTATGTTCGTAATGCTATGGTTTGAGTGCATGTTTAGCTACGTGCTTTCATAGGTTGTTTTCAATTAAGCGTGGTGCTTAGGTTAAAACTGTCTTCTTCAATCAAACAAGACATGGTGTCAAGTTTGACTAATGAACCTTATAATATATGCTTTCATGGTTATTGGTTGTATATGCAGACTAACCCTTGCACGAATTTTCGATTCCAAATGGGGTAAGCTGTCGAGCTCGATTCAAAAGGAAGGTAAGCCAAGGCATGCCAGCCTTGTTTGAGCTAGGTCTCATGGTGAATTTATATTTGAATTTGAATAAAGGCTCCCTGGTTCTTGAACCAGTAGAGTCCCTCTTTTGTTTTTTTCCCATTTCGTTTGAAGACAGCACCAGGTACAAGAACAAGTGTGGGGGAGATCTCCCAAGCTTATCACCGACATACACACTTGAGATCTCCCACACAGGCGTTGCACAACATCGACTGTGCTTCCATGACTAGGGACAAGGTAAACTAGAGTGATCCGGCTGCCCCATGGGTCAGTTGAACCACTGCTGGTCCTCCTTGATCTCTATTTCTTCAGGAGCGATGGTATCTGTACCCTTTATCTCACTCTCTTTGATTCATGAGTTTGAATGAGTTTCAATTCTTATCTGCTAAATCAAACTCATGGTATCGTGCTCTACTTGCTCTACATGTTTCCTGTGGTTGGCTTGCATATGTTTTATTCCATGCTTATCATCTTGATGCTTGTGAACAAATATCATTAGGGAACTCATGTTCATCTAAGTAGTTGGTGTTTGTGATATGGTTTGATGATTTGATCTTCTCTCTAAATGTTTGAGTGCTTGGGAATTTTATTTGAAAAATTGAAAACCCCTTTGCAAAGCTCCTCTTTGATATACCAAAGTCCTACCAAAGTCATATGATGAGTTTTCTTGAAAACCTTATACTCATATGCTGCTTGTTATTACATTGAGTTTTGTCAAATTGTTGTGACCCTTGTGAGAATCCTTTTCATGCTTTCATGATCAAGATCCATGTGCACTCCATATCCTCTTGCTATACTTCTACACTGGAAGTTAGCATTGTATCATCGACCCATTCCATAAAAATAAAGCTCCATGTGTGGTGTGACCATTCTCTCCAAAAGCATTCTTGAAAAAGAGACATGGGCTATGTAAAAAAAAGAAAAAAGAGAGAGGAAAAAAAAGAGTCATGCTCAAGGCATGAGCGGAAAAAAAACCATGCCCAAAGCATGAAGAAAAAAAAGAGAAAGGATAGCCCATGTCCACAATAAGAAGGAAAAGGAGAGAGATGGAATCATCCAAAAAGGAGTTCCAATAAATTATATGGTAATAACGAGCACCCATTCCGGGCCTAGTATCCACCTTACCATATCCATCACATCCATACACGTGCACATCTTGATCCGATTGTATGAATTGTTTTTCTCCGTGGATCCGGTTTTTGACTTTGCAATAGATGTGATGCAAGTATGCTTTATCTTTTATCCTACCCTAAGCTCCACATATACCCATCATTAGAAGTAGGATGAAAGAAAGGCAAATGCCTTGGTGAGGGCATATACACATTGAGCGATCTGAGAGAATCAAATGAGGAGCTAAGCAAGGTTTGTTTTGAAAACTTATTGCAAAACCCCAAGTTACTTGACATGGTGAGCAGAGGTGATTTGATACATGACTGTTCCATTCCTCAACTACCCAAGATGGCATGATAGACACTTCACAAAGTTCACAAGTACAAGGTATGGTTTGGAATATCTCTTATGCTCGGTTCATACCTTTGGATATCATGTCCCACTTGATTTGTTCTCCCTTCACTCGGGACGAGCAAAGGTCAAGTGTGGGGGTGTTGTTGACGGCTTTTAAGTACCACTTTTACACCGTCAACTCATGCATAAAATGAATGGAAAGTGATCATCAACACTAGAATAGGTCTTTATACTGACAAGTTCCACAAGTGTTGGTGTTTCTATCTTTTGTTGCAGGACACATGTAAATGCACATGGAATGATACAACTGAGAGCAAGTAAGCCAATGGCATAGATATGGCATCATCATAAACAACCTCAATTGCCAGATTGGTCTGCACCATTGCAACAGGCTCGTCGAGACGATCGAAATGGATATATCATTTGCATACATCGGAGCCCGGATGAGAGAGATATGCACAAGACATCATGTGGACCCGGTGGGACCCACACCAGGCCACGTGGCGACGTGCTGCCACACAGGCACCCACGTGGCCATGACACCTCACCGATCCAAAGAAGCACACCCTCGACCCATCAGGAGCAAGCACGCGGATCCAAGGGCCCAAAACCACGAGATAACAGGCTAGAAACACCGCAAACACCGCCGTACCCACCTTGGGACCCACTTGGCAGTCACTTGGACGAAAACCGGCGCGATCGGGGCCACCCCGGGATCGGCCGATCCCCTAGGTCGGCCGAACCCACTCTGAGGCCTCTCGCACCGCCCTTCCACGTGTCGTCTTGTCGTGACGAGGCAAAGGCGGTGCCAGGTGTATGCCCGAATATCCGCCCGAAAGCCTGCAGCTCCTTCTCATGGAAGATTCACCAACTTGGCCCCCACTCCTCTGCGCCATGTGTCACCACCTCATTGGTGCCTTGGTGGCGCCCAAGGCAGCCTAGGGAGCTCCTCTTGGCCTATAAATATGAGGGGAGGGGGTAAGAAATGAGACACACTTCACCACTTCAATCAAGTATGAGAGCTTCCCTTCAAAGGAGAGGCCTCTCCTTGGTAGATTAGAGAGTAGGGAGAGTGAGAGAGAGAGAGAGAGTTGTATCTGTATGGATGCTTGTTCTTCAATTAGAGTAAAGTAAGTATTTTTGCATTTTGTATTTAGACTGAAGTAGCATTCATGCATAGGTGATATGTTCTTGTGTTCTTCGTTTGTTCTTGATTTAGAGGCTTGTGTTCTTCGTGAACACAACCTTTCGATCTTGTAGCATAGGTTCATAAGTGCTCATATCCATTTGTATGCATGTTGTTCATTTAGACTAAAGTGGATATGCTTGTATGCTCTAATTAGAATAAAGTGTGTTCTTGATTCCTTTCTAATAGTTTATGCTAGGTTGCATGAGTAGCCTTTTTCCTCTGCTAGTGCATAGATCCTGGGTTTATACGTTCGTCTGCTGCAAGTCGTTCCTATACGTCGGAAGCTTAGTACGGGACCGAGTGCTCTCTCATATGCCGTTAGCATAAGCTAGTAGTACCTATAGTTGAGTGAGATCAGTTCTCCTCCTTGCGGGTTCGTCGCTCTATATTTAATATAGAGTGTCGTAGGTTGCTACGCACCGCGGGATAGCGTAGTCAGGCTACGGTAGTAATCAGTAGCATAGATGTGGTGTCTAGGCTAAGGGTTATCCTTCTTTTGCCCTATATCCCATGGATTGGTAGAGGTAGATCGCAGGTGGTGACAGCCCTGTTGATCTTTTGAAATCCTCCACGTTCGGATATAGTGCAGGTTGAGGTTCGTCTTAGATCCGTAGGCCGGAGTCTCCTGACAGATCAGGGGTTAGCCGGTGCCCGAAGCAAGTTCTCGAGAGATCGACCTTTAACCTCATCTATAGAGCTATCCATAGGAATCCTCTCTCTATCCTTACCTCTTATCTAGGTGTGTCCTAGGACCGACTGTACGAAGTTAGTACACACACGTTCCCTTGGATTCGATACCCTTGGAATACTCTGAGGTGAAAGCTACAACGGTATCCGTGCGCTTGCGGATTTATTTCGTGTGTCGCTAAAATACCCAATAGGGATCACATTTCATTGATGAGAACTTCAGAAGATACTTGAAAGCTCAAGGATTGGAGGACCGAGTCCCTACTCCATATCATCCCCAAACAAGTGGCCAAGTTGAAACATCAAACAAGCAAATCAAGAACATCCTTCAGAAGACCGTCCACGAGATGGGAAGAGGATGGAAAGATAAACTTCCCGAAGCATTATGGGCATATCGCACAACTTACAAAACTCCCATTGGTATGACACCATACCAATTGGTTTATGGAAAGACATGTCACTTGCCCGTGGAATTGGAGAACAAATCACATTGGGCTATCAATAAGTGGCATATGGATCTCCCCACTGCCGGAATTAAAAGACAAATGCAATTGGGTGAACTCGAGGAATGGAGGGAGAAGTCATATCACAACGCAAAGATGTATAAAGAGAGAACCAAAAGGTGGCACGATAAGAGGATCAAGAAGAAATCCTTTGATCCGGGAGATAAGGTACTACTTTTTAACTCCCGCTTTAAACTTTTTGGTCATGGAAAGCTTAGAAGTAAATGGGACGGCCCTTTCACGGTCATAAATTCTGCTTCGCATGGGGCCATAACCCTACAGGATTCAGACGGAAACACTTTTAAAGTAAATGGCCAAAGACTTAAAATCTTCCTTGAACCAAACATGCATAACCTCGAAGAACTTGATGTTATCAAGGTCATTAACTTGGAATGATTGGAGTCTTGCTTGTCTTGTGTATATAGAGTGTTTCTTGTTTGTTTTCATGTTTCCTTTTGCTCTCCTATCTTAGTTGCCATGAAGCCAGCCTTTTGGGGTAATGGGCTAGGACCGGCCGCACCTAGTGGGCCGGCCGCACTTCCCCCATCTGGTTCTAGGCTGCGCATGAGCTAGGGTATCTAGTATCTCCTCTTGTGCTATCCAGATAACCCCTGAAAACCTCGCGTAACGAGTTCTTCTCCAAAAACTCATCTCCTTTCCAAAAAAATCCTTGCCTTCTCACCATCTCCTATCAAACCATGGGTGGTGATGGCCCTAGCAACCTCTCCAAGAGCAAGGCACCCACCACCCCTAGCGGTGCGTCCTCAAAAGCGCTCGCAGGAGGCTCCGGGTTGGGATCGAGCCAAAAGTCGCCACACCAGGAGTCCCTGGCCCTTGCTCGTGCATCTCAGGAGGCAACCCTAGGAAGGGGTAGGACCGGCCGTACCACCTAGGTCCGGCCACACCAGGCCCGTTCTGCCAGCCTAGCCAACGTGCACGAGAGGTCCTTGTCCCCCAGGAGAACGATTGGGAAAGGAAAGCCCCGACGTTCAAAATCACCGGCACGCCTACAGCTGAGGCTGCAGGAGCCGGAGACACCGATCTCTAGGCAGCTCTTCAACGAGTCGCCAAGGGAGAACATCTTTGCCATAAATACGGCCGGGACAGAATTCTTCAAGCCCCCAACAGAGGGGAAATACAAGATCATCGGGCGCAAGACTCCCCGTGGGTTTGAGAAGCAGCTAGTCCCTCAATTGGATAGGGATGATTTGGAGCCAGATGAGGCCATCTTGTCCACCCCTACTAGCGGGATGCGCCACCGCAAGCCTCCACCGATCCGTGGGCCTCCTGGCCAGTTTGAAGATTCAGAGGAGGATTCTGAGGATGAGGATCCTTACGAGGGTCTTCGTAATGAGGTCGCCAAGCTGAAGATGAAGAACAACTTGCTGGAGGAGCGCATAGCCGAGGCCGAGCTATGGCAGACGGACATGGATGACAAGATGGAAATTCTCCGCAAAGGCCTCTGCAGCAAGTTTAGGCGCCTGCTGAAGGAAGTAGGGCGTCCGGATCTCTACGACTGCGTTTTGCCTTAGATTTCTAGGCGTAGGATCCGTGTAGCATCTTGTTAGTGTCGTTTCCTTTCTTGTGTGTTAGTTTTGCTTTTTCAAAAACTTGTTTGTTTTAATTCGTTTAGGTTTGCATGAATAAAGGGATGCTACAAACTCCTTGTGGTCGAGTGACCACCTTATAAATCTTTGGTTATTTTGCTGCTCTGGCTGGTGATTTGAGCCAGCCAGAGAATGTTATTTCATTTGGTTCACGAGTGCGTAGGGAAAATGAGAGGAGGTAGGGCTGGCCGCACCTAGAGGGCCGGCCGCACCTACCTACGTCACACAATCGCGAACCCAACAACACGCAGGTAACCGAGATGCACCAGAGACAGCTCGCGAAGCACGACACAAAGTTTGGGAGGGCCGGCCGCACCACCTAGGGCCGGCCGCACCCGTCATTTCCTCGCGAACCGAACATCTTCGTGCTCGGTCACGCTGGTTTGAATCCCTAACTCATCTCGTGATGTTATCTTATGACTATCCTATTAATCTTGCTTAGTAACTAAAACTGCATTAACATGCTCTCAAAAATTTTGCCTACCCATCCTCACTTCGAAAATAAGGAATAATTGCTATGTTAAACCCTTGCAAGAATCTGGTATACAATTTTATACTCTATCGACTTGATGAATTTATTGGTACTCTTCGAAACATGAGCCTGAATTAAAACTTTGTGGGACGCAAATACTTATGACCAAACCTAGGGTGTTGACTAGTATGATATGGTGCGACAATGTTAATCTTGCTCTATCTCATAGTATGGTGAAAATCTCAGATGATTTCTTTTGAGAAAATAAAACAAGACAAGTTCCTCAATGGCCATATCACCTACCAAAGCCATATGTTGCTTTCAAAGTTTAAACCTTCTACATATGCTTGCTTGTGACCCATTGAGTTCTGCCAAATTGTTGTGACCCTTGGTAGAATCTTTTCATGCTCCCATGATCGAGATCACGTACACTGTCAGATGGTGAGATCTAGACAGCCCACGGGGGTGTTAATCCCTGTGGTTTAGTTGTTCGGTGAGGTGGAATCTAAGGCTAAGAACTCGAAGGTTGTGCGAGAGCACACAGAACACAGAGAACACGGCGAGTTTATACTGGTTCGGGCCTCCGGAGAGTAAAACCCTACGTCCAGTTGTTGGTGTAGATTGCTTGAGGATTGCGTATTGATACAAGGGTCACCTCGTCCGCCTTATATTGGCCAGCGGATGAGGTCGATTCCCAAACTCCTGGTCGGTTACGACTAGGAGACCTAAGTCTAGATTACAACACTTGCCGTTATCTGTCGATCTGCTTTGGTCGAAATCCACCGATGTCTTGTCTTGTACGCCAAGTCTTGAGGTCGTGTTGAATTAGGTCGTCGGGGGAATCTTCTGGAAGGTCTTCAGGAGGTCGTGTGGGCTGCCAACTAGGTCGGTTGGGCCCACTGACAGGTCGGCGGGTCTTCTGGTAGGCCGGACCTACTTGTCAGGGACGGCCGTGAGCCTGGTCGGTGGGGACCCAGGGGTACCCATGTCTCACAAGCCCCCGAGCGAGGTGTAGGCGCAGCGACCTTAGAAAGGTCATGACGAAGTCGTAGAGCTATCGACAGGTCGAATAGCATGCACGTCGGTCCAAAAGATAAAAGAACAAGTCAGCTTAGCAGCCAACCTGTTTGTAGTCTTGCTGAACGAAGAGAGGTCGAGTGACGACCTATAGGAAGCAGGCTTCCAATAGATCGAAATGACGATGAAAAAATTCAGATGGCATCAAGGATGCACTCATAGAGTAGTATCCGAGCATCGTGGTGGGCAAGATGGCCGGTATGATGATCCAAAAAAGAGAAAGTAGGTCGAGTAGCGACGTGATGAGAAACAGGTTTCCCAACAGGTCGGTACGACGAAGAAAACAAGAGGGCGTCGAAGACGCACTCATAGAGTAGTCCCCGAGCATTGAAACAGGCAGCATGGCTGGTTTGATGCTCAAAAAAGTGAAGAAAATTGAGTCATGGTCTTGATCAAACGAAGTGTAGAGGCATCCAGATCTCCAAGCATAGCTGCAAGGAGTCTGGCAGGGCCGACCTCGAGGAGGCCTTGCGGGCGTGCCGACCTCAAAGAGGCCTCAAGTAAATTTTGTCCAGTATCCGAGGATATCCAGCAGGATCTTGAAAGGCGATTTGCGTGAAGAAGTCTTCTATAGTGGTCGAAACGAATGACGATGAAGCTGGCGGAAATAATGTTGATCTTGAACGTATGGAGTGTAGAGACACCCAGATATCCTGCATAGCTACAAAGAGTCTGGCAGAGCCACCCGAGGCATGCCGACCTCAAGAAGGTCTCAAATCAAGAAGCGCCCAAGCACCCGGAAGTACTTGGCAGGGCCATTAGGCACGCACCCCACAGGGAGGCCTTCATTCCCGACGTAAAATCCTGGGTGTCCAGAGCAGGCTGGCAGGGCTACAAGAGCACACCGACCTCGGAAGGTCACGCATCCAGGGCGCCCAACTAGGTTGGCAGAGCCGTAGACATACCGAGGTATTGCAAGACCTAAGTATTAAGGCACGCCGACCTCAGGAAGGTCGTTTTGGTGTCCAGACGACCAACATAGCTGCTAGCCATCCAGCAGAGCCATGGCACTAAGGTATTGACGACC
This sequence comes from Cenchrus fungigraminus, assembly GCA_036936925.1. NCBI lineage: Eukaryota > Viridiplantae > Streptophyta > Magnoliopsida > Poales > Poaceae > Cenchrus > Cenchrus fungigraminus. The sequence goes on along the minus strand of CM072768.1, from coordinate 75,941,620 downwards.
TAAGTAGCGAGCACACCGACCAGGCGCCCAGAAGGATCTGGCAGAGCAGCGAGGCATGCCTACACCGGAAGGTCTTCAATCGAACCTACGACCATTCTGCTCAGGAAACAGAAATATAGGCTGATTGGAATAGGTCCGTTTACGTGCAGAGCCGTAGCGGGTGCACCAGGACGCAGAGCCTAGCGGGTGCAAATAAAAGATATCAGGTCGTAGAGGAGGGTCGTGGAGTCGTCGTCGTATGGGGCTTAGTTAGGCGCTGGGCCCTCTGATACATGGTCAGGTTTTGTCTTGTTCCGTAGACTGCAGGGTCACGGGTCAACAGTGGTCGGAGATACTCTTGCCACCCAGAAAATGACAAACTGCCCACGAATCAAGGAGCGCACTGTAGCCATGTGATTCTGCAGCGGGCTCAGGCATCATTGATGCGCTAGCGACAAAGACGTCGCGAGACAGGTATAAAGTCATCGCCTTTAATCGTGCACATGTCTGCAGGCCCTCTGGACCACGTGGCGACAGTGTCATCACTCAGCCACCTACCTGAGGTCTGGCTTCAGCTATAAATAGCGCCGTGAGACTAAAGGGGGGCAAGCACCGAGCATTGCTGAGCTATGAAGCTGCAGAGTAGTTTTGAGGCCATGCCATGGGCATGTGTCCGTCCACCAGATTGTAGGATGTCATGTTTGTAGAAGCTTGGAGCTAGAAGAACTCTTGCGAAATGTAGGCAGCACCCCCACTCTTTGTACCGTGCCTTTGCGTGGTACCAGGTAGAGTTTGGAGGTGATGCTGTAGAGGCCCGAGGTGAAGCTGTAAGTCCTCGACGACAGTGTGGTGCTCGTTGAGGGTCTGCAGTCCGCGCTGAAGAGTAAGCTCGTATCTGCATTCCATAGTCAGGCACAAAGTGTGCCCAACTACGTGCAGCATCATGTAGTTGTTCACCGCAAGGCCACCATCGAGGTCCTGAGGCTAGAAGAATTCTTGGGACGCACTCTACTGTATCGGAGTACGCCTCAAGGATTGCTCTAGGTAGATCAGGTCTTCGAGTATGTTTATATTTTTGTGCCGGGTTCTAGATCCAATGAGGTCGCAAGCGACCTGTGTACCTTCGGAGGACCCGTGAAATGTTCGCTCTCTTCTGTCATGTGCTTGGTCGTTTTGACAAAATGATTTGTCAAAAGACCTAAATTGATATGATTTGGGGGCTTATCGACCTTGTGAGGATCGAAATATTGTCATCGGGATGACCTAGTGACGTTACTGTGACTGACGACCTAAACTCGGAGCTTAGGTCGTTGCTCATTCTCTTGGCGAAAAATCCGGCGTGATCTTCTCGCGAAATTATCGGAACAGAACCGTTGCGGTGAGCACCGTACGGCGGAAGGAGCCGCAACGGGCGGACCCGGTGGACCCCCCTATAAATAGAATATCAAGGGTCGGGGTTGACCACACTCATCTTCTTCCTCCTCCCGTCGCTATCGCCGCCACCGCACCGTAGCCGCTGTAGCCTTGCGCTCGCTTTCCTTGCGCGCGCCACCATCCCATCGCCGGCTCCGGCCATCCGCGTGCTAGCGCCGCCGCCCGCGCCGTTCCTTGCTGCGCATGCGCATCAAGACCTTGTCTACTTTCATATCCAGATCCAAACCTAGCGCGGAAATGGCGGCGGAAGCTCTCCCAATCCCGGACCCACGCACTGTGTGGGTGCGGTGGACGATGACGGAGGCCAAGATCCAATCCTTGGTGGACCGTGGGCTGTTGAGGCCGAAGGAGGAGGTGGAGTGGAAGGCGGCGGTGGGAGAGGAGTTCCCGACCGAGGACGTGAAGGAGCAGGTCGTCTTCGCGTCGTACTTTGAGCGTGGCTTCAACCTCCCCGCGGGTGACTTCTTCCGGGGTCTTCTCTACTACTACAAGCTGGAGCTGGTACATCTCGTTCCCAACTCCATCACCGTAGTATCGACCTTCATCCACTTCTGTGAGGCATATCTGGGGATATCGCCACACTTTCTTCTTTGGAGGCACCTGTTCTGCGTGAAGAGCGCTGGCAAAAGGTCTGGGCCAGTGGGGCTGTAATGTTCTGCTTGAGGTCGGGCCTCAAGTCAGAGTGGATAGACAGCGATCTCCCTGACAACACTGCTGGGTGGAGGTCAGAGTGGTTCTACATCACCGACCAGCTGCCGCCCCTTTCGCGTCGTTCTGGCCACAAGCCCGTGAAGATTTCTGAATGGGACTTGGGGCTGTCTTCTCGTGAAGCTGATGACATCAAGGAGGTCCTGGAGCTGGTCCAGGACCTGAAGAACCGGGGTGTGACAGGGGGTTCGGTCGCCAGGTCGTTTTGCCGGCGGCTGATTCAGCCGATCAAGGATCGGGTCCACCCCGCGTATGAATACTGGGGGCAGTCAGACCCCACTCGTGAGGTGAACCACAAGGTCTCCAAGGAGGAGATGGCGGCCAGGGTGTCCCAGATCTACTCTGGGAAGGTGAAGATCAAGAAGTGCCCCAAGGCACATTCGCTGAAGAGGCCGGCTGACCCGGTAAGTCCTGGGACTATTTTAGGTCGTTTTACTCCGTTTGTAGATTTACATCATTTAACCCTTTTGGTCGTTGGTTGTTGCAGGATCGTGAATGTCAGTTTTGGTGCCCTGCACCTCTTCGTGAAGGCGAGCAGCACCGGCGGAAGCTGAGGTCGGACAAGTACCAACCTCCGGCAGCTCGGCTGCTGGAGTATTACGAGTCCGACTCGTCGGTGGAGGCCGATGAGGACACCGACACTAAGGTCGGTGGCGACGCCGGGACCGGCCCGGAGGTGGGTAGTGCCGCGAAGCCCAGGCGCAAGACCAGGGCGGTGGTAGCGAAGCAGTCAGTCTCGACGGCTGCTGTTAAGGTCACCGCGGTAAAGGCCGCGGAGAAGAAGAAGAGGAAGAGGAAGACAAGTCCTCCGCCGGCGGTTGAGACGCCGGTGATTCCTACGCCTCCGTCCAGGGAGGTCGAATCTGATGAAGAAGAAGATGAAGCCACCGAGGAGCCACTGGTCGTAGAAGAACGATCGGTGAGGAGGTCGTTGAGCCCCGCAGCCAAGAGGCAGCGGGAGTTGGCGCAGAAGACGACGGAGGATGCCCTCCGTCAAGGATTGGAGGCGCAGCGAGCTGTCGCTGCTACGCAGGCAAAGATGCCTGTTTTGAATAGGCCGCGGATTTTTAGGCCGAAGCCTCATGTCCCAACCATCACGAGGTAAGGTCTTGAACACTCGATATCTCTAACTCATTGTTGCTGTGTTTTTTATGCTTGTTTGTGTGTGGTGGACTATGTAGGTCGGTTGCGGAGCCTCAGCGCGGCCTGGGCGCTCAGGCCTCGCCTTCCCGCACGAGGTCGCCCGACCCTAAGGTCGTGGCGCAGTCATTGGTTGATGATGCGAGAACGGCGACCCTGCCACCGACTGCTGATGAAAGGGGGGCGACTCCGCCGCCGGCTACAGACTCAAGGACGGCGACTCTACCGCCTGCAGATGATGCGGGAGCAGGAGGTGCCGTGGGGGACGTCGGAACGTCGGCTTCTCAGCGGGTCATTGACGTGGATCCCATCAGCGCGAGGCCTGGTGGGATGGAGGAAGACCTGGTCAAGGATCAGGCCCAGATTGACCAAGCACCGAAAGGTCCAGGGACGTCTGGCGCACAGGTACCTGATTCTTCTCCGTCGAGCCCGAGGTTGCCACGACGAGAGATTGACTGGAATAATACCCCTTGGCAGGAGGACATCTTTGACGACAATGAAGATATCCAGGCCGTGCGGACCGGCATTATAACCATCAACGTTGCATTGACAGTGAGTTTGCCTCTGATGTTTTTTCTGACGACGTGTTGTTGATTTGTTACTGACGATCCGTTTGTGTTATACCAGGCGCTAGCAGATCGTGTGAAGAGCCGGATCGACCTGCTGAATAACGCTGAGGTGACGCAGCGGTGGGTTACTGAACTTGAGCAAGAGCTCAAACAGGTCCGCGAGGCGGCGGCCGTAGAGAAGAAGAAGCTCGAGGACGAGCTCGCCGAGGAAAAGCGCAAGACCCAGGAGGCCAATGCGCAGTTCAATGCTGTGAGCATAGGTAAGGTCGAGACTTTATGTTGTTAATCCTCTTGTAGAGCTGAGGTCTTTGTGTTGAGTATCAATTTTGTTGGATATTTTGCAGACTTCCGCAAGCGTGAGGAGGACCTCAACAACGATCTAAAGAACACCAAGGAAAAGGTCCGGTCCTTGGAGGTGACGCTTCGTGAGGTCGAGGCTGGGGGCCAAGAGCTCAAGCGGGCGATGAAAGAAGCTGCTGACAGTGAGTATGCTGTATCTCAAAAGCTGGCTTATGAGAAACGAGCTCGGCAAGACCTTGAGGTCAATCTTGAGGTGGCTTTGAAGTCATTGCAGAATGACCAAGTAACCATTGCAGGATATGAGGTGGAGCTGAACGACCTGAAGGGCGCCGCCAATTACGCTATGGACTGCATAGCGATGCCGGTTGAAGGGGGGAGGCCGAGTCTGTTGTTGATCGTCTCATAGAGACCCCTGACAGACTCCTCACATTGCTGAAGGCGACGAGCTTGGCGGCAGCTACTGATGCGCTGGTGAGGGTGAAGTCGCACTACCCCGATGTTGACATGGCCAAGGTCAAGGGGGGTGCTGATGTTGAAAAAGACCTCGCAGCCCTGGAGCTGGAAGTTCAAGATGCCGCCATGGAAGTGGCGAACTCCTTGGACTATGAAGGTGATGACGGCGGGCAGTAGTCTTGGACTGAGAGCTGTACCTCCTCCTCTTCTCTGTCGTGTAAACAATGCTTCTTGATGAATATTTTGTTATGCCTAAGTGAAGTACTTGCCTTGTGCCTGCGCGAGCTTAGTAGTCTTGTAGATGACGACATGTTGTTTCTTGCCTCGCTGACCACTACTCACAGAGAGGCTGGCTTACCGACCTCCACAGCTCAGCGTGGAGGCTTACGTGAGGTCGACGCGCGAGGAGGAGTCTAGGACTCAGGTCTGGCGACCTTATTGACCAAGCATGCTCGCAGCGACAGAGGGCTTATACCCATTAGGGATGATGTCCTCAGGTCGAACGACCCTTAGGTTGCCTTTGAGCCAAGCCCCCAAGCATGTCGAGGGGGAGGAGTAGGAGAAAATTATAACCCTCAGGTTTTACGACCCATGTATTGGCTTTAGCCAAGCCCCCGAGCGTGTCGAGGGGGAGTGTTGATGACATGAGAGAGGAGAAGGTAGGGTTCGGCACACAGCAGATGACTGCTTGAACTAATATTTATTTAATCTGAAAAAGGTAGAAAGAAATACATAGCTGTAATTAATAACTATTCTACAGGTAGAATCGTCGTAGATGTTCCACGTTCCAAGGGTTTGGCACTCCTTGCCTGTCGCCCCATTGGAGGTGATACGTGGATGGGCTGATGACTTCAGTGACGATGAAGGGTCCTTCCCAGGGGGCAGAGAGCTTGTGCATGCCGTCGGTCTTCTGGATGCGCCTGAGGACGAGGTCGCCAACATTGAAGGAAGTTTCCCTAATGTTGCGATCATGATACCGACGAAGTTGTTGGTCGTGACGAGCTTGTCTCATGACGGCAGCTGGCCTCTGTTCTTCAAGGCTATCTAGGTCAACTTGACGTGTTTGCTCGGCTTCTCCTTCCTCATAGAATTGGATGCGTGGAGCTCCAAAGGCGACGTCGGTGGGTAATATGGCTTTTGATCCGTAGACCAAAAAGAAGGGCGAAAAGCCCGTGGCGGAGCTGACTTGGGTCCTTAGACCCCAAATCACGTGTGGTAGCTCGGCTAACCACCGGGTGGCGTAGTTTGAGGCATCGTCAAAGATACGATCTTTGATAGCCTGAAGGACCATGCCATTGGCACGCTCGACCTGGCCGTTGCACCGAGGGTGGGCGACCAAGGAGTAGTAGGCATCGATGGTGTTATCCTGACAGAAATCCCAAAAGGCAGAGCCGGTAAAGGCCGTGCCCAGGTCGGTGATGATCCTGTTAGGCACACCGAAACGGTATGTTATGTCTTGCATGAATTTTGCTGCTTCTTCCGATGTTACTTTCGCAACAGGTCGGACTTCGATCCACTTGGTAAATTTGTCGACAGCTACTAGTATAAACCTGTATCCGCCTGGGGCCGTTCGGAACGGTCCCACTGAGTCGAGGCCCCACATGGCAAAGGGCCATGATGGAGGAATTGTGCGCAGGGCCTGAGCTGGCAGGTGCTGCTGTTTGGCAAAGAATTGGCATCCTTTGCACCTCTTTACGAGGTCTTTTGCGTCGGTCATGGCCGTGGGCCAGTAGAATCCAGATCGGTACGCCTTACCGACCAGGTTGGTGGATGCTGCGTGGCAGCCACATTCGCCGCTGTGGATCTCAGCCAGGAGCTGTAGACCTTCTGATCGCAAGATGCACTTCATCAAGACGCCTATGGAGGCGGCTTTTCTGTAGAGGTCGGTACCAATCACGACGTAGTTGGCACTTCGTCGTGTGATACGCTCACGTTCTGCTTTGTCTTCTAGAACGAGTTGGTCGAGTATGAAATCTATGAAAGGCTTGCGCCAATCATCTTCTTTTTCTGTCATCAGCACGTCGCGGGGAGGTGCTGAGGCTTGTTCGTGTTGAGGTGAATCTGGACTGTCTGGGTCCAGTAGCTTGATTGAAGGCTTGCGTAAGTCTTGGACAAAAACGCCTGCGGGGACTAGAGCTCGTCGAGAGCCTAGTTTGGAGAGTACATCGACTGCTACGTTGTTGTTTCGTGGTACGTGCTGAAACTCAATCCCTTCAAAGTGGCCTTCGAGTTTGCGAATCTCAGCACAGTAGGCATCCATTGTGTCTTTGACGCAGTCCCATTACTTGTTGACTTGCTCGATGACGACCTTGGAATCGCCAAAAGCTAGTAGTCGCTTGATGCCAAGGGACACTGCTCCATTGTTGGAGGCCTTGTAGTGTATCTGCAGGACGTACTTGAGCTGTTCCCCCTAAAGAGAGATGAGTAATACGCCTGCGCCTGCTCCTTCGAGGTTTAGGGCACCGTCGAAGTACATTATCCAGTGTTCGGGCCGCTCCTTGGGAGGGGGCATCTGGATCTCTGTCCACTCAGACACAAAGTCTGCCAGGATCTGTGACTTGATTGCTTGCCGAGGGCAAAACTCGATGTCAAACTCTCCAAGCTCGACCGACCACTTGACGATGCGGCCGTTGGCGTCACGGTTGCGGATGATTTCTCCTAGTGGAAACGACGATGGGACCGTGATCTTGTGGGCTTGGAAGTAATGACGAAGCTTTCTCGACGTAATCAGGAGTGCGTAGTGCAACTTCTGAGGCTGTGAGTAACGTGTCTTAGCGTCGGCCAGGACCTCGCTCACGTAATACACAGGTCGTTGAACAGGATAGGCCTGCCCTTCTTCTTCTCGTTCAGCGACGAGAACCGTGCTGACCACATTAGTGGTGGCAGAGATGTAAAGGAGGAGTGTTTCTCCCGGAACTGGTGGTGTCATAACTGGTGGTGTCGTCAAGGATTCATTGAGAGCTTCAAACGCCTTTTGTGCCTCGTCGTCCCACACGAACTTGTCTGCCTTCTTCAATAGCTTGAAGAAGGGTAAGCCTTTCTCGCCGAGCTTGCTGATGAAATGACCTAGAGCCGCCATCATCCCTGTAAGCTTCATGATGCCTTTCTTGCTAGATGGCTTGGCCATGTTGCGTATAGCGTCGACCTTCGCAGGGTTGGCTTCAATGCCTCGGTGCCCGACCATGAAGCCCAGGAGCAATCCAAAGGGTACACCGAAGACACACTTGGTCGGGTTGAGCTTCCATTGGAACTCCCGTAGATTGGCGAAGGTTTCGGTGAGGTCGGCGATGAGCTGATCTTCCTCGGTAGTCTTAACGACCACATCGTCTACATAGGCTTCGACGTTCTTCCCGATCTGCGACTTCAGGCACTTCTGAATTGCCTTCTGATATGTTGCTCCAGCATTTTTAGGCCAAAAGTCATGACCTTGTAGCAGTAGATGCCATGGGGCGTTATGAACGCTGTTTTGTCTTCGTCGTCGGGGTGCAGGGCTATCTGGTGATATCCCGAGTAGCAGTCGAGGAAGCAGAGTAGAACGCTACCAGCCGTGGAGTCCACGACCTGGTCAATGCGAGGAAGAGGGAAGGGATCTTTCGGGCAGTGCTTGTTGAGATCGGTGTAATCGATACACATCCTTAATCCACCAGTTTTCTTTGGTACAAGGACCGGGTTTGCGAGCCAAACCGGGTGTTTACACTCTCTGATAAATCCTGCAGCTAAGAGCTTACAGACTTCTACTTCTATGGCCTGCTTTCTATCTTTTGCAAATCGCCGGAGCTTTTGCTTGATAGGTCGTGCAGTCTTGTTTACTTCAAGTGCGTGCTCAGCCAGCCTCCTGGGGACACCGGGCATGTCGGAAGGGCTCCATGCGAAGATGTCAGCATTGTCCCTGAGGAAACTGGTGAGCGCAAGTTCCTATTTGGGGTCGAGGTTGGCCCCGATGACGACTTCCTTGGATGTGTCAGGCAGGCCGAGGCAAACCTTCTTTACAGCTGGACTTGGGTCCAAAGCTGTGCTTGTGCGCTTCTGCTCTGGCACCTCCAGAGTGGTTTGGTCGATCTTGGCTGCCTGGACGACCACGACCGTTGCTGCAGCTTTGACCGCGGAGTCTTTGGAGAGCTCGACGGTGGCGCTCTCGCAGTTGTAGGAGACCATGATGTCCCCGAGGACGGAAAGGATTCCGTTTGGTGCCGGCATCTTCATGATGAGGTAGGTGTGATGAGGTATGGCCATGAATTTGGCCAGCATAGGTCGGCCGAGGATGGCATGGTAGGAGGAGCGGAAGTCCGCGACCTCAAACGTTAAGTACTCCGTGCGGAAGTTCTCCTTTGTGCCGAAGGTAACCGGCAAGCATACACGACCTATGGGGTATGCAGCCTTGCCGGGTACAACCCCATAAAAGGGTTCATCGCAGGCGGTCATCTTGTTGAAGTCGAAGTCCATCTTTCTGAGCGTCTCTGTGAAGATGATGTTCAGGCTGCTGCCCCCATCAATGAGGGTTTTAGGCAGGAACGCCCCGTCGACTATGGGGTTAACGACCAGCGGGTAGGTCCCAGGGTCAGGTATGTGGACCCAATGATCTTTCCTGGAGAACGTGATTGGGAACTCCGACCAACGTAGAGGTTGTGGAGTTTCAGTGTTGACGTGCCCGATCTCCCTTGCGTTTGATCGGAGCTGCCTGTTGCTTTTGGTCGCTTGGCGACCACCGACGATGAAGTTGATCTCTCGGTTGGCTGATTGAAACGCACCATTAGGGTTGCCCCCTTTAGGTGGTGGTGGTGGAGAGCGCTCCTTGCGGTTGTTGTCGTTGCGGTTGTGGTCGTCCTGGCGACGTCGATCATCACGCCGATCATCTCGGCGGTCATTGCGCTGGTCATCACGGCGATCACCCCTTCGGTCGTCACGCCTGTCGTTGCGGTTGTCGTCGTGACGATCGTTGCGACGATAGTCGTCGCGTCTGTCATCGTGGCGGTAATCGCGGCGATAATCACGTCGATCCCTGTCGTCGTTGCGACGGTAGGGTCTGCGGTCACGGTAATCACGGTGATCAGGTCGACGGTTACGGTTGTCGAAACACCGGTCACCGTTCTGGTCGTCATTGTTATCGCTCTTGGCCTTCTTGGATTCGGAGGGTACCCCAAGGGCACGCTTCAGCTGCTCGCACTCCCTCATGGTATGTTTGGCGTCGCGATGGAACTGACATTGGTCGTCCATGACCATGTTGAAGTCACCCTCGAGGAAGGTGGAAGGTCTTGGTGGATCTGCCATGTAAGCTTCGCCAGATCGCTTGCGCGACCTGTTTCCTCCATCATCGTGATCCTCTCCATTGAAGTCGTGCATCACCGCGTCTTGAGTGTCGACTAGCTTGTCGACGTAAGCCATGAGGTCGGCGATGGTGTGAGCGTCAGCTTCATGGATCTTCTCGAAGAGCTTGATCTTGGTGACTCCCTTCTTGTAGTAGGCGATGATGTCCTCGTCTTTGACACCCGCGAGGGTGTTGCGGTTCTCGAAGTAGCGGTTGGTGTACTCCCGAAGAGTTTCGTCGCGTCTCATCCGCACTCTGGCGAGGTGATGAGTGTTACCAGGTCGGTTGTAGGTCGCCTGGTAGTTGGTCGTGAAGAGCCGAGACAATGTTGCCCAAGAGGTGATGCACTCTGCTGGGAGATTGTCGAGCCACAGGAGTGGCGCCTTGCCCATCACAAGGGGGAAGTATCCCGCCATGTAGTCTTCGTTGCCTCCAGAAGCGCGTGTTGCGATGCTGTACATTTTGAGCCATATACTTGGGTCGGAGCGACCGTCGTATTTCTCGATAGCTGGCTTGAAGTCTTTGGGGTATCTGATCGTCCGGAGACGTCGTGAGAACGCAGGGAAGTTGTTGACCGCACCCGGGCTTGCTGACGGGGCGTAGGCCGTCGGGGTGACGTAGAGGTCATCGGGAGGGTCGTTGTCTTGGTCGTACTGGGCGCGTCGTAGAAGTTCTTGGTCATGCATGTTCCGCAGCTCTGTTGCTTGGACGGGGTTGTTGGCATCAAGGGTGTCGGGGACCCCATGATCGCGGTCGTAGTTAGCACGTCGTGCTATCTCCACTTCGTCTCTTATACGTCGACGCTGACTTCCTTCAGCGTGGTTAGCTTGCACCGGTGGAGGTTGTGCTCCGGCGTTTTGCCTTAGGTTTGCGGCGGTGTTTGCTTGGGCGTTGGCAGCATTAGCTGCATTATTGGCGACGTTACCTGTAGCATTGGCAGCGGCAATGACTGGAAGGTTGGCTGCAGCATTGGCAGCAGGATTGGCAGCAGGGTTAGCTCCGGCGTTGGCGGCGGGATTGGCCGGTTGCATCACTTCGTTTTCACCTCGTCCCTCTTCAGCTACTGGCTCAAGGGGACCGTTGCTACGACGTCGTTGGCGAGGACGTTCCGATCTACTCCTGGAGTAGGAACTTGCTGCCGATCTACTGTATCCAGGGCCTCTTTCTTCAATCTGAGCGGCGGCGACGCGGCCATTAGCTTGGAGACGCCGTATCGTGGGAGTATCCTCAAGCTGGTTTAGTGCAGCAAGAGCGGCTCCCAAGTTGGTTTGAGGAGAGTTGTAGACGTCGAGGCCGTCCCGCTCAAAGTCCCTCAGGAGGTCTCTGGCACGCAGGCGGTTTGCACGAGGTTCATGCTGCCGATGGTTTGCTGGTGTTGCAGGTGCTTGCGCCGCGATGTTGTCGTTGCCTTGCCCAGCATTGGCTGCGTGTTGACCTGCGGCTGGAGCAGCTGCAGCGAGTTCTTGTTGCCTACGAGCAGCTCTGTCAGCGTTGGCGTTCTCACGCTCCACGCGTTGTTCATCTGTTTCTCCATCTTGAGGTGCTACATCCGCAGAGACGACCAAGACCTCGCGATCTAGGGTCTCGAGCTCTTCTCCCGGATAGTTCGGGGAGATAGTTGTGCGGGCGATCTGGAACGCGAGGCGGTCCGGAGACGGCTCCCGGTTCATCTGGCGGCGATGGGCCGTAGTAAGAGGTCGTCGAAGCTTCTTGAGGACACGGCACTGGCGAGCCGTGTGTTTGGGATTCTCGTGGATAGGGCAGGGTTCGTCGAGGTGACTCCTGCGGTTTCCACGATCTGGTGTCTTGGGTCCAGATTCGATCTGGATCTTGCGTTTCATGTAGCGGGATGCTATGTGAGCTGCGTTCCGCAAGCCAAGAGGCATGCTGGATGATGATGAGGTCCTGCGAGGGCGTTTGACGCGTTCGCAGATTTTGATCGTGTCGGAGAGCATACCTTCAACACGATCGATCCCCGCGATCAGGTCACTAGGAGTGGGTGGGTGGCATTCCGTCAACAGATCTGTCCCGATCTGTTGGTCGGAGGTGACCGCGTTGCTCTCGATGACAAGGCAGGCAGCTGGAGCGGTGGGTTTCGCCGGCATGGAGCCGAAGTAGATGTCAACGGGATTGGCGAGGATGTCCGCCATGCTCTCCGGGAAGATGACGCCGTTGGTCGAAGCCATCGAGTTGCACGAAGAACCTTGATTCTCCCCTACCTGGCGCGCCAACTGTCAGATGGTGAGATCTAGACAGCCCACGGGGGTGTTAATCCCTGTGGTTTAGTTGTTCGGTGAGGTGGAATCTAAGGCTAAGAACTCGAAGGTTGTGCGAGAGCACACGGAACACAGAGAACACGGCGAGTTTATACTGGTTCGGGCCTCCGGAGAGTAAAACCCTACGTCCAGTTGTTGGTGTAGATTGCTTGAGGATTGCGTATTGATACAAGGGTCACCTCGTCCGCCTTATATTGGCCAGCGGATGAGGTCGGTTCCCAGACTCCTGGTCGGTTACGACCAGGAGACCTAAGTCTAGATTACAACACTTGCCGTTATCCGTCGATCTGCTTTGGTCGAAATCCACCGATGTCTTGTCTTGTACGCCAAGTCTTGAGGTCGTGTTGAATTAGGTCGTCGGGCGAATCTTCTGGAAGGTCTTCAGGAGGTCGTGTGGGCTGCCAACTAGGTCGGTTGGGCCCACTGACAGGTCGGCGGGTCTTCTGGTAGGCCGGACCTACTTGTCAGGGAAGGCCGTAAGCCTGGTCGGTGGGGACCCAGGGGTACCCATGTCTCACATACACCCACATATACATGCTAACTCCTACACCGGGAGTTACGCAAAACATGCCATCCATTTCAATAATAATAATAATAATAATAACAATAATAATAACAATAATAATAACAATAATAATAATAATAAATAATAACAATAATAATAATAATAACAATAATAATAATAATAGATAAATAAATACTCAAAAGTTCCAAAGAGATTTCTCTTCTTGTATTCTTGCAAAAGGAGAGAGGGGTCATTGAAAAAAATGCTCAAAGAAGCATAGAAAAATGTGCTCCAATCAAAGAGCATAGAAAAGAAAAATATGAAGCATGACCCCCCTCCAAAATAAAAGCAAGAGGAGAATCTCAAAACAAGGAGTATCTAGAAAACCAAGGAAAAATATTCCACACACTTGCACATCTCGATCAAGTTGCATGACTAGTTTCTTCTTGGATCCGGTCTTTGGCACAACAATATCATGTGGCACAAGTGAGTCTCATGCTTATCCTACCCAAAGCTCCACATACAGCCATAGATTAGGAAGTTGAGGCTCAATCAAAAGCCTTTAGTGAGGTAACAAATACCACTTGAGCGATCGAGGGAACCATTCGAGGAACATTGTCTTCTTGTTTACAAAAAAAATTCAAAACTCCGAGATGGGGTCCCGAAAAGAGAGGAATGAGAGATGCAAAGTCAAACCGTTCTACTCCTCAACCTCCGAAGGCAAGGTGAAAAGTTACAAGCTCCACAGGTAAGAGCAAGGCTAAGTTTCTTTGGTACCGATACTTTCAAATAGCCAGTAGGGCATGGAACTGTGCACTAGTACTTGCAGGGAGGTAACACGAAGCAATGTCTGTTCCACCATTCAAGCCTAGGCTTTGCTCGAGGACGAGCAAACATCTAGCATGGGGGAGTTTGTTGACGGTCCTTACAACAAATATTTGGCCATCAACATCTCAGCTAAGGCAGCACTTTATATCGAATTTCATGCATGTTTTAGGTGCTAACGAGGTTCCACGAGTTGTGTTGAATTTTTATCTGTAGGATCAAGATTAGGGAACAATTTCGGGGCATTGGGCCAAATAAGGTAGGCACGGCCGTACCTAGTGGTGCGCCCGGCCCTACCTTGCACCACCATTCAGGTTCACACTAAGTATAGCCCCGTACACCAGCTCCCAAAAGGCTAAGATCGTCACGATCATGTTGGATCAAGGAACCACACCACAGGAGAGATGCACCGGGGCCAGGAGGCAGGGCCGGCCGAACCTCCAGCTGGCCGCACCTACCCGACACGCCCAAATGTGCCACCAAGCCTCGGTCACTCAAGGAAGCACAGCTAGAAATGATCCTGATCGAGGAAACAAGGTCGGTTTGATCCAGAGGTTGAGATTAGCTTCACTTGGATTCATGGACCCACAAGCCAGTGAACAACCGATGTGGGACAACATCCAGGACTTCATCTACCCACTAGAGCATGATCCGAAGCGTATGACAAGGGGGCCCAGGGCCGGCCACACCAAGAGGTACGGTCGCACCTCCTTCACAGAGCCGACCGACCCACAACCATCTTCAAACCGCCTCAGGGACCAAATCACGGACGCACGATCGAAGGCGGTGGAAATTGGAGGGCCGACCGCACCTCCTTGCCGGCCACTGCACCTCCCTCTCGCCTACAAGTACCCCCTCCTACAGCCACCGACCCAAAGGGCCTATATATAGAGCCTGGCACCTCATAGAAGGACACAAGTGATTAGAAGCAAGTGGCGGAGCCCTACATAAGTTAGTATTCAGAGAGTAGGGAGAGAGAGTTGAGTGTTGGAGTAGAAGCCGGAGTGTCGGTCTTCTTCCCCTTCCTCGGCGGGTGTGGTACAACTACGGTCGTCCACACCTGGGATATTTTGTAAGTTCGGATTCGTGAGTAACTAAGTCTCAAGTCATTTCATCATTCGCTCTTAGGTTCTTCGATTGCATTTAGTAGTTTCTACTTGTTGTGATTGCTTTGCTTTGAATTCGAGTAAAGTAGTGCTTGGTTAGTGTAGACGTGGTGTTTAGGCTTTCCAGTACTTTGGAATGCTTCCCGGTTCAACGGAATAGTTGTGGTACCCTAGGGAGGTGACAGCTCCGGACGGGCTTTGTAGTCCACCACGTTAGTTCCGGCAGGTAGGAGTTAGGACATCAGAGCCCCCTACTCATCCCTTTCCGTGGCTCTTTTCCCTCTGGCCCCGACGAGCGACAAGTTTTGCCTTGATTCTATCCGTGACTCTCACGAGTCCCAAACTTCATCAGTTATTCCCTCTCTACCCGAAATCTACCCTTGCCTTTCTATCCTTCGTCACCATATCCCCCGGACGAATTAGTTCAGGTTCACAACACTTCTCGTTCCCCGTGGAAATCGACACCTTGGAATACTCCCGGGTGAAAGCTACAACGGTATCCGTGCGCTTGCGGATCTATCTGTGATCGTGTAGTATACCGACAGGCTTTCTGGCGCCATTGCAAATTTAGTAACGATGTAAGAAGTGCCAACAGTGGTATCCCTCTCACCTGTACCCATGCTGCCACTAATCTGCAAATAGGTTTTATTTCCCCATCCCAAACTTTCAAGGAGTCCATCACCCCATGTTTGTTTAGTGGAAACCAGATGACGTCACCCATGACCATGTTTTCCACTCTCTTGCTTGGAGAAAACCTTATCATATATCTATAATCATCCAGGGTTCTTAGCATCCACACCTAGTCTTTGTCAAACATTCTCCTAAGATTCTGCACAACATCCTCCCTCTCCATGTCACCTTCTTCAATTGTACGCACTCCATAGTTGTCAGAAGCTGACCACAGCTTTGGTTTGTCTTCTTTGGGATCCACTTCCACATGTAAGAAACCAAGCCCATGATTGGCACTCCCATAGTATTGAGCAGCTTTTTGAGGCCTTCTCCACTCAAGTCATTTATCCACCAGATGGTCTTTCCTTTAACAAATGAAGCAGACCTTGGGTTTATTGCATGCAGAACTATAATGATCTGGATCTCCACAGTTGTATTAGAATATTGACTTCTCTTTGTCACTCTCCATAGGAATCTCTTCTTTGTTGGGTTGTTTTGCTTCTAGCTTGGTGTCTGATTTCTTCTCTGAAATGTTACTCATCTTTCTCTGATGTTGTTGCTGTTGCTGCCCACTAACTCTCCTCCCTTGCAAGTTTTGACCAGATCGAGGCCCCTGTTGCGATGGTGACCTTCGGAATCCCTGATGTTGTTGGGGTGGTCGACGGTATGGTGGCGTGTGAGATTGGAGGAAGTGGGGATTGGGGTAAAAGCCATATGGTGGAGATCAAGGTCGCCCATGGCGGCGCTGGCTTCGGCGACGCCGCCGCTGATGGTCGCTGCGAGGAGGACGTGTCGGACATGCCTCATCCCAACTGTCCATAAATATGGGTTATGTCTACATACATTGCAAAAGAGAACGAAAAATGGTCAACACCCTTTAAAATGGAGCGAGTAAATGGTAATTATTAGTTGGTTGAAATCATTAGTAGATGGATGCTAGCTGGCACGTGGTAGGTGACATCAATACCTTGTGCATGTCATTTGCATCCTACCTATATATGAAAAGGAGATACATTTGTTCAGCGTCGCCATTTCTTGCGTGCTCTGTTCTGTCTTCTCTCCCTCCCAAGACCAGTTGTAGTAGTGTGTTTTGCGCGTGACTCACATAAGTTGTGTAAGTCAGGCAGCGTGCAAGCTACGGCAGGTCTGTTGTGTGCGTGTGTGGGAGTTGAGCGGCTGTCCTAGTGCTGCTAAATGACGTTTGGCTAACAAAGGTTGGGAACACTATATATTAAGCTGTCCTAGAAGAAGAGAAAGGTTTATGGGGGTTTCATTGCCGCGACCACGAGCAATGCAGATCGTCCTACTTCTCGTCCTTACCCTAATATTTCGACTCACCACCTCAAGCCCTCCGCTTGATCCAGTAGCTTGTTCCAATGGTATGTCCAATTGCACCGTCACCAACGCCAATGGCTACTTCCCCGACCGCAGCATCTGCCGCGCGGCCAACGCTGTCTACCCGCGCACGGAGGCGGAGCTCCTCGTGGCCGTGGCGGCGGCGGCCGCGGCCAAACGGAAGGTGAAGGTCGCCACCAGGTACTCTCACAGCTTCACCAAACTGACCTGCCCGGGCGGCCGTGACGGCACCATCATCAGCACCCGGTGGCTGAACCGGACGGTGCAGATCGACGCCAAGAAAGGACACTTGACGGTGGAGAGCGGCATGGTCCTCAGCGACCTGATTCGAGTCGCCGCCGATGCGGGGCTCTGTCTGCCCAACTCGCCGTACTGGTCTGCAGTCACCGTGGGCGGGCTCCTGGCGACCGGTGCGCACGGGAGCTCCCTGTGGGGCAAGGGGGGCGCCGTGCACGAGTATGTGGTCGGGATGAGGATCGTGACGCCGGCGCCGGCGAGCCAGGGGTTTGCCGTGGTCAGGGAACTTGGAGCCGACCACCCCGATCTGGACGCGGTGAAAGTCTCGCTCGGCGTGCTTGGTGTCATATCTCAGGTAGTCTGTGTTTTGCTTAAAATATTTATTTATGCTGACCAAATGATTTGTCGTATAGTTCTGTCCATTTGCTTTACATATACAGCTCAGTCATAAAACTTAATTTAATGGCAAATGGACATATCGATGATGTCATGGCCAAACCCCTTTAATTTCCACCTGATGGACAATGTTAAACAAAAGTGTCTTTAGTGTGATGATTCCTTTGCGTATGCAGGTTACTCTGGCGTTGCAGCCGCTGTTCAAACGGTCGGTCACGTTCGTGACGCGTGACGAATCGGACCTGGCTGACCAAGTGGCCGCGTGGGGCGGCCTGCACGAGTTCGGCGACATCAGATGGCTGCCGCACCAGCGAAAGGTCATCTACCGCGAGGACAACCGCGTCGACGTCTCGTCCCCTGGCAACGGCCTCAACGACTTCCCCGCCTTCTGGTCCTTACCAGCGCACGAGATCGTCGCCGCCAGAGTTGAAGGTACACGACGCCGACCTCGCCTATCTAGGCAACCAGATGTACACTCCCTGCTTTCAAAATTTTAAGATTTTTAGAACGTTGGATAATGTACAACGAACACGTGTACGCGCAGAGGAACGCCGGGAGGAAGACAATGGCGGCACCGACGATGACGCCAGGTGCTCGGTGGCGCAGCAGTCTACGGTGGCGCTAGAGCAGCAGGGGCACGGCTTCACCAACGACGGCGTCTCCTACACGGGGTACCCGGTGGTGGGTTACCAGCACCGCATGCAGGCGTCCAGCGCGTGCGTCGACAGCCCGGAGGACGGGCTCCAGTCCGCCTGCTTCTGGGACCCGCGCCTCCGTGGCCCGTCCCTCTACAACCCGGCCTTCACCGTCGCGCTCTCGAGAGCGCCCCTGTTCCTCGCCGACGTGCGGCGGCTCCGGGACCTCCACCCTACCGCGTTTTGCACCCTGCACGGCGCGATGGGGTTGCAGATGCGCTACGTGAAGGCATCCTCCGCGTACCTCGGCAAGTCCGAGGACTCGATCGCCGTGGACATCGCCTACTACCGGAGCCGCACCAGCGGCACGCCCCGGGCGCACGCTGACGTGGTCGACGAGCTGGAGCAGATGGCGCTGCGCAAGTACGGTGGCGTGCCGCACTGGGGCAAGAGCCGCAACTTCGCCTTCGATGGTGCCATCGCTAGGTACCCCAAGGCCGGCCAGTTCCTTGAGGTGAAGGACAGGTACGACCCGGACGGGATCTTCTCTAGCGAATGGAGCGACCAGGTGCTGGGTATAAGGGGCAGCCCCATCGTCCTTTGCAAGGGCTGCGCCATTGAAGGTCTCTGCGTCTGCTCGGACGACTCGCACTGTGCGCCGGAGAAGGGGTACTTTTGCAGGCCGGGAAAGGTGTACGCAGAGGCCAGGGTTTGCAGGTTTGAAGTCGGCGTCACGCCGATAGACGATGAGCTATGATCAAATCCAATGTAAGGCGCCCGAGATCAAAACTTTGTTACTTCCCATGTTCATGCGCTAAGAATAGAATTAATTAATGCTATTGGGTATAATGATGCTGGCATATAGTTAATAGTCCATAATTTTCTCTCGATTAATACAGTGAGAACTAGGGAAAACAAGCATAGAAACGCCAGTGCATTGTGGGGTAAATATGCAATGCATTTAAATAGCGGGCTATAGCGCCTCTATAGCGAGGCTAGCGTTTCAGGAGGGTCCGTGCTAAGCTATTGTCCATTGTGTCACTATGACAGCTACGACCACTAAATCGCTAGACCCGATTAGCATAGCGGTATGCTATAGCAAGCGGATTGCAGCCATTTTGTTCGATGGGCCAAAATGTCAAGGATACTCAAATTTGCAGCCCACATAAGACTAGGTCCAAAACAATTGGAAACTCTAAAATCCATTGAAGACAGAGGCCCTTTGAAGGAAAATCACAACCAAATGGTGACGGCGTTTGGTCCAGAAAAAAAGGGAAATTTGTCCCTGGCACACCGCGAAAGAATGATTTTGTATGACGAGCATCCTGAAAGTTAATTTAGTGTCCACTACACCGCAAACGTATAGTTTGGTCCACAACACATTGCATGGAGTAAACCATTTCTTTCCGGCTGGGAGGATGAGTAAAAAGACCTCATTGCCCACCTCATGTTCTTCCTTTCTTCCTCTATATCTTGTTTCCCCTCCGCCCCTTCTCTCTAGCCTCACTTTTTCTCCCCACCGATGTTTTTTCTAAGACCTGGAACCAGATCTGACATTCATTAAAAAGTAGAAAAGGAGTAATAGAATTACAAACTGTGCAAAAGATAGATTTTAATCTCCTTGCAGACTAGAAGTTTGGGTTCAAAGACAAACAAATTACTCTTGATGTCTATGCCCATCTAGAGCTATCAGACTAACTCCAGCAACATTGCCCATCTGCATCTAAAAAACGGCTTCTGCACATAGGAGAGAGATGGAACAGTGCTGCAAAAAGAACTGCGTTCCAGCGGTCTTGCGCATCCCCTGCTGCATACCACCAAGCGGTTGGCTCCCGCGGCGCCGAGGAGGAGCAAGGCAGAGGCGAGGAGGCCGCGACGGCGGCGGCTAGGAAGCGGAGGCGGAGGCCACGCTCCCCTCGATTTGCGATGTCGGTCGCCGGGGAAGGAGGAGGCGCAGGCCGTGGAAGGGGTCAACGCTAGTCGCGCCGCCCGATCCAGCGATGGCGGCGGTGCATTCCTCCTCTGTCCTGGCCCGCCACTCGCCGGATCAGAGGCGGCGGTGGGGGCAGAGGAGGTAGTGGGGATTGAGGAGGTGGTAGGGGAAGGAGATCGAGGCGGTCGCTAGCGGGAGGCAGAGCAGGATCAAGCGGGAGGGTCAACAGAGGAGGCGAGGAGCCGAAGAAGTTTCCAAGTAGGGCGACCCCTGCTCCATCCTTCGAGCCACCGCGGCACCTCTGGCGAGGGAGACGCCACCGACACCACCATGGCTGGATCCGCCCTCGCCAACCACCGCATGCGCTGCCCGCGGAGCTCGTCAGGACCTCCCTCGCGCTGGCCCTGGGGAGGAGCTATCCGCTGCCAGTGGGTCGTGCTCCTCTGCCGCGTGTGGCCAGGATCTCCTCGTCCAGATCTGCGTCGGGAGGATGTCCGACGCGGGAGGGAGGGTCGGCACGCCTCTGCTCATGCGCCAGAGAGGGGCGAGGGAGAGGGAGGGCGGAGGAGAGGCCACCGCTGGCCCACGCTGTCGTCGCGAGGGGAGAGAGAGGGCAGGCGGGCAGAGTGCGAGAGGGAAGAAGAGAACGAGTGGTTGGGTTGCATTGATGAAAGAGAAATCACATGAATGAGCTATGGTAGAGTAGGATCTGCAATATGAAGAACCAGATGTAGCACCTGTTGGAGACGCAACAGTGCTGGTTTGATGTGCATTTTGCAGATGCAGAACTGGAACTAGTATCTGCTGGAGACAGTCTTAGAGCCTTTGGGCAGCGGCTCATGAAGCAGCGAGCGCTCCGACCGCTCTCGTCGAGCCGTCGGCAGCAGGAACGGGCTACAGCACAGCTGGTGACCGACGGGGATGGGGCACGAACAGGCAGCGGCGCGCACGCCTATCGGTATGCTGGCGTGTAGAACAGTAGAAGCACTAGCGGGAGTAGAGCAGTGTCGGCAGGAGAGGGAGGAGAAGATGAAACACAGGGCAGGGAGAACATGACAGGTGGACCAGTGGGCGCAAGATGGTCTTTGTATCGATCCCTCCTCCCAGCTAAACAAAATTAGTTTACTCGGCGCAATGTGTTGCAGACCATAATACACTTTCCCAATGTGCTGCAAACTAAATCGACACTCGCGGTGTGTGCTGCACAAAATCACACTTTTACAGTGTGCTATAGACAAATTTCCACAAAAAAAAAAGACGGCAACGCTCTATTCTTGTGCGCTGCGGTGTCGAGCAGCCGCCGTGCTCCGTTGCACCGACGCGGCAGTGCTCTGCTACGCATGCACCCGTCGCATCCTCCTCTCGCTCCTCGAGAACAAGCAGGTGATGGAGCAGAGCATGCTCAAGCAGCCTAGCCTGATGCCTCCACTGAAGAGCCCCACAACGATCACTTCAAGATGCCCCATGGCCAGTCCCAAGCAAGCGAGTTTTTCGGAGTTCCTCACATCCTGACCCTTTTCCTGAGCCATGTTCTCTCTTGTTCGGAACTTGGACTTTGGAGTTTATTCGATATTGAGATTTAGACATTTTCAATTGTTCTGGAAACATATTCTGTTCACCAGATACTTTTGTGCATCATTTTTGTAACCGCTATTTGCCATAGCTGCGCTATAGCCTCATAGCTGCTGAGAAAATGATGCCGCTATTTGGCATAGCCTGCTATTTAAAACTCTAGCAAAAATCATCCAGTAAGTGAAATCCTGAAAACTTGAAATGAGTGTATCGTTGACATTTTTCTGGTCAAACACTCACGAGAACTAGTTCGCGCGGGAGTCGGAAAACGCTGAACTCGCTGAAGTCGCCGTCTGACCGGTCAGAGGCACCGACCTGACCGGTGCGCGTAGTGACGTCGGGAAAACCTAAGATCGCCGCCTCGGAGGGGACCCCATCGGAGGTGGCGCCTGAGTTCCTCTGAGATCGGCAGGCCACTCAGAACGTTCTTGAACGCCGTCGAGACAAACAAGCAAAGCATAGGGGTTGGAAAAGGTAGGATTCACTGGCAGAGAAAGAGCCTTTGGTACGCCCCTTTAGTCCCGGTTCAACTTTGGAGCCGGGACTAAAGGGGTTTCATTGACGTGGGCACTAATGCCATGAGTGCTCACCCCCTTTAGTCCGGGTTGGTAACACCAACCGTGACAAAAGGCCCCCCTTCACCCCCTTTAGTCTAGGTTTGTGTTATAACTCGCTGAAGTCGCCGTCTGACCGGTCAGAGGCACCGACCTGACCAGTGCGCGTAGTGACGTCGGGAAAACCTAAGATCGCCGCCTCGGAGGGGACCCCATCGGAGGTGGCGCCTGGGTTGCTCTGAGATCGGCAGGCCACTCAGAACGTTCTTGAACGCCGCCGAGACAAACAAGCAAAGCATAGGGGTTGGAAAAGCTAGGATTCACTGGCAGAGAAAGAGCCTTTGGTACGCCCCTTTAGTCCCGGTTCAACTTTGGAGCCGGACTAAAAGGGTTCCATTGACGTGGCCACTAATGCCATAAGTGCTCACCCCCTTTAGTCCGGATTGGTAACACCAACCGTGACAAAAGACCCCCCTTTATTCTAGGTTCGTGTTACGAACTGTGACAAAAGGGGGGCCTTTAGTCACGGTTCGTAACACGAACCTAGACTAAAGGGGGGTGACCCTTTTGTCACGGTTCGTAACACGAACCTAAACTAAAGGGGGACTTTTTGTCACGGTTGGCGGTTCGTAACACGAACCTAGACTAGAAGGGGTGACCCTTTTGTCACGGTTGGTAACACCAATATGGACTAAAGGGGGGCCTTTTGTCACGGGAGGTGTTACCAACCGGGACTAAAGGGTCTCCCACGAGTTACTATAAGAGGATAGCATCCTCTACTCAGTCAGATGTGCTGTGTAGGTGAGATGGTGAGGAAGCTACGCGCGAGGCTGGAGGTCACGAGTTCGAATCCCCGCACCCGCGCACGCGTATATTTCGCGTGAAAAAACACGTGACTTGTGACTTGCCGCGTGTGCGAGGACCTCCTGGGGATTTTCAAAAACAAATTTTGACCCTGACGTGGCCCCCCTTTAGTCCCGGTTGGTACTTTAGGTTCCTATACCCCTTACCAACCGGGACCGTAGCCCTTGTCTCTACCAGTGATTTGGAGACAAACGTAGTAAAAAATAAATGATCAATTGGGTGATTGGCCCTCAATCGGCCGTGACCATTTATATTAACAGGGTGGGGAGGTCTTGTCCCGCAAGGAAGTCCTTTACAACTCGAAAAAACACCAGGACTACTTAATTATACTTGGACTCGGAGTCCACCGGTCAGACCGGTGTGGCCGTTGCCAGATCGGCTATAGGGCGCCACCGGTCCGACTGACCAAGAGCACCGATCTGATCGGTCACGCCCAGCCTGAATGGCTGTTGCCAATTTTGAGTGCGAACAGTATCAAAAGAAAAGAAAATCTAGAACAACCAAATGAAAGTATTCAAAATTGCAGTATATTTAACTCAACTCAAAATATATACTGCACATATAATGATTCGACCGACCATCGGATGAAGCGCACACGAGAAAACGTCCAAGGATATTTGTACAATAGTGAAAAAAAATCTAGGTGCACCAGATGATCCTTTTCATTTTATAAAGGTATAAGACAAATGAAAAGAACCATATATTGATATCGTTCCTTGACAAATGAATTATGATACGACATTTTTTTCGGACACGACGATACCAGTACGATCTTGCTCGGTGGTGCCCGTGAAGCGGCGACACGAGTGCCACCACCCTACCTGCACAAAGTAACGACGGTACACGTGCACGTGCAACTCGCCTATACGACGCAGGGATGCCTTTGCCGGGCGGCATTCGCGCGCGTGGTACACGTAGAGGTAGTGCACCGTCGCACCAACCCAACCCGGACAGCACGGCAGCTCGTACCGACGCCTCTCGATTCCAGCCACCCGACGGCCGACGCCTCCACGTACAGCAAACGGATCGGAACGGACGCACAGCCAGCTGATCAGAAGCTACTGGCACCTAGAAAAATCTTCCGCGAATGCCGGTAAGAACCAGTCGGTTGCACAGCACACTATATAAGTATTCTGAACAGATCAGCCTTCAGCCCTTCACCGAGAATACGATCGAGAGTTCATTCCTTTTGTCCAGAAGCACTTGGATCTCCAGGTAGCAGCAGCTACGAACGAATAGTAGTGTAGTGGTGCAGCAATGGCGCAGCCGCAGCCGAGAAGAGGCGAAGATAAGGGGCTGCAGCAGCAGCAGGGCAAGGCCCCGGCGGCCGCGGCGCAGCAGGAGCCCATCAAGTACGGCGACGCGTTCGCCGTGAAGGGCGAGCTGGCGTCGCAGCCCATCGCGCCGCGCGACGCGGCGGCCATGCGCTCCGCCGAGGACAGCGTGCCGGGCGTCCAGGTCCCGCAGGAGAGCGGCGGCGGGTTCAGCGCCGCGGCCTTCATGGAGACCGCGGCCCAGTACAACGAGGCGGTCGGCGCCGTCCGCCCGGGCCAGGCCAGCGACGCCGCCGCCAAGCACGGCATCAACGTCACCCAGGACGCCGTGCCCGGCGGCCGCATCGTCACCGAGTTCGTCGCGGGTCAGGTATGTTGTTCACTTGCTGTGGTCTCTCCTCTCCCTGGGTTTTCCACATGGATGAGTTTGCCGAATTCCTGACCGCGCTTTGTTGCTTGCTTTGCTTTGATGTTGTAGGTGGTAGGGCAGTACGCCGTCGCCGAGGCGGCGCCAGCACAGCAGGACGCGGTGGGTGCCAAGGCTGCCGGGAGCGAGGGTGGTGAAGGCCAGGGCGACGACGCAGGCGCAATAGGAGCGCCCGGCGCGCCGGCTGGTGCCACGGCGGCACGGCGCGGCTGAGATAAATGACATGGTCCACGTTTTGATGTTGTCATGTGTTACTTTACGATATCGTGCAAGAACTCATGTAATTGTTGTGTTACCGTGTCTGAGCAACTCTCGCGTACTATGCACAACGAGACGTCGAGAGCTGCTTTACACATCAAATTAAGTTTGGCGGATGTATGAAACAGGTTGTGTACGGAAATAATAGAGTTGCATGCATCAAAACGAATTTCGACCGTACCGTACGTCGATTGGTCGGAAGCATCGAATGAACCAAAAACAATTGTATCGATTTATATTTCATCTCCAACCCCAATCCCAAAGAAAAAGCCCCACAAAACTGCAAACCTATCAAATCATATAACCAAATCTAATTCCTCTTCCTCAGCCACAATTTGACCAATTTTCATCGAAACATGGATTTTCTATTATTGGTCAACACAAACGAAACCACTTCAGAAATTCTCATGCTTTAGTGGGATCTGAAATTTTCTTTGCAACTAAGGGCGTGTTTGGTATAGCTTCACGCAGCTTCAGATCCGAAAAACCAACTCCGCTCCAAATTTTTTCAGCCAAAAACGTTCAGCTCCAGCAGCTTCACCGCGGATCTGCTAAAAAAAGGTGGAGCAACCCCCAAATCCATGGATTTGGTGGAGTACCTCGAGGGGTGCTCCACAAAACTAAATTTGGTGGAGTCAGAAAAAATTACCCACCACTGCCACTGATTAGTGGGAAAAACGGTTCGTTCCTTTTGTTTGTGCCGCTACACCTCCTCTCCCACGCCGCGAGCTCCCCGCCCCGGGGCCACGCCTTGCGCCCGCCCGGCCGGCGGCGAGGCCGGCCCGCCCTGCGCCGGCAAGGCTGCGCCCGCCCTGTGCCGGTGAGGTCGCGCCCCCCGAGCCGGCGGAGAGGCCGCGACCGCCCTTCCCCGACGAGGCCGCACCCGCCCGCTCGGCGGCTGCCTCGGTGAGGCCGCGCACGCACCCGCCAACACCTCTGCGAGCTTCGCCTCCCAACGCGCTCCGCTGACGCCGACACCAAGCTCCGCCTCCAGACGCCGCCACGAGCTCCGCCTCACGACGCCGCCGCGAGATCCATCTCCCAATGCGCTCCGCCGACGCCGCGAGCTGGAACACGTCGGCGTGCCCTCTGTTGCTCGAAGCTCGATCCCGCCGTCGGACACCGCCCTCGCCTGAAGCGCCGTCCGCTGCTCGCTGCCCTCTCCGCCGCCGGATGCCTCCCTCCTCGCCGGCAGCCAAGACCGGGCTCGCCTGCCCTGGTGCCCACAGTCCGCCATAGCCGCGTCCGCTCTGCCCCGGCGCCCGCCGGCCACCATGGCCGAGCCCGCCTGCCCCGGCGCCCGCCGGCCGCCATGGCCGCGCTCGCCTGCCCCGGCGAGGTCGCGTGCGCCGACAGCCATGGTCGAGCTCGCCTGCCCTGTCCGGTGGGTCTTGTTTTTTCCAACTGATGTGTGTCCCACATGGCAGTGAAAGAAAGGGAAATATGGAGCTGTGCCAAACGGTTTTTGAGATCTTAGATTCACGGTAGAGCTGCTCTGCGGTGGAGTTACACAAATTTGTGGATCTAGAGCTGTTTTTTGAGAGTCGGTGCTCTACCAAACACGCCCTAAATTCAAGAAAGTCACTAGTATATTACCTCGTGCGTCCATGGTTTGCATGAGCAATTGAATCTGTATTTGCAAGGGTGGGCACGCCACCAGAGCTCCAAACTTTCTTTCGCGGCTACTGTATGAGCGGGTAATTTTCAGAAATGGTTATCTGCATGAGCGGGTAAATGGTCCGTCTTTGTAACGTAATTTTTAGAAGCGGGTGATATCATCACCCTCCTCTTCTCCGGAAGCGGGTGATGCCTATGAACTTATTTTCAGCTGAGACCAACGTACTGTGTTAATATTGGTTACCTGTTAATTCACCATGTACAAAAGCGGGTTCCACGGGTTTTTTAAACCAGACCGACCCAAACCGTTAAAGAGTCAAGTTGGGCGGTTTGGAACCACGGGTTGCACGGGTTTCATTGGTTTCGTCTGACAGCCGCCCCCCTGCACCTTCCGTCTCTCTCCTGAGCTCTCCGGAGAACTGGAAGCTCCGGCTCCATCTCCCCAGCTCCGAGTGGACCTGGAGGGCGGCGCTGCCAGAGTGGCATGGAGAAGATGACGGCCAGGACGTGGATCGATGGGCGAGCGGAAGGCAGCGGCATGGGCATCGTCGGCGCATCGCCGAGAGGGTGACCTGTGCGACTGCACTGGCAGTGGGGAAGAAAGCAAGGGAGAAGGAAGGAGGGGTGTGGTGCAAGGAGTTGGAGCTAGACTGCTAGAGTGCTAGACTCCTAGCAGCAGCAGCAGGACGAGGATGAGGAAAAGCATTGGCGATGGCATCTTAGCTGCAGCGGGTAGGAAGACGAAGGCATGGTGCGATTGGGATGTGGTCAACGGGTTGGATGGTTTCCACCCAAACCAATCCGGACCCGCTCAGGACTCTGCACCTGGTTTTGTGCGGGTCGGTCACACGGTTTCACCGGTTTCAGAGCGGACCATGAACAGGGCTACTGTTAATCCTCAAGTATGTAAGAGAAAGACAAGGAAGGGAGGGGGAGAGACACTTTGTCGTTGTTCCCTATGTAAATCGCCTCTCCCTCCTAAATTTTTTCACCGCCGCTGTTCCTACCTGTGGCCCCGTGTCCACGTGCGCACCACTTGACATGCACGCATGTTTTCCTTTTGTTTTTGGTGTCTGCTTCCATACTTCCTGCCAAGTCCAGCCCGTCAATCTCGCTTCTTACCTCCGTGATCCCGTCAAGGCATCCGGCATCCCACGAGGCCACGACCTTCCATGATCGATGGAACCAATATCCGGTCAAGGTGCATATCAATCACTAGTAGAGAGCGAGGCTTTGGTTCGTTAGTCCCGGTTCAATTTTGGAACCGGGAATAAAGGCCTTTCGTCGACGTGGCCCGAAATACTAGCTGGAGACACCCCCCTTAGTCCCGGTTGGTATAACCAACCGTGACAAAAGGGCTTGCTCCCAACGTCTCTTTCCCGCAATGATTGACGCGGGCTTTTAGCACCGGGTGGAGTTACCAACCGAGACTAAAGGGGGACCCTTTTAGGTGCATTTGGCAGCGCTTCGCGAACAGCTCCGCGAGCAGCTTCGCCCGAAGCCGTGCCAAACGCAACAAAAAAATGGCTCCGTCGGAGGAGCTGCCCGTGATTCCCGCTGACTGGAGCCGAAAGAGA
Source organism: Cenchrus fungigraminus (assembly GCA_036936925.1). NCBI lineage: Eukaryota > Viridiplantae > Streptophyta > Magnoliopsida > Poales > Poaceae > Cenchrus > Cenchrus fungigraminus. The sequence goes on along the minus strand of CM072768.1, from coordinate 75,913,651 downwards.
GGGGGGAAGCTGGAAAAACCAGCTCCCGGCAGCTCCGCCTCCTCTTTCCCACCATTACCCTCGGCGCAGGGCCCGCCGCGCCCGCCGCACGCCTTCCGCCGCCGTCACCGTCGGCGCGGCACACCTACCGGAGGCGGGGATCGGAGGCGGGTTGTCGATGCAGGCGCGGTGGAGGACCGGTAGTTGATGCAGGCGCGGCTGGAGCCTGCCGACGGAGGGCGCCGGGCGAGCGAGCCCACGACCAGCGACGACCTCGCCGTCGGCCCTTCCGCCCACGCCACACCCATCGAAGAAAGAGAGAGAGGAGAGATCCCGACGTGAGGTAGGGAGAGAGAAAGAGGGAGGAGAAGGCCCACCGTCGCAGAGCCGATGGATCGAAGCCGCCGCTGTCGCCTTCCGCCTGCGTGCGTGCGAGAGAAAGGGCGAGATCCCTTCCAGTTTCAGATGCTCTGGAGAGATCGAGAGGGGCATGCATGCGTGCTGGGAAAAGAATGATTGCGCGTGGGCCCCACACTATAGCTTTGCCAAATAAACATCTCGCTGCGTGAAATCATTACCAAAAGAAAATAGAAAAAATAAAAGAAAGAAATTAAAATAAAAGAAAGAAATTAAAAAAGAAAAGGGTATTCCGGACATTTCGCCCCTTTATCCATGTTACACATTTAGGAGGAGCTGTTTTGCCAAACGTTTTCCTAAAACAGATTCAACTCCTCCACAGAATCCGCTCCAACAGCATAGCCACAGCCGGAGCTGCCACAGCCACAGCTGGAGCCTTACCAAACGCACCCTTAGTCTTGGTTGGTAACTCCACCCGGTGCTAATGCTTTAGTCCCGGGTGGAGTTACCAACCGAGACTAAAGGGAACCCTTTAGTCTCGGTTGGTAATTCCACCAGGGACTAAAAGCCCGCGCCCTATAAATCCAGCTTCTTCTTCCTCTTTCTCTTGCCCGAGTCATTCTTCACCAAGAGCTCAAGCTCCTCCTTCATGGCGCCTCAACCTTAGAGAGGTGCTGCTGAATTTTTTCTTCATCTATTTGTGAAGATTTCTCTCCTCTAAAGTGTTGCCAAGGTTTGATTCTTCTTCCTCCCATCATTTGTTGTGATTAATTTTTTTATATTTTAGAGATGGAGAAAATAGAAATCTTAAATCCTAGGTGGGAGGAGCTAATAAGAGATGAGGTTATTTATATACTTTAGATTTAGAAAAAAATGGTTGGCTAAACACTAGCATTCTCTTGTTATCTTTTAAATTGATGTAGAGAAAATTGAATTTTACTTTTTGATATAATAATACATAAAACTAATTATGATTTTACATTTAGCTAATTTTTTAGAAGTTAGTTTATAAAAAATATGATCATAAATAATGGAGATAAAAAATAGCCATAAGGTGACCTCTGTATGTCATTGTATCACAAGAAATGGCCAGATGTATGTAGTTCACATAGGATGTAATGATTGTCGTGGTTGTGGTACAATAACATACATACACATGAGGTCACTTGATGGCTATTACAAGGCACGACATCAATAGCAATGAGTACAAGTCCCAAGTTAAAACTAGTCAGCTTCTAGCTTTTGAACCTCTGCTTCAAACATATTTATGAATTCACGTATATTGTTGTGATGATCAACATGTTCAGGAAGAATGTAGGTAGGCCTCCAGTTCTCATCATCCAGTTTATAACGGAATACATCATCAAACTCACCATTCTTCATCTTTATCTTTGTTTACATTTTGATATAATGATACATAGAACTAATTATAATTTTACATTTAGCTAATTTTTTAGTTTATAAAAAATATGGTCATTAATAATGGAGATAAAAAATAGCCATCAGGTGACCTCTGTATGTTATTGTATCACAAGAAATGGCCAGATGTATGTAGTTCACATAGGATGCAATGATTGTCGTGGTTGTGGTACAATGACATACATATAGATGAGGGTCACCTGATGGCTATTACAAGGCATGACATCAATAGCAATGAGTACAAGTCCCAAGCTAAAACTAGTCAGCTTCTAGCTTTTGAACCTGTGCTTCAAACACATTTATGAATTCACGTATTGTGTTGAGATGATCAACATGTTCAGGAAGAATGTAGGTAGGCCTCCAGTTCTCATCATCCAGTTCATAACGGAATACATCATCAAACTCACCCTTCTTCATCTTTGTCTTTGTTATTCTGATTTAAAGGAAATAATTTTTGGACTTAATATGATGCAGATGAACCGGCAATGGATGAACGCCGACAGACGATCCCCAGAGTACATTGCTAGCATGCATACTTTTCTCGAAGTGGACAAAGCCAACAAGAACCCAAAGGGATTCATGTGTTGGCCATGCTCTGTGTGCAGAAACGACAAAGACTACTCTGACTGGGGGACTCTTCACCTCCTCTTGATTAAAAATGGATTCATGGCGAACTATGTGCTTTGGACCAGGCACGGTGAAAGAGGGGTTGTGATGGAAGAGAACGAAGAAGAGGAGGATGATAATAACATTCCTGACTGGGCCGCGGGCAAGCTTTTGCGGATACTTTAATGGAAGATGCTGACGAAGAATAGATACCGGAAGACGGCCATGTTGATGATCTTGGTCAAGTTCTAAAAGATGCACAAAGGGACTGCGAAAATGATAATGAAAAGGCAAAGTTGCAGCTTATGATAGAAGATCACAGAAAACTATTGTACCCAGATTGCAAACAGGTCACCAAAAGCTTGGTACTACACTTAAAATGTTGCAATAGAAGGCAAAACAGGGACGAGGTCATTCAGAAGGATCGTCTTTCGGCGATTCAAGAAAGTCTCTTGGGATTCCTCTTGGACGAGGTGGTTAATCCAGCAGGAAAACATTATTATGATGGATCTAAAAAATCCAATAGAGACTAGAAATTTGAAGTGAACGATATTTTGATGTATAAATACTATCTATTTTGATGTGTATATTTCTAAGTTTGTTTATGTGGATATATAAGTTTATATATAAGTCTAAGTGCGTATATGGTATATATATAGACAGGTATACATAGATGTTAAGTGCAAATACGTATACGTATATATACGGGTTAGACAACAATTAGAATATACGCTCAAATCAAAAACAGCAAAAAAAAGAGATGAGGCCCTTTAGTCTCGGTTGGTATTACCAACCGAGACTAAAGGGGGTGGGCGCAAGCATTGGTGTGCCCCCCCCTTTAGTCTCGGTTCGTAATACGAACCGGGACTAAAGGACCCTTTAGTCCAGGTTGGTTCACCCGGGACTAAAGGGGGGAGGGGCTTTTGTCTCTCATCATTAGTCCCGGTTGGACTTAAGAGACCTATACCCCTTACCAACCGGGACTAAAGCCCCTCTCTCTACCAGTGAATCACAGACCTCTTCCTTCCCACAAGCGCATCTCGCCATGGCATCCGGCGTCCCATGAGGCCACGACCTCGCCTAGAGCTTCCTTCTCGGCGGGGTCCGTGAAGAGGGTGGCGCACCTCCACGACGGTGGCACCGCGGTGACATGCCACCTAGATGGGCGAGCGCTACCGCTGTGGCGGAATAAAAACTATCGGTCTAGCCAAGACTACACCCCTCTATATTTAGTATATTCACTAGCACCTTATAAATGACCACTTCTAAAATTACAAAGTTATAAAAAAAAATGGCACCATCATATTCAATCTCACACGACAATCTCATACACTTTTGAAATCAGAAATCTGTAAGCAAAGACAAATCTAGAATCAACAAAAAAATAATTTTCCAAGCTACCTGCGCCTGCACACCGATGACTACCAGCGCCCCGTCCTCCGATGGCCACCATTGACCGGCCCCGTGCGTGCCAATGCGCCTTCAGGCCGCCGCACCCCACCTCTCGATCCAGCACGCGCCTCCAGGATGGTGCCGCCAGGCCATGGGCCTCCAGTCCCACTGGTCACCGCAGGGCCTTCGGTCCCTCTGGCCGTCGCCGACTCTAGAGGCCGCAGGCTCAAGCTCCGCAGGCTACCGGTCCCTCTGGCTGTCGCAGGATGATCTCGTCGGTCGCTGCTCCTAGACATGAGAAAGAGAGAGAGAGGTGAGGGAGAGGTGAGAAAATGAGATCAGGGAGAGAGACATCACAGTGGTGGAGAAATTAAAGAGATTGAGTCCATGTGGCTCGAGGAGAGAGACAATGTGGCGGGGAGGGAGGGGGAGGGGGTTGGTTGCCTTTAGTACCGAGGTGGAGACTCACCCGGTACCAAAAGCTGACCATTTGTCTGATACTAAAGGCCTTTAGTACTGGGCAGAGGTTTTACCTAGTATTAAAAGGTGAACCTTTAGTATCGGTGAGCCTATACCCGGTACATTGGTACTAAGAGCATCTCCAAGAGACTAGAAATAATTCTAGCTAAATTTACAGATTAAGAGGTAGGTAAAAAATAAAAAAGTTCTTGAATTGAAAGGTAAACCAACTGACTCTTAAAACTGGCCTCTTCAATATCCGAGGGTCCCACGGGTTGTACTCGTCTTCCTCTTGTCCCTCGCGGGCATTTCTTCGAGTATTTCCCTGGCAAGTGACAAGATGGCGGCCTCCAACTCGGCGAGATTTGCTTCCACCACCGCGGCCTTCTCGGCGAGCCCCAGCCGCATCATACCGTCCTCCTCCCCGCCCACGAACCCGTCGCCGCGCGCCTTCTCCTCCAGGAACGCCTACACCAGCATATCCATGGCGGATATATGCCGCTTCGTCGTCACCCGGTATGGAGGAAGCAAAGGTTGCGTGGAGCCCCGATTCTGGGCGGTACCAGGTTCATCAAGTTTGGAAGCAAATTGACAAATTCTGTTTCTCTCAAAATTCCAAAGGAAGTTTCGCTTGACGCCCTCTAAAATCTCGTCGCCGTCCTTAGCGTCCGTCGTCAATGCACCTGCGCCGGTGGCCGTGCCTCCGGATGTAGAGGGCTCGACGTCGACGCCCCCTACTCCCTCCACCGTCCTTCCCTCCTTGACACAGTCAGCCAGCCCGGCATGGCCAATGGCGCAGCGGCCCCTTCGACCAGCCCGGCATGGCCCAGCGGCGCGGTGGCAGACTAGCAACCCGTGGCTTGCGCGACTCCCCCTCACCAGTCAATGGTGCCATGGCTCCACGCGGGGCTCGCCTTCTAGCGAAGCGGCCGAGGCACGATGGAAGCGCCTGCGAGGCCACGAGCAGCCCAGGGCGCAGCCACGGTAGAAGCTCGCGCTGCGCGCCTCCCTGTTCCCGCCTCCACCTACGCCAACGGGTGACGGTGTGGGACCGCGTGGGAGGAGGACTGGAGGAGATGCCAAAGTGACAGGCTCGGTAAAGAAAGCTAGCGGGAGGCGGCGGATAGCTAGCGAGATACTAAGGGAAGTAAAATAGCTAGACGGTTGGATCTGTTTTTTACCTTATTTTTGTTAGTTTTAGCTAGCCAACTTTTTTTACAGAGACAGGTTGGAGATGCTCTAATGGGGTTACAGAGGACTTTTTGCAGACTATGCATTTGACTCGGTACAAATGCTTACATTACCAGATCAAAAGTGAACTGGTACTGTGGTTTAAGATGAAAGGCTGATTCCGAGTAGTGATAGGTAGGAGCCTCCGGGGAAATTTACAAAGTACAATCTCCACATTGCGGGCACACAGCGTATGCTTCAATCATACATGGAGATATGATGAAAGTTTTCATTTATAGTAATATCTTCAAGCTCACATAAAAAACATATGTACAGTTAGAATGAACAGCTGGTAACGATACATGCCTCTAATGGTTATTAGGCCAGTCTCAGTGGAGTTTCATGGAGAGTTTCATTACATTAAATATGCTGACATGGCGAAGAGAGAGAATGGAAGAATTTCACGGGATGTGGGGAGAGTTTCATCACCATGAAACTACACTGGTACGGTTACCTAGTTTTTAGTCTAGGTAATTGTGCCTATGAAACTTACACTGACACTGGCTTTATTGGACACTCGGCAAAGTCCTCATGGCCGGTACCTCCTCTAATAGTCGTTGCACGTGACGGTCACATGAACTTATTTTTCCAAGTATTGTTTTGTGTATTTATTGTTGCACTCGGCAAAATATTTTTTTTACCGAGTGTTTTGTGGAAGGCACTCGGCAAAGATAACGTTTGCCGAGTACCGAACAGAAAACGTGTTTGCCGAGTATACCAGATAGAAAACCCACGACAAACAGCTGGATTGAGTCCTTAACATGTTTGACCGCGAACTCTGGTATTGCACACAATGTCCGTGGCTTCCGTTGCATCTCAACTAATTTCGATCCGTTTGTTGATAATAACGCGATATTAATGAATACTAGTGGAAGGGCACGTGTGGCACGCACGTAATTAAAAAAACAAGTAAATAAAAATATTTTATTTATTAAATAAATGATAATTTATATTCATTGTAAAGATGTACTTGTAAGAGGGGCGTGTGTGACAAACACATTTTTAACAAAATTAAACTTCCTCGGTGATAGAAATAACCATTAAAGTTTGAACCCATCAATTTATAATAAAATATTCTTTTGCAACGCACAATATTAGAGCATTTACAATTAGCAATAAAATTACTCAACTATTCCCATTTTTTTAAAAATATTCTCAGTACATCTATCGAAAATAGGAATCACATTAAACGTCTTACATTAATAGTAATACCTATCAATCCACAGATTCGACCAACTTAGTAGAAGTATTATATTCAACTAAACCAGGTACCATTTTAAGAAGACAATAAACATTTTATCTCATAACATTTACCTTGACATCACATAAATAAGCACCACCACGATTATTTTATTATTGTTTTTTTTGTATCTCTTGGTCATTCGTGAGGTTGCACCCCATGCAGATTGGCTCATCTTTAAAAGTAATAAACTTGTAAACATAAAATTCTCCTGATCACTTTGAATCACAACATTCTAATGAAAACATGAAATCAGTGGATGCATTGTATCAGTTAGAAGATCCTACATGATAGAAATGTCATGTCAAAAGTACATCATTCTGTCCTAATGGTGAAAGTTCCCCATATTGTAGACATAAAATTATCTGTACTATTCATAAAAGTCAATTAGGTAATCTAGCATGCGAATATTATCACTCCTACTCATTACTCGAAGAAGCAGCCTCATATTGATTATTCACTTTGTACATCACATCTTATAACCAAAATTTTGACTTAATTTACTCCATGTTGATAACAGCTCAAATCAACCCCTTAGCAGTATCAGAACCTGATTTTGCCTACATGGTAGCTATTTTGACCGGTCCTGATCACTTTGACTGCCATGTACTCTCGTGCAACATGGAAATGTTGTGCTCTAGATACAGTGGTGTTGCACTCACGCACGTTGCCCACTTGCTCGAGGCGCCCTCGCTAAGTAACAGTTGACCTCGCACGTGGGACCCAGATGAGCTGATGGTAATTGTCAATAGGCCTACAAGAGAACAGCGCTATATAAGCAAAAAAAAAATTCTCCTCCATCCCAAGACTTGTCCAACCTTTTTTTCCTACAAAAAGTAATTCCAATTCAGATTCAAGGAAGCCAAATGAACCAAGAAACATTTGTCACCCAACTTCATACCTTTTTTACAGCATGGTCATCCAAAATCAATAAATCATCCAAGGTGCCATGCTCGGGATCCTAGAATTCACAGCTTTTGCAAATGAAGAACTCTATAATTCAAACTGAGCATATAGACATTTCAATTTCAGAAGTTGACATTCCAAAAACCAAAACTTTAGCCTTAGATTCTGATCTAAATATCTGATTATAACTTTGTATCTAGGCGAAAGGTAACATATTGATCTTCGTGGAGCAGAGTTCTGATCAACGACAGTTTCGACACTGAATGCCACAAGTACCAACAAGCCTATAGGACCTACAGGAAGCATTCACTCAGTAATGCCATGCTACAGGAGGTGCAATTTACTGGAGTAATCTAGCGAAATAAAAATCTTTTCAGGTCCCAGAATAAGTACCATTCCAGAGAAGGAAAATCTTTTCCGGGTACCAGAAGACATGCAATATAATTAAAATGAACTTTCACTGATAATATTATCTTATCTACTCCCTCCGGTCCAAATCATAGGTCGTTTTGGGTTTTCTAGATTCATAGATATTATTAAGCATATAAACATAGTGTATATCTAAATGCATACATCATCTATGAATCTAATAAAGCCAAAATGACCTATAATTTGGAATGGAGGGAGTAATGCCAAAGAGAGTCATAAGCATTTCAGGTGAAATTATTCATCACCTTCAAGTTTGTAGCAGTTGCAATTATCCCTGCAACCATTAGTCTTTTTTTGCTTCTCCTACACACATCATGATTCGTTAACCTCCAAAAGTCAAATTGCTAGTAGACATAGTGGTACTCATTTTTGCAAAGATTTGGGAGTTGTTTTCTCTCAGAATTCTGAAATGAGCAAAAAAGAATGCCCATATTTCACAAGATCAGGGTATAGATGATACAATCAGGAATTCAGGAATGAACCTATAATTTTTTTTCACTCATCAAAACTCTAAGCTACTTGTAACTGGTATCATCAGTAACATTATATTCCTAATTTTTGGAACAATAAACGAAAATTAATTCTGAAATATGAATACAATGTACCAATGGAATGATATCATTCGTGACAGAAATATGAAGTATAAATAATCAGCAGTAATGCAATGCAGAACCCATTCTATCAATTTGACAATGCAATGATGCTACCAAAATAACTATAACTTCAATGTTAACTTGTAGGACAGTAGCCTATCAAAGTTCCAAAAGGCAACATGAATTTTCCTACTTTCAGTTCTTAAAATGAACAATGATGCGGTATATGCAGTACACCTGAACTGAAATGCCATTTGCACAATCGTGTGAAAATGGAATTGACAATTCTTGCTGGAGGGCAATTCACCAAATCATATCGACTCCATGTGCACTAACAGATAAGTTGGCCCCTCATTGCAACCGTGTGAGTTGCACCAAAACTTAAAATCAACAAGATTAATGTTTGATGAGATCCCATAAGATTAATGATTGATGAGATCCCACAAGAAGCTAGGCATATATGGTTTCTTAAGGTAAATTGACTCAAGTCCCCAATCTATCTAGTGGAAGTGCACGCACGACACGTGCGTGATATAAAAAAATTGCATACAAATTAAGATATCAAAAATTACATACAACATAATGTATCCTGAGTTGTTGATATGTCAACATTCCATCATAATTAATTATGGCACTTGTTTACATTTTACAACATAAACTATTTTTAAATCAATCAAAACCGCATAAATCCCGAACTTGTCAATTAAAAGGATATATGACCAACTTCCAGTTCCAACCGTATATCAAACCATCATATTTCATTAAATATTACTATATTATTAGAAACATAATAATAACTATAGTACTATACAACTTGGCATTGTATTTTCAAACCATCAACCATCTATAGTCCTTCCACTCGTAACAATCTCATTTTCGCCCCTGCCCACCCTCTTATCTGCGTCTTCGGTAGCTATCACCGCCGAATCCGCCCCCCTCTCCCCCTACCCGCCATCCCCCACCCCACCACCACCACCACACATGCCCACTTCCCGATGACATGCTGATCTTACCTGGTATCATAGAAATGCTGAAATTAAACTAAAGATGGTTAAACTCATAAATGAATTTATATTTATAAATTAAAAATATGGATATATTCAATACCAAAATTATGTCTACTCTTAATGTTTAAATAACATTCTTCTATTCATATCAACTTGACCCAAATGTACATCTCCCCCCTGTTAATCTCTATTTTGTTGCAAAGAAGCGTAAAAACAGTTGCAGATTAATCTAATAAAAAATTAGCCAAGAGCAAACTCTACTATACAGAAACATATATAGTTCTGACCCTTCAGAGGTACAAAACAATACAAAGACTAAAATTTAAAATTTTCGATGTTGTGATGAATTGTCGAATCTATGAGGCACAATACAATGTTTGTTTCTCAGCTACATCTAGTGGAAATGCACGCACGACACGTGCGTGATAAAAAAATAAATATAATTGAGTTTATACAATTATAAGACTCGTAGTTATTCATATGACAACATTCCATCATAATTTATTATGAACTTGTTTAATTACATCCTATCGCATAAATCACTATAAGACTCATCGATCAAAAAATAAAAATTACATAAATAAAAAATAAAAATATAGTAAATAAAAATTACATAGTTATATAATTATGTACATACGGCAAAACATATTTTTAAAATTACTGCACAAGAATTTTATAATTATTATATGAATTTCTCATCCATATAATGAGTCTATATCTCAATCCAAATTACCATCTAGCTAATTTTTCTTTCTCAATTTTCCCTCTTTAGATAGTTTCTCGTGTTTTTGAGATACATTAATAAATATGTTACTTCTTACCGGGTATGTATCCTTTTAAATAAGACTAATAAAATTTGTATGTGGAATGTACACATTTTTCTTAACGCAAAAATAAATGAAGTTGTTCTGAAGAGATAACATTAATAGAATAGGGAATGATAACATCACTAAAACATAAGGCATGGCAGCTGACTATCACTTAACGATATGTACGGAAGTCAATTTATCATATAGATTTTCTCTAAGACCTCTTTAAAGAACCTCTCTCTTCTCATTCCTCCTAGGCACTGTGGGCTCCCAGCCAAAGGAGGCCAGCAAGTTGTACAATCAAGGTTGAGAAAAACAGAAGTACTCTAATTAGGATGTGCTCGCGATGGAGAAGACCTCTTTGTGCTAACCTCTACACATTTGTCTAATAGCAAGATAGAAAAAACCGCTTCGCTTTTTCACAGTATCACGCATTGGACCGCTTGATCAAAGAGAACAATAATTGACGAAGTGTTGGTCATCGTAGACATCCTTTTTCTCTACAATTTTGATGTAAAGTACACATGCGGCTCCTAGGCACTGTGGGCTCCCACCAAAGGAGGCCAGCAAGTTGTACAATCAAGGTTGAGATAAACAGAAGTACTCTAATTAGGATGTGCTCGCGATGGAGAAGACCTCTTTGTGCTAACCTCTACACATTTTTCTAATAGCAAGATAGAAAAAACCACTTCGCTTTTTCACAGTATCACGCATTGGACCGCTTGATCAAAGATAACAATAATTGACAGAAGTGTTGGTCATCGTAGACATCCTTTTGCTCTACAATCTTGATGTAAAGTACACATGCGGAATAAGTTATAAAGAAAAATAATCATTTGAATAACACACATTTGATATTTACTGATTCCTCGGCTCGTAGTACCACCCTTATTGCATCTCTTGAGAACCTTAAGCTCGGGGGTTTAGTCCTTCACTCACAGACAAGCTCATGTTCACCCACCACCCCACCCTTTGGCAGCTATCGACGACGACAAGTCCAACACCACATCGATCCTCACCAACATGCTTGTCGGGTGCGGTGGGGCCGACAAGTTGTGGAGATGGAGGGACCACAGTGCCCGGCGCGACGGGGCTGGTGTGTCGTGAAAAGAATCAGATCAAGCCATTGTTTAAATTCCCCACCATCCATTACATCAAGTCAGCCCCTAGACCCCCTAACTTAAAAATAGTATCCCAAACTTCATCAGGCGAGAAAAGACAAATAATTGGATAAAGCTAACAAGAAACAAAGCATATTTGCAACATTGTTCATACTGAAAATTAAGGCACCACACGAGACAAAAATCAAACTATGTGGTAAAGAAAGACAAATTAATCTAAGGTGACTGATGTGACCATTCCAACTTCGGTGTTGCTGCGTTACCATTGCCATGACTCAGTCAATATGAACATTAGCACATTTCCTAGTTGGCTAGTTGGAATCCAGCATAAATCTAGTGGCTTTCACCCGACAGACACAAAAAACAGGTAGCGTCAGAGTTATTAAAAAAGATCAAACAAAATTGAAAGATCTTGAAAAAGATTGAAACTCCAAAAATTTGTCCTACAGAAATGTAGAGCGCAATTGATACTGGCGAAAAGTAAAGTAAATATAGCATCAGTTTAGATGCAATCACAATCGAAGTCTAAAACAAAGCAAATTAGAGAATGACCAAGCAACAAACATACATATATAGAGTGAGGGCAGTCATATGCCTTTAGTGACAAAAAAATGCACCAGCATGACACCACATTACCTTCTTTGTATTTATTTTCAGATGGCAGCTAGCACTAATCCAGTTTGTGCCATTGATAACACAACTACCAGGCTAATGAGTAATTACTATATTGGGGAGCATCTCTACTCTTAGAGGAAGCACAATACAATTTTCATTACAACCAGATTTGAATAACACAAATTTAAGACTGGGCCACTCCTAGTGCCGCTTAATATCCAGAGGAAGAAGAATTCAAGAAATTTGCATTTTGTTCAGAGCACGAATGGCAATCTTCTTAAGGAGTTACCAGCAAACAAAAAAAATTAAAAGCTCAAAATTAGCATAGGCTTCTATGCAAATAATAAAAACTATTCCCTACAGCCATTTAGGCATTCCACCAATTTGTACAATTCTATGTTATATAGTGATCATATGCTATTTCAGAATGAGTTGCATCATGGAAATTCATGTAAGAATCAATAATTATGTAACTATTAAACACATAATTTCATTGTTAAGGTTATCTTATCTAATGTCCAAAGAGAAGTCATAAGCATTTCAGGTGAAATAATTGATCACCTCCAAGTTTGAAGCCATTGCCCTTATCCCAGCAACCATTAGTCTTTGCTGCTTCTCCTACGCACATCATGCTTCATTAACCTCCAAAAAGTCAAATTGCTGAGTAGACACAGTGGTATTCATTTTTGACAAAGCAATGATTGCTACGAAAATAACGGAAACGTCAATGTTTAGACCTTTACTCCCAAATAAACTTGTAGGACAGTAGCCTATCAAAGTTCCAAATGGCACCATGAATTTTCCTACTTTCAGGTCTTAAAATGAACAATGATGCAATATAAGTAGTACATGCATGAACATTTTCCATTTACTTCACACACCTGAAACCAGTAAGACTGAATCAAAGCTGGAAATTGGAACCTTGACAAAGTGCCTTTTCTTCTCACCAAAGAGATCAAGCAACCAAAAAAAATTCTGGAATCTCTTCAAGTATGCAACCATTTCAATAAACCTGAAAATAAATATGCAAGGCACAACTGTTAACAGGCAACGGCATTTAAAATATAACTGCCAATAAACAAATTCAAATTTGCTTGCCTAAGGAAAAGAAAGGTGTTCTTAGCTAGATTTTTCTTTGTTAAACCTCGTCATCAGAGTTATTCTACCATCACCCCAGTCATAAATCATTAAAAGCAACCAAATCAAGCATTGATTTGCCAATCGCACAACTGATTAGAGCAAAGTAAGAGGACTTTCTCTGAGAGGTTGTGTCCACTGCAAAATATATGGATGCTTACTTCTAAATATGCAAGACAAATTGATCAAAAAATATTGAAAGATCTTCTAATATAAATGTACCTTGCTTGTCCATCAGGTGCAGGTCATAATGATGCCTTAAAATGCAACATATTCATATTTTAATAAAAAATCATAATGATGCTTTCAAATTTGCTAAAACTATGAAAAAAGAACAAAAATGTATCTAAATAACAAGGTTAATGTCGACATAGATGAAGAATAGTAAGATGTATATAACCAGATTCACATCTCCTTTTCCTGTTCTTGCATTCAAAATAGTATAACCAGATTCACATCTATATTGTGAGGGTTCCACATATCACGTTGCAAGTGTAACACTATAGATCTCAAATCATTCTGGATGTATACAGTTCGTCTTTTAGAGAAGAAACTATGATTTGAGGCTTATCTGATCATTTAGGACCAACTTTTTTTATAGTCTGTTTGCAACAACAAGGTGATAAATTTAATAAGGGGTGGAAATGAAAAGACAGAAGCATTCGTTATCTCTAAGAAGCATAGGTTTTTTGCCAATTTGGTTTTACAGCATAAAAGGATAATGGCTATGTCATAACAGGCTAATATATTGTTGCGTCTGATGCTTGCCAAAAAAAATTGACTGTTTCCTGAAGAAAATAATTTGTAATCACTATTAAGTATCAACAGCAAGCACAAAATAAATCTAAAGTGTGTCACCTTATTTTTATTTTAATGATTTAATGACATAAATTTAAGTTTATCAGTACATATGTTAATTTAAACATGTTTTCAGATCAAAACCTAAGTAGTTAACACATTTCTAATTGGTTCTTCTCATGTGTCAAAATACCAGATATTTTTTGTTAGTAAACATTTCCCTTTCCACACATTGCAGGGATTCCCTCTCCAGACATTGCAACCATCATCCGACATTTTTCATCAAGAATTAGGGTACCTTTTCTTATGTTAGATATTAAATATTAAAACCATGACAGGGGTGATTCCAAATAGTATTATTGTTGATTTTCAACTCATGTGAAAGTACATAAGCCTTAGCTTCTACTTCAAAAACCTAACCAAATTTGTAACCGTTTCTATGCTATAATTGGGTAGTACATCGTATTTTCTAAACTGAATACAAATAAAATTTGATTCTTTTGCCCACTGGCCCAACTATCCATTACAGAGAATAAAATGCTGACAGTGCAACTCCCATAATCTCCAGTTTGTAATAAACTCCATTTTCATAAAAAGTACTAATTCCTATACTATTTAAGCCTTTTGGCCATGTGAATGAAAACATGCAGATTTTCAAATAAATATCAGAGAATTTTAAAATACCTACCGAATTTTCCATCAGCACATGCTATCAGACTCCTTTTTTCAGGAAAAATGCTATAAGCCTGCAAGCTATTCCTAGGTAACATTCCTGCAGTCCACCATACAAAGAGTTAAAATGCAACTATTTACCAACCTGTAAGGAGCATAATAATCACGATATATGCTACACAAAGATTGCCAAAAAAATACAACCAAGTACAACAATATCTTCAGTCCATGCAATGGGAAGTTTATCTATTTCTTTAGCAATATGATAATGCATATCTCGAGTCCAAGAAGCAGGGGATTCTAGGTTCAGACAACCCAACCTGAGGAAATAAGGTTAACTTCAGTCTCCTGGATGCTCCTTAAATCTCCATACCAATCAAAGTAATCATTGGATTTAGTTCCTGGGCAAGCAATCCGGAAAGACAACAAAATGAGTTTCAGAACACAAAAGTTGTACATGCAACTAATTATTTGTCAGCTCATGCATACTTCAGTTTGTGCTTGCCTGCATGACATAAATTTATAATTGTGGCCCAAATCATTTTAGTTGTGATCTAAATATCACAGGATGAAACAGGGAAGAATAAAAACAAGAGAGTCCGGGAACTAATGTGTTAATGCTTCAGTTTCGAATTGGCTCACACACTCAAATTTCGCAATAGATATGGCTTGAGTAATTTTAACAAACAAATTGACAAATCAAAGATCAGTTTATTTCACTCAAGGGATGGTACTTAAATGATCACCCGAGGGAAAATAGAAATCTCTAAACCTACATTGCCAATTCATGATCATAGGTTGAACTCTACCAACAAACATGTATATCCAATAGATGATTAGCGAATCAACATCAGGTTAATCTAGATATATGGTTAGGAAATAAATTATCAGGCTAATATATTTGTGTAATTTTTTACAACGGAAAGTGTGGACTTGTACCTTCCACCCCACCAATCAAAGACAACTCTTAACTAATAGATAAAGACAATCTAAATAAAAACCTGCAGGAAAGACAGCTTTTACAGTATTCATGTTACAAAAATAAATAGCCCACACAATCCAATCAACATCACCAGCCATAACCTGTGATGCTCACTGTGTAACGAGTCTTGCAAGAGTAACAAAATTATCCATATTAATATATTAGCATCTAAACCAAATTGTAAATAGATCCCTTGAAACAGAAGAAAGGTTCTTAAGATTAACAGTGAGACACAAACAAGAAACTACTGTGCTGATCAATTTTTTGTTTAAGCAATGAAAAAGACAACAACATATATCAATAATGGACAAGTCTATTTCTTCTCAAGATCCCATGCCTAGCTGGGGCACATGTGCCGAAGGACCTCGTCCTCCGACTATTGACCAAATCAGAATGATAAGGTAAAACTGGCATTCACTATATATGGGATTTACTTATGAGTGACAGTCCATAATGGTGGCTGTAAACATCCATGATAGTGACAGTCTATACAAAATAAAGAGTGGCAATTAAAGTTTAGACAAATTGCTCACCCGTCCACAAGACATTCAGATGGAGCTATGCTCAAATGTAGATACTACATATAAAAGTAATTTGAAGGGAGATTTAATGATTGTGTTCAGAATTAAGATGGAGAAGACATCTAATATCTTTATTTACTCTTAGCTTGACCCAGGAAAAACACTCTGCTGATAGAACTCAAAACTACACCATTTAGAATATTGTAATCTACCTTTATTTTGGTAATTAAAATAGATCCATCCTGAAAGACTAACTGGAATACTCATTTTTTATTTATATAGTAATATTATAACCCTTGATGGAAGCATATATCGTAAAGGAGCACTGATTTTAAATTTGGAGCATACCTTTGAGATGAGATGCAGAAACATTCAGCAGTAGCATGGAGTTGGTTCTAATATGAAGGTGAGAATGATCGTGCCCAATGCTGGCCTATATTAAGCAGAAGTTCTATTATTAATAGAGATTCGAACATGGGTTGTTTGTTGAATCGTAGAGTGGAATGTGAGATTGGCAAAACAACTTTACACAGAGACAGCAACTATACATTTAAACCAATACTGCTCTCTAAGATGTGGGTTATCAAGAAGGCTCTTGGTGAATAAACCCTAGCAAGATCCAGTTGCATGGGACACAAATAATTATAGACATTATTATTGCTTCCTAAATCAAACAAATAAGAGGTCGGAAATAAAAAACATCATTAGAATGAACAAATCGCAAGGCTGCTCAAAATTAATCATGTCTATTTATATTACAAAGCAAAATCAATCACATGGGAGAGGGAGGCCTTGGCAGAGAGGAAATCTTCCCAATTACACCTACATAAGAGGAAACTCAAACACATTATACTTGCAAAAGTAAAACATATATTGAGTAGTGATCAAGAAGCTAGCCATCTTTTTGATAAATCAGAAGCTGAACAAAGCTTTCAGTATTTTAAAGTGGTTGCGGAAACCATAAGGCAACTAAAAAAAGTGTGCTGGAATTAATTGGGCTACATCTTAATTAAAGGCAATAATCTGCTTATTTCTAATCAGAACCAGTTCTTTAACTGCCAAAGGCATTCTACCTCCACAATCCCTCTGTTGTCATATTTGTTCTTTAAGAAGCGAGAATAATAGTTTAGGGATGCTCTGAACACTTGGAGGAAAGCCAACATCCTTTTCTGTTTTCAGCATACCTTGCATACTCTAGGTGCAGCAAAAAAAAAAAAAAAGAAGCACAATTCCTTTCAGTTTCACATCACGAACTGCATTTGAAACCGCATTATGGCATGCTACATACACTATGATCATAAATTTACTTTTCCAGTGAAACGATTGACTACTGAAATTATCTAGAGCTCAAAACTCCACAAAATCCTATTGAATAATCTCTCGAAATCTGGAGAAATCAAAACAGTAATTTTACCATGAGGGCATTTCAGCGAACATGTCGTGTGCGTCATCCATGTCGACCTCGATGCAGCGTCGTAGTAGCCACGCAGCTCTGCTCCCGGTCGTCGTCCACGGCGGCGATGTCGATGCAGCTCCCGGTGATGGCTTCAACACGCGGCGGCGATGTCGATGCAACTCGGCGACGGCGGCGACGTCCGTGGCGGCTGCTCCCCTGAAGCACCGGCGGGGAGGAGGAAGTTGGGCCGCCACGTCAGATCTGGGGAGAGGAGGAGACCGCTGCCGTGGTGCCGAAGAGGAGGAGGTGCAGACTGTGACTGCCGGCGCGCCAGCCCCCACTCGCAAACTCACGCGCTCAGCAGCAGCAGCCAAGAGAAACCTCCAGCCCATCCCTCCCTCTGCTTCCCTCTCCAGTTCTCCTCTTGACCCTCGCTTCCTCAAGAACCTAAGATTCCCGGAGTTGGTGATGCTCGTGGAGTTTGGCTAGACATGGCACCGCCGCAGGAACGGGACTACATCGGGTTGTCGCCGGCGACGGCGGCCACGGAGCTGTGCCTGGGGCTGCCGGGCACGGAGGAGGCGGCGGGCGGCGAGGCAGCCGCGGGGACGCCGCTTACACTGGAGCTGCTTCCCAAGGGAGGGGCGAAGCGTGGGTTCGCGGACGCCCGCAGCTTCCTTCTGCACCTCGACACCGGCATCAGCACCCTCGCAGGCCGCGGCCGCCGCTTGGCCTGGTGGCGATCAGCCGCCCGTCGCATCCGGTCGGCGCCGCGGCGCGTGAGTTTCTCTTGGACGCCTCCTTGCTCCCAGTCGAAGGAGGCCGAGGTGCGGTCTCCTGGGCGGCGGCGTCCTCCCTCCGCGGGCGCGGCCACCCGCCGCTGCTCCTACAGCCGGCCGCGCTCCGCTCCTCCTGCTGAGATGGAGACGGGCGCAAGGTTGTGGGGCGGAGAGGAGAGGAGACGATGGGGAGGGCTGCCGCGGGGAAGATGGAAGGGAGAGGGTGGGGCGGCAGACGGGAAGGGAACGGAAGAAGGAAAGAAAGAGGGGGAGTACGGGCGTGATTGGCGGGCGGGATCGAGTGGGTACGCGGGCGGGTAAACAACAGCGCTCGGTAACAAAAAATTTTTGATTCTGGCGGAAACATTTTAGAACTGCGAAAAAAGTTGTTTTCGTCTAGCTTTTTGGTGACCCTGACCTGACAAGTGGGTCCTCTGTGAGAGGTGGGTATGTTTCCCCTTGGGTGAGAAGTATTTTTCAGTTCTCTCTGCCTTTATAGTATAGATACGCATTTGGTTCCTAGAGCTAGCCCCGGCCGTTTGACGACACCAATCATCAACCGGCCGGCATATAAGAGACATCGACGAGACAAATTTATGCGCGGATCAACTTGCTCAACCTTGGGATCGATTCCCTTGTGGAAGATCACCAAATCGTGCCCACACCACGGCGCAAGTATCAACCAGCGTCATCGCGCAGCCAAATAAAAATGGCACTGGTGGGAGTCTAATATTATCCTCTGGGACCTCCTGCAGGCCAGGTGCTGATCCGTCGTCGCCCGTGCGTGCTTCGCGCGCCTCCATTCCCCACCGGACACGGGCAGGAGGCAGGAGCCTCGTTAGATGCTGGAGATGGCGCCGCTCCGGGAAACACGGTGGCGCGAGCGTCGAGCGGGGGCCGTGTCGGCAGGAGGCTATTGCATGCGTTCCATGACTCCGGGCAGACGTCGCGGTGCGAAGCTAAACAGGGACATCATGCGCCGGTGCTTGCGGGGTGCATGTGGGGCCGTCTCAATGCAACCTGCCTGCCTCGCGGCCGAAAAAATATGATCGCCGGAGTTGAGTTCGCTGTTGTCGAGTACCGTGCAAACGTGAGTTGAGTTCGCTGGTGTCGCGCGCCGGATGGCTCGGTTGCGGCGCGGCATCGCCGGGAGAGCCGGTCGACTGGCCGCCGCAGAACTGCGCCCAAGGCTTCACTTGGTGCGGGGAACGCAGCGGACTGCAGAATTTTAAGGAGTGTTTGGTAGCACTCCGGAGCTGTTTCCACTCCATCAACTCCACATTTTCATACCAAACGCCTCCAGCTCCACCAGCTCTAGCTCCACACTAATAGCGGTTTTGTCTTTGTTTTCCTTTTTTGTTATTTCATTTGAATCTTTGAAAAATCATAGTAATAATAGAAAAATTGTAAAATGGAAAGTCCACTTTTGTTGGACTCCATATGAATAAAGCTATACATCGAATATATAATATATATGCTTTAGAACATTTTTTCTGTAGCTTTAGATCTATGTTTTTATGTAATTAATTCATAGCTGTAAACAAATATTATAAAGAATATCATATTATATATTCACTATGTAGATATAGTCATGTAAAGTCCAAAAAAATTGAAATTTTATTTTATAATTTTTCTGTGATTTACTAAGATTTTTTAAAGATTGAGCCAAAAGAAAAAAATCATTGTTACTGTTGCAAAGCGCCATCCATAACCGCTGGGTGTGTGTGTGTGGGGGGGGGGGGTGTTGATTTGACCAGTTTTAAAAGTTCAGGGGCAAAGGGTCAGGGGGGATGTGTTCCACCTTCGATAGATATGTGAGGGGGTGAAGTAGACTTTTTCCGTGAATCGTCGTTATACACTTTTTTGACTGATTTGATAGCACCACTGCTGACTAACGGACATGTGAATTAGGTATGGATATCCGTATTCGTATTCAATGTACCATATTTTGTCTATCCGATTCCATATTTGTATTCGACAAAAATGTAGACTATTTGACACAATCTGCATCCGTGTAGGATAAAGTAGTGATAAAGCCATCTAAAGTATTGTTATCTAAAAATTATGTACATCATCTAAACTATTAAAAATTATGTACATCATCTAAACTATTAAGAATTATATAACAGATAATTATGTTAGTCTAATATCACTAGTGATGTACAATAATAAAATTTAATTAATTTTAATATGGCTAAAAAAGAATAACATGTTAATTTTAAATATATTATATTATTTTAATGAATAAATTATACTTACTCACTAGTAGTAACATATTGTTTTACTCATCGATAAAGTAAATCTATCATTTTGTATCCATATTCGAATTTGAATTAAGATGTGGTAAACAGTGACATCGTAATTCGGATATGTTTTTATTCAATCTGAATCCAACCTTAATGGGAATAGAAGGCTGATCTTTCAGGAACCCTGAATCGACGACACTGAGCCCATGCGCAATCCTCATGCTTCCAATTTTTCAGGATCTTCTAGAAAAATTGGTGATAATGTGGTCAAGATTTTTTTTGGAATAGTTGTTACCTCTTCTACGTACAGAAGGGTCACAAGTCAAATCTCTGAGCCCCCAAAGCTGCGCAAAGTTCTTTATATATAAAAAAAGCTGAACAAAGTGTGTCAACAATATCAAACTTTTGTTACGAGAAATGTGATGCAACTTTTGAGCACATCCATTGGGCATTGGCAATATATACTGCATGTTATATTGGAATGATACTAGCGGGGTCTTCTTTAATTTAGTGGGATTTTTAGATAATATTCTACTTCTAAATTATGTCATTTTGATCTCGGGCATACATATAGTTCTTTAACTATGTATCATATTGATGCGAATACAAATTATATTTTTAGAAATGACAAGATGACTTATAAATTAAGATGGATGACTATAAATATTTTATATGTGAATACCACTCGTAAAACATAGTACATGTGTATTAACTAGGCCACCAGAACATGTATTTAGTCGGATGGGCTACGTTAAAGAGGTGGCCCGGCCCAGGAGACAAGAAACAGGCGAAAATCGTGTTGGGCCAAGCTGGACCGTTTTCTGTTTTCTCTCCGTCTTTTTTTTTTGTTAATGAGTAAACTGCACTAGGAGTCTCTAGACTTCTCATGCTGTGTCATGTCGGTCCCCAAACTTCTAAAGTGTGTCATTGCGATCCCTAATTTTTATTTAGGTCTCATTTAGGTTCACAACTTGAGTCAATGCACATATGTGGCATGCTAACTTCATCATCTGACATATAGAGCCCACATGTCGGTCAGATGCCTTTGTCTTCAACCTTCGGTGGCCACTTCCGTTCTGCCTGTGTCGCGACCCGCGAGGCTCGCGCGCCACTGGTTGGCCGGCAGCGGAGCTCGCGCTGTGTCGGCCCCCTAGCCGACTACGCGCATACCCGCGCGCACCACCTACTGGTCGGTCGCGGACCTTGCCACCGTGCCACGGAGCTCGTCTGCGCGCAGCGCCACAAGACGACCGTAGAGCTCGTGCGTCGTCTCCTGGTCTGCTGCGTAACTCACCGCCATGCTTCCTGGCCGGCCGCGGAGCTCGTCATCACGCAGTGCCACTGGCCGGCGCGACCCTCAACAGCCAGGGTAGCGAGGCAACGACACGGAGATGCGGTGGCATAGCTGGCAATGAGACCCAAACATAGTAGAGAGACCGCGATGGCACACTTTAGGAGTTTGGGGACCGGTATGATACGGTACGACGACAAGTTTGGGGACTGCTAGTGCACTTTACTCTTTGTTAAATAAGACGCTAAAATTTGACTTCAGTTACAAAACTATATATGTGCAATGTAAACTCAGAGGTGCAGAAGCTATAGGATGGGAACGCCGTGCCTTTGGCTCGGCCGTGTAACACCCCAGGTGTTTATTAAAGATAAATAACTCGATTAGTTGGGTTAATCAAGATTAATTAGTCCCTAAGCATGTTTTGCTTGATTGTGCACACTTTTGCACAAAAGACCTTGGTCGAAGTTCAAATTCCCGGTCAAACCCTAGATCTCCTTTAAGGCTGAAATGGTTTTCTTACGCGTTCTCCAAATTTCACTATAGAAGTTCAAAATCGGCCAATACGAAAGTTGTTCGTTATTTCCGGGAACACATTTTTCGTAATTGGCGGACATTCCAATTTTGAGTGCAAATTGGCCAAAAATCGGTTTGACTGCGCTGTGAACAGTAATTCGAGCCGTGGAAAATCAGCAACTTCGGTCGACGTTCCCGGGCAAACGGTTGATCAAAACATATGACGCCCTTTGGGAAAGTTGTAGATCTATGGCTCCTCTACAACTTTACTTTTTGGAGAATTTCAAGTTTCATTCAAGAATTTGGAGTTTCGCGTTTTCGAAAAGGGCCAAACCGAATTAAACGGGCGCCGGCGACGCCGCGCTCCAGCGTCGCGCGTGCGTGCGCCGCGTCCTGCAGTGCCACGCGTCGGGTCGTGCGCGCTCCGGTGTACGGCTCCTCGGCGTCTCCGCGGTGGGCCTCCACTCTCCACCGGCCCGTGCACGCTGAGCCGCGCCCAGGGTCGACCGACCGACCACACCGCATGCCGTGCCGCGACAGGGCCACGCGCCCGCGCGCGCGAACGCCGCGCGGCTTGCGCGCCTGCGTCGGCCCACCTGGCCGCTTGCGCGTAGGCGTGAGTAAATAGGAAAGCACCAGCTTCGCACGCCCCTTTCTTTGCTATCCTCGTCGATCTCGCAGCGCCGCACCCCCTCACCGCCGTGCCTCCCGCGCCGTCGACCGCCATTGACGAGCCGCCGCGCACGTTCCGCGGTACCTCACTCCCGACTCAAACCGTCGCCGCCCAGACACTCCTCTCCCTCCCTTAGACCCCCAGAAACCTTCCTCCGTCGCCGCCGCCCGGAATTCACGCCGCCGTCGCCGGGACGTCGGGCTCCGGCGGGCGCCACCCCTGCGCCCCGCCGTGGGAGCTCGCCGGCGAGTCTTCCGGCCGAATTTCCTCCTCCAGGCGAAGCAGGTGGGCACCCTAGGGGCTATATGCCACCCCTCCGGCCAAGTCCGGCACTCAATGGCCGCCGGCGAACTCCTCTGCGCCGGCGAGGGCCGGATTGCAAGGGTTCCTTTAGTTCTAGGGAGTTTTCTGTTAAGAAAGGACCTCTGCGTAATTTCGCGAAATTAGTTCAAGGGTCCTTATGTAAAAGCTGCTTTAAGTTTTAACTGCAACTTAGAAAAATCATTAAAAATTGTAGAAAATTCAGAAAAATGCAATTCCAATTTTGTTGGGTTCCTGGTGAAGAAACCTACCTTTTCTAGAAAGCATGTATAGGGTTTTTCTGTGTAGTTTTTTGAATGAAAATTCAAATTCAGTTTGAAGTGTTTTTAGTGTAGTTTAAAATATACACATGCTATGGACTTGAATTTTGGATATGTTGCTCTTTATGGAATGTATAGATCTGTGGCAAAAGTTTGCATGATTTTGATGTATATATGTTCATTTATAATTTATTTAAGCCTTATGCTAGATTAAGTTTGATGCTTTTTATAGCCTCTTTAATGAACTTTTCTTTGAGCACCAGTGCACCCTAGGGCTTTGCCTTGTTGAGTAGTACCTCTGGTATGATGGATGTGATTTTAGGGAATTGTTTAATAGATGTTTTGGTTTTAATCTTGTGTAGGAGCTTAAATTCAAGATCTGAAAAATAATTTGAATCTGCAAGCATGCTTTGGTCAGAAACTCATTCTTGGAATACATGACCTGTAGGAGAAAGTTGAGATCAAAAAGTTTATTAAATCTTTTTATATGAATTAATGTTGATTTACTAGGCTGAAATTTGTCTTTTTCGTATAAATTAATTTATAAATGATCTTAAGCTATATTTTGGTTTGAGAGCTTAAAATAGGCATATGTTGCTGTGTGCAAAAGATTAGGCTCATTTGAAGTGTTTTTGATTTAATTTGGGTTTATGGTTGAAAGGCTTGTTTTAAGTAATTAAAGAAAGAAATGGAAATTAAAAGTGCTAAATTGTGAAATCATGTTTGTTTCTGTTTTTATTAATTTAAACACACCCCCTTGCTGTTTGGTGTAGTTAAGTAACTTAAATTGCTTAGATGTGCACACAATCACCATCAAAGTAGTGTTTTGCTTATCACCACACACCCTAATAATTTCTGTGAGAAAATGATAATGTTTGGATGGATGTGTCCAACAAGAGTTGGTTTTGTGGTAATTCTCCCACCTCCACCATAATCTAATGCATGTGCATGTAAACGTGTAGATCTTCCCGACGGGACATACACGCTCACCCAGGAGGAGGAGGGAGCAGCTACTGGAGAGTTGAATTAAGTTAGTGTGCAGCAAGACCTGGACCAAAGTCCAGAAGAGCCCAAGGCTAGTGTTAGTGTTGAGTCAGAGGAAGGCAAGCCCCGGATACATCTAACCCTTTTTCTAAACTCATATCTTTACTTTTCGTATTTATGTTATGATTTGTGCATTTAAGTTTCAGGAGTTGCTTTGAAACCTAGATGCATGATACTTAGGACTCCTATGCTCTTTTACTAGTATGTTAGAAACGCTAGTGCCATGCTTTAAGGACACGGTACAAGTCGAGTAATGACTCATTGCTCGCGAGATATAGGATGCTTATGTTGGAATCATAAGTTGGTTAAAATGACTCGCTCATGTGGTAAGAGCAATGGGTTCGGTCTCGACCGAGTAGCATTGTGCTGGTTTAAGCTATTGAACGTACCAAGTGCTTGTCGGGAATGGGACCGGTAAGCCTAGTACCTTCTGAACCGGGGCGGGATCTTTCTAGCTACCGGCTTGGGTTGCGTCTCCGGGCTAGCTACCCGTGGTATAGTGTGTGAGTCCGGACTGGTCGGGTTAGACCCTCCGGATAACCGTGTACCAGAGTTTGTAGCGTCTGATCCCAAACTGTGGGATGTTGGGAACCGCCTGGTTGGGGTAGACACTACACTTGGTCTACCTTCTTCCGTGTATCTTGGGTTTACCTTGCAAGGATATAAATCGATCGATCGTCGGTCACTCGCCGTTATCTGAGTCGGCTTGACCACTGGCTACCCCATGTTTATTTATGGAACATTTTGGATTAATATTGTTACCTGTTTAATATTGTTTGCACAACATGCTTGTTTAGTGCAGGTGCTCACCTAGAATGGTTAACATACTAGAACTTGAGCTAAAACATGAAAGTAAGGATCAACTCTTAGATGTTTTTGGCAAAACAAACCCACCAGCCAAAAAGCCTTGCATGTCTAGATGTGTCTTTATTTTTGACGGGTCAGTCTTGCTGAGTATTAGTATACTCAGCCTTGCTTTTGTTGTTGTTTTCAGGTAATTTCATCTGGCCTGGATCTATTCCAGATGGTTGGAAACTTGAGTGGGAAAACGATGTTGATGAGTGATACTCCATGGATGGCCTCCCATGTGTATCTTCCGCTAGTTTTATTTCCGCTGTTTAAACTCTGAATCACCTTTACTTTTATGTACAAAAAACCTGGTTTGTAATAATGTTAAACTTGCGAACCTTTTTATGTAATGTAATGTTGTACTCTGGTCCCGCCTTCGTGTGGGCTTAGCGCATATCAGCGATCCTGTTGTAAGTGATTTACCGGGCTTTACCCGGCGGAAGCGACAGAATAGTTCTTTATTATTGCTTAATGGCCACGTGGACCGGCTTAGGCGATAATACAGAACTATTTTGGGCGGTTCTGTCACAGCTGGTACCAGAGCGAGTTATGCACCAGAGTAATTAAAATAACTTAACAAACTTGTTTTTGGAATAAAATTTGCCAAGATTAATAATCTTGCTAAGTGAGTAGGACGTTAAGGTCTTATCTAGTCCGAGAGGCCCTAGAGGGAATTTTTGGGTTCTTTCAGGTGGCTAGTACTCTATGGTGTATTTAGTCTAACTTCCAGCACATTTTATTCCTGTCAAAACTTACTTTCATGCACAACCATACTAGTTCATCACGTTTTGCCATACGTGGTGGTACCACAGGGAAGTCCTGTGAGGGACTAGTGGGACCTATTCCAATGGGTGCCACGTCGCGTCTGCGTCTCGTCACGTTTTGCCATACGTGATGGTGCCACGGGAAAGTCCGTGAGGGATGAGTGAGGCCTATTCCAATGGGCACTCACGTCGCGTCTGTGTCTAGCCATGTTTTGCCATACATGTGCGAACCCGCAATAGGCGGAAAGGACAACTCCATTCAAACGGAGGTGTCCGAGGTTGGACGCTGTCCATGCAGCGGCTTTACGCATGGATACCGTTTCTATAGTAAACGGTAATGAATGTGGACGCTTTTGTGAGTGCTGGCACAAAAGGTCTTGAATATCTGTGATTTTCTGCAGGTACACTAACCACGGTTGTTAGGAACGGTAATTTAAGAAACGGATAGTTTTCGACTAGCTATTATAAGGAGAGACGTATATGTATGCCTTGCCACCGGCACTAACTTCGTTTTTGAGCTTAAAAGCTTTGTGAGGAAGTTTAGGACGCTTTTTGCATCATGTAAAAGCTATCAAATTAAAACGGAACTTAAATCATGTGTTGGTTGGGCTTTATTTAATTTGTGTTCTTAAGGACCAATCATGCTAGTTTGATGCTTTGATGAAGTGATAAGCAAAGATTGTAACTAGATGCTGTCCAATTCTTCTAAGGAATTATCTAGAAAATTTCTGGCCAGATGATCTTTAGGAAAATTGTTCATCACCTAGTTAAGGTTGCTCTCTGAATTTCTCATGATTTTAGGATGCTTAAAACTGAAGTTAGGATCAAATTTGCTAGGCAAGGTCATGCTGAAATGCTGTCCAATTTCTGAGTTAAGCTGAAAACTTGAATTTTTACACCTAGTTCCAAGAAGAATTTGACCAGGGAATCTATAACAAATATGCTCCATATATAGCCTACTTTGTGCTGTAAAAACCTCATGGTCATAGGGTTCTCAATTTTTGAGATATGATCTTTTTAGTGAAGCACTGTCCTGCTGAAATTTCTGGGCAATAGCACTCTAAAAATTGATCAGTTAGACCCTTTTCCAATCTGAATTGGTTCGACCCTTGAATACCAAGAATGCTCCTTAGGTATCTATCTACCTCCTGTAGAAATCTCAAGGTCACTAGATTTTTAGTTTGGGAGTTATGCACAAAACATTAGGTCTCTGCCCTGCTGAATTTCAGAACTAGTGATCTCTGAAATTCAAATTTTTAGGTCATCTTCCTTTGAAATCCAGAGCAAACCTTGAATACCAAAGTTGTTTAGAATTTCATATTCTGCATGCTCGTGAAATTTCAGCATCATTGCAGTTTTGAGCTGAGAGATATGGAATTTTTAGTGACCCTCGGCCTGCTGTCCAACAGCCCTGACAGCAAAGCGATATCTGAATTTTCGGGCATGATAGCCTCAGCATTATCTCTAAGTTGAATACCAATATTGGAAGGCATGAGATTTTACATCCCCTACCTAAAAATGATGATATTTAGGTGGTGGAAGAATGCTCCACGAATGTTTTTGAAGTTTCTATCCACAGATGAACACAATCAGTGCAAGATCCATCTATCTCCATCTTCTCTTAGGATGGTTTCTAATAGAAGCATACCCATATCCTTGCCGAGTCAAGTGGAACCCCGTTGTACTCTCCTGATTGCTTATACACCTTTTCTTCAATTTAGAGGCGATCCACCAACTTCCTATGGCTATGTAAAGGTGATCACTCCACTTTCCTTGCATCGATATCCCTACATTGATCACTATAAATTCTCAGCCCTTGACAAAAAAAATTCTTATGCTTGCTCACAAACAAATAAATGAGAACATGTTACAAGGCATCAAAAATCTATTGGTATGCATAATGAGTGTCATCCCAGCATGCATATGCTGCATCTCTAACAAAGTAACTCATGAGCATGGAAATGCATTACACAGCATGTGCATTTGGGGAATTTTGGATGGATTAACATGCTTTTGCACTAAGAGTATCCCATCTTTCTAATCTATGAGTTTCCCATCTTTCTAACCTATAGTTCTTTTAGCTGGTGATGTTGTTGTCTCATAAACGAAGGTGCCGCGACGGAACCTAGTGGATCATGTGTGCTGCAGCCATGTGATTACCACCAGGAGCGCGCTAGGTATCTTGGTTTGTGAGAATGCGACTCACCGCACTTATTACTTCTCAACTCTATATTTATCCTCTCTACCTTGACTAACCTCATGGGTGAAGCAAGTCATGCTGACACTGCATCATGAGCACCATATCTCATGAGCATACGCATCACGCACTCATAAACATGTGCATCATCATGCATGCACCTCATCATATACATATCATGTGCATCTCTCACTATGCATCATGGCATATGCACCATAAGTTCATATTCATCAACATCATATGCTCATATACATGTACATCATACCTATGCACTCATCATTGAGCATCATCATGTGCACCATCCCATGGTTGCACCAATCATTTATATGCATTAACATTGCAATCCTACATCGTCGGTGCATCATTTCTAAAATATAAAACCATTGCACCTTTAATAACAGGAAGGATATCACACTAAATCACTAACTCAATAAGCTATGAGCAAGTTTGTTTTGAAATTTTTGGCCTCCCTGTGCCAGTTTCCTATCTTCTATTTTTGCTACTCATGAGAAACTTGTTGCTAATTGCTCTCTAAAATTTTGGTTTCCTTAAGTATTCTTTTAAATTAACTTTCAACTCCTTGAGTTACCATCACACTTCTGGTTACTCTCAGAAGGAAATTATTGAATTCTTAAGAGAACCACCCTTGCAGAACGTGTTTATTGACGATCCTTTAGTTAAGGAAATCTTTATGAAATCTCCAAATCGAGTTATCTGGCCTCCCGATCTTTTGCTACGATTCCTTATTAATTGTTTCTGTACTTGGATTTTTGTTCTCTTAAGGAAACTGATCGGATCCTCATATAATTTCAGGGCAATGAACTCCACTAGAGGAGGTCCGGTCAATCCTCAACCCAAAGAAATGTCCCCATCCTTTCCACCACCACAGTATGTGGTGGATATCTTTGCCAACACCATGGAAATTTTGGAGGGCCAAAATTTGGTGTTAAGTCAACTAGTGCAAAATGTCATCCATGATCGTTATCAAGGGCTATCGCAAACTAGTCTATCCGACAGTCTCTCCCAAGCAATATCGGAATCTATTATGAAGCAAGTCTATCTATTCAACCTATTGATGAATCATGAAGCTCAAAATCAACAGAACCAAGTTTCCAACCAACAATTTCTCAATTCACTCCTATCATCATCACAACTTCCTATGGACCTTAGGGAGGAAGAAAGAAGAAGTAAGAGTCACAAGCGAGTTTTGCCTGAGATGGATTTAAGTGGGTGGGAAATCA
Source organism: Cenchrus fungigraminus (assembly GCA_036936925.1). Lineage (NCBI taxonomy): Eukaryota > Viridiplantae > Streptophyta > Magnoliopsida > Poales > Poaceae > Cenchrus > Cenchrus fungigraminus. The sequence goes on along the minus strand of CM072768.1, from coordinate 75,883,805 downwards.
CCTGCACCGAATTTCCTTCACATGCTAAAAAGCAGAGCAACAATGCTGGTACGACAACACATGATCACAGTGCACGCCTTTGCTACAGTTGTAAACAGCCTGGGCATTTTGTCAAGAAGTGCCCGAAACCTCCGAAGGACAAGACTAATCGAACTAAGAAGAATAGGCGCAAGAGACTTCGCACCCAAGCTCAGAAGAGCATGCTCAAGGTCACGACTACAATAAATCCGTCAAAAAGAGCACCGACAACGACGAGTACATCTCATATCCGACACCACTTCTCCCCTATCTTTGTCTCCTCTAATCTTGTTGTCAAATCTCGGGACGAGATTTCTTTTAAGGGGGGTAGACTGTAACACCCCAGGTGTTTATTAAAGATAAATAACTCGATTAGTTGGGTTAATCAAGATTAATTAGTCCCTAAGCATGTTTTGCTTGATTGTGCACACTTTTGCACAAAAGACCTTGGTCGAAGTTCAAATTCCCGGTCAAACCCTAGATCTCCTTTAAGGCTGAAATGGTTTTCTTACGCGTTCTCCAAATTTCACTATAGAAGTTCAAAATCGGCCAATACGAAAGTTGTTCGTTATTTCCGGGAACACATTTTTCGTAATTGGCGGACATTCCAATTTTGAGTGCAAATTGGCCAAAAATCGGTTTGACTGCGCTGTGAACAGTAATTCGAGCCGTGGAAAATCAGCAACTTCGGTCGACGTTCCCGGGCAAACGGTTGATCAAAACATATGACGCCCTTTGGGAAAGTTGTAGATCTATGGCTCCTCTACAACTTTACTTTTTGGAGAATTTCAAGTTTCATTCAAGAATTTGGAGTTTCGCGTTTTCGAAAAGGGCCAAACCGAATTAAACGGGCGCCGGCGACGCCGCGCTCCAGCGTCGCGCGTGCGTGCGCCGCGTCCTGCAGTGCCACGCGTCGGGTCGTGCGCGCTCCGGTGTACGGCTCCTCGGCGTCTCCGCGGTGGGCCTCCACTCTCCACCGGCCCGTGCACGCTGAGCCGCGCCCAGGGTCGACCGACCGACCACACCGCATGCCGTGCCGCGACAGGGCCACGCGCCCGCGCGCGCGAACGCCGCGCGGCTTGCGCGCCTGCGTCGGCCCACCTGGCCGCTTGCGCGTAGGCGTGAGTAAATAGGAAAGCACCAGCTTCGCACGCCCCTTTCTTTGCTATCCTCGTCGATCTCGCAGCGCCGCACCCCCTCACCGCCGTGCCTCCCGCGCCGTCGGCCGCCATTGACGAGCCGCCGCGCACGTTCCGCGGTACCTCACTCCCGACTCAAACCGTCGCCGCCCAGACACTCCTCTCCCTCCCTTAGACCCCCAGAAACCTTCCTCCGTCGCCGCCACCCGGAATTCACGCCGCCGTCGCCGGGACGTCGGGCTCCGGCGGGCGCCACCCCTGCGCCCCGCCGTGGGAGCTCGCCGGCGAGTCTTCCGGCCGAATTTCCTCCTCCAGGCGAAGCAGGTGGGCACCCTAGGGGCTATATGCCACCCCTCCGGCCAAGTCCGGCACTCAATGGCCGCCGGCGAACTCCTCTGCGCCGGCGAGGGCCGGATTGCAAGGGTTCCTTTAGTTCTAGGGAGTTTTCTGTTAAGAAAGGACCTCTGCGTAATTTCGCGAAATTAGTTCAAGGGTCCTTATGTAAAAGCTGCTTTAAGTTTTAACTGCAACTTAGAAAAATCATTAAAAATTGTAGAAAATTCAGAAAAATGCAATTCCAATTTTGTTGGGTTCCTGGTGAAGAAACCTACCTTTTCTAGAAAGCATGTATAGGGTTTTTCTGTGTAGTTTTTTGAATGAAAATTCAAATTCAGTTTGAAGTGTTTTTAGTGTAGTTTAAAATATACACATGCTATGGACTTGAATTTTGGATATGTTGCTCTTTATGGAATGTATAGATCTGTGGCAAAAGTTTGCATGATTTTGATGTATATATGTTCATTTATAATTTATTTAAGCCTTATGCTAGATTAAGTTTGATGCTTTTTATAGCCTCTTTAATGAACTTTTCTTTGAGCACCAGTGCACCCTAGGGCTTTGCCTTGTTGAGTAGTACCTCTGGTATGATGGATGTGATTTTAGGGAATTGTTTAATAGATGTTTTGGTTTTAATCTTGTGTAGGAGCTTAAATTCAAGATCTGAAAAATAATTTGAATCTGCAAGCATGCTTTGGTCAGAAACTCATTCTTGGCATACATGACCTGTAGGAGAAAGTTGAGATCAAAAAGTTTATTAAATCTTTTTATATAAATTAATGTTGATTTACTAGGCTGAAATTTGTCTTTTTCGTATAAATTAATTTATAAATGATCTTAAGCTATATTTTGGTTTGAGAGCTTAAAATAGGCATATGTTGCTGTGTGCAAAAGATTAGGCTCATTTGAAGTGTTTTTGATTTAATTTGGGTTTATGGTTGAAAGGCTTGTTTTAAGTAATTAAAGAAAGAAATGGAAATTAAAAGTGCTAAATTGTGAAATCATGTTTGTTTCTGTTTTTATTAATTTAAACACACCCCCTTGCTGTTTGGTGTAGTTAAGTAACTTAAATTGCTTAGATGTGCACACAATCACCATCAAAGTAGTGTTTTGCTTATCACCACACACCCTAATAATTTCTGTGAGAAAATGATAATGTTTGGATGGATGTGTCCAACAAGAGTTGGTTTTGTGGTAATTCTCCCACCTCCACCATAATCTAATGCATGTGCATGTAAACGTGTAGATCTTCCCGACGGGACATACACGCTCACCCAGGAGGAGGAGGGAGCAGCTACTGGAGAGTTGAATTAAGTTAGTGTGCAGCAAGACCTGGACCAAAGTCCAGAAGAGCCCAAGGCTAGTGTTAGTGTTGAGTCAGAGGAAGGCAAGCCCCGGATACATCTAACCCTTTTTCTAAACTCATATCTTTACTTTTCGTATTTATGTTATGATTTGTGCATTTAAGTTTCAGGAGTTGCTTTGAAACCTAGATGCATGATACTTAGGACTCCTATGCTCTTTTACTAGTATGTTAGAAACGCTAGTGCCATGCTTTAAGGACACGGTACAAGTCGAGTAATGACTCATTGCTCGCGAGATATAGGATGCTTATGTTGGAATCATAAGTTGGTTAAAATGACTCGCTCATGTGGTAAGAGCAATGGGTTCGGTCTCGACCGAGTAGCATTGTGCTGGTTTAAGCTATTGAACGTACCAAGTGCTTGTCGGGAATGGGACCGGTAAGCCTAGTACCTTCTGAACCGGGGCGGGATCTTTCTAGCTACCGGCTTGGGTTGCGTCTCCGGGCTAGCTACCCGTGGTATAGTGTGTGAGTCCGGACTGGTCGGGTTAGACCCTCCGGATAACCGTGTACCAGAGTTTGTAGCGTCTGATCCCAAACTGTGGGATGTTGGGAACCGCCTGGTTGGGGTAGACACTGCACTTGGTCTACCTTCTTCCGTGTATCTTGGGTTTACCTTGCAAGGATATAAATCGATCGATCGTCGGTCACTCGCCGTTATCTGAGTCGGCTTGACCACTGGCTACCCCATGTTTATTTATGGAACATTTTGGATTAATATTGTTACCTGTTTAATATTGTTTGCACAACATGCTTGTTTAGTGCAGGTGCTCACCTAGAATGGTTAACATACTAGAACTTGAGCTAAAACATGAAAGTAAGGATCAACTCTTAGATGTTTTTGGCAAAACAAACCCACCAGCCAAAAAGCCTTGCATGTCTAGATGTGTCTTTATTTTTGACGGGTCAGTCTTGCTGAGTATTAGTATACTCAGCCTTGCTTTTGTTGTTGTTTTCAGGTAATTTCATCTGGCCTGGATCTATTCCAGATGGTTGGAAACTTGAGTGGGAAAACGATGTTGATGAGTGATACTCCATGGATGGCCTCCCATGTGTATCTTCCGCTAGTTTTATTTCCGCTGTTTAAACTCTGAATCACCTTTACTTTTATGTACAAAAAACCTGGTTTGTAATAATGTTAAACTTGCGAACCTTTTTATGTAATGTAATGTTGTACTCTGGTCCCGCCTTCGTGTGGGCTTAGCGCATATCAGCGATCCTGTTGTAAGTGATTTACCGGGCTTTACCCGGCGGAAGCGACAGAATAGTTCTTTATTATTGCTTAATGGCCACGTGGACCGGCTTAGGCGATAATACAGAACTATTTTGGGCGGTTCTGTCACAGCTGGTACCAGAGCGAGTTATGCACCAGAGTAATTAAAATAACTTAACAAACTTGTTTTTGGAATAAAATTTGCCAAGATTAATAATCTTGCTAAGTGAGTAGGACGTTAAGGTCTTATCTAGTCCGAGAGGCCCTAGAGGGAATTTTTGGGTTCTTTCAGGTGGCTAGTACTCTATGGTGTATTTAGTCTAACTTCCAGCACATTTTATTCCTGTCAAAACTTACTTTCATGCACAACCATACTAGTTCATCACGTTTTGCCATACGTGGTGGTACCACAGGGAAGTCCTGTGAGGGACTAGTGGGACCTATTCCAATGGGTGCCACGTCGCGTCTGCGTCTCGTCACGTTTTGCCATACGTGATGGTGCCACGGGAAAGTCCGTGAGGGATGAGTGAGGCCTATTCCAATGGGCACTCACGTCGCGTCTGTGTCTAGCCATGTTTTGCCATACATGTGCGAACCCGCAATAGGCGGAAAGGACAACTCCATTCAAACGGAGGTGTCCGAGGTTGGACGCTGTCCATGCAGCGGCTTTACGCATGGATACCGTTTCTATAGTAAACGGTAATGAATGTGGACGCTTTTGTGAGTGCTGGCACAAAAGGTCTTGAATATCTGTGATTTTCTGCAGGTACACTAACCACGGTTGTTAGGAACGGTAATTTAAGAAACGGATAGTTTTCGACTAGCTATTATAAGGAGAGACGTATATGTATGCCTTGCCACCGGCACTAACTTCGTTTTTGAGCTTAAAAGCTTTGTGAGGAAGTTTAGGACGCTTTTTGCATCATGTAAAAGCTATCAAATTAAAACGGAACTTAAATCATGTGTTGGTTGGGCTTTATTTAATTTGTGTTCTTAAGGACCAATCATGCTAGTTTGATGCTTTGATGAAGTGATAAGCAAAGATTGTAACTAGATGCTGTCCAATTCTTCTAAGGAATTATCTAGAAAATTTCTGGCCAGATGATCTTTAGGAAAATTGTTCATCACCTAGTTAAGGTTGCTCTCTGAATTTCTCATGATTTTAGGATGCTTAAAACTGAAGTTAGGATCAAATTTGCTAGGCAAGGTCATGCTGAAATGCTGTCCAATTTCTGAGTTAAGCTGAAAACTTGAATTTTTACACCTAGTTCCAAGAAGAATTTGACCAGGGAATCTATAACAAATATGCTCCATATATAGCCTACTTTGTGCTGTAAAAACCTCATGGTCATAGGGTTCTCAATTTTTGAGATATGATCTTTTTAGTGAAGCACTGTCCTGCTGAAATTTCTGGGCAATAGCACTCTAAAAATTGATCAGTTAGACCCTTTTCCAATCTGAATTGGTTCGACCCTTGAATACCAAGAATGCTCCTTAGGTATCTATCTACCTCCTGTAGAAATCTCAAGGTCACTAGATTTTTAGTTTGGGAGTTATGCACAAAACATTAGGTCTCTGCCCTGCTGAATTTCAGAACTAGTGATCTCTGAAATTCAAATTTTTAGGTCATCTTCCTTTGAAATCCAGAGCAAACCTTGAATACCAAAGTTGTTTAGAATTTCATATTCTGCATGCTCGTGAAATTTCAGCATCATTGCAGTTTTGAGCTGAGAGATATGGAATTTTTAGTGACCCTCGGCCTGCTATCCAACAGCCCTGACAGCAAAGCGATATCTGAATTTTCGGGCATGATAGCCTCAGCATTATCTCTAAGTTGAATACCAATATTGGAAGGCATGAGATTTTACATCCCCTACCTAAAAATGATGATATTTAGGTGGTGGAAGAATGCTCCACGAATGTTTTTGAAGTTTCTATCCACAGATGAACACAATCAGTGCAAGATCCATCTATCTCCATCTTCTCTTAGGATGGTTTCTAATAGAAGCATACCCATATCCTTGCCGAGTCAAGTGGAACCCCGTTGTACTCTCCTGATTGCTTATACACCTTTTCTTCAATTTAGAGGCGATCCACCAACTTCCTATGGCTATGTAAAGGTGATCACTCCACTTTCCTTGCATCGATATCCCTACATTGATCACTATAAATTCTCAGCCCTTGACAAAAAAAATTCTTATGCTTGCTCACAAACAAATAAATGAGAACATGTTACAAGGCATCAAAAATCTATTGGTATGCATAATGAGTGTCATCCCAGCATGCATATGCTGCATCTCTAACAAAGTAACTCATGAGCATGGAAATGCATTACACAGCATGTGCATTTGGGGAATTTTGGATGGATTAACATGCTTTTGCACTAAGAGTATCCCATCTTTCTAATCTATGAGTTTCCCATCTTTCTAACCTATAGTTCTTTTAGCTGGTGATGTTGTTGTCTCATAAACGAAGGTGCCGCGACGGAACCTAGTGGATCATGTGTGCTGCAGCCATGTGATTACCACCAGGAGCGCGCTAGGTATCTTGGTTTGTGAGAATGCGACTCACCGCACTTATTACTTCTCAACTCTATATTTATCCTCTCTACCTTGACTAACCTCATGGGTGAAGCAAGTCATGCTGACACTGCATCATGAGCACCATATCTCATGAGCATACGCATCACGCACTCATAAACATGTGCATCATCATGCATGCACCTCATCATATACATATCATGTGCATCTCTCACTATGCATCATGGCATATGCACCATAAGTTCATATTCATCAACATCATATGCTCATATACATGTACATCATACCTATGCACTCATCATTGAGCATCATCATGTGCACCATCCCATGGTTGCACCAATCATTTATATGCATTAACATTGCAATCCTACATCGTCGGTGCATCATTTCTAAAATATAAAACCATTGCACCTTTAATAACAGGAAGGATATCACACTAAATCACTAACTCAATAAGCTATGAGCAAGTTTGTTTTGAAATTTTTGGCCTCCCTGTGCCAGTTTCCTATCTTCTATTTTTGCTACTCATGAGAAACTTGTTGCTAATTGCTCTCTAAAATTTTGGTTTCCTTAAGTATTCTTTTAAATTAACTTTCAACTCCTTGAGTTACCATCACACTTCTGGTTACTCTCAGAAGGAAATTATTGAATTCTTAAGAGAACCACCCTTGCAGAACGTGTTTATTGACGATCCTTTAGTTAAGGAAATCTTTATGAAATCTCCAAATCGAGTTATCTGGCCTCCCGATCTTTTGCTACGATTCCTTATTAATTGTTTCTGTACTTGGATTTTTGTTCTCTTAAGGAAACTGATCGGATCCTCATATAATTTCAGGGCAATGAACTCCACTAGAGGAGGTCCGGTCAATCCTCAACCCAAAGAAATGTCCCCATCCTTTCCACCACCACAGTATGTGGTGGATATCTTTGCCAACACCATGGAAATTTTGGAGGGCCAAAATTTGGTGTTAAGTCAACTAGTGCAAAATGTCATCCATGATCGTTATCAAGGGCTATCGCAAACTAGTCTATCCGACAGTCTCTCCCAAGCAATATCGGAATCTATTATGAAGCAAGTCTATCTATTCAACCTATTGATGAATCATGAAGCTCAAAATCAACAGAACCAAGTTTCCAACCAACAATTTCTCAATTCACTCCTATCATCATCACAACTTCCTATGGACCTTAGGGAGGAAGAAAGAAGAAGTAAGAGTCACAAGCGAGTTTTGCCTGAGATGGATTTAAGTGGGTGGGAAATCACCTGCACCGAATTTCCTTCACATGCTAAAAAGCAGAGCAACAATGCTGGTACGACAACACATGATCACAGTGCACGCCTTTGCTACAGTTGTAAACAGCCTGGGCATTTTGTCAAGAAGTGCCCGAAACCTCCGAAGGACAAGACTAATCGAACTAAGAAGAATAGGCGCAAGAGACTTCGCACCCAAGCTCAGAAGAGCATGCTCAAGGTCACGACTACAATAAATCCGTCAAAAAGAGCACCGACAACGACGAGTACATCTCATATCCGACACCACTTCTCCCCTATCTTTGTCTCCTCTAATCTTGTTGTCAAATCTCGGGACGAGATTTCTTTTAAGGGGGGTAGACTGTAACACCCCAGGTGTTTATTAAAGATAAATAACTCGATTAGTTGGGTTAATCAAGATTAATTAGTCCCTAAGCATGTTTTGCTTGATTGTGCACACTTTTGCACAAAAGACCTTGGTCGAAGTTCAAATTCCCGGTCAAACCCTAGATCTCCTTTAAGGCTGAAATGGTTTTCTTACGCGTTCTCCAAATTTCACTATAGAAGTTCAAAATCGGCCAATACGAAAGTTGTTCGTTATTTCCGGGAACACATTTTTCGTAATTGGCGGACATTCCAATTTTGAGTGCAAATTGGCCAAAAATCGGTTTGACTGCGCTGTGAACAGTAATTCGAGCCGTGGAAAATCAGCAACTTCGGTCGACGTTCCCGGGCAAACGGTTGATCAAAACATATGACGCCCTTTGGGAAAGTTGTAGATCTATGGCTCCTCTACAACTTTACTTTTTGGAGAATTTCAAGTTTCATTCAAGAATTTGGAGTTTCGCGTTTTCGAAAAGGGCCAAACCGAATTAAACGGGCGCCGGCGACGCCGCGCTCCAGCGTCGCGCGTGCGTGCGCCGCGTCCTGCAGTGCCACGCGTCGGGTCGTGCGCGCTCCGGTGTACGGCTCCTCGGCGTCTCCGCGGTGGGCCTCCACTCTCCACCGGCCCGTGCACGCTGAGCCGCGCCCAGGGTCGACCGACCGACCACACCGCATGCCGTGCCGCGACAGGGCCACGCGCCCGCGCGCGCGAACGCCGCGCGGCTTGCGCGCCTGCGTCGGCCCACCTGGCCGCTTGCGCGTAGGCGTGAGTAAATAGGAAAGCACCAGCTTCGCACGCCCCTTTCTTTGCTATCCTCGTCGATCTCGCAGCGCCGCACCCCCTCACCGCCGTGCCTCCCGCGCCGTCGGCCGCCATTGACGAGCCGCCGCGCACGTTCCGCGGTACCTCACTCCCGACTCAAACCGTCGCCGCCCAGACACTCCTCTCCCTCCCTTAGACCCCCAGAAACCTTCCTCCGTCGCCGCCGCCCGGAATTCACGCCGCCGTCGCCGGGACGTCGGGCTCCGGCGGGCGCCACCCCTGCGCCCCGCCGTGGGAGCTCGCCGGCGAGTCTTCCGGCCGAATTTCCTCCTCCAGGCGAAGCAGGTGGGCACCCTAGGGGCTATATGCCACCCCTCCGGCCAAGTCCGGCACTCAATGGCCGCCGGCGAACTCCTCTGCGCCGGCGAGGGCCGGATTGCAAGGGTTCCTTTAGTTCTAGGGAGTTTTCTGTTAAGAAAGGACCTCTGCGTAATTTCGCGAAATTAGTTCAAGGGTCCTTATGTAAAAGCTGCTTTAAGTTTTAACTGCAACTTAGAAAAATCATTAAAAATTGTAGAAAATTCAGAAAAATGCAATTCCAATTTTGTTGGGTTCCTGGTGAAGAAACCTACCTTTTCTAGAAAGCATGTATAGGGTTTTTCTGTGTAGTTTTTTGAATGAAAATTCAAATTCAGTTTGAAGTGTTTTTAGTGTAGTTTAAAATATACACATGCTATGGACTTGAATTTTGGATATGTTGCTCTTTATGGAATGTATAGATCTGTGGCAAAAGTTTGCATGATTTTGATGTATATATGTTCATTTATAATTTATTTAAGCCTTATGCTAGATTAAGTTTGATGCTTTTTATAGCCTCTTTAATGAACTTTTCTTTGAGCACCAGTGCACCCTAGGGCTTTGCCTTGTTGAGTAGTACCTCTGGTATGATGGATGTGATTTTAGGGAATTGTTTAATAGATGTTTTGGTTTTAATCTTGTGTAGGAGCTTAAATTCAAGATCTGAAAAATAATTTGAATCTGCAAGCATGCTTTGGTCAGAAACTCATTCTTGGCATACATGACCTGTAGGAGAAAGTTGAGATCAAAAAGTTTATTAAATCTTTTTATATGAATTAATGTTGATTTACTAGGCTGAAATTTGTCTTTTTCGTATAAATTAATTTATAAATGATCTTAAGCTATATTTTGGTTTGAGAGCTTAAAATAGGCATATGTTGCTGTGTGCAAAAGATTAGGCTCATTTGAAGTGTTTTTGATTTAATTTGGGTTTATGGTTGAAAGGCTTGTTTTAAGTAATTAAAGAAAGAAATGGAAATTAAAAGTGCTAAATTGTGAAATCATGTTTGTTTCTGTTTTTATTAATTTAAACACACCCCCTTGCTGTTTGGTGTAGTTAAGTAACTTAAATTGCTTAGATGTGCACACAATCACCATCAAAGTAGTGTTTTGCTTATCACCACACACCCTAATAATTTCTGTGAGAAAATGATAATGTTTGGATGGATGTGTCCAACAAGAGTTGGTTTTGTGGTAATTCTCCCACCTCCACCATAATCTAATGCATGTGCATGTAAACGTGTAGATCTTCCCGACGGGACATACACGCTCACCCAGGAGGAGGAGGGAGCAGCTACTGGAGAGTTGAATTAAGTTAGTGTGCAGCAAGACCTGGACCAAAGTCCAGAAGAGCCCAAGGCTAGTGTTAGTGTTGAGTCAGAGGAAGGCAAGCCCCGGATACATCTAACCCTTTTTCTAAACTCATATCTTTACTTTTCGTATTTATGTTATGATTTGTGCATTTAAGTTTCAGGAGTTGCTTTGAAACCTAGATGCATGATACTTAGGACTCCTATGCTCTTTTACTAGTATGTTAGAAACGCTAGTGCCATGCTTTAAGGACACGGTACAAGTCGAGTAATGACTCATTGCTCGCGAGATATAGGATGCTTATGTTGGAATCATAAGTTGGTTAAAATGACTCGCTCATGTGGTAAGAGCAATGGGTTCGGTCTCGACCGAGTAGCATTGTGCTGGTTTAAGCTATTGAACGTACCAAGTGCTTGTCGGGAATGGGACCGGTAAGCCTAGTACCTTCTGAACCGGGGCGGGATCTTTCTAGCTACCGGCTTGGGTTGCGTCTCCGGGCTAGCTACCCGTGGTATAGTGTGTGAGTCCGGACTGGTCGGGTTAGACCCTCCGGATAACCGTGTACCAGAGTTTGTAGCGTCTGATCCCAAACTGTGGGATGTTGGGAACCGCCTGGTTGGGGTAGACACTGCACTTGGTCTACCTTCTTCCGTGTATCTTGGGTTTACCTTGCAAGGATATAAATCGATCGATCGTCGGTCACTCGCCGTTATCTGAGTCGGCTTGACCACTGGCTACCCCATGTTTATTTATGGAACATTTTGGATTAATATTGTTACCTGTTTAATATTGTTTGCACAACATGCTTGTTTAGTGCAGGTGCTCACCTAGAATGGTTAACATACTAGAACTTGAGCTAAAACATGAAAGTAAGGATCAACTCTTAGATGTTTTTGGCAAAACAAACCCACCAGCCAAAAAGCCTTGCATGTCTAGATGTGTCTTTATTTTTGACGGGTCAGTCTTGCTGAGTATTAGTATACTCAGCCTTGCTTTTGTTGTTGTTTTCAGGTAATTTCATCTGGCCTGGATCTATTCCAGATGGTTGGAAACTTGAGTGGGAAAACGATGTTGATGAGTGATACTCCATGGATGGCCTCCCATGTGTATCTTCCGCTAGTTTTATTTCCGCTGTTTAAACTCTGAATCACCTTTACTTTTATGTACAAAAAACCTGGTTTGTAATAATGTTAAACTTGCGAACCTTTTTATGTAATGTAATGTTGTACTCTGGTCCCGCCTTCGTGTGGGCTTAGCGCATATCAGCGATCCTGTTGTAAGTGATTTACCGGGCTTTACCCGGCGGAAGCGACAGAATAGTTCTTTATTATTGCTTAATGGCCACGTGGACCGGCTTAGGCGATAATACAGAACTATTTTGGGCGGTTCTGTCACAGCTGGTACCAGAGCGAGTTATGCACCAGAGTAATTAAAATAACTTAACAAACTTGTTTTTGGAATAAAATTTGCCAAGATTAATAATCTTGCTAAGTGAGTAGGACGTTAAGGTCTTATCTAGTCCGAGAGGCCCTAGAGGGAATTTTTGGGTTCTTTCAGGTGGCTAGTACTCTATGGTGTATTTAGTCTAACTTCCAGCACATTTTATTCCTGTCAAAACTTACTTTCATGCACAACCATACTAGTTCATCACGTTTTGCCATACGTGGTGGTACCACAGGGAAGTCCTGTGAGGGACTAGTGGGACCTATTCCAATGGGTGCCACGTCGCGTCTGCGTCTCGTCACGTTTTGCCATACGTGATGGTGCCACGGGAAAGTCCGTGAGGGATGAGTGAGGCCTATTCCAATGGGCACTCACGTCGCGTCTGTGTCTAGCCATGTTTTGCCATACATGTGCGAACCCGCAATAGGCGGAAAGGACAACTCCATTCAAACGGAGGTGTCCGAGGTTGGACGCTGTCCATGCAGCGGCTTTACGCATGGATACCGTTTCTATAGTAAACGGTAATGAATGTGGACGCTTTTGTGAGTGCTGGCACAAAAGGTCTTGAATATCTGTGATTTTCTGCAGGTACACTAACCACGGTTGTTAGGAACGGTAATTTAAGAAACGGATAGTTTTCGACTAGCTATTATAAGGAGAGACGTATATGTATGCCTTGCCACCGGCACTAACTTCGTTTTTGAGCTTAAAAGCTTTGTGAGGAAGTTTAGGACGCTTTTTGCATCATGTAAAAGCTATCAAATTAAAACGGAACTTAAATCATGTGTTGGTTGGGCTTTATTTAATTTGTGTTCTTAAGGACCAATCATGCTAGTTTGATGCTTTGATGAAGTGATAAGCAAAGATTGTAACTAGATGCTGTCCAATTCTTCTAAGGAATTATCTAGAAAATTTCTGGCCAGATGATCTTTAGGAAAATTGTTCATCACCTAGTTAAGGTTGCTCTCTGAATTTCTCATGATTTTAGGATGCTTAAAACTGAAGTTAGGATCAAATTTGCTAGGCAAGGTCATGCTGAAATGCTGTCCAATTTCTGAGTTAAGCTGAAAACTTGAATTTTTACACCTAGTTCCAAGAAGAATTTGACCAGGGAATCTATAACAAATATGCTCCATATATAGCCTACTTTGTGCTGTAAAAACCTCATGGTCATAGGGTTCTCAATTTTTGAGATATGATCTTTTTAGTGAAGCACTGTCCTGCTGAAATTTCTGGGCAATAGCACTCTAAAAATTGATCAGTTAGACCCTTTTCCAATCTGAATTGGTTCGACCCTTGAATACCAAGAATGCTCCTTAGGTATCTATCTACCTCCTGTAGAAATCTCAAGGTCACTAGATTTTTAGTTTGGGAGTTATGCACAAAACATTAGGTCTCTGCCCTGCTGAATTTCAGAACTAGTGATCTCTGAAATTCAAATTTTTAGGTCATCTTCCTTTGAAATCCAGAGCAAACCTTGAATACCAAAGTTGTTTAGAATTTCATATTCTGCATGCTCGTGAAATTTCAGCATCATTGCAGTTTTGAGCTGAGAGATATGGAATTTTTAGTGACCCTCGGCCTGCTGTCCAACAGCCCTGACAGCAAAGCGATATCTGAATTTTCGGGCATGATAGCCTCAGCATTATCTCTAAGTTGAATACCAATATTGGAAGGCATGAGATTTTACATCCCCTACCTAAAAATGATGATATTTAGGTGGTGGAAGAATGCTCCACGAATGTTTTTGAAGTTTCTATCCACAGATGAACACAATCAGTGCAAGATCCATCTATCTCCATCTTCTCTTAGGATGGTTTCTAATAGAAGCATACCCATATCCTTGCCGAGTCAAGTGGAACCCCGTTGTACTCTCCTGATTGCTTATACACCTTTTCTTCAATTTAGAGGCGATCCACCAACTTCCTATGGCTATGTAAAGGTGATCACTCCACTTTCCTTGCATCGATATCCCTACATTGATCACTATAAATTCTCAGCCCTTGACAAAAAAAATTCTTATGCTTGCTCACAAACAAATAAATGAGAACATGTTACAAGGCATCAAAAATCTATTGGTATGCATAATGAGTGTCATCCCAGCATGCATATGCTGCATCTCTAACAAAGTAACTCATGAGCATGGAAATGCATTACACAGCATGTGCATTTGGGGAATTTTGGATGGATTAACATGCTTTTGCACTAAGAGTATCCCATCTTTCTAATCTATGAGTTTCCCATCTTTCTAACCTATAGTTCTTTTAGCTGGTGATGTTGTTGTCTCATAAACGAAGGTGCCGCGACGGAACCTAGTGGATCATGTGTGCTGCAGCCATGTGATTACCACCAGGAGCGCCTTTTTATGTAATGTAATGTTGTACTCTGGTCCCGCCTTCGTGTGGGCTTAGCGCATATCAGCGATCCTGTTGTAAGTGATTTACCGGGCTTTACCCGGCGGAAGCGACAGAATAGTTCTTTATTATTGCTTAATGGCCACGTGGACCGGCTTAGGCGATAATACAGAACTATTTTGGGCGGTTCTGTCACAGGCCGGCGGTGCATGTTTATATAGATGAGGAAAATCCCCTCATATGGATTTTACAAGGAATATCTCCAAGAGTTGTAGTCGGCTAGGATCTCTTCTAAATACAACAGTCCGACATACATACAACAACAACCAGAGATCCTAGCCGCAGCCAACTTCCTAGGCAAGCATACAAGCATAATTACATTGATATTCTAACAGCCCCCCTCAATCATAACTGAGTGAGGTTAAGATTGTGTTTAAGTTCTTCTAATTGTCGCACCGCCAAAGCCTTTGTAAACCCATCAGCAATTTGATCTTGTAAAGGTACAAAATCGATCTCAAGCAACTTACTTGCAACCCTTTCTCTGACAAAATGATAATCAACTTCAATGTGTTTAGTTCTAGCATGAAACACTGGATTTGCTGAAAGATATTTAGCTCCAATATTATCACACCACAACTTGGCAGCTGGAGGACAAGAAATACCTATTTCTCGTAATAATGTTTGAATCCACATAATTTCTGCAGTAGTATTAGCAATAGCCTTGTATTATGCCTCCGTACTTGATCTAGACACAGTGACTTGCTTTCGAGCACTCCATGACACCAAGTTGGTCCCTAAGAAAATAGCAAAACCACTGGTAGACCTTCTATCATCTAGTGACCCTGCCCAATCTGCATCTGAAAATCCATTTATCAACATGGATTTGCACTTACTAATTTTCAACCCAGTTTTCATGCTATATTTCAAATACCGTAAGATCCTTTTCACAGCCGCCCAATGAACTGTAGTAGGAGCATGTAAAAATTGACATACTTTGTTAACAGAGAATGAGATATCAGGTCTTGTAAGAGTTAGATACTGAAGAGCACCAACTATACTCTTGTATTGTGTAGAATCATTCACACCAAGAGGAGTTCCTTCAAAAGCTGAAAGTTTCTCACTGGTAGAAAGAGGACTGTTTACTGGTTTACAGCTAGCCATATTAACTCTTTTTAACAAATCAGAAGCATACTTATCTTGGGAGAGAATAATACCATCTCGCACCTTTTTTACTTCCATGCCCAAGAAGAAGTGAAGCTCTCCCAAATCCTTTAGAGCAAACTCTTGTTTCAAGCTACGCAAAAGACCTGATGTAGCCCCAGGAGTAGAGCTTGCGACAATTATGTCATCAACATATATCAACACAAACACAATGACACCACCTTTATTAAAGTAGAACAATGATGTATCTGCCTTAGAAGGACAAAAACCAAGATCAATTAGTTTAGAACTAAGCCGTGCATACCATGCCCGCGGAGCTTGCTTCAAACCATAGAGCACCTTATCAAGTTTGCACACAAAATTCGGCTTAGTTTTATCCTCATAACCTGGCGGCTGTTTCATGTAGACTTCCTCTTCTAGAACACCATGTAAAAAGGCATTTTGTACATCTAATTGTCTCAAACTCCAGCCTCTTGAGACTGCAATGGAAAGAATAGTCCTGATAGTTGCCATTTTAACTACTGAACTAAATGTATCCTCATAATCAAGCCCATACCGTTGCTTATATCCTTTGGCAACTAGTCGAGCCTTATATTTATCTAGACTGCCATCAGCTTTGCGCTTAACTTTGAAAACCCATTTGCAATCAATCACATTCTGACCTTTCAATGGAGGAACCAATGTCCACGTCTTGTTTTTCATCAATGCATCATATTCAACATCCATAGCATCCTTCCAATTTTTGCTACCCAATGCTTCACCTAAATGTTGAGGTTCACCACTAGAGGTAAAACAACCATAACGAATTGTACCATCAGTGTATACCTTAGGCTTGCGTATACCATCTTGCAGACGCGTACGCATTCGAGGGGGTTGATCTGCCGGCACTTGTGCAGCTTGTACAGGAGAAGACAGCTCAGGAGATGACGTAGATGATGATACCTCAGGCAACACGTCCACAGAAGATCCTGTCGGCACCCCTATAGAACTTGAAGCTGATTCAGTTGCTGTTGGTACCGCAACAACAGCAGGAACAAACACGTTTTCTTTCCCCCTGCGTCGGGTCAGCAGCAGCTGAGGCAGGCGCGTCAGGATCTGAATGGGCAGGCGCAGTTTGAGCAGGCGACGTCACCCCCTCTGATTCTGATGCTTCACCTGTAGGATCCTGCATATTTGCTACATCCACACTAGGGTTATCCGGGTTAAGCAAATTAGACATAGGACCATCCAAAAATTCACTCCCAAAAGATGCTCTAAGAGAATTTGGAAGAAGAAGAATTTCTGCACGAAGCTTAGGGCCAGCATTCTTTCCAAGATTGGAGAAGGGAAAAATATTCTCATCAAAGATAACATCCCTAGAAATATAAATACGCCCAGTTGATATATCAAGGCACTTGAACCCTTTATGTAGATTGCTATAGCCAAGAAAGGTGCATTGTTTAGAACGAAACTCAAGCTTATGTCGGTTATAGGGACGAAGGTTCGGCCAACATGTGCATCCAAAGGTCCGAAGGGCAGAGTAGTCCGGTTTGGTTTTGAAAAGGGTCTCCAAGGGAGTAGAAAAATTGAGAACACGGCTTGGTGTTCGATTAATGAGATAGGTTGCTGTAAGAAAAGCCTCATCCCAATATTTTAAGGGCATATGAGCATGAGCAAGCAAAGATAACCCAACTTCTACTATATGTCTATGTTTGCGCTCGGCAGCCCCATTTTGTTGGTGTGCATGAGGACAAGAAACAAGATGAGATATGCCAATCTTCGTAAAAAAAGAGTTGAGCTTTTCATATTCACCTCCCCAATCAGTTTGCATAGCAAGAATTTTCCGATCAAAAAATCGTTCAACTAGAGCTTGAAAATCGTGAAATTTTTGAAACACTTCAGATTTAAACTTGAGAAGATAGACCCATGTAAATTTACTGAAATCATCAATAAAGCTAACATAATATTTATATCTTCCAGCAGAATCGGGAGCAGGGCCCCATACATCAGAGAAAACAAGCTCTAATGGTGAGGTTGACACACTTGTAGACTTAGGATAAGGTAGCTGATGACTCTTTGCTTGTTGACAAGCATCACACACTGAATTTTTACTAGACTCACGATAATAAGGAAGATTATGACTCCTAATGACTTTTTCAACTATGGGAACAGCAGGATGCCCAAGACGACTATGCCATCGGTCGAACGACGGCTTATTGACTCCAAAAACTTGCTTTATGGCTGGGGTAGACGGGATTGGATAGAGCCCCTTTTGGCATGGGCCTCTAAGAAGAACGCTCCTCGTGTCCCGATCCTTTATACAAAAGAAATTTGGATGAAATTCCAAAAAAACATTATTGTCAGAAGCAAGGCGATGAACGGAGACAAGATTTTTCTTTGTGGATGGAACATGCAAAACATGATTTAGTTCTAGATTACGATTGGGAGTATGAATAATTGAATGACCAGTATGTCTAATATGCATACTTGCACCATTGGCAGTGTGAATTTGATCTGTACCATTATACTTCTCCCGGACAGCGAGCTTCTCTAGATCAGCCGTGATGTGGTCGGTGGCGCCGGTGTGGCGGTGTCGGTGTACCACTGTATATCATTGTTGTAGGAGTTTGACACCATACCGACATGCTTCTCTTCAGGCTCGTAATCCTCTTCAAAACGATGCCAACACCTGTCAGCAGTGTGACCAGTCTTGAGGCATACCTGGCATACGGGCCTTGAGCTGCTTCCGGAGTTGCCACGGTACCCATTGTTACTGCGACCACCACCACCACGACTGGAGTTTTGACGAGAAGAGTTGCTGCTGCTGTTGTTGTTGGAGTAGCCACCTCCGTTGCCACGTCCATTGCCACCATTACCGCGACCACGGTTGAAACCACCGCGACCACGGTTGTTGTTGTAGCCACCGCGACCACCTCGGTTCGTCATATTGACAGACGAACCAGAGCTACCACCATGATTCAGCTCCATCCGCGTCTCAAACGCGAGAAGCTGAGCGAAAAGCTCGCTGACAGAGACCGGCTCCACCCTTGAAACGAGAGCAGAGACGATGGGATCGAAGTCATGGTTGAGACCAGTGAGGATGTACTCCACAAGCTCGGCATCTTCAAGCTGTCTCCCAGCGGAGGCCATCTCGTCGCCAAGAGTCTTCATCTTCCCAACATACTCCGCAACAGTTTGATTTCCCTTCTGGGCTGTTGCGAGAGCTAGGCGCGTGTTCACCACACGCGCACGAGTCTACGACGAGAGCATTGTCTCGATGGCAGACCAAGCTTGCGCCGCGGTCTCCTTCGTGGCGACTTGAGCCATCACATCTCGTGACAGGGAGGAGAGCAGGAAACTGAGGACCTGCTGATCTGTAGCGTACCATGTTTCATACGCTGGGTTGGAGACTTGCGTCGGCTTGTCGTTGATCTTCCCGTCGATCATCTGGATGGGAGCCGGCGTGGCACCGGTGAGGTGCCCTTCGAGGCGTGCTCCTCGGACGGCTGTGAGGACTTGGGCCTTCCATACTGCATGGTTGGCTTTGGCAGAAAGCTTCTCCGAGATGGCGAAGCCGAACAAGGGGTGAACGGCGGCGGAGGAAGAAGCCATGGAAATTGGATTGGATCTTAGATGAATTTTGTGACTCTGATGACCATGTAAACTCAGAGGTGCAGAAGCTATAGGATGGGAACGCCGTGCCTTTGGCTTGGCCGGCGGTGCATGTTTATATAGATGAGGAAAATCCCCTCATGGATTTTACAAGGAATATCTCCAAGAGTTGTAGTCGGCTAGGATCTCTTCTAAATACAACAGTCCGACATACATACAACAACAACCAGAGATCCTAGCCGCAACCAACTTCCTAGGCGAGCATACAAGCATAATTACATTGATATTCTAACATGCAAGACCATTCATACTGCGATGCCAAGACAAAAAAAAAAGAAAAAGACCAATCATACTGCGACCGGACAACCTCAATTAGTTTTTTTATAAGAAAAAAATACGATGTACACATACAACTTTTATGAACACCAGCATCTTATGTGTGGCATCTGGAATCGAACAAAGACTATTACCGTCGACAAAGAATATCTAGATTTATCCATCGATTTACTAACTCTATTAAAAGGCGATAAGCTGTTTTAGGGGCAACACATAAGTTCCAAACTTATAGCTACCGGACAGAACGTGTGAACATGCGTGCGTGCATCTCTCTACGTTGACCGAGATTATAAATTACTACTACACTAACATCAAATATTTTAGTTGATTAGATGGCTTTAGGGCAGTCCCAACGGTAGATCTAAGTGCAAAGTTCAAGACAACCACGTCAGCAAAAATGAACAATATAAATTAAATCATCTCCTACAATGTTACGAAGTCCAAGATAATAAATGTAATAAAATCATCTCCTACAATGGCAGGCGGGGCCGCGCCGGCGCAAGACTCCAGCTAGGTCTTCCCAATGGTGATTTTGCTAGGTCTTGCGGTCTTGATTCGCGTGAGGAGGTCAAATCTAGAGGAAGAAACCAGGTCTTGTGTTTTCCTTCTCTTTCTTCATTAACTATGCTGCCATGTCACCAATTTACTGATGTGTCTTCTCATTTATTAGGGATGGACTCCATCCTATGTGGACCATTGGGATTACCCTTAGGTCAGTCTCAATGGGAGGGTCATACGCATTAAATAGGGCGCCACATATGCAAACAAGATGACTAGCATGATATTTAATAGGAGAGAGAGGAAATCAAGGTCATCCTCATGACCCTGGGTCGGCGCGGAGTCCTAGGAATGACACCTCCATGACCCTCCCACTGAGACAAGTTGACACAAATTTTAAGCACAGTTGACCAACTAATATGCAACAATTAAATATCTACAGGAACCTATGAAACTGTGCTATGACCCTGTGCATTGAGAGAGGGTAGGTCATCCCGCAAACTAATACAGTAAAGATGATGTGTCATTCTTGAAAACTCCCCCGTAACCCCTTCAACTGAGACACCTCAAAACACATCATGTGCCTCTTACCGGTTTATGTTATTAAATAATGATGAATAAATGAGGGACCCCCTTTGTTTCTAAATACCTCAAAGTTTGAGTTATATGCATTCATATTGTATTCCGTCTCTGGTGTGCCCAAATGACACGTACTACTGTACGGTCTCCTACGTTGCCTAGGTGGCTAGGTTGCTTTCGCTTTGAGGCTGCCTACTAGGCCCCCTTTCCAATAACAATTATTACCTTGAGGAATGAACGGTATTATTTTTATCTTTTTAGTATAAAAAAGTAGTCTTATGTTAATTTTCTCGCTACATACTCCATCCGTATCAAAATACTTGTTGTCATTGACTTTTTTCTGCAACTTTGACCATTCGTCTTATTCAAAAATTTGTGCAATTACATTTTATTTTGTTTGCTATATGCTTTATTGTTGTATGCATTTTAAGCTTGACTTATCGTTTTACATGTTTGCGATAATTTTTTGAATAAGTCGAATGGTCAAAGTTTCAAAAAAAAAGCATTTCGATACAGAGGGAGTATCTTGGAACATCATCTCTGTTCATATTACATTCTAGTGCAATATAGAGCGAGAAAACGAGATGCCTTGGAGTGTATGCGAGAAACTGTAGTAGTTTGCCATAACGAATTTGTGTACCAAGAAATATATTTCTTCAAACTGAAATGGCACAATGTATATATATAGTTTTCATTTCCAATACAGTTCAGCCTTATTTAGACAAGCAGTGGATGGACAGTCCATGATCCTCCACATATAAACTGTAATGAAACAGTTCTGGGTGATGGCTTCATCAGTACAACCCCATGCAACCAAAAATAAATCTCTCAGTGCAACAAGAAAAGGACTAGGGAAATATAGTTGGCACCTAAACAAAGGCTTACACCGTACATTCTCCCTTCTTGCAACACCAGGAGATTTGACGGCAACAGCTCATCAGATTCATGACAACACCATGTAATCGTCTGCATTCTCCTTACCATATAAAAGCAAACAGGGCCAGATGGACTTTTGTGGCTCCAGACAGTGGAGTTCATGCGGTGGTAGGGTAGCAAACTTCGCCATTTGTTGAAGGGAAATGCCTCAACCTTGCAATTGAACGCATCCTCTTGCACACCTGCCTCCGAGAAAGAGGCAAGTGGAAAAACAAATGGGAAGGAAAAGATCAATCAATCGATGCCTCCTAAAATGCTAGCATGGAAGCATTACATACATGAACATGTCCAATGCACATTCCATGTAAAACGGCAACCATGCTGCTGGAATCTGGAGCCCTACCACAACGGCAGGGCCAAAAAAGATCCAAAAACAGGAGGGACCGACGAATTGAAATAAGGATAGAATCAGATCGATTTGCCATGTAAGGTACACGGCAAATCGATCAATCACTCCAGCGCAGAAGCATGACAACACAGCGGCGGATGATGTAGAGCTTGGCCCTCTTCTCCCTGAGAGATCTGTTAAGCTTCCCCATCTGCTTCATATGGCTAGCAACCTTCATTGCAGCTGACAAGCTACCGAAGAAAAAAAGAATGTGGCGTGTGTAGACCAAACTATAGTTTGGCTCTTACACTGTGTCGTGTATGTTTGTGTCAAGACTTGGTAGCCCTAGCTAAGTGTTGCTGAAGAAAGATGGAGAGGCCTTTATATAGAGGCAGATTGGAGACTTGCGATGGGAAGATGTACATGGAAGATACGATATATCTCACGAGGCCATCATACCCCCACATGGAAGAAGCCTGTTTGTGGGCTAGGGGGCACCCCCCTGACAGAATACCTCGTCTTACCCTTTTTCTATTGGGCAACTGCTTTGGAGATAGCAAAGAACTTATATGAAACCACGGGCGGCCATCACCACTTAGTATAGAGAAATTACAGTGGTGAATCAGGACAAGATAGAGTGGACAGCTGGTCATGCATCAAAACAAAGTTAACGCAAATGCATGCATGCACTAGATTGTTTAGTTCCTTCAAGAAAAGGTATCTAATCTCGATGCCTTTCTCATCAATGGTGCTCAGCACAGCTGCACAGGTGAAATTTCCAGGAAGTTGATTTATTGTGGTTTTCTCGAGGAAGGTGAAAGTGTAATTCGGTCTTTTACCAATTTAGCTAAAGGAATCTTTAGCTGGCTAAAATTATCTGGATCCTGTTTAGATCACTAGCAGCTCAATTTAACCAGCAAACGTTTAGCTGGTGGATCAAATCTGACCTAAACTCAAATTCAAGGAAGCTTCAGTGCACCGTGTGCAAAGGAGAATAGTTTTTCTATTCTGAAGATCAATCGTATCTTAGCCCTAAGCTGCCGACTCAAGCCATAGCAAATAATTTGACTAAGAGCGATCGATTAATTAGAAATAGCAAATTAAACAAAGCCCTGAATACACTGAATGTAGGCAATCTTGAAAAAATAATAAATTATATCAGCACAATCTTATCACAAGATGAACATCCATTGTGTTGCTGAAGAAAATAATAAAAAAGATCTGGCGGGAAAGCTATATACCATTTGCTTCCATGTTACTAAGCAGTATGGTCATGAACACATTTTGATAAAAGAGGTAGGATGATGGGTTTAAACGTTGATGGTAAAGCAAGCCATATCATTCTCCAGCTTCATAAGCAAAGTGGGGGCAGGTCCTCCTTGGACACCTGTACCTGATCTGTCAATGGGAGTTGATAGTCAAACACAGATAGTCTGCTTCTAGACAAACTGGCCCTTGGTGTATGTAAATGGTGCATGAACATTCCTTTTGGTGTTTTGTAACAAACCACGTACTTCGGAGCCATCCTTTGGTCGTTGGTGCTAATGCCGCCGTTCAACTTATACATGACACCTTTCCTTCGGTTTTCTAAGGAGAGTATGATTTGTTGCTTCAGATCGTTTCCGTTATCTGAAAAGTTAGCACACAGGAAGAAGCAACCACGCAGGAACAAGCTCGATCAGTGCATGTACACTTTGACTACCGATTGCAAGACCGAGAAATTAGAAAAGGTGCATCTAGTTATATTGAAAAAGGAAGTTTCTAGAACAAGGAAGTTATACTGCAATGAAGTTTCTTTGCAGTATAGCCACAGGAAATGACAGATATTTGAGGGAGGTGAGCCTGGGCCACGCTCCTCCTCGACCACATACACGGCGTTGCTCTGCCGCCCGCGCCTCCCGCCCAGACCTGCACCCCCACGCCTCGCCCACGCCTCGGAAGCCCGTGCAGCCGCAAGGACGGTGACGGCGGGGCTTTTTCCCACTAGCTCCCAAGCTCCCAAACCCTAGCTTGATTCCTGCCGCCACCATCTCCGTCGCTGGTGGCCACGGCAGCTGGATCTACGCGTCTCCGGTGCGGATCCGTCTTTGTCCTGATTTATAATTTATACACATGAAAATAAATAGTATTTTCTTAAACTAGTATATATACATCAAAACCCCATATAGTATATATACATCAAAATATCATTCATAGCTTTCCTCGGAGGTGAGTCAGTCAATTGGATGGTTGTCATAATAATGTTTTCCTTGTGTATTAACCACCTCGTCCATGAGGAATCCCATGAGAGCTTCTTAAATTGCTAAGAGACGATCATTCTCAATGAGTGCGTCCCTTTTTATAATCCTCTGTAATTTGCAAATAGATTGATATAATACACCAAGCGATTAAATATACAAAAGAGGATAAAATTGATGTATTATTAATAGGTTTATTTTACTTACACTATCATCATCCGTGTTGCCACTGTAATGGTGTATGTGCTCACAGACGTAGTACCCGCATAAATTATTTCCTGGTTCTTGTCTCAAACACTAAAGTGGAGAGGAGAACAGATTATGAGATACTAGTGTTATACATTTTAAATATTCCTAATCTGAAGTTGTTATTTGTATACGTACCGGAAAATCAGTGACCCATCTAATTTTTTCTCGAAATGGTCCTCGGTGTTTTGCAGTGAACATGGTCCAAGCTCTGAGGCAAAATAATAAAAGATACAATGTTAGTATAAAAGCTAAATATATATATTGCATTAAAGAAAATGTCATAGATAGAATTATTACTCGAGAAATACATCTTGAAGGTCTTGGTATTCTGAGGGATCTTTTCTCAATGAATCATACACATTGATGTTGCTATTGTCGATAGTGATTATGAGTAGAATCCAGTGGAATCTGTATGCATGCTCATGAAGATTAGAATTGACTAAATAGAATTAACAAGGATAACAAGGACAATTGTACTTACTTGAAGTTGTAAGGCAGTAGTATAAGGTTCTTGTAATGAAACTCATCTAAGTGCCTATAAATTGTCTCGATTGTTGTTTTTCATTGGTCCCGGATCTCCTGCTCGTGAACTTTTGATGGGTCCATGAAAGCAATTCTTGAATAACCCTTCCTTCGCATCTCCGTAAGTTGCAGGCTACACAAGAAGAAAGCCAAATGTTAATTAGTAGATCGACAAATGTAATAAATTTGTAAATAAACATATGAAAATATGTCACTTACAGACACCAGGCCATCATAAGATCGGTATTCACGGCGTCCAGATGGTTAATTTCATAGATATCAATGAATTGGAGCCAGACCACCTTCTCGTTTTGAAGGGCAAAATCCCCAAGTCTCACGAGCATACCAAACATCTCCAGGCCCTCAGCTGACTTCTGCAAGTACCAGTCATGAAATCTGCGCATCTTAGTTGGGAGCTTGTTGACCAATTCTGGCTTCACTAGAGGTCGTCCTAGCTCAAAGCGCCATCTAGGTACGAAATTTTTATCCGCTGGTAGGTCTTCAAGGCCGAGAATACCACCAAGAGGCATCCTTGTTTGTTCATAAAAGTTAATGACATTAGCCAGTTCTTCTTCAGACATGTTGTCAATTACTTTTTGTGCTTCTGCACTGAGGCCCGCAAAGAAGTTAGTCCGATCGATCGTGGATGCATCTATTTGCTTCTCCTTGTTCTTGTTTGTGGTGGTCCCCGACGTCGACGCAGGTATTTGCTCGATGTAACTATTCGGCGACCCTCGTTGTCTCTTCTTTTGATAAGACTTGTCCACTGAACGCTCATAGTCCGTTTTCAACTGTACCGGCGGATTCCTTCTCCTTATTGCTTCCCTCTCGTGTATGAAAGCCTGGAGTCTCTCCTTACGACCTTCATTTTTTTTGGCATCCAGCTCTTCCTGTTTATTTTTTCTCTCACTTTTGCAAAGAAGTCCGCGACTTCTTTATCTACAATCGCTTTTGTTTCTTCATCTGTCATCTCCCATGCTAGCTTCCTTGGCTCGGGCTTTTTCTTTGCTGGTCGTTTTCGTTTTTTCTTTGGTGGTTGCACCAACTTGAAAGATTGCGCTCGAGACCTATGTGGCGCGTGCTCTACGGCCGATGGTTGCTGAGGTGAATTGGGAGGGATGTCATCATCGTGATCGTTGGAGCTCGCTTCTCCCGAATTGTCGTATGGTTCTTGCGGAGAAGGTAAGCGAGCAGCTAGTGACGATGACGGCCCCGGAAGACGATTGTAGAGGCTCCAGGGGGTCTCTCGGAGATCCATCATTCTCGGGGATTATGACGATGTAATGTTTTGGTCATAATATGATACCGTGTAGCGCATCCTTAAGTGTCTTTTCCCCATCACCTCCTGGGATCTCTAGCTCTAGCTCCTTAAAATCAGGTTGACAGATCTTCTCTACGCTAACTGAGGCGTAGCCAGGTGGAATCGGCATGCCGTGGCTCGTCTGTCCAGGAAACTGCGCAAAAGCACTTCCGTCTGCCACCTGAGAAATAATAATTAATTAGTTATTATTAGCATGAATTATACCGTCATTGTGAATGCCTGTCCACAAAATTCAAAGTAATATACATGCATCAATTATTGAGCTAATAAAAGCATGAATTATACATACCTTCATTTTGATTTTGCCGAATGGCTTGTGAAGCTCACATGTGGTGCGCCGACAGATGTCATCTACAGGGTACCGTTGGCTGTCCACTTGAACTCCTTCTATTGCCCTTTGCTCTTCGGGAACCGCTGCAGAAGCACAACTGCTTTTGTGAGCAGAAGGAACTTGTACTAGAGGCAGTCCTCCAGATGGGGCCATCTCATTTAATGCGGCGGCCACTCGCCATTCAATATCTGCCGTCACCTTTTCTTCGTGTTCTTTATGTATTTTCTCTATCTCTTGCCGCTGTTCCTCCTCTTCGCGCTCTCTTGATATAATCTTTATCCAGTTGCTGCTTGAACTTCTGAAATTGTGTTGCCATCCTCGTGAGAGTCCAACGCTTCACATCGTTTGGTTCAACGCCTTCAGGAAGTGTGAAGTGTTTTAGGGTTTCATCCCACAATAAATTTTTCTCTGAGTCTGGAACCACGTGTGGATTATCTGCTTTTCCCTTCCATTCTCTGTAGTTGATGGGCACGTTGTCCCTTAGAATGGCCCTGCACTGTGACACATACGTGTCCTTGATTTTTTTGGAGCACATGGTTGGCCAACATCTAATACTTCTGTGATATGATACATGACATGGCCGGTGAGTACTTGTGTACGCCCTCTCTTTGTCTTTTTTGATGTGGAGCCTGAAGCCTACAAGTTGCAGATTCGTTATTTAATTAATTATGTAAGAATTGAGGTTAGAAAAATAAGAACTATGAAGTTAATGCATGACATATATATATATACATATATATATATACCTCGTGGGAACATTCAATACTTTCATTCACAAGACTTTCGTCATTATTTCCAGCATTGTCCTCAATATTTGCTGATGTGTCCTCGACAGGGGTGGCATCCTCCTCAGTCGGAGGTATGTTCAAGTACATGTCCGCCTGACTACACTCCTCGTCGGTGAAGGTTGCAATGGTATTTGTACCACTAGCAATAATGTCGCCCATAAAGTTGTCATGGTTGTCATCCATCTGGAATAAACAAGAATTTTTTATGAATTTATGGAATAAGCAACAAGATTTGTCTATGAATTTCTGGAATAATAAACAATTTTGTTAGACTTTCTAGAATAAACAAGAATTTTCTAAGAATTTCTTCAATAAAAAAGAATTTTCTACAATAAACAACAAGAATTTTCTATGAATTTATGGAATAAGCAACAAGATTTGTCTATGAATTTCTGGAATAATCAACAATTTTGTTAGACTTTCTAGAATAAACAAGAATTTTCAAAGAATTTCTTCAATAAACAAGAATTTTCTTTGATTTCTAGAATATGCAACAAGTATTTTCTATGAATTTCTGGAATAAGCAACAAGTGTTTCTATGAATTTATGGAATAATCAACAATTTCTAAAACTTTCTAGAATAAACAAGAGTTTTCAAAGAATTTCTTTATTAAACAAGAATTTTCTTTGAATTTCTAGAATAAACAACAAGATTTTTCTATGAATTTCTGGAATAAGCAACAAGTTTTTTCTATGAATTTCTGGAATAATCAACAATTTCTAAAAGTTTCTAGAATAAACAAGTATTTACTACGAATTTTCTTGAATAAACAAAGTCGAAATATTTCTACTAACTTGCGGATGAACGATGCTTGATGGTGGCGGTGCCGTGTGGGAGAATGACAGAGGTGACGAGAAGTCACTTGTTCGAGCCGACGCGGCAGTCGTCGACTTCAGAACTATCAAACTATGAAATTGTATATTAGAAAATAATTAAGAACTCAAATACACAAATAAGATTTTGGTCCATAGTAGTTGGTGCTAATAAATTTATATGTATGACTGTATATACACACAAAAATATACAAAGCATTACAATTTATTTCTAATTAAATTTTCTTTCCATTCCTATAAATTTAAAAACTTTCATGCATATCTATGAAATTTTTATAACTACATATATATATATATCAATTGATAAACTAAATCAAATAAATTTAATTAAAAATGCTTGCTGACGCAAGCATTTCACGGGCTGGCGTCAGTAAGGCAAAACCCCAGCGCGCGGCCCGGCCGGCCACCGGGGCATGCACGTACGCCGGCCGGCGCGCGTGGAGGAGGGACTGGCGGGGGCGGGCGCCGCGGT
The DNA here is from genome assembly GCA_036936925.1 of Cenchrus fungigraminus. Classification (NCBI taxonomy): domain Eukaryota; kingdom Viridiplantae; phylum Streptophyta; class Magnoliopsida; order Poales; family Poaceae; genus Cenchrus; species Cenchrus fungigraminus. Next base: position 75,855,149 of record CM072768.1, on the reverse strand, counting down.
AGGGAGAGGGCGGCGAGTCGGGGAGGAGATGCATGTCGGGGAGGGGCGACGCGTCGGGGAGGAGCCGCGCAGCGGCGCGTCGGGGACGTACCGCGCGCGGTGAGGGCGGCCATCGGCGCGGCCGAGCTGGCCGGCGGCAGGAGACGGCGATGCGCGCGTGTCGGGGAGGGGCGTCGCGTTGGGGAGGAGCAGCGCGTCGGAGAGGGGCGGCGCGTCGGGGTGGGGCCTCACGTCGGGGAGGGACGTGTCGGGGACGGGCGCGACGAGGAGAGGCGGCGGCGACGACAGAGACAAGAGGCCAGGCGGCGATTTGGGGGAGAAATGGCTAAGTGCCGATCTGGAAGGCGACGGGGCTTATATAGAACCCCCCTTTTGTCACGAGTCGTCTTCCCAACTGAGACAAAAGTCCCTTTAGTCCCGGGTTGTATTACGACCCGAGACTAAAGGCCCCCCTTTTGTCAAGGGTCGTGAAAACGACCCGTGACAAAAGGGGTATTTCACGCGGGAGCCCCCCAAAGGCAAATTTTCGCCTTTTAGTCCCGGGTGGTGTTACCACCCGAGACAAAAGGGGGTCCTTTTGTCTCGGGTGGTAACACCACCCGGGACTAAAGGACAATTTTGCGCGGGTAGAAGCTCGGGTTTCCTATCTAGTAGTAGCAGAGTAACATCAAGATATCTCAAGCAAGATCCCAACCCATAACTCTCAACACAGCCCGGAACCACCTGGTGACCCAGGGCCCCGTCTCCACAACCTACCTCCATCTAGGGTCGATGCGAGAACTACCTCTCCTCACACCTCAATGATTGCAATCGGATCTACGAGGTAAAGGGAGCCACTCTCCTCTCCCCGACTGCAACCACGGCTCACCACACTCTCACTACAGGGGAAGGTAGAAATCCCAAAACATGAGAACCAACAATCCACTGGGCTCGTCCATGACCGAGGACGCGGCTATAGCTATAGATCGAACAACTCTGCAGAGTGTGTACACCTGTCCCCAACCCGGAATGGCACCTGGCCGGCGTACGGCCGCCCGAGCCCATCCTACCGTGCGAACTCTCAGTAGTTACGGTCCCATCCTGCATCCGGCCCTCAAAGCGATCCCCTCTGCAAAGGGAATTGCACCGGAACTGTGAAATGCCCCCGTGTGGCCACACAGGTGACGCACTGAGAGAAGGTGGTCTCACTCCCACCTCTCCCCCACTGATACCCTCTATCCTGCTGGCAGGTATGGTTCCGCACTTGCCGAGCTCAACTCGGCCCTAACCCCACGCTCGGCGAGGTGGTGTGTACGTAAACTCCCGTGAAGCGGTTGGCCCACTCGGTTTCAGACCGGGGTGAGCTCATGTCCTCCAAGCGCAAGTAAAACCCAAACACCTAGGCTCCGAAAATCGTAAAAGTGGGGACACACTGAGTGCACCCCCATCCCGGATCCCAGATCGGTTGTTCGAGCTCACCCCCGCCAAAGTACCCAAAACGCCTTCTCCTGCCGGTTTTATCCCACTCATGCCAAGAACCACTATTCCCATCCCAACACATGCATCGCGAAGCTCAACGTATATACATGCTTATAAACATATATATAGTAGTAGGGCAATCAAGGACAGGTGTTGACGCTTACTAGCGTCGCACCAGGTTTATGTCCCCGGCAACGGCGCCAGAAAGCTTGTTGGCGTTTCTTACGTCGTTACTAAATTCGCAACAGCGCCAGAAAGCCTGTTGGTATACTATACGATCACAGATAAATCCGCAAGCGCACGGATACCGTTGTAGCTTTCACCTAGGAGTATTCCAAGGTATCGATTTCCACGGGGAACGAGGAGTGTAATGAACCTGAACTAATCCGCCCGGGGGATATGACGACGAAGGGTAAAGAGGCAAGGGTAGATTTCGGGTAGAGAGGGGATAGCTGATGAAGTTTGGGACTCGTGAGGATCACGGATAGAATCAAGGCAAAACTTGTCGCTCGTCGGGCCAGAGGGAAAAGAGCCACAGAAAGGGATGAGAAGGGGGCTCTGATGTCTTAACTCCTACTTGCCGGAACTAACGTGGTGGACTACAGAGCCCGTCCGGAGCTGTCACCTCCCTAGGGTACCACAACTATTCCGTTGAACCGGGAAAGCATTCCAAGGTACCGGAGAGTCTAGACACCGCGTCTACACTAACCAAGCACTACTTTACTCGACGTCAGAGCAAAGCAATCACGATAAGTAGAAACTACTTAAACCACAATCGAGGAACCTAAGAGCGAACAATGAAATGACTTGAGACTTAGTTACTCACGAATCCGAACTTACAAAGTATCCCAGGTGTGGACGACCGAAGGTGTACCGCACCCGCCGAGGTACAAGAAGAAGACCGACTCCGGCTTCTACTCCAACACTCAACTCTCTCTCCCTACTCTCTGAATACTAACTTCTGGAGGGCTCTGCCACTTGCTTCTAATCACTTGTGTTGTTCCACGGGGTGCCTGGCTCAATTTATAGCCCCAATAGGTCGGTGGCTGCAGGAGGGGGTACTTGTAGGCGAGAGGGAGCTGCAGTGCCCGGCAAGGAGGTGCGGCCGTATCTCCAGGTGTGGCCGGCCCTGTGATTTCCACCGCCTTCGATCGTGCGTCTGTGATTTGGTCCCTGAGGCGGTTAGAAGGCGGTTGTGGGTCGGTTTGCCGAGTGAAGGAAGCGCAGCCAGACCTCGTGGTGCGGCCAGCCCTGGGCCCCTCTGTCATTCACTCCGGATCGTGCGCTAATGTGTAGATGAAGTCTTGGATGTTGCCCACGTCGGTTGTTCACTGGCTTGTGGGTCCAAGTGAGGCTAATCTCATCCTTTGGATCAAACTGACCTTGTTCCTTCGATCAGGATCGTTCGTAGCTGTGTTCCCTTGAGTGACCGAGGCTTGGTGGCACGTTTGGGCGAGTTGGGCAGGTGCGGCCGGCGCTAGTGGTGCGGCCGCACCTGGAGGTTCGGCCGGCCCTGGTGGTGCGGCCGACCCTGCCTCCTGGCTCTTGTGTTGCTCGTATGTGGTGTGTTTGCTTGATCCAGCACGATCGTGATGAGTTCGGTCTTTTGGGAGCTGATTCACATGACTTCACTCGGTGTGAACCCGTATAGAGGGGCAAGGTAGGGCCGGACGTACCACTAGGTGTGGCCGTACCTACCATATGTGGCTTGGTGATCCGGAATTGCCCCCTAATCTTGATCCTGCAGATAAAAACTCAACACAACTCGTGGAATCTTGTTAGCACCTAAAACATGCATGAAATTTGTTATAAAGCGCTACCGTAGCCGAGATATTGACGGTCAAAAGTTTGTTGTAAGGACCATCAACAAACTCCCCCCACGTTAGACGTTTGCTCATCCTCGAGCAAAGCCTAGTCTTGAAAGGCGGATCGGACATTGCTTCATGTTACTCCCCTGTAAGTACTAGAGCACAATTCCATGCCCTACTGACTATTGAAAGTATTGGTGCCAAAGAAACTTTGCCTTGCTTACCTGTGGGTCTTGTAACTTTTCACCTTACCTTCGAAGGTTGAAGTGTAGAACGGTTTTGACTTTGCATCACTCACTCTTCTCTTTTTCTGGATTCTATCTTGGACTTTTTCAAAATTTTGCAAAGAGAGACAAAGTTCCTCGGATGGTTCCCTCGATCGCTCAAGTGGTGTTTGTTACCTCACCAAAGGCTTTTGAATGAGCCTCAACTTCCTACTCTATGGCTTTATGTGGAGCTTTGGGTAGGATAAGCATGAGACTCACTTGTGCCACATAATGTTGTTGAGCCAAAGACCGGATCCAAGAAGAAACTAGTCATGCAACTTGATCGAGATGTGCAAGTGTGTGAAATACTTTTTCTTGGTTTTCTAGATACTCCTTGTTTTGAGATTCTCCTCTTGCTTTTGGAGGGGGGTCATGCTTTATATATATATATATTTCTTTTTCTTTGTTTCTATGCTCTTTGATTGGAGCATATTTTTCTATGCCTCTTTGAGCATTTTTTTTGTTTTTTTTTTCTTTTCAATGACCCCTCTCTCCTTTTGCAAGAAGAGAAAACTCTTTGGAACTTGGAGTATTTATTTTTGGTGGATGGATGGCATGTTTTGCGTAACTCCTGGTGTAAGAGTTAGCATGTATATGTGGGTGTACGTGATCTCGATCATGGAAGCATGAAAAGATTCTACCAAGGGTCACAACAATTTGGCAAAACTCAATGGGTCACAAGCAAGCATATGTAGAAGGTTTAAACTTTGATATCGACATATGGTTTTGGTAGGTGATATGACCATTGAGGAACTTGTCTTGTTTTATTTTCAAAAGAAAATCATCCAAGATTTTCACCATACTATGAGACAGAGCAAGATTAACATTATCGCACCATATCATACTCGTCAACACCCTAGGTTTGGTCATAAGTATTTGCTTCCCACAAAGGTTTAATTCAGGCTCATGTTTTGAAGAGAACCAATAAATTCATCAAGCCTATAGAGTATAAAATTGTATACTAGGTTCTTGCAAGGGTTTAACATAGCAATTATTCCTCATTTCCGAGTGAGGATAGGTAGGCAACATTTTCAAGAGCATGATAAAGCAGTTTCGATACTAAGCAAGATAAACAGGATATCCATAAGATAACAACACAAGATGAGTTAGGGATTCAAACCAGTGTGACTTGGCACGAAGATGTTCGGTTCGTGAAGAATTGACAGGTGCGGCCGGCCCTAGGTGGTGCGGCCGGCCCACCCAAACTTTGTGTCGTGCTTCGCGAGCTGTCGCTGGTGCACCTCGGTTACCTGCACGTCGTTGGTTTCGCATTTGTGTGACGAAGGTAGGTGCGACCGGCCATCTAGGTGCGGCCGGCCCTACCTCCTTTCATTTTTCCTGCGCACTCGTGAACCGGGTGAAATAACATTCTCTGGCTAGCTCAAATCACCAGCCAGAGCAGCAAAATAACCAGAGATTTAAAGGTGGTCAAAGCGTTTGTAGCATCTCTTTATTCTGGCAAACCTAAACTAATTAAAGCAAACAAGTTTTTGAAAAAGCAAAACTAACACACAAGAACGACACTAACGAGATGCTACACGGATCCTACGCTTAGAGATCTAAGGCAAAACGCAGTCGTAGAGATCCGGACGCCGTAGTTCCTTTAATAGCCGCCTAAACTTGCTGCAGAGGGCTTTGCGGAGAATTTCCATCTTGTCATCCATGTCCATCTGCCCGAGCTCGGCCTCGGCGATGCGCTCCTCCAGCAAGTTGTTCTTCATGTTTAGTTCGGCGATCTCATTACGAAGACCCTCGTAAGGATCCTCGTCCTCGGAATCCTCATCTGAATCTTCAAACTGGCCAGGAGGGCCACGGATTGGTGGAGGCTTGCGGTGGCGCATCCCACTAGTGGGGGTGGAGAAAATGGATTCATCGGGCTCCAAATCATCCCTATCCAACTGAGGGATCAACCACTTCTCATACCCACGGGGAGTCTTGCGTCCAATGATCTTGTATTTCCCCTCTGTTGGGGTCTTGAAGAATTCTGCCCCGGCTGTCTTTATGGCGAAGATGTTCTCTCTTGGTGACTCGTTGAAGAGTCGCCTAGAGATTGGCGTCTCCGGTTCCTTTAGCTTCAACTGGCCCGTTGTAGGGCGTGCCGGTGACTCTGAACGTCGGGGTTTCCCTTTCCCGATCGTTCTCCTGGGGGACAAGGACCTCCTCTGCACGTCGGTCGGGCTGGCCGAACGGGCCAGGTGCGGCCGGACCTTGGTGGTGCGGCCGGTCCTACCACCTCCTAGGGTTGTCTCCTGGGATGCCTGAGCAAGGGCCAGGGACCCCTGGCGCGGTGAGTTTTGGCTTGATCCCACCCCAGAACCTCCTGCGAGCACTTTCGAGGACGCACCGCCAGGGGTAGTGGGTGCCGTCATCTTGGAGAGGTTGCTAGGGCCGTCACCACCCATGGTGTGCTAGGAGATAGCGAGAAGGCGAGGGTTTTTGGAAAGGAGATTGGTTTCTGGGGAGGAACTCGTTACGCGAGGATTTCAGGGGTTATCTGGGTAGCACACGGGGAGATACTAGATACCCTAGCTCACGCGCAGTCGAGGGCCAAATGGGGGAGGTGTGGCCGGCCCTAGCCTATTCCCCCAAAAGGCTGGCTTCGTGGCAAATAAGAAGGGAGAGCAAAAAGAAACAGGAAAACAAGCAAGAGACAATCTATATACAGAAGACAAGCAAGACTTCAATCAATCCAAGTTAATGACCTCGATAACATCAAATTCTTCGAGGTTGGGCATGTTTGGTTCAAGGAAGATTTTAAGTCTTTGCCCATTTACTTTAAAGGTGTTTCCGTCTGAATCCTGTAGGGTTACGGCCCCATGCGAAGCAGAATTTAAAACCGTAAAAGGGCCGTCCCATTTACTTCTAAGCTTTCCACGACCAAAAAGTTTAAAGTGAGAGTTAAAGAGTAGTACCTTATCTCCCGGTTCAAAAGATTTCTTCTTGATCCTCTTGTCGTGCCACCTCTTGGTTTTCTCCTTATACATCTTTGCATTATGATATGCCTTCTCCCTCCATTCCTCGAGTTCACCCAATTGCATTTGTCTTTTGATTCCGGCAGTGGGAAGATCCATATGCCACTTCTTGATAGCCCAATGTGATTTGTACTCCAATTCCACGGGCAAATGACATGTCTTTCCATAGACCAATTGGTATGGTGTCATACCGATGGGAGTTTTGTAGGCCGTACGATATGCCCACAATGCTCCGGGAAGTTTATCTTTCCATCCTCTTCCCATCTCGTGGATAGTCTTCTGAAGGATGTTCTTGATTTATTTGTTTGATGTTTCAACTTGACCACTAGTTTGGAAATGATACGGAGTAGCGACTCGGTGCTCCACTCCTTGAGTTTTCAAGTATTTTCTGAAGTTCCCATTAGTGAAGTGCGATCCCCCGTCACTGATGACTACCTTTGGTACTCCGAATCTGGGGAATATTATGTCGTGGAACATTTTCTTCGAGCTTCGAGCAGCAGCTGTATGACAGGGTATTGCTTCTACCCATTTTGACACATAATCCACTGCCACTAGAATGTATTCACAATTCCCTGACATTGGAAAAGGTCCCATGTAGTCAATCCCCCATACATCGAAGATTTCGACTTGAAGATTGGTGGTGAGGGGCATGGCATCTCTTGTACTGATGTTACCATGCTTCTGACATCTTGGGCACCTTCTCACAAAATCCTTGGCATCTTGGTACATGGTGGGCCAGAAGAAACCACACTGCCAGACTTTTTCATTGGTACGGAATGCTCCATAGTGTCCCCCATATTCTGACGAGTGACACCTTTCTAAGATGCCATTCACTTCCCATGATGGTAAGCAACGTCGTAGGAGACCGTCCGCGCATATGCGGAATAGATAGGGCTCATCCCACATATGGAGTCTACTCTCGTATATCAACTTCCTCTTATCTCCCCCGGGTGGCACATATCCTGATGCCATAAAATTGACAATGTCTGCATACGAAGGATCATTGTTATCTACCCTGAGAAGTGTATCGTCCCTCAAGAAGTCATTGATTGGCAAAGATGAATCATGCTCTAGATGAAGCCTTGATAAGTGATCTGCTACTGAATTTTCCACTCCTGGTTTATCCTTGATTTCTATGTCAAACTCTTAGAGTAGTAGAATCCATTAGATCAATCTTGGCTTTGCATCTTTCTTCGTGAGGAGGTACTTGAGAGCGGCGTGATCTGTAAAGACAATCACCTTGGCTCCCACTAGGTAGGACCTAAACTTGTCTATTGCAAAGACCACAGCTAGGAGCTCTTTCTCGGTGGTAGCATAATTTAGCTGAGCACCGTTGAGAGTCTTGCTAGCGTAGGCTATAGCATGGTGTTTCTTGTCCTTAGTTTGTCCTAGGACCGCCCCAACGGCATAATCGCTAGCATCGCACATGATCTCAAAAGGCAAACTCCAATCGGGAGGTGGGATAATTGGGGCTGAGATCAAGGCTTTCTTGAGGGTATGGAATGCAATAAGGCATTCTTCATCGAAAACGAAGGGGACATCCTTGGCTAAGAGTTTGGTCAAGGGGCGGGCAATTTCCGAGAAGTTTTTGATGAACCTACGGTAGAATCCTGCATGGCCTAGGAAACTACGGATGCCCTTGAAATTGGCCGGAGGTGGAAGTTGTTCAATAACCTCTATCTTAGCTCTATCCACCTCTATCCCTCGTTCGGACACCCTGTGTCCGAGAACAATACCTTCTCTTACCATGCAATGGCACTTTTCCCAGTTGAGGACAAGATCCTTCTCGGCACACCTTCTAAGAACTTTATCAAGATTTTTAAGCCATTCCGGGAAGGTCTTCCCATAAACCGAGAAATCGTCCATGAATACTTCCATGATTTGCTCAATCATATCCGAGAAGATTGACATCATGCAACGTTGAAAAGAGGCTGGAGCGTTACATAGCCCAAAGGACATTCGCCGGTAGGCGTAAGTTCTGTAAGGTCATGTAAAAGTGGTTTTATCTTGGTCATCAGGATGGATAGGAATTTGGTGATAACCCGAATAGCCGTCTAGGAAGCAAAAGAAAGAATGCTTCGCTAACCGTTCCAACATCTCATCTATGAAAGGAAGGGGAAAGTGGTCTTCCTTGGTCGCCTTGTTAAGCTTGCGATAATCTATGCACATACGCCATCCTATGATGGCGCGCTGAGGGATAAGCTCATTCTTATCATTGCGCACCACTGTCATGCCTCCCTTCTTTGGCACAACTTGAACGGGACTAACCCATTCACTATTGGGTACTGGGTAGATAATCCCGGCATGAAGGAGTTTTAAAACTTCCTTTTTCACTACCTCCCTCATGTTGTTGCTGAGCCGACGTTGAGGTTCTCTTGACGGGGTTGCGTCGGGTTCGATGGGAATCCTATGTGTGCAAAGAGTGGGGCTAATTCCCTTGAGATCTTGAAGAGAGTATCCTAGTACTGATCGATTGGTTTCAAGAACAGTGATGAGCTGCTGAGTTTCCACCTCAGATAGCTTATCACTGATGATCACTGGAGTTTCTCGATTCCCATGGAGAAACACGTACTTTAATCCTGGAGGAAGAGGTTTAAGCTCTATTGGTGGTCGTTCCGGCTTTTCGGTCGGGTCTAGCTTAAATGAGACTAGGGCCTCATCCTTCTCTGTGAAGAACGGGATTTCCTCTTCAAAGTTTGGTTGAGCTAGCTCTGCTAGGGAAGCGGCCATAACTTCCTCTAGTAGATCTGGTCTGGGTTCGGCTTCTACGGGGGTGTTTTCGGTTCTAAGGTAAGACACCGGTAGGAAGTCGTCACCGATCTTTAGCTCTAATACTGGTTTCCTTGGGGATTGCTCTAAGATTTTCATGATGGGTCTACCGATGATGACTGAATGGGTGTGATGACAAGGTAGGTCAAAGAGATGAAAATCAAGATAGAGCTCGTGTTCCGTAAATTTTACGGGAATCACCCGAAGAATGCCCTTGCAACCTAATGTCTCTTCTGAAGGAATGTTAAGGAGTTTCGAAGATCTTGAGAGAGAAAATCCGGCTGCTAGGGATTTCGCTAAGGATAAACTGATAATGTTGATCCCTAGGCTAGGTTCATACCCGACATCATGATTATTCCCCATGAGTTCACATCTAGTGTGCCTCATTTTGGTTGGGAGTTTTATGACATCGGTCGAGGCTTCCGCCTCATCCAACCATTCTCTACTCATGATAGCCGAAAGATTTGAAATGAGCCTAAAATGCTCGGCTCGTTCCTCTGAGCAAGAGGTAGGAGTTTCCGGCTCCACTTGTGCTTTTGGTCTCTCTACTCTTTGGTAATTCCAAGTATTCCCAAAGTCAGCAAATAGCTCATCGTAAAACTCGTAGACGAAATCGCACGAGGGGTCGTCAAACTCTCTATATGGTTGGAATGGTTCATCGGTGAACCATGTTTTTGTTAGAGGAGTGCAATCCTCTATGGATTGAATGGTTGGGAAAGTAGGTTCCTCCTCTATGGGTTTTGGTTTCGAGAGAGTGTTTGGCATGGGTTCTTCTTCTTCGTCTGGAAATTCGTCAAAAATCCCCGTGTAGGGAGTGTTTTCTAGGATTTTTCCTAGAATCTCCTTCCCTTCACTAAGAGTCAAATGAGAGAACGAGCCTCCAGATGAAGTATCCAAAAAATTGGCTGACTCGTCATCGAGACCCATTCTAAAATGTTGTAGAAGAATAGGTTCTGGGATCCCAATGTCGGGTCCAGAGGCCAAAGAATTGGTGAACCGTGCCCAAGCAGTCCCTAGCGACTCCTTGTCTAATTGTTTGAAAGAGAGGATTTCTAGTCGTAGGGTCACTACTCGAGACATAGGGAAGAAGGTCAGACAAAACTTTTCTCTAAGCTTTTCCCAACTTCCCTCCACGCTTCCGACTGAGGAAGAGTACCATTTCTTTGCTCCTCCCACTAAAGAAAATGGGAAGAGTTTCCATTTGAGGGTTTGCTGGGTCATTCCCTCAATTACGATTATTGAGCAGATTTGCTCAAATCCTAGCAAATGAATGTATGGGCTCTCCTCTTTCGTTCCTGCGAACAAATTCTCTCGGACCAAGGCTGTAAGAGCAGGGCGAAGCTCATAGCTCGGTGTTTTGATACGATGTGATGAAGGTGGAGGCTCCAAATGATCGCCCTTTGGAGCGGAAAAATCGAAAAGAGTTGGATTGGAATCCATGTGATAAATGGGATGATACACGGACGAACTGGGTTCGGGATCAGAACAGCTACCGTTTCCCGACAACGGCGCCAGAAAGCTTGTTGACGCTTACTAGCGTCGCACCAGGTTTATGTCCCTGGCAACGGCGCCAGAAAGCTTGTTGGCGTTTCTTACGTCGTTACTAAATTCGCAACGGCGCCAGAAAGCCTGTTGGTATACTATACGATCACAGATAAATCCGCAAGCGCACGGATACCGTTGTAGCTTTCACCCAGGAGTATTCCAAGGTATCGATTTCCATGGGGAACGAGGAGTGTAATGAACCTGAACTAATCCGCTCGGGGGATATGATGACAAAGGGTAAAGAGGCAAGGGTAGATTTCGGGTAGAGAGGGGATAGCTGATGAAGTTTGGGACTTGTGAGGATCACGGATAGAATCAAGGCAAAACTTGTCGCTCGTCGGGGCCAGAGGGAAAAGAGCCACAGAAAGGGATGAGAAGGGGGCTCTGATGTCGTAACTCCTACTTGCCGGAACTAACGTGGTGGACTACAGAGCCCGTCTAGAGCTGTCACCTCCCTAGGGTACCACAACTATTCCGTTGAACAGAGAAAGCATTCCAAGGTACCGGAGAGTCTAGACAACGCGTCTACACTAACCAAGCACTACTTTACTCGATGTCAGAGCAAAGCAATCACGATAAGTAGAAACTACTTAAACCACAATCGAGGAACCTAAGAGCGAATAATGAAATGACTTGAGACTTAGTTACTCACGAATCCGAACTTACAAAGTATCCCGGGTGTGGACGACCGAAGGTGTACCGCACCCGCCGAGGTACAAGAAGAAGACCGACTCCGGCTTCTACTCCAACACTCAACTCTCTCTCCCTACTCTCTGAATACTAACTTCTGGAGGGCTCCACCACTTGCTTCTAATCACTTGTGTTGTTCCTCGGGGTGCCTGGCTTAATTTATAGCCCCAATAGGTCGATGGCTGCAGGAGGGGGTACTTGTAGGCGAGAGGGAGCTACAGTGCCCGGCAAGGAGGTACGGCCGTATCTCTAGGTGTGGCCAGCCCTGTGATTTCCACCGCATTCGATCGTGCGTATGTGATTTGGTCCCTGAGGCGGTTAGAAGGCGGTTGTGGGTCGGTTTGCCGAGTGAAGGAGGCGTGGCCGGACCTCGTGGTGCGGCTGGCCCTGGGCCCCTCTGTCATTCACTCTGGATCGTGCTCTAATGTGTAGATGAAGTCTTGGATGTTGCCCACGTTGGTTGTTCACTGGCTTGTGGGTCCAAGTGAGGCTAATCTCATCCTCTGGATCAAACCGACCTTGTTCCTTCGATAAGGATCGTTTGTAGCTGTGTTCCCTTGAGTGACCGAGGCTTGGTGACACGTTTGGGCGAGTTGGGCAGGTGCGGCCGGCCCTAGTGGTGCAGCCGCACCTGGAGGTTCGGCCGGCCCTGGTGGTGCGGCCGGCCCTACCTCCTGGCTCTTGTGTTGCTCGCCTGTGGTGTGTTTGCTTGATCCAGCACGATCGTGATGAGTTCGGTCTTTTGGGAGCTGATTCACAGGACTTCACTCGGTGTGAACCCGTATAGAGGGGCAAGGTAGGGCCGGCCGTTCCACTAGGTGCAGCCGTGCCTACCATATGTGGCTTGGTGCTCCGGAATTGCCCCCTAATCTTGATCCTGCAGATAAAAACTCAACACAACTCGTGGAATCTTGTTAGCACCTAAAACATGCATGAAATTTGTTATAAAGCGCTACCGTAGACGAGATGTTGACGATCAAAAGTTTGTTGTAAGGACCGTCAACAACAGGGTAATTAAAGTAGGCAGTGCAAGGTTCATCAACATGCATATAAAGTAAAGCGCTAGCATACTACATAGCAATGCCTAATAGGTATTCAGAATCAGTCGGGCGTGAACCTGGGGTCGGGTAGTCCTCAGCAGCGTAGTCGTCGGCGTAGTCGTACTCCGGGTTCAGCTCCCCGGCTCCAGCTGCTCCTATTAACGCGTAAATTTAAATAAAGACCGGCCCTAATGCAATTAACTCCAAACGAACAGCGATTAAGAGCCAAAAGAGATCAAACACTAGCCTAACGCGGAGTTTAAGATTTTAGAGAATTTCCGGAAAAGGTTTTGTATTTTTCGGAGTTCAAACGGATTTATTATGATTTTCCAAAGATAAATTAGTTTTCTGGAAATAAAATACGCATACACAATACAACCTACTATAAACTGAAAATAGGCCGACTATAGAGGTCTCTACGCTAACTACAAGCTAGCTGCAGGTGGGCTCTAGGTGCTCTCGTGGCGGCCACATAGACGGCTATAAGCCAGCTAATGCCCATGTGGCTGCCCTCATGGCCGCTGGGGTGGCGGCCGCAAATGATCCCGCCAGGATCGGATGCGGCGCAGCCTAGTGCGGGCGTCGGTGCGGTCAGGACGTGATTGGCAGGGTGCAAAAGATCCGGCGGATCGAGTGTGGGTAGGCTCGGTGCGAGCACGTGTGTGGTAGGTCCCTGGTTGGTCGGTCGCACGGGATCCCGCGGGATCCACTGCGGTTGAGACGGCGTGTGCGCCGGCGTGTGAAGGAAAACCCCTGGCGGGTCTTGGCACAACCGGTAGGTGCTCGACAAAAAGCTCCAAAGGAGCAGCGGGACGGCGGAAGTTCGCCGGCGGCGAGGTTTTGCGACGGTCGGCCAATGAGTGGCACCGCCCGACTCGGGGCGACCTAGGGCTGGATCAGGGCACAGAAAGGCGTGACCTTTAGCTGGGGTTCGGCTCAACGGCGGCGGTGAAAGGCGGCACGGACGACATAGATGAGGTGCGAACGCCACGGCGCGCGCTGGGACGCGTCTCGGTTCTGCTTGCGTGCGCTGGAGCGTGTGCTCAGCAAGGGCAAGGCGGCACCTTGGCTATCCATGGGTGCACACGCGTGTGCGAGCCGGTGGCGAGGCCACGGCGCGAGCACGGCGACGGCGCCCAGGCAAAACGCCACGACGGCGAGCAAGACGACGGCCGGGGGTGTTTCGGATCGAGGCGGCCATCAAAGCCCGGCCCTAGGATCAAAGACTCGACGGACACGCGAGCGCCGGTGCGTGGGGTTCGCAGCGGCGGCTCGGTGGAACGTCGCGCACGGACACGGACAGGGGAAAAAGGTTAGCAAAGTGGGTGAGCGCGCGTGTCGACGAAAGCGGCGGCCCCTGCAAATGAAAGCTCGGCTCGAAGGCCGGGCGTCACATGCTACGGCAAGCGCGCAGTGGCACGGTGCAGGTACGAAACGATCGCGGCACACAAGGCCGGACGAGAGCACACAAGGCTCAACGCGCCCTCGGCTCGAAGGCCGGGTGCCACAGCAAGAAGGAGAACACGGCGCTCACATGTGGTCAAAGGACCCGGCGGTGAGGCGTCGGTGAAGAGGTGTGACGACGGGGCAGCCTGGAGCAGCGGGAAGCAGAGGTTGCAGACCGGTGTGCGGATGGCTCGACTTCCTCGGACTGCTCCTCCTCCGCGGACGGCCTCCGGTCTTTGCGGTGGACGGCTTGACTCCCACGAACGGCCTCCCCACAAAAATGCCTATGCTCCTAAGCCAAATCCTCTTAGGAACCGACTAGACACAACCCCAGCTCCACCTGTGTTTCCTCCACACACAGACAACTTCCAGAAACCCATCAAGTTCAAGAGTGACTTGGGGAATAAGTTCTTTGGGAAGAAGAGAGAGAAACCGAGTGAGGAGAAGCCAGAGCCCAAGGAGAGCCCAAAGCCAAAGCCAAAACCAAAACCCTTCCATTGTGAGCATTGTGGGAGGGATGGGCACCTAGCTGAGTTTTGCTTCAGGAGGAAGCGTGAGGAGAGGTTTGCGAGGGAAATGGCAAACAAGGACAGGTACCTCCCTTCTTGTGGTGTGCCTGAGCCTAGGATGGTGCCAAGGGGCGAGGGAGTGGTGCGTACCATTTACCCTCGGGAGAGGCGTGAGTTTGTGCCTCGAGGTGAGCCACCACAGAGAGATGGTGGTAGGCGTGTTGGGTTTGGGCGTGGTGAGTTTGCTGGACATTCCTTCGTTCGTGGCCAATACGAGTATGGGGGGAACGATCGCAACTTTAGGTCCCAGAGGAGCTACGGGCCACGGTCTACACCTCGTGGTATGCGTAGTCCTCCAAGGGGAAGTGTGGGTGTTCCACCTAGGAGAGATAGGATGGATTTTGCTAACCCCACTTTTGAGCAAATGGCATGGCACTGGTTTGATGCATTTTGTACTAACCCCAGTGCTGAGTCGTTTGCTCACTTTCGCTCTCGTTTTTTATTTTCAGGCGGGAGGCTTGGAGGGCTTTTGGTTTATCGACTCTGGTTGCTCTCGACACATGACCGGAGATCGAAGGTGGTTCTCCAGCCTCACCCCGGTAATGACCAAAGAGTACATCACTTTTGGGGACAATGGGAAAGGTAGAGTGCTTTCAGTGGGCACGGTGAAGGTGAGTGAGTCTGTGACTCTTAGGCGTGTTTCTCTTGTCAAGTCTTTGGGGTACAATCTTCTTTCGGTTTCCCAACTTCTTGATGAGGGTTTTGAGGTCCATTTCAAAACGGGCGCTTCTCGTGTTTTGGATTCTCGAGATGATCTTGTGTGCACGATCATCCCCGAGGGTCAGATTTTTAGAGCCAATTTTTCTCAGTGTGTCGGCTCTTCTCGTTGTTTGGTTGCTGGTGTTTCGGCGGAGCTTTGGAAATGGCATAGGAGACTAGGTCACTTGAGTTTTGACTTGTTGTCATGCTTGAGTGAGCTAGGCTTGGTCCGAGGATTGCCTAAGTTGAAATACCAAAAGGACTTGGTATGTGCTCCGTGTAGGCATGGTAAGATGGTTGCCGCCTCTCACCCGCCTCTGACATCAGTTATGACAGAGAGGCCATGCGAGCTGTTCCATATGGACTTGGTTGGTCTAGCTCGTGTGTGCTCGTCAGGTGGGAAATGGTATGTCCTGGTGATAGTGGACGACTATTCTCGCTATGCTTGGGTCTTCTTTTTGGCTGACAAGGGGGAGACGTTTTGTTTTGTCCGGGATCTAATCTTGAGGTTGAAGAATGAGAGGAATGGAGATGCTATTCGAGCTATTCGTAGTGACAATGGCACTGAATTTAAAAACTCTCGTTTAGAAACCTTTTGTCGTGATTTGGGTCTCGAACATCAATTCTCTTCTCCCTATGTGGCTTGTCACAATGGTGTGGTTGAGAGGAAAAATCGTTCCCTTTGTGAGATGGCTCGGACAATGCTCGACGAGCATAGGACTCCGAGGAGATATTGGGCTGAGGCGGTGAATACCGCGTGCCATGTTGGGAACCAGATTTTTCTTCGGGCCTTCTTGAAGAAGACGTGCTATGAGCTCATGCACGGGCGAGCACCTAGAGTGAGCCATTTCAGGGCCTTTGGTTGTCGGTGCTTTATTCTCAAGAAGGGTAGGCTTGATAAGTTTGAGTCGAGGTCTTCCGATGGGATCTTTTTGGGTTATGCGAGTCATTCTCGAGCATTCCGTGTGCTCAACCTTGATACTAACCTAGTCATGGAAACTTGTGAGGTTACCTTCGACGAGACCCAGCCATGCAGTTCGTCTGTTTTTGAGTGTGCAGGTGACGACGAGATTGGCAAGAAGATCTTTGAGGACGAGGAGGATGATGCTGGAGAGGATGACGGTGATGATGAAGCTCCAGCCGAGCATGTACCCTCTACTTCCACTACGACGACTACGGTGCAGGATGTCCCATCCCCTACACCGACTACGATCCAGCAAGATCAAGTGGAAGCTGCAGCTGAGGGGGAGGTTGTCTCCAGGCGAGAGGCACTGAGGCGCATTCAAGTTGATCATCCTCCCTCAAGAATCATCGGCGACATCAACGAACGTACGACACTGTCGAGGTCCAGAAATGCTTCTCACTTTGCTCATTCAGCTTTTGTTGCTACCTTTGAGCCGAAAGACATTGGACACGCCCTCTCTGATCCTAATTGGGTGAACGCAATGCATTCGGAGTTAGAGAACTTTGAGAGAAACCAAGTTTGGGAGTTGGTAGAGCCACCACCACATTGCAAACCTATCAGGACAAAATGGGTGTGGAAGAACAAAGAGGGTGAGAATGGTGAGGTGTTGAGAAACAAATCGAGGTTGGTTGCTCAGGGCTATAGTCAGAAGGAGGGGATAGACTATGAGGAGACATTTGCTCCTGTAGCCCGTTTGGAGGCGATTAGGATCCTTCTAACCTTTTCCGTGGCTAAAGGATTCAAATTGTAACAAATGGATGTGAAGAGTGCCTTCTTAAATGGGTTTTTAGAAGAAGAGGTGTATGTGAAGCAACCACCGGACTTTGAGAGTGCTGAGTTTCCCCACTGGGTGTATAGGCTGAGGAAGGCGTTGTATGGGCTGAAACAAGCTCCCCGTGCTTAGTATGGCCGGTTGAGGGGGTTCTTGTTCAGCAAGGGGTTTGAGATGGGCAAGGTTGATAAGACTCTTTTTCTCCTCAGGCAGGGCAATGATATCCTAATTGTTCAGGTGTACGTGGATGATATTGTCTTTGGCGACTCATCTCACTCTTTGGTTGCGAGGTTTGCAGAGGACATGAGCAAAGAATTCGAGATGTCTATGATGGGAGAATTGCAGTTCTTTCTCGGGCTTCAGATCAAGCAGGCGAAAGAGGGAACCTTTGTGCATCAAGCCAAGTACACGAAGGACATCCTCAAGAAGTTCAAGATGGACGACTCGAAGCCCCTGTCGACACCGATGAGTACGACTACAGCGTTGGACGCGGACGAGGACGGAGAGCCCATGGACCAGAAGGAGTATCGGAGCATGATCGGCTCCCTCTTGTACTTGACGACGACGAGGCCGGACATTCAGTTTTCTGTGTGTCTGTGCGCTCATTTTCAGGCATCGCCGAGGACTTCACACTGGCAGGCCGTCAAGCGGATCTTCAGGTATCTTCTATACACTCCTGAGCTCGGCCTTTGGTACTCGGCGTCCTCTTCTCTTTCGCTTCTTGGGTTTTCGGATGCCGACTTTGCGGGGTATCGAGTTGATAGGAAGTCGACTTCGGGGACGTGCCAGTTTTTGGGTTCTTCGCTTGTCTCTTGGTCTTCTCACAAACAATCTAGTGTAGCTCAGTCTACCACAGAAGCCGAGTATGTTGCTGCCGCTAGTTGTTGCTCACAGCTGCTTTGGATCACATACACGCTGAGTGACTTTGGTGAGGAGTGTACCCATGTTCCTCTCATGTGTGATAGCACGAGTGCCATTAGTGTTGCCAAAAACCCCGTGCTCCACTCCAGAACCAAACATATAGAGGTGAGGTACCACTTCCTGAGAGACAATGTTGAGAAGGGAAACATAGACCTCATCCATGTGCCAACCGAAAAGCAGCTTGCCGATATCCTAACCAAGCCTTTGGACCAATCTACATTTGCTCGTTTGCGAGGGGAGTTTGGTGTTCTTTTTCCTTTTTGAGCTTTGGTTGGGGGTTTGATGTACATACTCATGTTGCATTTTCATTTGTGTATCATATCATGCTTGCATCTTTGTATCATAGACTGCATATGTATCATATGAGATGTGCTTCTCCTATATACTTGGATCACCATGATGTGCTAGATATGAGATTGTGACTTTGCTAGTGATGCTCATATGATGGATAGCGATGCTCTTAGCTTTCGGATGTATGTGCTTGTGAATGGCTTTCTTTTGTAAAAATGCTATATATGATCCTCTCTTATGAGTTGAATGCCTTTCATGTTAAATTTGTGCACTTATGGCTATAGCTTGCTTAATTTGTGCTTGGAACCATGTTCTTTTCATTTGGGGTCAAAGACCCATCTATCATCATGAATGTTTAGCCTACATGCTATCTTGTGGAGAAGCCTAAGCTTCTTTTTGCCGCAAAGGCACTTCATGTACCATGCTTAATTTGTAAATCTTGAAATTGGTATATGAAATGCTTGTGCTTGAAAAATATGCTTTCATGTCATGTATGCTTTAAATTCCTTATCTTGGGTGCTAAACCATTGCATGATGTTCACCGTTGAGAAGTCTCACATTTAGAAGTGGACACATGGCTCGGTGGCTTTGACATGACATGAGATAGCTTGTAGGTGTTTGTGATGATCTTGTGATGAGAATTTGTAACCTGGCATGAAGTTTGTGAGTTATATGTTGTTTGTGCTTATTTTGATCATGTTTAGGTCTTATGCTCATGAGAGGGAAATTTTTGTGAAAATTGCTTCACTTTGCTCATGGCTATGTCACATGCTTATATGTCCCTATCTATCTTGTTGGCGATGCTTGTACTAAATTTGTGGCTATCTTGCTTGTCTATGTCTCAATTTAGCATGTTGTAGTGCTCTTTGTCTATTTGAGAAGCACATGCTTGCATTTGTAGACTTGATTCATGCATTACCAACAAGGGGGAGAGATAGTATCCAATTCTTGCTTTGGGGAGAAAAGTTCTTGCATCTAGGGGGAGTTTTGCACCAAAGGGGAGAAATGCATTTGTTCAGGGGGAGCTTGCATTCATGTGCTTTGGAGCTCTTTGTGCCTGATTTTAGTTGTGCTCTTTTGCCGATGGTGTCGAGCCCTTTTGCCTCACCTTAAGGAGTCGACAATTTTGGAGCATTTAATCTCGGTTGTGTCGAGCCGTTGCCCTTATCTTAGGGGACCGAGATTTTTCTCTCTCAAGTGATCTTGTTTTGGCTTTTGTTTGGCTTTTGATCACTTGTTTGAGTTTTTCATTTGTTTCTTTTCTTTTTCTCTTTTCTCTGAATTGGTTACTATGTGTGTGTTGTCAATGCACTCATCAAGGGGGAGATTGAGGACCGGAGCGTCCGAGGACCGGTGGATGGTCGCTCCCTGGTGTGATGAGTGATTGACAACGTGGTGTGGACTGACTCTTGGCCGAGTATTGTTGGTGCAGGTTGCGGCTTGACTCGCGTTGGTGCAGGTGAAGAGCGGGCGCGAAAGGTCTTAGCCTTGCGGGGCCTCCAAGGAGTGGAGAGACAAGTAGGCTCGGCTCGAGGGACCCGATGGACAGCGGGGTCAAGTGCGGGCCGCATGGTGGCAAGAAAAGCAAGATGAAGTCGTCAACCGGAGCCGGTGCAGGGTAGCGGCTCACGACCGGAGTCTGCACGCGGGGTTTGCGGCGGTTCACCACAAAACCGTCGGGTTACTTGGTTGAGCCACAAAACCAAGACCGAAGGCTCGGCGGGCGGAGACGGGATCCGGGTGCGTCGAGAGACTTCAAAGCGGAGGACACGCGTCGGGATCGCAAGGCTTGCGTCGAGGCTAAGCGAGGTGCGGTCGCCGGGCATCCGTCTGTTGGTGCTACGACGAGAATTCCCAAAGTGCTCTTCGGGGGCGTGTATCCTAGTATTATGTAATAGGGGTAGTTTCGTCTTTCGGTTGCCTCCATATAAACTTAGAGGAGCGAGGATGGCAGCCATCTCTTGGAACCCTAGCTCATTTCCCTTTGCTATTTTCCCTTCCTATTTTCCTTAGGTTTTACATAGGACTAGCTTGAGAGCTTCATGGTGAGATCTTGAGAGCGGGATGGATGTTGAGGAGGCAAGCTAGACCTTGTATGAATCTTTCATGGTGTGTATAGAAGGTTTGGCGTGATTCCTCAAGTGTTCTTGTTGCTCCTCCCGTTTTTCTGTTTCTGCGATTTTCGGAGGTATTTTTGGAGGTTTTTCGTTCGTCGCTCGATTCGTCGATTTGAGGGCGTTTCTCTCCGGATTTCTTTGAGGGGATCATGGGTGAGTGCCTTGTGCCTCTTTGTGAATGATCTTGACCCCTCAAACGCCGGATTTCACCATCGATTCGTTGATTTTCGGATGAACCCTAGTTCATAGTGTTATTGGCAAGGATTTACGATTCCGGGAGTTGTAGGGAGTTAGAGGCCGAAATTTTTGGGGTATATCCTCTCCTTGGGGTGTTCATCATCTCCCCAAAGTTTCGTCTCAAGGCTCCAAGTGGTTTGGGAGATCCATCAATCGAAAGTTTGGAGTTGACCCGCGGGCGTTTTTTTTTGGGATGTCCAGAAAGTTCCGACCCTGAGGCTGTATGTTCCGGTAGGGGGCCGAAAGTTCCGACAATATCTTCCGTTGAGTCTCGGGCTTGGTCCGGAAGTTCCGACCTCTTTGTCGTATGTTCCGGTAGGCTGCTGCAGTGCTCGGTTTTGCTCCGTTTTGTTCGCGGTTGTTTCCATCTTGCGTCCAAGCTTTTCAATCCTTGTTCTAGGGTCACTAGAGAGGTGTGTGCTTCCTTCCGCTTGTTTGTGTGTGACTCTTGGAGTTGCGATTGGAACATAGGCCGAGTTCTTTGAAGAAAAATTTTTATCGGCTCCCATTCACTCCCCCCCTCTCTGGTTGCCAATCCGGTCCTTCATCGAGTGTACTTGTTTTTAGCCATTGCTCGCGCGTTGATCATGGACACTATAGTAGCGCCAAGGTGTACGATGCTCCCATGTTCGAATTGCTTTGAATGCATCATCCAAAGGTTGATGATTAGCAATTCATAGTCCATGGCGACGCTGACCACTGCTGAAATTTTGTGCCATGCGGGTGGTACTTTGATGCTCAATTTCTTCCTCAGGTACGTCACCAGTGAGTTCATTCTTAGATACTTCACGTTCTAGTGAGAAGCTCCCAAAACATGATGAGATGACTTTTGTGGTGGTACCCTCTTCGCAGATAGGTGACAAGGGAGCTCCCGCTTGATAAGGAAACAACTCGAGGTAGGTGACAAAGCGTGAGTCATCATTTCTTATGAGAATGGCAGCTTCATGTTAGCCCAGTAGATGAATCTGCCTTGCAAAGCTGACGTGATTACCAAGCCTGAGCCGAACCAAAGAAGGGCTTCTCCTCATCCGGATCTGAGTTGTAATCAAGATCCTCGATCCATCCGAGTTGGATTAGAATCTGAACAGGTCCCTGATAGGCAGTTCCTCTTGATGTCCAGTCCAATATTTGGGATTGTCCAAACCTTCTAGTGGGCCCATAGATATATGTGCACCATTGAAGGACGATAAATACCCAATTTTATGCGTGAGGGACAAGATTTAGACTACACCAATACATATAAGGAATGTGGAAATAACCTTTTTCCTTGGAAAAAAAGTCTGTTCTATAACCCCTGAGCTGTAACCCTAATTCCCAAAACTAGATATTTGACACCTACAAACTATTAAAACCATCCGATTACATCCCTCGACAATTTTTGAGATGGTTTTCGCATACGTGGCACCACGTCAGCTATCCTTGCTGTCACCGCTTCAGTGGGGCTCACATGTCACTGCGGCGGGGGTCCTTCTTCTTCATCGGTACCACACCCATCCTCCCCGACGCCGGTGTCGCCCCCTCCTCTGCACCCGCCCTCCTCCCCACGCGACACGAAGAGGGTGATGAGAGGGTGGTGGTGGGCCTCCACACAACAGGCATGAGTAGGAGGGAGAGGGTGGCACAGGCTTGCGTAACACAAGCACGAGCAAAAGGGAGAGAGTGGCAATTGGCCTCCATGTAGTGTGCACAAGAAGGAGGGAGGAGTACCACCATGCCGCATAGAGAGGGCTATGCAGCAGCCGGCGTAGAGGGGAGAAGTGCTAGTGGGTTCGTGTGGATTGGTGGAGCGGCAGTGGTTTGGCACGGAAGGGAGGTGCTGCGGCAAGCTGGTGTGGAGAAGAGGATCACCATCGGAGTCACCATTGGGAAAGAGATGCAGCAGCCAGCGTGGAGAGGAGTAGCACCGGCAGGTCCATGTGGAGGGAGTTACGATGATCGCGCACAGAGGGAGTAGCTGTAGCGGTTTGATGCAGCAGACTGTGCGGAGAGGAACTGCAGCAATGGCACACAAAAGTGACGGGATGGTCTCGGGTGAGAAGAGATGGGGAAGGAAGAAATATTGTCCAGTGGAAAAGCTTGGGAAGAAGCTCTCCAACCGCTTCTCTGCTTGTAGTGTATTCGTTGCTTTAGGAGCTTTTTCCCGCTTGGAGAAGTGACCACGTTTGGGGGGCGGGAGCTTCTTGCTTTTGGAGCACCTTGGAGAAGCAAAACTCCAATAAGCTCCCCCAAACAAGTCCCAATACTAAGATAAATTGGTATATATTGGCAACATAATTATAAGATAAAGTGGAATATAAATAGCATGAGAGGTCATCGAATGGTATTATACCACATTTTGGAAGGGAAAGTGGAACAGCTAAAGGATATTGTGTAAGAAGCACCGCTGAGGAAAGTAGAAACTTAAGAAGTAATAATCATCCCTCATAATAACATAAGATCAAGGTATTAGTTTTAATGTCCTAAACTATTAGCTATTTTAGATAGAATCAAACAACCATGGGGGTCACATACAAAACATGGCTCTAAAACAAAATCGACAAAAGGCTTGAGCCTATGAACATGGCCAATGAGGCAATGAATATTCTTAAGGTTAAAGATTGAATAAAAGTTGATGAAACTAAAAAATGGATACATAAGCATTGTGAGAAGTATTGAATAACAGTACGTAAATATTAGTACAATATGTCTTAAATGATATAATTAACTATGCAGATGAGTATGAGCTCCCATTACAAAGTTGGGAACATATCAGGTGGGAACATATCAGGTGCAAGACATATACTCTGTGCAAAGTTAGAAACTTTCAATCAATACCACAAGATGTTCATCCAAGGGGCAGAGGGGAGGGAGGTTATTTTGCACATAACTGCCTGGCACCAACATCTGCAATGAAACTTTGCGATAACCTCCCTTCACCCTGCTCCTTAGATGAGCATCTTATGGCCTTGATTGAAAGTTTCTAAGTCTGCACTAGATGTGTTCCCTACAAAGTTTTGGTAATTAGGGCATTGATAAGAATCCAATAAATTATTTAACATATGCTTTGTGGGAGAAGCCTAAATGTATGTCCCTCAAGAATGTGTCAAGATATGGCGGAGCAATTGCCATGTTGGATAAAGTTCTCTAACAATAATTAGTTGGGACATAGGAAATCTATTAAAGGTTTGAGTTCATTTCATTAAGTTACTAATCATAAATGCATAGATTGAGAAAGTGAACTCTAGCTAAAATGTGTGTTTTAAATAAAATTGGCAACCTTGTGAACATGTCGTCAACATTTCCTTTGAAATAATGAAAGGGTCTAAGATATGTTTTGGAGTTACATACGGAGAAGAGACTGAAATTGAAGCTGATACAAGACTTTCAACAACATTAAGTTACAATTTCATCCTCAAATTCGTTAATAAAATCTGGTTCTGTTATATGGAGGAACATCTTTTCCATTATTGGGAACATTGAGCATGTTAACTCTTCGAAGTGGATTAATGAGAGTTCATCAAAATGTGGATTACTTAATCATAAATCCACAATTTTGAGGGAGGGGGGGGGGTGTTAGAGCATCTCGTTAACATAGAGATACATGCCCCATTAAGTGAAAACATTAAAAAAATCAATTCTGAAGATAAGAATCATGGTTAGAATTTAAAGCATAACCACATGTGATTTAGTTGGTACCATATAGAGATGTGTGTGTTATGTACAGTTGCCAAATTATGAATACTTATGCATCAGTTTTAATTTTATTGAACTTTATTGTCTTTTAACTTCAAAGGGTACTATTATATTTATTATGCACATACCAAATAAGCATTACTTTGTTACTCACTCCGTTCCAAATTACTTGTTATTTGGCTTTTCTTGATACATTTTTTTATTATATATCTAGACATAAGTATATATGTAGCTACATAACAAATTGAATGTATCTAGAAAAGTCAAACGACAAGTAATTTAAACAAG
The DNA here is from genome assembly GCA_036936925.1 of Cenchrus fungigraminus. Classification (NCBI taxonomy): domain Eukaryota; kingdom Viridiplantae; phylum Streptophyta; class Magnoliopsida; order Poales; family Poaceae; genus Cenchrus; species Cenchrus fungigraminus. Next base: position 75,830,625 of record CM072768.1, on the reverse strand, counting down.
GGGGGGGGGTTGTTACGAAGCAATGACTAAGAACATTGGAATGCTACAAATTTTAGCTTAGGGAGCCATACGGGCACAATCTTGGTACAACTAAAAAGAAAAATACGAATCCGCCTCCCCTCGCCCCCTTGCACCTTTTCATCAAACGTCCAGGGTCCACGCAAAACTGTCACACCCTGAAATTTCCCAATTTCAGGATGTGAACAAGAAGAAAATTTAAACAATGACTTTCTCATAATTTTAAATTTTTTCCAACATTTATTTTTCTTTATAGGAAATATAGTATAAGAAAAAGGCTTTGTTTGATTTTCTGAATTAAATAAATTGGTTCGATGTGAGTGTTGCATTCATGCCGATGCATCTTGGTCTTTGTTGAGTGTAAAAGGTTTTAAAATGCGTCTAGGTGCTGACCAAAACCTTTTGAGAAATTTCCAACTTTTTCTGGAATTTATTCTCACTTTCCTCGAGCTATTTCTATTTATTAGAAGGTTATAAAATCCTTTTCATGAGCTCCAAATACTTTATTTGGATTGTTCATGCTCCATTCTATCTTTGGGAATTTTCCTAGAATTTTGAGAATTTTCTGAGGCTGCGTTTGGAAGTAGACTTCGAGAGCTGGACTTCGGAATTGGAATTGAGGACTATGAATGCCAGCTGTTTGGAGGCGTTGGAATTTGGAATTGGAAATCGAGCTCAATACCAACCGGTATTCGTTCTACACCCGTTCGTCCAGTCTCAATACAGAGCCATACCTCTCTGAATTGGTCGGCATTCCGTTGCATCGTCTCACTCGCCGTACCCTTCCTCCCACCGACAGGCCAGCGAACTGCGCCGCCCCCTCCTCCCTCCGGCGACGCCAGCGAGCCACGGCCCGTGCTCCTCCCCTCCCTCTGCCGGCGAGTTGTTGGCACGCGGTTCCCTCTCTTTCCTGTGAGTTGTGCCGCCCTTCCCTCCCTCCGTCGGTTGGCCGGCGAGACGCGCTGCCCTTCCCTCCATCCACCGGCGGGCCGTCAGCGGTGGGGTAGAGCTCCGCCGCCTCTTCTTCTTCTCCAGCGAGGCAAGGTGAGGTCGGGTGTGCTCTACCCCAGATACAGGCAGTGTAGCCTTCTCCGACGAGACCTAGGCAGCTGTGGCTCATCTCAGTGGGGTAGAGCTCTGCCTCTAGGCCGGTCCAGGCAACGGAGGTGCCGTGGTTAGGGGAAGGGTACAGTGGTCAGGGGAAAAAGATGGGAAGAAGAGGGGTCAATTCTCAAATCCAGGTTGAATACATCCAAACGCGAATTGGATTTATCTCTCCTAGCAATTCCATCTAGCAACTTCATCTACATCCAAACATTGATTTTGGTATTGAGTTTCAATTCCAATTCTAGTTTGATTTGGTATTTGTTCCAATTCAATGCTAAGGCTTCCAATATCAACATCCAAACACAACCTGAGTATTTTTTGTGCCTTGTAAACATTTACTAGACTTTTCTGTAATTGTTTCTGCAATGAAAAGTATTTCGGAAAATAATAAAGAAATCCCTTCTCTTTTCTATTGGGCTGAGCCCGAAGGCCCGACCCACACCACTCCGGCCCAACTCCAGTCCCATCCGGGCCCATCGGCCGCCGAGGCCTGCGCAGCCGCAAGGCCAACGCCAGGCCGCCACCGCGACCAACCTCGGCGTGCGTGCCACCCTAGGGCTCCGTGCCCTATAAAGCCGCACCGCCCAAGGACCCCGTGCCACTGCTGCACCACCACCGCCTCGCACCCTTGCCTCTGCGCGCCGCCGCTTGTCGAAGCTGAAGGCCGCCGCCGCTGAGAGCCTCCGCCACGGGCCACCTCTCGACCGGGTGCAAGCGAGCGCTGGTGGGCGAAGCTGTGACCACCAGGAGCTCCGCCCTACCAAGCTGTACCCTCTCCGCCACTTCCCGCCACCGGAGACACACTGGAGGAGCTCCGCTCGCGAACTCCGAGCTGGCCGCCTCCAAGCTTCACCACCGGCGACCGTCGTCGATTCGTCACACCTGGGCGCCGCCGGGCGAAGTTGCCACCACCGCGCAGTTCGCGATGTCGAGACGCGTCCAAAGAGCCCCCGCCTGTCGCCTGGGATGCATCGGAGCGCCGCCATCACCATGAGGACCGGCCGCCTGCAAGCACCACCACCACCTGCCTCTCCTCCACCTCCCGCGCAACCCTATCAAGTCCCTTGGCCACCGGACCACCCAAATCCCATCGGCCAGGAGCTCCTGTACACCGTGACCTGAAGGAAGAAGAAAGCCCCGCTTATTTTGCGAATAGGTCCCTGGAACAAGATGTAATCTTTAGATTGTTTTCCTGTGTCTTGGTTATCTTGCAGAAAAACCCCTAGATCTAATAGATTCCCTAGATCCAGTCCAGTTTTGGTTTCTTGTGTAGTAGCCCTCGGGTTTAGAATCATAATTTCGTATATGCCCTCAGTTTCTCGCAGTTGTGCCCCTGGAAGTTATGAAACCTTGCCAGCAAGTCCCTAGACCTTTGCTAAACCATATCTTTCTTGTGTTAGCTCTGTTTTCATCCGTTCAAGTTGCGTTAGGCTCATAATAATGTAAAGCACACGTTAGTAGTGAGTTTTCATCATGTATGTTTTCTGAAAATTAATTTGGTATTAATTTTGCTAATGCCTTATTAAACATGCCTTTCTAAATAAAAGCAATATAGTGATATACATCGTTTTTCGTTATCAATGTTAATTTGATTAATGATTATTTCATATGCTTTGTAAATAAAATCTAATTAGTGCTACACTCCGGTTTTTCATAAATCAAATGTTAATCTGCTTAATATTTAATTAACTTTTCTAATTAAAAGTTTAATAGGCTTTACACCGGCTTTTATAAATGAATGATAACTTGATTAATACCAACACAAATGTGTTTCTAATTGTAACTTGTTTAGTTCTAAGCGAACCATAAAACTATGCGCTTAGATCTTCTCACTTAAGTTATTTATCTAAATTAATGTTTAATTGGTGTAATTTATATATAATCATTTATGAATAAAACTTGACTAGGTTATGTACCCCGGTTTTGCAAATAAAGTTTAATTTGCATTAATGTCAACATAGGGTATTTTATTTCCGAAATATCCTTTACATTTGTTTTGTTAATTAAAATGAACCTAAGCTTATAGTCTTGTCCTCTCATAAATGCAAATCATTCGTTAGACGTTCTCTGTCAGCTCTATCTCAGTATCTTTTGTGATCAAGTCTAACTGAAGCTCTAAACCTTTGTAGTGTTGGCTCAAGCTCAATCCGTGTGCATCTAATCAAGCCTTAGAGTTTCTGCTTTGCTTAGTAGCTTTATCTGTGTGAGTAGTTTGCCCTACTCATTTGTCTATCAAGTAATCTTACCATTCCTGTATCATGTTCTCTTAGAATCATGTTTATCAGCAAGTTGATGTCCATCCTATCTCAGTTAGGTTGTCTCTTTATAAATCAGCTATGTTCTTGTGCCCAATCTTTCATAGCTATACCTTTCTTTAGAGCTTACCTTGTTATCTGTTTCTTCTGTCAGATCAGTTTACCTTTGGTTAGCTGTGTTATCCTTCAGCCTAGTTCTCTTTGTAGACTCATGGTCCTAAACCTTAGCTTAAGCTCGTCTCGTGCGCTCTAGAGTTCGTTGGTGCCATTGTATAGTTCGTTTCGCCATAACTTGTGCGTTAGCATGTGTATCACCTGTCACTTGTTTTAACATGAAAGTTGCATGTTAATCTTGACTAATTATTGTTCCATTGGTTTCCTAAATAAAATTAATTATGTTTTATCCCGATTTTCATAACCTAAGATTTAATTGGTTAATTCTTATTTAGAACTAGCTTTTATAAATAAAAGATGCTTAGTGTTACATATCGGTTTTCATAATAAAGTTAATCTGCTTAATGATATTATAAATGTCTTTTCAATATCAATATGTTTAGTTGAACACGCAATATAAAGTTATTCGATTAGATTCTTTCACATGCTTTATCTTTTAATGTTAATTGTTAATCTGATACAACTTGTACTTCAATTTCTGCAAATAAAATATGATTAGGTGTATCGTGTTTTCTATAATTAAATATAACTTTGCTTAATATAAAGTGTTTCTACAAAATATTCTTTCCATATGGTTTCTTATTAAAATATGTCAAGCACGTAGTCTCTTGTTGTTTGATAATAATATCACGATAGCTTTGTCTTTTCGACCTTAGTTTCGTTTTCAGCGTTTCCTTCGTTCGTGCACAACCATAGAATCAAGCCTATCCTTTAGTGCGCTCTTTTAAAGCTTTTCTTTTGATTGGTGCATTGTTCTTAGTTGTACTTGTTGCTTTGTATGTTGTGCCCGATGATTGCTTCGAGTAGAAGAAGGATCGTTGTTCATTTGCCTTGAAGATGAAGAGTTCCAAGGAAGCAAGAAATGAAGAGAGAGCAGTAAGAGTAGCTTTTTGTTGGAGAAAGGCAAGTGTCCCTAACCATCCTTCTATCTATGCTTTATTACAAGAATACTGTGTCTTAATTGGAACATGGAGAACCACCCAGGAAAATAGTGCAACAACAAGACATATGGCTCTGTCTTGGCCAATTAATTTGAAACCTTAGTGTTTGGTATGCTTTACCTGAAAGGGGTTAGGGGGTGCCGGTAGTTGGTGTATAGCCCGGCCCTCAGACTGATCTACTCTATGGTAGCTTCGCAGTCTTGAGAGAGGTTTATGCATTGCGTTGTCATGTAACCTAGCGAGCAGCCTACATTAGGGAATCTTTGTAAAGGCCTCATAGCGTCCCTATGCAATCACACCTCGGTAGTGTGGTATGGTGCCTTGCAAGCATCGCATGGTTGGGTCTAAAGTTCTTTGGGACTTTTACGCGACTTGTGGGTAAAGATGTACAACCTCTGCAGAGTGTAACACTAATCGATTTGTCGTGCTCACGGTCAAGAGCAGCCTGGACCCTCACATGATTAATAAACTTAAAGATGGACCTTAAATCATTTCTAGTTATTCTTGTGGCCTTGCTGAGTACCAACCATAAGTGTACTCATCCTTGCTTACTGCTGCTCAGAAGAAAAAGGTGTGAAGCTTTTGAAGATGGTGATGCTAGGCGTACGCAGCCCCCAGTCGATTGCTTGTGGAGTTGGCGCCTCCGTTTCCAGGATTGAGCTGTATAACTCTGATAGATTTGTAAGTTTGTTTATGTTATTTTACGTGATACTATTACTTTTATTCACTTATGTCTACTATATGTATGAAACTTGATCCTGACATACATATAGGTATGCACTTGGTTTGCTTTTATAAAACCAGGTGTGACAAAAACTAATCTGTCGTCGATCTTGAGGTTGTCCAGACGCCATCCTTTTGTGATCCATCTGTCCAACCAGTTGTGATCCCTTTTGTTGACGGTGAATTTCCGTCAACCTAGTCATGAGTTTACCTTCAATGTTGGTATTGATTTAATATCCAAACTAACGATCCTAACCCTCATCATACATCAAGTTCGCACTCGCATGTGGTATTTGGAGTTTATTGTTTACGCAGGGATTAAGCACCTAAATGAGGACTTCCAGGTAGAGTTCATCGAGCACTTTGCGAGAAGGTCATGAAGCCCGGTACAAGTCAAGACACGAGGTGAACTGACTCCAAGAGGCCCAAGGACCAATCCGTGAAGGCAGAAAACTCTGAGGACCTAGACAAAAAATGCTAAAGCTTGCACGACAAAGAGCCCAATCCAAACCGCGGAGAAACTGACGTCAAGGACCCACATGCAGTTGGGAGAAAGTTATAGAAGACACGAGGAGCGACAGGAAGAAAACCGAGGCCGAACCGGGCCAAAATGGGCCCAGGCCGGTCGGCCCAGGCCGGCCGTTCCAGCCCATTCTGGCGTCGGTTCGGCACCCCCTTTGACCTAGATGACCCTCGGGCTATTTATAGTCCCCCTGCCAAGAGCCACGCATCAATTCATTCGTCATCCGCCGCCGAGGAGCAGAGAAGAGAGGGACACCATTCCGGAGAGGAGAGGGTCGAGATGGTTCACTAGGGCTTCCCTAGCCAACGTGGGAACCTTGTATGGAAGACCACGTCGGAGTTTCCGGAGCTAGGATCAAGATCAAGGTAGGATCCCGGTGGTGATCTTGTCCATGTAGTATACTCTCATGTTGAATTTGCAAGTTTGAATCCGATTTCTAGCGATCAAGTGCTTTCACTACGACTTTGTCTTCGCTTGGGTTTTCTTCTTCCCAATCCATTCCGCGGATAGATTACATAGGATGTTCTTGTAGCTATGGTGGCTAGAGGTGCATATCTGACCTACCGAGCATTTTCATCTTGTCCTTTGGACTCGTCCTAGGCTAACCCACATGAATAGGAGTGCGTTGTGACAGAACGGTGGCTCCAAAAGGCGGGCGTCTTCAGAGTTGGAACGGAAGCCACGATTTAAAGAGGCTAGTAATGAGATTCGTTTGCTTTATTCTTCTTGGTTTTGGAACTTCAACAAAAGACCCGATCCAATCTCCAGATTGGTTCTATCTCTCTTTCTCTTGCTACCTCCGGTGTTTAGTAGATTAGATGTGTTTTATGGTTCTTCCATAGATTAGATGCAAAACCCCTTTTCAAGATCAAAGTGTTTTCCGCTTATTAGATTGGATCTTGCGTTACACATTGTTCCACGGATTCGATACCTTGGGTTCACACTTAAGGGAAGAAGGGTCCCTTGACTACGACGGAGGACTTGTCCACTTGCAAATCCAAACGAAGTTTGATACACATATAGACCGTCAACACCTTTGCTCCTCCACCTCGCTGTTGCGATCCATCTGCGCCTCTCCCACACACTCCTCTCTGTAAGAAGCATGCCTCACCGTCGGAGGCACGCACAACGACCGACAACCTTCTCCTGCCCTCGGTGATCTGTAATAACATTTCTGCATCTCCTAGGCCTCACCTCACCCCATCCCGCACAGGCCGCACTACTTAATCATCCAGCTCTAAACCCGTCAATGGAGAACCATGGTCCTCACACGAGGAGGTATAGGACTACAGGACCACAAAACCAGCATTGAGGAGCTCGCGTAGAGTCCCCGCCACACCATCTTTCCTTCATCTACGTCTCCGATGATTCAAGGTTGCTTTGCCTGCTACCCCAGTGCCGCCGCCATCCCTCCATTTCACCTACGCACGGAACCTAACCCACCTTGACATCGCCCGCAGTGAGCCGGAACCTTAGGACTTTATCAACCGGTATATTTCAGATCCCATTTTGGTCTACCTTTTTTATGTGTGCATGTTGGTATTTCTTAACCTCACCACTAGTTGTGCACCTAGTGTGAGCGTAAGATCCACCTGGATATACCGACGGGTACGAAAGAATCCACAAGCGCACGGATATACCGTTGTAGCACTTCACCTAAGGAGTATTCCAAAGGGTATCGAATCCAAGGAACGATGTGCACTACCTTCTATCCTAGCAGAATGGTCCAAGGACACCAAGCCCCTGCTATGATAGGGAAATGATGAGGTGCTTCCTATGGGTATTGATTCTAAAGGAGGAGCAAACTCATTGTAAATACTCACTTCGGGCACCAGTTCCCTCCTGGCTATAACAGGTCGGTTCTGGCCAAAAGCTCTACGCCGTATCTGAACGTAGGGGAGTACAAAGGGTCCAACAGCTGTCACTACCACGGCCTACCCCTATCAATCCGTGAGATACGGAGCAAACGAATGATAACCCGCAGTCTAGACACCACGTCTACACCACCCATCACTACTAGAGCACGATTACGTCTGGTAGCCCGTAACAACACTATAGCACCCCGTACAAGTACGAAGCAACGAACCCGCAAGTACGAGACTGATCTCACTTATCATGGAATCATATAGGCGATAGGAAGAACGACTTGCCACAGATTAATGTATTCCGACAGGATCTAACGAGATGATTCACACAAACGGAATGCAGAATTATTCACCTAATCAACAGGATCAAAGGATCGTGTCGCGAAGAACACAAGCCTCTAAATGATGAATAGATGAAGAACTCATGAACATATCACCTATGTATGAACATCACTTTAGTCTAAATGGAAAATACAGAAATACTCACTTTGCTCTAAATGAAGAACAAGCGGGGCTTCTCACCTACATCACCCTCTACCTAGCACCTACTCACACCTACACATGGAGAGGAGAGACTCCTCTCCAAGAGAGAAAATGAGAGAGAGGAGGGAATGAGATGTGTCTCTAAATGAGCCCTCTCCACTTCTATTTATAAGCTATGGTTGCTTCTCCCCCTCGTTCTTGTGCTCCCCACGCGCCACCTGGCCCCTGTAGCGTGCTTTGGAAGGTGCTTGAGGCGGTGGAAGAAAGAACCGGGCGAAAACGGGATCCTAAGGTGCTGAACCGGAGCCGAATCGGGCGCTGGGTCGCTGAACCGGGCGTTTCTGGGCCAAAATCGGCAGCAAAGGGGCGGACCGGCCAACCAACCTTGGGGTGGCCACTAGGCACCTGCCACCTGTAGTACTATTGAAATAGAGTATGTAATAATACACTGCTACTTAGTAGTATTGTACGTCGTTTGATAAAATTTTGCAAATTTAATCGCCACTTTCAGAAGAAGAACGTTGAGCTGTTAACATGTTCAGCTCATGCGGACATGTTGACTTGTTAAGCCAGCATGCTTGCTATGCAGCGCCGCACTGTCATTGCTGAGCCTACACTGTAAAATCTGCGCTGCTCTGTTCATCATCGAAAATTTCGGCTCTGCGCAGTTGGGTTTATGGCTTTTTTTTTTTGAAAAATGCGTTTTCTTTTGAGACAGCTGGGTTTATGGCTTCTTTCAGCTCCTAGTTCACCCCGCAGCTCCTAAGAGTTGCTCCTTGCAGCAGAGAAGTTGCAGCCTTTGGAGGAACCGAGCAAGAAATCGTTGGAGCAAGCTGTTGATTTGTAGCCTCTCGGCGGAGCCCTAGCAACGCCAACCACCAGAGTCCCGCCGCCCGCCTGTCACATGAACACAGCCAGCAAGTGTAGTCGCACACCCTGCAGCTAATCGTACTTGTCAGTTCGTAGGTGTTGACTTGCATTAGGCGTGTCCTTGCGACTCGGGGAGAGGGATTTGGTTGGAGTTGGACGGGGGTACGCCGTAGGTAACTAATCGTACGCGACGCGCGTGATTTGGTAGGACACGGGTATACAGGGTGGGTAAGGTGAGGGCCATGTAACAAAATAATCAACTTCTTACAGAAACGCTCTCCAAATTGCGATTTTTTGGTCCTTCCATAGTCCTTCCACCCTATCCACTTCCAAAAACATATGATGGGTGGGTCCGGTGTGAGGGGTAAGGCGGGTCCGAATTGGGTGAGAAAAGTTTTCAATTGTCTTCGCTCCTTATAGTATAGATAGATGTTGTACTCTCTCTGTTTCATACTACTCATCATTTTAGCTTTTCTAGATACAATCATTTTGCTATACACCAAGATATATATTTATGTCCAAATACATAACAAAAAGAATGTATCTAGAAAAGTCAAAGCGACAAGTAATATGAAACGGAGGGAGTATAATCTAACACTTCCAATACAATTGCCAAAATTAGTATCATCGTTACTGAATGTTGACACTCTCTTTATTATCCTACAGCCTAAATAATATTGCTATCCCTACTAGTAGTAATTCCGGAAACATCTAGATGCACCAAAAACTTTAAGACCTTAATGAGAAAAAATGTTAAGACTAAATAATATTGTGAGCCTCAGTCGTCCTCTCTGGTGTGGGTGTGGGGTGTATCACCCACACCTCCTTCTCCATCTCACCGCAGCCATCTCGAGCACTGTCTCAATTCCTCATTGCCATGCTCGACCACGACAGGGTCCGGATCTGGTCGGAGGAGGTCATTTCCTGCCAAAGTAACGTCTTTACCTCGTCAGGAGTCGTTGTCGTCGCTGGATCCGTCTCATCTGATCTCGGGTCGGTCGTCCTTAGCCGTCGATGTTGCAGCTATGTCGTGGTTGTGGTGGACAGGTCTTTCACCGTCGGGCTTCAGATGGTTGTCACCTCCACATCGTTGCCTCCTCCCCCCTTCCCTCCCCTCTCCTCCCATCACACCATCACGTCGAGGTCGTCTCTCTAGATCGTTGTTGTTTTCCTTTCTCGCTGCTGGCCGCGCTGATGTGCCCCACGGTGGCTCTTTCCACTTAGCCTTGCCCTTCTCCCACCTACCTGTCATGCTAGCAGGCTACGACACCAGGTCCGTGGCCGGGTGTCGCACCCCCACACTTCGTGTCGTCGAAGCAACTTCCCGACGGGTCGTGGCAGTCACCATCTCCGTCATGCCCCGACCTCCTTTTTGACGGTAGACGGTGCAGGGCCTCATGCAGGTCCTGCGCCCCTGCGCTTTGCTCCTCGACGCAGGCGCAGGTGGGTGGGCCTCTGTGTGGGGATGCTCTAACCTGCAGCCCCCTCTTTCCCTCGGCGTTTGGCCCGACTGTCTCGGAAGCCTGGCCCCCCTCCGGCTCCACCTGCGCTGTTGGGTCGGGTGCTGTCGGTCGGTGATGTGGCCTCTGGTCGTCGCTACTCCTCCCCTACCTTCTCGCTAGTCTTTGTTGGTCGCTTGCTTCCGTTGTTTGATTCTCGCTTGGGTTGCCATGGCACCTCTAGTCACCTCTTCGTTGACAGAGTTGGGAGGATGGGTCTCATTACTCTCTCATCCTCCCCATGATGCTTCAAGATGCCACTCCTTGGTGGTGGCTGCTACCTTGAGCTGCCAATGTTTCTCTTTGTTGAGCTTTTTCTTTGGGTCATTAGCATGTTGATGTCCCTCCTTTGCTCACGCGCCTCGGATTGCACGCTGCCTTTCCGTCTGATCATCTACCATCCTAGCCTTCAAGGTCTGCTGTGTGCAGTTGCTTTTCAGGCATGGCAAAAGCCTCGCCTGATATAGCCTATATCAGTGCTGACAACTTAACATAACGTACCTCGCTGGAGGTGTTGTTGCGGCCCCAAATCCATTTGGTTGGCAAGGTAAAAACTTGGTCTGCTCCTTTATGGAAAGGCAGATGATACCGTCGATCTCGTCGCTCCCTTCTTCGGAAAAATATTCGGTGCAGGACTCCTGCATACTCTCCGCCGTACAGGACGACACTCTGATTTTTGCCGCGTGGACGGAAGAGACATCCGACGCCTCGTGCTGCTCGGTCCCACCCGCCTGGGATCACACAGCTCGGCTCCTCCTCCTGGGATCGCAGCTCGGCTCGCAGGCGCGGCAGGCTCACAGAACGCTCGACTCCTGCGTTGATCAGGGCGAGCTGAGCGCCATAGCATACCGGCCGTATTTTTCGACCTGATGATCCTTTGATGCTTGGGCGCATCTGTTGGGGCGAGCAGCTTGCCGACTGCGCAACTCGGATCACATCACCCTAGACGACGCATGCGCTGTGGCAGGAGCCGATTGAGAGGAGACTGTTAGGAGGATCAGGCGGGCCATATACTGCCTCTCATCGGATGCCATCTGCAAACCCATCTGATACGGCAGAGGACATCTGTTGATCGGCAGAGGACTATGTTGATCCCTGTTATACAAATCGTTAGGGAACATGGAGCCAATCAGCAGTTGATAACACATTAACACAGTTAGAGTCTCCTGTTGATTCTTTGTCAAAAAGAAGAAAAATCTGATCACTACTTCGGACGGTGGCCGTGTGTGCAGCTTATGCACTTGTGTGTTGCATGGCATCCTGATTTGTCAGATAATATACATAATGGCATAGTGAACTAGCACCCGACGATGAGGTGTGTTGTAGGTGAAGACATCGATGTGGGGAGCCGGAGCCCTTGTCAGCGATGGTTACATGTACGCTGTACGCATAGGTGCGGCTCTGGCAGCAGATCGATGTTTCGTTGGAGGAGGTGTTGGAGGTGCAGAAATTTGCAACGGAGGTGCGACCACTCGCAACGCGTGAGCGTGAGCATAGCGCTCGACGAGGTCCGTGGATTCATCTGGAAATATTCTCACGCCGGTGACAGGCAGTCGGGGTTCGCGCCGGCGATGGTAGCCAGGGTTTGCGACGGGAGCTTGTGGTAAGAGGTGAACGAAAGGGACGAGAAGGAGAGGGATCGCGGTCGAGACGCGGCTAAGCCGAGCTAGCGCCCGATCGAGAAAATTGCCATATGAGCCGAGTGCACAGGCCTCTTCCCACCTTCTGCTGCCACGCGGCAAACATTGAGGACGTCATGTACGACGGAGGGTGTGCAGGACTCCTGCAACGAATTTTTTTCCCCTTTCTTGTTGGCATCATCCTGCATGACATCCTCGCTCGATCTTGCAGGCTTTTAGATGTTAGGCTTTCCGTGACGTGTGTGTGTTCTTGGCATCCTTTTTCAGTAGGGTTCGCTCCTCTTAGGTCATGTTTACTGTATTGGTGGTGTGCGGACATGGGGTTCATCTCCTCTCCTCTTTCTTGCTTTGTTTCAGTTGATAGGTCGCTTTGTTAGCTCTTGTGCTTTTGCGCTTTGGGGTTTCTCTTAAAGTCGTTTCGCTGTAACTCTTTTACTTCTCTTAATGAAAAATATGTTATGCACGTCTTTAAAAAATAGAAAAAAAATTGTTCATGTCATGGGCTTATGCTTGGTGTTTTGTGCTTGGTGCCGGAATAGACGTGTTATTCTCTCGGTATGAAATATAATTGGTTATTCTCAACTGTTGCCATGCTGACGCAGTTTGAGAACAATGCAACTCATTTTGGGTGATGCTGATGAATCAGCTGCCACTGATGGTTAAAACGTCTCTCCTAGAGAGCATATAGATGTCAGAATGCAAGGGCACGGAGGGCGGTGCTATCTCCTGAGCAGATGGTGTTAATAAACAAATGGCAGCGCGATTTGCATGCTGCAAATAAAGAGACTATTTAGGACCCCACAAGAGAAGGTAGAAAGAAGAAGACAAAGCAAGAGAGACTATATATAATAAGTGTGTTAAAAATAGCATTTTTGTTGTCAGGGTTATGTGTTGGATCTCTAACGAAATGATGGTATCAGTTTGATTAATTTGAAGGCAAGAAAAAAATTTAAACATCACTGTCATGTCTACTCTGGAATAAAATAACAGTAACGAATGTTCAGTTCAACCTGCCCCCGTTAAAGTTTCGGCACATGCTACCTAATTTGTTGTTGACCAGTACTACAATCTCTTCTTTCCCCTTGCGGATAGCCTTCAAAATAATCCATCATTATCTTTCAAAGTTCAAAGACTTCAAAAGCACCACCGATGCAAATAATGCTGATCAACTACTGTCTAAAGGTTCTGTCTGATACTACATGTATCAATACCTTTTATCCTTTTAGATGGTACAACCAGTAGAGATAGATATGAACACAAAACATACGAGATGTGATGAGGAGAAGGATTGATATGGACAAATGCCAGTCCTGCACATGCTTACTGTGCTCTCTGAGTCCTGAAGATGGCACATCCAGTTGCCAATAGCAGATGGCATTTTTTTAAAAGGAGGTTTTACAAATAAAAAGGATGCATGGGCAGCTGTAACAAAGCAGGAATGCAAGGAACAGGTTGAATTTTTATACAACAACTACTTGCAATTTGGTGTTCTTGGATGTATCCATGCCATATTCCGGCTGTAAGGTCCAGCGTCTACCTCTCTGTATGTCAGGAGGAAAGTGATTCATTTTCTCTTCTTTTGTCAAAGTTGTTTCTTAGGCGTATCAATCAATTGTGTTGTGATCATCGTCACAGACCTATACTTTTCGTCCAACTTTTGCTGATTCTTGTTTGTGATTAACCAAGTAGACAAGTAGTGTCGTGATGTGTGGTTATCTAGACTCAGGAACCAGCAATTTTATTTTTCGCAACGCATGTATTTCATTTAGAAGAAAGCAGTTATAGACAGTACTTGATATAGCCAACAGAACTTGACTAACACAAACACACAAAGGACTAAAGAAAGAGTACAACCAAAACACACAACTAGAGGCGACCAAAGCCGCGAACACGACACACTGATAGCAGAAGAAGCATGGAGGGGAGGAAGGCCCCAACCTTGCCACCTGACGAAGCCATCCTAAGAGCTGAACCTGCAGAAAGAAGCTACACTATCGCCGAAGATGCCGAGGGAAATCAAGCACAAACGGTGGCAAAAGCATCCACCGAAATAGCACGACCACGGCGGCAAAGCAACCGCCAGAGTAGAAGAACGGCGGAAACGCATCCACCAAGCTCGCAATGGTGGCAAAGCATCCACCAAACAACACAACCATGGCCGCAAAGCATCCTCCAGGATAGAGTACAATGGCAAAACATCCGCCAAAGTAGAACAACGGCGCCAAAGTATCCGCCAGAGTATAACCGTGACGGCAAAACATCCGCCACGACCAGCAATCCATCATTTGCAACCCACACGATAGGGCGGAAAAGCATCCGCTATGACCTTGGCAACCAAGGCAACATTGTGAAGAACAAAGCGTAGGCAAGCATAGGGAACGGAGCCACCACCCGGTACAAATGTGAGGCATTTGTACCGGGTTGGGAGGAGAGGCCCCAATGCGCCGTGCGAGGGGGCATTTGTACCGGGTGGTGACTCCAACCGATACAAATGAGGGCATTTGTACCGGGGGCAAAAATATCCGGTACAAATGAAAAATCAGCCCAGAGACAAATGCCTGATTCTCTAGTAGTGCCACATCGACCATGCCAACCAGCCCGAAGGAGAAAAATAGCACCCCCAAGGTGTCGTCATCATCGGTCACGCCGCGACACCACCAACGAAGACGCCCCTTCAGCCTTGCCAATGGAAGGAAACCTCCGGTGGAAACCCTTGTGAACCACCTCCATGGCAAGGCCACAAAGGGGGGAAGGGCGTTGTCTCCCAATACTTCATAGAAACACCTCCAGGGAGGGGAATGACGCCCACAAACATCGTCATTGTTGGCCCAGCAAAGCACCAGGCAGGGTTTTCACCCGAAGACCTTGGCACAAGATGAACCGGGAGGGGAGGGCCTCCATCCAGTGGAGGGAAGGGAGGTTCTCCATCCAGCCCGCCCCGGTACCGACCGGTCTGCCCCTGGCAACCACGGGTGACGCCGACAGAGGCGGAACCCCATAGTAGCCAGGGCAGCCAAGGGCGACACCCACCCCGACAACGGCGACGTGTGGTGGCCTCCCCTAGCAGCAACCAAAGACGAAGGCCCCTGGTTCGGAAGCCAAAGATCTAGCTCGGGGGAGTGTAGATCCGGACCCGGTGGCCGTAGATTTGGCGATAGCCAGAGGAAGGGGAGCCGTCGGTGGAGTAGGTGGTGGCCGTGAATCCTGGATGGTCAGGATGGATGGGGAGGGGAGGAGAGGAGGGTAGGGAAAGGAAGAGAGAGGGTTGGGGGCGGGGCTCGTGAGGATGGGGGCTAGTGGCGGTGCTCGGGTCGCCCCCTTGAGTCGCCTAGGAGGGGCGATGGGAGGGAAGGTGGAGTGGGCTCTAACCTCAAACCTGCAGTTTTATATCTTCTCAAAACATGCATGTGTTCTCCTAATTTCATCCTCCACTTGTACTGACATGTGTTACTTGATAGTGTACCTTGATGGCTTCATCTTCTGCTTTGTGTCAGCATTATCTAGTTGTTATGATCTAGTTTTGTTTGTCAAATTGCTGAAATACTAAGATGACAGGGTTTGTGACTTTTCTGTCATGGGTAGCGACATCAGTCATTCTGCTGAGATCAGTACGGAAGCAGAAGAGTTCTCGGTAAGATCAACTATGTCTTTGGTTTTTGCATATCCGGTCATTATCTGATATGTCTTCTTGCTATTGACGATCCATTCTAGTTTTTTTATAGAGGTAGTATGGAGTATAATTGGTTTTGAAGGATAAAGTCACAATTTGAAGGAAGACGACATGATGGGGAATCATGGCGGCGCCGATGCGGTAGGGAAAAAGGCTGAGGATTCGTGGGTGACGTCGACAGCAATGCTAGACCAAGATAGGGCGGAGAGGGAGACAAGATAATTAAGATTTAAAACATTTCAACAATACGGTTTGAATATATTGGATCATACCTTAGAGCAACTCCAATAAGGGCCCCTATCTAGAGCCCCTACTTTGTTGAGTAAAGGCTGCCCTAACTTTTTGGAGCTCTAATTTTATCCTCAACTCCAGCAACAGCCCCAACTCTCTCCTGACATTTGGGACCTACTCGATAGCGGGTCATATCTTTTTCTCCCTTACTAGTGTCTCTCCCACATCTCTCCAGTCTCTCTCGCACATCTCTCCATCCCGAAGGCGATGGCGTGGGGGAGCTGCACCTTCGGCTAGGTGCATCGCGGGAGAGCTTGAGCTCGGCAGGTGCGGAGGTGACGGAGTGAGGGAGTTCCACCTTCGGCTAGGCGCGTCGTGGGAGAGCTCGAGCTCGGCGGACACAGATGCGATGGTGCGGGGGAGTTCCACCTTTGATTGAGCAAGGTGATATGGAGCTTGAGCTCTGGCTGGGCGCGACACGAGCAAGTGTGAGCTTCGGCCGGGTGCAGTGCGAGATCCGGTCAGGAGCGACACGAGATCCGAGCTGAGCGTGGAGGCAGCGCCTGTAAAATCTCACCCATGGTGGCGCGAGGCGGCGCGCATGGCCATTAGTTGGCGAATCAGCCCGGACTCTGGCCCATGCCGACATATCTGCTTCGGCTCGGGTCAGTGGCAGTAGAGAGCATGGGGCTCCTCTTCTCATGGGCTCAAGCGAAGGCGAGCAAGCAACTGCTCGAGCCCAAGCTGCAGTCGCGGTGGGGGAGGGGAACCCCTGGCGGCCGGGCAGGGGAGCTCCAGGGCGGCGCTCGTGAGTGGAGGCGGCGAGGGAGGGTGGGCAGCCGATGGCAGGAGGGAATCCATGCGGGCGTGGGAGAGCGAGCTGCTGTACCGGTGGAGTAGGGGCCTTCTCTCTCCTCCCTTGGGGATAGGTACCAGAGGGAAGGATTTGGGTGCCCCCTAGAATAGGGGCCCGAGTAGGAGCTCTGCTGGAGTGCGTTTTTTGCTCTCAGCCCCTACTTTTTGAGTTGGAGCTCAAGCAGGGAGGCTGCTGGAGTTGCTCTATACCATACTATATTCATTCATATACTACCTTTACAACCTAAGATTTCAATACTCCCTCCATTTTTGACATTTCAGACAAAAATTTTAAACGTCAACAACTCACGAACAGAGGTAGTAGTATACAATCATCAGATTCTTTTATGAACGGTAGTACAAACTATGCACACTAAAAGTCCTTCCATGTGCTGACTTCTGAGTGGGGAGATGCACCGGCAGGATGGAAACCTACAGTCAACTGTAGAATTATCATTGCATTGTGGACACCACGAAGCCCAAACTCACAGAAACCCAATAGGCTAGCTATTGTAATGAGGAAGCACACTACCTTCGATGATCAAACTCAAATAGATGAGATCCCAGCACTTTATTTCTATGCATGGTCATGCACGACTCAGTTTATCAGGGACCTCGGCATGGGGATGGGATGGAGCCGTGGTGTAGGGATGAGCACGAGCGGCTGCAGCCGGGTGGAGACAAGCCCCTCCTTTTCGTCCATGTTGAGTTGCGGCACCCGGCCCTGCTCTAGGGGCACGGACCAATCGAAGCACTGCACCAGCGCGGCGACGAACGCCGGGGCGACCTGCATGGCGAAGCCCATGCCGGGGCAGGCACGGCGGCCTCCACCGAAGGGCATGAGCTGCATGTTCTGCGCGTTCACCTCCACGCCCTCGCTGGCGCCGCCGGGCATGAAGCGCTCCGGGTCGAACTCGAGGGGCTTCTCCCAGCACTCCGGGTCCCGCCCGACGGAGTAGACGCTGAAGAACATGGTGGTCTTGGGAGGGATGGTGTAGCCGCGGACGTGCACCGCTTCGATGGTCTCCCTCACCGCGAACACCGCCGCCGGGTGTAGCCGGAGCGTCTCCTTGAGCACGGCCTGCAGGTACGGCAGCTTGGCGACGTCCTCCTCGCCCACAAGACGCGACCTGCCGATCACGGCGTCCAGCTCCGCTCGCAGCTTCGCCAGGCAGGACGGGTGGTTGATCAGCTCCGCCAGCATCCACTCCACGCTCGTGGCCGTGGTGTCGGACCCCGCCGTGAAGATGTCCTGTCGATCATGTCATGTCACAGACTCACAGTCAGTAATTATAACCAGCGGAGAGTATATGAAGCGAGAGATAGTGTGTGATACATATGGCCTTGTTTTAGTTGCAGATTCACAACTTTGTTTTAGCATTTACCTGTCACATCAAATCTACGGACCCTATTTAGTGAGATAATATTTAACGTGAATTAATGATAAAAATCATTTCATAACCCTGATGAAATAGTAAAATGAATTTATTGAGTCCAATTAGATCATAATTAGACAATAACGTGCGACGGTAAATATGATGAATTAATTAAAAAGCTTAATAGTAGGATACGGAGGCTCACCAGGACGAAGGCCTTGATGTTGTCCCTGGTGAGCTTGACCTCTGCGTTCTCGTCCTCCGCGGCGTCCATGAGGATGTCCAGCAAGTCCTTGGCCTTCTCACCTCCAGCCGCCTCTGCTGCGGGCGACCTGCGGGCCTGCTCCTTCTTCTTGATCAAGATCTCAAGCAGGGCGTCGAACTTGGCGTGCACCGCGTGCGCCCTGCGGCCGAGCCCCTGCACATCAAAGGGCCGGAAGAGGGGGATGTAGTCGTCGATGTTGAAGGAGCCGACGAGCTCGGTGACCTCCTTGGCGCAGTGCCGTGCCGTCTCCGTCATGTGGTCGGGCAGCGCGCTGGCCGTCATGCGCATGATGACGTTGTTGGACATGGCGATGAGCAGGCGGCTGAGGTCCACGGTGCCACTGTCACCCCGCCGCGACGACGCGGCCTCGGCCTCCCGCAGCACGGCGGCGAGCTCGCCGTCGCGGACGGGGCGAAGCAGGTCGACGGTGCGCGGGCCGAGCAGCTCGGACATGCACAGGCGCTTCATGAAGCGCCACTGCGCGCCGTAGGGCGCGAAGGCGAAGCCGGCGGATCCGTACGCGAACAGTCGGGTGACGGACGAGTGGGTCCTCTGCGGGAAGCTGGCCTCCATCTTGAGGAGGTCTCGCGCGGCTTCGGCGGAGCCGACGATGACGCCACGGTTGGAAGGGCCGAGGCGGAGGTAGACCAAGGGGCCGTAGCGCTCGACGAGGCGGTGGAAGGCCTGGTGCGGGGGCGGGCGGATGAGGTGCAGGTGCCCGATCAACGGGAGTGCCCGTGGGCTCGGGGGCAGCTTGCCTCCGCCCCTCCCGCCGACCACTGACACCGCCGTGAGGACGACGAGGAGGGCCGCTAGGGCGATGAGCATGGCTCCATGACCGCTGTTTCCTGCAAGGCTGAGGATGCTGCTAGCAGACTCGACCTCCATGGCTCGCAAGCTCTGCTAGTGCTTGCTCCTCGCGTGGCACCTTATTCCATCCACTTTGTCCGCTCTGCTAGTGCTTGCTCCTCTCGTGGCACCTTATTCCATCCACTTTCTCCGGGAACTTATTCAGTGCTGAACCCAGTACGTGCAGTACAGGACAGAAGGCTAGCTGTTCATAGCTTCAGTGATCGTTTATTTTAAACGTCTATGGCACGTGGTCATGGACGTACAAATCAGCAGTACACGAGTCACGACGTCGACTCACGAGCACACTTCACTCACATCACACGTACACAAATGGACCCGTAATTACACAGAGACTATAATAGTCAACATTTTTAAAGACGTTAGAAGAATAAGAGCAGCTTCAGGGAGACCTGCAAATCGAGAGCTTCAAAACCCATTTGCAAGTCCAATGGTAAAAAATGGATGCCCAAAATTACATCTCAACTCCAGTGGAAAAATCAACTCATACCTCTATTTTGATGTGGACCCCGTGTGTCAATGAGAAGCCATCCCGTTTGTGTTCATGTCGGGGCTGGGCCATCTCTGACCTCGCTCCTCACCGCATCTCCTCTCGGAGCGAAGGTGAAGCCTGCGGCGGCGCCATGCAAGAGTTGCAGCATATTGGGTTGCCGAATCGAGCCCCGTCAACAGAAATCGTGTTGTTCTCGCTCTGCTCATCTCGCTCATCCACCGACGCACTAGAGCATCGCTCCAGTCAAGCTGGTGGAGGCGAGGGCCAAAGTGAATGGTGCTCGTCGGGAATCGTCACGTGCTTGCTGGGGAAGTCGCGGTGCATGCCCTCGGCTGTGAGGTCGAGGTCGGCGAGTTCGTCAGCAGAGGTGTCTGTCCGCTACCGGTTAATGTGCATGGCGAGTAGAGCCTCCTCGACTTCCTCCAATTCCTTGCCGGTGCCCGCCGCTGTCGCCGCCACCTGGTAGGCGCGGAGGCCGCGGCGCAGGTACTCCTCGACACCCCCTCCATTGTGGGCCTCCCCAGCGTGCGCGGCCTCCATCATGCCCCTATACAGCTCCTTGACCGGCCACGCCACCCGGCCTCGCCGGCGTCGACAGCCGTGAGCAGAAGAAGGCGGTGGCCGAGCACGAGAGGGAGCGGCGTAGGAGGGAGATGAGAGAAAGGGGAGGAGAAAAATAAAAGAAAATAAAGGAAAGGAAAGAAAATTGGTGGGACCCACGTTTTGGAGGAAGGAGTAGAGGCCCTCCATGAAGGGAGGTTTCGAGGGGAAATTTGGTGGGGTCTGAAAAATGCAGGTCCATTTAGAGGTCCTGCTAAAGTTGTTTTTTTCAATCAAACTTCTAAATTTTGTAGTAGAGGCCCATTTAGATGCCTCCACTTGAGTTGCTCTAATACAAGGCAATGTAGGTGGTGGTATGGTCTTTGAATGGCTTCACTAGTCTAATTTTAACCCGTCACATCCCGTCAAATCAAGTTGCATCTTCTCTTACAACATGTGCTCCAACACGCACTTTTTTCAAAAATTTCTACCCCAACACACTTTTTATTTGTGTAAATTTGATGAACTAAACACCCAGGATCCCAAGACTAATTAAGCTCCGGATGTGTGCCGCAGCCCGCAGTCCGTTCATGGCTCTCCAAGTCTCCATGCATCGAGAGGCTGCACACAAAGTCATGCCCTGGTGCGACCGGTGCGCGCTGTGACGTGCTCTCCCGAATCGCGCAAGTCTCCCATGTTAAGGTGCTGCAACATGCACGTCGTTTGGGACCACTCGAGTCCAACCTTTTTTGGTGAATTTCAACCTCGTGCCTTCAACGGCAGGCTAATTATTTCGCCTGCTGACGCCCGCGCACGCTTTTCAACCTAAAAAAGGCTCCCTCCCTTCGCATTGGTTTTCCAAAGTAAAACATTGCAATTTCTACTCTTCCGTCTCACAAAAAGTGTTTGCCTAGAAAATTTTGGATATACAGATAGTTATAACAAATGATAATGTTATCTGTAATTACTGATATTTGCTGAAGTTAAATTGTGCAATCTGGTTGGTTTATGGATCTTGATTAAATATGTGCATTGGAACCAGAGAAAAAACATCACTTGATCATTTCATTGGCTCTATGCATTTGTATGAGTGTTGCTTTAATACTAAGGCCAGTCTCAATGGGGGTTTCATGAAATTAAATAGGCTGCCATGTGAGCACTTTTTTTTGAAATTAAAGCAGGAGCACTGCTATGTCATATAAGAAGAAACAACATTGATACATAACGGGTCGTAGCAAACACCACCACACGAACAAACCCCACCACAGAAACAAACGCACCCGACACAACACACCACAATCCTCAACCACTTGGGAGAGGAGATCGAAACAAGCCATCAACACCTACGCCGTCGTCACCAGCGCTGTGTCACGGCAAAGCCGCAACCCGCTGCAGGCCCGAACAACCCCTGAGCTCCTCCACTACGGGACTGTCACCCTCAAGCTGCACATACACTCTGGTCGATCCCTCTGAACCAGCGAAGCTTCAGCCAACACTCTCATCTTGGTTTCAGGGGCAACCACTGACCCTGGCCTCTCTGCGTGGGGGCCTTGCCGCATCCACTGTCTCACTCCTCTACCAAGGGCTCAGATATCTAAGACCGCACCGAGAGCATCTCCTCCGCCCAGCCGCCACCGAGTTCACCACTGCAACCTGCACAATAGCTCACGACCTCAAGCATCCATGGGCCCTCCGCACCTTGACAGCAACACGGACCACGCGCACTTCCCGCAACACCTCCAGACGACCTCCACAACCACAAGCGACGGGACTCCAAATGCGACGCCTCCAAGGTCACGACGCCAAGACGCCGTTCGCATGTCCAGATGGACGAGGTCTTCACCCTGAGAGTCCACACGACGGGAACATAGTGCCTCGCAATGATGCCCCTAGCAGGGAGACCGACGCCCCATTGGCGCTGCCATCATGCCCACCGTCCGGTGAAGGCTTTCGCCCAAAATGCATCACTCCCACCGCCCGCTCATGGTCAAGGAAGAAGCCACCAGCTCCCCGCCTCCTCGGCAAAACCGCCACCTGAAGGAGCCGGCGCAACCTGAAGCACCACCACGGTGCTGCAGCAAGCACCGAACATCCCCCTGACTCCACCACCATGGTGGTGCCAGAGCAGCAATATTGATGAAGAGGACCGAGCGGACGACCACCACAGACTGCTGCCCGGCGCAGATAGTGCCGACCTGCCGCCACAGCCGTCCCTGCACCACGTGGGCGTAAGAGCGCCGACAACAACGCACCGTCGACCCGCCGTCCGTCGACGACCTCGCCAGGCAGAGCCACCGCCGAAGGGGACCCGCGCCGGCCACGCCCCTACCAGAGCGCAGCGCCGCCCACACCTGCCGCCGTCAACCCGCGCCGCCGCGCCGTTGCCAATCCAACCGGAGCTGCCGTCGCCGCCGCCCCAGCCCGGCACCGGCCTCCATTCCATCACCAAAGGACAAGCTCCCTCCGTGCAGGCCCCAGATTCGGGCAAGGCGCTGCCGGATCCGGGGCTACACCACCCGCCGCTGCCGGGGGACGGCCCGAACCGGCGAGCCTCGCCGACGGCGCCGAGCGGTCGCGCCCGCCCTGGCCCGCGCGAGAGGAGAGGAGGAGGGCCACGCTGCCGCCTTCCTCGCTGCCGCGCGGGATCCCGGCGGCCTGCTTGGGCGGCAGCGCGGCGGATCTCGACGGGCGGCGGTGGCTAGGGTTTGGGAAGGGTCGCCCGTCGCCCACGCGGGGGACGACCGAGCCCCGGACGCTCCCCGGGTTATGTGAGCACTTTTGATGATGGGCAGTGTATTAATGAAGAGAGAGGTAAAATGAGTTTCATGAGCATGACACCCACTATACACAATTACCTAGACAACTTGTGTCTTGCATGCAACCTAGAAAACAACAATGGATGAAATTATGTATTGAAAGGGAGGTGTTTCATTATAGTTTGAAACGTTTTTAGATGATATGTCACTCTAGGTAATCATGTCCATTATCTCCACTGAGAATGGCCTAAACAAATAGTCTTTGTGAGACGGAGGGAAGTATACGTGTTAAATTTATATAGCGTTCAATACATAAGCATTCTTTAATTTATTGAGCGAATGATGAACGACTAACAGTAAATAAAAGTTCACGTGGTGAATCTCATAGGCATCCTCCATGTACCCGCTATTTTAACCTATATAGGTAACAAACGCTAGTTACTATATTAAGAATTAAACAACATGCGTATCAATCACTTGAGAATGATATAACAACAAATTGTTGAAAGATGAAGTTCCAACAACATCTATAAAACAATTATTTAAAGGTTCAGGGACTATTATATCTACAGCTACCTAGCATGATAGCCCAAAGGGTAGAGAGCAGCTTATCTTTCTCTATCAGACTAGTTTTCCCATAAAAAACTAACACGTTGAACCAACATTAGCATCCAAATTCCCTTGTCCTCGCTGGTAGAATTCGGCCAAACGGATACTGATATGCGTGCCACGCATCTGTTGAAAAGGAAAACGACGCCTCGCCTAGGATGAATCAACTCGGCAAGAAAAGCAGGGAGAGAGATTGATCCCCGTGAACATGTGCAGCAAACTACTGCTGCCGGTTCCTTTTCTTCGAAAAAGTTGGCAGCACTTTGAGGACCATGTGTGGTTCGAGGACCAGTGGATGGTCACTTCCTGGTGTGATGAGTGATTGACAACGTTGTGTGGACTGATTCTTGGCTAAGTATTGCAGGTGCAGGTTGCGGCTTGACTGGCGTTGGTGCAGGTGAAGAACAAGCGCGAAAGGTCGTCGCCGGTGAGGCCTCTGAGTGTGGAGAAGACAAGTAAGCTTGGTTCGAGGGACCCGGTGGCCAGCGGGGTCAAGTGCGGGCCGCATGGTGGCAAGAATAGCAAGATGAAGTCGGTGGACGGTTTCTTGGTTGAGCCTCAAAACCAAGGTCGAGCCGGGACTTCGTGGGAGCCGAGTCATGAGTGGTGATTGGTGGAGGCTACATCAAGTTCGCGGGGTTTGCAGTGGTTCACCAGAAAACCACTGGGTTACTCGGCAGAGCCACAAAGCCGAGGCCGAAGACCGGGCGTGGCTGTCAGGCCAAAACCGGCCTGACCGGTTTGGGAAACCGGTCTGACCGGGTTTGGGGTCGCAGGGCGCCGGAAGCTTCGAAGCGAAGGACACGCGTCGGGATCGCAAGGCTTGCGTCGAGGCTAAGCGAAGTGCGGTCGCCGGGCATCCGTCCGATGGTGCTGCGAAGACAATTTCCCAAAGTGCCCTTGGTGGGCGTGTATCCTAGTTTAGACTTTAGGGGTATTTTAGTCTTTCGGCTTGCCTCCATATAACCCAAGTGGTGAGAGGATGGCAGCTATCTCTGGAACCCTAGCTCATTTTGGTTTCCTATTTTCCTTCCTATTTTCCTTAGGATTTCTAGGACTAGCTTGAGAGCTTCATGGTGAGATCTTGTGAGAGGGAAGGATGATCGGGCGGAAGCTAGACCTTGTATGAACCTTCATGGTATGTATAGATGATTCGGCGTGGTTCCTCAAGGCTTGATTGTGTTCTTCCCGTTTTCCCTTTATAGTGATTTTCGGAGCCTTTTCTTGGAATTTCCGTGGGGAAGTTTTGGGGGCGTTTCTTTGAGGGATTCTTGTTGGATGTCACGTATGAGGACCTTGTGCCTCTTTACTTGGTGATCTTGCTCCAACAAACCCTCCGAAACGGCTTCAATTTGGGGGATTTCGGTGGATTCCATGGGAAGGTGTTCTTGAGGGTTGACTTCTGATTCCTCTTGATTGAGTAGGTTTTGGGGACCGAGCTTCTAGCCAAAGGTAGCCCACGAGGTACCCCAGCTATCCCCAAAGTCTCACTTTGATCCGTGGAACGAATTGGGAGATCGATTGGTTGGAATGTTGAGTTTTTCCCGCGGGCTGAGTTCTTCCCGACTGTCCAGGCAAAACCGGCCTGACCGGTTTCCCAAACCGGTCTGACTGGTTTCCCAAACCGGTCTGACTGGTTTAGCCCCAGTGCGCTGTCGTGAAGGTTTTTGAGCAGGAGTGTCTTGTTCGTGCTATGGCTTTTCTTGTTCAAAGGTGGAGAGGTTCTTGAGTTGTTTTGGGGCAGTTTTGGTCTCGAAGGTCTTTTGGGGTTTTCCTGGACAAAACCGGCCTGACCGGTTTGCCAAACCGGCCTGACCGGTTTGCCAAACCGGCCTGATCGGTTTCCCCTGCCTGCGAGAGGCTAAGTCCCAGAGAAGCGGTCTGACCGGTTTCAGAAACCGACCTGACCGGTTTTGGTTGCCAGCAGCAGTTTCGTGTTGTTTTCCGCTGCGTGTTGTGTGTTGCTGTTGGTTGAATCTTGTTCCTAGGTTCAGTAGCACTCCAGTGGCTACGTGGACTTGGCAAGAGAAGCTTGCGGAGGTGTCCGAGTGAAATTGGGTTCATAGGCCGAATTCTTGGGTAGAATTTTTATCGGCTCCCATTCACTACCCCCTCTCTGGTTCACCGTTCCGGTCCTTCAAGTGGTATCAGAGCTAGTTACGGGTCTTGATTGACTCTAACCAGTCTAAGATCCAAAGATGGCGTACCAGGAACGGGGATCGGGTCCTCCGCACTTCGATGGAAAGAACTACCAGATGTGGCAGAGACGGATGGCTGCGTTCCTCCGTGGTAAGGGACAGATCCTTTGGGATGTCACGGTGAACACAGCTTATGTTCATCCGATGAACTTCCTAGCTCCTGGATCGAGAGACATGTTCGACGCCAACAACAAGGCGGTCGACTACTTGTTTCGTTCTCTGTGTCAATCCGAATTCGATCGGGTGCATACAGAGGACCTAGCATGTAGGATTTGGTTGGAGCTGAAGAATGCTCATGCTGGGAATGCTGAGGTTCAGGCACAGTTGTATGTGACTTACTGGAGAGAGTACGAGAACTTCACTCATCTCCCCGGTGAGTCTATTGATGCCTTGTTCCAGCGGTTCACGGTGGTTGTGAACAACATGAGGGCCAATGTCGATGTCCTCCCATATGATGATCATGATAGGGCTGTGAAGCTCTTACATGCGCTGGATCGTACCGTGTGGGATGGAAAGGTCGAGGCCATTCTTGAGTCCGAGAAGTACACCACTCTGACGGTGAACGACCTGTTTTCCAAGCTGAAGTCTGCTGAGGTTGATCGGGGTTTGACAGCCCATCTCGAGAGCCTGACTGATTCCCATAGTCTTGCTCTCGTCGGTGGCAAAGGTGCTAAGTCTAACGCTAACACATCTTCCAGGATGTACTCTTTGTCCTCTTTGATGACTTTGCCAGACGAGGAGTTCGACGTGCTTGGAGAGGACGAGCTGGCGTTGCTGACCAGGCGGTTCGAGAGGCTGCACGAGAACCGGGTGAACACGAGGAGGACAGCACGGACGTGCTTTCAGTGTGGCAAGCCGGGACACTTCGTCGCCGACTGTCCGGAGAAGATGGAGAGCAAGGACGGCTACAAGGACGGCTACAAGCACCAGTCGAGCAAGGACGGCAAGTACCGATCGAGGCGCGATCACAAGCACAAGAACAAGAACAAGCACAAGGACGAGCGACGGTCGAGGAAGAAGGACGGCCGCGACAGGAAGGCCCGAGCGATGGTCGGAGCGAGCGACGTCGACTCCAGCTCCGCCTACTCTTCCTCGAGCTCGAGTAGCAGTGAAGACAAAGGTGATCGGCGCAAGAACAAGAAGTCATCCAAGAACTTGAGCGGGCTGAGCTGCTTCGCATGAGATGGCTTCTGCGGCATGGCTCGTAGCTCCGGCAGCAAGAAGAGTCACCAGAGCGACTCGGACTCTGACTCCGACGACGAGGTGGGAGACTTGAGGAATGTTTGGTTGATTGACTCCAGTTGCTCGAGGCATATGACCGGAGACAAGGGGTGGTTCTCAAGTCTCGTCCCGGTGGTGTCCAAGACATACATCACCTTTGGGGACAATGGGCGAGGGCGTGTGTTGTCAGAAGGTGAGATTAAGGTAAGTGACAAGGTCACTCTCAGGCGTGTCGCTCTTGTTCAATCGCTCGGGTTCAATTTGCTTTCCGTGTCCCAGCTTTTGGATGAGGGCTTTGAGGTGTTGTTTCGGCCTGGTGGTTCTCGGATTTTGGATTCTCGAGGCGACCTTGTGTGCATGGTCGTTCCCGAGGGTCAAGTGTTTCGAGCTGATTTTTCTCAGTCTTCTGGTGTGGAGCGTTGTTTCTTGGCTGGTTCTTCGAGTGAGTTGTGGAAGTGGCATAGGAAGTTGGGTCACTTAAGCTTTGACCTTTTGTCTCGCTTGAGTAAACTCAATTTGGTCCGAGGATTGCCACGGTTGAGGTTTGAGAAAGAGTTGGTTTGTGCGCCGTGTCGACATGCTAAGATGGTAGCTTCTTCCCATCCACCCCTCACCGATGTGATGACGGAGCATCCATGCGAGCTGCTCCATATGGACCTTGTTGGCCCAGCTCCTGTGCAATCTGTGGGTGGGAAGTGGTACGTCCTGGTTGTGGTGGACGACTACTCTCGGTATGCGTGTGTTTTCTTTCTTGAGGAGAAAGGGGAGACGTTTGGTTTTGTTCGAGATCTTGTCTTGAGGTTAAGAAACGAGAGGCACGGAGATACCATACGAGCGATTCGCAGTGACAATGGCTCGGAATTTAAAAACTCTCGCTTCGAAACCTTTTGCCATGACTTGGGTCTTGAACACCAGTTTTCGAGTCCGTATACGCCTCCCCAGAACGGCGTGGTGGAAAGGAAAAATAGAACCTTGTGCGAGATGGCTCGGACGATGCTTGATGAGCATAGGACTCCGAGAAGGTTCTGGGCTGAGGCGGTGAATACCGCGTGCTATGTGTCGAACAGGATTTACCTCAGGGTTCACAAGAAGAAAACGTGCTATGAGTTGATGCACGGGCGCACACCCAAGGTGAGTCACTTCCATTTGTTTGGGTGCAAATGCTTCATCCTAAAGAAAGGTAAGAAGTTGGACAAGTTCGAGGCTAGATCTGTCGATGGTATTTTCTTTGGTTACTTATCTCATTCAAGAGCCTTTCGAGTGCTCAATCTTGAAACTAACTTAATCGTGGAGACTTGCGAGGTAACCTTCGACGAGACACAGCCACGTAGTCAGTTTGTTTTTGAGTGTGCAGGTGACGACGAACTTGGCGAGGAGATTTTCCAGGAGGAGGAGCATGAACATGGAGATGATGAAGATGGCGGTGTGGTTCCCGCGGCTGAGCATGTACCTACTACTTCGACTACGGTGGTAGATGGCCCTTTTCCCACACCTACAACTACAAACCCAGTTCAAGAAGAAGCTGCTGTTGAGGGGGAGGTAGCATCAAGGCGAGAACCTCCCCGACGAGTTCAAGTGGATCATCCAGCTTCGAGGATCATCGGCGACATGAATGAACGTATTACACGGTCGAGGGTTCGGAACAATTCTCATTTTGCTCATGCTGCTTTTGTTGCCACCTTTGAGCCCAAAGACATTGGACACACGCTATCTGATCATAATTGGGTTAATTCGATGCATGAGGAGTTGGAGAATTTTGAGAGGAACCAAGTTTGGGAATTGGTTGACCCTCCCCCAGGGTGTAAGCCGATTGGGACAAAATGGGTGTGGAAGAACAAAGAGGGAGAGAAAGGAGAAGTGGTGAGGAACAAGTCGAGGCTTGTTGCTCAGGGGTACTCACAGAAAGAGGGGATCGACTACGAGGAGACCTTTGCTCCCGTAGCTCATTTGGAGGCGATCAGGATCCTTCTAGCCTTTTCCGTGGCTAAAGGGTTCAAGTTGTACCAGATAGATGTCAAGAGTGCTTTCCTAAACGGTGTATTGGAGGTAGTAGTGTATGTGAGACAACCACCGGGGTTTGAGAGTGAGAAGTACCCCCACCGGGTGTACAAGTTGAGGAAGGCGTTGTATGGGTTGAAGCAGGCGCCTAGAGCTTGGTACGGTAGGTTGAGGGGGTTCCTGTTTGAGAGAGGGTTTGAGATGGGGAAGGTCGATCAGACCTTGTTTCTCCTCAGGCAAGGCAGAGATATCCTGATTGTGGAGGTATACGTGGATGATATTGTCTTTGGTGGCTCGTCTAACTCTCTTGTTGCAAGGTTTGCAGAGGACATGAGCAGAGAATTTGAGATGAGCATGATGGGTGAGTTGCAGTTCTTCCTCGGGCTACAGACCAAGCAATCAAAGGAAGGAACATTTGTGCACCAAGCTAAGTACACCAAGGACATTATGAGGAAGTTCAAGATGGAGGATTCCAAGGCCATGGCGACGCCTATGAGTACGACTACAGCTCTTGATGCGGACGAGGAAGGTGAACACGTGGACCAGAAGGAGTACCGAAGCATGATCGGGTCACTCCTCTACTTGACGGTGACGAGGCCGGACATCCAATTCTCGATATGTCTGTGCGCTTGTTTTCAAGCGTCTCCGAGGACTTCGCATCGGCAAGCAGTCAAGCGCATATTCAGGTATTTGCGACACACTCCCGACTTCGGCCTTTGGTACTCCGCGTCTTCTTCTTTGGCTCTTCATGGATTTTCGGATGCGGATTTTGCCGGGTGTCGGTTGGATAGGAAGTCCACTTCTGGGACTTGCCAGTTTTTGGGTTCCTCTTTGGTGTCTTGGTCTTCCCGCAAACAGTCGAGTGTTGCTCAATCCACTACCGAGGCAGAGTATGTGGCCGCAGCTAGTTGTTGCTCTCAGCTCCTTTGGATCACATACACCATGAGCGACTTTGGTGAGGAGTATACCCATGTCCCACTTCAATGTGATAGCACAAGTGCCATAAGCGTTGCAAAGAACCCAGTGCTCCATTCCAAAACCAAGCACATAGAAGTGAGGTATCATTTCCTGAGAGACAATGTTGAGAAAGGGAAAATCGCTTTGATCCATGTACCCACACATGACCAGCTAGCCGATATTTTCACCAAACCCCTAGATCAGGCAACTTTCACTCGTTTGCGGGGGGAGCTTGGTGTTTGCTTGATTTCTTGAGTTGGTGTGTGGGAGCTCCTTTGTAGCATAAGTATAGTTTCCTTTGTGCATTTCTTGCATTTGGCATGGCATATGTAACATGATGTATAGGCATCTTTGTATCTTAGGTTGCATGCATTTTGTATCATATGCATTGTGTAGGAAAAGCTTCTCCTATATACATTGTTCACCATGATGTGCTATATATGATCTTGTGAGCTAGTTTGGTATGATATGGCTTAGTGTGGCTTAGCTCTTGATGATCTTGATTTATATCCATGGTTGATAGCTTTTTTTTTGAAAAATGTCACATGTATGCTCTCTTGTGAGTAAATGCCTTTATATGATCTTGACATGTTTTTGTGACTTGGCTATGCTTAATTTGTAGTTGGATAGCTTATTTTGATCATATGGGGCCAAAGGCTCATTTGCCATCATGAATGTTTAGCCCCCATGCTTCATCTTGTGGAGGGGCATAAGTTCTTTTTTATCGCAAAGACATTTCATGTACCAATTATAAATCTGAAAATGAAATGTAAATTGCTTGAAAAATGTGCTCCCATGTCATATGTGCTTAATTTACTTGCTTTTGGGTGCTAAACCGTTGCATGTTGCTTACCAATGAGAAGTCTCATACATAGAAGTAAGCACATGGCTCGGTATGCTTTGACATGACATGAGGTGCTTGTGGGTGTTTATGATGGTCATATGGTTAGAATGGTTGTCCTAGCATGAAGTTTGTGTGGCTTTACCATTTTGACATGTTTTACTCATGTTTAGGACTTTGCTCATGAGAGGGTGATTTTTCGCAAAAATGCTCAATTCTCTCTTAGCTTTATCCAATAGTTGTGAAACTTGGTGATCATGTAGTTGATGTTCATACGATGTTGTAGAGTATCTAACTTGCTCATTTGATCATGTGTAGCATCTTGTGATCAATTTTGTCTATTTGAGAAGCTCTAGTTGCATCCTTTCCAAATTTGAGTCTTGATTCATGCATTTGCAACAAGGGGGAGAAATGTTGGTTGAGAAAAGTTGCATTGCATCCTTAGAACCTATTCCAACAGTCAAGGGGGAGCGTGTGAGTTGCATTGCATCCCTAGAACCTATTCCAACAGTCAAGGGGGAGCTTGTGCATTTCTTTTACATTTTTGGCTTTTGGGGCGTGTTTCTGCTGTGTAAATCGGCCTGACCGGTTTTGGGAACCGGCCTGACCGATTTGGTGGAACCGGTCTGACCGGTTTGGGGAACCGGCCTGACCGGTTTGTGCCCAGGGTTGGCACATGTCCAGGGGGAGTATGCATATGTGCAGGGGGAGCTCTTCTATGCTTTGGTGGGTTGTGCTCTTTGCTTGAGTTTATTTTTGACTCGGTTGTGTCGAGCCGTTGCCCTTGCCTAAGAGGACCGAGTCTTTCCTCTTTCAAGTGATCTTGCTCTTTGCCTTTGTTTGGCTTTCGATCGCTTGTTTGAGTTTTCTTTTAGTAGTTTCTTTTCTTTTCCTTTTCTCGTTGATTATCAAATGTGTGTGTTGTCAATGCACTCATCAAAGGGGAGATTGAGGACCATGTGTGGTTCGAGGACCGGTGGATGGTCGCTTGCTGGTGTGATGAGTGATTGACAACGTTGTGTGGACTGATTCTTGGCTAAGTATTGCAGGTGCAGGTTGCGGCTTGACTGGTCTTGGTGCAGGTGAAGAACAAGCGCGAAAGGTCGTCGCCGGTGAGGCCTCTGAGTGTGGAGAAGACAAGTAGGCTTGGTTCGAGGGACCCGGTGGCCAGCGGGGTCAAGTGCGGGCCGCATGGTGGCAAGAACAGCAAGATGAAGTCGGTGGACGGTTTCTTGGTTGAGCCTCAAAACCAAGGTCGAGCCGGGACTTCGTGGGAGCCGAGTCATGAGTGGTGATTGGCGGAGGCTACATCAAGTTCGCGGGGTTTGCAGTGGTTCACCAGAAAACCACTGGGTTACTCGACTGAGCCACAAAGCATAGGCCGAAGACCGGGCGTGGCTGTCAGGCTAAAACCGGCCTGACCAGTTTGTGGTCGCAGGGCGCCGGAAGCTTCGAAGCGGAGGACACGCATCGGGATCGCAGGGCTTGCGTCGAGGTTAAGCGAAGTGCGGTCGCCGGGCATCCGTCCGATGGTGCTGCGAAGACAATTTCCCAAAGTACCCTTGGCGGGCGTGTATCCTAGTTTAGACTTTAGGGGTATTTTAGTCTTTCGGCTTGCCTCCATATAACCCAAGTGGTGAGAGGATGGCAGCTATCTCTGGAACCCTAGCTCATTTTGGTTTCCTATTTTCCTTCCTATTTTCCTTAGGATTTCTAGGACTAGCTTGAGAGCTTCATGGTGAGATCTTGTGAGAGGGAAGGATGATCGGGCGGAAGCTAGACCTTGTATGAACCTTCATGGTATGTATAGATGATTCGGCGTGGTTCCTCAAGGCTTGATTGTGTTCTTCCCGTTTTCCCTTTTTGGTGATTTTCGGAGCCTTTTCTTGGAATTTCGATAGGGAAGTTTTGGGGGCGTTTCTTTGAGGGATTCTTGTTGGATGTCACGTATGAGGACCTTGTGCCTCTTTACTTGGTAATCTTGCTCCAACAAACCCTCCGAAACGGCTTCAATTTGGGAGATTTCGGTGGATTCCATGGGAAGGTGTTCTTGAGGGTTGACTTCCGATTTCTCTTGATTGAGTAGGTTTTGGGGACCGAGCTTCTAGCCAAAGGTAGCCCACGAGGTACCCCAGCTATCCCCAAAGTCTCACTTTGATCCGTGGAACGAATCGGGAGATCGATTGTTTGGAAGGTTGAGTTTTTCCCGCGGGCTGAGTTCTTCCCGACTGTCCAGGCAAAACCGGCCTGACCGGTTTAGCCCCAGTGGGCTGTCGTGAAGGTTTTTGAGCAGGAGAGTCTTGTTCGTGCTATGGCTTTTCTTGCTCAAAGGTGGAGAGGTTCTTGAGGTGTTTTGGGGCAGTTTTGGTCTCGAAGGTCTTTTGGGGTTTTCCTGGACAAAACCGGCCTGACCGGTTTGCCAAACCGGCCTGATCGGTTTCCCCTGCCTGCGAGAGGCTAAGTCCCAGAGAAGCGGTCTGACCGGTTTCAGAAACCGGCCTGACCGGTTTTGGTTGCCAGCAGCAGTTTCGTGTTGTTTTCCGCTGCGTGTTGTGTGTTGCTGTTGGTTGAATCTTGTTCCTAGGTTCAGTAGCACTCCAGTGGCTACATGGACTTGGCAAGAGAAACTTGCGGAGGTGTCCATGTGAAATTGGGTTCATAAGTCGAATTCTTGGGTAGAATTTTTATCGGCTCCCATTCACTCTCCCCTCTCTGGTTCGCCATTCCGGTCCTTCACACTTTCACACACACAACTATAGCTATCGTCAACAGCAAATCCGATCGACCACGGTGGACTAGAATATCAGTAAAGGCAGGCGGTGCCCAAAGAAATTGCGAATGGGAAGAACTCCCATGGCCACCGGAGGAATCCAATCAGAGGTAGGATCCCGGCAGCCGAGAAGCCTCGAGAAATAAAAAAAACAATGTGCAAGCATTGCTGTAGAGAAGTGCTAGCAAGGATAGTTCTTTCACCTGAAAGTTCACTCCAGGACTCTCCTCCATCGCGCGCATTGGAGGAACAACAGTTCAGGCAACAAATAATCGCACTAAGTGTGAAAGTACAAATCTTTTCCTTATGCAGATGGAAGGTGCAGGTAGTAAAAATAAATAAGTCTCCGCTCGGCCCTCCTTCCGCGATGCTCCATGACGACTCGCTAGTGGTCTTGGGGTTGTTTCGGCTGTGTCCCGGCGCAGCCGTTCCCATCCATGGACGCGACGGCAGGACAGCGGGAGTTTCATAGAAGGTCTTATGGACATTAATATTGGATATATGTTCTAGAGCTAATTGGATTGGATTCACTAATGGGCTTGATGAATTTGATCCATTAGAGTACTAGAGTCTTAATGGATCGTAAAGGTTGAAAGACCCATTAGTGACCTCTATATATACAAAGGTGGGGAGAGGGGAAAACCCTAATCATCTATTTGATACAGTAGCCGCGGCGCTACAGTAACCCCGCGAAATAGCAACCTGCGGTGAACAGTAGCCGCGGGTGAATAGTGATTTCTGCAGCCCCTCCTCCATCTATATCCTCCGGTTCGTGATCGTTCGTGAAGTACTAGTACATCTACGATCGGCATTCCTTCCCCGTACGTGTGGATACTTTGGAGGTGCTACATTTGGAGCATAAGGACGAACCGCACGTGAAGGACAAGGTGGACGTGAGCAATTACACTGCCTGCTACCTCAACGCTGTTGACACCGTTTTTTGGAAAAACGAGTCAAAAAGGATAAGGAAGAGTAGCCGATGAAAATAGAGTGCAATCGGCCGATTAGGGACAAAAAAAAGGGTAGTCAACGAGATCCGTCGATGGTCAAAAAAGAGTTTGACTCTATTAGTGGGCCAGCGGATCAGAACGATCGGCCGATGAATAACTAAAGGATCGGCCGATGGAGAGAGAAGGCGGTAATCAAGGAGATACGCCAAAAGGAAGCATGGTGGAAGCGGGTCAATCTACAATTGGCAACGGGTCAAAGAGTCAGTTTTTAGGAAGTTTTGACTCCTGCGAGAGTCCTTTTCTGTTTTTGGTAGTTTTTTGTCTTTAGATGCAAATAAACATTGCCGTGATCGGCTAGGAGTCGGGGTTGTCCTCAGGACATAAATAGCGACCCTGCGTGGTCGGAAAATCTGTACACACCGATATCAAACAAACCGCCTCCGGGCAAACCCTTTACTTTACTGCATCTATATTACAGCATCTACCTTTACAGCATCTACTTTTCGGTGACTTCGCCATTGCGATTTTCCCTTTTTCTACAACGTCGTGCTTCGAGTTCGTCGGGCTGCATCAGCTGATCTCCGGCAAGCTTGTGAGTACCGTTTTACTGAATAACCCTAGGCTTTAACCTCCGGACGCATCGCTGAGGTTTCGTCTAGTTCTTTATTCACCCCTTACCGATATTAGCTAGATCTACAAGTCTTTGTACCAATTCTTGTGGTTTTAGCTATTATCTTTATCATCCACTCGATCAAGATCCTATCGGCTTCTAACACCGCAGCCGATTGCGACCTACTCGAGTGCTGACGTCACGATCGGCTGATTCAGCCGATCCGTCTACCCACGCACCCGCGCTTCGGTCGCTCTCGAGCCGGTCGATCCCGCCCTTACCTGTATCGGTCGATTGGCTGGTACACGTGTCACTACAAGGCCATCGGTTCTCTAGCCGATCCCTAATATTTTCCATTGTCAATCAACAGGTCAGATTGGCTGGCATGCCTCGCTACAGACCGGGGAGTCACGTGTGCTGCGTGCGGAGGTGACGTCCTATTTTCGCGTCAACAGACGCGTTCGTCTACATCGAGACGGTTCCGCTGCATCTGCGCGTCTAGTGGTAATCCCGTGATCTCTGACAGCAGCAGTTCCTTTTTTGCGGGGAAAATTTTGTTTTGCGCTAGAGTAGCCACCCCGTATCCCTTCAGTGGTATTAGAGCCGTAGCTGCTAAGTTTTAGATTCGGGATGTGTGCATATGGAGATATGCAGATGTAGATCAAAGTTTTGATCGGTTTCGTGTTCTCGCCGTGATGGTCGTGTAACAAATTACTCCTACCGGTCGGAATTCCACCATCGGAGTTAAGTGATACACGTAAATCCAGTCACAACGAGAAGGAGATAAATTGGATTGGTCGAATCGAAGCTAGGTCAAGTGCCAGGCACATGGGATGCGTGGCGGCGGCAGATTGGATCTGCTACCGGCCCGGGAAAAACCAGAAAACATGTTGTTCGGTAAAACAGCCATAACTTTTCGTGGTTAACTCGGATTAAGACGTTTTCTATACGAAAATTGATCTACAGAAAATTTTACACATGTGATATACTAGCTTTGCTAGTCTCGGCGAAATTAGTTTTGCCAAATTCGGCTTGCGAGATGGTTTTTCGGGCGTTTTAAGTTTGGACGTCGGTATTGCGGTAATCTGTTTTGCAGGTTTTGTGATCGGTATGGCCTATATGTGTATGTGATGCATGTGTGTAATTTTTTCGTGACCTGCGTGTCACGTGTACGGCAATACAGCTGGAGCCACATGTATTGTCAAAATTAATGTAATGGTCTGCGTACCAATTTGTGATGATCTAATGTGCGATTGTGTAATTCATTACTAGCACGCGTTAGATAGTTCTTGGAGGACTCATCACATGGAGGATGGCACACACAGATCATGGAGATGGAGATCAACATGATGTACAGGTCAATGGAGATGGAGATCACCATGTGACAATGGGCCATACCGTGTTACAACTGTGTGAATGTCGTTCTTACCGTTCTACTTTTACATGCGACAATGGTCATTTTCTTGCGTGTGATGTTACGAGTAGAACGATTCCTTTGGAATTTTAAGTTAACATGACCTCCCAACACTTGCAACCGTCCCACGTCTCGTACAATTAGTGGTGGGTCTATGAAATTAGGGTGCCACTAGTTTTCCTTGATTAGACGGGTTTGTATCGGATACTTACACGCATAGTGTTGGTTTGCTTATCAAAGTCATCTTAACGGTTAAGGACTTTGGGGCATAAAGGTTGGGAGCCTAGACATAGAGATGTCACCCAACAACAGGAGTCATATGTGATATGATTAGCAAAGAGTTTCTTACCGATCTACCTTGTTTACTAGCGGTGACGCAAAAGCTCACTAGTAGACTTGTTAGTTGTGGATTCTGAATCACTAAGTATCAACGTGGGGATATTGATTTTAGTGGGAGTAAATTCTTTTATTTTACTCAGTCATGGATATTTTGTCTTAGTATTTTGCATTTATTATTTTGTTGTAGATGGCACCTAGTAAGGATTTTTCTTTGCGTACGATCCTTGAGAAGGACAAGTTGAATGGAACGAACTATACGGATTGGATCCGTAACCTTAGAATTATTCTCAAGGCTGAGAAAAAGGAAGAGGTTCTAGACACCCCTTTACCAGAGGAGCCTGATGAAAATGCAACACTCGCTGAAAGGAACGCTTACAAGAAGGCATGGAATGTCGATCTTGAAGTGGGTTGCCTTATGCTTGCGTGTATGGAACCTGACTTGCAAATGCAGTTTGAGTCAGTCCATGTGCACGATATGGTCGTGGCACTCAAAGATATGTTCGCCACACAGGCTAGGACTGAAAGGTTCAATGTCTCTAAAGCCTTTGTGGAGTGCAAGTTGGCAGAAGGCGCGCCAGTAGGACCACATGTAATCAAAATGGTTGGTTACGTTCAGAGGTTGGAGAAGCTAGGCTTCCCACTGAGCAAGGAGTTGTCCACTGACTTCATTCTCACGTCTCTTCTGCCTAGCTATGGGAACTTCATCTCGAACTACCATATGCATGGGGCGGAAAAGGGCTTGAATGAATGTGTGGTACGCTAAAGACAGCAGAGAGTGACATCAAGAAAGGCGCTGGCAGCAGTCATGTGATGGCGATCCAAAACAAGCCGACCTTTAAAAGGAAGGGCAATTCTTGGAAGAAGAAAGGCAAGGCCAAGGATAAGATCCCCATGCCAAACCAGGCACCCAAGGCTAGTCCAGCTGCCAATGCTGAATGTTTTCATTGTAAGGAAATTGGTCATTGGAAAAGAAACTACAAGCTGTACCTAGCTTCTTTGAAGAACAAGGGAAGTAAGGGTACTTCCACTTCAGGTACACTTCATGTTTACCTTACAGATCATATTTTCCTCACTGATACTGTTATTAATTCTTGGGTATTTGATACCGGATCGGTTGCTCACATTTGCAATTCGATACAGGGAATGATAAGAAGTAGAAGCGTTGAAAGAGGAGAAGTTGATTTCCGCGTGGGCAATAATGCAAGAGTTGCTGCGTTGACCATCGGGACGATGCAACTCCACCTCCCGTCAGGATTTATTATGGACTCGGATAATTGTTATTTTGTTCCTAGTTTGAGTCGAAACATTTTATCCCCTTCATGTTTGATGAAGGATGGTTATTCATTTGCGAGTGAAAACAATGGTTGTGTGATCTCTAAGGATAATATGTTTGTGGCTTGTGCATCCATTGTGAATGGCTTATTTGTTTTAAATCTTGATGATTCACCTATCTGTAACATAAGTGCTAAAAGGTCTCGACCTAATTAATGATTTGAGTCCTACCTACATATGGCATTGTCGTTTGGGTCACATCAGTGAAAAAGCATGAAGAAGCTCCATAACGATGGACTTTTAACTTCGTTTGATTTTGAATCCTACGAGACATGTGAAGCTTGTTTGCTAGGCAAGATGACCAAGATGCCTTTCTCAGGTTTTCCTGAGAGAGCCTCAGACTTACTGGAACTCATACATACGGATGTGTGCGGACCAATGAGTACGGCAGCTAGAGGTGGATACCAATACTTCATAACGTTCACTGATGATTTAAGTAGATATGGTTATGTCTATTTAATGAAGCACAAGTCTGAAACTTTTGAAAAGTTCAAAGAATTTCAGAGTGAAGTAGAAAATCAACATGGCAAGAAAATCAAGACCTTGCGATCTGATCGTGGAGGTGAGTATTTGAGCCACGAGTTTACAGTCATCTAAAGAGTTGCGGAATTATTCCACAACTTACGCCACCTGGAACACCTCAGAGAAACGGTGTATCCGAGCGACGTAATCGAACCTTGTTAGACATGGTCCGATCAATGATGAGCCAGTCGGACCTACCATTATCATTTTGGGGTTATGCTCTAAAAACCGTAGCTTTCACTTTAAATAGGGTACCTTCTAAGTCCGTAGTTAAGACACCACATGAGATGTGGACTGGTAAGACTCCCAGTTTGTCTTTTCTGAAAATTTGGGGTTGTGAGGTTTATGTCAAGAAACTTCAATCAGATAAATTAACACCCAAATCAGACAAGTGCATATTTGTGGGATACCCAAAGGAAACCTTGGGATATTATTTCTACAACCGGTCGGAAGGCAAAGTGTTTGTCGCCCGGAATGGTGTTTTCTTAGAGAAAGAGTTTCTTAAAGGTGAGAAATGTAGACAGAAGGTGTATCTTGAAGAAGTTCAAAATGAGCCACTTGGGCAAGATTTCATAAGTGATGCTAATGTAGTAGAACGAGTTGAGATGCCCGTGGCAAGAGAAGCGCCACCACAACCACGAAGGTCTGAAAGGGCACGTCGCGCAACTGATAAGCTCAATCTCATGATCACGGGAGAGCGCGACATATTGTTGTTAGACAATGATGAACCTATGACATATGCAGAAGCAATGATGGACCCAGATTTCGAGAAATGGCAAAGTGCCATGAGATTCGAAATAGATTCCATGGGTGACAATCAAGTTTGGAACTTGGTTGACCCGCCAGATGGTGTTAAACCCATAGGGTGCAAATGGATCTATAAGAAGAAAAGAGACATGGATGGAAATGTTCACATCTATAAAGCTCGACTTGTTGCAAAAGGTTTTCGACAAGTTCAAGGAGTTGATTATGACGAGACATTCTCGCCCGTAGTGATGCTTAAATCTATTCGAATCATTCTAGCTATAGCTGCATATTTCGATTATGAGATATGGCAGATGAATGTCAAAACAGCTTTCCTAAATGGGAATCTGACTGAGGATGTGTATATGACACAACCTGAGGGATTTGTTGATCCAACCAATGCTGGAAAGGTGTGTAAACTTCAAAAGTCTATTTATGGATTGAAGCAGGCATCTCGGAGTTGGAACCTTCGCTTTGATGAAGTGGTCAAAGGGTTTGGCTTCATTCAGAGTGAAGAGCCGCCTTGTGTTTACAAGAAGGCAAGTGGGAGCTCTATAGTATTTCTAATCTTGTATGTGGATGACATATTGCTGATTGGAAATGACATTCCTATGCTTGAGGCCGCTAAGACCTCATTAAAAATAGTTTTTCGATGAAGGACTTAGGTGAGGCGGCATACATTTTGGGCATCAAAATCTATAGAGATAGATCAAAAAGGCTTATAGGATTAAGCCAAGACACTTACATTGATAAAGTGTTGAAAAGGTTCAACATGGAAGAGGCGAAGAAAGGGTTCTTGCCTATGTCACATGGCATACATCTTAGCAAGACTCAGTGTCCTTCGACTACTGATGAGCGGGAACGCATGAGTAGAATACCGTATGCTTCAGCCATCGGATCTATTATGTATGCAATGATATGTACACGTCTAGATATTTCGTATGCGCACAGTGTTACAAGCAGATACCAATCTGATCCAGGTGAGGGTCACTGGACAGCGGTTAAAAATGTTTTTAAAAAGAAGGACTAAAGGCATGTTCCTAGTCTATGGTGGTGAGGAGGAGCTCGTTATAACGGGTTACACCGATGCTAGTTTCCAAACTGACTAAGACGATTCAAAGTCGCAATCAGCATACGTATTTACGATAAACAGTGGTGCTGTGAGCCGAAGAGTTCCAAGTAGGAGACAGTGGCTGATTCTACAACAGAAGCCGAGTACATCGCGGCTTCAGAAGCTGCAAAGGAGGGTGTTTGGATAAGGAAGTTCCTTTCTGAACTTGGTGTGTTTCCGAGTGTCTCTAGACCATTGGATCTTTACTGTGACAACAATGGGGCTATTGCGCAAGCAAAGAAGCCAAGGAACCACGAAAAGAATAAACATGTACTGCAAAAATTTCATCTGATACGAGAGATCGTTAGACGAGGTGATATCAAGATATGTAAAGTACACACGGATTTGAATGTTGCAGATCCTTTGACAAAACCCCTTCCACAGCCTAAGCATGAGGCGCACATGAGAGCTATGGGTATTAGATACATTCTAGATTAGCTCAAGTGCAAGTGGAAGAATGTTAGAAATATGTCCTATAAGGAATCATAGAGATGATTATATTTCATTGTATCCATGACACTTTGTTCTTTTATTGAATATACATGAAAGGCGACTTGTATTTGATTGGCAATTATGTGAATTGTTTGTGAAACTCTTTTACTTGTATGGTTATTCAAAAGTTGTCCCTAGTATGTGTTAGTGACTAGCACATGTATTAGTTGATGACTATGTTTCACAAGTCATGAACATGGAGATGTATAACTAATAATGTGGGCACATGTATGACATGGGGCTGGACTGACCCAATTTGAGACTTTGTTATGTAGTTCTCTATTTACACAATGTATACGCTATGTCCTTAGACTTGAGATTGTCGCATGTACTCAAGATATGAATTGACCTACTTAGGGGCCATCAACCGCTACTCCGTAACTGGGAAGTCATAAAGGTCGCTTTCGGGTTTGTCAGGAAGCATGCTGTGAGGCATGGTCAATCAAGATGGAATTTACCCCTCTCAACTTGAGAGAGATATCTCTAGACCCCTCGAGTGACCGGATCAAGAAATGCATGGCCATGCTGGGTTAAGAGTTAAGCCCTTTTAAAGGATCCGAATCACGATATCGAGAAAGAGAGGTCAACTTGGAGCTACACCAAATATCGTGAGGCAAAGGGAATAGCATGTATGAAACGATGTGTGGTTCATCTGATAAGATCTTTATGTATGCATAGAAGTTGACATGTCTTGCTAGAGGCCGCTATCAACTATTGGTCGAGTAGGAGTACTCGGGCCATGTCTATGTGTGTGTGAACCCATAGAGTCACACACTTAAGGGGTTTGGAACATTAGAAAGCTTGAGTATGTGATTGTCTCTAGTGCAAGTGGGAGACTGTTGGATATATGCCCTAGAGCCAATTGGATTGGATTCACTAATGGGCTTGATGGATTTGATCCATTAGGGTACTAGCTAGAGTTTTAATGGGTCGTAAAGGTTGAAAGGCCCATTAGTGACCCCTATATATACAAAGGTGGGGAGAGGGGAAAACCCTAATCATCTATTTGCTAAGTAGCCGCAGCGCTACAGTAACCCCGCACCGCTACAGGAATCCGCGGTGAACAGTAACCGCGGGTGAATAGTGATTTCTGGAGCTCCTCCTCCATCTATATCCTCCAGTTCGTGATCGTTCGTGAGGTGCTAGTACATCTACGATCGGCGTTCCTTCCTCGTACATGTGGATATCTTGGAGGTGGTACATTTGGAGCACAAGGACGAACCGCACGTGAAGGACAAGGTGGACGTGAGCAACTGCACTGCCTGCTACCTCAACGCGTTCGTCTACATCGAGACGGTTCCGCTGCATCTGCGCGTCTAGTGGTAATCCCGTGATCTCTGACAGCAGCAGTTCCTATTTTGCGGAGAAAATTTTATTTTGCGCTAGAGTAGCCACCCTGTATCCCTTCAATTAATAATCATGACACATCACCAATTTTGCTTATGTGGCAACATATTTATGAGGAGAGAAAAGCGAGAGTTTCATCATATATGAGAGGAGTGTCATCACTATGAAACTCATGTGGCATAAAAGGAGGCCTCCACCCCAATCGTCAAACACACACTAACACAAGAGCATCTATGCCCCCCTAACTTGTATTCTAGTAGTGTTTGGACTGTAGTAGAGCTTAGGCTAAGAGCTTTCTCGATAGTTTGTTCTTTGGGTCGGAGGGGACCAACTTCCGGCCTTCTGTTTTGCCTTGCACTATACTTGCCACTATCATATTTATTCAGAGTTTGATATTTATACTATATTAATATTATGCATCCTTATTCTAGATTTACCTTATTGTATCGATTGAGTGTGCCCTCGAGTTTGCTCTACTATGCATGTGGATCATCATGGCTAGGGTTTTGAAGGAGCTAGAGTAGTGATCACGATTATGGGCTTGATGCCCAGGCATTGTAGGATCAATCAAATATATATTGTGCCCCACAGTCTGAGTGGCGGGCAAGTGATGACAGCCGTGTCCGTCCCTTGTATCGACATCAAACAACATAGTTTCCCATGGTATCATGTTTTGATGAATGTAATATTCCAGTAACTCTACCATTGAAAGTAGAAAATTATATGTTCTATGAAATGTGTAAATTGCAGTATGGAATCTGCATTTTTTCCTACTTCAAAAAAAATACAATGAGGAATATGATCAACAATCTTTCTATGAAAGTGTGGTAGTAGAGCACATTGTTGTTTCAATCAATTCAATTCTGGTTCAGTTAGTAATATAAATTATGATTCAAAATAATTCTGTAAATAATTATATATTTATAATTAGCCAGTGAGAAAATTTAAACAATTAGATATTTTTTAATATTTGTACATTTGATAGTAAAATGTGGGATATTTAATAGTTAAACTATATATTATGAGTCATGTTAGTTAAATGTTTTAAAAGTTAAATTATGCTATTTCGAAATAGTTCCAAAACAGTTACCAAAAAGCCAAAGCTAGTGTAGAAGTCAGATAAAAATTCTTTTCAAATACGGGTAACGTATTGTGTTTAATCCAAATACAAATTACAATACTATTAAAGTGGTGAAAAGATAATTACTCAAAATCATGGTATCTATTTTAGCAATGAAAATGGATATTGCACTACTGAAAACCGGCTTTTTGCCATGAGCCCCACGCTTTGCCGTGAGATAAAAGTCCGGCTCACGGCAAAATACTTTGGCCGACGGCCAAGAGGCAAACTCACAACAAAAATCTTGGCTCACGGCAAAAAGGCTATTTGCCGCGAGACTCGAGGCCGGCTCACAGCAAATAGTCATTTTGTTGTGAGTCAGATTCCAGGCTCACAGTAAATCCCAATTTTTGTCGTGAGTACTTCTTTAGCCGGCAGCAAAAAGCCCTTTTCTCATCTCGAAACACCTTCATAGCTTTTTCATGCAATTTTTTTATCTTCTATACCATAAACTTTTTCTACTTTCCATATACAACATGTGATACTCCACGTTAAAATTTGATACATTTTTGCATTTGTTTGCTATATTTAACTAATTAATTGTATTTGAAGCATTTTTTGAATCAAGTCAAATTTGAACTGACACTGATTCAAATAATAGAAGAAAATAAGTGAAAAATTGATATTCATGTTATCTGAAAATCATGAAATTTGTCAATATCTAATGATATCATACAAGGAGGTTGTGGTAAAAAAACTGAGTGAGTTTCCCACATTTTTTTGACGCACAATGCTTAGAAACCGAAACATCTCCGAAGAAGCTTCCTAGAGTTATGAAGGAAGCGGTTAGGTTTGTAGGCAAAGTGACGTTCAAATTGAAATATCTCTTCACATACAACATGTAGTACTCCATGTTAAAATTTGACACATTGTTTCATTTCTTTTCTATATTTAACTAATTAATTACATTTCAAGCATGTTTTTTAATAAAGTCAAATTTGAACCGCAACTGATTCAAATAATAGAAGAAAATAAGTGGAAATCTATATTCATGATATTTAGCCAAATTTGAGACCTTAGCCATAAAATGAGAAGAAATTTCTAACATCTTGTCGAGGAAACACGATTAAAGACCCACGTCCGAATGATTTTAAAATTCTAAAAACGCAAATGAAGTTTGAAAATTATGAAATTTCTCAATACCTCATGATATCATACATCGAGGCTGTGGTAAAAAATTGAGTGAGTTTCACACATTTTGT
Organism: Cenchrus fungigraminus; assembly: GCA_036936925.1. Lineage (NCBI taxonomy): Eukaryota > Viridiplantae > Streptophyta > Magnoliopsida > Poales > Poaceae > Cenchrus > Cenchrus fungigraminus. The sequence goes on along the minus strand of CM072768.1, from coordinate 75,785,694 downwards.
CATGTACATTGCTTATAAATCGAACATCTCCGAAGAAGTTTCATAGAGTTAAGAAGGAAGCGGTTAGATTTGTGGGAAAAATGATGTTCAAAATAGAATTTAAATTCAAAACTTTGTCTACCCTCTACGTACAACATGTGATACTCTATGTTAAAATTTGGTTAATTTTTATATCTATTTGTTATATTTAACTAATGAAATACATATCAAGCAATTTTTGAAAATACAACTTTGTCGTCAGCCGAATTTGAGCTCACGGCAAAGGCAGCCCAAAAATCAGTCCATTAAACCCGACGCCGGCCCAAAATCGAACCCTCCGTCGCTGGCCCAAAATCGAAACTCTACCTATATATCAAACCCACCCCTCCCCTCACCCCCATCCACCCGACCCGGCCACCTCCTCCCTCGTCCAGCATTGCCACCTCCTTCTCCCCCTCTCCCGACCCCGCCGCCTACTCCCTCATCCGGATTTCGCCACCCTCCATGCCTCCGCTGCCCTCATATCTGCCGCTGGGGGAGGGGCTCGAGGCCGGACGGCAGCGCCGGCAGCGCATCAACCTTGAGTCCCCTCCCCTGCGCGGCCTCAAGCTCTCTCCCCAGCGCGACCTCGAGCTCCCTCCCCGGTGCGAGATATAGAGGCTCACAGTCGGCTTATTCCGTCCTCTGCGCGATGGCGGTGTGAGATATAGAGGCTCACGGTCGGCTTCTTCCGTCCTCTGCGTGATGGCGGCCTCCAGATCTGGCATGGCTCGGTGGCGGTGACGGCTAGGCCTCCTCTCCCCCGGTGGCGGCCATGACTTCCACGTCTCCCAGCGCAGCATCGGCCGACTCCTCCAGATCCGGCATGGCTCAGCAGCGGCCACGGTCTCCTCTCGCCCGGCGGCGGCCACGACCTCCTCCTCCGGCGGGATTTACGACACTACAAAAAACCCTACGGTCCATGACGATCAATTTTCGTCACGGATCATCAAAATTTCGTTATAAAACAGCATCTATGACGAAATTTCAGAACATCATGTATTGAGCGTTACAGATTAGACGTCGTGACGAACTAACGCTTTCATCATAGATTAGCGTGATCCATGACGTTCTCAAACCATCATAGATTGGTGTAAAGCCCATTGAACCCAACCCGAAGCCCAAAATCTGTGACGAAATTGATCGTCATGGATTAACTTGCCACGTCACTTATAGAGATGAGTTGGCTGCTGATGTGGATAAGGACATGTCAATTGATGTTGTGGCAGCCACGTGGCAAGCACGTTGGCTACTGACATGGTTCAGGATGTGGCAGATGATGTGGCGATGATTACATCAGCTATGCAATTTGTTAGCAAGCTGAATTTAAAATGGGCTTAAAATGAGGCAGATATTTCAGTCCATATAAATTTCAACCACAGCACATACATTACAGCCCAACCAAAATAAATTTCAGCCCAACAAGCCCAGTTTTTTAACCAAGGGCATTTAGCAATAAATATATAGACCATATAAATTCAGCCCAACATGCCCATTTTACAATCGAATGGCAGGAAAAGCCTAGAAATCACAAGCAATTCCAGACAAACACACCATAACATGACATAAAAAAACAAATCAAATGTGTTCTTGTAGAATCACTAGCAGTCCAACATATCAGGTTAACAAATCAAATGTGTTCTTGTAGAATCACTAGCAGTCCAACATATCATGTTAATTGCTTGTTGATCCAATCACTTCTGGATACACATCTAATCCTCAAACTGAAAACGGACATTGCCAAACACTTGTCAGTGGGAAATATTTGAGATATAAATTACTAAAATGCTATGTATGGAAGTCTGCAAGGACATGCATATTGTCATACAAATATGAAGTGGGACAGATTAGAAAGTTCTTAAATATTGTGTCATGGTGCCTTGTACTACAGATAACTAATACCAGCAATATTCCAATTGGCAAGAAGGCGGCAGCAAGAAGGACAATTCTTAAATATTGTGTCATTGTGCCTTTTATCATACTAGCTAGTTGCATTGTGACATCAGAGATAAACAGCTATAACTAATTGCAGCTACTAAATGTCATGGATTTTATCATGGATGATTGGAAAATACTTTCAGTGGACACAAACCTACTAAAAGATTATGGCAACATACTTGTTGGATGCACACAAACATTTAGGACAAGATTGGTGATTGATTCCCTAATACAATCAAAGGTCCAACACTTCATTTCATAAAAAGAATGCCTTTCCCTGAGAAATAAAAAAAGACACATTTCCTAATCTAATAGTGAGCAGAGGACCATACCATTCAAGTTAGAATTGCTGAACTCAGTTTCTAATTAGAAAATTCACTACACAAGTGCCTAAGCAATCAGTGGATAGGCTAGATGATCATAATGTAAGTGCAGCTCCACAAAAGGCCACACACAACTATAGTAGCAAACAATTACTCAATCTTGCAGAGAGGATAATGTAGAGCAACAGAATTAACAAATCATGTGGTACTTAGCCATCCAACCATCCCTATTGTGATCTTAAAGTTGATTACTAAATGAAACTGGCAAAGTTTTTTTTTGCTCAAGAATGTATGATTTAGATAGTGGTTAAAGAATTTGCGATTAAATACCAGGTTACACATGACTGCCATGATATACAGCAAGGACTTTTACTCGCTACCCCTCAGTCTTGTCATTCAAATTGGATGTAGTCTCCAATGTGCAAGAATGCATAGCAAATAAACAATATTGTGATCAATACAGATACATACTGAGCAGAGCTATAAGACTCATGTACTAATTGCGGGGAGTAAGAGCAAATGTAGTTAGTATCCCGAACCATTTGGGTTGAAAACATGCAACCAGTATAATCACAATAGAGTAGTACAATGCTGCTCAGAACATGAAGTGCATGAAATATCTTCTCATCAATGCAATTGCATCTCTGAAGTCTGACATGTGAATATATTTTCATGATTCATCATAGTGATTTGACTGGTAGGAAACAAAAAAATCAAGTAGCAGACATATACAAATAATACAGTGAGGCATCTAACCAAGAACTATGTTCAAACAAGGCATATGAACAATATGTCCAATTGGCAGAGTGGGATCTGTTTGAAACACATTATTGTCAGTCATGGATAATCAGAAACACAGACCAATGTTTTCTTCATCCTTTCCCGAAGAACAAATCTTACACTTGAGAGATAAAATAGAGGGAGAGAGTGTGGTTGCAGATCTTACACTTGCAGATGCGGGCGGCGGGGTAGCTGCATGAGGAGCAGGTGCTCTTCTGGAGGTGGAAGCTCCCGCAGCCGCACCAGACGCAGAGCAGGTGTGTCTTGTTCCGGTGCTTGCCGAAGCTGCTCGTACCCTTCCCCTGCGAACCACAACAACAGTAACAGTGAGACATTAGCGGGTGGAGAAGTGGCGATGGACGATGGCGGGGAAGGGGGAGGAGCGGAGGAGGTGCTGGTCGGATTTGACGCCAGCAGCCGTGGGTTGCCTCGGCCAGGGAGGAGGAGGGCGCCGACGCGAGGTCCCATTACGGGAGAAGGATTTGAGCGCCGCCGCCGGTCCACACCCGGATCTGACCTGCCGCTGCCGCAGCGTCTCCCTCGAGGAAGAGCACCGCCTCCACGGCCAGCGCCACCAAGCACGCCTGCGCCACCACCATGGACACTGAGCAGGCTAGCACCAGCTGCTGGCGGGCTGGCTAGCGGCTGGCCGGGCAACCGCAAGGACGGTGCGCTGGCCGCTGGCGCTTACCTTTTGGCTGACGGCGGGCGAGCGTAAGGGAAAGAAGAAGGCAAAGGGAAGGAAGAGGAGGCCGGCGGCGCGGGGACCGGGGCTAGCGGCCAAGGTGAAGAGGGAGAGGGAGGGGTGGGCGGATCTAAGGACGTGAGACGGTGGCAGATGGGTGGGGGAGGTGGGAGAGGGGCTGCTGGTAAGGGTTAGGGTTAGGGATGGATGGATATTTATTGGACATTGAGCGCATCTTAGCTGTCTATTTTTCATCCAATGGTTTAGGTAATATGTTGTTTTACTTAGGCCATGTGGGCCGAATAGTTAGATGGGCTTGTACAGGGCTTACCTCATATTTTCAATGTTTTTTGTTTTTATTTTTCTTTTTTCATTTAAGGCATTCTTGTGAAGTAACTAGCAAAAATAATTATCTTTTATACTTAAATATATTTTTAAAATGTAAAGTACTACATATGTAGTGTTACACTAGAGTTTCAAGAATTTTCAATTAGATCTTCTATTTTCTAACATTTAAATGAATTTCTAAGGGTTTATTGGAAATAATTAAATTTTTAACTACATGTATGTCAAATAATATTTAAAAAATTCCTCAAAAAATTTATTTAGGCTACTATCTTACATGATAGCCCATGTCTTGGATATTGTCGAAAAAATCAATTGACTTATAGGAAAATTTCAAACTTCTACTAGTCACCTCACTATAAAATAATGATAATAATACCTAAACCTTCTCTAAATATTATGTAAGTTTGAATACAATCATTTTATGGATAAAAAAGCTTGCCATAAAAGTTTCACATGATTTTACGAATGTTGGAGTATACATTGTTTACAAACTATACATAGGGATGGATTCGGATGTCTGGAAATCCGAATTATCCGTATTCGTATCTGCTAAAAACGTTAATATGGATATTCGTATTCGTATTCATTTTTAATATGGATGTCAGATGGATGTATTCGAATCCGATTTTCAATATTATCCGTATTCGACATTATCCGAATTATCCAACAAAAATCCGACATATCCGACAATATTCGTATCCGCAAAAAATAAAGTACCCATAGAAACCATCTAAAATTTATTTATATTACTAAATACTAATTACAAATGATGTTAATTTTATGACAACTAACTAATTATGCTAACCTAATATTACGAATTATATAATGATATTTTTTAATAAATTTTCTTTTGACGGGAATCAACAGGGGAGGCCCCTACCCCTATTTTTTATATATATATGAAAGAAAATATTTACATAGTACAAGGCCCAATGCCCAAAGTAAAGGAAAAAACTCTAAGGAAGACTACTCAGATACAACAAAAGTTTATTCTTCACACTCGGTTTAGCTCGCAGAGAAACCGCAGACAACTCCCTCACAAAGGTTGATTTCCAAGAAGAGAACGAAAGAGAAACACCATCAAAGATAATATCATTTCTATGGCACCAAATAGCCCAGCAGCCAGTTATTTTAATAAATTTTGATGTATCTAATCATAGTAATTTTAAATACATTATATTATTTAGCAAATAAATAAATTATATTTAAATATATTTATGTACTTAATTTTACTAATAAAAGATGTTTATGTATTTACAAAATTACTTATTTTATATTTATTGTGATATATTAATGAATGAATTAATTAATATGTTATTTGCAATAAGATATCTATTATGTATAATGATCATAATTTACTCTCTACTTGTAACATGATTTGATCAATTATAAAACCATCGACAAATGAAATTGATACTCATTATGACTCTATGCTAAAAATCGAGTAAGTATTCGAATGCGAATCCGAATTCGAAATATCTGTTTTGTATTCGTATTCGATAATATTCGTATTCGTATCCGAATTCGAAATAAAATGTGAAAAATAGTGACATCCGAATTCGTATCCGTGCGTATCCGATCCGAATCCATCTCTAACTATACAAGTCTCTCACATTATTTCATACAACTCAACTTAAACTTTGAAGTTTGTATACCATAAAGTATTTTCTTGCTCATGTACACCTCAATTCTAGACATAACCTTACATTTACTCTTCTATTAACATATGGGGATTCACATTGTCATTTGTTGTGCAAAAAAGTTATTTTTCTATTTTTTTTAAATCACTAATGAATACACCCTTGTGAAGTAACTTGAAAAAACTATTATCTTACATACCCCAAAAATATTTTTCTATTGTAAAAGACAACATATAAGTTGTCACCTAGGAGTTTCATGAATTTTCAAGTAGATTTGCTATTGTCTATCATTTAAATGAATTTCTATGTGTTTATCAAAAGTAATTCCAAATTGACCTATATTTACCTCTAATAAGATTAAAAAAATCAAAAAAATTATATTTATGCTTCTATGGTCCATTCTAGCCCCCATCTAAGAGATTGATGAAAAATTCAATTGACTTATAGGGAAAAGTCGAACTTCTACTAGTCACCTTGTTATACAATAATATAATGATACCTAAAACTTCTCCGAAAATTATGTAAATTGGCACAGAATCATTTTATGGATGTACAAGCTTGACAAAAATGTTTCATAAGATTTTACAAAAATTGAAGCATACATTGTTCACAAAGTAACTAGTCTCTCACTTTGTTTCATACAACTCAACTTAAACTTTGAAGTTGTATACCCTAAACTATTTTTTTCCTCTTGTACACCTCAATTCTGGATATAACCTTATATTTACTCTTCTATTAACATATGGGGATTCACATTGCCATATGTTGTGCAAAAAAATTATTTTTCTATTTTTTTAAATCACTAATGAATACACCGTTGTGAAGTAAGTTGAAAAATAGTTATATTATATGCTCCCAATATTTTTTCACATGTAACAGACACCAAGTAAGTTGTCATGTAGGATTTTCAAAATTTTCTAAATATATTTGGTAATTTCTATCATTTAAATGAATTTTTTCAAACTTATTGAAAGTAATTACAATTCAAACTACAACTATGCAAAGTATTATCTAGAAAATCTCCAAAAAAATATATTTAAGCACGCATACTCAATTTTAGCCCATATCCCCGAAAAATAGATGAACCATTCAAATGTTTGTTACAGATAATTCAAATTTCTATGCACAACTTCATTGAAAATAAAAATAAAAATATCCAAATTCGATCAGAAAAATCTAAAAACTGGCATGGAATCATTTTATGGATGTACAATCTTGATAAAAAAAGTTTCAAGAGAATTTTCAAAAAAGAATTATACATTGTTCACAAATGGATACATCTCTCATATAGTTCCGTACAACTCAAGTCAAACAACAAGATTTCAATAACTTATAAGATATTCGAACTCATATAAAGCTAAAATTTGGAAATCACCTTATGTTGACTATCACATTAGAAAATATTAGGTTATATTAACAATTGTTATGCAAAATAAATTATTTTGTATCATGTACTAGGGTGAAAAAGAACAAATCATACAAACAAATCCAATAAATAATAATTTAAGTATAAACAAAGTTGATAAAGTGAAAGAGCGTGATTTTTGAAAAAATATTATCGTACATACCCCAAAACATTTTTCTATTGTAAAAGACAACATATAAGTTGTCACCTAGGAGTTTCATGAATTTTCAAGTTGATTTTCTATTTTTTATCATTTAAATGAATTTATGCGTGTTCATCAAAAGTAATTCCAAATTGACCCATATTTACCTCTAATAAGATTAAAAAATAATAAAAATTATATTTATGCTTCTATGATCAATTCTAGCCCACATCTAAGAGATTGACGAAAAATTCAATTGACTTATAGGGTGAGGACCGGAGCGTCCGAGGACCGGTGGATGGTTGCTCCCTGGTGTGATGAGTGATTGACAACATGGTGTGTGAGAGCCAGGTGTGGTTCGAGGACCGGTGGATGGTCGCTTCCTGGTGTGATGAGTGATTGACAACGTGGTGTGGACTGATTCTTGGCTAAGTATTGCAGGTGCAGGTTGCGGCTTGACTGGTGTTGGTGCAAGTGAAGAACAAGCGCGAAAGGTCGTCGCCGGTGAGGCCTCCAGGTGTGGAGAAGACAAGTAGGCTTGGTTCGAGGGACCAGGTGGCCAGCGGGGTCAAGTACGGGCCGCATGGTGGCATGAACAGTAGGATGAAGTCGGTGGATGGTTTCTTGGTTGAGCCTCAAAACCAAGGTCGAGCCGGGACTTCGTGGGAGCCGAGTCATGAGTGGTGATTGGCGGAGGCTACATCAAGTTCGCGGGGTTTGCGGTGGTTCACCAGAAAACCACCGGGTTACTCGGCTGAGCCACAAAACCGAGGTCGAAGACCGGGCGTGGCTGTCAGGCCAAAACCGGTCTGACCGGTTTCCCGGAAGCTTCAAAGCGAAGGACACGCGTCGGGATCGCAAGGCTTGCATCGAGGCTAAGCGAAGTGCGGTCGTCGGGCATCCGTCCGATGGTGTTACGAAGACAAATTCCCAAAGTGCCCTTGGTGGGCGTGTATCCTAGTTTAGGCTTTAGGGGTATTTTAGTCTTTCGGTTGCCTCCATATAACCCAAGTGGTGAGAGGATGGCAGCCATCTCTTGGAACCCTAGCTCATTTGCTTTCCTATTTTCTCTTCCTATTTTCCTTAGGATTTTCTTAGGACTAGCTTGAGAGCTTCATGGTGAGATCTTGTGAGAGGGAAGGATGATCGGACGGCAAGCTAGACCTTGTATGAATCTCTTTGGTATGTATAGATGATTCGGCATGGTTCCTCAAGGTTTGATTGTGTTCTTCCCGTTTTCCCTTTTTGGTGATTTTCAGAGCTTTTTCTTGGATTTTCCGTGGGGAAGTTTTGGGGGCGTTTCTTTGAGGGATTCTTGTTGGATGTCACATATGAGGACCGTGTGCCTCTTTGCTTGGTGATCTTGCTCCAACAAACCCTCCGAAACGGCTTCAATTTGGTGGTTTTCGGTGGTTTCCATGGGAAGGTGTTCTTGAGGGTTGACTTCCGATTCCTCTTGATTGAGTAGGTTTTGGGGACCGAGCCTCTAGCCAAAGGTAGCCCATGAGGTACCCCAGCTATCCCCAAAGTCTCACTTGAATCCGTGGAACGAACCGGGAGATCGATCGAGGTGAAGGCTAGGTTTTTCCCGCGGGCTGAGTTCTTCCCGACTGTCCAGGCAAAACCGGCCTGACCGGTTTCCCAAACCGGTCTAACCGGTTTAGCCCTAGTGGGCTATCGTGAGGATTTTGAGCAGGAGAGTCTTGAGCTGGCTATGGCTTTTGTTGTTCAAAGGTGGAGAGGTTCTTGAGGTGTTTTGGGGCAGTTTTGGCCTCGAAGGTCTTTTGGGGATTTCCTGGACAAAACCGGCCTGACTGGTTTGCCAAACCGGCCTGACCGGTTTCCCCTACCTGTGAGAGGCTAAGTCCCAGAGAATCGGTCTGGCCGGTTTCAGAAACCGGCCTGACCGGTTTTGGTTACCAGCAGCAGTTTGAGTTGTTTTCCGCTGCGTGTTTTCGAGTGGCTGTTGGTTGGATCTTGCTCCTAGGTTCAGTAGCACTCCAGTGGCTACGTGGACTTGGCAAGAGAAGCTTGCGGAGGTGTCCGAGTGAAATTGGGTTCATAGGCCGAATTCTTGAGTAGAATTTTTATCGGCTCCCATTCACTCCCCCCTCTCTGGTTCGCCGTTCCGGTCCTTCAAGTGGTATCAGAGCCGGTTCGGGTCTTCATTGACTCTTACCAGTCTAAGACCCAAAGATGGCGTACCAGGAACGGGGTTCGGGTCCTCCGCACTTCGATGGGAAGAACTACCAGATGTGGCAGAGGCGGATGGCAGCGTTCCTCGGTGGAAAGGGTCAGATCCTTTGGGACGTTATGGTGAACACAGCTTATGTTCATCCGATGAACTTCCTTGCTCCAGGACCGAGGGATATGTTCGAAGCCAACAACAAGGCGGTCGACTACTTGTTTCGTGCTCTGTGTCAGCCTGAATTCGATCGGGTTCAGACAGAGGACTTAGCTTGTAGGATTTGGGAGCAGTTGAAGGATGCTCATGCTGGGAATGCTCAGGTTCAGGCTCGGATGTACGCGACTTACCGGAGAGAGTACGAGAACTTCACTCATCTCCCCGGCGAGTCCGTCGATGCCCTTTTCCAGCGGTTTACGGTCATTGTGAACAACATGAGAGCCAATGTGGCCGTGCTCCCATACGATGATCATGATAGAGCCGTGAAGCTCTTGCACTCGTTGGATCGTACCGTATGGGATGGGAAGTTTGAGGCTATTGTTGAGTCCAAGAAGTATGATACCATGACGGTGAACGAGCTGTTCTCGAAGCTCAAGTCGGCTGAGTTGGACCGTGGTATGACAGCCAAGATCGAGAGCCCGACTGATTCTCATAGTCTCGCTCTCGTTGGTGGCAAAGGAGCTAAGTCTAACGCTAACGCATCCTCCAGGATGTACTCTCTGTCTTCTTTGATGTCTTTGCCAGACGAGGAGTTCGACGTGCTTGGAGAGGACGAGCTGGCGTTGCTGACCAGGCGGTTCGAGAGGCTGCACGAGAACCAGGTGAACACGAGGAGGACAGCACGGACGTGCTTTCAGTGCGGCAAGCCAGGACACTTCGTCGCCGACTGTCCGGAAAAGATGGAGAACAAGGACGGCTACAGGCACCGGTCGAGCAAGGACGGCAAGTACCGATCAAGGCGCGATCACAAGCACAAGAACAAGCACAAGGATGAGCGACGGTCGTGGAAGAAGGATGGCCGCGGCAGGAAGGCCCAAGCGATGGTCGGAGCGAGCGATGTCGACTCCAGCTCCGACTACTCTTCCTCGAGCTCGAGTAGCAGTGAAGATGAAGGTGATCGGCACAAGAACAAGAAGTCATCCAGGAACTTGAGCGGGTTGAGCTGCTTCGCGGGAGATGGCTTCTGCGGCATGGCTCGTTGCTCTGGCAGCAAGAAGAGTCACCAGAGTGACTCGGACTCCAACTCCGAGGATGAGGTATGTGATGAGCTCTCCTCTCTGCGCAAGGAGAATGATGAGTTGGTTGACTTGCTTGATAATCGCGATCACATGCTTAGAGAGGCCAAGAAGATGAGGAAAGAGCTTAGGGCCTCACTAGAAGATGCTAGGAACCGTGCGGCTGAGCTAGAAACCCAGAACCTAGATGCTAAGCTTGAGATTGATTCGCTTAAGGCTTCTCCTGTGGTTTCTGATGATGTTGATTGTGTTGATTGCTCTGTGTACCTAGCTGATCTTACTGCTCTTAAGGATAAGCATGCTTCTACTTGTGATGAACTAGATATGCTTAGGGTTGAAGTGGCTGAGCTTAAGTCTAGACCTGCTTTGCTAGGTGCTTGCACTTCTTGCCCTGTTTTGCATGGAAAGATTGATGAGATGCATGCTTACACTGTTTCGCTTGAGGCTACGTTGAAAGAGCCTATTCCCACTTCTTGCTCTACTTGTGAATTGCATGCGGTTAAGAATTTGGAGCATGCGCATTATGTTGATCGCTTGCAGGATGAGAATGATGAGCTGAGGAAATGTATGAGCTCGTTGTCGGGTCAGGAGCCTCAGCTTGGTATCATGATAGCGGCTTTCAAATGCTATAATGGTCAGGCGCTTGGGGCTGACAAGCTTGGAGAGAACAGTGGTGAGGGAGCTGAGAGAGTTGGAGAGATCCCTATTCCACCACCAAACAGACACAAGAACAAGTTTGAGCCCAAGCCCAACCATCTCAGAAACAAACTTGACACTACTCCAGATCCACCCATATTCCCTCACCCAACAAATGATTTCCAAAAACCGCTGAAGTTTGTGAGCCCAAAGGGAGGTGAGGAAGGAGAGAAGAAGGGTGAGAAACTGAGTGAGCAACCCCAACCAAAACCAAAACCAATCCGGTTTCATTGTGACTATTGTGAGAGAGATGGTCACAAAGGGGAGTTTTGCTTCAAGAAGAAGCGAGAGGAGAGAATGGCAAAAGAGTGGGCAAACAAGAACAGGTACAACCCATCTTATGGTGTGCCTGAGTCTCGTATGCCACTGCCTAGGGGTAAGACCATTGTTCGCACAGTTCCGGCTTGGGGAGAAAAGAGTGCTTTGGGTGGAAGGAACCCTGCTGGAGGAGTTAAACCGGCCAGACCGGTTTGAAAACCGGTCAGACCGGTTTTGGCTGATCGGAGAGCGAAACCGGTCAGACCGGTTCCAGAACCGGTCAGACCGGTTTGGAGACAGCAGGGTGACCAGTTTGGTTTTCGTGCTCGGGATGAGGCTCGGTTCAGGTTCTTTGGTCATGGTTCTGGTGGTTGGTCTGGAAAGTTTGCAGGTGGTCAGTTTGCTAGTCACTCTCCACCTCGTGCTCAATACGAGGATGGGAGGAGTCGTAGCTTTGAGATGGAGAGGAGGTCCGATCCACGGTTTTCTTTTCGTGGCTTTCGTCCTCCTCCAGCTAGAGAGGGTTGGTTCCCTCGTTGTGGTTACCGTGGTGGTGTTTGTGGTGGTAGCTTTGGTAGGCGTGATGATTTGGTTTGTGCTAACCCCACTTTGGAGCAAATGGCTCGGCACTGGTTTTACTCTTTTGGTACTAACCCCAGTGCTGAGTCGTTTGTTCACTCACGTGCTCGCTTTTGAATTTCAGGTGGGAGACTTGAGGAACGTTTGGTTGATTGACTCCGGTTGCTCGAGGTATATGACCGGGGACAAGGGGTGGTTCTCAAGTCTCGTCCCGGTGGTGTCCAGGACATACATCACCTTTGGGGACAATGGGCGAGGGCGTGTACTATCAGAAGGTGAGATCAAGGTAAGTGACAAGGTCACTCTCAGGCGTGTTGCTCTTGTTCAATCGCTGGGGTTCAATTTGCTTTCCGTGTCCCAGTTGTTGGATGAGGGCTTTGAGGTGTTGTTTCGGCCTGGTGGTTCTCGGATTTTAGATTCTCGAGGGGACCTTGTTTGCATGGTCATTCCTGAGGGTCAAGTGTTCTGAGCTGATTTCTCTCAGTCTTCTGGTGTGGAGCGTTGCTTTTTGGCTGGTTCTTTGAGTGAGTTGTGGAAGTGGCATAGGAAGTTGGGTCACTTGAGCTTTGACCTTTTGTCACGCTTGAGTAAACTCAATTTGGTCCGAGGATTGCCACGGTTGAGGTTTGAGAAAGAGTTGGTTTGTGCGCCGTGTAGGCATGCCAAGATGGTAGCCTCTTCTCACCCGCCTCTCACTGATGTGATGACGGAGCGTTCATGCGAGCTGCTCCATATGGACCTTGTTGGCCCAGCTCGTGTGCGATCTGTGGGTGGGAAGTGGTATGTCCTTGTTGTGGTGGACGACTACTCTCGGTATGCGTGGGTGTTCTTTCTTGAGGAGAAAGGGGAGACGTTTGGTTTTGTTCGAGATCTTGTCTTGAGGTTAAGAAATGAGAGGCACGGAGATGCCATACGAGCGATCCGCAGTGACAATGGCTCGGAATTCAAAAACTCTCACTTCGAAACCTTTTGCCATGACTTGGGTCTTGAACATCAGTTTTCGAGTCCGTATACGCCTCCCCAGAATGGCGTTGTGGAAAGGAAAAACATGACCTTGTGCGAGATGGCTCGGACGATGCTCGACGAGCATAGGACTCTGAGAAGGTTCTGGGCTGAGGCGGTCAATACCGCGTGCTATGTGTCAAATAGGATCTACCTCAGGGTTATAAGAAGAAAACCTGTTACGAGTTGATGCATGGTCGCACACCCAAGGTGAGTCACTTCCATGTCTTTGGTTGTAAATGCTTCATTCTGAAGAAAGGGAAGAAGTTGGACAAGTTTGAGGCTAGGTCTGTTGATGGTATTTTCTTTGGTTATGCATCTCATTCTAGAGCATTTCGTGTGCTCAACCTTGAAACTAACCAAATCGTGGAGACTTGCGCGGTAACCTTCGACGAGACACAACCACGTAGTCAACTTGTTTTTGAGTGTGTAGGTGATGACGAACTTGGCGAGGAGATCTTTCAGGAGGAGGAGCATGAATATGGAGATGATGAAGATGGCGGTGTGGTGCCCGCAGCTGAACATGTACCTACTACTTCGACGACGATCGTGAACGGGCCCTCTCCCACACCTACAACGACAAACCCAGATCAAGGCGAAGCTGCTGTTGAGGGGGAGGTAGCATCAAGGCGAGAACCTCCCCGGCGAGTGCAAGTGGATCACCCAGCTTCGAGAATCATCGGCGACATGAATGAGCGTACTACACGGTCGAGGGTTCGGAACAATTCTCATTTCGCTCATGCTGCTTTTGTTGCCACCTTTGAGCCCAAAGACATTGGACACGCGCTATCTGATCATAATTGGGTTAATTCGATGCATGAAGAGTTGGAGAATTTTGAGTGGAACCAAGTTTGGGTGTTGGTTGACCCTCCTCCAGGGTGTAAGCCGATTGGGACGAAATGGGTGTGGAAAAATAAAGAGGGAGAGAAAGGAGAAGTGGTGAGGAACAAGTCGAGACTTGTTGCTCAGGGGTACAGTCAGAAAGAGGGGATCGACTACGAGGAGACTTTCGCTCCTGTAGCTCGTTTGGAGGCGATCAAGATCCTTCTAGCCTTTTCCGTGGCTAAAGGGTTCAAGTTGTACCAGATGGATGTGAAGAGTGCTTTCCTGAACGATGTGTTGGAAGAAGAAGTGTATGTGAGGCAACCACCGGGGTTTGAGAGTGAGAAGTACCCCCACCGGGTGTACAAGTTGAGGAAGGCGCTGTATGGGTTGAAGCAGGTGCCTAGAGCTTGGTATGGTAGGCTGAGGGGGTTCCTGTTTGAGAGAGGGTTTGAGATGGGAAAGGTCGATCAGACCTTGTTTCTCCTCAGGCAGGGCAGAGATATACTGATTGTGTAGGTATACGTGGATGATATTGTCTTTGGTGGCTCGTCTAACTCTCTTGTTGCAAGGTTTGCAGAAGACATGAGCAGGGAATTTGAGATGAGCATGATGGGCGAGTTGCAGTTCTTCCTCGGGCTACAAATCAAGCAATCAAAGGAAGGAACATTTCTGCACCAAGTTAAGTACACCAAGGATATTGTGAGCAAGTTCAAGACAGAGGACTCCAAGGCCATGGCGACACCTAAGAGTACGACTACAGCTCTTGATGCGGACGAGGAAGGTGAACACGTGGACCAGAAGGAGTACCGGAGCATGATCGGGTCACTCCTCTACTTGACGGCGACGAGGCCGGACATCCAATTCTCGGTATGTCTGTGCGCTCGTTTTCAAGCGTCTCCGAGGACTTCGCATCGGCAAGCAATCAAGCGCATTTTCAGGTATTTGCGACACACTCCCGACTTCGGCTTTTGGTACTCTGCGCCTTCTTCTTTGGTGCTTCATGGATTTTCAGACGCGGATTTTGCCGGGTGTCGGTTGGATAGGAAGTCCACTTCTAGGACTTGCCAGTTCTTGGGTTCTTCTTTGGTGTCTTGGTCTTCCCGCAAACAGTTGAGTGTTGCTCAATCCACTACCGAGGCAGAGTATGTGGCCGCAGCTAGTTGTTGCTCTCAGCTCCTTTGGATCACATACACTATGAGTGACTTTGGTGAGGAGTATACCCATGTTCCACTTCAATGTGATAGCACCAGTGCCATAAGCGTTGCAAAGAACCCAGTGCTCCATTCCAAAACCAAGCACATAGAAGTGAGGTATCATTTTCTGAGAGACAACGTAGAGAAAGGGAAGATAGCTTTGATCCATGTACCCACGCATGACCAACTAGCCGATATTTTCACCAAACCCCTAGATCAAGCAACTTTCACTCGTTTGCGGGGGGAGCTTGGTGTGTGTTTGATTTCTTGAGTTGGTGTGTGGGAGCTCTTTTGTAGCATATGTATAGCTTTCCTTTGTGCATTCCTTGCATTTGGCATGGCATATGTAACATGATGTATAGGCATCTTTGTATCTTAGGTTGCATGCATTTTGTGTCATATGCATTATGTAGGAAAAGCTTCTCCTATATACATTGTTCACCATGATATGCTTTATATGATCTTGTGAGCTAGTTTGGTGTGATATGGCTTAGTGTGGCTTAGCTCTTGATGATCTTGATTTATATCCATGGTTGATAGCTATGTTTTTGAAAAATGTCATATATATATGCTCTCTCGTGAGTAAATGCCTTTATATGATCTTGACATGTTTTTGTGGCTTGGCTATGCTTAATTTGTGGTTGGATAGCTTATTTTGATCATATGGGGCCAAAGGCTCATTTGCCATCATGAATGTTTAGCCCCCATGCTTCATCTTGTGGAGGGGCATAAGTTCCTTTTTGTCGCAAAGACATTTCATGTACCAATTATAAATCTGAAAATGAAATGTAAATTGCTTGGAAAATGTGCTCCCATGTCATATGTGCTTAATTTACTTGCTTTTGGGTGCTAAACCGTTGCATGTTGCTTACCAATGAGAAGTCTCATACATAGAAGTAAGCACATGACTCGGTATGCTTTGACATGACATGAGGTGCTTGTGGGTGTTTATGATGGTCTTATGCTTAGAATGGTTGTCCTAGCATGAAGTTTGTGTGGCTTTGCCATTTTGACATGTTTTGCTCATGTTTAGGACTTTGCTCATGAGAGGGTGATTTTTCGCAAAAATGCTCAATTCTCTCTTAGCTTTACCCAATGGTTGTGAAACTTGGTGATCATGTAGTTGATGTTCATACGATGCTGTAGAATATCTAGCTTGCTTATTTGATCATGTGTAGCATCTTGTGATGAATTTTGTCTATTTGAGAAGCTCTAGTTGCATCTTTTCAAAATTTGAGCCTTCATTCATGCATTGGCAACAAGGGGGAGAAAGGTTGGTTGAGAAAAGTTGCATTGCATCCCTAGAACATATTTCAACAGTCAAGGGGGAGCTTGTGCATTTCTTTTGCATTTTTGGTTTTTGGGGGGTGTTTCTGCTGAGTTAAACCGGCCTGACCGGTTTTGGGAACCAGCCTGACAGGTTTGGTGGAACTGGCCTGACCGGTTTGGGAAACCGGTTTGACCGGTTTGTGCCCAGGGTTGGCACATGTCCAGGGGGAGTATGCATATGTGCAGGGGGAGCTCGTGGTTGTTTTGGTCGTTTGTGCTCTTTGATTGAGCTTGTTTTTGACTCGGTTGCCCTTGCCTAAGGGGACCGAGTCTTTCCTCTTTCAAGTGATCTTGCTCTTTGCCTTTGTTTGGCTTTCGATCGCTAGTTTGAGTTTTCTTTTAGTCGTTTCTTTTCTTTTCCTTTTCTCTTTAGTTACCAAATGTGTGTGTTGTCAATGCACTCATCAAGGGGGAGATTGAGAGCCAGGTGTGGTTCGAGGACCGGTGGATGGTCGCTTCCTGGTGTGATGAGTGATTGACAACATGGTGTGGACTGATCCTGGCTAAGTATTGCAGGTGCAGGTTGCGGCTTGACTGGTGTTGGTGCAGGTCAAGAACAAGCGCGAAAGGTCGTCGCCGGTGAGGCCTCCAGGTGTGGAGAAGACAAGTAGGCTTGGTTCGAGGGACCAGGTGGCCAGCGGGGTCAAGTGCGGGCCGCATGGTGGCATGAACAGCAGGATGAAGTCGGTGGACGGTTTCTTGGTTGAGCCTCAAAACCAAGGTCGAGCCGGGACTTCGTGGGAGCCGAGTCATGAGTGGTGATTGGCGGAGGCTACATCAAGTTCGCGGGGTTTGCGGTGGTTCACCAGAAAACCACTAGGTTACTTGGCTGAGCCACAAAACCGAGGCCGAAGACCGGGCGTGGCTGTCAGGCCAGAACCGGTCTGACCGGTTTGGGGTCGCAGGGCGCCGGAAGCTTCGAAGCGGAGGACACGCGTCGGGATCGCAAGGCTTGCGTCGAGGCTAAGCGAAGTGCGGTCGCCGGGCAACCGTCCGATGGTGTTACGAAGACAAATTCCCAAAGTGCCCTTGGTCGGCGTGTTTCCTAGTTTAGGCTTTAGGGGTATTTTAGTCTTTCGGTTGCCTCCATATAACCCAAGTGGTGAGAGGATGGCAGCCATCTCTTGGAACCCTAGCTCATTTGCCTTCCTATTTTCTCTTCCTATTTTCCTTAGGATTTTCTTAGGACTAGCTTGAGAGCTTCATGGTGAGATCTTGTGAGAGGGAAGGATGATCGGGCGGCACGCTAGACCTTGTATGAACCTCTTTGGTATGTATAGTTGATTCGGCGTGGTTCCTCAAGGTTTGATTGTGTTCTTCCCGTTTTCCCTTTTTGGTGATTTTCGGAGCTTTTTCTTGGATTTTCCGTGGGGAAGTTTTGGGGGCGTTTCTTTGAGGGATTCTTGTTGGATGTCACGTATGAGGACCGTCTGCCTCTTTGCTTGGTGATCTTGCTCCAACAAACCCTCCGAAACGGCTTCAATTTGGTGGTTTTCGGTGGTTTCCATGGGAAGGTGTTCTTGAGGGTTGACTTCCGATTCCTCTTGATTGAGTAGGTTTTGGGGACCGAGCTTCTAGCCAAAGGTAACCCACGAGGTACCCCAGCTATCCCCAAAGTCTCACTTGAATCCGTGGAATGAACCGGGAGATCGATCGAGGTGAAGTCTAGGTTTTTCCCGCGGGCTGAGTTCTTCCCGACTGTCCAGGTAAAACCGGCCTGACCGGTTTCCCAAACCGGTCTGACCGGTTTAGCCCTAGTGGGCTGTCGTGAGGATTTTGAGCAGGAGAGTCTTGAGCTGGCTATGGCTTTTCTTGTTCAAAGGTGGAGAGGTTCTTGAGGTGTTTTGGGGCAGTTTTGGCCTCGAAGGTCTTTTGGGGATTTCCTGAACAAAACCGGCCTGACCGGTTTGCCAAACCGGCCTGACCGGTTTCCCCTGCCTGTGAGAGGCTAAGTCCCAGAGAATCGGTCTGACCGGTTTCAGAAACCGGCCTGACCGGTTTTGGTTACCAGCAGCAGTTTGAGTTGTTTTCCGCTGCGTGTTTTCGAGTGGCTGTTGGTTGGATCTTGCTCCTAGGTTCAGTAGTACTCCAGTGGCTACGTAGACTTGGCAAGAGAAGCTTGCGGAGGTGTCCGAGTGAAATTGGGTTCATAGGCCGAATTCTTGAGTAGAATTTTTATCGGCTCCCATTCACTCCCCCCTCTCTGGTTCACCGTTCCGGTCCTTCAGTGTGGACTGACTCTTGGCCGAGTATTGCAAGTGCAGGTTGCGGCTTGATTTGCGTTGGTGCAGGTGAAGAGCGGGCGCGAAATGTCTTAGCCTTGCGGGGCCTCCGAGGAGTGGAGACACAAGTAGGCTCGGCTCGATGGACCCGGTGGCCGAACGGTATCAAGTGCGGGCCGCATGGTGAGAAGAAAAGCAAGACGAAGTTGTGTACAGTTTCTTGGTTGAGCCTCAAAACCAAGGTCGAGCCGGGACGACGTGGTGGCCATGTCATGAGTGGGATTGGCATGGAGGCTGCACCGAGTCTGCGGGGTTTGCGGCGGTTCACCACAAAATCGTCGGGTTCCTTGGTTGAGCCACAAAGCCAAGACCGAAGACTCGGCGGACGGAGATGGGATCCGGGCGCGTCAAGAGACTTCGAAGCGGAGGACACGTGTTGGGATCGCAAGGCTTGCGTCGAGGCTAAGTGGTGTGTGGTCGCTGGGCATCCGTCCGATGGTGCTACGACGAGAATTCCCAAAGTGCCCTTTGGGGGCGTGTATCTTACTTTCATGTAATAGGGGTAGTTTCGTCTTTTGGTTGCCTCCATATAAACTTAGAGGAGAGAGGATGGCAGCCACCACTTGGAACCCTAATTCATTTGCTTCCTAGTTTTCCCTTTCCCTTAGGTTTTCCCTATGCTAGCTTGAGAGCTTCATCATTCATCTTGAGGGAGGGTTGGATGTTCGGGCGGCTTGCTAGACCTTGTATGAACCATTAATGGTATGTATAGAACATTCGACGTGGTTCATCTAGTGTCTCTTTGTCTCCTGGCATTTCTCCTTTTTGGTGATTTCGGAGCTTTTTCTTGGGATTTTCGTGGGAAGCTTTTGGAGGTGTTTCTTTGCGGGATTTGTTTTGGGAATCACACATGAGGTTGGTGCTCCTCTTTTCTTGGTGATCTTGCCCCTCAAATCCCGTGGAAAGCTCTCTGATTTGGTGGTTTTGGTGGAGCCTGAGTTCTTGTGGTTGAGCTCGGCTCGTGATCGATTCCCGGCGATTGGGTTGGTTTGAGGCCTCAAGTTTTTGGGCATAGCATCCCCTAGGGACACTTCTCATCTTCCCCAAATCTTACCTCAAGAGCTCAAGTGGTTTGGGAGATCTGAGGATGTATTTGGAGGGTTGACTCGTGGGGCTGTTTCTGGTGGTTGTGTTCGTGGCTCGCGGACAGTCCATGAGGTGGGTGCGGACAGTCCGCCGGGATTTTAGTTTTCCCAGTTCACCTGTGTTCTTCGCGAGCGATTTTTAGAAAAGTTTTTTCCATTTTTGCGGATAGTCCGTAGGCGCAAGTCGAACAGTCTATGGCTTGCCTTTTTCATCGCTTTTCTCTAGGTTTTGCTCGGACAGTCTGAGTGACCCTCACGGACAGTCCGCGACACTGGCGGACGGTCCGCAAGGGACTCACAGACAGTCTGTGCGTGTCCTAGAATAGGCTGTAGTCTCTGGTGGCTTGGGTGCCTTTTACGGACCGTCCGCGACCGTACTGCGGACAGTCCGCCCAACCCTCGCGGACAGTCCGTGACTGGTACACGGACGGTCCGTCCCTGGCTGGCAGATTTGCCTAATTCCTTTGCCTCTTGAGTTGTGCTTCCGCTTTGGGTTGTGTTGAGACTTGTTTCTAGGGTTGGTAGATCCGTTGTGACTACGCAACCTTGGCAAGCTTGCGTGGGAATCCTTGGTTGTGAGTTTGGGGCAAAGTCGAGTTCGACTCTTTGGAGAAGAATTTTTATCGGCTCCCATTCACTCCCCCCCTCTCTGGTCGCCTAATCGGTCCTTCATTCGGACACGAACTTGCCAAGGTCACGTAGCCACAATGGACCTACCAACCCTAGGAACAAGTCCTAAACTAATCCAAAGCGGAAGCACAACTGAAGAAGCAAAGGACTTAGGCAATTTGTGGTGCCTGGGACGGACGGTCTGACCTGAGCCGGAGGACGGTCCGACTGGACCCAGATGGACGGTCCGTAAAAGCGAACAGAACCACCAAAAACACCCCTCGAAAATACGAACGGTCCGATCCGAGCCTACGGACGGTCCGATGATGGCAGACGGTCCGTGGACCCTGTGCGGACGGTCCGACCTGCACACGGATGGTCCGACACCCTACGACGGACGGTCCGTCAAACCTCCAGCAACAAAACCCTAAGGCCCCGAAAGATCGACGCGCGAGCTCACAAGAACTGGACGAACACGTGACGAACTGGGGACTCACGGACGGTCCACGAGGACCCTACGGACGGTCCGTCCCACGCGAACAGAAGCAGACACAGCCTAGCCCACGAAGTCAACTCCACCTAGCCTTCCATGGATCTCCCAAACGGCTGCATGGATTGAGACAAGATTTGGGGAAGATGTGAAGCGTCCCTAGGGGATGCTATGCCCAAAAACTTAGAACCTCAAACCAACTAAATCGTCGGGAATCGATCACGAACGAAGCTCAAGAACAAAGCTAGGGAACCACCCGAAATCCTTGAATCAGAGGCCAAATCCGGAGTTTGAGGGGTCAAGATCAAGCACAAAGGTGCACAAGGCATCTATCCATGATCCCCACAAACAAAACCGAACACAAATGCCTCAGAATCGAAGGCACAGCCGCACATGAAAATCCCACAAAATAGCCCATAAAGACACGAAAATCACTAGAGCCAAGAGAAGGAAATTGACGCAACCATGAATGCTTCCATACAACTAGAGGTCAGATTCTCTACAAAATCATGAAGAAAATCTAGCCTCAAGAGCTGGGAAAATAAGAAGCAGTCCAGATGGATGAGTTGCCCTGGAACCCTAGAGCTATATATATGAAGTCTCTCCAGGTTGGGCAAATGACCAAGCTACCCCTAGAACATAAAAGAAGATACACACCCCTCAGGGGCAAGATGGTCAAGTAGCACTCTTCATGAGGTGGTCACGCCTTCACCGTAGTCCGCGTCCTCCCGACGCAAGCCATGCGATCCCGCCGCGTGTACCCCGGCATCGAAGCTTCTCGGTGCGCCCGGATCCCGTCTCCGCCCGCCGAGCCTCCGGTCTTGGTATTGTGGCTCAACCAAGTAACCTGACAGTTTGGTGGTGAACCGCCGCAAACCCTGCATGCAGACTCCGGTCGTGAGCCGCTACCCTGCACTGGCTCATGTCCACGACTTCGTCTTGCTTTTCTTGCCACCATGCGGCCCGCACTTGATCCCGTTCGGCCACTGGGTCCATCGAGCCGAGCCTACTTCTCTCTCCACTCCTCGGAGGCCCCGCAAGGCTAATACCTTTCGCGCCCGCTCTTCACCTGCACCAATGCAAATCAAGCCGCAACCTGCACGTGCAATACTTGGCCAAGAGTCAGTCCACACCATGTTGTCAATCACTCATCACACCAGGGAGCGACCATCCACCGGTCCTCGGACGCTCCGGTCCTCAATCTCCCCCTTGATGAGTGCATTGACAACACACATAGATCACCAATTCATAAAAGAAAGAAAAAGAAAAGAAACAAACAAAGAACTCAAACAAGTGATTAAAAGCCAAACAAAAGCCAAAACAAGATCAATTGAGAGAGCAAGTCTCGGTCCCCTAAGGCAAGGGCAACGACTCAACACAACCGAGACAAAATGCTCCGAAATTGCCGACTCCCCAAGGTGAGGCAAAAGGGCTCGACACCATCGGCAAAAGAGCACAAAGCAAATTCAGGCGAGACAAAGAGCTCCCCCTGCATGAATGCAAGCTCCCCTAAACAAATGCATACAAACTCAAGTTCTCCCCCTGAACTGAGTATCCCTCTTTTTCTCCCTGTTGATGCTCCTTAGCCTCACTACTAAGGTTGCACTTATGGTGACGGCGCCATGAATGCTCGAGGCACTCACAAGCGTCGCTACCGGGTTTACACCCCTAGTAACGGGGCTAGGGAACGTCTTTGGTAAAACACACGATCACAGAAAGGTCCGCAAGCGCACGGATTACCGTTGTAGCACTTCACCCGGTGGTATTCGGGTTATCGTATTTATATTTTCCCAAGGGAGGCACTACGGCAAAGATAATCGAATAAACGGTGGAGAAAGACAAGACTTGGTAAAGAGCTATAGCGGGGGTAACGAATAAAGATATTCGGGGATAAATTGACACACGCAAGGAGATCTTGATAAAAGACTAGAGAGGACCTAGTGAGCTGGGAGGGCAACGAGACGAGAAAGGATCCTAACACAATCTATCTATTCTTGTCAACTCTAGGCAAAGAACTAAGGCAAAGGATAACCAAGGCAAGCTAAACTCGACAAGCTCTTCTAGTGCTGCAAGGGCATGCAAAGCCGCGCTCTCAGACTGGGATGAGAAGGGAGAACGACGACGCGCTGAATCCTACCGGCCCGAACTAACGTGGTGGACTACAAAGCCCGTCCGGAGCTGTCACCTCCTTAGGGTACCACAACTATTCCTTTGAACGGGACACCAATCTAAGACTAAGGTAAGCTCTGAGCACCGCGCTCACAACGAACCAAAGAACCTTTCCCCGAGTACCACGAAGGAAGGTCTCTCTCTCGTGAACCACCAGAGATCAAGCGAAGAACGACCACAACACTATAGGGTTCAAGGGAGCTATGCTAACCAAGACTAAACTAACTTTAGTCTAAACCAAGAATAAAGCTTCTAGAGCAAAGTAAAAGCTGAATGTAATTGACCCGAAAAGTAAGATAGAAAGATAACTTGAAATGTACTTGAGTCTAAACAAAGAAAGGATATAAGAGTAGTACCGGAACTCTGAAGAAGACTCCTCCAGAACCCCGAGACTAGCTCGACTCGACTCTCACTCCCAAGCTACACTAATCCAACTCTAAGTGAACAAAAGAGGGAAATGGAGATGCTCCTGCGTTGTGTGTCCAATCCAGCGAGTGTGAGGTGCCTTTTATAGGCAAGAGAGGTCGGTTGAGCGCGTGAGACCAATATGTCAGGTGCGGCCGGATCAGGAGGTGCGGCCGGCCCTATGATCCACTGCCTCTTGCCTTGGACGCCCCTGATCACTGCTCCTGAGGCGGTTGTAGGTCGGTTCCTTGGGTCGGTTTCACCCGGCACGCGGATGGATAGGTGCGGCCGGCCCACCTCCGTGCCGTGTGATGCACCGCCTTCACTCAGGGACGCCTAGGATCGCCTTGGAATGACGGTTGTGGTGGTTGAGCGGCCGGACAAGTGGACCCATTGATCCTAGCCTCCACCTTTGGATCAAACCGACGTTCTTCAGTGAATCATGCTCGTCCAAGTGTTGCTCGAGGGAGAGGAGGTGCTCTGGACCAGGCACGAGCCACGGGGCAGGGCCGACCGCACCTGGCAGGGTCAGCCGCACCTGCAGGGCCGGCCGCACCTGCCAGGCCGGCCGCACCTGTAGGGCGGGCCGGACCAGGTGGTTCGGCCGTGCCTTGCTCATGTGGCACGTTGGTTCCAATTTCTCCCAAAATGTGTACATGCCTATGGAATTCACAACACAACTCGTGGAAATTTATTAGTACTAAAAATGTGCATGAAACTTGCCATATACCCCTCTCGAACCCGAGGTTTGACGGTCGAATCTTTGTTGTAAGGACCGTCAACACTCCCCCTTTATGCAAAGACTCTCCCTTACAAAATGCATCTCTCCCCCTTGATATGAATTGGATGCACACTTCTCCCTCTTGTTGGTAATGCATGAATCAAGGCTACAAATGCAAGCCTGTGCTTCTCAAATAGACAAAGAGCTCTACAACATGCTAAAAATGAGACATAGACAAGCAAGATTGCCACAAATTTCGTACAAGCATCGCCAACAAGATAGATAGGAGCATATAAGCATGTGACATAGCCATAAGCAAAATGAAGCATTTTTCACAAAATGTCCCTCTCATGAGCCTAGGACCTAAGCATAGTCAAAATGATCACAAACAACATGTAACACACAAACTTTATGCAAGGTCACAAGTTCTTATCACAAGATCATCACAAACACCTACAAGCTATCTCATGTCATTTCAAAGCCACCGAGCCATGTGTCCACTTCTAAATTTGAGACTTCTCAATGGTGAACATCATACAACGGTTTAGCACCCAAGATAAGGAATTTAAAGCAAATTTGACATGGAGGCATATATTTCAAGCATAGGCATCTCATATACCAATTTCATGATTTACAAATTCAGCATGGTACATGAAGTGCCTTTGCGGCAAAAAGAAGCTTAGGATTCTCCACAAGGTAGCATGTAGGCTAAACATTCATGATGACAAATGGGTCTTTGACCCCAAATGAAAAGAGCATGATATCCAAGCACAAATTAAGCAAGATATAGCCATATGAGCACAATTTGAGCATGAAAGGCATTCAACTCACAAGAGAGGATCATATATAACATTTTCACAAAAGTAAGCCATCCACATGCATATACATCCCAAAGCTACCAAGAGCATAGCTATACATCACAAGAGCTTCACTAGCAAAGTCATAAGCTCACATCCAGCATATCCTAATGATCAATGTATATGAGAGAAGCACATCTCTAAAGCATATGATACAAATGCAATCTATGATACAAAGATGCAAACATGATATGATACAAAAATGAAAATGCAACATGCATATGTACATCAGACCCACAACCGAAGCTCAAAAAGGGCAAACGAGCACAAAGCTCACAAGCTCCCCCTAAACACATGCACTAGGGCCAAAGAGCATACAAAGCTCACCCTAAGTACATGTGAAAGGGCAAAGAGCAAAAGCAACCGAGTGGCTTGATAAGAGCCACACACCTCAAAGTCACAAGACTACTTACCTTGATTACTTGTTCTCGTCCATCATCCCCAAAAGTGATGTACTCCATTGACACCACCGGGGTGAGGCTGGAGGGCCACCTTTGATCTCCGGTCATGTGCCGCTAGCCTCCGGAGTCGATCCACCAAAAGTCCTCCAAGCCTCCCGCCTGCAAAATCAAAACCAAGAGCGAGAACGAGCACTCGACTCAACACTGGGGTTAGTGTTGGTATTTCTTAAGTCACTGCTAACGGCGCTTTGCTAGCGTGAGTGTAAGATCCACCTAGGTACACCTATGAGTATGAATGAGTCCGCAAGCACACGGATATACCGCTGTAGCACTCCACCTAAGGAGTACTCTAAAGGTTATCGAATCCAAGGAACGGTGAGTGCTACCTCCAAGCCTAGCTATGGTCCAAGGACACCACTCTATAGGATGAGATGGGAGATGGAAAGGATCCGACTGATAGCGTACAGAGTTAAGAACGGACTCTCAATTAGAAACTCTCGTATCGGGTACCAGTTCCCTCCTGGATATAACAGGTCAGTTCTGGCCGAAAAACTCTACGTCGTATCCGAACGTAGGGGAGTACAAAGGGTCTAATGGCTGTCACTACCGCGGCCTACCCCTAACTAACCGTGGGATACGGGGCAAACGAAGGATAACCCGCAGTCTAGACACCACGTCTACACCGCCAATCACTACTATAGCATGGCTACGTCTGTGCACCCACAACAACACTATAGCACTCTGTATAAATACGAAGCGACGAACCCACGAGGGAGATACTAGAACTCACTTAGGTATTAGCTATCTCATATAAGGATCACGGAAGGACTTTGGTCTAATTAGAACATACAGAGCACCCACTTTACTCTAGTTAGACTAACTAGCATACAAACAGAATTAGCAACTTATGAACTACACCAGAAGATCAGAGGGTTGGATTCATGAAAAACACAAGCCTCTAAATCAACAACAGATGAAGAACACAAGAACTATTCAATAATGCAAGAACCCACTTTAGTCTAAACAGAGAATGTCGAAATACTCACTTTAGTCTAAATGAAGAACAAAGGCACCCGTAGAGGTTCGTTCTTGGGGAAGGATACCAAAACACCATGTCATGTCCCCAAGTCACCCCTCACCTTCCTTCTAATCTCTAAGCACTAGCAAGCCAGCACTAATCCTATGCAAAGGCACTCCTCTCCTAGAGAGGTAGGAGCCCAAAGGAAAAATGAGGAGAAGAAGTGTGTGTCCTATTCTAACACCCCCCTCACTTCTATTTATAGTGCTTGGACAAATTCGTGAGGTCGGCGTGAGCACCGCAGAAATGGACCAGGAACCAACTAGGAAGCACCACGTGGCAGCTGCTCACTAGCGGCCACAAGGTCGGTTCGGCCGACCTGTGGGGTCGGCCGACCCCTTGTGGGCCCCAGTGGTGGTGTGCTTCCACGTGGTGGCTGTCAGGTGGGCCCTCAAGTCGGTTCCAGGTGTCCACGGGGTTTGGTGGCGGTTTGGACATGTTTGTGGGCCATAGGATCCATGTGATGCACACGTGTCAGCTTCTGATTCGTCGAGCTTCTCTCCCTTGGATTGGTGACATCAGCGATCTGTGGTGCCTTGCATGGCAGCCTCTCATTGTCTGGGATCTAGGGTCTTGGATTGATGAGGTGGAAGGATGAGGTGTGCTTTTGCTCTATTTCTTGTGCTAAGTGCCTGCATTCAAATATACATTGCCACTTGTGGAATTTATTAGTATAAGCCCCTATTCTACCATGGTTGTATATTTCTTGTGCAAAAATGCAGGAGTTGACGATCATAAATATGGTGTTTAACAGCCGTCAACAACTCCCCCACACTCGACGTTTGCTCGTCCTCGAGTGAAGGTGAGAAGATCAAGGTGAGACAAACTACTCAAAGGTATTAGGCAAACAAAATAGAATCAATCCTAACCTTCACATTGGACCTGCGAGCTTTGTGGATTGGCTATCATGTCATCTTGAGCAGTTGAGGGATGGAGTAGTTGTGACTCCAGTCACTTTGTTCATCATGTAAGCACTTGGGGTTTTTGTAACGAGTTTCTCAAGCAAACCTGGCTTTGTTACTCATTTGATTCTCTCGGTCACTCGTTATGTGTATGCCCTTACCAAGGTGTTAGAATTGCTTTTCTTCATCCTACTTCTAGTGATGGCTTATGTGGAGCTCAAGGTAGGTATGAGTGATAAGGCATACTTGCATTACATGTATTGCAAGGTCAAAAACGGGATCCAAGGAGAAAATCAAGTCATACGATCAGATCAAGATGTGCACGTATATTTGTATGGTGGATATGGTAAGGTGGATACTAGGCACGAGATGGGTGCTAGTTATTACCATATTTGATGAATGAGATGAATGACTCCAGTGCATGATTCTCTCTCTCTCTCACCCACCCGACGCACCCCGCGCGCCCCGCATCGCGGACCCCACGCGCCGCGCCCCGCGGACCCCACGCGACGCGCACCCACCCGCGTGCCCCGCGATGCCCCCTAGGTGCCGCGTGCCCCCGCGATGCCCCCGGGCCCCGCGTGACCCCACGCGCCACGCTACGCCGCCCCCGGCCCGAGCAGTAAGCGCCCACGCGCGCCGGCGCGCCGCAGGCCATGTGCCCCCGCGCACCCCATGTCATACAAACCATGAAACCACCATTGTGAATATATTTTTATATAAAAATTCAAATTGAAAATTTTACGTGACTATATATACCCGGACGACAGATTTGTATGACCCAGGCCTCAAATTTGTATGATCCGAACTGCTATTTTGTATGTTCCAGACTACAGGTTTCTATGACCTGCGACGACATGTTTCTCAATTTTTTCACGATAATTCTTCAGATGAGAATTCAATTCAGAAATAGTTTCACCATAAGATTCGTGACATTTTTATAAACAATTTAATTTCCCGAATTCAAATATTTACATGAAGATAGATACATGGACCATGGATGATAGGTTTCTATGATTTGGATTGGAGGTTTGTATGATCCGACTGCAGATTTGTTTGACCCGAATTGATGGTTTGTATGACCCACGACGACAATTTTTATAACCTCGACTACCGGTTTCTATAACAAAAATGATGTGTTTCTATGACCTGGACTACATATTCTATGACCCAAATGATATGTCTATACGAGCCAGTCGACAGGTTTCTATGATCCGAACAACAGATTTGTATTGACGGGGTTGTTTCCACCACCGGGCTACGCGTGCCCATGCCGTCCCACTATTTCAAAAAGGAACCCTATCTCTCCTCTCATCACCGGATCATTTGAATCACCATCCTCTCTCTCCTCTCCTCTCCAAGACGGCGCCGGTGGGCCAAGCACAGCGTCACAGGGGAGCTACGGCGGCGCGCGTGGTGCGGATCCTGGCGGTGCTCACCTCGGCGGCGAGGGAGCTCGCGGCCCCGACCGGCGTGAATCCTGGCGGCGAGGGAGCTCGCGGCCTCGACCACGGTGGTGAGGGAACCAGAAGCCTCGACCGACGCGAATCCTAGAAGCGCTCCTCCACGGCGCGAGACGGTTATCACATGAGCGAGCTCCACGGCGAGTTCGACGGACGCGGCGCTTCAGCACAGGTTCTTCCCCCATGCTCTGTCCTGCTACTCTACTTGTAACATGTCCTGCTCCACCAGCGAGCACGCGGTAGCGGCGGGTCCGGCGTGCTCCCCTCGCCGGTGCACGCGGCAAGTGGCGCGGGGCGTCTGGCGACCTCCTCTCGACAGAGCAAGGGACGACATAGATCCCGGCAAGTTCGCTGCGCTTGAGCACGCCTCGAGCGGCAGGGCGCCTGGCGACCTCCCCACGAGCGTCGGTGCGAGCGAGATCTGCGAGCCTCCACGCGGGCGAGGATGCAGCAGTGGAGGGACCGGCAAGTTCCCCACGAAGGCTACCCAGATGCGGTGCTTCCCTGGCGCAGATGCCTCCCCCATGCTCTCTCCTCCTCCTCCTCTGCCTACAACGTGTTCGATGCATTGCCTCTACCAAGTACCTCGCAACGTCGCTCACCTCTGCACTACCTCCTTCATGTCGCTGATAAGATTTTTGATCATAGAAATCTATGTTTGTATGATTCTATGATTGTGCTAAAAGAATTCTATGAAATTTGTGCTCATGGTCGGCCTTAGTGCCGCTGCTCTTCATCCCTGCAGGGTTGTTGTTTGGGAGCCAGACGTGGAGGACAACCTGCGCAGTTCCTATTCCTCGACACCGGATGAACCAAAAGGCGTCTGTGTCCAGCCATCGAGCCGTGTTCTCTTGCATGACCAATGTGTCCGGCCATCGAGCTTGTTTTTCTGGAGGATTCTATGACTGGATAAACAGGATTTTATGACATTCGGTGCAGCAAGCCTATAGGATCAGAGCCTAAGCATCAACCATGCAACTGATGGCCTCATCAGCCTCATGCTCTGGCCATCAGTTAAAATTGTGGTTCCATCAATTACGCAGTCTTTTGGATATCATATATATGCTTGTTCTGGAGCATTGAGACCTCATCGCAGGGTTGTATGACTGTGTGATATCATACATATGATGATTCTCCCTGATTTATATGAATCCGAAAAATGCTTTGTGTGACTTCTAACATTGGTTTCTCACTGGTTTATATGACTGTCGACATTGATTTCTATGATTTCTTATGTGTGGTGCGTGCCTATATGATTCTATCACCATGCTAATAGAATTCTATGACATTCGACCGCTAATGCATAGTCAAAGGTGTCGGAACTGTTGCTCGAGTCAAGGATAATGGTGGGCTTGCATGTGTGAGGTGGCATGTGTCAGTTTTGTCGACTTGTTCAAATTTTAAATCTAGAAAAAGAAGAGACGAGTTTATATAACCCGGACGATAGGTTTATATGATGATCCCCAATGGTTTATACGATGATCATTTGTGGTTTCTATGACTACCCACACAAATTGCTTTCCGTGACTTCTAATCCGTGGTGCATTCGACATAATGTGCTGAGCTTTGATCATTTCATATTTTAAATTTTAGAGAAAAAGGAAAACAAAATCTAAACTAACCAAGTGACCCCACCTTCTACCTTTAATCGTATATATGTGTCTGCTCGAGTATAGATACTTCCTGATGCATGTATAATAATGAGATGCATGTTTCAATGCATTTTCCATGAACCTCTGAGCATTACTTATGATGAGATGCGTGTTTCTATGACAACAATGACAAGATTCTATGGTTTTCACTTGTTTTCTTATGACTCCGATGTGAGGTGGTTTATACTTATATGATGAGGTTTCAATGCATGAATATATATATATATATATATATATATATATATATATATATATATATATATATATATATATGTCACATGAATGAGTCCTAAAATTTTAAATTTAAAAGAAATTTGAGATGGTTAACATTTCTATACTCATGTCATTATGTTTCTATGCTCGAAAATGTATCGTTAAATATCATCCCATCGGATCATGAATTTCTCCGATTGAATTTCAAATTCCTAGAAAAAGATGTTGGTTTATATGCCCGGATGCATAGGTTTCTATGCATGATGCACGAGCATATAAACATAGGGATACAAGGCATATAAATGTTTTCGAGCATAGAAACCTGTAAGCTAGAGCATAGAATTGCTGAGGGGCCCATTTTTCAATTTGAAATTTGAATATAAGTGGACAACTCATACATGCAACACGTCTAGTGCATGTATGCAAACCCACCATTATGTTCAACCACTATTTTTTTTTTCTAATTTGAAATTTGGACACTAATGTTCGTGGGCAAAGTTTCATCGTGCATAGAAACATATGCACGTAAGCATAGAAACCAATTTGGCTATAGAAACATAAGAACGCAGGCATAACACACATAGAAATATCTATCTCCAAGTCATATAAATCTGTCCAACTCATAGAAATATCTGACCCTGACGGCAGGTTTCTTAGACACGAACGATAAATTTCTATGACTCGAATGGCGGTTTCTATGACTCAAACTAGTTTCTATGACCTCACAATGATAGGTTTCTATGACATGGACCATAGAAATCTGTCTTTGGGACGTAGAAACCTGCCATACTGATCACATAAATATATGGATTCGAGCATATAAGCCTACAACATGAGCATATAAATGTTGAGCTGCAAATTTTTCTATATTTGAAATTTGCATACAAGTGGACAAAACTGACAAATGCAACGTGATACATCTGCCACCTAACGCATGCGGTCATATAAACATGACGCATGCAGCCACAAAATTTAAAATTTAAATACAAGTCATATAAACTAGGGAGGACCATCATATATACATGAAATTTACATTCATGCACAATTATTTTGAGATATATGACAAAGAGTACAATTTCTATCATTAGCAACAAAAGCTCGGCACGAAGGCCGGCACATATGGACGACGGAGAGCAGCACATCCTTGGCATGTTCATGAGCTTCTAGTCATTCTTGACACAAGCCGAGCAGCACCTCTACCAGCTCATATGCTAGCACATATATGATCAACAAAAATGATGCAAACAAAGGTATTATTGCAGGCAACATATAGTATCAATGATCAAACAAGATTCAAAATCCTTGGCCAACATACAAACATCTCTATGTAGGAAAGATTCCACATTTTTCAATTAAAATCGAAGCCATAGAAGCAATAGGGTGAAATCATATAAACATGCATCTCAATATAAGTGTTGCTCAAAGGTGCATGGAAAATGCATAGAAACATGGAACAAACTACTGTCATTTGAAACAATAATATTTGTCAATTAGATACATGCATCAGGAAGTATCTACGCTCGAGCACACTATAGTATCTATGATCAGGCACTAGCATGTACATGATTGCAAGCATGTGAAAACAGTCAACTCATAGTTTCTATGCTCAAACACTAACATATATATGATTCAAAAAAATAAAGGCCTAACTGATTCTATTCAAGGCCATTGATGAATGCTTTGTACGCAGGACAAATCAGTGAAGGCGATCATAGAAATATGAGAGGAAAATCATCTAAGCAAATATATGATTCCAATCACAAATATATACACAGCTACATGTATATGGTGGCAACAAGCATAGAAACCTTTGTATAGTGGCATAGAAACCAATACAGTGGCACTGCAGAATGTAGCTCCCCTGCAACGACGAAGAGCAGGGGCACGAAGGCCGGCCATGAGCAAGAATGCTGCAATGAAGGGAAAAGCTCGAAGCTTTTGGTATTGGCGGCATCACAACTCCATATCTGCAGGAAAAAAAGATGAAGAAAGAATTAAATAATTTTTGGCAGTAATACAAACCAGTTAGAATGATCATATATACTTGGCAGAAAATTGTGTAACATGTTCATATATCTCAAGCATAGAAATCACCTAAGCATCATGCATTCCTGTTAAGTCAGTCATACAATCCAAAAAACACGACTAATGCACCACACATTAGAAGTCATATAAGGTAGTGTCGGCAGTCATATAAGCCAGTAAGAATCATCATATGAACATAAAAAATAACATCAATGCACAAGAGTTTTTATCTATGCCAAAAAAGACAAGTTCTATGTCCAAAGCAGGACACCTTCAACACAAGCTCGATGCAAAGTACGACACACATGGACGACAGCGAGCAACCAAACATCATACAGTCCTAGTAAGTGTTGACGGTTGATTGTCGTATCAAAGTTCGATTGGATTTGCAAGCGGACAAATCCCCCGTCGTAGTCAAGGGACCCTTCTTCCCTTAAGTGTGAGAACCCAAGGTATCGAATCCGTGGAACAATGTGCAACGCAAGGATTCAATCTAGTAAGGCAAGGAAACTCTTTCTCTTGAAGAACCAAATTGCATCTAATCTAAGAGATCATCAAGAAAACACATCTAATCTAATCTACTAAACTCAAGAGGTAGCAAGAGAAAGCAAAGAGATAACTGATCTAAAGAGTCTAGATCATGCTTATGTTGTAGCTCCAAACAAGATAGATGAAGATAGAAAAGCGAATCTCATAAAAGCATCTTTAAACCATGGCCTCCGTTCTGATTCTGAAGACGCCCGCCTTTTGGAGCCACCGTCCTGTCACAACGCACTCCTATTCGTGCGGGTTAGCCTAGGGCGAGTTCGAGAAGAACAAGTTGAAAACACTTGGTCGGTCCGGTATGCACCTCTAGCCACCGCGGCTACAAGAGCACCCTATGCAATTTATCTTAAGTATAGATTGAGGAAGAAGCAAAACCAAGGGAGAACAAAATCATCTAGAAGGCACTTGATCGCTAGAAATCGAATTCACTATAAAAACTTCACCATGAATGATTACATGAACAAGATCACCACCGGGATCCTACCTCGATCTTGATCCTTGCTCCGGAGCTCCGACGTGGTCTTCCATGCAAGGTTCCCACGTCGGCTAGGGAAACCCTAGACAACTAGCACGACCCTCCTCTCTGAGATGGTGTCCCTCTAGCTTCTCTGCTCCTCGGCGGTGGATGACGAATGAATTGATGCGTGGCTCTTGGCAGGGGGGCTATAAATAGTCCGAGAGGCGTCTAGGTCAAAGGGGGTGCTGAACCGAGCTCGGAATGGGCTGGGTCGGCCGGCCTGGGCCCATTTTGGCCCAGTTCGGCCCCGGCTTCCTCCCGGTTGCTTCTCGTGTCTTCTGGAACTTTCCACTTCCTACATGTGGGCCCTTGGCGTCAGTTTCTCCGCGGTTTGGATAGGGCTCCTTGTCGCGCAAGCTTCAGCATTTTCTGTCCAGGTCCTCGGAATTTCACGACTTCACGCTTCGGTCCTTGGGCCACTTGGAGTCATGTTCACTTCGTGTCTTGACTTGTGCCGGGCTTCATGATCTTCTCACAAAGTGCTTGATGAACTTTTCCAGGAAGTCTCCCTTTTAGCGTTAAAACCCTGCGTAAACAATAAACTCCAAAAACCACATGCGAATGCGAACTTGACATGTCATGAGGGTTAGGATCGTTAGTTTGGATATTAAATCAATGCCAACACCGAAGGTAAACTCATGGCTAGGTTGACGGAAATACACCGTCAACAGCTCCCCCCATGCTTAAACCTTGCTCATCCTCGAGTAAGCCTTCGATGGATATCAGTGTTGCCTTTCATTATTTAAACCCTGCACTTAATCATACACGAGAAAACATAATGCTCTCTAAATTTATATTTGTTAAAGTTCCATAATGTACTAGCCTTCATCCCTACGGAGGGTGGATATCAATTAAGCTCTTCCCACAAGTAAATAGTCATGCTCCCAAATTTCAAATGAATCTCAAAAATTTTGAAGTGTAGAGCAAGATGAAGAAAAGAGCTAAACCAAGTTCAAAAATTTAAACCACCTTGCATCTTGCTCATGAACTCTTATCTCATCTTGTCTCTCAAGCCTATTTGTTCTACTCCTTTCCCCTCTCAAAAATATTTATAAGTGGTAGGCTTTATATGGAGCTTTCTGGGAAAAGTTTAGTCCTACCAAGATATTACAATTGAGATATTATCAAAACAAGACAAGCTTCTCATGGTCTTACCGAGACTCGTCAAAAAGGTCATTGGAAAAATAATGTTACAAGGAGGGGGAAGAGATGAACACACACTTTTTGAGATAAGTGGACATGTGCAAATGGCAAAGAGTGACCCCGAGGCACAAACAAAGTCCTCGTTATCGGATTGCACATGGTTGGAAAGATGAGTATGGGTCTTGATCTTGAATCCTCTTGAAACTCCTAATGCATCTAGAGAGCCGGGGAGCTTTATTATTATTTTTTTTTCTTTCTCTCTTTTTGTATATATACACTTTTTTCTTTTTCTTTCTTTCATACCTTTTTTCTTTTTCTCTATTTTTTCCTTTTTTATACTTCCCTTGAACTCTAGATTACATTGTACCTACCTCTTGGTAACTCCCCTCCCATGCTTAGACGCAGTGGCGAAGGCAGCGGTGGGGCGGCCGGGGCTAGAGCCCCCCTACCGCTGCCACCACCATGGGAGCCCCCCCCAAGCCCCCCCTAGGCTAGAGGTAGAAGAAGAGGGAAAGGGGGCTGGAGGAGGAAGAAGGAAGAAGCAGCCCCCCCTAAGCTGGGAAGCTGGCTTCGCCACTGCTTAGACGATTGCACATCCTCGGGCAAAGAGGTGGAAAAGTTTTTGTGCCAAGGTAGGTACTAAAAGTTCTATGTTTTCCTGAAAAGAAACACTTGAAATCTTCTAGGGATCCTTCATGCAACCATGTCATCTTGGAGGTCTCCCAAAATTATACTTTAATCCTTGGCACCTTCATTCTTGTGATCTTCCTCGAAATATTCATCCATACTCAAATGTTGGGTTGTGGTCAAGGAGGTAAACACAAAGATGATATATTGGGTTTGTAGGTGGACATCCGGCGAAGTTTGCAAAATTTCCGATGTGGAAACTTACAATGCACGGATAGAAAAGGCTAGCATTAAGATAGGTACGCAAAAACGGATGACCAGCTTCTTAGTCTCGGGCCAGAGAAATCAAGCCCTGAATTAATTCACCCAAAAAATAAATCTTGTATACTAAGTTTTTGCACACAAATAA
This sequence comes from Cenchrus fungigraminus, assembly GCA_036936925.1. Taxonomy (NCBI): domain Eukaryota; kingdom Viridiplantae; phylum Streptophyta; class Magnoliopsida; order Poales; family Poaceae; genus Cenchrus; species Cenchrus fungigraminus. Next base: position 75,749,519 of record CM072768.1, on the reverse strand, counting down.
ATATAAGGCTTTGGATAGGTAGAGCAACATGCAAGAGGTATTAATGACAAGGTTAGCATTACTTTCAAGAACAAAAATAAATCATCTTTAACCCATCCAAAATTGAGAGCATGAAAAGAAAAGTATGGGTCTTATCTTTATCATAACCTCCGCAAAGGATTAAGCTAGCATTTAAATTAATTTCAGATTTGCATTAAAGAGAGCATTAGCTTAATCATGAATAAAACAAGTACAAAGATATTTATAGGCAACGGTCATCATATATCAACTTGGCATAATTTTCCATCCATATTAATTATCATAAAACGATGGTGAAATTATTCATGGTGATGGAAAACAAAAACTACTACTACCACACACATGCTGAAAATAAATAAAATAGAAAATGCTCGCACACACAAATTTGCACATAACTGAAAAATAGAGTAAAGGAAAAGGAAAAATCAAACCGAATTGGAAGCATTATTTCTTCTTCCTTCCTTCATTCTTCCTCCGATGGTTGATCCCTCGTCTTTATGATGAAAACAAGCTTGGAGTGCCTCGGAGTACATGGTGGCGGAGCGGATGAATGAGTTGAGTGTCGAGGTCGAACGAGTGGCTCCTCCGTGTGCCCTTGCGGTTTGTCCCACATGGACAAGCTTCGTGTACTCCTCATGCCTCCAAGGAGCAGTGTGTCACTCCTCGACGGTGCCACGTCCTCCTCCATGCTTCGCGGGGACTCAGAAATAGAATACTTCCGCGAAGAGTTAGATGGCACCTCCAATGATGATGATCGTGTCCTCCTTCCGAAGACGATGGTCATGGCCTTTTTCATCTTGCCTCGCTGCACAAATTTACAAACAACACTCCTGGGGGTTTCTCACCGGTAGACAAATGCACAAAAAAGTATATGGAAGGGCAAGAATTGTAACGAATTTTCGCGGATTTTTAGAGAAGGAAGTGAGGCACGAATTTTTCTGAGTGGTTTGTGAGGTCTCTGGACTATAAACTTTGGGGAATGAACTTGCAATTGAATGAGAGGCTTACCTGAGGAAGACGAGCGCCGGGGGCCAGATAAAGGGGCCAGGCCGACCGGCCTTGGGTCCCTGCTGCCCCATTTGCCTTGATTTTTCCCCCACTTGCTCTTTTCTGCATTATGCCCTTGTGTTCTCATGCTCCACGAGAATCCATCGTCCAAACACCCTCGCCCACTCCTTTGTTTTGAATGATGAGATCAATGCCTCCCTCCTTAACTTTGTGTCACTTCTTGTCTTCCATAGTTCATGTGTTTCCACTTATTTCCTGCAAAACAAAGTTATATTGCCCTCCCCCATGCTTGTCCTTACATGTGCCTAAGATGTTTTGATGATAAAGCCTTCCCGTTATGCATCATCAAGCACAAGGTGTTAAATAAACCTCAAATCCTTCCCTTGATCATGCTTAGATGCTTATTACTCCTCTTAATTTCATAAATTAAAGATCAACTCAGAGCTAGCAATGAATTAAATATGTTACTAGAGGAGTTTTTAAACATCAAAAACAATTTGTAAGTCGAAAACCTTCTGACTACCTTTATTTTGGTTGCACCGGGATCGTTTGCTTTCATTAATTGATAGCAAGGTCCTCCGGCTTGACCATGGGGTATGGGTTTAGGTTCTAAATTTGGCCAAACATGAGCGAGAGATTTTGAATAAATAAAAACAATGGGGGTTTGGAAAAACTCTAGCTCTAGAGAAACCGATAGAAGTTAAGTTAGATGAAACCAAAAACCGAATTCCTTAGGTTCACGCGAGTCCTAGCATGCGTCAAAAGATTTAAAAACATTAAGGAACATAGCGAGGCTCTACTCGTGTGTTTTTAACATGCAAAACAAAATTAAACCTACCATCATGGAAAGGATGGAAGGTCCATATAGGATCTGAATTTTTGGTTCTAGTTTCTCGATAAGAGGCAAATAAAACATGGGATGGCTCATGTCATTGGTTTAAGATAGACAAATTCAAATGTAATGACCGAGCAAATAAAAGGTTCTCTAAAAGCTTGTTCAACCACTTAAGAGTTAATAAAATGTCTTGCATAGCAAATTCTATGACCAACTGACTTGGAATTCAGAAATCTTCCGGGTTACCCTCCCGGCAGCTTCTATTCTTGATCGGGTTGTCCTCCTGGTAGCTTATTCTTGACTTGACGAACAGGTTGCCTCCCGCCTAGCACTTTGTTTATAGTCCATAGCTAGACTTCTTCTCTTCTTCACTTCGGATCAACGCTCTTTGTGGGCGTTGCAATCTTGGGTACCCACTTCCGCACCATCTTGGGTGCGGGCTTATTCTTTGGCTTAGTCATTTTTTGGTCTTCACAGGCTGGCTTTGTTCTTTGGTCTTGACGAATGCAACAACTTCCTTGATCTCCTTCGCTTCCTTCTTCTTTGGCTCTTCCTTGATAAAGCGACGATGAGGTGGAACATATTTAACATTGAATGTGTTGCATACCTCGAAGCGTGGTTGAAACTTTAATGCACTCCTCTCGCCGTAGATGTCGAACTTGATCTCTCCAACTTTTACGGGTGCATCTTCGGTGATTCCCACGGGATAGCGAATAGAGTTGTCTCCCAACTCTAGACACATGGCCATAGGCTTGAGCTCCGGTAGGCATAGCTTCTTGAACACATCTCTTGGCATGAGACTTGCACTTGCTCCAAGGTCGCATAATGTCATCTCGTGCTTGTTGGCAAGCCTTTCTCGAAAGTAGCATGGAGGCATCTTCATGTATTGGCTCGGCATCTCAAACTTCGGGTCTTCGGTAGTGATCTCCATCTCCTTTCTCGAACGAGCTTGAGTAGCCTTTGCCGTCTCGGGACCTTGGGGTCATCCCGACAATCTTCCTTCGTTACCCATCGGGCGCCCGACAAGTTGTCCCACTTGCGTCTCTAACATCTTCATCATGTTGAACACTTGATGGATAGAGCTTTCGACCTCCGTCACCTTGCCATCTATATTCTCCAATACTTTATCCATAGCCTTGAACTTAGTGATGACGTCCTTGTTGATCTTAGCTCGCTCGTCCATGAAGTTCTTCAATTGTGTACAAAGCGGAACCAAATTTTGAATGGACGAACTTGCATTAAATCGGGGTTTACCTTGCCCGTAGTGGAAGTTTGGCAAATCTCCTTTCATGTAGTCATGCTCCATTGCTTCCTCCGGACAATCTCCTTGGACATGGCCATACTCCTCACACTCCTCGCATGTGGATCTTGCCTTGGCAGCCTTTAGGTCTTGAGCTTCTCTCTCTATCTCCATATGCTCCATCCTCCTCATAAGTAAACCGATACACCACGCAAGGAATTCGGCTCGCATGTATTCATTGAAACGCTCTTAAGCTTCTTCAATTGTCTCCGTGGGAAATTGAACAAATGTATCAATCTTGTTGCGCAAACTCTGAGTCTTGGCCGGTGAATAAAATTCCTTCATGAAGGCCCTCATCAACGCTTCCCAATCTTGTTTTGACTCCGCCGGTAGAGTGTGGAACCAACGCAAAGCTTTTCCAAGTAGTGAGAACGGAAAAAGCCTTGCCCTCATTTGATCTTGAGTCACCCCATCCTCATCGAAAGTATGACATAAATGAACAAATGCTTGGAGGTGAAGGTTCGGATCCTCTTTACCGGTGAAAGGCGAGTGTTGCACCATGCGGATAGTTGAAACCTTGATCTTGAACGGCCTTCCGGCGTCTTGAAGGTTTATGATAGGTAGATCAACGATGTCCGGGGTGCATAGCTCCCCGATCTTGTGCTTCGGCTGCGGTTGTTCTCCCATCGATGGTTGTTGATAGTTGAACCAGTGATAATGATCATATATATTTGGGAGAAAATTGTGGAACACAATCATATATCTCAAGCATAGAAATCACCCAACAGTGACATACCTCATAAATTTACCAATATCGTAGTGCATAGAACTCTACAGGTGCAAGCATAGAGGCAATGATTTTTCTTTGAGATTTTAAGTTTGCCACGAACTAGCATAGAAACCTATATGTGTAGGCATAGAAATCATATAAACAACATAAGGCAGTGACACCAGAGCCTAGGGCTTTCAATATATTAAGAGCCTAGGGATTTCTATGCTCAAACATAAGCATATATATGATTCAAAAATACAAGCGCAAAGAAATGATTTTTTGCATTCCCAAGATTCAAACAACTATACAAGCACAGGCTAGGTGAAAACCATGGTGCATTTGGATCAGCGAACCTCATGTAACACAGACATACATGACCATAGGAAAAACATTGAATTTTACACCAAAAATAACAACGAGAAAAAATCACGTTTCTATGGTTGCATAGAAACCTTTCTACAGTGGCATATAAACCTACAGTTGCATATACACCTACAGGGAGCTCCATCACATAGCCGTAGGTTTCTATCTTATCCAAAATAAATTATCCCTGCACCAATTCTTGAAGGAGAGACCACGAATCTGATTCCGCACAAAGAAAAAACATTTTTTGATCCTTGAGCATGTGATCTGGAAGGCATATAAAGTCAAGATTCCACACTGTTGAAATTAAAATCCTTGAGCATGTGATCTGGAAGGCATATAAACTTATGGTTGCAGGCATATAAAGTCAAGATTCCACACTTTTGAAATTAAAAATCAATGCCATAGAAACTACGAATGAAATCATAGAAATATGCATCTCATTTCAGAAACATTTCTTCTTGGCCCCTCTTGATCTGCACCAAGGCTCTGAAACATTTCAGAGCTTCAGTATCTGAACAACCTAGAGGATCAATGGAATCACCAAGAGGAAGGTAGGAATTTTTAGAGGCAATTTACCTTTTGGGGGCATCCAAATCCAGCTCAATTGAGATCAATTGGAAGGTGGATGGAGGACGTCCTGTGCACCGCTGGAGTAGCGCCTGATTCCTAGCGATGCCCCGCGCCTGGAGCTGGCGGATCCGCCCAGCTCGTGCCGCCAGTGGAGCTCCTCGGCGCTCACCTGGGAAACGGACTCCTCGGCGACAGGCCGTTCGCGCCGTTGTTGGCCGGGGAGGGGGAAATCAGCCCAGGTGCACTATAGCAAAATAGTATATATATATATATATATATATATGTATATATATATATATATATATATATATATGTATATATATATATATGTATATATATATATATGTATATATATATGTATGTATATATATATATATATGTATATATATATATATATGTATATATATGTATATATGTATGTATATATGTATATATATATATGGAAAGCCTTTTGAGAACATGGCTATCCCCTTTGTTGGTGGACCTTCATGTGCCCACTTTTTTTTTAACTGTGGGGACCTTCATGTGCACCTTTTTTTTAATAGCCATGCCTCTTTTACAAAATACTTGAGGAGAGAGAAATCAATGCACTTGAGTAGTGTGAATAGATGAACGATACAATGCTAACTTCCAGAGTGGAAGCATAGCAAGAAGGAAAATGGTGGTGCACATAAATCTTGATCATGAAAGCATGAAAAGAATTCACCTAAGGGTCACAGAGTTTGACAAAGCTCAATGCAATAACAAGCAGCATATGAGTATAAGGTTTTCAACTAAAAACATCATAAGGCTATGGAGGGACTTGGCATATCAAAGAGGAACTTTGCACAGGGTTTTCAGGTTTTTAAAATAAAATTCCCAAGTGCTCGGCATGAAACAAAGATCATGTTATCAAACCACATCTCAAACATCAACTACCTAGATGAACACGAGTTCCCTAAAGAGGTTTTGCTCGCAAGCATCAAGATGTCAATTAAGGGATGAAACTAATTGCAGGCTATCCCTTGAGAGCATGCAACGGGAACACAGACTACTGAGCATCACTTTTATTGAATTTAAAGAGTGGAGATCCATACCTTTACGTGCTTTTATTGATGAGTGTGGGATTAAGATTCCCCCACACTGGTTCCTTACATGTTGTCGTGGAGGGTCACAGCCAGAGCTAGGGTCCTTCCACGAACTTGATGATCTCGTACTCTTTATCATCGGGTTCTAGGAAGATTTTCAGACGATGGCCATTCACCTTGAAGGTTTCCCCTTCACCGTTTTTCAGTGTGACTGCCCCGTGTGGTGCAACTTCAATGACTGTGAAAGGTCCTTCCCATTTACTTCGTAACTTCCCGTGTCCAAATAGCTTAACCCGTGAATTGAAGAGCAGCACTTTGTCTCCTGTTGCGAATTCTTTCTTCTTGATTCTCTTGTCATACCATCTCTTCGTTCTCTCTTTATAGATCTTGGCGTTGTGATATGCTTTGTTTCGCCATTCTTCCAATTCTGAGATCTGTTGCTTCTTTTGTCTCCCTGCCTTGGAAAAATCTAAGTTGAACTTCTTGATGGCCCAATAAGCTCTGTGTTCAACTTCCACTGGCAGGTGACATGTTTTCCCGTAGACCAATTGATAAGGGGTCATTCCGAGTGGTGTTTTGAAAGCAGTCATGTATGCCCACAGTGCATCAGAGAGATGTTTCTTCCAACTCCTTCCTGCCTCGTTCACTGTATTCTGCAGGATGTTTTTGATTTGCTTATTTGAAGTTTCGGCCTGACCATTGGTTTGGGGATGATATGCAGTGGCAATATTATGGTGCGCTCCCATCTCCTTCAGATATCCACTGAATCTTTTGTCAATGAAATGAGAACCTCCATCACTAATCACCAACCTTGGTATGCCGAACCGAGGTAAAATTATATCTCGAAACATCTTCTATGCATGATGGGAATCTGCAGATCGGCAGGGAAATGCTTCCACCCATTTTGACACATAGTCAACTACAACCAAGATGTATTCACAATTACCCGACTTCGGGAATGGTCCCATGAAATCAATGCCCCATACGTCAAAGAGTTCTACTTGAAGATTATCTTGTAAGGGCATTGCGTCCCTTGTAGTGATCCCCCCATGTTTTTGGCACCTTTTGCATCTTCGAATGAATTCCTTGGTGTAATCATACATGGTTAGCCAAAAGAAACCGCTCTGCCAGATTTTTGCATGTGTGCGGAAAACACCGTAATGTCCTCTGTACGGTCCCGCATGGCATTTTTCACTAATTTGCCATCCTTCGGGGATGGGTACACATCTTCGCAGAAGACCATCACTGCAGACTCTGTATAAATAAGGATCATGCCACATATGTCTTCTGCTTTCGTGTATCAGTGTTTTCTTGTCTGCCCCTAGTGGTACATATCCTGTAACCATATAGTTAACAATAATTGCGTACCAGGGGTTGGAGTCTATGACCTTTAGCAGCATGTCGTCCAGGAGGTAGTCGTTTATCGGGTGATCCGCAACAGAGTTTTCTACTCCTTTTTTTATCTTTTATTTCGATATCAAATTCTTGGAGTAAAAGGATCCATCGAATTAAATGAGGTTTTGCATCTTTCTTAGTGAGCAAGTATTTCAACGCAACATGATCCGTGTAAATGATTGTCTTAGCCCCTACTAGGTAAGATCTGAATTTATTTAAGGCAAAGACAACCGCGAGGAGCTCCTTTTCAGTGGTAGCATAGTTAAGCTGAGCTCCGGTCATAGTTTTACTAGCGTAGGCAATCGCATGATGCTTCTTGTCCTTGGTTTGGCCTAACACGGCCCCTACAGCATAATCGTTAGCATCACACATAATCTCGAAGGGAAGCGTCCAATCGGGAGGGGGCTGAATGATTGGGGCTAAGATGAGAGCTTTGTTGAGAGTAAGGAAAGCTTCCATGCAGTCCTCTGTGAATTCGAACGAAGTGTCCTTGGCCAGCAAACTCGTGAGGGGTCTAGTAATTTGGGAGAAATCCTTGATGAAACGACGATAGAACCCCGCATGGCCCAAGAAACTATGAACCCCCTTTACATTGGTAGGTGGAAGAAGATTTTCTATGACTTCAATTTTGGCTCGGTCTACCTCTATCCCTCGTTCAGATACTAAGTTCCCCAAAACAATACCTTCGCGTACCATGAAGTGGCATTTTTCCCAATTTAGGATGAGATCCTTTTCATGGCATCATCGCAAGACCTTGTCTAATTTCTCAGACATTCATCAAAGGTCTTTCCATAGACGGAGAAATTGTCCATGAAAACTTCCATGATTTGCTCAATCATGTCTGAGAAGATAGACATCATGCACCTTTGGAATGATGCGGGTGCGTTGCACAACCCGAAAGACATTCTACGGTAGGCATAGGTTCCATAAGGGCATGTGAAGGTGGTTTTGCTTTGATCGTCTGGATGGATGAGGATTTGATGATACCCGGAATACTCGTCAAGGAAAGAAAAGAAGGAGTGGTTCGCTAATCGTTCCAACATCTCATCGATGAAGGGTAACGGGAAGTGATCCTATTTCGTAGCCTTGTTAAGCTTCCTATAGTCTATACACATCCTCCAACCAGTAGGGAGGCGCTGGGCGATCTGCTTGCCTTGTTCATTGGTGACTGTTGTCATTCCTCCCTTTTTGGGCACGACATGAACGGGGCTGACCCATTCGCTATATGGTACGGAATAGATGATCCCGACATGCAGGAGTTTTAGAACCTCCTTCTTGAAAACATCCCTCATCGCATTATTTAACCTCCTCTGAGGTTCCCTAGAGGGTGGAATTTCAGAATCCACAGTGATGCGATGGGTACAGAGAGAAGGGATTATTCCCTTCAGATCCTGGAGAGAATATCTAAAGACGGCTCCATGCTTTTCTAGTATGGTAATGAGTCTTTGGGATTCCTCATCTGTGAGCTTATCGCTTATGATCACTGGGGATTCAGTATCCCCGTGAAGGAAAACATAGCGAAGCCCATCAGGCAAGGGTTTGAGCTCAATGGGAGGTTTAGGAGGGGCAGCACAGTTGGAAATGTCTATGGGTTCAGTAGGTTCGGCCTCCTCCTCTATAAAGTCCGCAACGTTCTCATCCAGGAAGGATTCTAGTAATTCTCCCAGAATGATTGCCTTGACTTCCTCGACCCAATCAGAATCAGGGGAAGTGTCTGTCACTGCATGTTTGGCTCCAGCGATTTTAAGTGACAAAACTTCCTTTCCTACACGGGAATCCAGCCTCCCCTGAGTTGGAACTTCCATGAGAAATTTCTCAATAGGAAATCCAATCATGAGATCGAAATTCTCAATATCAAAAACATGAAAATCAAGGACAGACTGAACACCGCTGCAGGTGATGGGTATCTGGCTGAGAATTCCTATCCTGTCCATGGGCTCTCTGCAAGGACCCATGACGGCAGTGTTGGTAGGAACTAATGGTTCATCTCCTAAGAATTCTATGGCGCAAGTAGTGGAGATGATGTTAGCTCTAACAAAAGGGTTGTAGAGAGCATTTATCTGCCTACCATGCATAATGCAGGGGAGGGTTGAATGAGCCGAGCTAATCTGGAGGATTTCCGATGATTGCTCTAGCTCTGTCGACCACTCTTGAGTCATTATGGCCGTCAGCTCCCGAATGTATCTCTAAAGAAGGCAATTTCCTCGGGATCAGGGGGAGTGATAGGGAACGGCGGTTTCCCTGTACATTGGTAGTTTGAGGCGCTTCCATAGTCTTCAAAAAGGTCATCCTCAAATGCCAGATGAGGCATCAGAGATTGAGATGTCTCATCCTCCGATGCTTGTGGTTCAGGGTGTCATCTAGAGCTGGGTCTACAGGTATGGATGGCGTGGTGTTGGTCTCAGCTGCTAGAATGTTCTCACTTTCAGGTGCACATTCTTCGAGGGCAGGTTTATAGTCGACTGTGAAGGAGGAGTTTTGGGTGATTCGGCCCAAGACTTCCTTCCCCTCAGTCGTGGATCTCTGAGAAAAGGATCCCCCAGAAGACATGTCGAGATATGCGGCGGATTCCTTGTCAAGACCCATGTAGAAGTGTTGAAGTGTTACATGCTCAGGTATTGACAGGATTGGGCATGATTTCACCAATTGTGAGAATCTTTGCCAGGCTGCACCTAAGGCTTCCTTTTCACCTTGCTGGAAACCGAGAATATCCCTCTGCAAGGTAACGATACGGGGAGGAGGAAAATACTTTTGGAAGAAACTGCCTACTAGTGCATTCCAACTGCCCTTTGCGCTACCTACGTCCTGGGTGTACCATCATTTCGCGTCTCCCGTTAAAGAAAGAGGAAACAATTTCCACCTAAGGGTGTCATGTGACATGCCGGCAATAGCATAGCGTGCACATATACGCTTGAATTCCTGTAAGTGTGTGTATGGATTCTCACTGATTAACCCCGAAAAGGAGCAAGTCCTCTGAATCAAGTTGATTAAGGTAGGGCTGAGTTCATAGCTAGATGTGTGAATTGGATGTTCAAATGGTGGTGGCTCAAATGATTCAGCCCTGGGAGCCGAAAGATCTTGAATAGATAGTTGCTCCATAGCAATGGTAAAATAAGAAGAACCAAAAAGAAAATGAAAAAGAAATAAAGATAAGAAAGAAGGATAAATACGAGGACCACTAGGTTCGAAGATAGATACAGCAACCATTCCCCAGCAACGGCGCCAGAAATGCTTGTTGGTATTTCTTAAGTCACTGCTAACGGAGCCTTGCTAGCGTGAGCGTAAGATCCACCTGGGTACACCTATGAGTACAAACAAGTCCGCAAGCGCACGGATATACCGTTGTAGCACTTCACCTAAGGAGTAAACCAAAGGGTATCGAATCCAAGGAACGGTGAGCGCTACCTCCTAGCCTAGCTACGGTCCAAGGACACCACTCTATAGGATGAGATGGAGATGGAAAGGATCCGGCCGATAGCGTACAGAGTTAAGAAAGGACTCTCAATTAGAAACTCTCGTTTCGAGCACCAGTTCCCTCTTGTATATAACAGGTCAGTTCTGGCCGAAAAACTCTATGTCGTATCCGAACGTGGGGGAGTACAAAGGGTCCAACGGTTGACACTACCGCGGCCTACCCCTAACTAACCGTGGGATACGGGGCAAACAAAGGATAACCCGCAGTCTAGACACCACGTCTACACCGCTTATCACTACTATATCACGGCTGCGTCTGTGCACCCACAACAACACTATAGCACTCTGTATAAATACGAAGCGACGAACCCACAAGGGAGAGACTAGAACTCACTCAGGTATTAGCTATCTCATGCAAGGATCACGGAAGGACTTTGGTCTAATTAACACATACAGAGCACCCACTTTACTCTAGTTAGACTAACTGGCATACAAACAGAATTAGCAACTTATGAACTACACCAGAAGATTAGAGGGTTGGGTTCATGAAGAACACAAGCCTCTAAATCAACAACAGATGAAGAACACAAGAACTATTCAATAATGCAAGAACCCACTTTTGTCTAAACAGAGAATGTCGAAATACTCACTTTAGTCTAAATGAAGAACAAAGGCACCCATAGAGGTTCGTTCTTGGGGAAGGATGCCAAAACACCATGTCATGTCCCCAAGTCACCCCCTCACCTTCCTTCTAATCTCTAAGCACTAGCAAGCCAGCACTAATCCTATGCAAAGGCACTCCTCTCCTAGAGAGGTAGGAGCCCAAAGGCAAAATGAGTAGAAGAAGTGTGTCTCCTATTCTAACCCCCCTCACTTCTATTTATAGTGCTTGGACAAATTCGTGAGGTCGGCGTGAGCACCGCAGAAATGGACCAGGAACCAACCAGGAAGCACCACATGGCGGCCGCTCACTGGCAGCCACAAGGTCGGTTCGGCCGACCTGTGGGGTCGGCTGACCCCTTGTGGGCCCCAGTGGTGGTGTGCTTCCGCGTGGTGGCTGTCAGGTGGGCCCTCAAGTCGGTTCCAGGTGTCCACGGGGTTTGGAGGCGGTTTGGACTCGTTTGTGGGCCATAGGATCCATGTGATGCACACGTGTCAGGTTCTGATTCGTTGAGCTTCTCTCCCTTGGATTGGTGACATCAGCGATCTGTGGTGCCTTGCATGGCAGACTCTCATTGTCTGGGATCTAGGGGCTTGGATTGATGAGGTGGAAGGACGAGGTGTGCTTTTGCTCTATTTCTTGTGCTAAGTGCCTGCATTCAAATATACATTGCCACTTGTGGAATTTATTAGTATAAGCCCCTATTCTACCATGGTTGTATATTTCTTGTGTAAAAATGCAGGAGTTGACGGTCATAAATATGGTGTTTAACAACTGTCAACAGTTAGCATAAAAAGAGTCAAACCAGTGCCGAGCCATTTGCTCAAAAGTGGGGTTAGCAAAATTCATCCTACCAATGCTATGACCACCACGAAGAATCACCTCACGTCTCGCTGGAGGAGTACGAGCACCACAAAGGGGAAAACGTGGTATGTAGCCCCTCTGAGACTCAAAGCTGCGACCTCTCCCAAACTCGTATTGATCACGAGGTAGAGAACGTCCAGCAAACCTACCACCATCAAACTCAACACGCCTATCACCTGCACCACAATCAAAGAGACCAAACCGATCGACACCACGACCTCTAAAGCCAAAACTCCCAACACCTCGAGTAGGAAAGCCCCGATCCCTCCAAGCTGGAACCGTATGCACAACACCCTTACTCCGAGGCACAACACGAGGCTCAGGCACACCACGAGAAGGGCGGTACCTGTCCTTGTTTGCCATCTCCCTAGCAAGCCTCTCCCCCCTTCTCCTCCTGAAGCAAAACTCTCTCTTATGACCATCCCTCCCACAATGCTCACAATGGAAGCTGATTGGTTTTGGCTTGGGTGTCGGTTGTGGTCTCTTCTCAGGCTTTTTGCCTTGCTCACTTGGCTTCTCACTTGGTTTCTCTCTCGGTTTATGCGTCTGGTTTGGCTTGGGGGCAAACTGTTTCTTGGGTGTAGTGTGTGGTGGAACTGGAGTTTTCCCAAATTTCCCTTCTCTCTCACCACTATACTCTCCAAACTTATCCGACCCAAGCGCCTGACCATCAAAGTGCTTAAACACTGCAATCATCATACCAAGCTGAGGCTCTTGACTAGACAACCAACTCAACAAGTTTCGCAAATCATCATTCTCAGTCTGCAAGCAATCAACACATTGCTCAAGCTCCAAATTCTTCACAGCATGCAATTCACAAGTAGAGCAAGAAGTAGGAATAGGAACTTTCAAATCAGCCTCAAGCTAAACAATGTGAGAGCGAAACTTAGCAATCTTTTCATGCAAAGCATGGCAAGAAGTGCATGCACCAAGCAAAGTGGGTCTAGATTGCAGCTCAGCCAATTCAATCCTAAGCACATCTAGTTCCTCACACTTGGAGGCATGCTTTTCCTTAAGAACAGTCAAATCAGCTAGGAAGACAGAGCAATCACCACAATCAACCTCATCAAAAACAACAGGATTGGCCTTAAGCGAATCTATCTCAAGCTTGGCCTCAAGGTTTTGGGTTTCTAGCTCAGCTACTCTATTCCTAGCATCTTCAAGCGAAACCCTAAGCTCTTTCCTAAGCTTCTTGGCCTCTCTAACACTACGTGAAAAAGAGACATTGGTAACAGGCGCCAACTGCCATTGGTAACGGGCATCGCGCCCGTTACCGATCAAGCGTTACAAATAGCCCAACATCGGTAACGGGCAAATGCCTGTTACCAATAATACAAATTGGTAACGGGCATAGAATGGCGCCCGTTACCAATAAGAGACATTGGTAACGGGCATAGAATGTTGCCCGTTACCAATGTGAAATTGAAAAGAAAAAAATTACAAATGGTATGCTTTCTTTATTTACATACGTGTACAATCAGATCTCAACCTTACACACAGGTACATATGTCCATACATCTGTATGTGCTCATACAACATAGTACATCTGTTCATATAGGAACAAACAAGAGAAAAAGAAAAATCAGCAAGCAGCTCTCCTGGCCTTCTACACTTGGTAGCAAACTTGGTAGCAAAAGTGCAAGAGAATTAAAGATAAGTCGTTATAGTTGTGATTTGCAAAACTTACAAATTAATCAGAAACTAGGAAACAAACATAATCTGAGATGAGATGTGCATACCTCACTGATAAAGTCCCACTTTTCATCACTGAGAATTAACCTCTACATCCCCATCATCATATACAACCTACACTCCAAAATGCATGATGAAAACACTCAGTTCTCAGTTTCTCTCTAAAAAGCTACACTGTTTGAACATATGAACATATGAAGATAAGCTACACTATTGATGTCTCAGTTTCTCTCAAACAGAACATATGAAAGCTATGGCTTTGTAAAGAAAATTACACTAGATGATAATCACAAGCTCATCAACCAAAACCATCACAAGCTAAATGGAGCAAACTTCATTTGGATCAACATCTAAACAATAGTATCAGCATTGGAAGCAGTGACACAACACTATGAATTAACCTTCCAACACAAGAAAAGATTCTAATTGAGATCATTGCAGTTTCATTATCCAGCAGTAGTTAACATAGATTCAATCAAACATAGTGCATGAATATAGCAGTCAACTCAAACGCCAAAACAGATCTATCTACAGGACGGTTGGAAATTTTACCCAGATGCAGAGATGGTGGCCAATGTGCCAGGGGGATGAACGTGTGGTGAGTTGTTCGAGGTCCAATGTTGTTTCATAATTTCAGAAATAGTCTCTCTTCAATGCTAATACTACTCAGAAACCGTAGGCATAGATCACCTAAATGAGAAACTCAAGTATTTTGCTGGCCACAAGCACATGGATAGATGTATGGGATTTGATACAATTAGAGGTCGAAAGTGCTAAAAGTACCTTGTCAATAGTTTGGTTCTGCCTGCATACAATGTTAGCACTCCCAATTTCTCCTGAGGTTAAGAACTTGACGCCCTCCTCAGTCACCAAGATGACAACTACACCAATAGATGGCAAGTGTTTAAGCTACAAGAACTAGAACCAACTATGCACAATAGGAACAATTAGATTGCTGCATAAACCAACAAAAACGATCTATGTACCAGTGTCGCCGATGCTTCATCTCGAAATCGGCAATTTCATCTTGCTCTGTCCATTCACAAAACAAAATAATCATGGCCAGGGATAAGATAAAAGGCACCAGCAGCAGCGACAAGCAAATACACAAAAGTTCTCCTACAAGAAAGAAAGAAAAACGACTTACAGAATTTCAGTATTGAAGGGGGAAAAGTTAGTACTAACCTAGCAGTTGTGTGTACCGAAAACTTGGATTAACTTATATTTCTAGTTAACTTCAATCATAAACAAGACAGTGATGTTCACAGATATGATGAGTGATGACCAAAATCAAGTTCGCAAATAGGATAACAATAAATCAAGTGTATTTACCTGAGACAATGCTTGAATTGAGATGGCCTCAAGCATACCTTCCTGCAAGTAACAAGGAAAGATCTTCCTTAAAGGTAAAAGTACAAATACCAAGTCAAGCAACAGAATACCAAGTCAAGTCAAGTAACAGTATGTTACTCAAAACTCAAATCAATATAATTTAGCCTAAAATATCCTGTTGTACTAGATATTTCAATACTGTCATACTACTGAGTGTGATGGCCATTTAATATAAGATGAATGAGCACAACATTACACTTTCTATATCCCATTGGCATATTGAAATAAGATTAGAGTAAAATAAATGTACTGAAAGCATAGGAAATTAATTGAGCACATTTGAATGCAGGACATGTTACATGGTTGATATATAATCAAGTAGGAATAGCCTTTCTTTGTAATGTTTTAGTAAAAAACAAAGCAAAGCAGAATACTAGATAGCAGTACACCTAATCAAGTAGGAATAGCTGAATCTAATGGAAGAAAATGCAGAGAAGTACCTCTAAAATGCATTGTACAAGTGATCAAATGTTATCTGCAAAACAATAAGTGTAGACAAAGTGAGGATAACAAAAGGAATCAAGGAAAACATTAATCATTCAAAGGAAAAACATAGTGCTCTTCCAACATTGTGCTAATGCCAACCTGCAAATGCAGATAGAACATAATGATTAATATCACAAAGTCATGCAGTCCACACTATCTGGCATGCAACCTCTAGTTAAAATATGTAGTAATTTAATTTCACAAGATTAGCCAGAGTACTCCTATATGGAACCTATTTAAAAATATGTAGCAATTTAATTTCACATGCTCAATTACATCATACATGCTTAGTTTCATCATACATCCAATCAACATAGAGGGATGCATTTATGCATACCTTCAGAAGGCCTCAGCTATTTTACTCATCTTCTAGTTCTAGTGTCAAGGAATGTGAAATCATTAAGGACCAATGACAGACATGCAAAGGAATGGGCAATAAAATTGAAAGTAGCATTTCATTTCACTGCACCATAGAGATTGGCAAGCACAAGAATGTCCACAAACCGCACAAGCATGACAAAGCTAACCTAGCAGATCCACACAAAAGTTCCACCTCCCAGCCAACTACGAACAGAAACGAAACGTTGGCCTAACGAAACTAATTCACCGCAATGGGTTGTAACAGTCGATCTAGAAGAGGAGGGAGCGTCGCCATACCTTGAAGCGGGGAAAGAATCGATGAGGGTGATGCCCGGCCGCGCCCACCAGCGGACACCAATCGCCACAACTGGCCAAACCGGGCGGAGCAACCTCATTCTCGCGGCGTTCGAGCCCGGGGTCAGAACGCGCAGATCCGGCGTCCACACATGCGGATCCGGCCTTCCCTAATGCAGATCCGGCCATCTCCGGCAAGGATCTAGCCGCCCACCAAGTCTAACTGCTGCAACGACGAGAGAGAAGGGGAGGGAGGATGGGATTACGAGAGAAGGTAAAGGAGTGGTGGGAGGAGGGAGCAGCAGGGTGAGACGGCGGTGGGGTGAGGGAGGGGATGCCCCGGCGGAGGAAGAGGAGAGGGGTGGAGGCGGAGGGCGGCGGTGCGCGGCGCACGGTGTGGGAGGGAGGGTTCGGAGAGGGAAGGAGAACGAGAGAGAGAAACAAAGAGATAATGAGAGGAAGGGGTACCGGGCACATGGACACGAGGGGTGGGTGACGGGCACACACGGACGCGAGGGAATCATTAACAGGATTCAATGAAAAGTTGGGGTCCGGACACCATGATACGTAACGGGCATTGTGCAGTCCGTTACCAATAAATATAAAAGGTAACGGACGTTGGTAATGCCCGTTACCAATTAGACTAGGCTCCAGTCTGAAACTCTCATTGGTAACGGACTTTAATAACGTGTGACCTTTAATATTTGTTGTAACGGGCCACATAGGTCCGTTACCAATGTTACGTTACCTATTTGAGATTTTCACGTAGTGTAAGCATGTGATCGCGGTTATCAAGCAAGTTAACCAACTCCTCATTCTCCTTGCGCAAGGAAGAGAGTTCATCACATACCTTATTCTCAGAATCTGAGTCCGAGGCGTCCTTCTGGCTTCTCTTGCTACTGGAGCTGCGAGCCATGCCGCAGAAATCGTCCTTGGAGCTTAGGCCCATCACACAAAGGCTGTTGAGGTACTTGCTGAGGTTCTTCTTCTTCTTCTTCTTCTTCTTCTTCTTCTTCTTCTTCTTGTCGCCCTCTTCTTCTTCATCACTCGAGCTTGATGACGTGTCCTCGGAGTCGGATTCGACGTCGCTCGACTTCTTCATCTTCTCTCGAGATCATGCCTTCCTCCCAGTTCATGATCCTTCTTCTTGGACTTCCTCCTCTTGTCCTTGGACTTGTGCTTGTCATCGTCGTTCAACTTCGGACACTTGGCGAAAAACTGTCCGGTCTTGCCGCACTTGAAGCACGTCCTCGAGTTCCTCCTTGAGCTCACCCGGTTCTCGTGCATCCTCTCGAATCTTCTCGACAACAGTGCTAGATCATCCTCACCTAGCACGTCAAAATCCTCGTCTGGCAAGGACACAAGAGAAGACAAAGAGTACATCTTGGATGATGAGTTAGTGTTAGTCCTAGAACCAGAAACAAGAGCCAGACTATGAGGGTCAGTCGGGTTCTCGATCCTTGCTCGCACCCCACGGTCCACCTCGGATGACTTGAGCTTGGAAAACAGCTCGTCCACCATGAGGGTCTCATACTTCTCCGACTCCAGAATGGCCTCGACCTTCTCACTCTACAAGGTACGATCCAGAGAGTGCAGAAGCTTCACAGGCCTGTCATGATCACCGTACGGGAGCACGGCCACATTAGCCCTCATGTTGTTCACAATCACAGTGAACCGCTGGAACATGGTGTCTATGGACTCACGGGGAGATGAGTGAAGTTCTTGTACTGTCTCCGGTAGGTCGCAAACAACCGAGCCTGAACCTGAGCGTTCCCAGCGTGAGCATTCTTCAACTGCTCCCAAATCCTACAAGCCAAGTCCTCTGTCTGAACCCGATCGAATTCGGATTGACACAGAGCACGAAACAAGTAGTCGACTGCCTTGTTGTTGGCGTCATGCATATCCCTCGATCCTGGAGCAAGGAAGTTAATCGGATGAACATAAGTTGTGTTCACCGTAACATCCCAAAGGATCTGACCCTTGCCGCGGAGGAAAGCAGCCATCCGCCTCTGCCACATCTGGTAGTTCTTACCATCAAAGTGTGGAGGACCCGAACCCCATTCTTGGTACGCCATCTTTGGATCTTAGACTGGTTAGAATCACGAAGATCCGTAATCGGCTCTGATACCAATAGAAGGACCGATTAGGCGACCAAAGAGGGGGAGTGAATGGGAGCCGATAAAAATTCTTCTCCGAAGAGTCGAACTCGACTTTGCCCCAAACTCACAACCAAGGATTCCCACACAAGCTTGCCAAGGTCGTGTAGTCACAACAGACCTACCAACCCTAGAAACAAGTCTCAACACAACCCAAAGCGGAAGCACAACTCAAGAGGCAAAGGACTTAGGCAAATCTGCCAGCCAGGGGCGAACCGTCCGTGTACCAGTCACGGACTGTCCGCGAGGGCTGGGCAGACTATCCGCAGTACAGTCGCGGACGGTCCGTAAAAGGCACCCGAGCCACCAGAGACTACAGCCTATTCTAGGACATGCACAGACTGTCAGTGAGTCCCTTGCGGACCGTCTGCCAGTGTCGCGGACTATCCGTGAGGGTCACTCGGACTGTCCGAGCAAAACCCAGTGAAAAAAGATAAAAAGGCAAGCCACGGACTGTCCGACTTGTGCTTGCGGACTATCCGCAAAAATCAAAAAAGCTTTTCCAAAAATCGCTCGCGAAGAACACAGACGAACTAGGAAAACAAAAATCCCGGCGGACTGTCTGCACCGACCTCACGAACTGTCCGCGAGCCACGAACACAACCACCAGAAACAGCCCCACGAGTCAACCCTCCAAATACATCCCCGGATCTCCCAAACCACTTGAGCTATTGAGACAAGATTTGGGGAAGATGAGAAGCGTCCCTAGGGGATGCTATGCCCAAAAACTTGAGGCCTCAAACCAACTCAATCGCCGGGAATCGATCACGAACCGAGCTCAACCACAAGAACTCAGGCTCCACCAAAACCACCAAATCGGAGAGCTTTCCACGGGATTTGAGGGGCAAGATCACCAAGACAAGAGGCGCACCAACCTCATGTGTGATTCCCAAAACAAATCCAGCAAAGAAACGCCTCCAAAAGCTTCCCACGAAAATCCCAAGAAAAAGCTCTGAAAATCACCAAAAAGGAGAAACGCCGGGAGACAAAGAGTCACTAGATGAACCACGCCAAATTTTCTATACATACCATGAATGGTTCATACAAGGTCTAGCAAGTTGCCCGAACATCCAACCCTCTCTCAAGATGAATCATGAAGCTCTGAAGCTAGCCTAGGGAAAACCTAAGGGAAAGGGAAAACTAGGAAGCAAATGAATTAGGGTTCCAAGTGGTGGCTGCCATCCTCTCTCCTCTAAGTTTATATAGAGGCAACCGAAAGACAAAACTACCCCTATTACATGAAAGTAAGATACACGCCCCCAAAGGGCACTTTGGGAATTCTCGTCGTAGCACCATCAGACGGATGCCCGGCGACCACACACCGCTTAGCCTCGACGCAAGTCTTGTGATCCCGACGTGTGTCCTCCGCTTCGAAGTCTCTCGACGCGCCCGAATCCCATCTTTGTCCACCGAGTCTTCGGTCTTGGCTTTGTGGCTCAACCAAGGAACCCGACGATTTTGTGGTGAACCGCCGCAAACCTCGCAGACTCGGTGCAGCCTCCACCCCAATCCCACTCATGACTTGGCAGCCACGTCATCCCAGCTCGACATTGGTTTTGAGGCTCAACCAAGAAACCGTACACGACTTCATCTTGTTTTTCTTGCCACACCATGCGGCCCGCACTTGATCCCGTTCGGCCACTGGGTCCATCGAGCCGAGCCTACTTGTCTCTCCACTCCTCGGAGGCCACACAGGCTATGACCTTTCGCGCTCGCTCTTCACCTGCACCAACGCAAATCAAGCCGCAACTTGCACTTGCAATACTCAGCCAAGAGTCAGTGCACACCACGTTGTCAATCACTCATCACACCAAGGAGCGACCATCCACCGGTCCTCGGACACTCCGGTCCTCAGGGAACCTTTGCTTGTGATTTTGGGGCATAGTCGAGTTTGGCTCTTCGGAGAAGAATTTTTATCGGCTCCCATTCACTCCCCCCCCCTCTCTGGTCGCCTAATCGGTCTGTCAATTGGTATAAGAGCCGGTTACGGATCTTCATGATTCTAACCAATCTAAGATCCAAAGATGGCATACCAAGAATGGGGTTCGGGTCCTACACACTTTGATGGTAAGGATTACCAGATGTGGCAGCGTCGTATGTCCGCTTTTCTTCACAGTAAAGGACAGATCATTTGGGATGTGACGGAGAACACCTCCTATGTCCATCCCATCAACTTCCTTGCCCCAGGTTCTCGAGATATGCATGACGCCAACAACAAGGCGGTCGACTATCTCTTTCGTGCCCTTTGCAAGCCCGAATTCGATCGGGTTCAAGCATAGGACTTGGCGTGCAAGATTTGGGAGAAGTTGAAAATGCTCATGCTGGGAACAACCAGGTGAAGGCGCCTTGTTTGCGACCTATCCGAGAGAGTACGAGGACTTCACTCATCTCCCCAGTGAGTCCATAGACGCCATGTTCCAGCGATTCACTGTGATTATGAACAACATGAGAGCCAATGTGACCGTGCTCCCGTACGATGATCATGACAAGGCTGTGAAGCTCCTACACTCACTGGATCGTACCATGTGGAGTGAGAAGGTCGAGGCTATCTTGGAGTTAGGGAACTATGAGACCCTCACGGTGGACAAGCTGTTTTCCAAGCTCAAGTCGTCCAAGGTGGACCGTGGGGTGCAAGCAAGAATCGAGAACCCGACTGACCCTCATAGTCTGGCACTCGTTTCGGGACCGAGGACTAACTCTAACCTGTCTTCTAGGCAGTTCTCTTTGTCTTTTCTTGTGTCCATGCCAGATGAGGAGTTCGATATGATGGGCGAGGATGATCTCGTGTTGTTGAGCAGGCGGTTCGAGCGCTTGTACACGAACCGGAAGAACGCTCAGAGGAGGTCGGGCATGTGCTACCGGTGCGGGAAGCACGGGCACTTTATCGCTGAGTGCCCGGAATCCATGGAGATCAAGCCCGAGCACAAGCACCGTCCAAGGACCGACCACAAGCACCGCTCGAGGGACGACTACAAGAGCAAGAAAAAGTCCGAGCGGAGGCCGAGGAAGAGTGGAGGCCACAAGAAGAAAACGGAGCATGCGATGGTCACCAGAGCAAGTGACATCGACTCGAGTTCCTGCTACTCTTCATCGAGCTCAAGCGGTGAAGAAGAGGTGGACCGGCACAAGGGCAAGCAGTCGAGCAAGAACATCAACGGCCTGTGCTTTACCACCCAAGGCTTTTGCGGCATGGCACACAGCTCCGAGAGCAAGAAGAGCTAGAAAGATGACTCAAACTCCGACTCCGAGGATGAGGTAAACAATGATCCTGCCTTCTTGGTAGCGGAGAATGCTAGGTTGAATGAATTGCTTGACAATCGTGATGATGTGCTTAGAAAGACCAACAAGGAGAAGAGGGAGTATAGGTCTTTGCTAGGAGAGGCTAAGGAGAAGGTGGTTGAGCTAGAGTCTTTGCTTGTTGATGGTACGGCTCAAATAGAATCTCTAAAGTCTGCTCCTATTGTGACCGATGAACCTAAATGCATTGATTGTTCTACTTTCCTAGGTGATTTGACTGTGCTTAAGGAAAAGTATGCCTCCAAGGTTGAGGAACTAGATGTGCTTAGGGTTGAGCGAGATGAGATGAAATCTAGGCCCTCCTTGCTTAGTGCTTGCACTTCTGGTCCTGTTTTGCATGCTAAGCTAGATGAATCACATGCTTATGCTAGATCACTAGAGCCTGAATTGAAAGCTCCAATTCCTGCTTCATGCTCTACTTGTGAAATACATGCTGTGAAGAATTTGGAGTTTGCACACTATGTTAATCATTTGCAGGACGAGAATGACGATTGAGGCATACAAGCGCTATGATGGGCAAGCGCTAGGGTCAGATAAGATTGGGGAGTGCAGTTTTGAGAAGGAGGAGAAGATTAGTGATATCCTAGCTCCACCAAAAACCTTCCACAGCATTTGCTCCTAAGCCAAACCCACTTAGGAACCAACTAGACACAACCCCAGATCCTCCTGTGTTTCCCCCACAAACCAACAACTTCCAGAAACCCATCAAGTTCAAGAGTAACTTGGGGAACGAGTTCTTTGGGAAGAAGGGAGAGAAACCGACTGAGGAGAAACCACAGCCCAGAGAGAACCTAAAGCCAAACCCAAAACCAATCCCATTCTATTGTGCTCATTGTGGGAGGGATGGTCACCTAGCTGAGTTTTGCTTCAGGAGGAAGCGTGAGGAGAGGTTTGCTAGGGAGTTGGCAAACAAGGACAGGTACTGCCCTTCTCGTGGTGTGCCTAAGTCTCGTGTTGTGCCTAGGGGTGAGGGTACGATGCGTACCATTTACCCTCGAGAGAGGCGTGAGTTTCCTACACGAGGTGTGCCCCCTCAGAGAGACATAGGTAGGTGTGTTGGGTTTGGGCGTGGTGAGTTTGCTGGACGTTCCTTCACTCGTGGACAATACGAGTATGGGGGGAATGATCGTAGCTTTAGGTCTCAGAGGAGCTACGGGCCACGGTCTCCACCTCGTGGTACGCGCAGTCCTCCAAGGAGACGTGTGGGGGTTCCACCTGGGAGTGATAGGATGGATTTTGCTAACCCCACTTTTGAGCAAATGGCACGGCACTGGTTTGATTTCTTTTACACTAACCCCAGTCCTGAGTCATTTGCTCACTCTCGCTCTCGTTTTTTATTTTGCAGGTGGGAGGCATGGAGGGTTTTTGGTTGATCGACTCCGGTTGCTCTCGACACATGACTGGAGATCGAAGGTTGTTCTCCAGCCTCACCCTAGTGGTGTCCAAGGAGTACATCACTTTTGGGATAATGGGAAAGGTAGAGTGCTTTAAGTGGGCACGGTGAAGGTAAGTGAGAGCGTGACTCTTAGGCGTGTTGCTCTTGCCAAGTCTTTGGGGTTCAATCTTCTTTCGGTGTCCCAGCTTCTTGATGAGGGTTTTGAGGTCCGTTTCAAGACGGGCGCTTCTCGTGTTTTGGATTCTCGAGGTGATCTTGTGTGACCGATCATCCCCGAGGGTCAGATTTTTAGAGCCGATTTTTCTCAGTGTGTCGGCTCTCTCGTTGTTTGGTTGCTGGTGTTTCGGCGGAGCATTGAAAATGGCATAGGAGACTAGGTCACTTGAGTTTTGACTTGTTGTCACGCTTGAGTGGGCTTGGTTTGGTCCGAGGATTGCCAAAGTTGAAGTACCAAAAGGACTTGGTATGTGCTCCATGTAGGCATGTCAAGATGGTCGCCGCCTCCCATCCGCCTCTGACATCGGTTATGATAGAGAGGCCATGCAAGCTGTTCCATATGGACTTGGTTTGTCCAGCTCATGTGTGCTCGGCGGGTGGGAAATGGTACGTCCTGGTGATAGTGGATGACTATTCTCGCTATGCTTGGGTCTTCTTTTTGGCTGACAAGGGGGAGACATTTGGTTTTGTCCGAGATCCAATCTTGAGGTTGAAGAATGAGAGGAATGGAAATGATGTTCGAGCTATTCGTAGCGACAATGGCACTGAATTTAAAAACTCTCGATTCGAAACCTTTTGTCGTGATTTGGGTCTCGAGCATCAGTTTTCCTCTCCCTATGTTGCTTGTCAGAATGGTGTGCTAGAAAGAAAAAATCGTTCCCTTTGTGAGATGGCTCGGACGATGCTCGACGAGCATAGGACTCTGAGGAGATATTGGGCTGAGGCGGTGAATACCGCATGCCATGTTGGGAACCGGATTTTTCTTCGGGCTTTCTTGAACAAGACGTGCTATGAGCTCATGCATGGGCGAGCACCTAGAGTGAGCCATTTCAGGGCTTTTGGTTGTCGGTGTTTTATCCTCAAGAAGGGTAGGCTTGATAAGTTTGAGTCGAGGTCCTTCGATGGAATCTTTTTGGGTTATGCTAGTCATTCTCGAGCATTTCATGTGCTCAACCTTGATACTAACCTAGTCATAGAAACTTGCGATGTTACTTTCGACAAGACACGACCATGCAGTTCGTCTGTCTTTGAGTGTGCAGGTGACGACGAAGTTGGCAAGAGGATCTTTGAGGATGAGGAGGATGATGCTGGAGAAGATGATGGTGAAGACGGTGAAGCTCCAGCCACACATGTACCCTCTACTTCCACCATGACGACTACGGTGCAGGATGGTCCATCTCCTACACCGACTACGATCCAGCAAGATCAAGTGGAAGCTGTTGTTGAGGGGGAGGTCATCTCCAGGCGAGAGGCACCGAGGTGCGTTCAAGTTGATCATCCTCCCTCAAGAATCATCAGCGACATCAATGAACATACGACATGGTCAAGAGGACATGAGCAAAGAATTCGAGATGTCTATGATGGTAGAATTGCAATTCTTTCTCAGGCTTCAGATCAAGGAGGCTAAGGAGGGAACCTTTGTGCATCAATCCAAGTACACGAAGGACATCCTCAAGAAGTTCAAGATGGACGACTCGAAGCCCTTGTCGACACCGATGAGTACGACTACAGCGCTGGATGCATACGAGGACGAAGAGCCCGTGGACCAGAAGGAGTACTTGAGCATGATCAGCTCCCTCTTGTACTTGACGGCGACGAGGCCGGACATTCAGTTTTCTGTGTGTCTGTGCGCTCGTTTTCATGCATCACCGAGGACTTCACATCAGCAGGCCGTCAAGCGGATTTTCAGGTATCTTCGATACACTCCTGAGCTTGGTCTTTGGTATTCGGCGTCCTCTTCCCTTTCGCTTCTTGGTTTTTTGGATGACGACTTTGCGGGGTGTCGAGTCGATAGGAAGTTGACTTCGGGGACATGTCAGTTTTTGGGTTCCTCGTTTGTTTCTTGGTCTTCTCGCAAACTGTCAAGTGTAGCTCATTCTACCACAGAAGCTGAATATGTAGCTTCCGCTAGTTGTTGCTCCCAGCTGCTTTGGATCACATACACGCTGAGTGACTTTGGTGAGGAGTGTACCCATGTTCTTCTCATGTGTGATACCACGAGTGCCATTAGTGTTGCCAAAAATCCCATGCTACACTCCAGAACCAAGCATATAGAGGTGAGGTACCACTTTTTGAGAGACAATGTGGAGAAGGGAAACATAGACCTAATCCATGTGCCAACCCAAAAACAGATCGCTGATATCCTGACAAAGCCTTTTGACCAAGCTACATTTGAACGTTTGCGGGGTGAGCTTGGGGTGATTTATCCTTTTTGAGCTTGGGTTGGGGAGTCTGATGTACATATGCATGTTGCATTTTCATTCTTATATCATATCATGTTTTGCATCTTTGTATCATAGACTGCATTTGTCTCATATGCTTTAGAGATGTGCTTCTCCTATACACATTGATCACTGTGATATGCTGGATGTGAGCTTATGATCTTGCTAGCGAGCTCTTGTGATGTATAGCTATGCTCTTGGTAGCTTCGGGATATATATGCATGTGAATGACTTACTTTTGTGAAAATGCTATATATGATCCTCTCTGTGAGTTGAATGCCTTTCATACTCAATTTGTGCTCAAATGGCTATATCTTGCTTAATTTGTGCTTGGGTATCATGTTCTTTTCATTTGAGGTCAAAGACCCATTTGCCATCATGAATGTTTAGCCTACATGTTACCTTGTGGAAAAGCGTAAGCTTCTTTTTGCCGCAATGGAACTTCATGTACCATGCTTAATTTTAAATCATGAAATTGGTATATGAGATGCCTATGCCTGGAAAATATGCTTCCATGTCACATGTGCTTTAAATTCCTTAATCTTGGGTGCTAAACCGTTGCATGATGTCTACCATTGAGAAGTCTCATGTTTAGAAGTAGACACATGGCTTGGTGCCTTTGACATGACATGAGATAGCTTGTAGCTGTTTATGATGATCTTGTGATTAGAACTTGTGACCTTGCATGAAGTTTGTGGGCTATATGTTGTTTGTGCTCATTTTGGCCATGTTGAGGTCCTATGCTCATGAGAGGGAAATTTTGTTGAAAAATATTTCATTTTGATCATGGCTTTGTCACTTTCTTATATGTCTCTATCTATCTTATTGGTGATGCATGTACTAAATATGTGGCTATCTTGCTTGTCTATGTCTCATTTTTAGCATGTTGTAGTGCTCTTTGTCTATTTGAGAAGCACATGCTTGCATTCGTAGACTTGATTCATGCATTACCAACAAGGAGGAGGAAAGTACCCAATTCATTCATCCAGGGGGAGCTTTGCATCAAGGGGGAGAAAAATTGGGAGAAATGCATTTGTTCAGGGGGAGCTTGCATTCATGCTTTGGGATCTCTTTGTCGCCTGATTTGATTTGTGCTCTTTTGCCGATGGTGTCGAGCCCTTTTGCCTCACCTTGAGGAGTCGGCAATTTTGGAGCATTTTATCTTGGTTGTGTCGAGCCGTTACCCTTGCCTTAGGGGACCGAGATTTTTCTCTCTCAAGTGATCTTGTTTTGGCTTTTGTTTGGCTTTTGATCACTTGTTTGAGTTTTTTGTTCGTTTCTTTTCTTTTTCTCTTTTCTATGAATTGGTTACTATGTGTGTTGTCAATGCACTCATCAAGGGGGACATTGAGGACCGGAGTGTCCGAGGACCGGTGGATGGTCGCTCCCTGGTGTGATGAGTGATTGACAACGTGGTGTAGACTAACTCTTGGCCGATTATTGCAGGTGCAGATTGCGGCTTGATTTGCGTTGGTGCAGGTGAAGAGCGGGCACGAAAGGTCTTAGCCTTGCGGGGCCTCCGAGAAGTGGAGAGACAAGTAGGCTCGGCTCGATGGACCCAGTGGCCGAACGAGATCAAGTGCGGGCCGCATAGTGGCAAGAAAAGCAAGACGAAGTCGTGGACAGGAGCCGGTGCAGGGTAGCAGGTCACGACCTGAGTATGCACGTGGGGTTTGCGGCGGTTCACCACAAAACCGTCAGGTTACTTGGTTGAGCCACAAAACCAAGACCGGAGGCTCGGCGGGTGGAGATGGGATCCGGGCGCGCCGAGAAGCTTCGATGTCGGGGGACACGCGGCAGGATCGCAGGGCTTACGTTGGGAGGACGTGGACTACGGCGAAGGCGTGACCGCCTGATGAAGAGGAGTGTTACTTGACCATCTTGCCCCAGAGGGGTGTGTATCTTCTTTTATGTTCTATGGGTAGCTTCTCATTTTCCCTGCTTTTGAGGCTAGATTTTCTTAATGATTTTGTAGAGAAACTGACCTCTCGTTGTATGGAAGCATTCATGGTTGCGTCGATTTCCTTCTCTTGGCTCGAGTGATTTTCGTGTCTTTTTCGGGCTATTTTGTGGGATTTTCGTGCGCAGCTCGTTCCTTTGATTCTGAGGCGTTTGCGTTCGGTTTTGTTTATGGGGATCATGGATAGATGCCTTGTGCACCTTTGTGCTTGATCTTGACCCCTCAATCTCCGGATTTGGCCTCCGATTCAAGGATTTCGGGTGGTTCCCTAGCTTTGTTCTTGAGCTCGGTTCGTGATCGATTCCCGGCGACTTAGTTGGTTTGAGGTTCCAAGTTTTTGGGCATAGCATCCCCTAGGGACACTTCACATCTTCCCCAAATCTTGTCTCAATCCATGCAGCCATTTGGGAGATCCATGCAAGGCTAGGTGGAGTTGACTTCGCGGGCTGGGCTGTTTCTGCTTCTGTTCGTGTCGGACGGACCGTCCGTAGGGTCCCTGCAGACCGTCCGTGAGTCCCCAATTCGTCGCGTGTTCGTCCAGTTCTTCTGAGCTCGCGCGTCGATCTTTCAGGGCCTTAGGGTTTTGTTGCTGGAGGTTTGACGGACCGTCCGTCGTAGAGTGTCGGACCATCCATGTGTAGGCCGGACCGTCCGCCGTCATCGGACCGTCCGTAGGCTCGGATCGGACCGTCCGTATTTTCGACGGGTGTTTCTGGTGGTTCTGTTCGCTTTTACGGACCGTTCGTCCGGGAGCGTTCGACCGTCCGCCAGGTCCAGTCGGACCGTCCGCCGGCTTAGGTCGGACCGTTCGTCCCAGGCACCGCAGATTGCCTAAGTCCTTTGCTTGTTGAGTTGTGCTTCCGCTTTGGATTAGTTTGGGACTTGTTCCTAAGGTTGGTAGGTCTGTTGTGACTACGTGACCTTGGCAAGTTCGTGTGGGAACCTTTGCTTGTGATTTTGGGGCATAGTCGAGTTCGACTCTTCGGAGAAGAATTTTTATCGGCTCCCATTCACTCTCCCGCCCCCCCCCCCTCTCTGGTTGCCTAATCAGTCCTTCATAGGGAAAACTCGAACTTCCACTAGTCACCTTGTTATACAATAATGATAATAATACCTAAAACTTCTCCGAACATTATGTAAATTGACATAGAATCATTTTATGGATGTACAAGCTTGACAAAAAAAGTTTCATAAGATTTTACAAAAATTGAAGTATACATTATTCATAAAGTAACTAGTCTCTCACTTTGTTTCATACAACTCAACTTAAACTTTGAAGTTTGTATACCCCAAACTATTTTTTTCCTCATGTACACCTCAATTCTGGACATAACCTTATATTTACTCTTCTATTAACATATGGGGATTCATATTGCAATAAGTTGTGCAAAAAAGTTGTTTTTCTATTTTTTTTTAAATCACTAATGAATACACCCTTGTGAAGTAAGTTGAAAAATAGTTATCTTATATGCTCCCAATATATTTTTCACATATAACAGACACCAAATATAACAGACACTAAGTAAGTTGTCGTGTAGGATTTTCAAAATTTTCTAAATAGATTTGGTAATTTCTATCATTTAAATGAATTTCTGCAAGTTTATTGAAAGTAATTACAATTCAAACTACAACTATGCAAAGTATTATCTAGAAAATCTCAAAAAAAATATATATTTAAGCACGTATACTCAATTTTAGCCCATATCCCCGAAAAATAGATGAACCATTCAAATGTTTGTTACCGATAATTCAAATTTCTATGCACAACTTCATTGAAAATAAAAATAAAAATATCCAAATTCGATTAGAAAAATCTAAAAATTGCCATGGAATCATTTTATGGATGTACAACCTTGACAAAAAAGTTTCAAGAGAATTTTCAAAAAAGAATTATACATTGTTGACAAATGGATACATCTCTCCTTTAGTTTCTAACAACTCAAGTCAAACACAAAGATTTGAATAACTTATAAGATATTCGAACTCATATAAACCTAGAATTTGGAAATCACCTTATGTTGACTATCACATTAGAAAAATATTAGGTTATATTAACAATTGTTATGCAAAATAAATTATTTTCTATCATGTACTAGGGTGAAAAGGAACAAATCATACAAACAAATCCAATAAATAATAATTTAAGTATAAACAAAGTTGATAATGTGAAAGAGCATGATTTGACAAAGAAAAAGGAAAAAGAATCGTGGAATTTGGAGTTCATATAAGAAAGAAATACTAATTACAAATTTTTGTTGCGAATCAAACAGGAAAAATGAATCATCCGTGTGTTCTTCATCTTCTCCTCGACATTGCCACATGGCGGAACTTTATTGGCTCATGCGGTCGTCCCAACCAATGGCGCACTCATGTTGCAGAAAAAATGATAATATATCAGTATAAAAGAATAGATACCAAACTGATGCACAACAATACTTCTACCGCAGTGGTAAGCCACATGAGTGGTATTCTCACAACCTAGGTTCGAAACCCAGGGCAGCTCCTCTGCTCACAAGTGTGCACGTTTTTTTAACTTGCATATGTTTCGGTTCTGTATTTCAATTGAAGTTGCTATATAGGGTACTTCTATCACGATAAGATCACAAACCAACAAATGGCATAGTGGTAAAGGGTTGCAAAGTTGATGCTCAACGTCCCCGGTTTGAATCCTTGCGCCGTCAAGGTTTTTTTGAGGAAGTTTTTTCAACGGGGGTTGTTTTCTGAAGGGGGGCAAAAAAGTCATGTTTAGGTCCCTCAAGTTTCGCAAAAGTCTGGTTTTCGTCCCTAAACTTCATAGTTTTTTTAGGAAGTTTTCTGAATGGGGGTGAAAAAGTCCTGTTTAGGTCCCTTAATTTTCACGGTGGTATGGTTGACGTCCCTAAACTTCATAAGCTTTTTGGTGAGTGTTTTCCTGGAAGTCCTGTTTAGGCCCCTCAATTTTCGCTGAAGTCTGGTTTTCGTCTCTAAACTTCATAACCAAGGAAAAAGTAATGTTAGGTCCCTCAATTTTCGCAAAAAATCTGGTTTTCGTCCCTAAACTTCGTAACTACACAAAGTACATCCTTCAACATTTGAAACCTTCCAGATTACGTCTCTAGTCTGGTTATGGGTGGTTTTAAAAATGGTTTTGTCTTTTTCTTTTTTATTTAATTCGGCTGAATATTTTGAAAATCATAATAAATTATAAAAATCATAAAACGGAAATTTAATTTTGTTTGCCTTTAGATAGATATATCTATATACTGAGTATATAAAATTATATGCTTTCGAAAAAAATTAAATTTAAAATTATTGACTGTGATTTGTAATTCTTTTCACTCATTTTATGATTTTTTAATTTATTGATTATGAGGAAATGTTGAAATGCAATGTGGGTCGGATTATGACGAAATTGGCGCAATGTCATAGTGTTTGAACTTCATATCGGGCTTCATATCCAACACTGCTAATCTATGACGAAATCTAACTGCTGTCATGGATGCAGTATGATCTGTGATGAAATCTATGACGAAATTGGCACAACATTATAATGTTTGGACTTTATTTCGGGTTTCATATCCAGCACTGCGAATCTATGACGAAATCTGACTATTTGTCATAGATGCAGTGTGATCTATGACGAAATCAAAAAACATCATCGGAATTTCATCATGGATCAAAGGATTTCTTGTAGTGCGAGGACGTCGACCGCGCATCTCGAGGACAGCGGCGGCGTGATCTACCACGCAGGTGGCCTTCTGGTGGTGGAGGTGGCCATGGCAGCTCGGCCGCTGCGGGGAGGTGGCGGCGGCGACGGTGTGGGGCCATAGCGGCCAGTTGGTGGGACAGCGGTGCCCGGCCTGTGGGGCCGCGGTGCATTGTCGATTTGTTTTTTTATTTATTTCAAAACTGTTTGTCGTGAGCCAAAATGTCTCATGACACACCTTTGCGCTGAGCTCGAGGTTTGGCTCACGCCAAGAGAGTTGTTTGCCGTCAAGATGTTTGCCACGAGCGCTTCACCAAGAGCAGCTCACGGCAAAGTCTTTGCTGTGAGTAAACCGCTCTTTGCCGTGAGTTTCCGGCTCATGGTAAAGTTGCGGTTCCCGTAGTGCTGATAACTATATTTACGTGTTGTCCGAGAATATCGACAGTTCGCGGGGTAACTCATATCCATTTTCAACTCCTAAATGGAAATAAAATATTGTTTTTACGAGTGTGGTCTGCTGCGTTTATATGTTGTACCGTATGTGTTGACACCCAAAATTGGCGAAAGCCAGAACAGGCTGGGACAGTCGGTCAAATCAGGTTTGCCAGGCGGTCTGACCGGGTGCCCTGTAGCCAGTCTGCTGGCAATAAGCCACCAGGCGGTCTAACCGCCTCCCAGGGGCGGTTAGACCAGAGTAGAATTATGAGTTTTTGCTTAATTTCGAGATGTCAATCGTTCTTTGCAGGGCAAGACCCCCACCCTATAAATATAAAGGGTCGTGGCTGATTGAGACCTATCACCCAATCAAACAAATAATTATCTTACTTTTTATCTTCAAACCCTACTTTTCCAACGCTTTTGCTTCCTTCTTCGTCTCTACGGCAATTTAGAGCGTTCTAAGTGGCCTGCCGATCTTAGAACAACCCTAGCCGCGTTGTCCCTGACGGGATCCCTCCAAGGGTAGCGATCTTAGGTTTTCGGTGACGTCTTTGACCAAGGCCGTCAGACCGCCCTCCATAGGAGGTTAGACCAGCCCGTGCCAGGGATTTCGACGAGGTGCGATTTCGACTACCACGCGATCCAGTGCACTCGTGTGTTCGACCGGAAAAAGCGTCAACACACTTTTGGCGACTCCGCTGGGGAAAGATCTGGTTTTTACAACCGATTTTTCGAACGTTGTATGGGAGTGTGTTGCGATCTCGACAAAAACAATGTGATCATGGTTAACAACGAAGAACTCAGCGAGGAAGATCGGAGGAAGTACATTGAGCTTCAAGAGTACATGAAGCAATAGTTTCTCTGTGGCGCCAAGAAGGATCGCCCAGGTAAGGTGACGATAGCTCAAGAATTCGAGTTGCCAGCGATCAAGATCAACAAAGACAAGTTTGAGGTAATACCACCGTAAGCCAACAACCTCCCTCTGATTTAATTATTTTCATATTTTTTCTTTTCACATAGAGTAGTTAGAAAGGTAGGAGTCACGTGTGGACATGATATGTGCTTTCGGTGAAGTAGGCCTGCCTTGCCGCCGCTTGCTGCCTGGGCTATACTGCTGTCAGTTTTTTTTAACGCGAATTCTAAGCCGAGAGGGCTCTCTACTTTGTCTTACCGCGAGACCCATGCTTATCTTTCTCCGTCTGCCATCGTACGGTCCTCATTACTCCGCCTAAACCGTACAACTCCCTCGCACGCTTGCCCCGTACAACAAACAACGCCGCCGCCGCTACTCCTCTCTCCACCCGCGCCTCGCCTCCTCCCCCATCTACACCTGGGGGTGTCTATTTAGCGAGCACGCGCCACGAGCGAGCGGTTTCGGACAGCACTCCGCGTCAGACCCCCTCCACACGTGAGCGCGCATACATGTAAAGATCGATAATGATGACTCTGTTGCTGTAGAGTGGGAAAAACATGAAGACGTGGGTCCCACGGGTGCAAAAGGATTTTTGGCAATGCGTACACAGCCACATGTGTTCTCTTTCCGTGTGTTGTTTGAAAAAAATTTTACACATTTTTTTATTTTTGAAATATTCTAACTTATAGACATAATTTTGATGCATAGTTTTTTATATGAACAATTTATGTGCAAAATTTTTTCCAACGACACCATATGTACATAATTTTTTAACTTTTTTCTTAACGACGAGTTATGCACATAATTTTGACCCTGACGACAAGTTATGCACATAACTTTGACCCTAACGACGAGTTATGCACATAACTTTGACCCTGGCGACAAGTTATGAGGATAACTTTTCCTAACGAAGAGTTATGCACATAATTTTGACCCTGATGACGAGTTATGCAGATATCGTTTTTCCGAACGACGAGTTATGCACATAACTTTGACCCTAACAACGAGTTATGCACATAACTTTGGCCCTGGTGATGAGTTATGCACATAACTTTGACCCTGACGACGAGTTATGCACATAATTTTGACCCTGACGGCGAGTTATACTGATAACTTTTTCCTTAACGATGAGTTATGCACATAACTTTGACTATGACGACGAGTTATGCACATACATTTAACCTGACAACGAGCTATACACAATCATGAATAAAAATACGCCTGAACAAAAAGTTATGAGCAAAAGTTGTGTGCGTAAATCATGAAAAAATTATGTCCAATAAATTATGTTGATAAATTATGAGCTGCAAGAGAGAGATATAATAAATAAACAGGAAAAAGCAAAAGAAAAAAATCGAAAGTGGACCAGCGGCACATTACGGCAACGCGGCGATTCCGCTTCCGCTTCCCCGGACCCAGGCAGCGGGACCCGCCCACGTACACCCACGGTCAGGAAACGCTCGCTCGGGACGCGCGCATGCCAAATTGGTTTTGCGTCTACACCTCTCCCTCGCGCCGTCGCGCGCCTGCCCCGTCCGACGAAGGCTCAACATCGACCGCCTTCACTGCCCCTTCACTGCAATCCAGATCGGTCTGATGCGCCGCGCCCTCCGTCCCCACTCCAAATCAAGGTAACAAGATTACTTTAAAACTAGCAGTAACAAGATTAGGTTGATACTTGGTAGCAAGCTTCTGAATCAAAGGATTGTGAAGCTCTTGACAAATATGAGAGGAATGGATCACAGTCACACCTACGCATGCTAAAACGAAACACATGTATATTAGTGAGTGGTGTTGCCTGATTAATAATTAGCACATCTATGATATATATATATGTGTATATGTTGTGATTTTGTATATCCATATATCATGTCTCGGTGTGTTTCCTGAAGGAAATAGCATCTGTTTGCCTATATGCGTGTTTGAGTATAGATTCTGCAGTTCCAG
This sequence comes from Cenchrus fungigraminus, assembly GCA_036936925.1. Lineage (NCBI taxonomy): Eukaryota > Viridiplantae > Streptophyta > Magnoliopsida > Poales > Poaceae > Cenchrus > Cenchrus fungigraminus. Next base: position 75,714,855 of record CM072768.1, on the reverse strand, counting down.
GTGCACTCAGGCATTGGTTTCTTTAGTATGACAGTTTTGCTCACACAATGTTAGGATGTTTTCAGAATTAGCAATTACACGCACTATTTGTGTGATATGATTAAATAAGAAGATAATGGAATTAGCATTGCAGTTTAACATTGCTATGTAATGCCAACCTGTGCTCTGAATGAAGCCCTGTGGTACTTAATATAAGTTCACATGAGCTGACAGTAAGTGAACTAATCAGTAATTAAGATTAGCAAGATGTATGATCTATAGGTACATGATGAGATATGCATCAGGTAGAAGAAAGGTCCATACTTAGAACCTTTGTTGCATTACTCATTATTTTCTATCATGATAATTGATGGTTGTAATGCACACATACATATCTATTTTTTATTCCCTTCAAGATATTGCTATCAGATACACATGCTAACTGGTGCTACAGAACCTTGATTTGGACCCAAGTAAGACAATCTTGTAACATTGCAATGCCAAGAACGGGATGATTCCATAGCAATGATATTAAGGTTTGTGAGTGGGCTGTGTGCGGTTGCAGAGGCCGGAATCAATTCCATTTTCTAAAAAAATTAAGGTTTGTGAGTTTATAATTATCTTCTAGTATTTCCGATAGCAATGTTTGCTATGTAACTGTCTGCTCACGTGTTAGTTCTGATATGTTTATACAATTAGCATTGCTTTTTTGTCAACATGCTTCTAAGCTACCAAGTTCTGTTCTCTTTTTAGATCATGGAACCAACACCCTTTTAGAATGAATGAATGATAAAGCAACTCATAACTGGTTTACATGACAATAGAAGTAACTAAGAATTTACTAACATGGTATAGGAAGTAATTTACATATATTTCAGTACCATAAGAAGTGATTAATTATGTTTTTTATAAAATAGAATGTAACTTAACACATAATCAATTCCATAAGAAGTAACTGTTTACCCACTCGCACTACCTTGTCTCAATTACTGCCACAGTTGATTAAAGTTTGTAGAGTTCTGTTCACTATCTTCCAAGATAGTTCAGTTTATTATTTGAAGTTGGATATGTTATGGACCGATATCCATTAGGGATAAACACCGCCGGGAAGATAGCCAGGCGGAGTCGGCTTGAGGGGGAAACTAGACTGTTTGGGGGATTTGGGATTAATTCTTCATTGATTTTCTGATTGAACCAAAGGAGATACAATCCCATCCTTATATAGACGAGAAGACTTGACCCTGAAGAAACTAATCAACTTGACCCTTAAGAAACTATAATCTAATCTTATCTTAACTAACCCTAATCTCGTCCCAGGCGCTACAGTACCCTGTGGGGCCAGGCCTAGCTGGTCCCACTCCCATAACGGGATACCATCATAAATTTGTGGCTTGCTATTCGTTCACTTAAAGTGAGATTTTAGTTGAATTTTGGTCATTCAACATTTATCATTTTAGCCTTTCCAATAATTATGTATTTCAATTTGCTAGAGTATTTGAGGTTCTCTTTTCTAACTTTTCTCGCCTTTGCCAAAATGGTTACACATGATTCTCCTTTTGATCAGCTTAACTTACCCTACAAAGTAGTTTTACTGCACATGCAGTCTCATAAGAAGTAACTAATTCTTCACTTGTATTCCACGCAAAGTAACTAACCATATATTCATTGACACAAGAAGTAACTAGTTGTGAATTCTTGTTGGGCTGGATGTAACTGATGTTGCTATTGCCATCTTTATGCTAGCATATTGACAATATGCTCATAGCACAATGTAGTATTTCTTTGTTTTCACATTACCGTATACATGTTGTCATGATGTAACTCAAAGCTTTTTTCTATGTAGCATGTCTCCACATTATGAAAGCAACTCATAATTTTTTACTATTTGTTCATTTTGCTTTATTATTTAGTTCTTATCAGCAACTTCCACATGCACCTTTCCTTACAAGCTATACGTGTACCTTTTTTTCCTAGATATGATTGTGGCTACTTTATGCTCAAATACATCGAATATTGGGATGGCAAAACAATGCCACAAATCAACCAATCGGACATGTTATATGTTACTTCCTACTCTGATAAGTAGCATGAGAAAGTATTTCCTAGTCAGATAAGCTGCATGAGAAGTTACTTCCTACTTAGGTAAGCAGCATGAGAAGGTACCTCCTAGTCAGATAAGATGCATGAGGAGTTACTTCCTAATCAAATAGACATCATGACAAGTTACTTTCTAATCATATAATCAGATTGAGAATGTACTTTCTAGTCAGATAAGTAGCATGCAAAATTACTTTCTTGCAGATAATCAACATGAGAATGTACTTATGTGACTTTAGTTGTTACCTTTCTTAATTTTTAAGCACTTGGTGCCAGCAGGGAAAAGAAAACTCATGACCAGGAAGTAACTCTGTCTCACTAACTTCTTTAGGCAACTGATTTGCATCTTCTGTTTCTCGATCAATCCCCGGCACTGGCTACATTAAAATCAAACGTTCTCACACCTGAATATACTTCTAACTAAACAAGTAGAGATCAACTCTCGCATGCTAGGTTAACAAACATAGATACATACACAATTAACACATGTAAGCAATTAGTTTTTTCATTACAATGCACTGTTTAACTATGAATATGTTTTTTTTAATTTTTAATCTCACTGCATACTTTTTCCTCCCCATTTACAAACTATACATGGATAATGGGATTAACTTTTTTAATCTGTTCAGTTCTCATGTAGGGATCTAAATCTGATATACAAGGATCCACACACCCGCATGGATGCAACACTTTGTGCTCCCTTATTTGAAAACAAGTATTCATGTGTACAACAATGTAACTCCAATCTTAATCTTTTGGGATCTTCTTTTGTTATTGCTTGAGGAATGCTGCCCAGTATTCTATTTCTCCACGTGATTTTGTGATTTTTCCCCCACTGATTCATGCCTGGAGGCTTGGCGGTTTCTGTGTTAGCTCCTATGTTAGCGATGCAACAACTCCCGGCATCTCTAGGTATTTTGCTATTTAACTAGGCCTAATTGCTGGCATTTTTTTACTCCCGGCATCTCTAGGTATTTTGCTATTTAACTGGGCCTAATTGCTGGCATTTTTTTATACATCATCCTTGGGCTGGATCACTTTTTTAAGAGGCCCATTGCTGTTTTTTTTCGAATGCAATTACGTCCGACGTGCGCAATGCGCTGCCTCTTCCAGTCTTCCGTCTAAAACACGCACGCTCCGAGAAAAGGGTTGTAACTTGTAAATGATCCTTTCCTTAAACGGAAATGGTGCCAAATATGGAGGGCTCTCTGTCTAACACTAAAAGGAGAGGGCTCTTTATGTAGCCACGTCCTGTTTTAAAAACCCCGCAGCAACACATACGTCGTCCCAACTCTCGTATGGTCGTCCAAGTTAGTCGAACCGGGTTCCGAATTTACAAGAATTTATATGATCCGTTACGTGTTTCAGAACGCCGTTCGCAACCGTGTGACACTGGTGCGGGTCCGACCCGGAGTCATAGCACGCGGGTGCGGGTAGATCCGACGTGGGTACGCAGGTGGTGGGTAAGCCAACCATTGGTAAAAAAACATTATATTTTTGGCAGAAACGCTCCCCAAGTTGCGATTCTATGGGTCTTCCACCTTATCTACTTCCCTAATTAGCTGACAGGCGGGTCCGGCGTAAGGGTACGGTGGTCCTGATTTGGGTGAGAAAGGTTTTTCAAATTATTCGATCTTTATAGTATATAAATAATATTTTTATTTATTCACTATCTATATTTAATGTATTAAAATAGTATATATATTTGAATCAAATTTAATTTTATTATATTATTTTAAACTCGTGCGTGTCGCACGGGCACTTCCACTGGTATCCAAAACCAGCAAACCAAAAACAGACAGTATTAGAAGTTGAGAGACCGCAAATACCCGATTTTAGAGCAACTCCAAGAGACTCACTAAATTAGACCAGCTAAATTCATATTTAGCTAGTCATTTAGCTAGTATTCTTCCTCTATATTTCCTCTTCTTCCAACAGACTAGCTAAAATGACTAGCCATCCTACAACTAGACCCACGTGTCAGCCGCGCGAGGGAGGTGGGAGCAGGAGGGGATCGCGCGGGAGGTGGTGGGGTCGCGAAGGATAGCTAGCAGAGAGCGCTAGCCATCTTTGGCTAGCAAAGACACAAGTTTAGCTAGCGAGGATAGCTAACGGGGTGTTTGACTAGTCTGTTGGAATGTTATTTTTGTTGATTTTTCTATTTTTTTAGCTAGTCAAACCAAGATAGCTGGTCTATTGGAGTTGCTCTTACACATGAGTGATAAACTCAAATTAAAGTAATAGTTGAGGGATGTCGATGCACTTTTTACTATTTTCTAATAGAGTTGGCCCATTAGCTGGTTTTAAGCCCACAGCAAAACTCGGAACATTTAGCTATATTTGCAGGCTAACAAACTGTAACCGCAGAGGAGGCAAGGAGTCTCGGATTTTATTTCTGGAGTCCGTTGGTTTGCGGGTGATCCACTCGTTTCTTCCTCCGTCACACGCGCCAAAATCCCAGCCACCAGCACCACCGCCTCCCTCCTCGAGCTCCTCCAATTCGTCCCCATCCAAAAAAAAAACACTTATTTTGCAGCAACAGCAAGCATCCTCAAGAATCGCTTCGGTACTCAGTGACGCGCGGTGAAGAGACGGAGCAAGGGTGAGAGATGTCTGTGCAGTGCGCGGCGCACGCGGTCCGGGCGCTCGCCGTGCTCCCGACGCCGGCCTCCCCTCGCCGCCGGGCGACCTGTGTTTCCATATCCCTTCTGCCACGCCGGCCGGGGCGCGCCGTCGCGCCCGTACGCGCCGCGGAGCCGTCGTCGCCTCCTGCCGCGGCGCCCGCGGCGCATCCATCCGGCGCCTCATCGGCCGGCAAGGCTATCGTCCCAGACGACGAGTTCTCCCTCGCCAAGGTGCGCTGCGCGTCCCAGGGCCCCAGGCTATCTCTTGCTTCTTTGGAACAAGGTCGCTGCGGCTTGGCCGTTGTCACATCGAGCAAATCGTGTCCTCTAGTGCTGAATCGCTGGTCATTTGCAGGTGTCCTTCGGTGTGATTGGGCTGGGAGTCGGGATCTCGCTCCTGTCGTGAGTTCTGAATTTTTCCAGTCTTATATCAGTACAGAAGATTCAGAATGCTCTGTCATCGAGATTAAGTGTGCTTGCATCCCAGGTATGGGTTCGGCTCGTATTTCAATCTGCTTCCGGGCTCGGAGTGGTCAGCCCTGCTGCTAACCTATGGGTTTCCTCTCACTATCATCGGCATGGCCTTGAAGGTAAGAACTCTCCCTATATATGTACATGTACAATACATTACTGGATAACATCTTTAGGGATGATCCTGTTTCTTCTCTAAATTATGTGCCTCTATGTTTCGTGCTTTAAATTAAGTCTTGAGAAGCAGTATTCACCAACAATCTCAATTGACTCAGAAATGCTTTAGTAATTTAGGTTGAAAGGTGCATGATTTATTTGCTGAGTTATGTTTTCATTCTGAATTTTCTATATGCAGTATGCAGAATTGAAACCAGTGCCCTGCATAACCTACGCTGATGCTTTTGCTTTAAGAGAAAAGTGTGCCACCCCTATTCTGAAGCAGGTAATCTGTGTTCTTAGTATGATGTGGGCTCTGGGCTGTTTGTTTTCCATTATATTTTCATGTAAAGTAAAATTGGGCTATATAATCGGCAATTTGCTGAAGGCAGAACTTCCAACATGAGATGAACTTGAAATTTGTAGCAAAAAGAGGTATTCTACTAAGTGTGACATGGGAAAAGAAACTGACACTATTTCAACCCCACCTGGTATTTATACTATCATAATGCCATGTGATGCCACACATTTCAGTCTTGAGGATTAAAATAGAAATGCATAAAACTGAGATTCTTAGTTCATTACTAGCAATCTTTATGGAGGGTTTAACAAAGAAGAATAATTGAATCCTTGTTTAATTTTAACTTTTCAAAATCTGCGATTATCACTTATTTAGTTATATCATGATGCAATAGACTGATATAAGTGAAATTCACAGAATTTTCAGAACACAATATCACTTAAACCTACCTCCTAATAACCACAGTCCCAGGTAGTTACTATAACATGAGCTTGATGATCTATTTTATTCTGATGCAACACACTTTAGTAGCTTGGGCCATTGGTTAAGTTTCTATACATGCTTAATCATACTAATTAGGAATTATCACAGCACATGCTTTTGAGCTAATAGTGAGGTACTTTTTAAGTTCTTGCACTCAAGCCTGAACTTGGCCTCTTGGTTAAGGTAATATTGTCATGCATGTGCATGGAAAAATTCAAGTGATCTAAACTGACAAAATAGCTTACAAGAATCAAGCATACAATCAAATAGCAGCAAAGTTCTACAGTGTCATTTGTTATTCTGACATCATTGCTCATCTCAAGGTCAGGAGTGATGTGACTCGTTTTAGATATGGTGATGAGCAGCATCTGGATGAAGCGCTACAGAGAATCTTTCAATATGGTTTGGTAATTCTTCATTCTACGTTTTCATGAATTAACATGGTTTTACATTATTCATATCAAACTATTTTCAAATTCAGCTAATGGTCATCGGTACTGTTCTTACAAAATGTCTCTCTTCATGGTAAGGACATTTGTTGCTTTCTCATATTCCTTCTTTTTCACCCTTAATGACAGGGTGGTGGCATTCCTAGACGTAGTGCGCCAATATTACAAAAAATTCGAGAAGAAGTAAGTTCATTGTCTGTTTGTTTTATTCTGCAGAGTAGCATTCTCCATATATTGTAAATTGTGAATCACATATTTTATTTTGGGTTTTGTATTATGCACTGTTTCTTCTGAGTTGAGTGAAATCTATGAGTCCTGGAATTTATCAACTATACAGAGTACAAGATGACTTCATACTCTGCACATAATTTGTGTGGTGCAAATAATTGTGGACTTACATTGGTATCATTGTAGAGTTTTACTGAAACAATTCGTGCAGTTACTTCAACCAAAATTGAATGACGAAAATATTTTCCTATAAAGATCATTAATTTTTAGAGGTCTGGTACTCTAACCAATCAACTGCTACTTCTTTGAGTGGTCACTGGTCACTCAACATAATTGTGAATTTCAAAGATGCGTGAAATTCATATAAGCACATGAATACCATGGTTTAGGTGGAACTTAAGAGGGACTGGTTCCTCAAAAAAAACTTAACTAATTCCTTTTGTTTCTGAAACAAGCCATAAATGCCACAGTTGATTCTCTGCTACCAGATAAATGATAGAACATCCAATTGAGAGGGGCTCAAATCTAGGTGCTCACAGATCTTGTAACTCATAAAGTGTTCAGTACTCCCCCTGTCTTAAGACAAAACCAGGGGAGCATCTTCTTCACATGGTTTTTTTCCTATCAAGTGAATGAAAAATGATACTTTGGTAAAGGTTAATAAGGTCAGTGCTTTATATAATTTGAAAATATAGTTGCTACAGGTTAATCAACGTCCTTTATCAATGTTTCGTGAACATAATGCTTGTCTTGTTACCGGCATGAGGAAAATTTAGACAGTTCCATAAAAAACAGTCTTTGCTGACAGTTCCATTTTTTTACAGTCTTTGCTGTCATCTCTATACTTTTGGACATTCCAAAGGATTAGTTTTCTGATTGCCATCTTCTGTTCTTTCAGTCTAACAATTTTTATTTACTCTACAAATTATCCGCACCAAATAGCCAGCTCAATTCCCTTGGTGCATTTCTGTATTACAGGATTCACATGAATATTTGGATGCAGGTAACTGAGGATGGGAAATACAGTTTAGTACTCGTATTTGAAGCCAAAGCATTGGAGCTGTCTGATTTTGAGAAGAGACAGGTGAAACTACCTCCTTTGTATACCTGTAATTGGCCTGAAGTACAAAACAATACTAACGCTGTGAAAAGTATAGAAAATTGGAAGCAGTTTGGATCTACAAGCATTGATTCCTTGCACTTATTTGTCTGCAGGCCAAATTCACCTCCTTTTTCGGACCTGGGATTAAGGCAGAAATCGGTAAGTTTTGTTCATTTATGTATTGCTCCAGAATACTATCAAGTATGTATACTCTATTTCGCCCATTTTTTTAACATTATTGTACAAATGCAGGAAAAGGTGGAGATGATCTATATGAAGTTCGTCTTATCTCAGAGAGCACATAGAAACGAACTTTGGGAGTTCCCTCAAATGCAAAAGCAGAATTATTTCTTCTTTTTCTTTGATCCACTGATATTTACATATATGATATTAATAGTGTTATATTTATCCCTTTTTTATTTTTTGTTTTGGCTTCTCAGCTTTGATAGCTATTGCCATATTGGTTGTTGACTCTTGACTGCGACCTAGCACTGTCATACACTTCATGGGCGTGTGCAAAAGAAAAGGCTATTGTAACATAGATGTAAATGGACTTGATTGGGAATGCTGTCCATATAGTTGAAAGGTTTTTAGTCTTGTTTTTTCATGGAACTCTTCAGGACGTTTCAATAACGTTGGATTTTTTTATTCTTTTTTTTTTTTTTGTGCGCTCACTTGTGCAGAAGGCAGTAGCAGAGCATTTGGATAGACTCAGTTCAAACGTTGTTTCTTGACACACTGGAGTTCTGTAAAGTTCTTCACTGGTGTAGCATACATAATTCTGTACGTCACCATGTGTTGTGCTCACCCACCTCTCCTGCATCCACATGCAGAGGAGTGAAACATTTCAGAGAAAAATGACACACCAGTGACTAATATAGATAATTGCTGCAACAGATCTGAGGACCACAAAAGAGTAATGAATCCGTTTCAGGATCTGGATCTAGGGCAACACTGAGCACTGACATCAGTAGATCATTCTTCTGTTAGGCCAGATTACTGACAGAGCACATGGCAAATATTACCAGACGAGGCGACAGTCAGGTGAATGTTTGCTTGCTGTGTTGCATCTTGAACCCATGATTCTTTGACCTCAGTTCTGGAAGCTGAACATTCAGGTGAATCCGGTGCAGGCTTACATTACAAGAAGGATGTCAGGGCCGCCCTGCATGGTTTATTTTTATGCTCACTGCAAAAGCAAGACAGTATAAGTTAGCAGGCGTGAATCTACTGATGCAGACTGACGATCTGACACTGCCACCTTCCAAAAACAAAACAAAACAAAAAATGCACATGCAGCAGAATGGAGGAAGATACTTTGTAGATGTACAGACTGCAAACCGAAGGGTCATGTGAGAAGTGCCCGCAGTTATCGTGCAGCTTCCACTCAACACTCATGTGTGGCTCCCTCAAGCCACATGCATCCATGACGATCGAGCACCAGCTTTTGTGGTGTGTGCATGCCTAGGCTACAAAGGTTTTGTGATCTCTACACTCTACTACATACATGATTCCATCATGGTCAAATGAGGAATCTTATGACCAGTCAGCCACATCTGCTTTCTCTTGTGCTTGCAGCATTATCAGCAGCTTCATCATGCCCTGATTCGAATCGGGTTTTAGTGATGACGATGTGCCATAGGAGATCCATGTCAAGATTTATAAAAAAAAAAAAAACAGGTGGTCCATGAATCGGGACAAAACCAGAAATGTTCATGGAGGAAAGAAAACTAATTTCACAAAATAAGGCCGCTTTACAAAAGAGGAAAAAAGGAATTAACAATGTACCAGATTTTATAAACCCCACATACTACTTGAGCCAGCCAAGCTTTGGTTCTGGTCAGATGGCTAGCTATAGTGCGTCAGCCTGTTGGCGAAGGGCACGTTCTTGCTCGTCGCCGTCACGTGCGTGGTAATGCGTGCACGGCGCGGCACGCTCCCAGATCTTGCTCCTCCTGCTCCCCCGACCGGACGCGCGCACGCCGGGTTGGTTGGGCTGGCGGTGCCGCCGCGGCGCGCGGCGAGCCTCGCTGTCGCTGGTAGTCATGCGTGAATCCACGCACGATCCATGTGGTACAATTGCCGTGCTGTTCGCTCAGAGCTCTCATGTGGAACCCTGACCGGTCTCGCTCCCTCCTTTCCTTTCTCAACTGTCTCATGAGCCTTTACAACTACCCTCTAATTGTCCTTGCTGCACTTTTGATCTCATCATCACTCGATGATCCCTTGTACATAGGCTAACTCGTTTAGCTTTTGACAAAACCATCAGGACCGGACCAAAGCTAGCTGTAACTATATTACCGCGTCCCAATCATGCATATCAGGAGCTAGCTATCTAAACTTTTTAATTTTTCTAGCTATAGTCGCATATGGTGGTACTTGATGGTCAAGGCAAGCACATACGACATTCACATGAGAATATGATCGACGAGAAGATGCCTCAGATCACAACAAGCTATAAGTACTCTACCCCACACACACAATATTCCAACCTCTCCCATCCCTTCTCTTCATCTCCCCTCCCATCATCACAATTAAAGGAAACACCACCATGAGGCCTCCCACTACCAAGGCACTTGTGGCCACCACCCTTTCAGCTCTACTAATCCTCCTCTTCTTAGTCGTCGTCGTCGTCGTCCGCGCCTCTTCCTCATCGGCGTCGCCTCATCATCTGCAACACTCTGTTATGACAAGTAGCAGGAGGCTTCTGTCGACGACGACGCAATGCCGCGGCGCGAGGTCTTGCTCGACGCCTCTGAGCGGGCTCAGCCGCGGATTCTTCAAGGCGCCAGCGACGGTGTCCGAGAGCTTGAAGAAGATGCCCAAGAGCAGGTCCAATCCGTCGCACAATTAGCTAGCTAGGGGGCCTCTCCATGTGTGGTTAGCAGTGCAGTGGTTGATGAGGTAGCCTGGGTTTCAGTCGCCTCCTCACTCTCTGGCTCTCTTTGTATTCTTAACTTTTGTAGTGGGTCGCTACTTCAGCTAGCTGGTCCATTTAGTTCAGGATATGTAGGCGTGTATGTACATTTTGGGAGATAAAGCTGGCTAGCTCAATTGCAGCTCGGCATGTATGTAGTACGTTTTTTAAGCTAAATTGATGTGTAGACCCCAGATTAGTTACTATTGTTGAATTTTAGTGCGGATTGTTCTTTCGCTAGGAGATCTCACAAGGCATTCTACATTATATTGCATTAGATCTCAGGTGGTTCATGTATTGTACTATTGGAACTCGCAACTATTTTTGGAGCATGTTTGCAGCATTACAGCTACAGCTGCACATTCCCACAATGGCAAAGTTCATCGATGTGAAACCCAGGGTAACAACGAATTTTACTGTCTGTCGGTCATTGCACAGCAAGTTTCTAGCTAGGCTCTCTCAATGCTCATAAAACGGAAAATTTGTTGGGAATTGAAACTGATTTCAGCCTGAAACTTGTACCTTGCATCCCAATCACAGAGGGTTTCATTGGCCAGTTTAAATCAATAATATAGTCTGCCATCCCATTACAGATTTACAGTAGCAAATAGCAACCAAGAAGGGAGATCATATTCCTCAGTCCTATTAAAACACATTCCTACCAAACAAACAAGAGATTTGTATACTCTCATCTCTAAACTATCGTTCCCTCTCACCAATTACCTCCAACCAAAGCAGTCAATATATAGTAAAAAAGTGAAGCTTTTGTGCATCATTATACAAAGTGTCATTATGCAACCAAGAAAAAAGTGTCATTATGCTATTAGCCAAGGGCCCCTAAGGAAAAGAAAAAATGACATGTTGAGTTGTTGACAAATCCTAATTCTTACGGATCTTAGTACTCAAACAGGTGCTAAAACAGAAGAACCAACCTATAACTCATAGGTCTGTACAGAAACAACAAATCTTGTTTTGATGAATCCTTTAGAATGAGGACATAACTGGATTCCAAATGGCGGAAATATTTCAGAATTGGAGAAATACTAATTTCTGAAGCACATTGCAACCATTCACACGACCAAAGGGAAACTTTGACTACAAGCTACACCAAACCATCCAACACCAGCTATTCACATTGTCACTGAGAACATAAACATTCACTGTCAAATGGCGGAAATATTTCAGAATTGGAGAAATACTCATTTCTGAAGCACATTGCAACCATTCGGACGACCAAATGGAAAATTTGACTACAAGCTACACCAAACGTCCAACACCAGCTATTCACATTGTCACTGAGAACATAAACATTCACTGTCATTTACATCTAACTGCAACAGCTATTATGCCATGGTATTAAGGCCCCTGCACTATTACAAGAAACAGCCGAGTCGATGAGCATACGAAGGTGGTAGACATAACTCCAGACTTTTTACTTTGGCCGTGTACATGATGCAACCAAGCAACTCGCCAAGTCTCCATGCTTCCAACATTCAAACTCAGAAAGAACGGAAGAATTAGAACCTTGAAGATACTTGCAGTGCAATGCTTCACGGTCTCCTGCCAGACTCCATTGACTCCAGGATAGGGCTGGTGTCTCTCAGGGCAATGCCACCATGTTCTTCGTCTTCAAGCTCCGCAGGTCTTATTTCGAATGAGTTTGCATTACCGTTGCTGTGCGTTTCAGCTAGCTGTTGGAAGTATGCATGAGGCCATATAGCTGCAAATGCATAGGAAAATAAACACTTGGTAAAGTATATTGACAGAAGTCCAAAATCGCATCAGCATACATATATTATGTAGACGGGGAAATATACCATCATTGTCAAAGGGATACGGGAAGAACTGCAGGTAACAGAATGAAGAAACTGTGAGACCTGAAAAGAAGAAAGAAGATTTAGACTTGCACATAGGACTTCTAAGTGTGAAGGTATTCTTAATGTTGAATACAAAAAGGACACCAAAGTAGCAAACCTAAGATGCCTCCTGCAAACACATCTTGCCAATGATGCCAGTAATCATCAACCCGAGAAACTGCAACAAGAGATGCAACAAGGAGAGGCAGAAATACTAGGCACAGTTTTGCAATATGTCCTTTGCGATCAAAAGCTTTAAGTTTGCCAGCCAAGTACCACGCAAGAAAACCTAGACCAGCAAAAGACCCTGCAGAAGATGAGAGAGCATAGGAACAGGTTTTCATCAGGTCATCTGCTGAAACAATAGGGGGGTATATCATATTATAGCTAATAGGGCAACCAAATAGAAATTCTCAAAGCTACAGTGACTATTGAGACTGTGGAATGGTGAACAACCTGCTCCGTGATCCATGCTCAAAAATGCGCTGAAACCATATGCTGCTAATATGTATCGTTCATATTGCCACTCATGCCATGGAAATTGTGTAATGTCTAATGTGTGAGAGGGATGATGAAAAGGATAATCATCTGATTGTCAGACATTAGGAAGAAAAGAACAGCAATTCCAAGTGCACAGTAGCTAAATCATCTAAGTATACATATAACATGAAAGGACAGAAATCACAAGATCTTATCCAATTGAAGGAAAGCTTTAGTTATAATATAGTAACAGCATATTTGGCTAGAGGTATTCATGTAGACAACAATTGTATCAGCACTACATCAAAAACAATGAACTTTGCCTTTTCAATCCTTACTCTGATTCGTTGAAAAGGATGAAACTACACTGGAAGGTATTTAATAAAAAGACTTTTTTTAAAATGATTTAATAAAAAGACTTGATATTACATAAATGCTTTTCTGTGATCAGCTCACCCCGAAATTCATAAATAGGAGTGAACCGACAGAACAAATTATTGGCTAATGCAATAATAAACATAAAAAATAAACAAGGACTGTAGTAAACTGATTGACTAGTACAAGGATTCGGAAGAGCAAGTGATGTATACAAACAATCACAAGAACTGCCTGAAATAGGACAGTAATGATAACTTGCATGCTTAGTGTGCCAATGAACAAATTATTCACAAGGTACAAACTGTCACTAGGAACATAATCGGTATAATGTACCAGGTTATTTAGTTTCTTACATGAAGAATGTCCACTTGGGAAACTCTTGTGACCTTCTTTGATGACACTCTTTTCTCCATGACAAATGACATCAGTGGTGACATTATCATAATTCTAGAAAACAGATATAGGACTTGGTGACTACATGTGGTTTCAAAGCATGTCAATAGGAATGAACTCTATGCGAAAAAAGACATTGGTGGAAGAACTTTACAGGTATGCCGTCAGGGAAGCAACGCCAAAAGAAGTCTGGGCGAGGGCGACCAACACCATCCTTAATTGCATCAGTAATCACAGCAGTTATAAGCACTGAATATAGAATCCCTGTACAAATTTTATAGTTCAGAAAAAACTGATGGTGCCGCTTAATAACTCAATATTAAAATACTGAGAGTGCAAAATACCTAGTATGCCATGGTGTAAATCATAGACATTTTTCTTTTTAATGTAAATTCCAGCAAAGACAACCCAGGGTAGCACAATTGCAATAAGCTGTAATCAAGAAAAAGCTAGATGCTTGAGAAACAAATTGTGCATAGCACACAATTAAATTGATACATGAAGTCATAAGAAAATGTGAAGTGAAGCAAGAACATACTGGAACAGCCCAAAATGGAATTGTGTTGCCCTTTAGAGGATAGCGCAAGTCAGTCATCATATCGCGTCCAACAAAGCGGTGAAAAGGCTCAATTATGTTTAACAGTCCATCCAGGACAGCAAGACAGAGAAGTATGATCCAGTCATACATATGTAATCTTGCCACTTTGGGGCCATGCGACCTTATAGTGTGGCATCCTAACTGGATATCAGCCATTCTCCCCTAAAATGGAAGAGCAAAAGAAAGAACTTCACAGTGAGCGAATAAAAATTATACATGGATATTATAGATGTCATACAAGTTAGGAGTGTGCAAATGAAACTAGAAAGGAATCGTCAAACATCTCCAGATGGATTGAGTTCTCATCATCTCATGTTGTCTAAAGCTTGGTATTTTTCAATGTTAAGAAAGCAAAGAAATTTATTCCACAAAGCTTTGTAACATTCGGAAACAGAAACCCTGCAAACATTACAATGAATCGAAAAGAACGAAACTTACAACTTAGTAGCAGTCAAAAAATCAGTTCAATGGCACCATACAGATTTAAAAGAAACGACCACGGAATCTGCCAGACAACTATGAAGACCAATATAATCATAGCAAGGGCAAGGGCAAGGGCAAGGTCAGGAAAAAGAAAATGTTTTAAAGAATATCTAGCAGTAATATGCATCTGTCCATTTTAAGTTTATTAGAAATAAAGGACTAGGTCTAACTTGAGGTAGTGGCAACCACACTTTCATGGTTCAAGCATTGGATGGTTGCCCTTCAACAGAATATGTGGCATGGTACATAGCGGATGTAACCTGAAGGGCTATTGGTGTTAGCAATACAAGTATTTATCTTGCAACTCAGGGCGAAGTAATCTATTTAATTATTTAAAAAAGTATGATTTAAGCAAACTAGGTGGTTTTTGAAAGAACCATAAATTCAAAACAATCACCCATTTTGAGTTTGACTTAACTACCACAAAACTGTGTCATTACATGTATTAGTCTGCTCGGCAGCTATTAAGTGAAAAACGTGACAATTGAGTGAACAAGAGGGTTGGAAATTGAAACTTCCGTTCTGCAGAAGCAGAGAAATGCTAACTCTATCATTGTAACTAAAATTTGTGAACAGATCCTATTGTGTAGAAATAATTAGTGAGTAGTCACTCCAGAAAAAAAAATAGAGAGAGACTGTAGAAGCACAAAAGCTTGAAGATCAACAGCAGCACATTGGTTGACACCAGCTGCTGATTCCCTCTAAACTAAACAATGATTTACTGAAATGCAGGGTCCGAATTTCCTCCTTTGCAACACTAGGCATCTAAAATAATCATATTAAGGCCGTAAGCATTTCTCATTCAGGAAAAAAATGAAAACATTTCCCACTTAGCAACATTTAAACCTAATTTCAGTCCTGCTAGGACACATTCCTAAGTGCAAGAGAAACAGAAAGAGGGAGAGATTAAGAACTCACTCCTCCCTTCTCCTCAGTGATAAGGCGCTGATTCAGATCGACTCCCGTTCCCGGAAACCTCGGCCGCGATGCAAGAACTGCCCAAAAATGTATCTCATTTAATCAGTGGAAGAAACGCAGCCGCAAATAATGTTGCAGCAACGGGAGTGGAGAACGCCAACTTAACGCTCAGAGTCTCCTGAAACACACTTACCACTCCGAATCAGGGTATCCGCCGCCACCGCCGCCGTCGCGAGCAGCCGAGGGAGGCGGTCCCGAACGGATTCCGCCGGAACAGAAGGGCAAAGGCCAAGAACTTGTCTCTCACCGCCGCAATATCTGGGTAATGTACTTCATTTCAAATAACGAAAAAGAAAAGAACTCGCAATCGGGCTCGAGGCACAAGAATCTTCCAAAGGCAACTTTATTTTAATAAAAAAAAAGCAAAAGAAAAGAGGAAGGGATTAGTGAAAAGGGGGGAGAGAGCGCGTGTTCTTGCGCGGGCGGACCTGCAACGGAACGGGACGGGGACCTGGAATATCTCGCCGGAGTTCCGCACGGCTGGGGCGCCTGGGCTCACACAGTCACACTAGGGCCACTACCGCCGCTGGTGGAGAGAGATTGGAGATGGTAGTGTCTAGTGAACGAGACGGCCGCCGATGGGAGGAGATGGGAAGGCCTCGCTCTGTCGCGAACCCAGCCGTCCGTCCGTCGGATGGACGGTGGAGTGGACGCCGGGGACCGGGATTCACACTGTAACTGGCGCTAGCGGACAAAAAAAAACTGTGCCGACGATACTGTAGGAGGTACTGTAGTAAAACACTGTTACAACGGTACTGTTTTGTACTGCAGCACGAGTACTGTTCATGTCGCTCTGTCCGTGGACCTTGGGATGGACGTTCTGAAGAGGGGGTAAGGCACCGCTATAGTCCTCAGTGACTTGCTTCTGAATCCGGACGCCGGGCCATCTCGCGGATAAGGCGCCCACCGCAGGGATATTTAATCTTTTTGCCACCGTTAGAGTGGCCACTCCTTCGAATAGGACTTTTGCATTGGCTTCTACAGATTTGCCACCACTGCTCGTCCAAGACAACAAAATTGCCACTTTAGCTGACGTGGCAAGCCACTTCACCCTTCCAGCGTGGATCAGGCATGTGAAAAGACCCTTCTGCCCCCGCCTTATACCTGTCTTTACCATGTGCCACTCTCTCCTGCCACTGGTATGTGGGGCCCACACGTCAGATTCACCTTCAACCTCTCACGCGAGCGAGCGAGCGCCTGGCGGGGGTGATTGCGGGGCCTGCGCGACCGCCGGCGAGCTTGAGCTCCGCGCGCGGGGCCAGCTCCGAGCTCCCCGTGGCCGTTGGAGCTAACTTGAGCTCCGCCGCTGGGTCAGCTCCCCATGACCGTCGGCGAGGGAGCCCATCGTAGGTAGGTGGTGCATGCTTCCCTCATCCAACGGCAGCCGCCTCGGCCGACGTCTCGCACTCGAGGCACACCACCCCCTTGGTGAGCTCCTCGCCACCGCCTGCCGGCGCCGCCGCCAGCTTCTGCATCTTCGAATTCCGCAGCGTCCTCGTAGCCGTTGGCCTCGGCGTCGGCGTCAGCGGCGGTGGCCGGGACGGGCGCGGTCGGATCCATCAGGAGGCTGAGAACAGGGCCGATGCGGGCCGTGGGGGCTATGGTTTGGGCGGCCCGGAAGGCGGCGGGCGGCCGGGCGGCTCGGGGAGAGGGGGAGGTGGCGGCGGATTGGCGATGGCCAGTGCCCGGTAGAGAGAGAGGATAGGTGAGGTGAGGTTGAAGATGACATTTTTGTGGGTCCCTTATGTCAGTTGTGGAAAGAATAGGAAATGGTAGTTGAGAGCGATAAGGCAGGGGTATTATGGTCTTTTTCGGTCCCAATCCACGCTGGCATAGGTGAGATGGCGTGCCACGTCAGCGAAAGTGGCAAATTTGTTACCTCACGCGAACGAGAGTGGCAAATGTGTAAGCCAAACTAAAAGTCCCTTCTAAAGGAGTGGCCACTCTAACGGTGGCAAAAAGATTAAATATCTCCAAACCGCAATAGCCGGAAAAACCGTTCCCCGTTGCGTCGACGGCTCTGTTACCGACAATTTGGGTCAAACGGGGTTGAAAACTGCACCGCTGGCTTTCTTAGCTGATGTTGGAAAGATTGAGATATCAGATATAGGTAGGGACAGCATTAAGCCCTTTTCCGCAGACAAATCGAAACACAACGGCCCGCTGTAAAAGTAAAGTACTTTGCGAATTCATAGCTTGAGATAAAAGTTCAAGTTTAGTAGTTTAAACAACACAACCACTGCTCCATTTCCTTACTTTGTGCAGATAGGTGAGTGTAAATTTGTCTGCATCCCTCTGCGAATTCATGGCTTAATGAGAAGTCCAAGTTGGAGTATATATTAGTGTAGGCATGCTGTTTGACACTTTGACTCTCTTGAGTTATTAACATGATTCCTCGGAAAACCACGAGGATGTCTGTACAGGATAACCGTGATTTCCCTCCAGTTAAGTACTGTGAGATGCGTCAACCACCAACTTGAATCGATCACTTGACGATATGCATGTGCTCTCAGACGAGACCAGACAAATGCATCATCCGGCAATGGTCCCCGGCATGATGAGATGAGCTGGTAAGCTGGGCAACAGCGCACATGACACGACGCGGGCACGTTGCCATTGCCACTCCGCTCTCCTTTTGGTTTTGGGTTGGCCAGCAGCAGTAGTAGGTAACTTGGATGGATCTCAGCTCAGAGTCTCGCCAACCGGCCGAATATCAAAGCGAAAAAGGAGATCAGACTCATCTCCATCATGTCCCGACTTTCCAAAGCTCTGGCTGGCTGCGGCCGATCACCATTCATCATTCCTCGGGGAGAAAGATAAAAGCAAAAGCCTAAGCACGATTAGTCACCATATTGCAGAGTGTTTTGCAGATAATAACATCCATAAAGTCGTGAATGGACTTGTAGTCCAATGGTAGGACGGTCCAGTGGGACGCTACCCACCAGGGTTCAAATCCTGGTGCTCGCAACTTTTCCTGGATTTATTCCGGGATTTTCCGGCGTTATGCGTTAAGTGGTAAGCGACGTTCCCGTCGACGACGAGGCGCCAGTGGTAACTTTGAGAATCTCCAGATCTGCCGGTGCTCAGTCCTTCGGAGGTGCTCATAGGGGTAGGGTTTGCGCCTGTGTTGTACTGTGTAACTCTCAAAAAAAATAACATTCATAAAGTCTATAAAGCCTTTTGAGTACTGCTAGTGACTAAGAGCAACTCCAGCAATGGCCCTATTCAGGGCCCCTACTTTGCTGAGTAGGAGCTGCCTCTAATTTTTTGGAGCTCTAATTTTGTGTCCAACTCCAACAATAGTCCCAATTTTAAAATCCCTACTCCCACCTTACATGTGGGACCTACTCGTCAGTGAGTCATACCCTTATCTTCTATCCTGGCCTCTCCTCCCTCCCAATCTCCATCGATTCTTTCTCCCTGTGCTTCCGGCCGCGCGCGTGGAGGCGACGGCGCAACCACCGGCCGCGTGCGGAGGTGGCGCGGAGGGAGCTCCGGCCGTGCAAGGAGGCGGCGCGGGGGAGCTCGACCTCCGGCCGCGCAAGGAGGCGGCGGCGGAGGGAGCTCCGGCCGCGCAACGAGGCGGCGCGGAGGAGCTCGACCTCCGGCCGCGCAAGGAGACGGCGCGGAGTCGGCGCGGTGGCCTCCCGCCGGCGGCCGAGCTAGGTACGTGCCTCCCGTGCACATCTCGGTGGAGATTTTGCCCGTCGGGCGGCGGATTTGCCCGGTCCAGCGCCGGCGGACGTGCTCCAGTTCGCGACAGCGGTGAAGGGCCGGCAGCGCGAGGGGTTCCGTGCGGGGGCGGGAGGGAGGAACGGCCACAACGACGGATAGGGGCCTCCTCACTCCACCCGCAGGAGAAGGGGCCGGAGGGGGCGATTTGGGTGCCCCCTAGAGTTGGTGCCCGAGTAGGGGGCTTGCTGGAGTGAGGTTTTTTAGCTCTCAGCCCCTACTTTTCGAGTAGAGGCTTGAACAGGGGGACTGCTGGAGTTGCTCTAATGGTCGTATGCATCAGATGATGCAAGAGGCTGGAACTAGTATATCCTTTTATCTGAAATCAGAATGCTATTTGCTCAAATCAAGGCACAAGCAGGTCGTCACTCAGATATTTAATTCCAAAATGATACGTACAACATAAATGTACAGCTTTTTTTGTTTACACTTCAAGTCAACAAGCGCATCCACCTGACCCTAATAAAAAAATAAACAGGCAAAAAGGTTACATCGTAATAAGCCCTGTATGGTACGGTTTCCGTGACCTAAGCTAAAACTTCTTGTTCCAGAGAGTACATGTAACCTACAGTAATATTTTCTACATTTTCTCCACAACAAGATTAGCACCAACTTCTCCTCGAAAAAGAAAGAGAGAAGTGCTAACTAATACAGTAGCATGTTTACAGTGATACATCATATGACCTCGGACATTTACTTATTTTTCCTGGTATTCAATGAGGAGGCCATTGAAAAGATTCACCCCAACATAAAAAACCTTCTGAGATGAACATGGTATCGTATGTTACTCAGTGTTAGCATTATATAACCAAATCAACTAGTCATGGCGAGACAGGAACTCTATGATACACGGGTAGACTTCATCGATCGCCTGTGTAAAACAAAAGGGTATGTGTCATCGCTGATATAACGAAATCATGATGCAAAGATCTATCTCATGAAGGGTGGCACATTCAATGTGAACTCCTCATGCTAGGTGTCAGGGGACAACACATACCAGTCGACCTCCAACCAAATCATAATGCGCGTAATGTGGGCCTTGTGGCTTTCCAAACACCCTATACTTCACCTTGTGCTTCGGAATGAGTTTTGCAGTTTCTAACAAATGGGAATTAGAGACCAAACTGAAATTAGCAATCTGCACGGAGAAGGAATTGAGCTAGCAGGAGACAGAAGCAATGCACTCCCTACCGTAAACAGCTTCTGGAGGGCAGATGAGGTCTTTATCTCCAGCCAATGCCAGGACAGGGGTCTGGCACTCTCGCAAATGATCCTTGTACGAGAAGGTTCCATTTCGATTGCATAGTCCACCTTCCCTAAAAGCAGTAGTAAGTTGCAGTACAACCTTTGCAGGCACTGTACCTGCAGATTGTATGATAATATCAACTTCTATGAACATACACACCTTTGTGTAACATAGTAACTATCAGAAATAGTACTACCTCCTTTCTAGATATATGACGTTTAGAACAAGCTAATTTTTTTTTTAAAGTTAGAACAAGCTAATTAGTTCAACACATATTTAAACACTACTAATTGTATAGAATCACAGCTTGCATTAATGCAATAGAGCACAGCAGGAAGCCAATAGATATATACCATTACATAAGACAACACAGTGTAATGAAAAACAAAACTACTTACAAAAGTTGTTGAAAACAAGCTTAGACAACAGCGCCGGGTGCATCATATCCTGAGCTGATATTTGAGGATTAAGCCAGGAAAAAAGATATGGTGGACCAGATGCCCACGGATATGCTGCTGCCAACAATGTACCCAATGGGACAGCAGGAACATTAAGAGCCTGTGCAGGATGAGCCTGACAAACAAACTCATCAGTCTATATTTATCGATGAAAAATATTGAAGGAATCAATTAAATATATATACTCGTAAAAATGATTCGAAGCTGTCAGTTTGTTTTACTCACAAGAGGCAGTAACAGCTTCAGCGATGAATTGGATGTTGTGTAGTCGACAGAAGAAGCCAAAGTAACAATTGCAGCTAAATTTGATGGAACTCCTTCAAAACCTTATGATATGAGAAAATCAAATAAGATATGGTACTAAAGAATCAGCTATTGAAAGGCAGTAACCTCTAAAGAATTATGATAATTCTCAATATATGGACAGCTTGAACTTGCATTTTAGCATATAATAAAAGGATCTATAATTCTGAAAGGCGAGGATCTGCTGTTATTACAAAGCATGCTTACTAGCTGCAGTTAATCAAATAGCACTACACATTTGATAAGCCAAGTGAAGGTTAGGCTCTCATTTATATTCTGTGTAGAAGAAAAGGGAAAAAGAGAAGGGGGCGGGGGGCTGCATGAAAGCTCAGACAGGAAGCAGTATCAGTGTCTGTCTCACCAGATCTCGAAAGCATTGCATATAGTAAAATTCCACCCATTGAATGTCCAATTGCAAGCAACTTCCCATCTTTTGTTTTGCTGTGTTGTCTAATGTACTCCACCTGTACAAATAGGTGGCAAACTTGATATATTTCAAAAAATATATATTACACTAATAGCTACAAGATCTGCCTGCAATTTAAAGTAAAAATTTAGAATAGATCATGTCCACCCACCGCAGCAGGTATGTCCTCCTCCAGGTAATGGTCGAAGTCCCAATTATATTCAGAAGTTAGATCCATCTGTGTTGATACAAAGCGCTCCCACGAATCCAACTGGTCCTGAAAATTCTTCATAAGACGTAGACTTTCTTCTTTCACTGGACCAATGATGGTAGAGCTCTCTACTATTTCTGACAGAACAGAAACTTTTTCTGTGATCTCGTGAAAATTTCCATTTGTAGCAGCTTCTTCCATAAGCTTCGAGATTCGATCAAAAAAATTTGAAAGCTCTGCCAGTAAAGGTGGTTCATCCAAAGCAACTATTCCAAGGTCATCACCATCACTAGCATAGCCACTAGAACTCTGGGAAGCAGCCTCAAATGCACTCTGTTTATCAAGAGGCTGAGTACTACCAGAGGCATCCTGAAAAGTAACCGGGCCAGATGCAGCAAAATTTTCATATTCACGTATACTCAGACCAGCACCTCTTACTTCAACTATCCATGTATCATATCCTTGACTAGACATGTGACGGGCAAATGAAGCCTGAAGGGAAATCAATAAAACAAGGTAAAGGACAAGCTAGATAACACCAGTCTTTTTAATAAAATGTTTAGAGGAATGCAATCATGGCACTGCTGCTTAAGAGTTTCCACTATGAAAACACTTGTCAGAAAGGATATGACAATTGAGGAGAACAAAAATCCTGGATTGTCAGAACAGTTAGTGAAGAGATAACAGTGGACACTAGCAGAATATATAGTATGCATACAACAAGCACACAGACTGACAAGGAACAATTGTGGCAACACGTCAGGAGTGAACTAATTTGGAAGTGCATGAGCATGAACATTAATTAACAACCATATGCGTAGAAGTGGATGATGCAGGGACGGATGCCTATAGCAGGTCAGATGCAGATTCAAGTTTATGGCAATGGAAGAGCTGAAAGACGAAAAGTGTGCAACCTGCATAACCCGTCCCAGACAAATTGCCCCTGAATCCACTAGCCCCATCAAGGAAACTGTTCCTGAATTCACTAGCCCCAACAGAACTTCAAAGCAAAAAAAAAAACTGCTTGTGGATTCACTAGCCCCAACAGAACTCATAAGCAAAACAAACTTTGATGGGACAACACTACACCTCGCTCTCCGAAATCAAAGTCTCGGCACATAAGCTACACAACACTGCAGATCACATTTCAAGTTTCTAACCACAATCACGCAAGTTTCATTTGAAGTAAACAGCTTCTCCAAAATAACAGGAAGGAAAGTAGGGAATCCCTACTCACCTCGGGGGAGAGGTCGAATCCGATGGCGTTCGTGCCGACCCCGGACAGCAGCATCAACGGGTGATTCCTGACAGGAGCCTGCGCGCACACAAGCGAGCCAAAATCAAATCAGACACGACTCTTTCACAAACCAAATGAACCGAGCCAAGACAGAACATACATTGCGGGGAGGCCTGTACCGCCAGAGCGCGAGGCGCCACCCGGCGCTGCCGACGGGGGCATAGTGGAGCTCGTCGGCGGTGCAGACGGGCGGCTTGGGCGGCCGCGAGGGGGCGGTCGAGGAGGCGGAGGCCGAGAGTGGGATCGGGGGTGAGTCGGCGCGGATTGGGGCGAGGACGCGGCGGCGGAGTCGAGGGGCGAAGGGGGCTTCGCCGGAGCTCCGGCGAGTGGCGCCGCCGGCGAGGGTGGCGGGCACTGGCTGGAGGATCATGGTTCGCGTAATCGCGTTGCCGTTTTGGACCTTCCGTGTCCTTTTTTGCAGGTGGGCTTTTATGGTCGCTTGGAACTGAATTGATTTGGTCAAATCAAATATAAGTACTTCGTTTTTTCGATAATAAAGAAATAAAATAGAGTACACTTCATAAACTAGTATTTTTTTTCAAATTACACAATACATCGGAGACACTCACAACGCACGCACACTCATCCCTATGAATACACGCACGCAAACCCTACCCCTAGGAGCATCTTCGAAGACTGTGCCGGCAAATCCTCAAGATTGACGAAGTCACCACAAGCGCCTCGCTGTCGACGGGAACGTCGCCTACCACTGAAAGTACAAACGCCGTTAAATCCTGAGAAATTCGTTCCCACGGGGAGTCGAACCCAGGACCTGAGATGCTACCGGGGCTCTTGTAACCACTAGGCTACAGGCCCTTTCGCTCATAAACTAGTATTTGTTTTGAAATCAAATCATATTTGGTTTTGTTGGGCTCCTCCTTTTTCTGACTTCTTGTGTAGTAATTTTATATTTTTTTCTCACAATAAATCTGTGATACAAATTAACAGAATTTCCATAGAACATATACTCCTAGAAATGTCCCGAGAAAAGTTGAACCAACTGTTTGTTGCAAGAAGTTTGGGGTTCCTAGGCGGGTAGCTTGCTCTACCAATTGAGTTGGAAGTGAAGTTATTACTAACGCCATGTGGTTGGAGTGGTTGGTCGTTAGGAAGGAAAAGGTGGCATGGCGAAAATAATGAATGAAGATGTGAAGTCATTTCCAGCGAGGATTTCATTATTATTATTAAAATATATATATAAAGGCTGTTAATTAAGTAAAAAAATGATAATGGTCTCGTTTGAGGTTAGCGCTACAAAATCGCAGTGCAGTATGCGGTGGCGCCCAGGCAAAAACAGTACTCTCTCTGTCCCCAAATAAGTGTCATTTGCACTTAAAAAAACAACTTTGATTTATTTTATATTAAAAATATTAATAACTATGACCCATAATTTGTATCATTGGCAAGATATTTGAAACTCGTTCTTTAATAAAATTATTTAGAGACATAAATATTGTACATACAATATTTTTACAAATTAAGTCAAACTTGTGGTACACACCAACGACGACACAACGATGGAGTTTTTGTTTCCAGCGGTGGGCAGCCGTGTGCCGTTCGGCGTTACTCATAGCGGTAATCGGCTAATCACCCGCACCGCCACCCCAAACACATGTGAAACTCGTGAATCCTAATAATATCAATTTGGCCAATATAAATCACATGATTCTTTGGCTTCTACAACAATCGATTGGCAGTTGGGTTGATGATGCTTGGTTCACACCGCTGTTTGGCACGCTGGTTCATTTCGAACAGAGACTCAGACGCGTGAAATTTTTGCATTTTGACCCATTTTTAAGATTTTTACATTTGGATCCTTAAGGAAAAGAATCTCAAAATGGACCCCTAGCACAGTGCCAAAGGACATGGTGTCGTTGTATAACAGCATGGCGCCTCAAAATGGACCCCTAGCACAGTGCCAAAGGACATGGTGTCGTTGTATAACAGCATGGCGCCATGCTGTTGTAGAACGACGCCATGACTTTTGGCGCTGTGTATTTCCACTAGGTGATTTCGGGTGATTTCGGATAATGTTTCAAGTCTATTTTTGAGATTCTTTTCCCTAGAGGTTTAAATGTAGAAATCTTACTGAAAAGGGGTTAAAATGCAAAAATTATATTTCGGACGTGGACACGCAGTCGTTGCACGGTGAACCGAGCCCCACGGAGTGTGCAGAGCGCTGCAATTATGCAGTCCCGCAAGGCAGGTCACAATCCGCTTGTTCGTCACTACTCACTACCGAGAGTAGGATATTAATATCACGAAAGGAAAGTGTGATTTCCATCTCTCATGATGTTTTTACAAGTTAATTTTTAACTAACTATAAACTGGTGTGCTAATCATCATCCATGTTTCCGTTGTTGGTTGTTATACAGTTTCGTGCCGTCTGACAATCTTTTAGCCGTTGACTATCACTGCTATCATGATAAAATATAAATTTTATGAGAAAATCTTGTGCTCTTGACACTTCGTATGCATGGATGCAGCATGGCAACGGTTGTCATAGTACCCACCAGCCACCAGGATGGTCATCGAGGCGTGCACAACCAAGGAGAAAGTGGGGAAATAATTAATAAAATTAATAAAACCGATTCACAGTAGATTATTATTAGCATTTAAAATATATATATTTAAGTTAGAATAGATTCTTTATTCATAGTGGTATACGGAAGATTTAGAAATGATGATGTGTCGTAGTGATTGGACAAATTATTATGATCCAAACAGCTATCAGATGGCACTAAACTGTAGTTAAGCCTAGGTAGAGATGATTAGTGTACTGGTTTAACTAGCTAAGGAATTGATTTGCACCAAAGGAAATGTCAAGGGATAAAAGTCACAAATTTACCATATTTTAGGGATAAAAGTTACATTTTTTCCTAAAGAGAAAGGTGACGGATGCCACCTAGGAATGGGATCATGATATGGTCAAGTGCACTATTTGGGGCATGTTTATTCAAGCTTTCTACACAGTTTCTCAGCTTAAAAAAGTCAAAAGGTCGAACAAACAATGAACTACAATTATAGCTTCAAGGAAGCTATAAAATCTCAAAAAAGTTAATAAGAAAGCTAAAAATATGTTTGCTGATTTTTTTTTTACTTTCTAAGACTTGAAAGCTACAAACATCTTTTGAAAGTTAGTTTTGAATTTGCAGAAAAAAAACTAGCCATAACTTTAAAAAAAACTCCAAATTAAAACTACATCCCAAACAAACCATTAGGCCCTTAGAGCCTGGACCGGCCGTACATGAAAAGAGAATGAGGCCAATTGTGGTGGATGTTCTGCGGCTGGTGCGGTTTGTTCAATGGCACACATTCGCATAGGGACACATAGCATGGTCCCCTATAGTAATATGTTTGTGGTCGCCGCCTATGACCTCATCGATAATTCTTCATTCGAGATCTTGATGTAATTCGGTCCTCTTTGAGGGATCTCCATGTAATTTGGTTGCTTTAATATAATACATGTTATTTTTAAAATAAAACGTGGATGCCTGTGCGGCAGTGACCGAGTCCCTCTGCATGCTTCAATTGAATTTCTATTGTAAATACACAAAGTCGCCAAGAGACACAAACATTACTATGCGGTACAAGAGAAAAGCACATCAGTGCATACACATCAGATAGTCTGGCCTTTTATATTCCCAGTGGCCAACATAAGCAATACTCAAATATTCAGAGAAGAACCCAGTGATCAACACAAACAAATACTCAGATATTCAGAGAACATAATAATATCATTAACTAGTGGAAGCCAATTAATTGAGGTAATACATTAAGGCTTACATATTTGATTAATAGGATACAAGATAGATAGCCCCCATATATATGGAAGTTTTATTCCATCTTTTGTTTACTACCACTATTTTCGACATCAGATGTAGCTTAAAATGCGAGTAACATGACTATACTCCATAGGCTTTTGGATGTAGTCCTTGGCTCCCCCATCCAAGCACCTGCACAAATATAGTTTTATAACTATAAATTTAACTAATGAAATTTATGCATGATTTTGTGCTTTGCTTACCTTTTGACCCTCTCATGGATCAAGTCATTGGAGATAATCACCACTGGGAGGTGGTTTAACTTTGGTGATTTCTGAATGGAAGATAAAATATTTAGTAATTACCGAACTATATTAAAAATATTAAATACACTGGAGATTAAATATTTTCAGCAAACAAAGAGTAATTCAATGGGGAAAAATAATTTTAGTTCTTTTTTCAGTGGATGTGTTGTACCTTCACTTCCATCAGTAGATCATATCCACTCATATGATCTAGAACTTGATCGACAGTTAGAACTAGGTTCACCACATGTCCCTATGTTGAAACGTAAACATAATTCATAGGCACATTATTCACCTCAAACAAGACATTACAATAAAACAATATTGAGATATAAAACAAATTTAAACAATAGATAGAAAAAAGATTGCATCCAATAGGATTTGAAAAACTAATAATATACCTCATTCAAGAGCTCTAAGGCTTGCCACGGTAATTTGACACAAGTCACTAAAACATCAACCACAAGGGAAAAAAAGGTAAGGTAGTAAGGAGGATGAAGAACTTGAAATGTAACATAAACTGTAATCTAACTTTAGTGGTTCTAACTTTCTCCTGATGCTACAGTTCAAGTTGTATCTGATCCAAAAACTAATATATTAGTGCCCCATGAAGTTGTTAGAGTTGGCGGAAAAGAAGGTTCGAAAGAAAATACTTCTTTAAATAATGTTATGCATGTTAAAATACATAGAAACCCATAATATATACCAATGCATACCTATAACATTATGGAGCCTTAACTGGACGCACGTCCTAAGGCAATCAGATGGAGAATCATCAACTAAGAGCACACGAGGAGAACCAAATGTGTTGGTAGGATCCACGGGATCATTTCCAATAGTAGAGGCCAACATTGCACACCACTGTTATAAATTGTTTGTATGATGTCATTGAGGAAGATGAAGCACAACATACCTATTTATATAATGGCACAAATTGATGCCACCCGAAGAATTGCTCGGGAGTCGGGATAGAGTATCAATGAACGGCGGAGATATCAATCTAGCTACAATATCTATCTATAACATGAGACTTGAAGTGATGCTAATAGAAATCTTAAGATGTCAAGCTAAAAGATAGAAATGAGAGCCAGCTATCATGTCTCGCAACACAATGGTATGCGATACCCTATAGATGATGGTTAAATTTGTATAGTACATAAAGTTGTTGATCCTTCATTCATAGATCTAGGAAAATAAATAATTCATTGCTTACATTTTCCAAAACATTATTTATCGATTTCCTCTTAGGTATAAGTTGTTTGTGTGATGTCAATGAGGAAGATGAAGAGCAACCTACCTACCTATATAATAGCACAAATTTATGTCACCCAAAGATTTGCTATAGACAATGCATTATATTGATGAACGGCAAATGTAGCAGTATAGCTACAATATCTATCTATAACATGACTCGTAGCGATGCCGACAGAAGGCTTAAGATGCTGGAGCCAAAAGATAAAGATGAGGTCCAGCTATCATGTCTCGTAGGACAAGAGAAAACCTATAGATGGTTAGATATTCTATAATAAATAAAGTTTTTGGTCTTCTTTAATAGATCCATCAAAAAAATACTACTTACATTTAGCAGAATATTACTTATCCTTTTTCACATACATGATGAATCACTAACACTTTTGTATGAATGTGTAAACCTTTCTTTTCCTTATTTGCTTCCAAAGCAAATGAAGATCTCGCGTGGGAACCTTTGCCAAAGTGTCAATTTTGTTGGTGACTATGGAGAGAAGAGAGAGAGAGAGAGAGAGAGAGAGAGTTAGGGGTAGAAAACGGGCTCATTCCAACCTCACAGCTGCTCATATCTAAATGGAATTTTTTTTGAAAATAAAGGAAAAGGGCTTTCCTACTCAACAAAAGTTTTTAAAATCAAGGAAGTAGAATATAAGCTTGATGAATTTAGGGAAAATCAAAAACAACTATTCTGAGAAAATAATTTTTTTATGCAATGGCATGAATGCAAAAAAATTTATATATCCTAGATTTTTGTATTTCTTTAGAAAATATTATTTCATACTATAAAGATTTCAATAACTATAAAACTACGAGAAAATATTTACAAATAAAACATTGTATTAATTAGTGTTCTTGTTCATATTCCAATAAAAAAATGGGTGTGATAAGTTTGTAAGAACCATTGGACCAACAACTTTGAAAGTGCTGAGGCCTGAGAGTGATCATCCCATTAGGCAATTGACACATGCTTAGTGATTGGTTGAGCATCTCCAAGAGTTTGCCAAATTTTATTTGACAAATCTTGTGTTTTGCCAACTTCTAAAAAGATATGCTAAGTAAAAAGGAACTCATCTTTTCGTTAAAAAAAACTCATCTCCAACCGTTTGGCATAATTCACTTGCCAAACTCAAATCTAATTTACATCAGGAACCCTGAGCGAGAAACAAAATTATGTTTATGCTCTTCCACCTCTTAAAAACTTGCATTAGGAACCGTTCTTTGTTATTTATTTTCTTTTTTTACCCTCCCACCTATCTAGAAACGACGATGTCAACCGCAAGCCGCACGCGTATATTTACGCGCCAGAGGTAGTTTCCCAAGTTGCCAAAAATTGTCAAGTCTTTTGCCAAACTGTTGGAGAAGTATTTTTAACATTTTTGCTAAAAATCAAAGATGACAACTCGATTTGACAAACTGCTTAAGATGCTCAAACTAGATTGGGGCTAGGTCTATGCCAGAAAGGGTCGAGACTGGAGAATCAAGACCGCAAGGAGATACTCCAAATTCAAAATGTATCGGCAAGCTGGATGTCACAGTTCTTTTTTGAGTTTTTTCCACCGTGGAGTATTTCACATCACTTTTCCTGCGCTGGTGGCAAAACAAGTTCCTTGACCCGGCACCTTTTCACCATTGCTCGCGATGATGATGAAGCCACACCGTTGTTCAAAAAATGACCAAGCCATCCCTCTCCAGTGAATCCAAGTATATGAGCGTGCCCCCAATTTCCAATGTGCGACATAGGCCTGAATTACGGTAACCTCTTATCTTTCTGCTACTCTTAATATAAAGCATTTTTCTTTTCAAAAACTTCTCCCTGGGTGTCCCAAACGTACCAACACGGCGCCTCCTCTACCCGAAAGCTCATCACGTGAGACATTTTTTAGATCAGACCGTTGACATCGTTTCAGCTTTTCATAAGGCCAAAACCACAGAAACAAAGCAATTCACACAAGCAATCTAGCATTAGCGAAAAAGAAAGCATCAAGGAAACAATATCAGAAATCCATAAGTTGGGCGCGACAGTCGGAAGCCCAATCAAAAGACCAACGCTAGTTTTTCATGGCAAGTCACCGGGACCAGCCAGCCAGTGCCACATCGTAAAAGGTTTTCCTCAGGTAGAATCCATCATAGACCGTGCGGATACAAATCTATTTTAGATCATGCGGGAAGCCTCTTCAACTGCTCTGAGCAGTCTCCATTTTGGCTTCAGCTGCCTCCGTCTTCTCGGCCTCACCAGCCTTCTCCGCAGCTTGAGGCTTTGACACTTCTTCTAGAAGGGAGCAAAAGGAGGAAAAGACATGACATTAGTATGTTAGGCAGTACTTACTATAGTAATAACATATAACAACATAACTTTGCAGACCACATGAATCATACATTAGCTGTACACTGCATGATAATATTTATATAAAAAAGCGAATAAAAACTTGGAGCTGACACTGATTTGACAAACTTACACTTGCTCATAGGACTTTTTCGACAAAGCTATACTGCAGCTAGGGCCAATACAACCAGACATCAAACTTTCAGGTCTAGCCCACCATAAATAACGCACCAAGAGTACATTTATGTAGTACAATGTAATCAGCTTTATAATTCATATTTAATCAGTATGACAGATGTGATCAACACTATTAGGTCATCATTAGATGGGAAATTACAATCTTTCCTAGATTGCCTTTTTGTTTAATGTTGTACTCAAATGAAAATTAATAACAAAGAATTAGCTTACTGATTTAACTGTACATTTCTAAAAGTACTGCCATAATTTGGATTTGATGTGTTTTTTGTTATCATCTACGTATCATATAGCAACAAAAATTAAGAGATGTACACAAAAACAAAAGAAATACAAACCTTCATCATCACTCTCATCCTCGAACTCATCCATTCCCATACCACCCATGCCGCCGAGACCACCCATACCTCCCAGACCACCCATACCTCCCATGCCACCAAGAGCAGACATATCCATGCCGCCCATACCACCCATGCCGCCCATACCGCCCATGCCACCAAAATTCTACAAAAGGTACATGAATGAAAAACATCAGACCAGTGTAACAAGATGAAACAAATACATAATCTATCAGATAAAGAAACTGATAAAAGGATATTTACCGAGAAGTCCATCCCATCCAAGTTGACATCACCACCTAAGAAAAGAAAATGTCAATGTTATAAGGAAAATCTGAATGTAAGAACTTTAAGATGCCCGTGCCCCATGTAGTGAATAATCAACTTGCAGTTTAGGGTCAAAACAGAATTTTCTAGTTAAATTTATGACACTTCAAGACGTGCTATCAAGTTCACATGTTAAATATGCCAAATGGTATTCTGAAGCCAGGATAGACATCTTTTTTGGAAAAGGCAGATGGAGAAGTTTGCTGCCTCAAGGAAGTTGGATGTAGCATTTAAACCAAGTTGGGTACAAAGTAAGCATAGGTGCTGCTCATGAAAATATATTTTTAAGTAGAAACTAGATACAGCTATTCATGCACTGTCCGACGGTGTAGTAGATTTATCAAGTAACTATATTCTGATGTGCCTTCTGTTTATCAAAATTCATGTTAAGCTGTTAAACTTATGAGATTTGAAACTAGACCTAAATGAAAAAGTAAAATACCCTGCCATAAACTATCACAAAAAATAGGAGCTACAAAAGAGCACATTACATACCGTCATCATCTTCATCCACCCATTTGTCCCAATCAACTTTGACAAAGTGAGGTGCCCGTTGATCATCCCGAACAAGCTTCTTCCACCATTTAGCCTCCGCTTTCTCTACAATACAGAATATGGACCTGACACCCACACTTATCTTGCTAGCCTGTTAAATTAAAGTGGGAAAAACAAGCATAACATTTCAACTTCAAGAAAGTTTATCTCAGCCTGTATATTAGCACCACATGATGATAATGCATTACCTCCACGTTTACTTTGTCATTCAGATCTAGTTTCAATTCATACAAGTTTGTACCAGCACTGCCAGAGAATGTGAAGATACCATCTGGCTCCAAATTGACTTTAGCATCCTTGGCATCAGGTAACTGTACGGTGATGTAAACCTTGTCAATCCTCTGAGCCCACTTGACTTCAGGGTGCCGACTACAAGAGACATTACCATTCATCAAGAGATCAACACAACAAGAAATTTATCTCTATAACAGTATAACCTTATTACTTAATGTTTAGAGAGCAGAAGCAATGACAAACATAGCATTAACACAATTGGAAGTTAGCATCAGTATCAATGTTGAATATCCAGCTAATGAATATTTTACCACAATGATGTATAACTATTTATCTGAACCATATAGAAGAATGCAATAAAAGGAAAAACAGACCCATAAACTCAAACATGAAAAGCCGAAACAACTCTATATACCAAGCTACCAATATGTAAAAAGTTTCGTCACAAGCATTTATCAAAATGATGAGAAACACATGCATCTATGAATCAAATTACCAACAATTGCAACCATTAATTTTCCATCTCATATAAAAAAGAATAAAACTATCATATATTGAATATTTGCAAACATAGATATCTTCATGAAAATAGTACTACCCAGCCAATATGCATTTTAACAACTTTGTTGGATCAGAAACATAGTCCAGACAGTTTAATCACATAAAAATTACACAATCACAAGCAAGGTATTGTGGTTAAGAGGAACAATATGAGCCCTGTCTCTAGGATATCAAAGTGAGATTTCAACATACAAAATTTTATAATAATCATTAAAAATGCTTTCAGTGTTTCAATAAATTTCATTATTTATTTACAGAAGAGATCAAAGTTATGTTTCCACTGATGAGCCAATGTCCAACACAATATTTATTATGTAATTGAAAGTAATAGTTATGTCATCCGAATACACAGCAGCACAGCACGAATCTTACATATGGTCAAAGGATACATGAGAAGGTTAATATTGAACAATGCAGCTGTAGGTATGTCTAGTAAACTATAACTACCTATGCAAACCAAAAGGGACAATAGAAAACATAACTAATCAGATCCTTAAATTCACTCCATCTATGTCCTGAAATAATTGCCCAAAACAAAATCAAAATATCTGGCATTTGTAGGGCCTCACAAAGAAATATCTAGCATATCCTCAAAAAAAAAAAATATCTGGCATTAGTAGGGCCTCACAAAGAACCTAGACTTGTACACAAAGAAACCACATATTAAAGTATCAAAGAATAACTGACAAATCCCACGTTTGTCAACAAACCCAGATCAAATGCAATGACAGTAACTTAAGAAAGCTATCAGCACATTATGCCAAAACCAATGGCAGAAGCAGAACTAGGGGCACACTGAAACAGAAGCGTAGCACAAAATCATGGACGACACAACCGTGAACTGCAGATACCCGCAGAATCACCTGGGCTCTCGCCTCCCCAGACCCAACCGAAGGAATCATTCGAGGCCGCACATCGTAATGAACCATAACGAAACCGTACAAATCCACACCGCACAAACCCTAGCGGCACATCGGAACCCGAGTAAAAACAGGGGGAACCCAACGATTCCATCTAGCCTAGTCACACCACAGCGTGCAAACCCTAGTGCATGCGCGGAGCAACGGACACGGCTGCACGGGACCACGTGTTACCGGTTAGTTCCCCCAGATCTGCCACGCGGGGCGGAGGCAGACGCCGCGAACCCCCGATTTCCCACCGAACCCATGGAAGCAAGAGCGCCGAATCTAGGGAGAGCAGACGCGAGATCGAGAGGGCGCGGGGGATTTCTGCTCACCTCATCTTGTCGCGGCTGGTGTAGGCGGCGGTGCGGGCGGCGGCGGGTGGTGGGGAGCGAGGGTTTTGTGAGGTTTTCGGAACTGGAGGGGAAGAGAATGTGGGGAGGGCAGGGTGAAGTAGGGAATGGGAGAGAGGGCGGCTGGCTGCCTGAGCACAGTAGCAGGCCGTAGTGGGCTTGGGCCTGTATGCTGGGCCTTCTTGAGGAAATTTTTTATTTTTATATTTATCTTTTAATGATTTTTTTAAAAAAATACATCTCTCCCAATGTTTTGCGACGGCGGCACCCTCCCAACCGCCGTTTCAAATGGAGGTAGGTACCTACCCATCCGCCGGCAGGTACTATAGCATTACTGTGACTAGTACATCTTCAAAAACTCGTAACTTTTTTATGAACTTGGATGGAGATAAACTTTATATTAAAATTGTAGATTTTGTTAAGATCTACAACGCTTGTTTTTCATTTGAAATCATATTGAGGCTCAAAAGATCGATATACGATCCAGATCCGAAATTTGAATTTTAAATCTAAACATTGTGTTAATCGTTTGAGCATCAAAATGAATTCAAATAGACACAATTTGAACTAAAAAGTTGTATATCTCATCGAGATATACAATCTCAGTGTAGAGTTTACCTCCATTCAAGTTTATATGAAAATTTTATGAGTTTTTGAAGATATGTTGTCGAGAAAAAAAATTCGTCAAAAAAAGCATGAACTACAAAGTTGTAGCTGTCGACGAAATCTACGATGGTTGTATAACTTTTTATCTCAATCCGAGTTCATACGAATGAAATATGATTTTAAAAAAAAAAGATATCCTACCAAGAGAAGGAAAAAATTGTGTTGATTATTTGAGAATCAAATGATTTCAAATGAAAAACATTTGAACTACAAAGTTGTAGATCTCGATGAAAGGTATAATTTTCATATAAAATTTATCTTCATCTGAGTTCATAAAAAAGTTACAATTTCTTGAAGATGTACTAGTCCCTACCGTCGTTTGAAACGATGGTAGGGACTGCTACAGCACCCGGTCGCTACCGCCGTTTAAAATGGTGGTAGATGCCTACCGCCATTTGAAATGGCGGTTGGGAGGGTGTCGCCGTTTCAAATGGCGATATAGGTATAGTTTTGCAAAATATTGAAAAGATGTATATTTACATGAATTCGTAAAAAATAAATATAAAAAGTTTAGGAATGGAAAAAAGTTTTTTACATCTTTATCTATCGCCATAATTTGAGTTTCATCTCTCACAAGGAAAATCATGTATCAACCATCCTCATCTATAAAAAAATTATTTATTTTGTCCTTCAACTGCTTTGAAGGTGTTTTTTTATGACGCGGCAACAAATGACTCTAGATCCCAAGTACATGCTGGCATTCTTCTCCACCTCTCTTCCTTGGACTAACTCCAAGAGATAGGCAAATGGGAACCCAAACGCAAAATAGGTTCGGTACAGTGCATATGGGTATCAAAACTGGTCTCCAACAGAGGAGGCAAACAGACAACCCATTTTGCATCCATCGCGAGAGGAAGCCCAATTCTGCGTCGTTCTTTCTCTTGGATGTAGATGTCTGGCGGCAGAGGTGGCTGGGACCTAGCAAGCTCGCAGTGGCGTTGCTTCTCTTTTGCGTACACGTTGTTGGAGAAAGAAAGTTTTTGGGTCTGTGGCCTTTCTCTGTGGACGACGCAAATGGGTGATTGCGTCTCTAGTTTAGGTACTGGTTGTTGGAGTCAGTCTTATGCAGTCTTCCATCCATCTAGAGCGGTCGCTGCGGGTTAGGGGCTAGAGCTCACCATGGCGGTCCGTCCGCTCCACCAAACCCTCATCAGCCGGCCGCACTACGCTCGCCTAACACATTGACACCGTGAAGTTGGTAGCACCCGCGCTTCGCCTTGGCTCAATCCGTCATGCACCAGACTTGTGACACTGCTAGGCCCAGCAAGGTCGGCCACCTCCGCGCTTTACCCGACCTCGTGCTCAACCCACGACAACCGGCCTTGGCGAGGCCTGCCCCAAGATCTACATCACCTCACGCACCAGTGGCCCCATTTTTAGAGCAACTCCAGCAATAACTCCTATTTTGACCCCCTACTTTACTGAGTAGGGGCTCCCCCAACTTTTGGGGACTTCATTTTTTTTGGCTTAACTCCAACACCAGCCCCTCTTCAGGCCCTACTTTTAGTATTATAGGTGGGACCAACATGTCAGTGAACAAAAAAATCCCACCCCTTCATCCCTATGGGCCTGCTTCTCCATTCTCTCCCATGCTCCTCTCTTCTTCTTCTTCTCCTCTTCCCACCTCTGCTATAGGAGCACGAGCTCCGGCTGGGCTGTTCTTGTTCGCAGGCGGCAAGCAGGAAGCGACAGTGTTGCAGGCAGTAACAGGCCGCGCGTCAGGCTTGCAGGCCAGAGACGCAAGCCAGCAGCAGCAGTCCCTGGACTAGCCGGACAGGGCCTTCAACAACAGGCAGCCGGTGCAGCAGTGCAGGCCTGCAGGTCAACGGCAGCCGGCTGCAGGGGAGTGCGAGCTCCGGCTAGGGTGCGGCCGCGCGGGGCTGT
The DNA here is from genome assembly GCA_036936925.1 of Cenchrus fungigraminus. Classification (NCBI taxonomy): domain Eukaryota; kingdom Viridiplantae; phylum Streptophyta; class Magnoliopsida; order Poales; family Poaceae; genus Cenchrus; species Cenchrus fungigraminus. Next base: position 75,677,574 of record CM072768.1, on the reverse strand, counting down.
CGCGGGGCTCGTAGGCGGCGCTCGCGGAGGCGGCACCCGCGGAGCTGCGGCCGAACGCGGAGGCGGCGCATCCCCTCGCGAGCTCGGGCCGGGCGCGGGCGAGATCCAGCCAGGCGCGGCGTACACGCGGGAGCGCGCGAGCTTGGGCCGGCGCACCAGTAAATCCGCAAGACCTCGTATTCGGTTGGAGCTAAGTTTGAAAATACTAAGAGATAGCTTTTCTCTCTCCTGATATTCTCTTTCTTCCAAGTAAGCAAAATGTCTATGAGCTAGATGAATCCTTTTGGAGGAGGCCTTATAATTCGGGTCCTCCACGCTATCCTGCCTACTGGAGTCCAGGGTCCACGCGGTCTGTTCGCTTGGCTGGTTGCTGGTGGTTGGTGTTGGTTTGTTCTGAGAGAAAAGTACTGCTGACTGGTTGCTGGTGGCTGGTTTTTCTGAGAGAAAAGTAATGCTGACCGGTGGCTGATAAGCCAGACGAACAGGACGACGCTCGCTCAAAGGAAGAAAGTGAAAAAAAAAGTTGGGACCCACGCTAGAAGGCAAGACTGCCCGTCTGCATGCCCGGATAGTACGCTTCAAAAAGCTGAAACACTGTCTCCCAGATCGACCTTCGATTACCAGACGAACAAATTGCATGCAACACATCGGACCAATCGGAGAGCTCGAGACCTGATACGGATCCGCGTACCCGCCCTGTGCGGCGTCGCGTACAAAAAGCTCAGCTCGATCGGACATGACCCGTCTGCCAAGTGCTTCCCGATAATCCAAGAGCCGAGGAGGACCCTGTCCTCTCCCTCCTTCTCGGCCTTCCTGCCGGCACGTCGGTGGCGGTGGGTGGCATGATGCGCGCGTGCCAACACGGCACCACGGCGCAGCTAGCCTTTGGCGAAAGGAGGGCGGCCGGGCGCCATCGGCCTCTGGCCCGGCGGGCTGCATCTGCATGCCACCCGTCGGGACGAATCGATGGCGCAACCACGTGGGCGCCACCGCGCCACGCCCCCTCCTCTCTCACTCTGCTCACCTCTCCAGTCCTCTCGCGGTCTAGTTCGCTGTTCACCCACCGGGGGACGGCAGCAGTGGCGTCCGTGCACAAGGGACGCATGCAGCACGCAAAGGCAGCCACGGCACATCGCACATGCATGATCCTGGCGACCGTCGTGCTCATGCACAAGCACGTTACGAGTTGTGCGTGTCTGTGTGTGTGCAGCGCGAACCCCCGGCGGTGGACGTCCGTCCCCTTTCGCTACTAAGCTCGTGCCGACCGGCTCCTTTTGCTTTTGTTTCTTTCGCCAGCGGCTAGCCCGGCCGGTCGGGGACCTTTGCTACTGCTGTACTCAGTGCCGGTTCTAGGATTTCGAGGGCCCTCTGGCGAATTCGTTGTGCCGGTTTCTCTAAAATATAGATCTTATATAAAATCTTATAATATACATATATATACACACATTGGCTCGTCGCCCTATGGCCTTAGCCTGGTGGCCGCTGGCGTGCGGCGTGCCGCATGTGATCCGCGCCGCGATCGGAATCACGTGGCACGCGACCGACGCGAGGGTGTTGCCGTCGCTCATCCGTCGCTTCGTGACCCACGTGAGACGGCGCCGCAACGTGACCCTTGGCCTTTCCACTGTGTTTTTGGCCGTTTCCCTCCCTATGTGTCTATACAAATTTATGTACATGTACTATATACATACATGGGCTTAGGGCTGGACCGTGAGCCAGAAACTCGTGAGCTGGCTCCACTCGTTCATAGCTTGGCTCGACTCGGCTCGGCTCGATCAATTTTTTAACGAGCCGAGCAACTGTTTTTGCTCGTTTTGTTAACAAGCTGGCTCGAGCCAGCTCGCAAGCTACTCGCGAGCCAAACGAGCTAGAAAGTTCTAATTTCAACATAGAAAACTGAGCTATCAAAGTTGAGCCGAGCCATTGAAGCTATGCTAAACTTTCCTAAGTGCTCCATGTGTGAATAATTTTATCATTTACAACTTTATAATTATTATTTTTAAAAATTTTACATATGCTCAGATGTTAATTTCAAATTTACATACAGCTCGCAAGCCTAACAAGCTAGCTCGAGCTACTAACAAGCCAAGCCGAGCCAACCTTTTTGCTCGTTTTGTTAACAAGCCGAGCCGAGCTGGCTCGTTACCTTAACGAGCCAGACCAAGCCGAGCCAAGCCAAGCCGAGCTGGCTCGGCGTCCAGCCCTACATGGGCTTGGCCCCCATCTAGCTTGGGCCCTCGGCGGTCGCACCTGGTCGCCCATGCTTAGGGCCGACCCTGGCTGTACTGCATGCTATACTAGAGAACGAAATCATCCGTCCGTCTAGCTTTGGAGGCTTGCACCGGAAGCCATTGTCTCTCATTAGGCCTGCAAGGGGTGCGGATCGGAGTGCCCCTCCTGCTGCCCCGATAGAGGAAAGTGAGGATCACGGATCAACCTGTTAGATCAAATTACTAACAATTACTTAAAACATGAACGTCATCAGGATCTACAAGTCTACCGTAGATCACATCTAGCACATAAGCTTATGCGGAAATAAATAGAAGGTTCGGCTTAATACCAGCAGCGGTGTTCTCCATCACGTTGGTGGAGGCCGATTCAGCGGTGCCGGAGTCGACGGCGAGAGCAACGTCGGGCTTGTAGCTTAGACGTTCCTTGAGCGTCTTCTGAGGGTATCGATGGCCTTCAGGACGCCAACGACACTGCCCAGGACGCAGAGCTCGAGCTTCCAGGCCTTCCAGCGCTCTCAGCGATCGGTGGGTGGATTAGGGTTCCTAGGTTCGCGTGTAAACACGTGAAAGGCGTGGGGACCCGTGAGGGGTCCCCTCTACTTATATAGGTAGCGCTGTAGGCCCGGGCCGAGCCCGATTAGACTTAGGGTTTGCCACCCGATCACGGCAAACGGGCTTTATTTATGTTGGGCCGAATCCGAGTCTGAGGGGAACCGGATCGCTCCCCCACATCCTCGGTTCGTCGGTTGACCGAGGTCAAACCAAAATATCCAACATTCTCCCCCTGACCGAAAGTCAACGACTTAAACTAAAAACTTATTTCAAAACTAAAATCCCTCCTTAGCAAATCAGCAAGTACCAGACCAATGTGTCGTCAGCAGCACCTCGGCACACTGGGACAACATTATCCATAGTCTTAACTGAAAAACTTCGTTAGGATACTTATTCTTATTTGGGGAGATACTAATGGCCCTGAACCAGGACCTTATCAAAGGAATTTGCCAAACCCATGTTCAGGACATGTCTCTCATAAAGGGTTGGTGATAAACCTTTGGTGAGCGGATCCGCTATGTTTAACTTAGTGCTTATGTGCTCAATGCTGAGTGTGCGGTCCCGGTTTCTACCTTTCACGACACGATACTTAAGATCAATGTGCTTGGAGGCACCTGTTAATTTATCGTTAGCGCAAAAGAAAACTGCAGCTTGATTGTCGCAGTGCATTGTGATAGGTCTCGAGATACTATCAACAATCTTAAATCCCGGAATAAAATTCTTAAGCCACACCGCCTGCCCCGTGGCATCATAACATGACACAAATTCTGCTTGCATTGTAGATGTAGCAGTTACTCCTTGCTTATGACTTTTCCAAGAAATAGCTCCCCCTGCTAGCATATAGACATATCCAGAAGTGGATTTTCTATCGTCTTCATCACCAGCAAAGTCGGCATCTGTGTAACATTCAACCGCAAGGTCGTTTGTCCTCCTATAAGTGAGCATGTAATCCTTAGTGCCTTGGCAATATCTCATTGACTTCTTAACGCCAATCCAGTGAGCCCAACCTGGATTCTTCTGATATCTGCTAAATACTCCGGTTGCAAATGCCAAGTCTGGACGCGTACAGACTTGAGCGTACATCAAGCTTCCAACAGCTGATGCATAGGGAACGTTCTCCATCTTACTTCTCTCAAAATCATTCTTAGGGCACTGATCTTCATTAAACTTATCGCCCTTTTGAATTGGAGCAGGTGATATGCTACTCTTATCCATATTATATCTTTTAAGCATTTTCTCAATATATGCTCTCTGAGATAATCCTAGTACCCTTTGGGCTCTGTGTCGGTGTATCTCAATGCCAAGTACATACGAGGCTTCACCGAGATCCTTCATATCAAAATGAGATGATAAGAAGTTCTTAGTCTCATGCAACATGTTCTTATCGTTGCTAGCTAATAGTATGTCATCAACATACAGTACTAGAATTACTAACTTTCCACCCTTGAACTTAATGTAGATACAACTATCTACCTCATTCTCCCTAAATCCAAACCTCTTAATGACTTGGTCGAATTTAAGGTTCCACTGTCTGGACGCTTGCTTAAGTCCATAAATGGATTTCTTAACCTGCATCCCATATGTTCTTTACCCTTAATAGCAAAACCTTCCGGTTGTGCCATATAAATGGTCTCATCTAAATCACCATTAAGGAATGCAGTCTTAACATCCATCTGATGTAGCTCCATATCAAAATGGGCTACGAGTGCCATGACAATTCTAAATGAATCTTTTGTTGACATAGGAGAGAAAGTCTCATTATAATCTTTTCCTTCTACCTGTGTATACCCTTTTGCTACGAGTCTAGCTTGGAATTTATCGACATTCCCTTTGGAATCTCGTTTAACCTTGTAGACCCACTTACAGCCTACTGGTTTGACTCCATCAGGAATTTCTACCAAATCCCAGACCTTATTAGAACTCATAGACTTTAATTCCTCTTCCATGGCCTCAATCCATTTAGTGGAATGCTCACATTCAACTGCCTGTTTAAAATTGGCAGGATCATCGATTTTCCCCACATCATATAAGTCCTCACTTAGGTATGTCTGATAAATTGTGGGGTCGATAGCAGGCTTCCTTACCCGTTGTGGTCTTACTGATGGCTGAGTCCCAACTGGTTCTGCTTGATGTATTACTTGTGGAATTACTTCCGGCTCAACGGCAGTAGCTGGCGCCTCAGCCCCAGCAGCTGGCACCTGATGCCCAGGTGCTGGCTCCACGTGTTCCTGCTGAACAGCAGTAGTTTGCGTGGTACTGCTTAACTGAGGAATGACTGGTGGTACAAATTGATATACCTCCGTCGTATCTGGAATTTCCGGATCGGGAAGCTCAACCCGTAGTTCTTCCAGACTTATATCCCTCTTCAGAAAACTTCCACTAATGCCTGAGTCCTCTAGGAACACAGCATGTCTGGTCTCAACGAACTTAGTGTGACGACCAGGACAATAAAATTTGTACCCCTTAGACTTATCTGGGTAACCTATAAAGTGACAGCTTATCGTTTTGGAATCTAATTTCTTTTGCTGTGGATCTAACAGCTTTGCCTCTGCAGGGCAGCCCCATACTTTTAAATAATTTAATGATGGTTTCCTCCCATTCCACAACTCAAAAGGGGTCTTGGGATCTGACTTAGATGGAACCCGATTTAGTATATGAGCAGCTGTCTTAAGTGCTTCCATCCACAGTTCCACAGGCAAGCTGGAATGACTGAGCATGCTACGTACCATGTCCATAAGTGTACGGTTGCGACGCTCAGCAACTCTATTTTGCTGTGGTTCGCCTGGCATGGCGTACTGAGCTCTTATGCCATTTTCTTCTAAGTACTGAGCGAATGGTCCCTTAATTTGATATACTGAGCATGTTTCCCATAGTACTCACCTCCCCTATCCGATCTTACTATCTTAATAGGCTTGTTGTGTTGTTTCTCAACTTCCTTCTTATAAATCTTAAAGATTTCTAATGCATCTGAACGCTTACGGATAGGATAAATGTGTCCATAACGGGAATAATCATCAGTAAACGTTATAAACGAGTCATAACCATCTAGTGACGTGACGAAGAGCGGACCACAGATATCTGTGTGAATAATTTCTAATACGTCCGTATTCCTAGTTGCACATTTTTTAATCGTCTTCGCTTATTTCCCCTTAATGCAGTCGATGCACTACTCTAAGTCTGATAAATCTAATTTCTTGATTATTTCATCTTTAATGAGACGATCCATTCTCCCCCTCGAAATGTGGCCTAGACGATAATGCCATAATTTTGAAGAAGTCTCATTCAATCGCTTATGCTTATTTGAAACATTAGTAACATTCATCACAGTATTATCACTAAGAGAGAGCATGTAAAGCTTGCCTTGCCTTTTAGCAAGACCAACACTTATATTATTGTACTGAATCACACACTTGTCTTTATAAAACGAACAAACATGTCCGGAATCTGCTAATGCTGAAACTGAAATTAAATTTCTCTTAAGGCTAGGAACATAAAGCACTTCATCTAAACTAAGCTGGAAGCCGCTCGGCAACTCTAAGAGAAGACTTCCAACTCCTTCGACTTCAACGCCGTTCCCATCAGCCACTCTTAGATTTCGCTCCCCCTTCTTATAGTTTGGATCGTACTAAATACCTGTAATGAAGTAGAGATGTGCACAGTGGCACCTGAGTCAATCCACCAAGTATTAGGGGAAAAATCAGCTAAGAATAATTCATCAATAAAGGAGACAACGTCATACTGAATGTTACCTTTGGTTTTGCACCATTCCTTAAAGCCTGGACATGCCTTCTGCAGGTACTGAGGTGATTTGCAGAAGGAGCAGAGCATTTTGCCATCCTTTTCCTGATGGGCACGCTTGAACTTAGTGTCGTTCCTGGGACCAGTAGACTTGTTCCCATTCTTCTTAGGGTGCTTGCGTTTGCCCTGCTTATTGCTGCCTGACTCATGCTGATTCTTAGGCGTGCCATTGAGAGAGAGATTTCCAACCATGTTGACCACATCCTTCATTTTCTCCGTCTTAAGCCTCTCCTCTTCCTCAACACAGTAGCTTATCAAATCGCTGATAGACCAAATAGTCTTGTTGGTGTTGTAGTTAATCTTAAAAGCAGCGTACTGTGGTGAGGGTGTCAGATGGTGAGATCTAGACAGCCCACGGGGGTGTTAATCCCTGTGGTTTAGTTGTTCGGCGAGGGGGAATCTAAGGCTAAGAACTCGATGGTTGCGCACGAGCACACGGAACATAGAGAACAAGGCGAGTTTATACTGGTTCGGGCCTCCGGAGAGTAAAACCCTACGTCCAGTTGTTGGTGTAGATTGCTTGAGGATTGCGTGATTGTACAAGGGTCGCCTCGCCCGCCTTATATTGGCCAGCGGACAAGGTCGGTTCCCAGACTCCAGGTCGGTTACGACCAGGAGACCTAAATCTAGCTGATTACAACACTTGCCATATCCGTCGATCTGCTTTGGTCGAAATCCACCGATGTCTTGTCTTGCACGCCAAGTCTTGAAGTCGTTCTGGATAAGGTCGTCTGGAATCTTCTGGAAGGTCTTCAGGAGGTCGTGTGAGCCACCAACTAGGTCGGTTGGGCCCATTGACAGGTCGGCGAGTCTTCTGGTAGGCCGGACCCACTTGTCGGGGACGGCCGTGAGCCTGGTCGGTGGGGACCCAGGGGTACCCATGTCTCACAAACCCCGAGCGAGGTGTATGCGCAGCGACCTTAGAAAGGTCATGACGAAGTCGTAGAGCTATCGACAGGTCGAATAGCATGCACGTCGGTCAAAAAAGAAAAGAACAAATCAACTTTGTAGTCGACCTGTTATAGTCTTGCCGAATGAAGAGAGGTCGAGTGACGACCTATAAGAAGCTGGTTTCCAATAGATCGAAATGACGATGAAAAATTTTAGAGGGCATCAAAGATGCACTCATAGAGTAGTATCCGAGCATCGTGGCGGGCAGGATGACTGGCATGATGATCCAAAAAGAAAGAGAAGAAAAAGTTGGTCGAGTAACAACATGATGAGAAATAGGTTTCCCAATAGGTCGGTACGACGAAGAAAAACTAAGAGGGCGTCGAAGACGCACTCATAGAGTAGTCCTCGAGTATTGAAGCAGACAGCATGGCAGGTTTGATGCTCAAAAAAGAAAAGAAAACTGAGTCATGGTCTTGATCGAACGAAGTGTAGAGGCACCTAGGTCTCCTAGCATGGCTGCAAGGAGTCTGGCAGGGCCGACCTCAAGGAGGCCTTTTGTAGGCGTACCGACCTCGAAGAGGCCTCAAATCATCAATGTCCAGTATCCGAGGATACCCAGCAGGATCTTGAAAGGTACGTCGCATGAAGAGGTCGTCTGTAGTGGTCAAAACGGTCAACGATGAGATCTTGAATCAAATGGAGTGTAGAGACACCCAGATATCTTGCATAGCTGCAAAGAGTCTGGTAGAGCCACCCGAGGCATGCCGACCTCAGGAAGGTCTCAAGTCAAAAAGCGCCCAGGCACCCGGAGGTACTTGGCAGGGCCGTTAGGCGTGCACCCCACAGGGAGGCCTTCATTCCCGATGTAAAATCCCGGGTGTCCAGAGCAGGCTAGCAGGGCTTCAAGAGCACACCGACCTCGGAAGGTCACACGTCCGGGTTGCCCAACTAGGTTGGCAGAGTCGTAGACATACCGAGGTATTGCGAGACCTAGGTATTAAGGCACGCCGACCTCAAGGAGGTCGTTTTGGTGTCCAGATGACCAACATAGCTGCTAGCCATCCAACAGAGCTATGGTGCTAAGGTATTGACGACCTCAGCAATAGGCGCACCGACCACGGAGGCCTGACGAAATCGTAGACTTGAAGCTTCTGATCTCCAAGCGCCCAGACGGATCTGGCAGAGCAGCGAGGCACGCCTACCCCGGAAGGTCTTCAATCAAACCTACGACCATTCTGCTCAGGAAACAGAAATATAGGCTGATTGGAATAGGTCCGTTTATGTGCAGAGCCATAGCGGGTGCACCAGGACGCAGAGCCTAGCGGGTGCAATGAAGACGTCGAGTCATAGAAGGAGTGCGTATAATCGTCATTGTCGTTCGCAGTTGTAACGAGGCGCGGAGCCCTCTGACACATGGTCAGGCTTTGTCTTTTTCCGTAGACGGCAGGGTCACGGGTCAACAGTGGTCGGAGATTCCCTTGCCACCCAGAAGACGACAGACTGCCCGCGAATCAAGAAGGTCACTGTAGCCATGTGATGCTGCGGCGGGCTCAGGCGTTATTGACGCACTAGCGACAAAAGACGTCGCGAGACGGGGTAAAGTCATCGCCTTTAATTGCTCACATGTCCACAGGCCTACTGGACCCACGTGGTGTCAGTGTCATCACTTTGCCAGCTACCCAAGGTCCTGGCTTTTGGCTATAAATAGCACCGTGAATCTTGAGGGAGGCAAGCACCGAGCATTGCTGAGCTATGAAGCTGCAGAGTAGTTTTGAGGCCATGCCGTGGGCATGTGCCCGTCCACCAGATTGTAGGATATTGTGTTTGTAGAAGCTTGGAGCTAGAAGAACTCTTACGAAATGTAGGCAGCACCCCCATTCTTTGTACCGTGCCTCTGCGTGGTACCAGGTAGAGTTTGGAGGTGATGCTGTAGAGGCCCGAGGTGAAGCTGGAGATCCTCGCCGACCATGTGGTGCTCATCGAGGGCCTACAGTCCACGCCGTAGAGCAAGCTCGTATCTGCATTCCATAGTCAGGCACAAAGTGTGACCTGCTGGGTGCCGTACCGTGCAGTTGTTCACCGCAAGGCCACCATCGAGGTCCTGAGGCTAGAAGAATTCTTGCGACGTGCTCTACTGTATCGGAGTACGCCTCAAGGATTGCTCTAGGTAGATCAGGTCTTCCAGTATGTTTGTATTTTTGTGCCGGGTTCTGGATCCAATAAGTCGTAACAGGTCGCAGGCGACTTGTGTACCTTCGAAGTTCCCGTGTAATGTTCGCTCTCTTCTGTCATGTACTGGTTGATTTGACGAAATTATTCATCAAAGACCTAAAATATCATGATTTTGGGGACTTAACGACCTTGTGAAGATCGAAATTTGAAATCAGGACGACCTGATGGTTTTGTGGTGTTTTTGACCTAAACTCAGAGTATAGGTCGCCGTCTGTTGAGTAGAGATATATTGACGCAAAATCCGGCGAAATTGACTCGCGAAATTATCGGCATAGAGCCGTTAAGGCGAGCTCAGTACTGTGGAAGGAACCGCAACGGGCAGACCCGGTGGGGCCCTTATAAATACAGCAGCGGGGACCATCGTTGACTGGCCCCTTCGCCTTCTTCCTCCTTTCGCCATCACTGCCGAAATCACCGCGCCCTAGTCACCGCACGCTCCACCGCCGAGCGCCACCGTAGAATTCGTAGTGCGCCGCCGTCTGTCGCCGACTGCGCGCCGGCTCTACTACGCTCGCGCCGCTCCACTTCGTATGCGAGTCAAAACCCTAGTGGGCTTTAGATCCAGATCTGCTCGTGCTCAAGAAATGGCGGCCGCGGCTCGTCCAATCCCCAACCCGCGGACGGTGTGGGAATCCTCGACGGCGAGCGAGGCAAAGATCCAGGCGCTGGTAGACCGCGGGCTGTTGAGGCCCAAGGCGGAGGTGGAGTGGAAGGCGCCTACGGGCGAGGCGTTCCCAACAGAGGACGACAAGGAGCAGGTCGTCTTCATCTCCTTCTTCGAGCGTGGGTTCAACATCCCCGCCGGCGACTTCTTTCGGGGTCTTCTCTTCTACTACAAGTTGGAGCTGGTACACTCATTCCCAACTCCATAACAGTAGTGTCGACCTTCATTCACTTCTGTGAGGCGTATCTGGGAATAGCGCCCCACTTTCTTCTCTGGCGTCATCTTTTCTGTGTCAAGTCCACCGGCAAACGTACCGGTGTTGTTGGTGCTGTGATGTTCTGCTTGAGGTCGGGCCTCAAGTCAGAGTGGATTGACTCGGATCTGCCGGACAACACCGCTGGGTGGAGGTCAGATTGGTTCTACATCGCCGATCAAAAGCCGGCGCTCCCGAAGCGGACTGGGCACAAGCCCGTGAAGATTCCAGAGTGGGACCTGCTGCTGACCTCGCGCGAGGTGGACGACATCAAGGAGGTGCTTGCACTGGTCACCGACCTCAAGGAGAGGGGTATGACAGGAGGTTTCGTCGCTAGGTCGTTCTGCCGGTGCCTGATCCAACCGATCAAGGACCGGGTGCACCCGACGTACGAGTACTGGGGGCAATCAGACCCCACTCGCGAGGTAAACCGCAAGGTCACCAAGGAGGAGATGGCGGCTAGGGTTTCTCAGATCTACACCGAGAAGGCACGAATCAAGAAGTGCCCAAAGGCGTATTCGCTGAGTCGGCCAGCTGACCCAGTAAGTTCTGGAACTACTAGGTCGTTTGCTATGTTCCTTTGCTTTTTACGTCGTTCTTACTTTTTTGCTCTTCACTCATCGCAGGAACGAGAAAGGTAGTTTTGGTGCCCGGCCCCTCTTCCGAAAGGTGAAGAACCTCGTCGGAAGCTGAGGTCGGACAAGTACCAACCTCCAGCGGCTGGGCTGCTGGAGAATTATGAGTCTGACTCATCGGTGGAGGCTGATGAAGATACCGACCCAGAGGTCGGTGGTGACGTGGAAAGCCGCCCGGAGGCGAGTAGCGCTGTCAAGCCCAGGCGCAGAATGAGGGCAACGACGGCCAAGCAGCTGGTCTCAAGGGCCGCTGCAAAGGCCGAGGCAGCTAAAACCGCCAAACTGGAGACAGAGAAGAAGAAGAGGAAGAGAAGGGCGAGCCCTCCACCGGCGGTCGAGACGCCAGTGATTCCTACACCTTCGACCAGGGAGGTCGAATCTGACGAAGATGAGGCCACCGATGACCCGCCGGTTGTTGAAGACCGGACGGCGAGGAGGTCGTTGAGTCCCGCGGCCAAGAGGCAGCGGGAACTGACGCAGAAGATGACGGAGGACGACCTCCGTCAGAGGATGGAGGCGCAGCGGGCTGCTGCCGGAGCGCAGGCAAGGATGCCTGTGCTGATGAAAGTGCGGCCTTTCAGGCCTAAGTTACGCGCCCCAGCTACTGTGAGGTAGGGTCGTTTTCCTGAAACTTGTTCATGCCTTGGTCTCTTTTGGTTGTTCGTTTTCTTTGCGTTTTGTTGATGAAGACGTCGACAGGCCGGTCGTCCAACCTGAGCACGCCCTGGGCGGTCAAGGGTCTCCTTCCCGAACCAGGTCGGATGATCATGAGGTCGAAGCGCGGACCCTGGTTGACAACGCCAGGACAGCAACTCCGCCACCTGCTGCTGGTGCTGGGGCACAGGGCTCTGTGGGCGACGTCGGGGCGTCGACCTCCCCCCCGTCATCGACATGAACCCTATCAACGCGGTGCCCAGCACGTCGGATCAGGACCTCACTGGGGACCCGATTCAACTCGAGCAGCCGCCAAAGGATCCAGAAACATCCGGCACGCAGGTACCGAGTTCGCCATCGACAGGGCCGACGTTGAGACGTAGGGAGATTGACTGGAATGGTACTCCTTGGCAGGAGGATATCTTCGACGATAATGAGGATATGCGGGCGGTTCGGAACGTGATCTTGACGCTCAACGAGGCATTGACAGTAAGCCTTTCTCTTGCGTTATTTGTGAAGACGTAGTTTCAAACTTGCATTTGATGACCTAGTTCCTTGGAGCAGTCGTTGGCTGATCGTGCGAGGGGCAGGGCCGACCTGCTGAGGAATGCTGCAGCCACACAGCTATGAGTGGTCGAGCTTGAGCAGGAGCTCAAGCAGGTCCGAGAAGCAGCGGTAGCAGACAAGAAGAAGCTCGAAGACGAGCTGGCTGAGGAGAGGCGCAAGACCCGGGAGGCTAATGCGCAATTTAACGCCGCAAGCACCGGTAAAGTCGAAAAATTTTCTTACAGATGTAAAACACCTTTTGTTGTCTTGTGTAGCTGAGGGTGTAACCTTTGGAGTACATCGGTGTGTTGTAGATTTTCTCAGGCGTGAGGATGACCTCAAGAACGACCTGAAAAACACCAAGGAGAGGGTCCGGAGCTTGGAGGTGAACCTCAGTGAGGCCGAGGCTGGCGCCGACGAGCTCAAGAGGATAATGAAGGAGAAAATAGACAGTGAGTTCGTTGTAACTCAAAAGTTGACTTATGAGAAACAGGCTCGGCAGGATCTCGAGGTCGGCCTCAAGGTAGCCTTGAAGTCGCTGCAGAATGACCAAGTAACCATTGCAGGGCAAGAGGTGGAGCTGAACGACCTAAAGAACGCTGCCCACTACGCTATGAACACGATATCGTCGCAGGTCGAGGGGGAGGAGCCCCAATCTGCTCTTGATCGTCTTATAGCTATGCCCGAGAAACTTCTTGACCTGTTGAGGGCGACGAGCTTGGCGGCGGCCACGGAGGCGTTCGTGCAGGTGAAGTCGCACTACCCCGAGGTTGACATGGTCAAGGTTGGGGAGAGTGCTGATACGACGAAAGACCTCAAGGCCTTGGAGCTTGAAGTGCGTGACGCCGCTACGGCGGTAATGGATGCTCTTGACTATGAAGGCGACGATGGCGAAGAGTAGTCGTAGTCTAGGGGCTGTACCTCCTCCTCCTCTCAGCCATGTAAAATAACATTTGTTAAAACCTTCTTTTGTTGCTTGCATGACGTACTTACTTTGTGTCTGCGCGAGCTTGGTAGCCTTTGAAGTGACGACGTCTTGTATAATGTCCCGCTAACCACTACTCACGGAGAGGCTGGCTTACCGACCTCCACAGCTCAGCAGGGAGGCTTACGTGTGATCGGCACGCGGGAAGGAGTCTAGGACTCAGGTTTAGCAACCTTTACGACCAAGCAGGCTCACTGTGACACAAAGTAGGCAGTCAGGAGGGACGATGTCCTCAGGTCGAACGACCCTTAGGTTGGCTTTGAGCCAAGCCCCCGAGCATGTCGAGGGGGAGGAAGAGCTTTAGATTGGACCCCAAGGTCTTACGACCCATGTATTGGCTTTGGCCAAGCCCCCGAGCGTGTCGAGGGGGAGGGTTGATGACATGAGGGAGGAGAAGGTAGGGCTCAAGACACAGCAGATGACTGCTTGAACTAATATTTATTGAAACTGAAAAAGTACATAGACGAGAAATACATAGCTGTTAAAAAACTATTCTATGGGTAGAAACGACGTAGATGCTCCACGTTCCAAGGGTTGGGCATGCCTTGCCCATCGCCCCACTGGAGGCGGTATGTAGATGGGCTGATGACTTCGGTGACAATGAAGGGTCCTTCCCAAGGGGAAGAGAGCTTATGCATGCCATCCGTCTTCTGAATACGCCTGAGGACTAGGTCGCCGACGTTAAAGGATGTCTCCTTAACGTTGCGATCGTGGTATCGACGAAGTTGCTGATCGTGGCGAGCCTGACGCATGACGGCAGCCAGTCGTTGTTCTTCGAGGTTGTCGAGGTCGACACGTCGAGTCTGCTCAGCTTCTCCCTCCTCGTAGAACTGTATGCGTGGAGCTCCAAAGGTAACGTCGGTAGGTAGAATGGCTTCGGAGCCGTAGACCAAGAAGAAGGGCGAGAAGCCCGTAGCAGAGCTGACCTGGGTCCTTAGGCCCCAGATTACATGTGGTAGCTCAGCTAACCATCTTGTAGCGTAGTTGGAAGCGTCGTCAAAGATATAATCTTTGAGAGCTTGAAGAACCATGTCGTTGGCACGTTCGACCTGGCCGTTGCACCTAGGGTGGGCGACCGAGGAGTAGTAGACGTCGATCATGTTGTCTTGGCAGAAATCCCAAAAGACAGAGCATGTGAAGGCTGTCCCAAGGTCGGTGATGATCCTATTGGGCACACCGAAGCGATGTGTTATGTCTTGTATGAACTTGGCCGCTTCTTCCGACTTGACTTTTGCGACAGGTCGGACTTCAATCCACTTGGTGAATTTGTCGACAGCCACGAGGATATACCTGTAGCCGCCCGGGGTGGTTCGGAACGGCCCCACGGAATCGAGGCCCCACATGGCAAAGGGCCAGGATGGAGGAATTGTGCGCAGGACCTGAGCTGGCTGGTGCTGCTATTTGGCAAAGAATTGGCATCCTTTGGACCTTTTGACAAGGTCTTTTGCGTCAGACATGGCCATGGGCCAGTAGAAACCAGATCGGTATGCTTTACCGACCAGATTGGTGGAAGCCGCGTGGCAGCCACACTCACCACTGTGAATCTCAGCCAAGAGCTGTAGACCTTCTGATCGCAGAATACACTTCATCAAGACGCCAGTAGAGGCGGCTTTTCTGTAGAGGTCGGTACCAATCACGACGTAGTTAGCACTTCGTCGTGTGATACACTCTCGTTCTGCTTTATCTTCTGGGACTCGTTGGTCGAGTAGGAAAGCTATGAAAGGCTCACGCCAATCATCTTCTTTTTCTGACATCAGCACGTCGCGGGGAGGTTCTGTGGTTTGGTCGGGTTGTAGTTGGTCCGGGTTGTCCGGATCCAACAGCTTGATCGATGGCTTGCGTAGATCTTGGACGAACACACCCGCCGGAACTAGAGCCCTCTTGGAGCCTAGCTTGGATAGTACGGCGGCGGCGACGTTGTTGTTTCGCGGTACGTGCTGAAATTCAATCCCCTCGAAGTAGCCTTCGAGCTTGCGGATCTCAGCACATTATGCGTCCATTGTGTCTTTGACACAATCCCACTCTTTATTGACTTGTTCGATGACAACCTTGGAATCGCCAAAAGCCAGTAGTCGCTTGATGCCAAGGGACACTGCTATACGGAGCCTGTGAATTAGAGCTTCGTACTCTGCTCCATTGTTGGAGGCTTTGTAGTGTATCTGTAGGACATACTTGAGCTGCTCTCCCTGAGGAGAGATAAGTAGCACGCCTGCTCCTGCGCCTTCGAGGTTGAGGGCGCCATCGAAGTACATTATCCAGTGTTCAGGCCGCTCCTTGGGAGGGGGCATCTGGATTTCTGTCCACTCCGACACAAAGTCAGCGAGAATCTGTGACTTGATTGCCTGCCTGGGGCAGAACTCGATGTCGAACTCTCCAAGCTCCACCGACCACTTGACGATGCGACCGTTGGCGTCACGATTGCGGATGATCTCTCCCAGAGGGAACGACGAGGGTACCGTGATTTTGTGGGCTTAGAAGTAGTGACGCAGTTTTCTCGACGTGATCAGGAGTGCATAGAGCAACTTCTGAGGCTGTGAGTACCGTGTTTTAGCGTCGGCCAGGACCTCGCTTACATAGTACACAGGTCGTTGAACAGGATAGGCCTGCCCTTCTTCTTCTCGTTCGGCGACGAGAACCGTGTTGACCACATGAGTAGTAGCAGAGATGTATAGTAGGAGGGTTTCCCCTGCTACATGTGGTGTCATGACTGGAGGTGTGGTCAAGGACTCTTTGAGAGCCTCGAAAGCCTTCTGTGCTTCTTCGTCCCATACGAATTTATCTACCTTCTTCAATAGCTTGCAGAAGGGTAGACCTTTCTTGCCGAGCTTGCTGATGAAACGACCTAGAGCCGCCATCATATCTGTGAGCTTCATGACGTCTTTCTTGCAAGATGGCTTGGCCATGTTGCGTATTGCGTCGACCTTCACGGGGTTGGCTTCAATGCCTCGGTGCCCGACCATGAAGCCCAGGAGTAATCCAGAGGGTACACCGAAGACACACTTGGTAGGATTGAGCTTCCACTGGAACTCTCGCAGGTTGGCAAAGGTTTCGGCGAGGTCAGCGAAGAGCTGATCTTCCTCGATGGTCTTGACGACCACATCATCGACGTAAGCTTCAACGTTCTTCCCGATCTGCGACTTCAGGCACTTCTGTATCGCCTTCTGGTACGTTGCTCCCGCATTTTTGAGGCCAAAGGTCATGACTTTGTAGCAGTAGATGCCATTGGGCGTTATGAACGCTGTCTTGTCTTCATCGTCAGGATTCAAAGCTATCTGATGATAACCTGAGTAGCAGTCGAGAAAGCATAGTAAAACGCTACCAGCCGTGGAGTCCACGACCTGGTCGATGCGAGGAAGAGGGAAGGGATCTTTTGGGTAGTGCTTGTTGAGGTCGGTGTAGTCGATACACATCCTTAATCCGCCAATCTTTTTGGGTACAAGGACCGGGTTTGCAAGCCAAACCGGGTGTTTACATTCTCGGATGAATCCTGCAGCTAAGAGCTTGCAGACCTCTACTTCTATAGCTTGTTTTCTATCTTTTGCAAATCGCTGAAGCTTTTGCTTGATAGGTCGGGCAGTCTTGTTTACTTCAAGGGCGTGCTCAGCCAGCCTCCTAGGGACACCGGACATGTCAGACGGGCTCCATGCGAAGATGTCGGCGTTGTCCCGGAGGAAACTGGTGAGCGCGAGTTCCTATTTGGGGTCGAGATTGGCCCCGATGACGACTTCCTTGGATGCGTCGGGTAGGCCGAGGCAAACTTTCGTCACAGCAGGACTTGGGTCCAAGGCTGTAGCTGTACGCTTCTGCTCTGGCACCTCCAGAGTGGTTTGGTCTATCTTGGCGGCCTGGGCGACCATGACCGTAGCTGCAGCTTTGCAGGCGGAGTCTTTGGCGAGCTCGACCGTGGAGCTTTCGCAGTTGTAGGAGACCATGATGTCTCTCAGGACGGAAAGGATTCCGTTAGGCGCTGGCATCTTCATGATCAAGTAGGTGTGGTGCGGTATAGCCATAAACTTGGCCAACATAGGTCGACCAAGGATAGCGTGGTAGGAGGAGCGGAAGTCCGCGACCTCAAACGTCAGGTACTCCGTTCGGAAGTTTTCCTGTGTGCCAAAGGTGACCGGGAGGCAAACACGACCTATGGGGTACGCAGCCTTGCCGGGCACCACGCCATAGAAGGGTTCGTCGCAGGCAGTCATCTTGTTGAAGTCGTAGTCCATCTTTCTCAATGTCTCTGTGAAGATGAAGTTCAGGCTGCTGCCCCCATCGATGAGGGTCTTAGGCAGGAACGCGCCGTCTACTATGGGGTTAACGACCAGCAGGTAGGTCCCGGGGTCTGGTATGTGGACCCAGTGGTCTTTTCTTGAGAAGGTGATAGGGAACTCCGACCAACGCAGAGGTTGCGGAATTTCAGTGTTGACTTGGGCGATCTCTTTTGCATTTGACCGTATTTGCCTGTTGCTCTTGGCTACCTAGCGACCCCCCACGATGAAGTTGATCTCGCGGTTAGCTGTCTGAAATGCGTCGTTGGGGTTGCCCCCTTTTGGCGGTGGTGGTGGAGAACGCTCCTTGCGGTTGTTATCGTTGCGATTGTGATCATCCTGACGACGGTGATCGTCCCGGCGGTCGTCGCGTCGGTCGTCGCGGCGATCATCATGTCGGTAGTCGTCACGTCTATCATCACGTCGGTCATCACGGCGATAGTCGCGGCGGTAATCACGACGGTCCCTATCATCATTGCAACGGTAAGGTCGGCGATCTCGGTAATCACGTCGATCAGGTCGACGGTTACGATTGTCGTAGCGGCGGCCGCTATTTTGGTCGTTGTTGCTGTTGCTCTTGGTCTTCTTAGGCTCTGGGGGAACCCCTAGAGCACGCTTGAGCTGTTCACACTCCCTCATGGTGTGCTTGGCGTCGCGGTGGAACTGGCACTGGTCGTCCATGACCATGTTAAAGTCGCCTTCGAGGAAGGTGGAAGGTCGGGGTGGATCGGTCACGTAGGCCTCGCCAGATCGCTTGCGCGACCGATTGCCCCCATCGTCATGGTCTTCTCCCTTGAAGTCGTGCATCACCGCGTCTTGAGTGTCAACGAGCTTGTCGACGTAAGCCATGAGGTCACCGATGGTATGTGCGTCAGCTTCATGGATCTTCTCGAAGAGCTTGATGTTGGTTATCCCCTTTTTGTAGTATGCTATGACGTCCTCGTCTTTAACACCCGCGAGAGTGTTGCAGTTTTCGAAGTAGCGATTAGTGTACTCTCGGAGAGTTTCATCACGCCGCATCCGTACTCTTGCGAGGTGATGTGTATTGCCGGGGCGGTTGTAGGTCGCTTGATAGTTGGTCGTGAAAAGACGCGACAAGGTCGCCCACGAGGTGATGCATTCTGCAGGAAGGTTGTCAAGCCAAAGGAGTGGCATTTTTCCCATCACAAGGGGGAAGTACCCCGCCATGTGGTCTTTGTTACCCCCGGAGGCACGTGCCGCGATGCTGTACATCTTGAGCCAAATACTTGGGTCAGAGCGACCGTCATACTTCTCGATAGCTGGCTTGAAGTCTTTGGGGTATCTGATCGTCCTGAGACGACGTGAAAATGCCGGGAAATTGTTGACTGCTCCAGGGCTGGCTGATGGAGCGTACGCCGTTGGGATGATGTCGAGGTCGTCTGGCGGACCATTATCTTGGTCGTACTGGGCACGTCGGAGGAGTTCTTGGTCGTGCATATTCCGCAATTCCGTTGCTTGGATTGGATTGTTGGCGTTAAGGGGATCAGGGACCCCGTTGACGCGGTCGTAGTTAGCACGACGTGCTATTTCTACTTCATCTCGTATGCGTCGACGCTGACTGCACTCAGCGTGGTTGGCCTGAACTGGTGGAGGTTGGGCTCCGACGTTTTGTTGGGTGCTGGTAGCATTAGCTGCATTGTTAGCGACGTTACCTGCAGCGTTAGCGGCAGGATTGGCTGCGGGGTTGGCTGCGGCGTTAGCGGCAGCGTTGGCAGCGGGATTGACCGGCTGTACCACTTCGTTTTCGCCACCTCCTTCTTCGGCCACAGGCTGAAGAGGAGCATTGGCGTTGGAGCGACGTCGTTGCCAATGGTGTTCCGACCTACTCCTGGAGTAGGAGCTTGCAGCCGATCTGCTGTACCCTGGGCCCCTTTCTTCGACCTGAGCCGTGGCGACGCGAATGTGGGCTTGAAGACGCCGTATTACGGGAGTGTCCTCAAGTTGACCAAGTGCGGCCAGGGCTGCTCCCAGATTAGCTTGAGGCGAGTTGTAGACTTCGTGGCCATCTTGCTCAAAGTCCCTGAGGAGGTCTCTGGCACGTAGGCGGTTCTGACGAGGCTCGTTGCAGTTAGGTTGCTGAGGTGCAGCTGGAGCCGCACTGGGTTGCGCCCCATTGACGACGTTGCCGACGGGTTGGTCGCCGGCGCCTTGTCCCACATTAGCTGCGGCTGCTTCGACTTCTTGTTGATGACGTGCAGCTCGTGCAGCGTTGGTGTTTTCACGTTCGATGCGTTGCTCGTCCGTCTCGCCAGCTTGAGGAGGTACATCAGCGGAGACCACCAGGACCTCGCGGTCTGGGACCTCAAACGCTTCTCCCGGATAGTTCGGGGTGATGGTTGTACGGGCGATCTGGAACGCAAGGCGGTCCGGAGACAGGTCGCGATTGATCTGGCGGCAATGAGCCGCGGTGAGAGGTCGGCGAAGCTTCTTGAGCACACGGCACTGGCGAGCCGTGTGTTTGGGATTCTCGTGGATGGGGCAAGGGTCGTCGATGTGACCCCTATGGTCTCCACGATATGGGATCTTGGGTCCAGATTCGATCTGGATCTTGCGCTTCATGTAGCGAGACGCTACATGAGTGGCGTTCCGCAGGCCAAGAGGCATACTGGATGGGGATGGGTAGGTCCTGCGAGGGCGTTTAACGTGCTTGCAGACCTTGATCGTGTTGGAGAGCATGTCTTCGACGCGATCGAGTCCCGCGATCAGGTCGCTAGGAGTGGGTGGGTGGGTTTCCGCCAGCAGATCTGTCCCGACCTGTTGGTTGGAGGTGACCGCGTTGCTCTCGATGAGGAGACAAGCGGCTGGAGCAGTGGATTTCGCTGGCATGGAGCCGAAGCAGATGTCGACAGGATTGGCGAGGATGTCCGCCATGCTCTCCGGGAAGATGACGCCATTGGTCGAAGCCATCGAGTTGCACGAAGAACCTCGGATTCCGCCCCTACCTGGCGCGCCAACTGTCAGATGGTGAGATCTAGACAGCCCACGGGGGTGTTAATCCCTGTGGTTTAGTTGTTCGGCGAGGGGGAATCTAAGGCTAAGAACTTGATGGTTGCGCACGAGCACACGGAACACAGAGAACAAGGCGAGTTTATACTGGTTCGGGCCTCCGGAGAGTAAAACCCTACGTCCAGTTGTTGGTGTAGATTGCTTGAGGATTGCGTGATTGTACAAGGGTCGCCTCGCCCGCCTTATATTGGCCAGCGGACAAGGTCGGTTCCCATACTCTAGGTCGGTTACGACCAGGAGACCTAAATCTAGCTGATTACAACACTTGTCATATCCGTCGATCTGCTTTGGTCGAAATCCACCGATGTCTTGTCTTGCACGCCAAGTCTTGAAGTCGTTCTGGATAAGGTCGTCTGGAATCTTCTGGAAGGTCTTCAGGAGGTCGTGTGGGCCACCAACTAGGTCGGTTGGGCCCACTGACAGGTCGGCGAGTCTTCTGGTAGGCCGAACCCACTTGTCGGGGACGGCCGTGAGCCTGGTCGGTGGGGACCCAGGGGTACCCATGTCTCACAGAGGGGAGTGAGGTCATGATGAAATGCACAAGGAAACCATCAGAGATTGCCATATGCATCTCCCTAAGCTTATTAGCCATGTCACACATGTTAAGGATGTGCTCTCTTATGCCATTCTGACCATTATACTGAGAGGAGACTAATTTCATGATCAGTGTACTAGCATAAGTCTTAGATGAGCTCTTGAAGTTCTCCTCAATCTTAGCCAAGAGCTCCTTAGCGGTCAGATCATTGCCGTCATTATCCTTAGTGGGAATAGCCCCCTTAATTCCGACACTGATGGTCTGAGTCATGACCATGATAGCCATGCGATTAGACCTCTCCCACTTCTCAATAGCAGCCGAAGAACCTCCTCCAGCAGGTGCAGCAGGCTTATCCTCCCTGAACACCATGTCAAGCTCATTCCATGCCAAGCACGTCATGACCTTGCCCTTCCAGTCCGGGAAGTTCGCTCCATTGAGCGGCTCAATGTTGTTGAGGTAGGAGGCAACAACATTGACTTGAGTCACTAAAATCAAAAACAATAAACTTATCTTAGTACTTATATACAATGAAATGCAAATAAAAGCATGATAATAACCCTACGGTGGTCGGATTAAAATCACGCATAAAATTCAACTTGCATCACTGGTGGGGATAACAAACGAATTTTATCTTATTACTCATGATCAAACAACAGTGGTCAGAAATAATCACAAGTTTACTCTAAATAAACTTCCCGGTGGTTCCATTTATTTAGAGGCATCTCAAGGTATATTGGTGGATTTAAACTTAAATTTCAGTGAATAATAATAACACCAACATCTTAAAATAAATAACTTATGTAGATTCAAAACTGAGCTTAATAACAGTAATTAAACTTAACTGAAAAACAGTAATTAAAACTGAACTTAAATGCAAAAAATACTGAAATTCGTAAAGAAAATACGAAACTAAAACTTAAGCCCGAAGCAAAACCGACCCAAAACGGCCTGCTAAGGCGCTGCGTGCGCGCGCGGCCTGAAGGCCCAGCGCGGCCCAACTAAGCACAGTGCGCGGCCCATCCGAGCCCGCGGGGAGCGCGGCTCAGCTTATGGGGACGGCTCGGCTGAAGCTTGGCTCGCGCGTAGTGGCTTAGCCGGCGGCTTGGGAGGCGGCTCGGCGTGGCCCAACTAAATTTGGCCTAGCAGCCAATGGCTGGGCCGCCAATCTAGCCTAGACAGCACCGCGCCCCCCACCTCGATCGCGGCCGTCCGCCCGATCTGACGGCTGGCAGCGCTCAGGCGCGGCTTAAAAGCTCGGAAACGGCGGGGGGCAGGGAAACCCTAATTCATTTCCTCCCCTCCCTCCCCCGGTTCTGATGCCACGGCGGCGGCGCAGTGCGCTCGCCGGCGCGGTGAGAGAGGCGGCCACGGCGGCCAGCGAGCTGAGCAGGCCCGCCGCGAGCCCCTCCTCCCGGTGCAGAGCGGCGCACGGCCGGCGGCCGGCGAGCTCCCCTCTCTCCCCTTTTCTTTCTTCACCACAAATCTGAGTGATGGGAAAAACTTATGGAGGGACGAACGGAGAGGAGTGGGGCGACGGCCGGCCGGCACGCGGGAGCCAGAGGCTCTACCGCCGCGGCTGTCCGGCATCTCCCCCAAGTCCGGTCGCCGGGGGCCAAGGGGTTCCTCACCGGCGCCGCGTGCAACTCATGCGCGCGGCCCCGTCGAGGTCCTCCTGTGGCCTCCCATGGAGGCGCCGCCTTATGTGTGAGGCACGGTGGCGGTGCGGCGTCGGCCAGTGGCAACTCATGCCCGGTCGGCGCCGTCCCCACGACCTTGATCTTTTTTTTTTTGATGAATCTGATGGCGGCTATGCCGCCGAGGTCATGGACCTCTCTGAGTCTAATCTGATGGCGGCTATGCCGCCGAGGCCTGTGGCCTCTTTTACTTGTGCCTTGTACTTATTGCATCTTATGCTTGGGGTAAATTGAGATCGGGTTAGGGTTTCGGAGATGTTTGCTATGTGTGTTGCAATTTTCCCCTCCTTCTAAATGCTTCGTTTAATCTAAGATGTATGTGATGTATGACATGGCATGTATGTATGTAAAGAAACGTGTAGATCTAGTACACGCGAAACCCTAACTCGTAAAACTTGGGCTTAAACCGAGATGAAACTTACTTATGCTTACTGATCTAAACATAAAAGACTTAACTAAGAAGTAAAACCTTATAGATCCATCTAATCTAAACATGAAAAAAAAGGTTACTGATCTTAAAAACTTAACTCTTAAACTAACTGATCTAATAGTTCTAGCAAAAACACTTACGTATCTACTAAAACTTATCATAAAAGCATGACTAGAACATGGAATCACCTCTGAAAAGGCACTAACCGAACCAAAAATAGATCTAAAACTTAGGGTTTGTGCTAGGGATCTAGGGGATCTAGATCTAGGCGACTGATACCAATTGTTAGATCAAATTACTAACAATTACTTAAAACATAAGCATCATCAGGATCTACTAGTCTACCGTAGATCACATCTAGCACATAAGCTTATGCGGAAATAAATAGTAGGTTCGGCTTAATACCAGCAGCGGTGTTCTCCATCGCGTTGGTGGAGGCCGATTCAACGGTGACGGAGTCGACGGCGAGAGCGACGTCGGGCTTGTAGCGTAGACATTCCTTAAGTGTGTTCTGAGGGTATCGATGGCCTTCAAGACGCCAACGACACTGCCCAGGACGCGGAGCTCGAGCTTCCAGACCTTCCAGCGCTCTTAGCGATCGGTGGGTGGATTAGGGTTCCTAGGTTCGTGTGTAAACACGTGAAAGGCGTGGGGAACCGTGAGGGGTCCCCTCTACTTATATAGGTAGCGCTGTAGGCTCGGGGCCGAGCCCGATTAGACTTAGGGTTTGCCCCCCATCATGGCAAAAAGGCTTTATTTATGTTGGGCCGAATCCGAGTCTGAGGGGAACCGGATCGCTCCCCCACATCCTCGGTTCGTCAGTTGACCGAGGTCAAACCAAAATATCCAACACAACCCGCCCCTCACGTTAAGGAACCTTGCTGGCCCGCGGTGCACCTAGAAGCGAACCGCACACACGTTTCGCTACGTACGGAGTACAAGCTATCTAGAGCAGGTATCAAAACGCACATCCGTCTTCCTTGCTCACGAGGTGGTGTACTTGTGGGCCTCCGATTCATTGTATAACACATCCGGCGGCGCCTGAAACTCCGGCCGAGGCATCGTCGCTCTCCTCCGAGCCCCCTCTCCTCGGTCCTGTCCATTCCTGCCGCGGGCTAGAACGCAGAACAAGCATGCAGCATCGTGGAATGATCGTTTTAATAACCATTTTCATTTTGTCATTTCCTTTTGCCCATTCATTTCGTTCGTTCAGTCACTTATGCCTGGTAGCGAGTGCTGCTGCTTGCTTGAGGAACCACAAATTAGCAAATTCGATCATGTGCGTTTAATTTCCCCTTTTGTGCAAATAATATGTCCCCGCACAAGTGCATTTTAGTAGAGGCAAAAAGAACTATTACAAATGCTCAATGAAACTATGCGTATCTTCTTTGAGATGTAGAAGCAGTCTTTCAGAGAGCCGAAGCAAGATACCGAGTTCCACGGCTAAAAAATTGCGGGCCGAAAAGTCGTCCTAAGGCAACAAAAACCTACTACACTACTAAGGCTGTCCGCACTGATGTGCGGGATCCCATCCTGAAGGATGTCCCCGCAGCACGGGAACGGGAAGTGCTACAAGAGCATCCCGTATGGCCGGCGGATCCGGGAAATCCAGTGGAATGGAGGAGGCACAGGCTGTGACGTCGGCCCCACTTCGTGCGAGCCTTATGCCTCCTTCCCGCGCCCGTCCCCAACCGCCGCCTGTGGGAACCATTCGTCGTCGCTGATGCCACCAGAGAGGAGGAGCTCGAGGTGGAGGCGATGGAGCCGAAGAGGAGCCGCAAGCCCATCGTGCCCCCGGAGAGAGAGAGAGAGAGTAGAGGAGGCGTGGCTGGAAGGCCTCATTAGCAGCCCGAGCGCCGCCACTCCATCAACGCCTCTGCGCCGTCCTCAGAGCCCCTTCCGGGCACGACGGAGGAGCCGATGCGGTGGCAGGGCCAGATCTGACAGAGCGCCGAGCTTGGAGAACGGGACCGGGGGATCCGCTGCCGTGGAGCAGGGAGGGAGGACCTCTTACCGTCGTGTCACGCAGGAGGCCCACCGATGGCCGCGGGACCTCTCCTCCTGCTGCTGGGGAGGGTGAAGGGGAGCTATGGTCGCCGCCACCGCGTCACTGTGCCCGACCGCCCGAGATCGAGGCCGCGATCAGCCCCTGTGCCCATGAGGCCTCATCGTCCCTGTGCCCATGAGGCCTCATCGTCGATCTGCGCTGGGTCTCATGCTACGCACCGCCGCCCACCACAAGCAAGGGAAGGGCTAGAGCTCTGCGCGCCAGCCCCTGCTCCACCGCATGCCGCCGCGATGGCCTCCCCCACTGTGGAATCCATGGTTGCCGCCCACCATGGTCTATCCCTCCATGCCCGCGACGTCCTCCTCCAACACCGAATCGAGGGGTGCGAGGTTGGCTCCGGCGAGGAGGCAACCGCTGCGGCTGGCCGGACCCGCTGCCCTAGCGGTTGAGAAATTTTTGGGAACTAGACAATGCCTTAACTAGCTATATATTTTAAGTAAGGCTGCCACTGGGAGGGTATGGACAAATCTACTCTTCTTCATATCCAAATCCAAATAATTATTATACACTTCTCACCCTCTCTGATCTCACTCATACCCTATGAATAATTAATTTTGTAGTAGAATATATACCTATCCAATCGATTATTAGCACCCTCCCCACACCCTCCCCTCCCCATTTTTTCAAATGATAATTTTTTTTCTACTCATATCCTCCTTATTTGAGGTGAGTGTGGATTTAGATATGGATTATGGACGAAAACAACATGCATAATTTTTAGTACGTCAAAGATTAATTTGATTCGCTAGGGAACAACTTACATACAACAACAATTGTATCGTCTCCGCCTAGTCCTAGCGAAACGTAAGATGCAAATTGAAGAAAAAACTCTACACTCAGTTGATCCAAAATTATTGACTTATTTTGCATTCTGCATAGATTAATAAACAGCAGAAAGGATAGACAACCTCTTGATTACTGTTCCTCTATTATTCGCAGTCTCGCATGGATACGAGTTCATCAGAGTTTGGTGTGGTTGTAACCAGAAAAACAGTTCCATCGTATTCGAAACATAGTACTAATTGCTACTCGAATCACTTGAAAGACATAAAAAGGTGTAATAATGGAAAATGGAATATAGCCATAAAGCGCGCACAAAATGCCCTCAAAATCACCATCCAATCATCAAGCTACGCTATGGGGGATGGGAATCATATGCCACCCTTTGTAGACCACACCTTTGGTCCTCCACGGTTGAGCCATCCATCATGCCGGCCTCACCTCCCCATCAAAAGCGCAGCGCAGCGCCGAGACACCACCCCCACCCCAACCGCATCGCCGCCGTTCATCCGCCCCGTCCAGTCCCAGTCAGGCCCATCCTGGCCGTCCGCTCGCTCCCTTACTCGCCGATCACGAGGCCCGCCTCCCTCTCCCTTTGCCTCGCCATCGCCGCAGACAAATCGCTCGCACCGCACGGACCCCCAAGCCAAAGAAAGCCCCCGTCCAAATCACGCAGCACGCCCCCACTGACACAGAGGAGAGAGAGTGAGCGGGCGGCGGCGGCACATGGCGACGCTGCCGCAGCGGTTCAAGCTGCTGGCGACGCGGTGCGCGGCGGGGGCGCCGAGCCCGTCGAGGAGCCCCGCGCCGGGCTACGCGGGGGCCGCCAGCCCCGGGTACCGCCTGCGCCGTCGGGTCCGGGGTGGCGCGGGGCCGGGGGCAGCCGCAAGCGCCAGTCGCCGCGGCCGACTGCGCCGCTTCCTCAGCCGCCGGGGCGGCGGCGGCGGGACGGAGCCCGTGGCGGCCGCGCGGCAGCAGCAGCAGGACGACGACGACGACGTCAGGAAGCCGCTCTTCGGCGGCGGACGGGGCCGCACGCTGCGGGATCTGTTCGTGGCGTCCCCGGAGGCCGGGCGCCGCCGCGGGGGAGGATGCAGCTGCGACTGCGGCGGCGACGACGAGGATGACGACGAGGGAGATAGCAGCGGCGGCGAGAGGGCGGGCGGTGCCGGCGCGGATCCTGGCGGCGGCGCGTGGCGAGGGAGCAGGAGGTTCGGCTCCGGCGGGCTGCGGAGCCTGCTGATGCGGCGGAGATGGCGGCCGGTGCTGGTGGCCATCCCGGAGGCGGACGGCGTCAAGATCGAGCTCGGCGCCATCGAGGAATAGAATGTTGGTGGATTTCTTGTGCCTCTGTTGTTGCTTGCTCTACTTTTCTTGGCTTCTTCACCTCCCTGTTGGTGACTGCCGCTGTGAATATGATTCTGATGATGCGATTGATGAAGCAACCAGATCATCTGCCACGCCACGCCCACGCCTAGCCCTTGCTACTGCGATTCTTCAAGCAACCAGATCACCTGCCATGCCACGCCTAGTTCTTGCTACTGCGATTCTGAAGAAAGTTGCCGCGATTCAGTGTTTACAGTGATGCAGCAAAGCCAGTCGCTGGACAGTAGTACGCCATACGATTCCAGGAAAATTCTACAACTGCGGATGAAAATTCTACAAGCAAGGCCGGACGCCATTCACGTCCCGTCAGGTAGCAGCCGAGCAGGAGCTTGTACAACTGGATGAACAATTCGATCGTCACCCATCCAGATCCATGGACCATGGCTGCTGCTGCTGCGTGGTTGAAACTGGAGCCCGGATGTCGGAGCTAGCATTGATTTGATTGTAGGTGTCCGGACGAGGAAGGAACGGTGGGCGCGAGATACGATGTTGATGCCTGCGTCGACCCACCCTTTTCCCTCGCTTCGCCGGTCACTCACGAGTCACGACTTGCTTGGGTCGGAGAGAGCGCCGTCACTGACTCGCCGTGACTCTGATGGCGGTGGCCGGGTCGGTTCACGGCTGCGACGGCGTGGGTGACACGGCCGGTCAAAAAGCTGTGGCCGCAAGCAATGAATCGTGTTTCGCGCGGAGGACGCTCATGGTCACGCGTACCCCCCTTGCGTAATCGGCGTTTGTGGTGGTACCAATTCATGCGCGCCTGTGCACTGCGCCCACAGCTGAAGTGACGAGTTGAGCTCGAGATAATTAAACAACGCGCCCACCGCCTGGTCCAAACACCACGATTGGGGGTGTGGTTCATTAGTTCCATCCTACCGACATTGCGTACCCGTTTGCTACCTTGGACACGGGAACGAACATGGTCGCCGTTGCTGCGCGCCAATGCTTGCATTCCTTTGCTTTTGTCATTGATGAAACAAGTGTTGGGACCATGCATTTTGGCGTCACGTGGCAATAATTTTGCATTCAGCACCAATTAATAATCTAACATAACACACCGACGCAATAATAGTAATGTACAATTGCCCTTGTTCACTTGGATGGCGAATCTGCAACCTCAGTCCTAGTTCAAAACAAGTATACTCTCTCCGTCTCAAATTGCTTGTCATTTTTTGCTTTTTTCACATACATTCTTTTTGTTATGCATCTAGAAAAGCAAAGACCACAAATAATTTGGAACAGAGGGAGTGATAAATATCTAACCAAAGAATACTTGTAAACTTGGATTAGTCCACCTCTAAACTAATTCTTGGATCCGCCACTTGTTCACTTCTTCCACTCCTCCTCATGGGACGAAAGCTGCATGACTCGCGCCCTCAAGGCCTCGGCATCATGGTCCTGCAAGGTGCCAAGTTTTCACAATTTCACCCATGTATTTGCGGGACCGATTGGTTTGATGTCAAAATATTAGCATGCCAATACTATTTGGTTGGATACCACAATTTGTCCACATCACCCATTTGTCCTACCGAATTCGTGCACATTTTCCCCTAACTTCTAACTAGACTTGAGCATTTCACGGTTCGGGCCGGGTTCGGGCCGGGCCGAAAAAAATTCGGTTTTTTCAGGCCGAGAAAATCCTGCCCATGACCGTCCCATGGGACGTGTCGGGCCTCAGTTTTCGGGCCGGGCTCGGGCCGGGCCCGGGCTTTTGGGCGGGCCGCCCGCGTATTTTACACTGTAAAATAGCTAAAAACAACATGTCGGGCCGAGCTCGGGCTAAGATTTTTTTTCGCGGGCTTCAAGATCTCTGCCCACGCCCGTCCAGTAAGGTCCGTGAGCGGGCCTGGCGCGGGCCGGGCCGGGCCGGGCCAAAAATGCTCAGGTATACTTCTAACTTACCAAAATTTGGCATCAAACAAATCAGACCCTGGCAAAACAAAACAAACAACCAAACGTGCCAAGCAATGCGTGTAAGAACATGGGCCAGTAGCAGGCTTCCCCACCTATTCAGCTCATTTTCACAAGATCACTTCGGATAGGCCCATTAGGCCTGCCCACGTACTCACATTTCTTATCTGACGCGCGTACTTATTTTGCATTGCTAACGCTCCGTCTCTCAAAAGCCGCCGGTCGCGATTGGGGTTGTAGCGTAATGGTAGGACGGTTCAGTTGGATGCTACCCATCAGAGTTCAAATTCTGGTGCTCGCACCTTTTCCTGGATTTTCCAGAATTTACCGGCGTTATGCTTTAATAAGTGGTAAGCGACGTTCCTGTCGACGACGAGACGCCATTAGTTACTTCGGGAATATCCAAATCTGCCGGTGCTCAGTCATTCGAAGGTGCTCATAGGGGTAAGGTTTGCGTACGTGTATTCATAAGGGTGAGTGAATCTCTGGATCTGCCGGTGCTCAGTTCTTTAAAGGTGCTCATAGGGGTAGGGTTTGCGTACGTGTATTCACAGGGGTGAGTGTACGTGCGTGTTATGAGCGTCTGCGTTGTACTGTGTAATTCTTAAAAAAAAATGTACGCTGCGCTCATTACGAAGGAGAGATCGGCCGGGAGCACGGCTGCACGGGTGAGCCACCGCCCGGCGATGTTCGGGACGGCGGCGCGGTGGGCGGCGAAGAAGGGGAAGCTGAAGATCGGTTAACTATAAATGGACGGTTTATTTCAAAACAAATCGGTTTGACAATTAGCCAGGCTCAGCGTCTATGACATGAACTTCTGTCCCATTCATAATTACTAGCCTTAATGAGTTAGCAAAACAAAAACAAGTACCCTATTCCGAGGTATATGGCATCGCACTTTCCCAGTTTGACAATAAGAAAGTAGCAATATGCCATCAGAATAGGATGGATGTGCTGTTCCAAGCAACCTTGTTTAGTTTAGTGAGAATCAGAAACTATACTTGGTCAGTTGGTCTCAACAGCCTATTCTTTATATATGAAGACATTCTGGCCCATCCTGTTTGTCAACTTAGTTACATGCCTATATAAGCTGAAATGCTCAAATCTTTCGCAATGCATACCACCACTTCCCTCTCTATATATAGGCAGGCACACAGACCATAATCATAGTAGTTTTCTGTGGCTTATAACTTGCCAGGTCCCTGTATTTTATTGGTAAAATGGCTTCTAGAATTACTCAGCTGGTGGCCATCCTAGTCGTATTTGCAACAGCATCTCTGTTTTCAAGCTCAGCCGAAGCACAACTTCAGGTTGGCTGTTACAGATATACATGCTACGATGCAGAAGACATTGTGCTCCAAGAGGTCGCAGCTGCTCTAGTCGAGCAGCCGGACCTAGCCGGTTCTCTTCTGAGGCTCCATTTCCATGATTGCTTTGTCAGGGTGAGTCCTATCTTTTTTCAATATGTTTGTCGTATCGTATTAACTACAAGTACATATTCTCTGTTTATTTAACGTAGGAGAGAAACTGATACTTGCAAACACACCATTTGCAGGTGCAGTGAATCAAATACTCACTCCGTTCCAAATTATAAGTCGTTTTGGTTTTATTAGATTCATAGATGATGTTACGCATTTAGATACACATTACGTCTAGATGCATAATAATATATATGCATCTAGAAAACCCAAACGACTTATATTTTGGAACGGATGGAGTAGCTTCTAATAATACTCACTCTATTTTTCTTTTTTAAAAATGTAGGGATGTGATGGCTCTATTCTTCTGGACTCATCGGACGACGATGACACGGTGTACAAGACCGAGAAAGAGGCACGTACGAGCGCAGGCCTGCGAGGATACGATGTCATCGACAGGATCAAGGAAAAACTGGAGGAGGCTTGCCCAGGGATCGTTTCGTGCGCCGACATTCTCGCCCTTGTCGCAAGGGACGCGGTTTTATTGGTAACTCCACTTGCTGCCTGTTGGTGTGATCACCAAACTGCTACTTTTTTTTTTTTGCTAAGTATATCATGCAAACACAGAGCTAGATATATCATAGACACTAATTGTGACTTGTAACCTCACTGGTATCTGAACACAGGCTACAGTGATACTGTAATAAGTAATAACACTGAGGAGAATAAATCAAAGTTAATGGCATGCATATATCTTTTTTCAGAGTCATGGCCCGTACTGGCGCGTGCCAACTGGGCGGCTTGATGGTAGAATATCTAGAGCCGAGGGCACCAAGGATCTCCCGCCGCCGGATTCAGACATTACCCAGCTGAAGTCCGCTTTCGCCGAGAAGAATCTGACCACCAAGGATCTAGTCGTCTTGTCAGGTTCACCTCGCATAGACCTTCGGCCTTGTGGCTTATCTCTTGATGGTTTTGTATAACCTCTTCATCTATAGGTGCCCACACCATCGGCTCCTCGCGGTGCCAATCACTCGGTGATCGCCTCACAGGCGGGCACAAGCTCATCAACCAGGCCGCCTACATGGAGCTGGACCCGGCGTACCTGAACGACCTCCGGTCCAAGTGTGCCGCCGATCCCGAGAAGACCAGGGTGGAAATGTCACCCAAGATCTCCCCAAGGTTCGACACCAGGTACTACTCGTACTTGCTGCAGCGGCGTGGTCTGTTCGGGTCGGACGCGGCGCTGCTCGGCGACGACTTCACCAGGGCGTACGTCGTGAACCATGCGGCGGGCGGCGTCGCCATGGAGGAGGCGTTCTTCGGGGACTTTGGCGAGGCCATGGTCAACATGGGCAACATCCAGCCGGTGACCACCGAGGGCGAGGTCCGGAGGAAGTGCTCCGTCGTCAACTACGAGTAGTGCGCGTGCACTGGTTTATTTTATTGTACTGTACGTATTATCTCTGCCTCTGCGGCTTTGGTCGCTCTGGTGTCGTACGTACACATGGAGTTTACAAGTGTTTGTCTTTGATGTTTCGAAAAAGTGTTTGTCTTTGGGTGCCTATGCGGGTCTGCAAGACTGTAACGAGTTAATGGCAAAGTTATAGTATTTGACGTTTAATTTTATGTTGATTCGCTTCGGATTATTATATAGTTATTAGTACTCCATTTGTTTGAAACTACAGCTGTTTCTAATGTCAAACTTATCTAATTTTGATCAAAATTTTCAGATAACATTTATAAAATTAAACAATCACACTATGGATGTATATTTGGGATTGATAATAACGGAACTAATTAATGTTGTACTTTTTTATTTTTATTAGGTTAAAATCTGAGAAGTTTTACTTAGCTCGAAATAAAAAGAGCTTGCGTTTTGAAACAGAAGGAGTGCATGCGTTGTACGGACTTTTTTTTGACTCACTCCACTTATTCAAAAAATTATGCAAAATATCGCATTTTTTATTGTGACTTGCTTTATTAATAAAAAACCTTCAAGAATGACTTAAAACTGACTATACTTGCACAAATTATTTGAATAAGATGAGCGGTCAAACTTGAGATTACAAAAGTCAAATAACCTATAATTTAAAATGGATGGAGTAATTTGTAAAGTCTAGTAGCTTTGCATATATATATATATACCAATAGTGGCTAGAAGAAGACGTAGGTAGCCATCTTAGAGAGCGTGCATTGCACGTATTTCATTAAGAAGGAGAGGAAGAGTCACAATATACAGGAAAAAAAAGGAAAAGCAAAAAAGAAAGAAAGAAATGAAACAACAATTCATTACACCGGGCCCGGCCCAAGTAACATAGGGTTGAGCAACAAACTCA
Organism: Cenchrus fungigraminus; assembly: GCA_036936925.1. NCBI lineage: Eukaryota > Viridiplantae > Streptophyta > Magnoliopsida > Poales > Poaceae > Cenchrus > Cenchrus fungigraminus. The sequence goes on along the minus strand of CM072768.1, from coordinate 75,644,280 downwards.
CAACGTTGAAAACTAACACCCAGCTCCTAGCCTCCTCAAGAATATCCGCAGAGAGCGCCACCGATTGAAGGGCGGAGCGATCATGGACCCTTCTATTCCTCTCTCGCCAAAGCGACTAGCCACACCAAGGAGTTGAACCCACTACTTTGCTGCTTGCGTACCTGTTTCCAGCTTGAAGCCACCAGCTGGCAAATACTTCGTCTTGCTGCGGAACCAGAGCATGCATGTTGAAGTAGCGCAACACCAAAACCAAGTCTCCCTGCTGTGGACGCAACCAAATAAGAGGTGATCAATAGTATCGACCTCTTGCACATAGAGAGCGCAAACATCTGAATCGTGCAGACCATGTCATCTAAGTCGGTTGGAAGTCCAGCAGAGGCCATGAAGGACCAACCAACCATAAAAGCGACATTTACATGGTGCCTGAACCTTCTAGAGCTGCTTGGCACCCAGCAGAAGCAACCGGCCGAGAAACAAGGCATGATAGGCTGAGGCCAAGTGAACTTACCGGATGGCGTCTAGCGCCAAACGAACCTGTCTGGCGCTCAGCTGCCAGCCACAGAGCAAATCCTAGATGCGCTAGTACTGAAGGAGCACTTGCACGGTGAAAGCATGGGAGATATCACAAACCCAACGAAAATTGAGAAGGGCATCGCAGAATGTGCACTTGTTCCGAACACGAGGAGAAACCGCTGCCCAAAGGTTTGGAGCAAGGGTCTCAATATCGCAACCATTCAACCAACGGTCCGACCAGAACAACGCCTTGTCCCCCTTACCAACCACGACCATAACATATGCGTTGAAGAAGGCTTTAGCTTGGTGGTTGTGGTGGAAATTGAATCCCACCCAGGTCCTATCTTGGTCAACTCGAGCCAGCTACAACCTTCTCAAGTGAAGCGCCATACCCATGACAGAGAGATTGGAGATTCCCAAACCACCAAAGAGGGTCGGACAAGAAGTGTTGACCCGAGCGACTGCGCACTTGCCACCGGAGGCCGCTTCCATGCCGCACCAGAGAAAGCCTCACATAAGCTTTTCAATCGTCCTGAAAGCCCAAGGATCAATGGAAATAGCCATGGAGATATGCATCGGAGTAGCACCAAGGGTGGATTTGACCAAGACCAATCGATCACATCGGTTAAGGAGTATGCCCTTCCAAGGTGGCAAACTCCTCATGACCTTATCGACCAGAGGTTGAAGATCATATTTCAGTAGTTTCCGAATGGAAAGTGACACGCCGAGGTATGTGCAGGGGTGAAAGGACCTTGATGTCGCCTAGAGGGAGGGGGGTGAATAGGTGAGTTGACCAAATAAAACTTTTTCACTCGAAACTTAAACTTACTAGCTCACATGGTCAGACCGCCTTCTCCAGGTAGTTAGACCGCCCCTGCAGCACTGTGTAGAGGAGGGCGGTTAAACCGACCTCTGGACGTGGTTATAGACCGCCTTCACGCAGAGAACCTGCCAAAGTGAAGCTCAAGCTTCTCTTGGCTTCTATTATGAACCAAAGTTCTTGAGTGGCTTCTGTAGATGTTCACTAATGGGGTAATGATCCCTACACACAAAGACAAGCACACCCATGTAGATCGAAGTGGTGAAAGGACCAATGCAAGTGGCCTAGAGGGGGGGGGTTGAATAGGCCTGCAAAACAAATTCAAACTTTTCTCGAAGTTCACTGTAAGACCGCGAAACCTCCGTGGAATTTCGCGGAACCTCCAGGAAAATTAACTGAACCTTTGATAATTTTCGTGGAGCTTCCGAAAATTTTGAACTTGCACAGAGACAGCTGCGGATAACAAGATGAGAAATAGATCTGGAGCAAGGGAAAGGTTGGATAGACAGGGGCAAATGAATTAAGCACTTAGCAACCTTTAGAGCACCCTAAACATGAAGATGTAAAGCAAACCCTAGAGAAGCAAGCTACTAGCAACTAAGAACAAGCAAGCAAGATATGTATATAAAAGAAACAAGCACAAGACACCAATTTATCCTGTGGTTCAGCTCACCACAAAGGTTAGCCTACATCCACATTGTTGAGGTAATCCACAGAGGCTTTGAGATCTCTTTCAATCCACTCCTCTCTCACACCTATCACCAAGACAATAGATGGAGGGTTCCACTAAGCACAAAGGGGGCAATACAAACTTCTTGGAGCTTCCACACGAAGATTGGAGAGCTTCCAAGCAACCTCTAGCCGTCTAGGAGCTAAGCTCCAAGAGTAAAAGATCCACCAAGAGGCTACGGTTTCACCAAGTGCACAAGAACTCAAGAGGAAGGTTGCTCTAGCTCAATCTCACTAGGAATCACCCCTTCCTTCAATGGAGTACTTGGATTTGGAAGGAAGTAGGTTGGAGTGAATGCTAGGGTGAGAGAGAGGCAATGAATGGTGTTTGACCCGCAGGGAGGAAGAAGAGATCTATTAGGAACCTCCGCGAACTGCAATTTTCACAGCAGAGCAGCACGAGTTCGGCTGATGTTGATTGGTTTGTTTGTGGTTGAGTTCTTTGGTGTATGGAGGGGAAAACATGCACTTGATTCCACCCTTACCACTATTAGTATCCCTCTTGATAGTATGGCTTGTCCTATACTCAATTTCAAAATAGAAAATTAAATTAAGCTATGTCTTGAGCCATAGAAAGCTTTCCTTTTAATGGAGGGGTCTCACTTCATCTCTTTTGCACCTATGTGAATACTCCATGCTGCATACATACTCAAGAGTTCATTAGTTCTTTAATTGTGTAGTCAACATCACCAAAACCAAAAACTAAGCCGGTGGGGGTAAGACCGCCCCACGGTTTTCATTAAGAAGAAGAAACCTTCTCCCGACTTAGAAAACCCCCGAACCCAGGTTTCATCGGCGAGGGGATTTTTTTAAAATCAACCCCATAATTCGCTCCAACGAGGAATCGAACCTGGGTGGTTGCGACCATACCTCAGCTCCACTAACCTAGGACTAGATGACTTTGGTAACATCACCATTGCACTTACAAGCGGAAGCAAATTAAGTATGCTAGAAATCAACAGAACAAGCGAACAAGATTCGGAGCAAGGGTCTCCGTTGAGGAGCTTGTTTGAGATCTGAGTTTTCCACCAACTCTCTCTCAACAAGTCGGGTCTCTTTTAACCACTTTCCTCCTTCCACTAAGATGATCTTTTCACGAAGAGGCAACATCACAGGCCTCACAAACTTGCTGCGGCTCACTACACCTTCGGAGCTAGCCAGCGACGCCTAGCCGTCTAGGAGGCAAACCCTCCAAGAGTAACAAATTCTTCAATGGATTGTAGACACAAATCACAAATGCTCAATCTATGTGATGCTCTTGTTAGCTCACAAATGATCTCTTAAGCTCACTATCTCAACCCAACTCAAGAATCTGGCTTGAATCACACAAATCTCACAAAGAGATGGTTGGGGAGAGTTTCTTTGGCTTTGAAAGCACATAACAACCCTAGAAGCAACACCACCAACCTGTGGAGATCGTGGGGTATAAATACCCCAATCCAAGAGAACTAGCCGTTAGAGCACTGACCAACCTAGTTAGACTGGCTAGTTTGAAAAAACTAGCCATTACCCCTAGGGGCGGTCGGATCGCCCTCCATGGGTGGTTAGACCGTCCTACACAGAGAGAACCCTCTAACCCTGCACTTCTCACCAACATTTCACCAAAGAGAAGAAGTGGCTAAGGTTGGGTTATATAAGTTCGTTAAATCACTCAAGAACTTTCTCAAGGCTATTTCTCACATAGGTCAACTAATGACCACTTTTGATGTTGGTCATAAAGCTATTGTTGCATCACTCTTGATAGTACGACATTCCTATACTCAAGAATAAAAGTAAATACTGAATCAACCTCTTGAGCTTGCAGATCTTCAATCTTGCCATACATGAACATTCTCCACTTGAGGGCTTTCAACATTGCTATCATCTTGAGCACATCCATACTCGAGCTAGTGAACTAAGATTCTTCCTTTAAACATAAGAGGGTCCACTTGAATCGTTAAGTCACTCCATATTGTCAATCATAAGAAATTGATGCATCACATTGCTTCCCTCGGTAAGGCTTGGATATGATTCTTCGAGACCCCACATATACTAGTTACTTAACCCTAGTGAAAACACCAATGGTAGCCATGCTAAACCAAAGATTGATTAGTACTTCGCTCCACTCATCTCGGTTGATCTCTTCATCACTTACCCAAGTCACATTAAGTTTCGATTTGTTTCATCAACACTTAATCTTCATTTGAAAACCACTTCAAATGATTGTTCTTGATTGACAACGAATATGCAAGCTTCCAACTGAGGATCATCAAATTTAGAAACATCTTTGAGAAAATTACTTGTGTAGCATCAAAAAAAGTTGCACTTCTCTTTATAGCATCCAAACTTCATTCCTTACCTGTGTATGCACCAGCAAAATTCTTCTTACCTCTCTAGCACTCCCGTTACTTCTGGGATCCTTTGCCGTGAAAACAAAAGGGAACTCACAATGAAAAGACGAAAATACCCCTTCCTTCTCGGCATCTCCCACCAAAGGGGCTCCCGACCCGTATCTGTCTGTTCTGCCTCTGTCCTCCAGCCGAACCCTAGATCGAGGGGGGTGACGTATCGAGCGGCACCGGCAGCCTGGCCATGGCCGACCCAGGCGCGGGCACGGTCCAGGAGTAGCATCACCCAGGCGGCGCTGCGGCCAACCCCAGCCGGCGCGAGCGGCCAGCCCCAGGCTCCGCGGGCCGACAGCCCCAAGCGCGGGCGGCCAGCCCCGGCCAGAGCGAGCAGCCAGCCCCAACCGGAGCCAGCAGCCAGCACAAGGCGCCGCCGGCTGGCAGCCCCAGGCGCGGGCGGCAAGCCCCGGTCGGGCGGCCAGCACCAAGCACCGCATCCAGGCAGCCCCATGCGCAGGCAGGAAGCCGCAGGAGACGCGGGTGGTGAGCTCCAGGTCTGCTCTCAGCTGGATTGCGTGTCTTACCTGATCCTAGCATCTGCCCAGATGCAGATCAGCACTAAGCAGTTTGTGGTTTTCAATTTCACCAGCTGTTTTTTACCTAGCTTAACTATGTTGCGCAAGCTTTTAGTACAATGCTAGAATACATTTTAGGATAACAAACAATGCTCTAAATATGCCATGACACACACATTCTAGGAGTCTTGTTCAAAAAATTGGTGCAAATAAGCAAAACATCAAGTTATACTTAAAATATCTTTGATGATGAAGTAAGTCACAAACAAAACAAACATTATCTGCAGCCTCAAAAAGGTACCTATACCAAATCTCAATTTTTTCCATGTTAATTCAACCACATTCACTCCTGGCCCCATGCACTTAGAGCTGAATTTGTTACATTTGTAGGTCAAGGAGTGGCTCAAATCAGCCCCATTCACTCCTGGCCGGTCAAATAGTTGAAGAAGAAAAAGAAGGGGAAGGGCAAAAGAAAGAAAGGTCGCCACAAAAAAAGTTACAAAAACTAAGCAGCTACAGCTTCATAGCCCGGCGATGAACACAAGGAGCAAGATGGTTGAACCTAGTAGTCCTGCAATGAGCACAAGGAGTAAACACAGATTGAGTCTGATGTAATAATGTCATATGTACTTCGTCTCAAAACTGAATTTATGGTCTGTAATGTGATCCTAGTTGAACTTGGATGGTTGTGGTTATGTTGAACTTGGATGGTCTCTTCTGGTTATGTTGAACTTGCATGTTCTCTAAAAAAGGTGTGTGGCATGTACTTTATGTGTATGAATGTCGTTTTATTTTTAAATAATGCAGCAAATGGTGTGTGGTCTACATTTCATGGATGCCATTTGTTTTAATTTGTAAATACTGCAGCAAATGTTTTTTTAATTTTTAAAAACTGCAGCTTTGACAATTTGTTCATGTTTTTTATTTTTAAAATACTACATGGCAAACATAGCAGTCCACAATTTGTTCGTATGCTCCAAACATAGCAGTCCACAGTACAAGAGATTTGAAAACCATAGAGGGGCAAAAATGTCTTTTCCTCTCGAAGTTAACACCGTTAGATGGCAGAACTGACGGAAGTGCTAAAGAGGGAAGAAAATTTTGGATGCTGCATACATAGGGAAGAATTGAAGTTTGGGTGCTACAAAAGGAAGGGTAACTTTTTTTGGTGCTACACAGGTAATTTTCTCAACATCTTTATATTCTTTTGCAATCACCAAATGAAGCCTTGCATTATCTCTAGTGAAATTTACCATTTTCCATTTTATGACCTCTTTCATTTGCAATCAAGCTAACTTTATTATTGGAGACTTGAAATCAACTTTGGAATATATCCCCAATATTATCTTCATTGATGCTTGACATTTATCAACATTTGTACATTGATCTCGGGAGACTTAGTGAACTTGTCCCCATGAGGGCGCCCTTGCCTGCCTTATATTGGCTGACGGACAAGGTCGGTGGACTCTGAGTCCAGGTCGATTACAACATGGAAACCTATCTAAAGTCGGTTACAACCCTAAAATTATCTCGTAATCTTCGGACTGTCTGGCGGCGCGGTCGACGTCTTGACGTGTACTCCAAGTCTTGTATCAGATATGGTCGTCTGGAAGAATCTTCTGGAAGGTCTTCGGGGCCACAGACCAGGTCTGTTGGGCCCACTGTCAGGTCGGCGAGTCTTCTGATGGGCCGGACCCACTTGTCGGGGACGACCATGAGCCTGGTCGGTGGGGACCCAGGGGTACCCATATCTCACAAGCCCCCGAGCGATGTGTAGGCGCAGCGACCTTGAGGGGGTCATGACAAAGTCAAGGAGCCATCGACAGGTCGAATAGCGTGCACGTCGGTCCAAAAAAAGAAAATAAATAGCTTAGCAGCCGACCCGTTTATAGTATCCTGAGAGTAGCGAGGTCGAGTGCCAACCTATAGGAAGTAGGTTTCCAATAGGTCAAAACGACGTAGAAAAAATTAGGGGGCATCAAGGACGCACTCGTAGAGTAGTATCCGAGCATCGAAGCAGGCAACATGGACGGTTTGATGATCCAAAAAAGAAAAGTAGGTCGAGTATCGACTTGATGAGAAACAAGGTTTCCCGGTAGGTCGATACGACGAAGAAAACAAGAGGGCATCGAAGACGCTCTCGTAGAGTAGTCCCCGAGCATTGAAGCAGGCAACATGGCTGGTTTGATGCTCAAAAAAGAGAAGAAAACTAGGTCATGGTCTTGATGAAACGGAGTGTAGAGACACCCAGACCGCCGAGCATAGCTACAAGGAGTGTGGCAGAGCCGACCTTAAGAAGGCCTTAAGGCATGCCGACCTCAAGGAAGCCTCAAGTCAACAACGCACAGTATCCGAGGATGCCTGGCAGGGTCTTTTTGGCGTGCACCCCTCAGGGAGGCCTTCATCCTATCGCAAAACAGGGGGTGTCCAGAACAGGCTGGCAGAGCTAAAATAGTACACCGACCTCAAGGAGGCCACGCATCCAGGGTGCCCAACTAGGTTAGCAGAGCCGAAAAAGTACTGAGGTATTGAAGGACCTAGGTATCAAGGCACACCGACCTCAAGAAGGCCATTTTGGTGGCCAGACGACCAGCATAGCTGCCAGGCATCCAGCAGAGCATGGTATTGAGGTATTGTCGACCAAGGTAGCGGGCACACCGACGTTAGGGGCCCGACGAAATTATTGTCTTGATTGATCTAGACTCCAGGCGCTCAAACGGACTGGCAGAGCAGCGAGGCACACCTACCTCATGAAGGTCTTCAATCGAACCTACGACCATTCTACTCAGGAAACAAAAATATATGCTAATTGGAATAGGTCCATTTACACTACAGAGCCCATGGGGTGCAACCAGGACGCAGAGCCTAGCGGGTGCAACAAATACGCAGAGCCGTAGTGGGTGCGTTTTTATCATCGTCTGTAGTCGTAGCATGGCGCGGGGCCATCCTACGTAGAGTCAGACTTATTATCCCAGGTAGACTGTAGGGTCACGGGTCAACAGTGGTCGAAGATTCTCTTACCTCCCAGAAAAGGACAACCAGGGTTGGCCTTCGCTATAAATAGCGGCATGGGCCTGGGGGTAAGACACCGAGCATTGTAGAGCTATGAAGCCGCATCATAGTTATTTGAATGTCATGGGCATGCGTCCGTCCACCAGAGCATATGATGCAAAATTTGTAGAAGCTTGGAGCTAGAAGAATACTTGCGAGATGAAGAAGACTCCACCAATCTCTGCGCTGTCGCCCAACGAGGAATCCAGGAGAGTTTGGAGGTGATGCTGTAGAGGCCTAATGTGATGCTGAAGGTTCTTGGTGAGTAATAGATACCTGCTGATGCCTTGCAGCACACGCTCGGGGAGAAGTCTGTGTCTGCATTTTAAAGTTAGGCACAAAGGAAGATCTGCTAGGCGCAACGTCGTGTAGATGATCCCCGGGAGGTCTTCATGCAGGTCCTGAATCTGAAGAATTCTTGTGATGTACCCTGCTATAGAGAACATGGCAAAGATTGCTCTAGGTAGATCAGATCTTCATATATCTTTGTATCTTGTAACTGGTCAAGGACCAGATAGGTCGTAGATGACCTGTGTACCCGTCGAGGCACACATGTAATGTTCACACTCTTCTGTCAAAATGAATGTAATGGTAGATTTGAGGAATATGTCCCTCAAAGACCTGTTGCATTGGCATATATAGACTTGTCGACCTCAAGGAGGTCAAATACACCGTCAAGACTACATGAAGGAAAATGGTGCTTTGCCGACCTAAGTGCAGAGCATTAGGTCGCCAATAGATCTGTTAGGCTTAGAGCCATTAGAGCAAAATTTGGGTCCAATCAATGGCACGAAATAAGCGGCAAAGATCCGTTGGCTTGGAGCCGTTACGACGTTAATTTCGCAAAGGGCGGCCACCGTGGGGCCCATAAATACGGTCGGGGGGGAGGGATCGTTGACTTCATTCTCATTGTGTTCTTCCTTCCGCCGCCGGAGCACACCAAGCCATAGCCGCCAAGAGCCCAAATCCATGCTGCCGCAACTAAGGCCTGAGCTCGCCACCCTCCTTAGCATTCCACCACTACCGCCGCTGTGAGTAGTGTCGCGCGCCCCTCTGCATGCGTGTGAAAACCCTAGTGACTTTTAGATCTAAGTCCCTAGGGTTCAAAGAGGAAGAAATGGTGGCGCCCCAAATTCCCTCCCCGGAGACGGTCTGGGTCCCGTCGGAGATGACCGAGGAGAGGATCCAAGCGCTGGTTGACCGCGGGCTGCTGAGGCCGAAGGCGAAAGTAGAGTGGAAAGCGCCTACTGGCGAGGCGTTTCCGACGGAGGACGTCAAGGAATAGGTCGTCTTCGTGTCCTTCTTCGAGTGCGGGTTCAATGTCCCTACCGATGACTTCTTAAGGACGCTTTTGTACTACTACCGACTGGAGCTGGTACATCTCGTCCCCAGCTCCATTATTGTAGTATCCTCCCTCATCCACCTCTGCGAGGCATACATGGGGATACCGCCACACTTCCACTTGTGGCGGTATTTCTTCAGGCGTCATCGATGCCGTAGGATTCTACTTGTGACCTGGTCTCAAGTCGTAGTACATCGATATGGAGCTACCCGACAACAATAGTGGCTGAAGGTCGGAGTGGTTCTACATCGCAGATCAGAAGCCGGAGCTGTCGAAGCGGACTGGGTTCAAAGTTGCAAAGGTCCCTAAATGGGATCTGCCGCTGACCTCCCACGAGATGGAAGATCTCAAAGGTCTTCTAACCTCCTTGCCGACCTCAAGAAGGCAGGACTTACAGGAGGCACGGTGGCGATCAGCTTCAGCCGGTGGCTCATCCAGCCGATCAAGGATCGAGTCCACCCGGCGTATGAGTACTAGGGGCAATCGGAACCCACTCGAGAAACAAACTGCAAGGTCTCCAAGGAGGAGATGGTGGCAAGGGTGGTCCACCTCTTCAGCGGGAGGACCCGCAACAGGACTTGCCCGAAGGCACACTCGTTGGTTCGACCAACGAACATAGTAAGTTCTCAACCTTACCTGTTGAGTATTTTTTGTTGTTTTGTATCATCGAGGAAGACCTCTCAGGCTTGTTTTTCTACTTTGCAGTCACGTGAGATGGAGTACTGGTGTCCTGCACCTCTACCCGACGGCTTGGAGCCACGTCAGAAATTGAGGTCGGCAGAAGATTACCAAGCTCCTGCCATCGACCTTTTGGAGAACTACCTGTCAGACTCATCTGTCGAGGCTGACGGGGATGTCGATCAAGAGGTCGGAGCAACAGGCGCAAGAAAGCCGGCGGCAGTAGGTACTGCTAGGCCGGCACGTCGGACACGAGCGACAGTTGTGAAGGTCGCGCAGTCAAAGGCGGATGCGGCAAAGACCGCAAAGCTGGAGGCTGAAAAGAAAAAGAGAAAGAGGGGGGGACTCCTCCCCACCGGCACAGAGTGCCGAAGAGAAGGACGAAGCCGTCGACTCATCGGAGTCGGAGGATGACGACCTTGTGGCGCTCAGGTCGCCTAGTCCGGCCATGAAGCGGCAGCGAAACGAACGCCGCAAGGTCACGGAGGAAGACCTCTGTCGCTTGAAGGAAGCGCAAGTCGCCAAGGCCGGAGTCCAGCCTCAAACACTTGTTTGCTTTCTATGATATGGGCCATACAATATTCATCCTTTAATATAAAACAACTGTTACACTATGAGTATTACAATAACAACCTGCTCACATTCCTAAACAAACAAGTTAGTCCTTTAATCATCTTATCATTTAATTCACCAAAATCCACTTATGGGCCTAAATGCACTTTCAAGGGGAAGTCAACCAATTGACAGTGCAACGTGGATTAAATCAAAGCGACCTGATTCTCATTGCAGTTGATTGGAAAGACCTTCATCTTGGCGAAATTGGTGGACAGACCCCATGCACGCTCAAAACAGTCCAAGGTCTCCTTCACGACCAATAGATCCTGTTGATCTGGGGACAGCAAAAGAACTAAGTCATCTGCGGAAAGGGGGGTTATGTATTTGATGTTAGCGCCAAGCCCCTAAAGGAGACCCTCCTCGTCAGCCTTCCTGATCATGACATTAAGGCACTCCATGACCAGGACAAACAACATTGGAGAAAGCGGGTCGCCCTGATGAAGACCACGGCCATGGAAAAATCATGTTACCGGGCACCCCATTGATTAAAATCTTGGTGCTAGCCGTGGAGAGCAAAGTGGAAATCCAATCTGTCCAAACTCTCGGGCAACCGACCGTCGTGAGAAGCTCAAGGTGAAAAGTCTAGGTGATTGAGTCTAACATAACACAAGGTATTTTTGAGAAGCGGTAGCTTTAACATCGGGCCTCGGAGCTTTATCTAGCGGCATGTTCCGGATGTCCTCCCAGATTTCATCTTTCGTGAACGGGCGACCAAGGAGGGATAAATCCAGCTTCAGGAGCCCCAACCTCTCAAAGTCGAGCACGCAAGAATGGTCAAAACTGCTACTCAGGATCATATTGAAGTATGAAAAGGCAACATTCGCCTTATCATCTTGAACGACTAGTTCGACCTCATCAACATCAAGAGAGACTATCTGAGATTTTCGCCGATAATGGTTGGCATGCAGGTTGAAAAATTTCGTATTGGCACCCCCCTCATTGAGCCATCGAGCGGTGGATCTCTACCTGGCCATGGTGCGCTCAAGAGAGGTGAGGCCAAGGTATATGAGCTTTAGGAAGCAAAGGGACGCCTCCGCCGGAGAGAGCGACCGATGTTCCTGAGCCGCCTCAAGGCGGAATATGACCTCCTTAGCGACCTGAATCTACATGCGGATGCTACCCACAGATTTAGCACTCCATCTCTTTAGCTCCTTGGGCGTTTCTCTCAAGAGCTGATCCAAAGTACGTAGGTAGCCATCTTGTTGCCCACGATCGTGTGGATCTCAATGGGAAGTGTAGGTACAGATGAGAAGTACCTATTGGCGGATTAACTTAAAATTACGAGAAGGGGTTATCTCAAAACAGCTCATTTGCTAAAGCTTAGGTTGAAAAACTTACTTATTAAATCACTTCGCGCTAGATAGATTTGTTTTGCGCCTAACATGTGAAGTCAAAGCCAGTAAAAACCCTTCAACGGACCCAATTATGCATCCGCATGCCACATCTATATTGCCCCCGACGAAAATTGAAGATGATAACTCTTATGAAAAATACAAAATAAATTCCGTTCCATATAATTCACCAGGCATCAAAATGCAGAAGGACAAACAGCCTTTCATTGTTAATTTGAATAAATCACTCAGAGCATCTCCAAGAGACTGCTAAAAATTCTTCCCCAAAATTATGTTTTGGGGTTGTGCTAAATTTTTTTTCCACCAAAACTATGTCATTCCACAGCAGATCGCTAATACTAGTCTCTCCAATATTTCAAATCTCGCGGGCATGATTATTCAAAAATATTCTTGCCACTACAATCCTAAGCAAGCGGATGAACCACCGTCACTATACCAGTACTTCGATGGACTGTAGTGTCACTGTGTTGTACAGTACGCAACATGGTCCTCTCCCCTTTCCAATCCTACTCTATCCGGTCCTCCGATCCTCCTCACGCCAGGGTTAACCGAACCGGTGGGAACCGGCCCGGAAACCATGGGAACCGGTCGTACCGGTCCGGACCGGTTCCGGTTCCGGTCGGTTCCCAACCGGTCCAAATTCAAATTTTGAATTTGAATTCAAAAAAATGAAAAAATCTCACAAATTTCTAAAAAATACTTCAAGGTGTGTAGAATCTAATGGTGTCAAAAACTTTCAAATATTTGTTCGTTTAGTATAGTTTGCGTGTATTAGAAGTTCAACTGCACGCAAAAAATACTAAATGCACTAATATTTGAAATGTTTTGACACCATTAGATTCTATGCACCAGGCAATATTTTTAGAAAATTTTCTTTTATTTTCTCAATTTTTAATTCAAATTTGAAAACACGTCAAATTCTCTACTAATTCGGTTTTTTTTGGTTAAACGACCAGGAACCGGTCAAACCGGACCGGTATACCGGTCGAACCAGTCGGTATACCGGGCCAAACCGACTGAACTATGGATTTTGATTTGAAATTTGAATTCATCCGGTTTTGGGCGGTTCCCGGTTGAACCGGTCCGGTATACCGGAACCGGACCGCGGCGGTTCGGCCTGACCGGTCGGGAAAAAAAACCCTACCTCACGCTGGCTGCATCTTCGTCCACCTTGCTCTTTTCCCGCGCATCCACTCGTCGACCGGCAAGCCTCTACTCTCCAGCCTGCTTCGCTCCGCTGCTAGATATGCTGCTTCGCTCGCATATGCTGGTAGCTCTACTGCAGATCCGGTCGTTGCTGTTGCTGTCGTTGCAGGAATCGGTGTCGAGCCCTTCCCAGCTGCTCCGTTCGTGCACCAGTCGCGGCGGCGGCCGTGCATCCTCAGCTTCTCGGTCACGCACGACTGCATCCTCCGGAGTTGGTTCCTTTCCGCGGGCATGTGCCCCCTTCTCCGTCAACCTCCTCTCCCCAGCCGGCAGCAGCGCCGCCGCGTACCCGCGCCTGATGCGCCGTCCCATGGTGCTCCTCCACGACTTCAGCGCCTCCGCCACCTGGCAGTGAACCCATGGGCGATTGGGGGTGGAGCAGAGACATGGATATTTGCGGGGCGACGTAGTAGTTTTTCGCGTCCACGAATATTTCGGAAACTATTAGGGATCTGTTGGAGGGTATGTTTTTGCTATTTTTCCCTAAATCAGGTTTTGGGGGACGGTTGGAGTTGCTCTCAAACCATGATAATGTAGTCATTAGACAACCTGAATCTTGCACACTGTTTGGGCTATTTGTGTTGGGTCATTGGGCTGTAAGCCTTTATAAACTCTCCCGATCATCGAAATGGGCCGGCCCACACTTCCTCGTCCTCGCCCCCTTCGCGGCATCGTCTTCCACGTATTTTTTTATATTTTTTAATCATTTTGCAAAATTATACGACCGTTTCGAAATTTATCAGATTTGACCACCAGACGTCGTGGCGCACGGCGGCCGCCGTGGGCCACGGCGGTTGCAGGTCCAACCGCCGTAGCCCACGGCAGTTGGCCTTAACGCCGTGGCCCACGGCAGTTGTAGACGGCAGTTGCAGGAGCCGCACGGCGGCAGGCAGCGGCCATGCAACCGCCGTGGCCCACGGCGGTTCCATGAGCCCAACTGCCGTGGCCCACGGCGGTTGGCTTTTTTAAAAAATATTTAGAAGAGAAAACACACACATTTGCAATGACATGTACGACGCTTGTACAACCCTAACAAAGCGCCTTACGTACTGATAACATGCCTTAGGGAATTTAGAAATTTGATTACAACATTCCTAATTAATCTAGTTGTGATAAACCAAGGTGTGCCATTTAATAACAAATTCATATGGAAGCTAAAGATTCTTCTAAAGATAAAGATTTTCCTTTGGTACCTGCAACGAGGTGTCATTTTAACAAAGGATAATTTAACTAAGAGGAACTGGGTTGGGAGTCAAAAGTGTTGTTTCTGTGATTGTAATGAAACAATCAAATATCTCTTTTTTAATTGTCAACATGCTAAAGATATTTGGAGAGTTGTTCAGATAGCTACTGGGTTAACCCCACCTAGATCAGTAAGACATATGCTTGGAAATTGGTTAACAGGCATTGCAAAAAAAGATAAAAAAAGATCTTTGTGGGGGTGGCAGCTCTTTTATGGGCTATTTGGTGTACACGTAATAATTTGGTGTTTGAGAAAAAGCATTTCAAGTCGTTTATGCAGGTCATTTTTAGGGGAGCATATTGGCTGCGATTTTGGTCTTTGTTGCAGCATGAGGACACAAGGGAGATCATCTGTTCGGCAAGCAAAGCACTAGAGATTGTCGCTTTGGATATATTCGCCAAGAATGGATGGAGAAGTAATAATAGAATATGCTTTTGAATTGTATATGCCCATGTGTACTCGTTTCCCTATTATTTGTGTTCAGCTTCTAAGCTGAGAATGATGTAAAAACTTGGCTGTGTGCGGTTGCAGAGGCCGGGACTCTTTCCTTTATCTAAAAAAAATTAATCTAGTTGTACAAGAACTGCCCGGAGAGCATAGAGCTACCGGAGTGCTGGAACGGCATGTAATAGTACCCAGCTGGGGGTGGAGGTGGTGAAGGTGTAGGGGACCAATCTTTGGGGGGGGGGACATTTGCAGCACCGGTCGTCTCCTACGCTAGACGATGGATCTAGAGAAGCCAGTGACTCCGACAGCTTCCGCTTCAGGTTGTAGATGACGACGTCCTCGAGGTAGTCGATGTACTATTGACAGGGATCAATAGCTGGTGGATCCACCCATTGCGAGAAACCGCAGTTCTCTGATTGGGTGGAGTACTGCAAAAGGCAAGAAAACGTTAGCAAACCAAAGAAACATGATGAACAAATTTATGAATATTCCAAATTTGTGGACATTGCTTACCCATGCATATGGGCAGTGCCAGAAGTGATGACCGGAGTTGTTCCATCCCTGGTACACTTGCATCACGCAAAACTCACCGTGTGAACACCTAGGCCACAACACCGTTTGCTTCGGTGTGTAGCTTCTATCATCACGCATCGATCTGAAGTCACTCTTGCTTTTTAGTGGGAAATTGGCTTCGAAATCATCTGATTGCTGATGCCACAACTGAGGACCGAAACCGTGTTCATCCCCACTCCACGAAGACATTGTTGAATGCTGTGAAATGAAGGCAATATAGTGAATGGTGCTACATATAGGCAGAAGAAGGAGGCTCGCTGGGTGGTGGGCCCTTCGATCCGTGGGAAGGGAAACAAAGCAGTGACTCGGATAAAACACACCCTAGTACTAGGGCACTATCGCATTGTGCGCCAGTCGATCCGTGGGAGGGGAACGCGTTAGTGACTCGGTGGAAACACACCGAATCTCCATATGACAGTAACTGTAACGAAACACACGTAACGGATAAAACACACTCTAATGCAGTTCAATAAAGTTCTTAAGGATACAAACCGAGGACCCTAGGTGATAATGTCATGAAATCCGGAATTATTTGATACAGTCCAACTAATAATGTAGGTCTACTGAGTGCAACAGGGGTATTTTCCCTTCCTGATGGCATCCGACCCAGCTTCCTTGGCCCGGCGAGCCCTCTCCCTATTCCTCTCTCTATCGGCTTCACGGGCCTGGGCCGCTTCACGTTCTCTCATCTCCTGGCGATGGCGCATTTCCTTCTGCTCCTCCTTTTTCTCCTCTCTCTTTTCCCACTCAACCATGTGCAACCACCTCTCCCTAGCATCACGGGCAGCTCCATCGATGTACCTCTTGTCGAAGTCAGACTGCTCGGTATCTAGCCACTGCATGAAATCACAAAGAGAGGTGGAGTCTTTTTTCAAAGACATGTCAGCAAATAATAAAACACAAATGACTAATGAATAACCGAGAAATGTAGTAAGTCCTTACTTTGGCTCTAAGGTTGCAGTCGAATGGATGGATCGGGTTGTGCACATAGTTGGCGCACATGAAGAACCTCACCCCGTAGGTGTACCCCAGGACCGTGCACCTGACAAGCTTCCAATTGTCACCGCAGAAGCACATAGGAGTGTCGATCCCCTGTGGCACCTCGACATTGTCCTTCCTCTTCGTGAGGAACTCCAAGTCCAACTCAGGACCTGAGGAGGCCATTGCAAATCTGCAAAACAAGATGAGAACAATCATAGGCAAAATAATACAAATGAATAGACATAATTACGACGACACGAAATAGAAGTTCAATTATTACAATACAATACCATGCATAAGTTCGTACAAGAAATAATAGTTCACATATTACAAATTCTGAAATTAAATGTCCTAACATTACAAGCAACTATGATCATCTGAATCCTGCGTTGGTCCTACGCCCACGTCCACGTCCGTGTCCACGTCCGGATGGGGGTTGGGATGGTCCTGAAGTTGCTGATGAGCCCACACTGGCCGTAGTTGGTGCGTTGCAAGCATAATTTGGAGCTGTGCACCTCTTGTATGTGTGGCCCGTGTTGTGGCACTTGTAGCACATCACTACTGCAGCTCCAGCTTCTGCTTCATCCATGTTGTTCCTAATCCTCTTCTTCTTCTATCTTCCAACACCTTGGCACAACTAAGGATCTGGATTTGGTATGCGCACAACATTTTCTTTGGGGTTCTCAGTAAAAAGTACCCTGCACGAGGTAGCCCTGAATTGTTCAGTTCCAAATGTTCCGAATAGTTTTTTTGGCGTAGTACCATGGCATATACCTATGGTAGCTGAATTGTTGAAGTTCATAGCATACAGCGATCACATATGAGCAGGGGATGTGTAGTAGCTGCGGCTTCCGGCATGAACATCTGCATATTTGGTTGCCAAGTTCAGCAACTTGTTGCTTCTTTTCACGCGATGGGCCTAGGCGTGTTTTCCCTTTGCACTCAACCTCATAGCTCCACATAATTTCATTGTCAGGAGACTGGTACAAAGGCTGCGTTGTGACCTTGTGAAGAAGTGTTTTTCCCTGAGCCTTGTCCAAATAAGCAGTCATTCTGGTGCAGTACCTCAATTGAGTGTTCCTCAGAACCTCATCCGCTATCTTGCTCCTTTGGTAAAAATATTGCATTGTACGATACATAAAGAACTCAATGATGCCAACTAGAGGAAGAGGTCTTGAACTGCGAAGCACATAGTTGTAGACCTCAGCAAAATTAGTGGTCCTTATCCCATGTCTTGCTCCGTCCTCGTCAAACATGAGACACCACTTTTCCTTAGGCTCATTCTGAATTCACTGGCTGAAGGTCTTCACAGCACGCCCTCTTTTGCGCCTAACTTGAGGGCCATCTAATCCCACATCCTCGAGAGAAATTGGCTCCTCTCCAGGTTCGGGATTCACTGGCCTCTTTGATATCTCCTCTGATGCCTTCTTTGTCAGGTCATCTAATTTCTTCCAGATGGCATCGAACTTCTTCTGTTGAGTCTGCTCACATAACCGCTCAAACAATTTAGACAGGGTCTTGTTCTTGAACCGGCTGTGGAAGTTTGCTTTCATGTGCCTAATGCACCACGTGCTCTTAACATCTGGCCACAATGGAACTCTGTATCGCTCTTGGCTGCCCTCTTTCATGTCATTGATTGCTTGCAAAATACCTTTGTGCCTATCATGTATGACACACACATCCTGCACATCCTGGACCACCATGTTCTTCAACCTCTCAAGGAATCAGTACCAACTGTCACCGTTCTCCCCCTCCGCAAATGCAATGGCCCAAGGAAGCAACTGATTGTTACTATCAGCTGCCACAACTGTTAGGATTGTTCCTTTGTATTTGCCTGTGAGAAAAGTGCCATCTATGCAAATGACCGGTCAACACAGTTTGAAAGCCTCAATGCAGGCACCCAATGCCAAGAATGACCGCTGAAGCACAAGCATAGTCCTTGATATCATAGTAGCTTCCAGGATTCATCTGAACTATTGTGTGTAGCAAGTTAGGCAAATTGTGGTAGGATGCTTCATAAGTACTCCACCTATGCTCCAATACCTTCTTCTTTGCTTGGTATGCCTTGCCATAACTGATGGTGTACCCAAATTTTTCCTCAATTGCACCGATAATTGCCTTCGGCTCATAAGTAGTACATTTCACAATGGTAGGGTACATGTGGCTTGCAACAAAATCGGCTGAAATGTTTCGGTGCCTTACATCAATACGATCAAGGGTACAAGTGTGACCCCTCACTTCTTTCACCTCTAAGTAATTATCCCACTTCCCCATATATGCATACACTCGAAAAGAACAATCCTCCTTCTTGCAACACACATCATATATCCTCGGAGAGTTCTTCACTACCCTGAACTTCCTGTGTAGAGTCAAGGTGGACCACTGCTTCACTGCATCCTTCACATGTGCAGTACTGGGGTACATAGCGCCTACTGTAACCTCATTCTCCGTGTACTCCCAGGGCACATTCTCACCACGATTAACAATACACTGTGAGAAATCGTAGTTCTGCCAATCCCAGGGCACATGATCCTCAGACTGATCATCATCATCATCATCATAATCATCTGAAGAGTCCTCTTCCAATGCACGTTCATCAGCTTCTAACTCTCTCTAATATTGTCTCATCACCTCTGGGTTTCTTTCTCCCTCATCAATAAAACCAGTGACAACATAACCTCTAGATGTCTGCTCACCCTCAGAATTCCCTTCTTCCTCCTCTTGTTGTTCCCCTTCTTCACCACCTCCCCCACGTCCACATCCTCAGTTTCCTCATGCACTTGACTGCTAGACCCACCCTTCTGGAAAATTTGGACAAACAAAATCACAGGCATACCAACTCGGCACGCATTTTTGATATAACTCCTCCATCGTGGAGTCCCTTCAAGTGGCATGAGCTCCCAATATACATGTTCACTTCTGTTGATTAGTGCCATCACCGACAGGCATTGGTGCTCTAAATCTACTGCAAATGCCTTGACCAGCTAGTTGGTTATACCCTCTCAGAGACATGGGTACCCATGGGTCCCCACCGACCAGGGTCCCAGAGGTCCCTGCCATGTGGACCCGACCTGTCAGAAGCCCCACCAACCTGCAAGTGGACCCAGAGACCTTATCCACAACCTCGACGACCTTGGAAGACTTCGGAAGACCTTATCCAGATCCCGGGAGACCAGTCGGGCTTGTGGCGCAAGTTTCTCCCACAGGTCGCGGCTCGGCGCCACCAGTAGATCCGCAGATCGCGGGATTTACCCTGTAATCACGGAAGTTGACCTTCCTAACTTGTAACCGACTCCGATGAGGGTCCACCGACCTCGAATGGAAGCCCTAGTCTGTTGACCATATAAGGCGGCCTAGAGCTCCATTCGAGGGGACTTCCCTATTCACGCATAATTCCACCGCATACTGGACGTAGGGTTTTACTCTCCGGAGGCCTGAACCAGTCTAAACCCTGGTGTCCTTAGCCATTCTCGCCGTATTCCGAGTTCTCCCTGCGAACTACCACCTATGCTCTTAGGTCCCGATCCCCTGCAATTAACCTACAACCGCTTGGATCGCCCCCTTGCGGATCTGTTCAGGTCTCAACTAGACCTGAGCATTTTCAGCCCGGCCCGGCCCGGCCCGCAGGCCCGGCCCGCCCACGAACCTTACTGGACGGGCGTGGTCAGAGATCTTGAAGCCCGCGAAAATTTTTTTTGGTCCGAGCCGAGCCCGAAATGCTGTTTTTAGTTATTTTACACTATAAAATACACGGGTGCCCCGCCCAAGCCCGGGCCCGGCCCGAGCCCGGCCCGAAAATTGAGGCCCGATGCGTCCAATGGGACGTTCATGGGCAGGATTTTCTCGGCCCGAAATAACAGAGATGTTTTTCGGCCCGGCCCGAACCCGGCCCGGCCCGCAAAATGCTCAGGTCTAGTCTCAACCCCTGACAGTTGGCGCGCCAGGTAGAGGAGATCGGGAACTCGCTGTGCAGCATGGTGGCCCGATCTAGCGTCGTTTTCCCAGCGAGCATGGCCGACGTCCTCGCCAACCCCGTGGAGATCTGCTTCGGTTCCTTCACGATGACCTCAGCTACATCGGCGGTTGCGGCTTCTTCGGCGACCGCAGTGAAGGTTCCGGCGGCACCTGTCGCCGCTCCAGTTTTCGATCTGTCATCGGAGACCCACCCGCCCAAACCCTAAGACATCATTCAGGGAATGGAGCGCGTCATCGACATGATGGAGGAGACCCTCCAGATCTGTGAAAAAGCCCAGCGCTCAACGCAGACTGCGTCGTGCCGCAAGACCTTTCCCTTCTGTCTGCGACCACCCAGCGACGCTTACATCCGTCAGGCGGCTAAGTCCTCCCAGATCCAATCTGGGTGGCAGAAGTCATCTGGCGACCTCAAGCCTGAGCTTCGCGCTCGCCGCGATCTGCTCGACGTACCGTGCACCTACCACAAGGGCGCACGACACACCCTCCGTGGCTGCCGGCTGCGGAAGAAGATCGACCAGGAGCATACCGCTCCTCGCAGCACGCGAACTCCCACGTCTCCGGACGTCGGTGAGTTTTAGAAGGTCCGGTTCCACGTCTCCCCCAACGACCAGAGCTCCATCCGGCGGCGGGTCCTGGTGGTTTCGGCGAACGAACCACCACGCGTCGGCGTGACGGACTCCGAGGAGGCACGTCGGATCCAGGGCAACGCCAACTGCGCCCAGCGACGGGCGGAGGAGCAGCGCCAGGCGGTACCTCCATGTGCACGAGACCTGTGTCTCGAGTTCGAGGAAGCGGGGCTGCCGACGTTCAATAGCCCTCAGGACAACCTGTGCGCGGCTATGGCACGTCTCCAGCAAACCAACCCATCACCCGAGGCTGATGCAGCCATGGCCTACCTTCGGGTTGCTACAGCCCTGGTAGAAGAGAGGAGCGCGGCATCCAAGTCCGCGGCGTCCTCATCAAGCCGGCATTCGCGCAGTCGATCTAATCGACCTACGCACAGCAAACTTCCCACTATCCAGGAAGAAGTCGACCAGCACAACCCCGACCAGCCTCGGGCGAACGGCGCGAAAGACGGCGACCTACGTGCCAACCTCGACAAGAACAGGCGTGGCCGCGACACTCGCGGCTACATCGATCAGCGCCATCGCGAGGGTGAGGAGCGGGAGCTGCGACGTCGTCTGGACTACGATCACAAGTACGGACCTCCGAGCGCTGTCAATCGCATCATGGAGCGTGAGGAGCGCGACCGCCACGACGTCGAGAACAGGCGACGTGCCCAATATGAGGCGGACTACGGCCACCCCGAGGGTCCCGTTTCGAACCCGGATCGCCAGCCCAGATCCCAGGTCATGGCCCCTGCACAGAACGGAGGCGGCGCCCAGGTCGGAGACAGCGGCGACGACATGGCCATCACCACCTTCCCTGCGTTGGCCCCTTGTCTCCGATCGGTCGCCTACCCGGACAACTTCAAGCCGAACATCCAGAAGTACGATGGCCGCTCCGACCCCAACATCTGGCTGTCGACCTACTACGTCGCCGTCAAGGTGGCCGGTGGCAACTTCGATCACATGGCGGCCTATTTCCTACTAGTGATGGGCGACACGCCGTCGCTCTGGCTCAACAACCTCCCGGCGGGCAGCATCAAGTCGTGGGCTGACCTATCCCAGGCCTTCACTTCAAATTTCCAGGCGACCTATAATCGCCCTGGAAACACCTTCAACCTCGGGAGGGTCACCATGAAGACCAACGAGCGGCTCCGCGACTACACCAACCGGTTCTTCGAGAACCGCGACACCTGTGTTAGCGTCCAGGACGACCAGGTCGTCGATAGCTACAAAAAGGGCGTTAGAGACCGTAAGGTCTTCGAGAAGATCCACGAGTCGGGCACCACCACAGTCGTGTCGCTCATGGAGGTCGTGAACAAGCTCATCGACACCGACGAGGCGCTGGTCAATCAGTTTGACTCTGACGCTAAACGCGATGCAGGCACCTCCGGCACTGCTGGAGATTCAAGCTCCAAGCTCCGCAAGCGACCTTCAGAGGTGCTCGCGGCGGACGGACGTCGACCTCGTTCAACGTCGATGAGTTCAACGCGGTGCTCGACAGCCCCTGCACGTTCCACGAGGGGGCCACTCACACCGTTTGTGAGTGCACGCAGTTCAAGAGAGCATTCCGTACGCCCGACGACCCGAAGCGATCCAGAGATGACGGCGACCGATCGTCTTCACGTCGCTATAATAACAACCGCCGGGACGACCGACGTGGCCGAGGCGACAGCGATCGCCGTGACGACCGGCGACGTGACAACTAGCAGCTGGAGGACCGCCGTGACGAGCGCGACCTGCCTCCTCCGCCAGTGGCGGGCAACCCCAATGGCCCCTTTCAGCAGGCTAAGAGGTCGATCAACATGATCGTCGGTGGCCTAAAGGCTAGCTCAAGCAGGAGGCGCTATCGCAAAGATAAGCGCGAGATCCAGCTCATCCACACCAAGTCGTCGCAGCCCCTTCGGTGGTCGGAGCAGCCGATCACGTTCTCCAGGGCTGATCACTGGGTCCACATCCCAGATCCCGGGTCCTACCCACTCGTCGTCGAGCCCATAGTCGAGGGCGCCCTGCTCCCTCAGACCCTCATCGACGGGGGAAGTGGGCTCAACGTTATTTTCATTGACACCTTGAAGAAGATGGACTTCGACTTTAAGCGGATGACAGAATGCGACGAGCCCTTCTTCGGCATCGTCCCCGGCAAGGCGGCCTACCCCATGGGTCGGGTCTCCCTCCCGGTGACGTTCGGCATGGAAGAGAACTTTCGCACGGAGTATCTCAGCTTAGAGGTCGCGGACTTCAAATCTTCGTACCACGCCATCCTAGGTCGCCCCATGCTGGCCAGGTTCATGGCTATCCCGCACTACACCTACTTGGTGTTAAAGATGCCGGCCCCCAACGGGGTCCTCACTGTCTACGGCGACCTCATCGTCTCGTTCAAGTGCGACAACGAGGCCCTGGACATCGCTACGATGAATGCCTGCATCGACACCTCGGCAGTCATGATCGCCGAGGCAGCGAAGGTCGCCCCGAGCGATCTCACCGTCCCAGAGCAGAAGCGCACCGACACCACCCTGGACGCCACGCCAGTGACGAAGAAGGTCTGTCTCGGCCTTGCTGACCTAGAGAAGACGGTGGTCATCAGCGACAACCTCGGGGAGAAATAGGAACTCATGCTCACCAGTTTCCTCCAGGACAACGCTGACATATTCGCATGGACCCCATCGGATATGCCGGGTGTTCCAAGGAAGCTGGCTGAGCACTCCTTGGATGTAAGCAAGACGGCCAAGCCTGTTAAGCAGAAGCTACGCCGCTTTGCGAAGGATCGCAAGGAGGTCATTAGGGTAGAGATAATAAAGCTCCTAGCTGCCGGATTTATCCGTGAGTGTAAAAATCCGGTTTGGCTCGCCAACCCGGTGCTTGTACCCAAGGAAACCGGTCAATGGAGAATGTGTATCAACTACACTGATCTCAACAGGCACTGCCCTAAAGACCCCTTCCCTCTTCCGCGCATCGATCAGGTCGTCGACTCCACAGCCGGAAGCGTCCTGCTATGCTTCCTCGACTGCAACTCAGGCTATCACCAGATAGCCCTGAAGGTCTCTGACCAAGATAAAACGGCGTTCATAACACCGCACGGCTTCTACTGCTACACGGCCATTATGTTCGGCCTCAAGAACGCTGGACCGACCTACCAGAAGGCCATCCAGAAGTGCCTGGAGTCCCAGATCGGTGACAATGTCGAGGCATACGTCGACGACGTGGTCGTCAAGACCACGGTGGAGGACAATCTCATCGCCCTTGCCCAGACCTTCGCCAACCTCTGGCGCTACCGCTGAAAGCTCAACCCGGAGAAGTGCGTCTTCGGCGTCCCGTCTGGCAAGCTCCTGGGCTTCATGGTCAGCCACCGGGGCATCGAGGCGAACCCCACTAAGGTCGACGCCATCCGCAAGATGAAGAGACCTACCGGGAAGAAAGATGTGATGAAGTTCACTGGCATGATGGCTGCTCTAGGCCGCTTCATCAGCAAGCTTGGGGAGAAAGGCCTGCCCTTCTTCAAGTTGCTGAAAAAGTCTGACAAATTCGAGTGGACAGATGAGGCAGATCAGGCGCTCAAAGAGTTGAAGACCTTCCTCACGACGCCTCCGGTCATGGTGCCCCCGGCGCCTAAACAGACCTTGCTACTCTACATCTCCGCGTCTACCCAGGTGGTCAGCGCGGTCCTGGTGGCGGAGCGACCTGAAGAAGGTCAACCTTATCCCGTCCAGCGACCTGTCTACTATGTCAGCGAGGTCCTATCCGACAGCAAAATCAGGTACTCGCAACCTCAGAAGATGTTGCACGCTCTACTCGTCACCTCGCGCAAGCTCCGGCACTACTTCCAGTCGCACAA
Source organism: Cenchrus fungigraminus (assembly GCA_036936925.1). Lineage (NCBI taxonomy): Eukaryota > Viridiplantae > Streptophyta > Magnoliopsida > Poales > Poaceae > Cenchrus > Cenchrus fungigraminus. Next base: position 75,619,419 of record CM072768.1, on the reverse strand, counting down.
GATCAAGGTCGTGTCCAGCTTCCCCTTAGGAGAAATCCTACGTAGCCGCGACACCACAGGGCGCATCGTCAAGTGGTTGGTCGAGCTAGGCGAGTTCGAGCTTGAGTTCTGTCCACGACAGGCCATCAAGTCCCAGATCCTCGCAGACTTCGTCTCGGAATGGACGGAGACCCAGCAACCCCCACCGACGGAGAAGCCGGAGCACTGGAGGATGTACTTCGATGGTTCCCTGAACCTCGAAGGAGCAGGCCCGGGCGTACTCTTCATCTCCCCGCAGGGCGATCACCTGAAATACGTCCTGCAGATCCACTACAAAGCGTCCAACAACGGCGCCGAGTATGAGGCCTTGATCCACGGGCTGCGCATCGCTGTTTCCCTGGGAATCAAGCGGCTCATCGCCTACGGCGACTCCAAGGTCGTCATCGACCAGGTCAATAAGGCGTGCGACATCAAGAAGGACTTGATGAATGCCTATTGCGCTAAGGTACGGAAGCTCGAGGCCCACTTCGAGGGCCTGGAATTCCACCACATCTGCCGCGACAACAACGTGGCAACCGACGTCCTCTTCAAGTTGGGGTCTAAACGTGTGCTGGTCCCGGTCAGCGTATTTGTTCAAGACCTGTGCAAACCATCGATCAGATTCCTTAGCGACCCAGATACGTCGTCCAGCGATGTGCTCCCCCCGGGCAGCCGCGACGTCCTCATGGCAGAAGCCGAAGATGACTGGCGCATCGACTTCATCGCCTATATCCTGGAGCAGTGAGTCCCCGAAGACAAGGTCGAACGCAAGAAAATCGTCAGGCGTAGTGCCAACTACGTCATCATCGGCACAGAGCTCTATCGGAGGTCCGCCTCCAATGGCGTCCTGATGAGATGCATCCTCAGATCTGAAGGTCTTCAGCTCCTGCAGGAGATCCACGGTGGAGAGTGCGACAATCATGCAGCCTCCGCCAACCTAGTGGGAAAAGCCTTCAGGTCGGGCTTCTACTGGCCTACCGCCCTGGCTGACGCTCCAGACCTGGTCCGGCGATGCAAGGGGTGCCAGTTCTTCGCCAAGCAACAGCACGTGTCGGCACAAGCTCTGAGGACAATCCCTCCGTCCTGGCCTTTCGCCATCTGAGGCCTAGACTCAGTGGGACCCTTCAGAACGGTCCCTGGCGGCTACAGGCACATCCTGGTGGTGGTGGACAAGTTCACAAAGTGGATCGAAGTCTGAGCTATCGCCACTGTCACATCGAAGGAGGCAGCAAAGTTCATGGAAGACATCACCCACCGCTTCGGTGTCCCCAACAGGATTGTCACTGACCTAGGAACGGCCTTCATAGGATCTGACTTCTGGGACTTCTGCCAAGACAGCCTCATCGACGTCTACTACTCCTTGGTGGTGCACCCACGCTGCAACGGCCAGGTCGAGCGCGCGAACGGCATGGTGCTCCAAGGCATCAAGGACCGCATCTTCGACGACGCCTCCCAGTATGCCACCAGGTGGCTAGCTAAGCTTCCGCACGGGATCTGGGGTTTCCGGACTCAGGTCAGTTCAGCCATGGGCTATTCACCATTCTTCCTGGTGTATGGGTCGGAGGCTGTCCTCCCTACCGACCTAGCCATTGGCGCCCCGCGCATCCAGCACTACGAAGAAGGGACAGCCGAGGAGACGCGCAAGGTCGACCTCGACAGCATTGAGGAACACCGTGTGGCTGTGCTAATGCGGCACACTCGTCACGAGCAGCAGCTACGTCATTACCACGACCGCAACGTGCGTGAACGATCCTTCAACGTGGGCGACCTTGTCCTGCGACGCATCTAGGACACCAAGGGAATGCACAAGCTCTCCGCGCCCTGGGAAGGCCCCTTCATCGTAATGGAGGTCGTCAGTCCGGCAACCTATCGCCTCCAGTGGGCTGACGGTCAAGGCGTTCCGAACATCTGGAACATCGAGCACTTACGTCGCTTCTATCCTTAGAAGATGTGTACCAAAATAAAAGCTATGTACTCTCCCCTTTTGTAATTTGCATTTAATAAAGAAAGAGACTCCTTTCGGCAGCACTCCTGTCGACCTGCATCTTGGTCTCCCTTTTACTTTCTGTTTTTACCCTTCCCCCTCGGAACGCTCGGGGGCTTGGTCTAGGTTAGGTCCCGAAGCGCTCAGGGGCTTGGCTTTGCCAACATAAGGGTCTCACGACCTGAAGGGGTTTTCGCATACCTTACGCTTATGTATATCCATTGCATGTCGGGCTTTTACTTTCTTTATGAATGTTCCTAAGTCGCTGGGTTGCGAGACCTAGGGTCCATGACCCCCCTCCGCACGCCGGCTGTGCCTAAGCCTCCACGCTGAGCCGCACAGTCGGTAAGCCGTTCCTCCACTGAGTTGGGTTGGCGGAGGGCGCTCCTCGCGACCTAGTTATTTTCGAGCTTACATAACGATTGTCCTCGCTAATCACATGATGTGCACATTCTATATAGTTTGTAAAAGCTTTATTACGGCAGAAGTTTGTTTACATTTGCTAGGCCTCGGCCTAACTTACACCTGCAACATGTTACAGCTCGACCTCTCTGTCAGTGCTGAAATCGAACTTGTTGACGACTTCTTCTGCGGCCGCCACGACGTCCTCGCGCCTCACCAAGCTAGACAGGTCGATGTCCTCTGAGACCTTCTGCAGGTCGAATGACGGCTCGTGGTACTTCACCGTCGACAATGCTGTAGCCGCCGCAAGCTTGGCGGTGTCCAGCAGTAGGTCCTTGATCCGGCCCTCGGCCTCATCCAGCCGGTCGACCAGCCCTTTTGGTGGCACCCCTTCCTCCTGAGAGACGTAGAGGTCCATCACGTACTGCACAGCCTCCTTGAGATCGGTGAGCTCCCTCCCCAGACCTGCGTTATCAATTGGGAGAGACCTATTATTTCGCCGGGGCAATGGAGGCAAGTCAAAATACACCACTGTGGCGAAAGAACAACTCACCTTGCTGGACCTCTGCGGTCCTCTCCTTAAGGATCTTCACTTGATCCTTGGTCTCCGCCAGCTCCTTCTTCAGGGCGTTCTCGGCCTCCTTGGTGCCTGAATTCATTCAAGGTCGAGAAGTCAGAAAAAAGACTCACGGGGTACACAGATTCAACCTTTGGTGACCTTGACAACTTACCCTCTACCACGGCTTGGAGGTCGTCAGCCGCATCCTTCGCCTTCTGCTCGGCGACCTCCAACTTCTTCTTCAAGGCGATCACCTCCTTCTCCGCCTGGCGAGCCATGGTCTCCTTCACGCGCTGGATCTCCTGCGCGGCCTCGACCTGGGCTTGCAAAGTAGCCTCGCGGGCTGCGGCAACCTCTGCGTGGGCATTGGCCGCCTCCCTCAACAGACCTGCCTGAGCCTGAGCTCGTTCAGCAAGCGACTACAACAGAAGCAAACAAAATTTGATCTGAGACCTTACAAGACGACCGAGATCAGGGACAAGGATTGAAGCGTCAAGACACGAATCATTACCGTGAGTGTCCGCCCGATCGTGCGCGACGCCTCCTTAAATTCATCAACGTCGCGGCGGTTGGCGATGACGTCGTTCTCCCATGGGGTCTCGACGTAACGGCATTGGTGATCGTCTCCCCCGACGTTGGCCCCGCCCGCCTCGCCGGCCTGCGGATCCAGCGTCGGCTGCGGGTCAGCCATGCAGAGGTTGTCCTGCTCGCCCCTAGCAGGCAGAGCAGCGCTGGTCCCGTCTTTTTCCGCCGCAGACGCCGCCGCTCCCCCAGTCCCGGCGGCCGAGCTCGTGACATCAGCTGCCGAGACCGCCGGCGATTGCTCCACCGACGCCTCCTTTCCCTTGCTCCCGAACGCCTCTTGGCCTGAGGCGTTTTTGCCGCCACCTGACGTGGCCGGGGGTGCTCTGCATACACACAACGACCTCAACCAATTAGAAGCACAAAGAATTTGAAAATGCAAAACACGAATGGGTATAGGTCCCGTGACTTACTTGGTCGCCGTCCTTAGCCTGGGCTTGCAGGGCTTCAGGGGGGGGCTTCCTTGCCCTCTTCTGCGACCCAGCGTCGCCCAATGTATCGGCGCCCGACCTGGGGCACTCCTTCGTCGTCAACGTCCTGCGGGGCGTCTCCGTCACCCGCTCTTCCGTCGACGCAGCCCTGCGCGGTGTTCCCGCAGCTGGGGCCGTCGTCGCGCTCGACGATTTGGCGTCGTCCTCCTCATCCTCGACGTCGATGGTCTCAAGGCCGGAACTGACCATTGTTGTGTCCGCCGACACAGCAGGCCCGGTTCGCTTCCACTTCTTCTTCTTGGCCTCTGCTGTCTGGGTCGCGGCGATTGTGGCCGCAGCCCGGGAGGTGGACATCTTGCCCGCCGTCTGCCATGTGCGCCGCGGCGCGGACGCAGCGACCTTGGGCGGTGCCCTCCTTGTGACGGGAGCGTCGTCATCACTCCCTACTGATGAATCGGAGATGTACTCCTCGATGCACTGCTACGGAATTGCCTGCGCGTCCGCTGCAGCACGGACTTTGTAGCTGCGCTCTTCCTCGTTGCGCAGTGGTGCGGGGCACCAGTAGATGCCCTCACGATGCTGGATACAAGAAAAGAGACACGTCAGATAAAAAGACTTGCGTCACAATAGCTAGAGATCTAAGCTAGATGAAAACCAAGGTCGAAGACTCACCGCGTCGGAAGGTCGGTACACCCCGAGCGCCTTGGGGCATTCCCGATTGCGGATGCGCCCGCCGAAGATGTTCTTCACCCGCGCCGCCATCTCCCCCTTGGAGACCTTGCACTTGACGACCCGGGTGGGGTCAGACTGACCCCAGTACTCAAAGGCCGGATGGACCCGGTCCTGGATGGGCTGAATCAATCGACGCTGAAGCTTATAGCGACCGCACCGCCGGTCAGCCCCTCCGCCTTCAGCCTCTCCAGGTCATCCAGCAGAGGGCGCAGCTCTTCCATCTCTCGCGACGCGAGCTGGTTGGTCCACTCCGGGTATGGGATGGGAGCTCTCCCCGTCCTACCTGGAAGCGCCGGTGCGGGATTGTCGAGGTAAAACCACCCCTGCTTCCAGCCGGTGGTGTTGTCGGGGAGCACGAGGTCGACGTACTCTGGCTTCATGTACCGGCGCAACATGAAGCCCATGCTCCCCACGACCCCGGACTTCCCCGTCTTCTTGAGCTCGAACAAGTGGCACCACAAGTGGAAGTGTGGCGCTATACCGAGGTAGGCCTTGCAGAGGTGGAGTTCGGAACGAGGTGTACCGGCTCGATCCGATAGAAAAAGAGAAGGCCGCGGAAGAAGTCGCCCGCCGGGACCCCGAATCCGTGCTCGATCTGCGTGAGGAAGACGACGGTCTCGCCGGTTCCCTCCGTCGGGAACTCCTCGCCCGCCGCCGGCCTCCAGCCGACCTCCGTCTTGGGTCTCAGCAACCCGCGGGTCGCCAGGGCTTGGATCTGCTCCTCCGTCACCACAGACGGCTCCCAGACGGTGTGCGGCGGCGGAATCGGTGCCTGCTCCATCTTCTCCTCCTCGAAGCCGATGGATTTGGATCTAAACACTACGAGGGTCTTGGTTCGCATGCGAGGTCGCGGTGCGTGGCGGACCTAAGCACGGCGGCGCTGCTGTTCTCTCTAAGCAATGGAGTGGCGGCAGAACCCTAGTGCGGTGTGGAAATGAAAGCAAGTAAAGGTCTCCAGCCCATGGATCGGCCTTATATAATCGGGCCCCAGCGGCGCAACGGGTGGCCGCGCCCAACGTCTCTTTGGCGCAAATCATGGCGACCCAATAGCTCGGCGCCTTCAACGGATCTATCGCTCAACGGCTCTTTCAGCCTAATGGTAAAATGGCAGTAACGGCTAGTTCCGCACGGGAATCTGCGTTCGCCGGCCTTCGATCAGTGCCCCGGCCGACGTGGACTCGTTATGCCCCACATTCAAGCCCCCAAACATAAATATATCCAATGTGACATTCAAGGTCGTCAAGCCCCACGGATGACCTATGGGCCAACCCTACCGCCCATTCAAGGTCGTCAAGGTACCGGCAGCCTTCTAGGTCGCCTTGGCCTCCTCGCGGCGGGTCCACACCACGTCTTCTAGGCCTAGCTACCTACACGCCTTCTAGGTCGCCTCGACCTACAGCGGTGACATCCTATCAATGGCCCCGTGCTTAAAGGCTCTACCGCCCGTTGATGACCTCTCGGTCCTATTCACAGCTCTTAGCTGAGGCCTCGTTGCCTTTTAGGTCAGTCATGACCTATAGAGTTCAGGACTGACACCCTGCGTTGCGCCACTGCGCAGCGGCCATGTTGACCCAGGTCGACACGGGCCTTCTTGTCAATTATTATGGCCTTCTGAAGGTCGGCGTGCTAACATAGCCCCGCCAGGACCTTGGCCATGCCATTGCTGCCCGGGCGCCTCATCACAATGGTCAAGACACATCAGTTGCCATGCAAGCATGTGTACAAAAGCTTCGTAAGCTACAACAGACTTTGGCCCAAGGCCAATTACAAGATACAAACATATTAAAGGTCCTGTTCTACCTTATATGGTGCCTACGGCGCAACCTAGACTGATGAAGCACGTCGCAAGCTTTCTTCTAGCTTCAGGACCTACTTGGAGACCTCCACCGCCGCCGAGGTCGCGGCTGCCACACATCCACCTCTACTCTAGCCCCAGAAGGTTTCCTATGGAGTCCCATCTTTTGCTAGGGTGCTCTCACAAGATCCCAAATGGGAACAACTTCACCTCAGGCCCCTCCCGGCGCAGCATGACGGTTCCCAACACCACATTAGGCCTCCCCTCACAAGGCCCACCAAGGCATGTACTGCCTCATGCTACGCCTGGATTCCTCACTGGGCGCGAGCGTAGAGATTGGTGGAGTTCTGCTAACTTCGCACGCATTCTTCTAGCTCCAAGGGATGATAATCTAGCACTATGCTCGGGTGGACGCACACAAGACTAGGGCGCTGCATAATTATCCAGCGGTTTAGCCTTGGTATTCCTACTTGGTTCAAGAAGTAAGTCATCAGACCCCCTATTTATAGCAGTGGAGCTTGGTCTCGGCTGTCATCTGCCCCTCAGCTGGCCTGGCGTCCTTATCCGCAAGACTGTTGTCATGTGGAGCGTGAGGTCTTTGTCTGCTACCGGAAGCGCTGACACGTCTGTCACGGGACTGATGACAACTTTACAGTTTTTGTCCTATAGTGGCAGCGACTGCATCTCTGCTTGGGGCAGGTCCTGTGCTCATACAGTGCGCCTGTGGGTCGCTACACGACAAGACTCCTGGCGCCTGGTATTGCCCTGCAAAGATTCTGGATAGTTTGTCTTACTCAACGGGAAGAGCATCTTGAGGCACAAGCAGAAGGCCGTAGGTTCTCGGTCTCTTCTTCGAGCACCAACCCGACCTTGTAGGTCGCCTTACTGCTCGGGGGCTACTCCACAAGTGCGTCTTGTGACGCCCTCTCTGCCTACATCGCGTCGACCTACCAGAAGCGAGCTTCCGCCATCCCTCCGCTCGACCTCCCTTTGGTCAGCATAGGGACCTTCCCCGAAGGTGTGATGATCTTCCCTGATTCCGGTCAGGTCGGCGGTTCTTCAACAACTACAGCGCCCTGTCTTCACTTCAAGGATCTGCGCTTCAGGAGCTTGACGTTCGACTTCGTATGCGCTCAAGAGGATTTTCTTTTTTTTGGATCCCCGTGCACCCTACACGACCTTGACGATGCCACGACTTCGCCAAGTCTCGACATGACCTCGCCTCGGCCGCTACGCCTACACGTCAATCGGGGGCTTGAGAGACATGGGTACCCATGGGTCCCCACCGACCAGGGTCCCAGAGGTCCCTGCCATGTGGACCCGACCTGTCAGAAGCCCCACCAACCTACAAGTGGACCCGGAGACCTTATCCACAACCCCGGTGACCTTGGAAGACTCCGGAAGACCTTATCTAGATCCCGGGAGACCTGCCGGGCTTGTGGCGCAAGTTTCTCCCCCAGGTCGCGGCTCGGCGCCGCCAGTAGATCCGCAGATCGCGGGATTCACCCTGTAATCACGGAAGTTGACCTTCCTAACTTGTAACTGACCCCGATGAGGGTCCACCGACCTCGAATGGAAGCCCTAGTCTGTTGACCATATAAGGTGGCCTAGAGCTCCATTCGAGGGGACTTCCCCATTCACGCATAATTCCACCGCATACTGGACGTAGGGTTTTACTCTCCGGAGGCCTGAACCAGTCTAAACCCTGGTGTCCTTAGCCATTCTCGCCGTATTCCGAGTTCTCCCTGCGAACTACCACCTACGCTCTTAGGTCCTGATCCCTTCCAATTAACCTACAACCGCTTGGGTCGCCCCCTTGCAGATCTGTCCAGGTCTCAACTCCTGACACCCTCCCAAGTTCTTTCTGCTGCTCTTTTAACATTTTTCTCAATTGAACTAAAATTTGACAAGTCAACTCCTTGTGGACCATATATAATTTCTCCAATTCCATAATACAATTTGACTATGACTGTCTCCAACATGTCTGATTCATAATAAAAAGCAATAACTGCTATCAAATACTACATCCAGGGACTAAGAAACAAATAGACTAATATCTAAACTAAAATTGCAAACTAATCCGCCGCAATCTACACCTAATAGTACATATGTTACATAATATAAACTACAACTACAAATCTATACTCTAGAAATCTATACCATACATAAATCTACATAAATCTACAGTAAACCAAAATAGTAATTATACCTAAGTAAAATTACTGAAAGAGTTGAAATAAGCAAAATAGCTGCAATGAAGCGAAGATGCAGCAGAGCTTCACTGCTCCGCACCCTCCACCTCCCTCTCTTCTCCTACTCAACCCTAAACCCAACAAACAGGACATATTTAATACTACAGATTTAAAAAAATGCAGTGAATCACTAATTACGCTTTCTAAGTATAGGTGCTAAAAGGGTTGAAATCGACGAAATACTTACAATGAAGCGAAGAACCGGTAGAGCTTCGCTGCTCCGCCCCCTCACTCTCTTCTCCTTCCCAACCGTCTCTTTCTTTTTTTTCCGAATTATTATGACATTTCCGGGCTAATTTCGACTCTTATAGGTACTAGCCGACCTGCCGCCGTGGTCCACGGCGGTTGCACAACCCTACCGCAGTGGCCCACGGCGGCTGGGCTTGCCGCCGTAGCGCCCGGCGAATAGGCCTCAACCGTCGTGGGCCACGGCGGCTGGCCTTCCCGCCCGTTGGGCCCGCGGCCGTTGGCCCAAACTCCGTGGGCTACGGCGATTGGACCTGCAACCGCCGTGGCGCACGGCGGATGGAGGTCAAATCTGATAAATTTCGAAACGGTTGTATAATCTATACTATAAGGAGCGAAGACAATTGAAAACTTTTCTCACCCAAATCGGGCCCGCCTTACCCCTCACGCCGGACCCACCCGTCATATGTTTTTAGGAGTGGATAGGGTGGAAGGACTATGAAGTACCAAAAAATCGCAATTTGGAGAGTGTTTCTGCCAAAAAGTGAGTTTTTTTCTCACCCACGCCCACCCTACCCGCCCGCGGTACCCGCCAGGCCCACTGTCGTCGCGCATAGTGTCCGCTGAATCAAGTCCGCGCCGGTGCGCACCCACCCGGCCGCACCTCGCGCTGCCCACGACCCCACCCGCCCTATGCGCCGTCGCCCCCCGCCCGCGATGCCCTCCACTCCTGTGTTCACCTCGCGCCGACTCCCTCACGAACCGCCGCAAAAACCTCCCCGGCGGCCAACAGTTGGTACCCTCCCCCTCTCTCCCATGCGTCTCCCATTTCTTTCTTTCTCAATTGCGATCCCCGTTCCAACTATGGAGTAGATCGAGGGGCCTCGAAACCTAACCCTCGTCCTCTCCGACGAGCTGCCGTCTGCGGGAGCGTCCAGCTAGGGAGCAGCGCAAGCGTGGCTGAGCTCCACGACGAGTTGGGGTTCGGCAGCACAGGCGAGTGCTGGACAAGGGAGCGATGGCACGGGCGAGTGTTGGACGAGGGAGTGAAGGCACGGGCGAGCTCTCCGATGAGCCGGCGCCCGTGGGAGTGGCAGGGTGGATGAGCTCCCTGACCAACACCCACTTGTGGGAGTGGCGGCACGGTCGATCTCCCCGGCGACCGGTGGAGCGGTGGTGCGGGCCGCTTCCTCCCGTTCTTTGGCGCTGCTCCCTCCTCTACGAAGAACTACATTGCTCGACTACTCTTGTGGCGGAGGCTGACATTGGACGCGTATCATCAGTTCCTCACCATCTGCCGACGGCTTCGTTGGGACTACTATTGTAAAACCCCGGATTTTCAAAAGAAACCTGAATCCCTGTACCATCACGATAGTCCCTGGATCAGTGGCTATCACGTACAGAACATCTCACAAATAGTAAAACACAGTCATACATCGCATCACATAAGCATTAGTACATAAAATTTTATTACATGTCCATTATGGAGTACATCATTACAAGCCTCTTGGCTGAATCAGAGTGAAATTCTACACAGCGGTAGCTAGCATCTCAGAAGGGTCTCCATCTTTTATTCTTCTCGCCACAGGCATCCTTGAGCGAAGTGACGCATCCCTCAGTCGTACAATCCATCGGCGTTGTTGTCGAACTCGGACTCGTACCCTGCACACCCAAAGTCTATCCCCAAGGAGTGGGATAGGTTCACATCACCAACTGTATGCAGCTTTAAGTGGCCTAACTTCTAAAGGGAAGAAAAAGGGACAAGGAAGCAGCTCGGGTTTCCTATGCAGCAGCAGCAGTGTAACAACAAGATATCTCCATCAAGATCCCAACCCAAAGCTCTCAACACAGCTCGGAACCACCTGGTATCCCAGGGCCCCGTCTCCACAACCTACCTCCATCTAGGGTCGATGCGAGAACTTCCTCTCCTCGCACCTCAATGATTGCAATCGGATCCGCGAGGTAGAGGGAGCCACTCCCCTCTCCCCGACTACAACCACGGCTCACCACACTCTCACTACAGGGGGAAGGTAGAAATCCCAAAACATGAGAACCAACAATCCACTGGGCTCGTCCATAACCGAGGACGCGGCTATAGCTATAGATCGAACAACTCTGCAGAGCGTGTACACCTGTACCCAACCCGGAATGGCACCCGGCCGGTGTACAGCCGACCGAGCCCATCCTACCATGCGAACTCTCGGTAGTTACGGTCCCATCCTGCATCCGGCCCTCAAAGCGATCCCCTCCGCAAAGGGAATTGCACCGGAACTGTGAAATGCCCCCGTGTGGCCACACGGGCGACGCACTGAGAGAAGGTGGTCTCACTCCCACCTCTCCCCCACTGATACCCTCTATCCTGCTGGCAGGTATGGTTCCGCACTTGCCGAGCTCAACTCGGCCCTAACCCCACGCTCGGCGAGGTGGTGTGTACGTAAAGTCCCGTGAAGCGGTTGGCCCACTCGGTTTCAGACCGGGGTGAGCTCATGTCCTCCAAGCGCAAGTAAAACCCCAACACCTAGGCTCTGAAAACCGTAAAAGTGGGGATACACTGAGGAGTGCACCCCCATCCCCGATCCCAGATCGGTTGTTTCGAGCTCACCCCCGCCAAAGTACCCAAAACGCCTTCTCCTGCCGGTTTTCCCCACACACGCCAAGAACCACTATTCCCATCCCAACACATGCATCGCGAAGCTCAGCGTATATACACGCTTATAAACATATATAGTAGTAGGACAATCAAGGACAGGATGAATAAAGTAGGCAGTGCAAGGTTCATCAACATGCATATAAAGTAAAGCGCTAGCATTCTACATTGCAATGTCTAATAGGTATTCAGAATCAGTCGGGCGTGAACCTAGGGTCTGGTAGTCCTCAGCAGCGTAGTCGTCGGCGTAGTCGTACTCCGGGATCAGCTCCCCAGCGCCAGCTGCTCCTATTAACGCGTAAAAGAAAATAAACATCGGTCCTATTGCAATTAACTCCAAACAAACAACGATTAAGAGCCAAAAGAGAGCAAACACTATCCTAGCACGGAGTTTAAGATTTTAGAGAATTTCTGGAAAAGGTTTTGTATTTTTCGGAGCAAAAATGGATTTATTATGATTTTTCGAAGATAAAATAGTTTTCTGGAAATAAAATATGCATACACAATAGCAATATCTTTAAACTGGCTACTGGCTGACTCTAGGGGTCTTATAGCTAGCTACAGACCAGCTGAAGGCCGGCTATAGCAGCAGACGTGGCGGCCACATAAGCGACTTTAAGCCGGCTGTAGCCCACGTGGCCGCTGGGGTGGTCGGGCGCAAAGGATCCGGGGAGATCCTCTGCGGCGCGAAGCGGTGTGGGCGTGCACGTGCGGAAGGTGTGAGTGGCTGGCCGCATGGGATCGGGGCGGATCCGGCGCGGCGCGGCTCGGTGCAGACGGCTGTGTGGCGTGGAAACGATTGGACGGTTGCAAAAGATCAGGAGGGATCCTATGTATCAAGGCCGGCGTGTGGGCCGGCGCGTGAAGCTGAACCCCCTCCCAAAAGGGTTTTGGGTCCGGCCGGCAGGGTGTTCGACGTTTCGCCCCAAAGGGGTGGCGAACAGGATAAGGCTCGCCGGCGGCGAGGCGGTCCAGCACTTCGACCACATGCGGCACAGCGCGGCTCCGGTGGCTCTGTGGTGCAGAACGGGCAAAGAAAGGTGTGGCTTGACCCCGGGAAGCCCGGCACGGTGGCGATGGCGCGGCTCGGCGCGGTGTGCGGGAACAGAGGAATGCGGCGGCGCGGCTGGGGTGCCTGTGCCAGCGAGGGCGCGAGTGCACACGTGTGCGTGTGGGTGCGCACGGGTGCTGGGCCGTGCCCGGTGCATTCTTGGGTCAGGATTTGGCTGCACAGCGGCGTGGCGATGCAACGCGGTCGAACACAGGCGATCACCGGCGGCTTGACCGCGGCGGCGAACCTGGCTTCGCTCTCGAGGAAGGATGGTGCGGCGACGTTCGGTCGGACCACAACGTCATGGTCAGCGGACGAAAAGGTCCGACCTTGGCCCTGCACGGCGGACGCGTGCACGCCGGCGCACTGGGGTGTGCGGCGACGGCGCGACCGGCGCGCTCAAAGGCGATTCGACAAGGGGGAGAAGCAAGCGCGGCGCGTGTGCATTGGTGAAGGCGGCGGCACGTGCAAGGAATTCCCAGCACAGCACGAAGGCCGGCCTCACACAGCGGTGAGCGCGGCGGCGCGATGCGACGGCGAGCACACAAGGCTCGTGATGCGACCTCGGCTCGAAGGCCGGGCGCCACAGAAGGAATAGGGTGCGGTGCTCACCTACGGTCCAAGGGGGACCCGGCGGTGAAGACGTCGGCGAAGAGATGCTCGACGCGGTGAAGAGCAGAGGAAGCAGGGGATGTAGAGGAAGCAGAGCAGCACCCGGGCGGCTCCTCCTTCACGGACGGCCTCCTGTCTTCGTGTCGGACGGCGATGCTCCCACGGACGGCTCCCCGCCTCCTTCTCCTCCACTCCCTCCCTGACGTCACCGCCGGCGGAAATGGGGAGGAGAACTCCTGGTTGGCTAGGGTTCGGGCGCTCCCCGCGGCGGTGCGCAATATAGGCAGGGGTAGGTGGCTTGGACGGCGTGATGGCGCATCGGGACGCGTGGGCTTCATCCGCGGCGGCGGACATGGCCGCACGGCCATGCCTTTCCACGGTGACGCCCCGGCGTGAGAGAGAGGAAGGGGAAAGGGGAAAAAGGGGAAGAAGAAAGGTGTGGGACGTGGCGCTGACATGCGGGGCCCGTCGGCCAGCATCTCGCGGAACAAAAGGGGTAGCGGGCCGGCTGGCTGGTCGGCCGTGGGCCGCGCTCGGGCCAAGGGAGGTGCGGCGGACTTGGGGGTTTGGTGTTTCGGCCCAACAGGGCTGGGTGGTTTTTCCTTTTATCCAAAGCACTTCCACTCATTATATTCAAATTTGAATTCTATTCAAATTTGAATAGCAAACAATAAAATCCAAATAAAAGCCAAAGAAGATCCAACTTCACACACTAACATTTTATAAGACCTAAAATTATTAATCGACTTAAAATAAATCTAGGAATAAGGGAAGGGAAAAAGGAAGACATCCTTAGATTATTTCATGAGCACTCAAGTTCAAAGCAAAAATTTTGAAATCCATATTTTTGAATTCAAACCAATTTCAAGGATGTTACAACTATCATCTACGAGGAGCACCTGCTACGATGCTACTCTGCCTCGTGGTTCTGCAAGGTACAATTAAATGAAGTTCTCTCCACCTGCATATCTAGAATTATGTATCTTAGACACATAGCCTCTTCGAGAAAGTCTTCTTCACTTTGCTTGAATCCATCATGCGATTGGTAAATCGCTGATTGATTTCGTTGCCTTTCAGCACAGAGGAGATGCAGAATCAGCATACCGATGAGCATATATATATGTTCACTTTATGTGAGTGAGTCTGTTTGATACAGGCTAGGAACATTAGCATAGAGATGATATAGTACGAGTATCTTGCATTAATAATTCTCCATTTAACCAGTGATAGCCAGGAATGCATGAGTATGACATATGTGAGCGACATTGATTGTGGTATATTTCCATCATGTTAATACAGGGAAGAGGACTGAGAAACTCCTACCCAACTTCACTCAGGATTCCCGTCAAAAAAAAACTTCACTCAGGAATGTAAGCTTCCACGCCTAGACTGTTTTCCTTCTATTTTTCTATTAATTTGGTACAAGATTAATAGAATTTGGTACAAGATTAATATCTTTTTAATGCCACTTTCTGTTAACAATTGTGAGTTGCATATTATTGTATGTATGTATGTATGGATAAGCATATATGAAATGGCTGCATATTTTAAAAAATTGTAGCTAAATAATCATGAATTGTATGTATGGATAAGTATATATATGCATTTTAGTTGGAAATTTGACAGTGTATGTGTGCTGTCAAGTGACAAATCATAGTCTCAATCATCTAACTACAGGGTCCGAGCACTATGTTTCCTTGCTACATACATCTATAATTGTAATCGCCAATATTACCCTATTAAAAATAGGATAAGTTGACATGTTTACTTCCCATGGCTTCAAAATTTAAATAGCAAATTGAAAATATGAGTAATGCATTTGTTTATTAAACAAATTAGAGTGCTTGAAATTAATGAGCACTTATAAGGGGCTTTGCTACAGAACTTATTTGTTTGCTCTATTATTCTAGAAAGAAGCCACTGTTTTTGTATTGGAATATTGACAATCTTAATAATTAAAAATACCAAGAAGTCATGGCTTATTTAAGAATAGTGAGAGATATCAGTTTGCCTCTGTTACTGAAAGTTAGCTGTTCTAAGAGTTGTGCTTTGATTGGGATGAAACTACCTAATGAAAGAATTGTGTCTGCCCATCAGTTCATCACCAACAATGAGGGCAGTAGGATCACACCGACAACCATGGCTTAGGTAAACAGACTTCTGTGAACACTGCACACAAGATTCTGAATTGTGTGTCCTCACCAACCACATTTGCTGTTTAGCATAATCCACCATCCAAACTGGCAATTGAGCATAATCATGAACAATTGTTTTTTGTTATGTACCAGGAATCCAGTACAATAAGTATATTATCATTGAGAGAAATATGTGGGTTTCCACCATTGCTGGATGGAGAGATTTCGAAATATAACCCTATGTTCGCATGCCTCACTTCATATGACCCTCGGTTCGTAAGCCTTTCGAAATATAACCCCGAGGCACGCGAACTCTTCGATTCGGGGGTTTTCTATCACTTTTCACAATTTCAGGATTTTGTTTTATGTTTTGCCTCTCCAAATCATGTGAAGAGACAATTTTGCCCCTGATTATCTCTCACTCCACCCTGACGTGTGGGACCTACGTTTTGGGTCATCTTCAACCTCAGACTCCCCTGCTCCGCGGCCTGAAGCTCCCCTGCTCCCCTGAAGCTCAGACCCAACCACGTCTTCAAGGTCCCCTGCACCAGCGCGGGCGCCTCCGCCCCGTGCGGCTAGCCCTCCCCCGCCGCGCCCCCGCCGCCGGCAACATGCGCCGCGCCTGGTCGGGCAACCTCCGCGTTGGCGCCCGGGAGCAGCTCGAGTCGCTCATGCTCGCGCACCGCTCCACCTCCGACCTCTCCTCCCTCACCCCCGCCCACGCGTCGGCCTCCACGCCCACCTCCCCGCTCCCCAGCGGCGCCACCTCCCCGCTCCCCGCCGCCGCTGCCGCGGGGGCGGCCGGCGGCGGGGCCACGCCCGTGCGGCTCAAGATGCGGCTCCCCAGGGCATAGGTCGAGAAGCTCATGGGCGAGAGCAAGGACCCCGCCGAGGCCGCCGCCAAGATCATGGAGCTCTGCGGCGCCGCCATGGGCGCCGACGCGCGCGCCAGCGCCAGGGTCACGCCGGAGCGCCCGCCTGGAATACTGCGGAGCCCGCAGTTCGCCAAGACGCCCGAGTGGGGCGCCGGGTTCATGCTCCCGCCGCCGGCGCCGGCCAAGACGCCGCAACGGTGGCCTACGCTGCCACGCACCAAGGAGGCATGGCCGGTGGGGTCGAGATCCGGCCGGGCCGTAGCCATGGACGCTGGGCCTACCTCTGCTCGCGCCGCTGGCCGGGAGCAGCGCCGGCGGGCCAGGCACGGGAGGTCCCGGCGGGAGCCAATGGATCCTCGCGCCGCCGTTTCGGGAGCCAGCCCGAGGTTGAAGACGACCCCGACTCTGGGTCCCACACGCCAGTGGTGGAGGGAGGAAATGAATGGGATAAGGCAGGGGCAAAATTGTCCTTTCACTTGAGCTGGAGAGGAAATGGGTAAAAGAAAACTCTGAAATGTTGAAAATGGGTCGAAATCCCTCAAATTGAAGAAGTTCACGTGCACAGGGTTATATTTCGAAAGGCTTGCGAACCGAGGGTCATATGAAGTGAGGCATGCGAACATAGGGTTATATTTCGAAATCTCTCTTGCTGGATGTGCAGTTTAAAAAGACTTTCACTTTGCCTCTTAATCAATTTATGTATACAAGTTTGTTATACTAGAAGATACAACTATGTTCAGTAGATTTGTACTCATCTTTCTGTTTTTTTAGCAATTCATTCTTTTCACTACCATTACACTATAAATTTTGCATGTATATGCAGATGGGGAAAAGGCAGCACAACCCACTGGCTCAAGGTTTACCATACCATCGATAAACCAGAGGTATGGCAGCGATGCCCTGTAATAATTTTAGTTGAGTGTTCACTTTTACATTGCATGAACTGCAGGGAGCAATTTTACTTAAATGATTGGCTTGACTTCTCAAATTTTTGCTCAAGCATTCATTTGTATCCTGAACTGTTTATTCACCTTCTGATTTGTCTTTTAGCCTCAGTTAGATGACTGTGCTTCTATGCCTGAAGCCTGTTCTTGCGATCCACCAGAATGTGGATGTGGCACCACTGCCGGTAAAAAAGAGCAAGGAGCATGACCCTTCCATCGAGCACGTACAAGTTAACTCCCTCTGTCTAAGTTCTTGGGTGGTTTTATCAAAGAATCACATGAATTGTTCTTGATGACTTTGTGACCCTTAATATATCTATGGATGCTTCTAACACGCTTCTCGTTATTGTGTATAGAGGTGTAAATTCATAATTTATATGAGTTATGTCCATCTTTTTTTATTCTGATTTCACACACTTCATACGAACTTGCTAGCTTACTGGATATTTGTTTTATTTTTTTCAGACAGTGATATATAGGAGGTGGAAGCAATAAGACGTGTAATGAATCTCTCCTATTGTTGTTGTGGACAATCTTCTACAAAAATGGATGGACATCAAGCAGCCTACTGCAAGTAGCAGGCCAGGCTTAATTTTTCTGTGTCTACAATACATCTAAGTTATGTTATTTATCATGTATTCGAATGCAATTTTTATTCAATCACATTAGGCTCTTGCTGCCAACATGTCAAAATGGGCATTTACTTACTTGGTCAGGTCTCGAGAATTTTCATGATGGGTGTTTTTTTTAGGTAAACACTGGGAGAGGTCCATACTATGTTAAAATATTTATTTCATAAATTAAACTATTTGTATGCCTTGCTAAGATATGGATGCCGGTACGTCTAGAATCTGCACATATGTTTCCTCGATGAAATGCTAATTGCACAGAGACAGTCTCGGACCTTTTCATCATCACCCACGCTCGCTGTCGAATGCATATACTGCTTTTGTGCTGCAAGTTAGTAAAAAGAATGAGATTGTGCTCCTTCAATCACTATGATTTATCCTTCTTATCCCAAATAATGACTTTTTCAGGCCTCGCAGAAGAAGTCATGGAAATCGAGCAAACTGAATTATTTTTGTACCAAGGAGAGGTGAAGGTTGAAAGCTGGAACAATTAGCACTATGCATCTATAGAATTGTTGTTCAGAATATGGTTGTCAACCTGATGGGATTGTGTTTGCAAAGGAAGAGGTACGGAAGACCTCCATACCCACACAACCCATGACACGAGTTTGATGCTGAATTTTCACATGAGCTTGCTTCAGATCAATGCTAGGTCTACTGGACTCAAATGCTATTATTTGTTCTTCTAAAATAATTGCTATTTGCAATATAACATAGTAGGATGTTTCCCCCTATTTGGGAATGAATGGTGGGACAGTGTGCTTGACTGCTCAGTTGCCACTTTTTTTGTCAGAATGCCACCGTGATTATGTTTTCTGTTTGGATACGGGGCATTAGTCTTCAAACCAACAGACAACTTTTTTTACCACATAATCTCAAATTTTATATTATTTTCCTTTTGTCAATTATTTTTCTGGTCACCATGGAGACTACTGTTTCGAATCCACAAAAGCATGGAGACTACTGTTTGGTAATATCTTATCAAAATTTCGGGATGGGTTGTGTGTTTTATAAAAATAAAAGGTGTGTTCAATTAAAAAAATTTAAAAATACGTGCACTTTACTAGTTTTGCAAAATGATTAAAAAATATATATATAAAAAATTCGTCTTCCACCCTTCCTTGTCAGTTCTCACGCCGACGCCCGACGGCAGCAGCGGCTCTCTGAACGCCGTCTCCGGGGTTTCGGAGGAGGAAGAGATAGGGAAGCCACCCTACCTTGCCCTATTGGTCGGTCCAGAGCCTACGTGAGCGGGGTGGCCAGCCGGGGATGTTCGCGACGGCGGCGCGGTGGGCGGCAAAGAAGGGGAGGCCGAAGATGGCGCCGATCGAGCTGACGGCGCCGCCGGAGCAGACGCAGTCCATAACGCGCACCATCTTCGACGTCGTCCGGGAGCACGGCCCGCTCACCATCTCCGACGTCTGGGACCACGTCAAGGTACACGCATCAGCACTGCCACCGTCCAATTCTTACGATCGCCCAGCTACACGTCCTCTGCCCTTCGCCCATCACGCACGCAACCTGTTCGACGGAATGTTTGCCCCGACAAACAGTGGACATGATCGATGTTTGCTTTCCATGGTCCACAGGATGTCGGGCTTAGAGGCCTGACCAGCAAGAGGCAGATGAAGATCATGCTCCGTTGGATGAGGGAGCGCCAGAAGCTCAGGCTCATCTGCGACCACGACGGCCCGCACAAGCAGTTCCTCTACACCACCTGGTTCACCAACCCCAAGAACGCGCCGCAGAGGCCCAAGGGGGAGATCAAGGCCAAACCGGAGAAGATCTCTCCTAACCCTCCCAAGCAGCCGTGATACACTACCAGGTTCCTGTTCTCAGTTTTCTCTGCTCTGTAGCTGTTGTTGCTATCGTGTAACATAATGTTTAGAATCACAGCAAACGCTGAACATGTCGGAAGCGAAATAAGCTTTGATATGGCTATGTTGTCGTGCAATCTCGTTGGCAGTGTAATTACTGAAGGACAAGTTCCATGATTAAGCTGTGTGCCTTCTCGGTTTCCCACCAAGAGTGACTTATAGTTAATCAGCATCTTGTCTGTTTAGCACGCAACAAAGAAAACAAAATACGCTGGGAGATGTTTGAAATGCTCTAAACTACGCTTGCTCAACATCTCATGGCCTCAACAATACAAAATGACGAATTGCACCAAATGAAGAGATTTCGGTCATATATTTATTAAATGTTGTAAAGTGGCACATATGTACAACAACAGACAATTATGCAGCTGTACACTTTTGAAATTTTTTTAGTTTCCGGACACTTTAGACAATTTTCATTTCGGGCTTTACATGGCATATCTCATATGGAAGCTGCAGGGTACTCGGTCAATATTACAAAAAAAAAGTTGTATGCAACCACTCTTGCAAATATTTGATCTGCTAAACATGCCATCAAAGCTCCTCATGATCTTGGAGTTCGTACTCGATTTGCCTCGCCACATATCTCTATAGCCAAAAAAATTGAAGAAAATATAATCAGAACATCATAGCTGGTATATGAAAAGCAGGCACAAATTCCAAACTACAGAACTATATAAAGTTATGAACTGTGTATACTGACCAGTTTCCTTTTCAATTCCAAAATGGACTTCTGTCTCTCCCTAGCAAAGTATTTCATTGACTGCATATCAAATTAGAGGGAGTGAGACAGCTAGCATTTGTTAATGAAATGAAAGTTCCAGGGGACAAATTGTTATACGCTGATTCATACCCCTCGTCGTTGGACCTCAATTGATCTTCGCAGTGCTTCTCTTTTTGTTAATAGATTACTTGATGATGATTTTTCTGGGCGACGATAATTTTTTCCACGGTAAAGTATTATGGTATGGCTGGTTGTGAGCTTTTCTACTGCTATTAATATTCCACCTGTCTCAACCTCAAGCAGATTTGCAGTGTGCATGATCTGGCGGGCTTGGTTTTGCTTTGTAATTATTTTCACAACCTCTTTATGTTTCCAGTGCTGATGAATCTCTTCAATCACACCATCAAAGACACCTCGCCTTCCTATAGGGCAAAACCAATGGTATATATGTTCAATAATCAAAGATAAGATGGCTGTTGGTGGTCATTGGTAATGGAATAAGAGCACATATGGTTGACTTGTACCTAGAAGAACAAGCCCATCCATTTTGCGACCAATCCTGCGGAACATAGCCTTTTCCTCTTCGGTCAAAAGTTCTCTATCAGCAGGCTCTTCCGAAGGGCTCCAAGAACCGTGAAGCTTTGCCAATGCCTGGTTCGATCTTTCAATCTTCTTGTTAAGCTGCAGATAATAAAGAGTTAGATTACAACTTAATAACACTAGAAGTTACAGGTTTCAAATGAGAGCATGATATGCTTCATCAACACATACAATGGAAAGCTTCCATTCCTGGTCTCTCAGTTCCTTCACCAATCTATGCTTCTCAGCTTCTAGTTCAGTTATGGTGTTAGAGTTTTCAGTATTTTCGTGCACATGATCAGCTTGGAAATCCTGATACTCCCTGAAAGTTCCTACAGAACTTTCTTCAGATGATAATTCACCAACCATGCGAAGTGAGTCAACTGCTTTCAATCGAGCTTCCTCTTCCTTCACCTGTTCATCATGTACCTGAGCCTCTCGTTGAATAACAGTTTGAGCAACTCCACCAGGAAGAAAATCCTTTCCTCTATATAGAATAATGAAATCCTTGTTTCTCAATATTACAGTGCCTCCTGTAAGATGCTGCACTGAGGAGCTTTAGTGTTACATATGAAGATACAAATAAAGGACCAAATATCAGCAGAAAGGTATGGATAATTAAGAACCACGTAAACTTGCAGTAAGAAACTAAGGATTCATGCTTACTCCAATTTGTTATCATACTCTAGGTCAACAATTAAGCCTTTGATAGGACAAAAACTGAAATTAGCACATCATTGCCGACAAACAAGTAGTAATGCAAGGTAAACCAAGTATTGTAACTACCGAATGAGGTGGTGACTGGCAAAATTTTAGTTTGTTCTATTTAAATGAACACACTACAATGCACTTAAACAACATAAATGTTACCTTAGCACAAGATACTTAAATAGAAATAATACTTGCCTTAAGGTTCCATGCCATTTGTTCATTATCTGTATTTTGGATACCCACTTTCACTGCAATTTTTGCTATAAGGCTCTTTTCCCAAAGCTTCAGTATGGCAGCAGCCAAACCCTGCAGCCTTGTATTTTGACCTGCCAAGATAGACAAAATTATAATTGTCTTGTTCATAATGTAAAGTGAAGGTGGTGGACCTCATAAGATGGTGAATATTGACAACAGAACTGGTTAACTAGCAGATAGAAGGTGACGCAAGCATAAGATGTTGAGACTACAAACCAGAAACAACAGGGATGCATAATATTGTGCATATAGAAAGCATATAGGATCAATTTAGTCATATACTCAGCAGAAAGTGCATCTGGTAGCAAAAAACATACTCACCAAGGGCAAAATGTGTTGGCAAAGGACGTGCAAGCTTGCGCAAGTATGTCAGCTCCTCATCTGCTAGTGTTGGTCTCACACCAGGAGGGCACTGTCTAAATGGAGTCTTAAAGCCCGGAACAAACTCTGGGAGGAGATCAGCATCCACAGGCAATGGTGTGTTCCACCACCAATCAACAAATCGAGGGCCCAAACTATCCAATAATCTGTTGACTTCTCTCTCATAGAGCGTTCCCTTGACAGGTTCTTCATCCTTCTGACCACAAACATTTCGATCATTTTCTTGAATAGTATTATCTGCTTTGCTATTTTCGTTGGTTAGCACTTCACCTTTATTGCCATATTTAATCTGGGTTGTAGGAACATTATATTTCACTAGAGACACATTTTGAACACCAGTCCCAGAATATTGACTATGCTTTGTGTTCTGCTGATAATTGCTTCCTCTGTAAACAAAATGTATGTCTCCTTTTGTCCAAACTACTAAGCCTCCTGTTTTTATCTGAGGAAAAAAGTATCCATCAAAGAAAATCATAAATTTGAACTCAAGACCGATAACTGAGAAATTATAGAACCAAAATAGTGCTCAAAATAAATATTGTTGGCATCATGGATGGAGTAAACAATCAGAATCTAAACAAACGCATGAAAAGCAAGCAACAGAAAAAGAATCCTCAACTAGCAACTAATTCAGACTTAAGACAAAGAGTTAGCAGAGAATGGGATACTCTCTATAGCTGTCACCATTAGCAAGGAATGGCATAATGTTGTCAACACTTCAGTACAATTAGCGAATTACTGATTGTGTAGTCAACCATTGTCTACACAATGTCACTGTAACCACTTAGCACTGACATTGTCGACTTTCATACTCCTTTGCATCAATTCATCCTCCCCTACTCACACCCTCAACTAAATCTGCACTTGCCAGTTTAAAGTTCCGGCAGTGAGAATGGCATTACTTATCCTCTTGCAGCACCAATGTGCCGAGCACCACTCCCATCAAAATTACCTCTGCAATTTTTAGGGAGGAAACGAAAATCCGCAAGAACATTGCAACTTTCTAGCCACATTGCTCTGAATGAAGCTCAAATTCAACTGTCAGTGTGCTAAGCGGAAAATCATCATGAAAAAGACCACACAGTACTCAGTGAATGAGACAACCCCAAGCAACAATGTGCGCCAACAGTCTCCATGGTCTCACCTCCAGAATCTCCCTGGCGCGGTCCATGTTCCGGCGCAGGGGCTCGACGATGCGCACGGCGGCGAGCTCCTCGCCCCTGTCCCACTCCCCGCGCAGCTCCTGCACCACCTCGTCGGTGACCCCGGCCTTCTTGGCCCGCGCCCACTTGCCCATCCCGCGCGCGAACTGCCGCAGCCGGTCCAGCTCCCCGGCCGTCAGCTCCGCCTCCGCACGCGTGGGCTCCCTCGCCTTCTTCTCCCGCCGCAGCGCGACCTTGAGGTCCTCATCCCTCGCCGCCGCCCACGGCACCGACCGCGGCTTCCCCTTCTCCACCGCCGCCTCGCGGGCCTGCTGCTCCCGCGGCTCGATCGGGAGGTGGAACGGGACGGCTGCGGCGGCGTCGTTGTCGCGGGCGGGGACGGGGCTCGGGGGGTCGGAGAGCTCGAGGGAGCGGACGCGGCGGATGATGCCGAGGACGGCGCGGCGGGTGCGGCCTCCGGGGACGCCCGCGGTGAGGGGCTTGGCGGCCGTCTTGGCGCCGGTGTTTCTTGACGGTGCCGGTTTGGCGGCGCTGTGGTGGCGGGGCTTACTGGGAGGAGCTGCCTCGGCGGGTGGCGGAGGTGCCGCGGGGGCGGGGGTTTGGGTGGAGGGGCCGTGCAGCCATGGCGGTGGAGGCGGGGGCTTCGGGGACGGGGAGAAGAGGGGCAGCGGCGGTGGCGCCATGGCGGGCTCGGGCGGCTAACTCTGCTCCGCACTAGTATATCTGGTGAGTGGGACCGTGCGGACGTGAGATAGGATGAGTGGTTTGTTCCGGGCGTGTGTGAGCTTGAAGCGTTGGATTGGGATCTTTCGTCTTTCTCCGCATATGTGTGGCGCTCGTTTTGTCTCTCATCACTAGCTATGAAGTGGTACGTATATTGAGACTTCTCGTTCCTTCCGTTCCCATCCCCTGCTACAGTCTCTTGGGGGCGAAAAGGAGGCGACGCGCGATTCCGGCGGCGATTCCGTCGGCCCCGTCCCTCTCCGGCGGTCAGAGCAGCACCGGAGATGGATGTGGGCCGGGGAATTGCCGCGCGGATGTTTATAGTCTAGGGTCGTGCTGTCCTAGGTTTAGGTTTTGCTTGCCGTCGGTCTTCAGCGGCGACGCTAGGTGTAGCCGGGGGGACGACGCTCCCTTGCGGCATGTGTGTCCGGGCGACGTCGGCGAGGCGACGGCGGCGACGGCGCTGTGGAATAAGTGCTCCAGGCCTCTCCCTCGCCCCGGTGGCGAGCTACTCCTACGCCATTGGCGAGGTCGGGGAGCTATGTACAGGAGTCCGAGGCCGGCATCTCGTCATCTTCTCCAGGTGATGTTGCTGCTAGCCTTTCTCATCAAAGGTGCGGTGCTGGTTGCGGGTGATGTGGTTGATGGCCGGCTGGATCTGGATCGATTTCTCCTCGGCGGCAGCGGTCGTCGATGGCGAATCCAGTTCCAGGAGCTGGAGGAGTTGGGGCGCGGCCCCGGTCGACGGGCGACCGCCGATGGCCACATATACATCGACTCCAACAAAAGCCTTTGTGCGATGGGACTTCTCCAGTTCATGGTGGTGTTCATCCTCTTCGGCGACGGTGGCGGCCGGCGACGACGAGATGCATCTCGGGTGGTTCGAGAAGGTCTCAGGGGTATCGTTGTAATTTTTCTTTCTGCTAGGGCCCTTTTCGATGTTTAGCTGGCAAACCTGTATCCGTATCCTCTATGTACATGTATGTACTTGTACGCGTCTATGTACGCTTTCCTCCTCCAGTAATACAGATACGTATATTATCAAAAAAAAAAGTGATACGTATATTATTCATACATCGTCCGATTGAGATGATCAAGTACTCAAATGGTAAATATCATAATTGAATCTGAGCATTCAATATCCGTAATTATCTATACCATATTAGTATCCAAATATTCAAAGTTGAATTTCTAAGATTCAAATAGGATGATGTTTGACACATTATCTACTGTTCGTGTCCTATCCGTTTTTATCGTTACTCATTAGTCATTAGGCTCTCAGCATGCACCATTCAAGAGTTTTTTTTTGAAAGAGGGCCACGTAAGAGTTTGCGCGCGCGTCCGTGAATTCCGTAGCTCTTCAGCAGTTGTAAGTATATTCTAAGAGTATTTAAAATTTTTATTTCTAAAAATATAAATTTTACCATTTTTAAAAGATATTAAAAAGAATAATAACAATAATCTCTAAGAGCATTTCCAAAAGACTCTCCATATTCTTTTTAAATGTTAGGAATAGAGAATTTGGTAAAAAAAACTACCCTCCAACAACTTATGTAAATGGTCATCAATATAGCCATTTTCTATTGTAGATTTTTTACTAGTCAAATACAGACCAGAATAGCTCTCTAGAGTGAGCATAAGATAAAAATTGTTGGAAAGTAAAAAGATAAAGAAAATAAATTTTATGCACTCTCTAAATGATGATTTAGAGAGTAGACCCTTGGAAATGGAGTTTTTAATAATCCACTCCTAAAATATAAAAATAATAAAAAAGTTTTGTTTCTAAATTGTCCTAACCACTTTTATATATTATTTCTCTCATATACATTTGCACCAGGAGCACTTACCAACTCTTTATTCTTTCCATGTCCTTCCACCTTTAGATTAGGTATAACTCAGAAACGTGTAACTTTACACGGAACGAGATGACTTTTTTCAAGTCCTAAAGATTAGGAGGATGGATTATGGGTTGTTGGAGAGAATCTTTTTTCTCATCTTGCTAAAAATCAAGGATCGAGAAAGGATTTAGGGAACTCTTGGAGATGCTCTTTCGAAAGTATTAAAATATCATTCTTCAAAACCACTTATCAAGGGTTTTATTAAAAAAATCTTCCCAAAAATCATACCACTGCACAACAAAATGTCAATAATAAACTTCCAATAGTCTCCCCTCGGCCAAACCGTCCTCCGACCCTGGACACCCTTTTTCTTTTTTTTGCCGCCGTGGTCACCATAGTCGTGCACCACTAGCTCGCTCACTACATCACTCGCCCCCGACCGTTCTCAGACCACACAAGGCAGCAGGCGAGGCAAAAGATGTTGTGCTCGATCTTGTGCCTCGTTTTTTTTTTGGGAGAGGAGCGTCCACGCTATACAGGATGATGGGAGAGTTTTTAAAAAACAATGTATTTGGGAGAGGAGCTGTTGGACCTTGTTTTATTCATTTTCTTCCTAAATCAGGTTTTGGGTAATATAAAGGGACTCTTCAAGTTACTCTAAGACTACATAATTTGACATGCCAAACTTAACCGCTGCATGAAAATCAGATATATTTTTTTTTCTGCTGTCACGAAAATCTGATGCGGAACCTCTGAACCTCATTTTAGTGGCATGTTTGCATCTTTGGCTAAAGTTTAGTAGGTGTTATGGATATTCGAGGACCAGGGATGGATCTAGGAATAGATTTGGAGGGGGGGAGGGGCCTCATTCTTCTTCCTCATTTGTAGAGAAGGTTTAGGGGGCTCTATTTGATTTCCAGCGGTAGGGGGGTGGCTCGAGCCCCGCCCGCCCCACCGCTGGATTCATCCCTGTCGAGGACTAAATATGAACTAATTGTATATGTCGTAGTTAATTCACGAGATAAATCTAATTAATTTATAAATTAATTGTGTTTAGTAGATTTGTTTTACGAATAATCACCACTTATGCAACTGATTATATAATTTATTTATATTTAATACTCCTAATTAGGTATAAATATTCGGTGTAAGCTATACATCGCAAGGCCCGTCACGTCCCAACTACCTAATACCCGTAACCCGCCCCAACAGCGCAGAGCCCAATTACTCACGCAACACTACAGCGAGCAACCCATATGGAGCAAGCATCAGCCCTTGGGCTGTGAGCATGAATCTTTTTTCTTATACTAATAAAGTGCACGTGCGACACGCACGTGTTTTAGAAAATCATATTTCATAGGAAAAAAGAGAACCTTGTTCCCTGTTGAAACAATATTTTTAATAATTATGTTACAAGCAATGTTTACTAAAAAATGACAATTTGAAAATGGAGGCATCTACGCTTCATGTCATTTGACAATAACTTGGTGCATCTACACTTCGTATGAGTAACTTTTCTCGTTTCATAAGTCGAGTACATTATATTATCCCAAATAAAGACGAACAAAGCACTTTATGATAAACACAAAGTTGCAATACATACTGGATTAACACAATTTACAAGCCAAATCACACTGCTAAGTGCTAATGTTAACTGACAAAAATCACTCATCTTTGGTAGGGCATACCATTTTCCATCTGATGCTATCATTAGCCTTCCTGTGAAATTTAGTAACTGAAATTAGTCTATATATGATGTAAAGTGCACACACACCGGTGACGTGTTTTTAAAAATTAGTTAACAAAATAAACTATTAAAGAAAAATATGATCCAAATAACATATCTATAATACATACTCATTCCTCAGCCGTCTAACTGCACTACCCTAGTGGTCACACACTATTATCCTCAATTTGCAAGTTTTTTGAAATATAACCCTTTGCCTGCAATTTCCTTCGATCTAGGACTAAGGAATGGAGGTAGTGCTTGCATGTGAAAAAAATAAACAAGGGGCACTATAAATAATTCACTACACCTTTTCACTATATGCATGAAAGAAGTTGAAATCCGAAGAGTTTATAATTTTATCAAGAAGGTAACAATTATATGACCTGAGTCAACCATGATATCACTTTATCACATACCTTTCTTAACTCCATACGTTTGAAAAATGCCTCTTCTTCGAAAGAAAAACAAATTAAAGAGTTACATATCAACCCTTGAAAACATCACATGCCCGCTGCTCTACCGAGAGAGCAAACCTGGAAAAAAAAATCTTATTTTCAGTTCCATTTGTGCCACTGCATTGTAATGGATGCTATTACGACATGTACAAGATACCTTAGTTCTTGAAATGCATTTTACTGCCTTGACAACTCAATCCTAGAAGTAAAAAAACATTGTAGATTTTAATACAATTTATTTTTTGTTCTCTGATCAACAAAAAATAACCTGATCACTGAATAAGGCTAGTATGATAGCAAAAAAAACCCTCTAGAGTCTAACTGATAAATCTACTTAGCACACGTTATAAGCTCAAGTGCTCAACTGATATATTTAAGCTATTTTTATTATTACAAAAATAATAGATGCAACAAAATACATAAACCACTTTGTACATTGACATTGATATGTGAACCTACCAATCAACAATTTGAAAGGCATATATAGCAGCAGCAAATTATTCTCTCCTTGTTCTATATAAGGCCAACAAAGATACATTTTTTCATTGAACAAGGCATACATGAATGTGTATAAACACTGACCTGTTCAATCTTACAGCCATGAGATTGGATGCCGAGTGCCACCTGATTCCTGTCATCACCACAAGTACGACATGCCACAAAGCCACCAGTCCACTGGCCTAGTAGGATTCACCTTAAGGCCATGACCTTTCAAGATTTTCACAGAATTTCAACACGATGAAGGCTAACAACTCCATAATCAGGTTCGGCACCGAAGATCACACTGCAATTTTGTTAAGGTTGACAAATTATTCATGTTTGCATCTGTAGAGACAAGAACGCTGAATATTCCAAAGATAGTAACTCTTTTTTCTGAATGAAGATAATTACTAATATTTGTCCATTCAAAAAGGTTTTTTAGCTGGGTTTATACAAACAGTAACCTATTATTGTTATATAGTTCATTTGCTCAATTTATGGTATAGATAAATAAATGTGAAAGTTCAGTAACCAAAGGTGCAAAAAAAAACAATGGGTACCTGTTATGTACCAACTTCGGATGACCCTGAACCCTAGCAGCCCGACCTCGCCGATGGCGGCAGCCGGACCACAGGGGCAGGGATAAAGGGGCTAACCCTAATAGATGATATTCTCCTTGCTTCCCTCAACTGGTACATCTCCCCTCATATAGAGAGGCTAACTTAACCCCTAAGAAAGGATCTAATCTTATCTCTAATCTAACCATAATGGGCTCGCCTATCCGACCCACAAGACCCCTAACCACCCATGACAGTACCTTGGATACTTGTATCAAGATTTTGTATCCTAAAAAACTTGCTGATTTGATGCAAGAGGATGCTTTCCCAAAGCTACAGGTAGCAAAAATCATGATCATGAAGTTGCCATTGCCATGTAAAGAAAACATTTTAGATGTGATTTTTCTACTAAACCACAAACTGCGAGTTAATCAGATTGTGCTTATGGAACATCCTGCAGTTTTAATAACAACAATATTATTCTCTCTACCTATACTACTTCACTGACCACGGCCAACAGTACTCATCAACCCGTCGATCAACTAACAGACATATCAGAGCAGTAAAGCCCAATAGTAAACGTTTAGAAAACTGAAACATCTATACTTCCTTTTTTAAGTAGGTGCTAAACTGAAATCTAATAGCCATTCCTTTTAGCATCTTATACAATCTCATCGGCATTCAAGCAACAACAATGACCAGATTGCTCAAAACAATCAACGATGTTGCTAGGAGGAAATCATCACGAACATCTAAATAGGTGCATGTCCTTCAATTGGTGTAATATAAAACTTGCAACAAATGATGATAAGAAATTGAAGTAGTACTACCAAATAATTCCTAAAACAAAATAAAGATTCTACAACCATAGAAAATAAAGAAACCTGAATTTTATTGATTGTCTCTTGTTAATTTCATAAAACAAAAGAGAGAGCGTGACAAGCTTGGCTCCCAAAAGGTAGTAATTTAATTCCAGTCTTATGCCTTTCCCTATCTCCTCTCTTGCAGTTTTAAGAACAAATATATTAAACTCTCTCCCTATAAGCAATTTAGCTAGTAATATTTTGTCCCTAAAATTTTAAAAAACATGCTCAGGGACATACCATACCAGGCGTGGATGTTTCAACTTTGTCCCTTCCTCTGCAGATCATATCAAATCCTCCCGATCAAAAAGAAACAATTTAAATGCATTATCAAAACAATGGCACATGTGTCCTGCTGTTGATGGTAATGTTACAACAAAAACATACAACATTGTACAATTGATTTGATCTCTCAAATCGGTGCAAAAACGTCGATATGATGCATAAGCAATATAGAGTCTGTCTGCCTTGCCTTTTATATGTTAAAGATAAATCATATAACACTATTGCAAATCTGATACTATAAAGTCTTAGGACAAGAAGCACTCTGAGCAGATAATCGGTCTATTGTTACACCTGATGTAACCTACAAAACATGGTGGTCAAGGGAAACAAAACTTCACAGCATCAGCTTGATAATTTGTATTCAGTTTTAAGTCATGGCACTTTGCAGGTAAGGTTCGCTATCATAATAATTTACTATGCAAGTAAGCAAGCAATTTAGCTAGATATTAGCCAGCTGTGAAAAAGGCAATCAATAGCAAAAGATGAGACATAAATATCATCAGACCATCTCCATCAGGAAGGTTAGGAGCATAAAAAACATACACGCAATGAGCTTAATGCTTGCTCTGAACTCCTACAATCCTACCCATGATCGACTGAGTCGCGTTGCCTGAGCCCGCAACTTGAGGATGAGGATAACACGTGCAGGCGCAGCGACGAGACCAGTGAGCCGGTGACCCACAAAATACTGGATATGGATGGGGCTGCTGCTGCTGTTGCGTCTCATCCGCCTGGGCATAGGCCCACCGCCAAGGTGAGGGTTCTTGACGGCGCTAGGAACGCCAATGCCGACGATTGCTGAATATGGGTTAGGGGTAGGGGGAGCACATGCCTTTCTGGATCCCTTGCTGCAAAGGATGTGACTGCGACCGTCGATGGAGAAGCTCAAGCTCCATGGAGCCAAGCTTGACGGTGGTGGGGGCGCACCACAACAGGTGGTGGGGGGTAGTGCAGCGACCGACCATCGTGGGGCAGCTGCCCTTCGGTGGCCCATGGCGGGGAGGCTGGTGGTCGGCACAGGGAGGGCGGTCGGATCCATGGATGGGGAGAGAGAAAAGGGGAATATTGAAGAGGGAGAACGGCGGGATCCGGCATCCGGCTCTGGTACGGCCGCGGCGGCCGGCGGCCAGCAGCGGGGAGGGAGGTGGGAGCCTGGGAGGGGTGGAGGGCAAAGCGGCAGCCGTCGCCTTCTTCTTCTCTGCCACCTCACTGCCCAGCTCGGCTTGGTGGTGACGGCGAGCGGCATCGTGGAGGGCGTCGCGGGTGTAGGTGGCTCCTGGGTTGGAGGCGAGGGGGAGGAGGACTTGTTGGACGGCGGCGGTGGCGCGGTGGGTGGCGTCAGCGGTGGGGTCGTGGCTGTGCCGTTGGCCGGTGACACGTGCGGGAGCCGGCGGTGAGGTCGTGTGGCGGTGCTTGCGAGGCGCGGTGCGGGTGGGTGGGCAGCGCTTGCAGGAGCCGTGCGGGTGGGGGCGCGCAGTGCAGGTGGGCCCGACGCGGGTACCGGTGGGCGGGTACACCGAGTGCGGGTGGAAAAAGTTATGCGTTTTTGCCAGAAACACTCTCCAAATTGCGATTTTTTGGTACTTCATAGTCCTTCCACCCTATCCACTTCAAAAACATATGACGGGTGGGTCCGGCGTGAGGGGTAAGGCGGATCCGAATTGGGTGAGAAAAGTTTTCAATTGTCTTCGCTCCTTATAGTATAGATTTACTTCGCCACAATAGCGAACTGTTAAGATTTATTCAAGGTTTATCTTTTGGCAAATATTTTTTTAAAGAAATAAATGAAGAAACGTCTGGTCACAAGTAAACGGCAAGTGATGAACCAACACGGCAGAACATGCTCGACGTTTTTTTTACTAACACTAGTAAGGTGCACGTGCGACACGCACGTGTAAATACCCATCACAACCAGCATCTCGCAGTATGAATTATGAATTGATGCATTTCAGCAGAATGAATTATCTACAAAGATTTAAATATAAATATGTCTGTTGTGCTCATGATGCTCTCTGAATTATGACCAATAGACCACAAGTAGTTCTTTAAAACAATTATATCTAGCAACACCATTTGTGTGGAGTACAACCAAAGAATGTAAAATAAATTTTAAAATGCTGAAAAATGTATGACAATGAGGCAAACACAAATGTTTGTGTTTGCGATGGTTCTAGTAGTACAATAGGTGCACAAGCACACCATCCGAAGAGAAAAATCCCACTATAGTTCAGAGTTCAGACAACTCATGATATAAATAAGCCATTCTTGTAGAGATACCAATCTGTATCATCGAATAAGATAAACTTGAATCTTTCTATTGCATGGACCCAACTGCTATTGTTGTTGAATGGGGAGTGCGCCGGAGAAAGAAAAGAAAAGAAGAGATCAAATCTTTTTTCATGTACAACCCATAGATAGCGGGTCGTTTGCAGAACCTCGAATTTAGCATACAGACAAATCTATAGATAGCTCGTACAACCCATAGACATGGGGTTGTCCGTAAGCTGTTTAATGCTTTGCATGTAGCTTAGGATTAACTACAAATGTATCTATGTATACCATTTTGTGGCTAGTGACGTAAAATTCAGCTCCAAAAATCATAGCGAAGAAAAAAATAGTTGCAAGAACCCATGCCAGTGCCCACAGATCTGATCTCGTCATTTCAGTTGGTCCACTTGTAAAATAAAAAAATCAAATTCCTCCCCTCAACTACTTCTTCACAGACGACGCAGACCCAACCGCGAGACGCAGGGAGGATGTGGCTTCGTCTTCTCGTCGTCTCCATCCTCCCCCTTCCCCTTCTTGATCTGTTTCAATCCTTGCTTCCTACTCCCAAAAACCAGAAATCGATCTCGTAGCAGCTGAATTTGAAGGCTATGGTGGCAGGTTTGAAGCAGATGGTTGAGGCGCGCAGTATTTGGTCGGTGGAGGAGCACTGCTCGGAGCAGCGTGGCTCTGCGCGCTACCATAGAGGGAGTAGCCGGAGCTGTAGAGGAGCCGGAGCCGCACGCCAGCGCAGCCGGAGTAGGGCGGTCGGCGCAGGGCCGTAGAGGGGCCTCACGACGGCAGGCCTTGAGGCGGCGCGGAGGAGCTGGAGCCGGAGCAGGGGATCCGTCCTCGCACTCGCCGGGCCAGAGTTGTCCCGAGCTTGGCGGGGAAATCACCCGCGCGCACGCTTCGCGCAGGATTTGAACGCACCGTCGCCTCCGGAGGACGAGGCCGTACAACGGCGTCGACCTCGTCGATTCCGCCTCGGGCAACGGGACGTTCCTGTCGCCTCGCCAGGCGACGCAGTGCCCCATCGACTCGCCAAACAGGGTGTTTTTTCACAAAAAAATGCATCACACAAACGCCCCGTACAGACGGGTTGTACATGCCCATAGGACATGTACAGCCCTTAGACAGCAGGTCATCTGTTGAACCTCGAACTGCGTATATAGACAGATGTACAGACATGTCATACACCCAATAGACAAAGAGGTCATATGTAAACTGTTTAATACTTTGCATGTAAATTTAGATCAACTACAATGTAGTTGTGTGTACTATTGTGCTGCTACTTGATACAGTATATTTGACAATCCTTCTTCTATACAAATTATGGTGATCAAACATGGCTTTCATTTTTATACACCCTTACTTAAAAAAATTATACACCTTGCTAGTTTTGTTTAGATGATTTGGCGTAGATTAGTTATACGATAAGAAAAAAAGAACAAAAATTAATGTGGAGGATAGAAATATCAGAAATTTTACTATAGAAATCAAAAAATCGGGACAGTGACGTGGCGTAAGCATGTCCAAGCATTCTCGGTGAAGTCCAGCCAACCGTCCACACTACACATCCCATCCGGCGCAACATCGTTCTCATTTAGTACTCGTATTTCTCCAGCCAACGGTGGGCGGTCGGCGGAGGCTCTCCGTGCTCGAGGTCCCTGATTCCCTGCCGCCCCAGTGCCTCCCGGTCTCCTCCTCCCCTGATGCGACACTCCTCCAACACCCGCAAGCAGCGGCACCTGGAGGAGGTCCACGCGCGAGCCGCCAGGCTCCGCGCCGGCAACCGCGAGCTCGCTGCGTGCTTCCGCGGCGTCCAGGCCCGCGCGATGCTGGTACGGCTCACCAAGGCCCGGCTGCGCGCTGAGGCCAGCAACTTCGGACACCACCTCGCCGCCGGCCGCCCGTCATCCCCGGCGCCGCATGACGAGCGGCGGTGTCCTGTTGCTTCCCCCGCTGGACAAATCTACCACGCCGGCCCCTCCTCCCGCGCCGGCAGCAACAGGTCCCTCGCGAGGACGTCGGCGCCGGATTGACAACGCGGCCGTGGAGCAGCGGCGCGAGGGCAGGCGCGGCCGGCCGGATCCGCGGCGAGCGGGACCTACTCCGGCAGCCGCGGCCAGCGCTCCAAGGCGCGGCGCGGCGGAGCTCCTCCGGCGGGCCACCGACGGCGGCGCGGTGAGGAACTCCCCCGGCAGCGAGCTCTGCAGGCCGGTGTTGTCTCTTACTCTCTCTACCGGCCGCCCCGAGCTCATCCTTCTCCGCTGCCTCCCTCTCCCTGCGCGCTTCTCTTGGCGGGTACTTTCGCTGGGCTACTTCCTGCAGGGTAGCGCGGGATCCAGCACGGCGTCACTCGGGTGGAGACGCCTTCCAAAGCGCGCGGCGCCGCGGGTCGCCTGGCCTCGGGGAACGGGACGACCAGGTCGCCTAAGGGCAACTCCAATGCAACTCTCAAATTTGAGCCCATATTCTCTCATATGAGGGTCTCTCATCTAGGTTTGAGGCTCCACTTTTCCTTCCAACTCCAACCCAACTCTCATATATCTCCTTACATCTTATTCATCTCTTTCTTTATTCACATCATGTAACTAACAATTCAAATTCAATGCTTTAATTTTCTTTCCACAAATCAGTTAAAACATCTCAGGCAACACAACACAAATAGCTGGGCACAAAATAACACAAATAGTCCACATACATATACCATAATTAATACAAATTGTCTACAGACCACAAATGAAGATAGATAGTTCATGCATAGCAAGGGAAATAATACAAATTGTCCACCTACAGACCACAAATTAAGACAAATTGTTCATACATTGCACCTACAACACAGTCTCAAATATTGTTGCCGCTCAAACGCCGAGCAATGATCTCTTTTTGCTACTGCTTCTGCATGTTCTTGTTCCTCGGACGTTGCTCCAAAATTGAACTCATGAGCATCAAGCTCTCTGCTTCCAACATTTTTCTGCACCAATTCCATCTAGGTTTGGATTTCGACCTCCTGCAGTTGAGCATGAATTATAACATATGGACTGAACAAAATGTAATTGAGCAATTCTATCTTCTATCTCTGCGTTTACAACTTTACATTGTCTTCTGATTATGTAAAACATCTGCAGTCTACTGCCAGCATGGAAAAAAAAATCTGTTGTGTCTTCTATCTCTAGCAGTCATGCAAGCAGAGCAGCTTGCAAGCAGATGCAAGCAGAGCACTCATGCGATTGAGATGGAGCAAGCAGAGCAGGCAAGCAGAGACAAGCAGAGCAGTCAGGCACGCGAGATGGGGTGCAGGCCGGTGGCCTCACGCTCAGCCTCGGGCAAGTCACCGCCGGCCCCCCACGGGCATGGCCGCAGGGCGGAGTGCCTCCCGCCCCTACAGCACCACCGCGTTCGCAGCATCTGTGCGCACGCGACCTCAGTGCAGAGCGCCTGCAGCCCCCCACGCCGCCGCCGCAGTGCCCCGCATCTACGCGCGCGGCCTCGGGGCGCAGGGCCTCCAGCTCCCTACAGCACGGCAGCGGTGCGCCTCCAGCCCCATGGTCGCCGCCGTCGGACAGGCCGGCGCTGGGGCCGTCGGTAGGAACACGGGGGACTTTTTTTTTTGCAAAATCACCTTCGTACTGACGCGCTCAAGCGCCATGCTGTACATGGGGCCCCGGGTCCGGGTGGGCCCGACGGGTATAGGTGGGCGGGTATGCGCGGGCGGGGTGAGAAAAAAATTTCGTTTTTGGCAGAAACGCTCTCCAAATTGCGATTTTTTGATACTTCATAGTCCTTCCACCCTATCCACTTCGAAAAACATATGACGGGTGGGTCCGGTGTGAGGGGTAAGACGGGTCCGATTTGGGTAAGAAAAGTTTTCAATTGTCTTCGCTCCTTATAGTATAGATATGTCCATTGGGGTTTCTCTACATAATTATCTATACCAATATATTAAATACGGTGATGTCGTTCACCCCCCACCCCCTAATCCGTCGCACCTCTCGGGCGTCCGCCGCTCCACCGCGCGTCCGCCGTCGCCATTGACGACCGGCGGCGCCGCCTCCTCGTGGCGTCCCCGGGGTCCGTCTCGGCCTTCGATCTCCGCTCCCCCCGCCCACACCGTCTCATCCTCTCCACCCCGGTTCCGGACGCCGCCCCGCCCGCATCGTCTCATCCTCTCCACCCCGGTCCCGGACGCCGTCCCGCCGGGTGGCATCGCCGACGCCTTCCTCACCGTGACCCGCGGGGCTCCCCTGCGGCTCCGTGCCTTCACGCCTCCGCCTGCCTCTGTGAGTCCGCCCATGCACCCCGTCTTCCGCTCGCCTCCCTCCCTCGTGCTACCGATCGCGCCGCCCTCCCTCTGCCTCCCCAATCCCTCGATCCGCAGCGCCATCTCCATCCTCCGCTCGCCCTCCTCCAATCCCGCGCCCTTCTTCGCGGCTGCCCCTCCGATCCACCGCCCCAGCCCTCTCTCTTCTCCAGCGCGCCCGCCGCCGCCCCTCCGACTGCCGTCCTCCTCTCCTCGCGCCGCCGCCGCCCGCTCGTCCTCCTCTCCCTGTGACGTCATCGCCTAGCCTACTCCTTTTCCCAGCCGCCGCCGATCTATTTTCCCAGGTCCTGTTTTTCTTGTGATGCGGATGTCTCCGTCGAGGAGGACATGGTGGCACTGCAGTTCGTCACCACGGCGGTCGACGAGTTCTCCCCGCGGGAGGCTCCAGCACACCGTCGAGATCCACAAGGTTCCTCGTGCTCTTCTTTTGATCTGTTATATGCATCTTTCATGCCTAATGCTCTGACATAAGAGTTCATTTACTGCCAAGGGAATGGAGGACATGGTGGCACTGCAGTTCGTCACCACAGCGGTCGACGAGTTCTCCCCGCGGGAGGCTCCAGCACACCGTCGAGATCCACAAGGTTCCTCGTGCTCTTCTTTTGATCTGTTATATGCATCTTTCATGCCT
The DNA here is from genome assembly GCA_036936925.1 of Cenchrus fungigraminus. Lineage (NCBI taxonomy): Eukaryota > Viridiplantae > Streptophyta > Magnoliopsida > Poales > Poaceae > Cenchrus > Cenchrus fungigraminus. The sequence continues at coordinate 75,581,742 of CM072768.1, read as the reverse complement.
AATGCTCTGATATAAGAGTTCATTTACTGCCAAGGGAATGGATACTGATAGAAGTAGTAGAATAATCTTGGGTAGCTCAGCTAAATTGATGAACGGATGCTATCCCCAATGAGCTGTACTTATTTAACCCAGCTTTGCTTTGCAAAGGGAATAAATCTAGGCAGAAAAGGGTTGGCTCCAAGTTTGTACAATGTCTCATAAAGCACCAGCACCAGTTTTGTGCAATTCGAATTCTCGGTAGTTAGCTGGTCAATCCATTGATGTTTTTTTTTGTCAATTGCAGATACCAGGAACAGTGCCTGGTGTTAGCCTGGTTCATGCCCCATTCTCGCTGCTTCCAAAGTTCTTCGGGCTTTTTTCTGGAAGCAAGCGTGCGAGCTGACCCCTATCTTCATTCTTCAATGAGCTTGTCGATCATGTCAGCTTCGATTGGGAGTTCTTGCAAGCTGCTTTGTCTAGGCATGTTTTGAATTATATACCGTGTTATTTCGGCATGGCATCCATGTATATCTTTGTTTTCAGCTCGCACAAAGCAGCTGGTTTCTTTTTATACCAAGGCTGTTGCCTTCCATTCTTGAAAGAATGCAATTCTCTGTTTTCAGGTCAGTGTATAGACAGACTATTTCTCATTTGCCTGGCTATATAATGTTTCAGATTAACAACAACACATCACTTTCTAATTTCAGAACGTGGCAGGTTGATGAATTCACTACAAGAATGTGATTTTATTATAAGAATGTGATCTTATTTTCTTACTCTGTTTGTTGGGAGAAAATTAGACATATGCATAGCTGTTTCAGCTACTTGTCTTTTTTTAAGTAATTGGAGGTCCTTTTAACTTTTTTTATAAAATAGTTATGCTTTGTACTATCCCCTTTTGCATTCTGCACAAGTTCATGAATGACAAACCATTACTGAAACTTGGATTGAACATTTGATTGTTGGGTCTGGACTCTGGAACAAAGGTTATGGTTATCTAGATATACTTGCTTCCAACAAAAAATTGGATCTTTTTTCCCTGATACATAATAAGGCTCTCGAGTGTCCAACACCTTGGATTTGATCTGATCGTTCAAGATATTCTCCAGCGATGGCACCTGAGTATGTTCTTACTATCCTTTCTACCATCTGTTAGAATTTCTTCAGTTAGAATTCATACCATATTTTCTCTACTACTATGCGTTCCAGTATATATAGCCAAAATTTGTTTCACAAGGATTCTGTGCAATGTTGAGCTTATGTTGTGAATTAGCATTTTCCCTTTTTGAATGATATCTACATAGCTGTGTGTGAGATATGGTACTTTGCAGTTATGTTTTCCTATCTCAAAGTAAAAGCTTTAAAAGCTTTAAGATGGTGTATTCTTCCTGTTAGCCATACTTTTTCCTTCCAAATATCAGAAGGAAGAAATCTTGCATTGTTTGACTGAAACCTCAAATTAGTCTGAAATGCGAATTTGATAATGGTCAATGGACTGTCCTTGTCGGGAAGGAGATCTTGGGACGAGGTTCTAACATGGTGATCTTTCTTTGGCCACACAAGAAGGAATGACATATTCTGTTCCTGTTTGTATAGTGAGCTCTAAGGAAAGACTGCAGGAGCAATCAAGCAGGCCGCAACAAGAGGAGAGTGCCACAGGTGATATATGGTATTTTCATGGAAAGTTCTTATGAAAATAATGCCACCTAAGATTAGCATCTTTTGGTAGAGGGCTTTGCATAATTTCTCAGATCTGTTTTGGTGAAAAAATACATCTTTTTTCTTATTCCAACAAATAGAATGTAATTATTTTGTAAGGGTGTGTTTTGGTGAAAAAATACATCTTTTTTCTTATTCCAACAAATAGAATGTAATTATTTTGTAAGGGTGTGCCTGAACATACTTGGCATCTGCCTCCTGTATTAGTCCATATTTCACAAATTGGAATGTGTCTCAAGTTACATATAACTGTATGTATGCAGCTTTGTTTACTTCAATAACTACGATCTTGATTTTTTAAGATTCAACCTTATTTCATATTAATATTCTCATTCAATACTTCGTGTATTTTAGTATAAATGTTTTGTTGCCCGTAGCAACAAACGGGCACGATGCTAGTCATAATACAATATTCAACTTTTTTATAAATCAAAGCAACGTTTTAACAAAACCAATTCAATATGTTTTGATTTTTTGAAATAATTCCATATTTAAAATTTTCTTAATTGATGCAACATTTTAACAAAACCAATTCAACACATTTTAGAAAAAACTGATAATATATATATATATATATTCAATATTTTCCTAAAGCTGATCTAACATTTTAATAAACATAATTCAAAATATTTTGGTAAAAATTCCAAAATGGTGCATACAAATGTGATTTAATCTAGTATATGAAAACAGTTTGATCAATACAGTTTCGTTTCATATTCCAAGTTGTTTTAGCATTTCTAAGTGCATAATGTTTTCTATTGTCACACCCGGATTTAAGGGCAAATCCGAATGCATAGAATACATGTGCGCCAGGATCAAGTTACACACATGCATCGACTCAGTGAATACCAAAACACAGTGCCAAAAGCGTAAAGGAAGTATTATAACTTTATTGCATGACCGAAAGTCTTTAAACTAACACATCGAGTTGCTAACAGCGGAAAAAGTAAACGCGGATGTCCTCCACAGGCAGCTGACTGATGGAGCGAACGCCTAGAACTCGTCGAATCCACCGGGGTAATCCTCAAAACGTCCGTCTGAGCAGCAGCCGGGTTGTGCAGATGCAATATAAAACAACAAGCATGAGCACATGTCGTACTCAACAAGGGAAAGACACTATAACAACATGCAAAGACTTTATGGTGGAAGGCTTGTGGTTGCAAAGCAGATCAACATTTTAGTGGGTCAAATTTTATTAAGCAACTATTACTAGCAAGTGTAAGTATATACCAAAACCCACTTAATAAATGCAACAGAACCATAGGATGCAATGCACAAGTTTAAAAGTTCCATCTTCCATAAAGTTACTCATGTGAGGGTCCAGGCCGCCCTTGACCGTGGGCACGGCTAACTAGTCAGTTTTACACTCTGCAGAGGTTGTACATCTTTACCCACAAGTCGCGTAAAAGTTCTAGGAACTTTAGACCCAACCACGCTGTGCAAAAGTAGGCACAATACCACACTACCGAGGTGTGGCTGCATAGGGATGCTACGAGGCCTTTACAAAGATCCCCTAGTGCAGGCTGCTCGCTAGGTTACCTGATTAGTGCAGCGCATAAAGCTCCCTAGCGGGTACCGTGTCTTAGCCAAGCCCAACTCCCCGCCAGAGCAGGTCTATACACCAACTCCCGTCAGCCCCCAACCCCTTTCAGGTAAAACATACCTAACACCAAGTTTTCTAATTACTTAGCCAAGACAGAGCCATATGTCTTGTGGTTGTACTGTTTTCCTGGGTGGTTCTCCATGTTCCGATTAACAGATACCAAGTGTTATTGCATTACATGAATGAGTAGCAGAAATAAATCCAGATTAATGATTGTTCATTAAACTACCCAAAATCAAGGTAAAGCTCTAGCAAGTTCTACCCAACATAAAGATAACACCCGGTTAATCAAAGCACAGGGTATACAACACTAGTCACACCTTAAACATGGGTCCCATCACATTAATGCAAGCAAAAAGTAAATAACTGTGTAATTAAAATGCATGTTGTAATAGGACAAGAGGGAATGCAGCAAGGACTTGCCTTCAACCCAAGCGTGCTGCTGCTCAAAGCCTTCTTGATCTTCAACGGCAGCGTACTCCACGAACTGATCGTTCACTACGCTCCACACAATAACATACAGGCATTCAATACAATTAATTAAGAAACAGAACACCAATCATAGCAAACAGAGACAAAACAACAGAAAACTAATCTACTCGTCGAGACGATCGCATGGACATAAAGAACGCTAAAAACGGAGCTAAAACGACTAAGATACGGCCTAAACAAGATTCAGGGACCTATTTGCAAGAAAAACTAATCTAGCAGGGCTAAACTGAAGAAACCTGGACCTATCTGTAAAGAAACTTGAACTGCGGGAGGACCGGCTTGTAAAACAAAAGAACTCAGGGGCTTTCTTGCAAAACCGCCAGGGCTGCTCGGGTTGACTGCGGCTTGACTCGATTGGATCTAATCCAAGCCGTTAGATCGGGATCCGACGGCTCTGGTCGCACGCAAGCGGCAAGCGGCGGCGACCCGCGACGGCGAGCGGCAGCACAAGACAGGGACCTCGCCGGCGCGGGGTCAAACCGAGCTAGGGTGCTCGATTCAACTCGCGGGTTTCACCAGATCGAAGAGCGCGGAACGGCGAACTCAACTAGAGCAACAAGGACGACTCACCGGCGAAGACGACGGCGCGCAGCTCGAAAAGGCGGACGGCGGCGGCGGTGGATCTCCAGCGAGCTCAAGCGGGCGCTGCAGGGGTCGGCGACGCAAACACGTGGCACCGGCGGCTTCCTCACGTTCCGGCGAAGCTCCCAAGGTGCTCCTCGACGGCGAAGAGGCGGCGACAGGGCGGATTGAAGATCGTCGGTGGCTAGGGTTTTCGGGTGTCGGTGCGGAAGCTCCGGTGGCGGCTAGGGTTTGACGGGGCTGGCTCGGGGTGGCGGCAGCACCTTTAAATAGGGCCGGGGACGGTCCTTGGCGTGCGGGCCACGCATAGGAGGGCGTGCGCAGGGCGGACTCGGTGGTGCTTCCGTATCCGGCTCGGAGACGACGGAGGTAGGGGATGACAAGCGGGCCCTGCCTGTCGGCGGCTGTGGGTGGCGGGCGCGCACGCGGGCTGTGGTGGGCCGAAGAGGGAAGCTGGGCTGCGGCCTGCTGGGCAAAGGCAGACACAGCGCAAGAGAAGAGGGGGCGCCAGCGGACTTCCGGTGACGGGCCGAGCGGATCGAAGTTGGCTGGCTGAGCAGGGTGGCGAGCGACTGCGGGTAAGAGATCAGGGGCGGCTACCGGACTTCTGGAGGTTGGGCTTCAACCGAAACGGGCCAGAAAGGATAGGGAGGGTTAAGAGAAAAAGGAAAAGAGGTTTTATCTTTTTGAAAAGCAACAAACAAATGAATTCAAATGCAAATTTGAATTCAAACACTCAAAAGCAATGCATCAGCATGTATGCAACATTAAACTCCTATGATTAATTTATTTTATTTTGAAAATTATTAAATGCCTAAAAGAAATTAAAGAAAACCTTATAGTCCTTAAGAGCAAAATAAAGGTTGCTAATAAATTTTATTAAAATTCAAAATTTTTAAAATTAGGGTGTTACAAGTCTACCCCTTAAAAGGAATCTCGTCCCGAGATTCGGAAAGAGAGAGAAAGATTGAGAAACTCTGCCTCTGATGTCCTACTTGAACCCGGTGGCATACCTGGTAACTCCTCAGGAAAATCATCAGGGTACTCGCACACCACTCTTATATCCTCCAAGGATGTCCCATTGAGCTAATTCACTGTACTGGTCGGTGGTGGATCTGCTGCAAACTCAATCCTTTCCCCAGCTGGACTAGTGAGAAGGATCGACCTCTTAGCACACTGAATCACCGCATCACACGCGGTCAAACATCCCATCCCAAGTATCACATCGATTCCTCTCGACTCTAGTATTATAAGGTTAGCCCGGAAATCTCTGCCCAAAATCTTGAGACTGACATTATCACACTTATAGGATGCTTTCAATTCCCCCCTGGTGAACTAACTAGCATATGACGAGGCATAGGGCTGATGCGTATGTTATGCTGAGCTATGAACTGAGAGGTAATGAAAGAATGGGATGCTGCTGAATCAAATAGAACTAAGGCGGGTATGGAGTTGACTAGGAACATACCGAGCACAACTTTAGGATTCTCCTGAGCAGCTTCAGCATCAACGTGATTCACCTTGCCACGTGAGTAGCTCTGTTGTCCCTTGTTGGTTTGCGGGGTCTGATTGCCATTCCTTCCCTGCTGCATCTGTTGGGTCTGCACTGGGGTACTTGGGGGTTGCCTCTGGGGACACACATTGGCATAGTGACCAAGCTCACCACACTTGAAGCAAGTGGTGTTTGCGGGGTTGGGAGGTGTAGCAGTCCTCACTGGTGTACCAATTGGAGTTCTCTGCCCAGTCTGCTGGAATGGCTGAGTGGGACGCGGGAACTGCTGCTTCCCAATGTTTCCACCTGACCCTCCATAGCGGAAAGGCGTGCTCTGTTGTGGGGTGAAGCGAGGGCGAGTGACGCTCCCAGACTGTCCATAGCTGGTGGCTTTCCTCTTCTGCTCTCCCAACTCTCTGCGCTTATACTCCAGACGAATGGCATTGTCTACCAAGTGCTGGAACATGGGGAAGGTGTGAGACATCAGCTGATACTGCAGTGGTCCACTTAGCCCATCTAGGAACAGCTCCTGCTTCTTACTATCCTCAGCAACTTCCTCAGGTGCATAGCATGACAGCTCAATGAACTTGTCTCTGAACTCAGGCACAGACATTCCCGCCTGCTTGAGGGAAAGGAACTCCTTCTTCTTCATCTTCATGAGACCGGCTGGTATGTGATGCCTCCTGAAGTTGGTGGTGAATTCATCCCAGGTGACAGCATCTGGGGTAGCGTGAGCAGCGACATAAGCATCCCACCAAGCAGAAGCTGACCCCTGAAGTCGTCTTGTAGCATACAGGACCTTCTCCCTGTCGCTGCACTGTGTGATAGTGAGCATCTTCAGCACTGTCTTCAGCCAATCCTCAACCTCAAGTGGATCAGCTGCGTGGGAGAACACTGGGGGGTGGTGGCTCATGAACTCACGGTGCTTGTTGAGTGGTGCCTGCTGCTGCACAGGTGGATTGTTGACTTGGCCTTGCAGGTTCACCATAGTGTTGGACAGGTTCTGGAGGAGCTGAGTCTGCGCCTCAAGGAATTGTTGCATGGCTGGATCCATCTGTGATTGCTGAGGTGCTGGGCCTGAACGGTTTCTTCTTCCTTGGTGATTCACTGCTGGTTGATCAACTCCGGATCCTGACCTGGTGTTCACCATCTGAGTGTTAGGGACAGTACTTTAAATGTTTGAGTCAGGGGTAAAACTCAGAAGGTAGAGTAATGAAGAATTCCAGCATTAGACAGATTCTGTTGACTCCAGTTATTCAGGTATAACTCTCAACGGGGGTAACAAAAAATTATGAGCTTTTTACCGGTGAAAGGTAATGAAATTACGGAACCAATCCAACTAGAATCACCTCAATCAGAGCTCTACAACTCCAGTTATAAAATAAACAAGTCAGGTGTATCAGCAGTGTTAACAGATTCAGGGGTCTCCAAAGTTTCGGTCATAACTCTCTGTCTTTGTAGCCTAAATTGATGAATTTTGGACAGAATAAAACTGATGAAATTTCTGAACAACTCCAATTGGATTTACCTAAATCGGAGGTCTATAGCCCGAGATATAAAATAGTGAAGGTAACTATGTCAATAGAGTTTTACAGTTTCTGGTAGCTCCAATGTTTCGGGCATAGCTTCTAGAATAAGTACTGGATGTGGCTGAATTTTTGATAGAAATTCACTTATGAAATTTATGAGCTAACCCAACTGGTTTTGCATTAATCGGAGCTCTGTAGCTCGAGATATTATCAAAACACTACTGCTGTGTCGAAGGTTGACGAGAACAGAATTGCAGCAAGATAGATAAGTACAGACTTGATAAGGATTAAGTAGATGCAAGATTAAGATATGGTAGAAACAGAACTTAAACCCACTAAACAAGCTTTACTTCTAAACTAATATCATTGTGGTCATCACTCCACAATACATTGCACTCACACAAAAATCCAGCTCAATCATTTAACACAAAACCAAGCATTCAACCACACTCCTAATCTAAGCACACTTTAACCGTTCGTTCTATCGATTACAAAAGACCCTAACTTGAACTTAAACTTGAACCTAAGGACTATCTTCCCAAGGCATGGCTTCCGTGCGGGCGTCAGGGGAGTCGTAGCGTGGCCTCTTGGGTGACGGGGATGTGCATGCTTCTACAGTGTCCTGGACCACTGGTTGTTCCTTGTTCAACAATGCAGCCTCCAAGGCACGCTTTTGCAACTCCAGAGCGATGATCTGTTGTTGTGCCACATGGAGAGTGTTGTTGGTGTCATCCAAGGCAGTGTTGACAGCAGCTAACAAACCCCGGACGTTGTTCAGCGTTCCCTCACAAGCTGGAGCTGGAGCGATGTAGGTCTTGGCCTCTCCACTTGCTCTGTAAGGTGTGTACTTGCAGTGGGTGTCCTCCAACCTATCACGCTCTTTGTGGGAGAGTACATAGAGTGCCCTCCGTGCTGCTTCTGTGATGCCTGCGTCCATGGTGGTTCTGTGAGCCACATCTTCATGCCTAGTTATCTCCTTCACTCCCTGGAATGGTGCATACTCCTGCAGGATAGCTGCAACTCTCCAGTGGGGCTCAAACCATGGGTGAGTCCGGAGCTCGCAATAGTAAACTGGAGCCTTGTCATAGCCTAAGCGAAGTACCATTGCTCTCAAGTTATCAGCCATGGGGATGCCTATCCCATCCATCCAGTAGTATTGCACCTCCCACTTCACTTTTTCAGCTAGTTCACCTCTTGCTGGGCCATGTTGTTCAGTTCACTCTTGCTCTCCATCCTCTTCCACTTGCTCATGGTGATCACCTTGACCACCTCCTGGCGCCTGCTCTTCCTGGCCTTGCTGGTCAGCTTGCTCTTCCCCTTCTGGAATCACTTCCTCTGGATCTTCCTCATCATCTGACACAATGATGAGCCCAGGGGCGGCTACAGGGGGTGCTTCCATCACTATCTCCTCATCGGTGTCACCCTCATGGTGATCATTGTACTCCTCCTGGGGGGCATACTGGTGAACAGCACCTGCGTGTGAAGTCTTCAAGTGACGAACCATCTGTAGGTGCAGCAAACACGTGCAGAGTGAGATAGATAGCAAGATCAAGTGATAAGAGATAAAAGATAGCAAGCACAAGGTAAAGGAGCAAGAATGAATCAAGGGTGAGATAAAAGCAAGAGTAGATTATTAAGTCAGAATTAAAGCAAGCAGGTGATAAGAAAGGCTTCTAAGTTTTATAATCCTTAAATTCGACCATTTTCTAACTAGGCTATCGTCCTACAGTCAACACGGCTCTGATACCACTTTGTCACACCCGGATTTAAGGGCAAATCCGAATGCATAGAATACATGTGCGCCAGGATCAAGTTACACACATGCATCGACTCAATAAATACCAAAACACAGTGCCAAAAGCGTAAAGGAAGTATTATAACTTTATTACATGACTGAAAGTCTTTAAACTAACACATCGAATAGCTAACAGCGAAAAAAGTAAACGCGAATGTCCTCCACAGGCAGCTGACTGATGGAGCGAACGCCTAGAACTCGTCGAATCCACCGGGGTAATCCTCAAAACGTCCGTCTGAGCAGCAGCCGGGTTGTGTAGATGCAATATAAAACAAGTATGAGCACATGTCGTACTCAACAAGGGAAAGACACTATAACAACATGCAAAGGCTTTATGGTGGAAGGCTTGTGGTTGCAAAGCAGATCAGCATTTTAGTGGGTCAAATTTTATTAAGCAACTATTACTAGCAAGTGTAAGTATATACCAAAACCCACTTAATAAATGCAACAGAACCATAGGATGCAATGCACAAGTTTAAAAGTTCCATCTTCCATAAAGTTACTCATGTGAGGGTCCAGGCCGTCCTTGACTGTGGGCACGGCTAACTAGTCAGTTTTACACTCTGCAGAGGTTGTACATCTTTACCCACAAGTCGCGTAAAAGTTCTAGGAACTTTAGACCCAACCACGCTGTGCAAAAGTAGGCACAATACCACACTACCGAGGTGTGGCTGCATAGGGACGCTACGAGGCCTTTACAAAGATCCCCTAGTGCAGGCTGCTCGCTAGGTTACCTGATCAGTGCAGCGCATAAAGCTCCCTAGCGGGTACCGTGTCTTAGCCAAGCCCAACTCCCCGCCAGAGCAGGTCTATACACCAACTCCCGTCAGCCCCCAGCCCCTTTCAGGTAAAACATACCTAACACCAAGTTTTCTAATTACTTAGCCAAGACAGAGCCACATATCTTGTGGTTGTACTGTTTTCCTGGGTGGTTCTCCATGTTCCGATTAACAGGTACAAAGTGTTCTTGCATTACATGAATGAATAGCAGAAATAAATCCAGATTAATGATTGTTCATTAAACCACCCAAAACCAGGGTAATGGTCTAGCAAGTTCTACCCGACATAAAGATAACACCCGGTTGATCAAGGCACAGGATAACCAACACTAGTCACACCTTAGCATGGGTCCCATCACATTAATGCAAGCAAAAAGTAAATAACTGTGTAATTAAAATGCATATTGTAATAGGACAAGAGGGAATGCAGCAAGGACTTGCCTTCAACCCAAGCGTGCTGCTGCTCAAAGCCTTCTTGATCTTCAACGGCAGCGTACTCCACGAACTGATCGTTCACTACGCTCCACACAATAACATACATGCATTCAATACAATTAATTAAGAAACAAAACACCAATCATAGCAAACAGAGACAAAAACAACAGAAAACTAATCTACTCGTCGAGACGATCGCATGGACATAAAGAACGCTAAAAACGGAGCTAAAACGACTAAGATACGGCCTAAACAAGATTCAGGGACCTATTTGCAGGAAAAACTAATCTAGCAGGGCTAAACTGAAGAAACCTGGACCTATCTGTAAAGAAACTTGAACTGCGGGAGGACCGGCTTGTAAAACTAAAAAACTCAGGGGCTTTCTTGCAAAACCGCCAGGGCTGCTCGGGTTGACCGCGACTTGACTCGATTGGATCTAATCCAAGCCGTTAGATCGGGATCCGACGGCTCTGGTCGCACGCAAGCGGCAAGCGGCGGCGACCGGCGACGGCGAGCGGCGGCACAAGGCAGGGACCTCGCCGGCGCGGGGTCAAACCGAGCTAGGGTGCTCGATTCAACTCGCGGGTTTCACTAGATCGAAGAGCGCGGAACGGCGAACTCAACTAGAGCAACAAGGACGACTCACCGGCGAAGACGACGGCGTGCAGCTCGAAAAGGCGGACGGCGGTGGTGGCGGATCTCCGGCGAGCTCAAGCGGGCGCTGCAGGGGTCGGCGACGCAAACACGTGGCACCGGCGGCTTCCTCACGTTCCGGCGAAGCTCCCGAGGTGCTCCTCGACGGCGAAGAGGCGGGGACGGGGCGGATTGAAGCTCGTCGGCGGCTAGGGTTTTCGGGTGTCGGCGCGGGAGCTCCGGTGGCGGCTAGGGTTTGACGGGGCTGGCTCGGGGTGGCGGCGGCGCCTTTAAATAGGGCCGGGGATGTTCCTTGGCGTGCGGGCCACGGATAGGAGGGCGTGCGCAGGGCGGACTCGGCGGCGCATCTGTATCCTGCTCGGAGACGGCGGAGGTAGGGGATGACAAGCGGGCCCCGCCTGTCGGCGGCTGCGGGCGGCGGGCGCGCACGCGGGCTGCGGTGGGCCGAAGAGGGAAGCTGGGCTGCGGCCTGCTGGGCAAAGGCAGACGCGGCGCAAGAGAAGAGGGGGCGCCAGCGGACTTCCGGTGACGGGCCGAGCGGATCGAAGCTGGCCGGCTGAGCAGGGTGGCGAGCGACTGCGGGTAAGAGATCAGGGGCGGCTACCGGACTTCTGGAGGTTGGGCTTCAACCGAAACGGGCCAGAAAGGATAGGGAGGGTTAAGAGAAAAAGGAAAAGAGGTTTTATCTTTTTGAAAAGCAACAAACAAATGAATTCAAATGCAAATTTGAATTCAAACACTCAAAAGCAATGCATCAGCATGTATGCAACATTAAACTCCTATGATTAATTTATTTTATTTTGAAAATTATTAAATGCCTAAAAGAAATTAAAGAAAACCTTATAGTCCTTAAGAGCAAAATAAAGGTTGCTAATAAATTTTATTAAAATTCAAATTTTTGAAAATTAGGGTGTTACATCTATGCATATATACATATATACTATATATAGATTCATGGTAATATTGATGGATTTAGAAAAGCCAAAACATCCCACCAAAATTTGAAACAGAGGAAGTAACATATGTATATATCTTACGGAGAAATTGGATTGGTAAGCTGTTAGAAAGAGAACGATAAATAGTTAAAGATTAGCATCTCCAAGAGCCTCTGTAAAAGGAGTTGAATAGCTAAATATAGCTAAACTTTCAAGAAATCAGCATCCAACGTCCTCTCTACAGTACTCCCCTCGCTATCGCACTCGGAACCCAACGCCCACTCTAGCCATCTGTAGCGAGTCGTCCCCTTCGCTATTCCATTTTTTCTCCCGCACCCGCACATCCCGCGCCCTGTTGCAGCGCGGCCGAGCTCGCGTTGCTGCGGCTCGTCCAAGGCGGAGGCTGAAATGCTGGCGCCGTCGCCCTCATGCGCCCTGCGTCCGTCGTCGTCCCTGTGGCAGGAGGGCTGAGCTCCCCCGGTATGCGAGGCCGAGTGGCCCCCGGCGGGCGAGGCTGAGCTCCCGTGGCGGAAGGGCCGCTGCTGCAGCGCCCGGAGGCCGAACTCCCGCTGTTGCGGCTCACCCAAAGCGGAGGCGAAAATGCCGGCGCCGTCGAGCCCCGCCGTCGCCCCTTGCACCCTTGCGCTGTCGATCCCGCGGCGGGAGGACGTAGCTGCGACGCCGGGAGGCCGAACTTCCGAAGTTGCGGATCGCCCAAGGCGGAGGCGCAGACGCTAGTGCCGACCTCGGGCGGAGGAGGAGCGCTGAGAGGAGGAGGAGGAGCGCCGGGGGCAGGAGAAGGACGGGCGGCGCTGCGACCAGAAGGAGGTCAGCAGAGGAGGTGGGGAAAAGGAGGAGGAAAGTAGTATGAGTATGACACGTGGGGTCCACGGTTGTTGTGGTGTATGGAGAGTTTATTTTTACCGAGTCTGTTGGTTTAGCACTGTATTTATGAAGCTTTTTATATTTTAGCTAGTCTCTTAAACTCTAAATTTAGTTAAATTTATTGCTAGTCTCTTGGAGATGCTCTTACACGGGTAGCTTGAAAACTAGTAAGATGGTACGGAACACATCAAAAGGTGTTAGAACCAAGGGTTATCACTTAATATTTAATAATAACTAACTGTCACAAGCTTTCCATCTAGTCCAAGTGTGGGAGCTGCTTTTAGTTGAGAAGGTGCATAGAAAATAGCAGGAAGCCAGACGGCAAATAAATTAGCCAGAAATCAGTCGCTTTCGTTCAGTGGGTCCAGCAAGCCATATAGGCGGTCATTTATAAGAAAAGAAACTTAGTAGCTATGCAAGAGAGAAAGTGACAATTATTTCGAATTGACCGATCGAGAGCCAGGAGCTAGACATCCCCATGAACGCGCAAACTCCTGGTACTTGAAAGGTTACTTCCCCTGCTGCACAGGAACGAACGCCGAGAGTGAGGGTCTGTTTGGCAGGGCTCCGGCTACTCCGAAAACAGCTCCGGTTTTGACTCCTCCGGTGGAGCAGTTTTTCTGATAGAGCTGAAGCCGTTTTGAAAAATATTTGACAAAACGGCTTCACCTGTTGGATTGAGGTTGTAAAATGTTTAAACTGTCATTTTCAATTTTTTTTCCTTTTCCCTTTTTTTTTATTTTCCCTTTTTCCTCTTCTTCTCTTTACCTCTACCTTTTCCCCACCCTCCTTATCCATTCATCCCGAGCCTTCCTTCAACCCGCCCGCCGCGCCGGCACCCCGCTCGCCGCGTCGGCGCTCCCGCCGCGCCGACGCCCCGCCGCCGAGCTCCCTCCCCGCCTTGCCCCGCCGCGCCGGAGCTCCACCCCGCCCCGCCGGCGCCTCCGGCCCGATCCGCCTCCGGCCAGATCCGCCTCCGCCTCACCCCGTCGCCGCCTCGGGCCGCCGCCTCCAGTCTTCCCCGCCGGCGCTCGGCCTCCCACCCGTGGCCGTCTGAGGGCATGCCTAGAAAACTTGGTGTGGAGCCCGGACGGAGCCGGACGAAGTCACCCTTTTGTGGCTCCGTCAAGGCCGCAGGGCTCCAGAGAGCCTGATTTCCGGGACTCCGGAGCCGGAGCCGCGGTGCTCGACGTCGTTTGGGAGGGCTCCGCGTGGAGCCGGAGGTGGAGCTGCTCTTGGAGCCCTCCCAAAGGGGCTCTGAATGTGCCAAGCAAGGCCACCAGATGATTGTTTCCGAGCAAAATCCCAAGCAAGACTTGCTGTCCCGGTCATGGTCTGGTCGCGTCCGAACATGGAAGACGGACCCAGGAAAAGCGCCCAACTGACCGCAGTCCAACCCAGCACAGCAGCTTCGTCGAGCAGGACCAGGAACCACGAAGCTGCTGCTGCACCCGCACCAACCCGCTGCCCAGGAATTTCCGGCCGGTCCCACCTGGCAGTGAATTGGCATGACATTCAGTTTACTTGGATCAACCGGGGACCTTTTTGACAAATGTCAAATGTTACACCACGTCACCACCTTGGCTGCAACTCTGCATGACTACTGTACATCCTCCCTCCGATGCAAACGAGAAGGAAGCAAATCTTACAATGCCATGAACTTGCTTGCGCACAACGTGGCGCCGGCTTCTTCCGGCCGCCTTCCCGGAGCCTGCCTCGAACGTTCTCCCTGACGTGTCGCGGCCACTTCTTTTCTATCGATCGATCGGCCGGAAAAACTACTGCAATTGCTTACGAGCCAGGCGCAGCAACGAAGGCGCTACGTACTGCCTATATATAGGTCGCCGACAGAGTTGCTTTCGAGAGGAGCATCTGTGCCGACGCAATCAGCAGTGTGTCTTGGCAAAGCCCCGTCAGGCAGGGCCGGGGGCGGTGCCTCTAGCTGCCGCAGGTACAGTCTGCATATTACTTATCGCCGCAAGTGCTATCTCCCTCGATCTCTCCTCTCGCATCATCTTGTATGTACATGTGTTCTCTTATCCTTTGATTCTTCCGATCCTAAGCTCATCATCTTCCCCGGATCTTGATTGTTGAGGCAGCTAGCTAGCTGAAGAAGATGGCGGCGCGGAGGCCGCGCGGGGAGGACGACGACGGTGAGGAGGGGACCGGAGCCGACGATCATCCGCATAGGCGTGGCCCTAGGCGGATCCGGCCACCGGCGCTTGCTTTTCCGGCGTAAGTTTTCTCGGCCGGATCAACATCTGCTTCGGTAGATAGACTAGAGTTTTTTTAGCAACTTCTTGAACCCTAGAGGCTTATTGTCTGATCCTTTCTTTATTTATTAATTCTGTTTCAATTTTGATCAAATAAGTGCAAGACGATTGATATTGTTTGTGCGGTTGGAGTTAAGATATATAGACTGATCAAATAAATGCATCCATGCAAAATCCATGTAACCACAAAAACAAAATTTGCAATGAACTGAAACCCTATGTATATCTTGCCCTTTCATATTTGCTTTATATTATTTGTGTTTGACTTGAAGTTTGTGTCTTTTAGTTTTGATTGGACCGCCTTCTGAATTCAAACTTTCAAGTTCGTATGCTAACGGGAATCAAGTTCTAAAGTTTCAAATTAAAAGAGGTTTCTTATAGGCGTATCTATCGCATGCACATGCCGGCATGAATTGATTCATGTAAGAGGTTTCAGTCATCATTTAGCAGGTGCTTAATTCTCATTTTGGATTTCTGTACTGGTATGTTTTGCAGCATCGTAAGAAGAGCTGTGGCCCAAGAAACTATTCAGCAAATAGTCAACAATCTGGAACCCCTTATTCGTAGAGTGGTAAGAATATGGATTATGCGCATTTATATGTTTTATTAGTACTCTCTACAGTCAGTCACTTTTATGTTTAGCATGAAATAATAGCATCGAACTTTATTAAAGAAACTTGATCCTTTGATTGCCCTAGATCGAAGACAGATCGGTCTTAATATTGATTATATGCTATTATATTTGTAGTTTATATTGAGTCCCTTCTCGCTTAACCTCTAGATTGAGTGCTATGCATATTTGTGTTAGCAGGTGTCAACACTAATTCTTATTTCTTTCATATATCATCACCTGTTCACCACAAGCTTTTGAGTGCACTTGATCAGCTAATATAATAACTTCATATTTGCCATGTTAGGTGCGTGAGGAAATTCAGAACATCTTTTCCCAGCACGATCATAACTTACCAGTCAGGTATATGAAAATTCCTTTTGTTGTTTTTATTTTCTTGAATAATTCAGAGTTTTACATGATTTATACATCATTGAACAAACAAATCTATATCTAATCCAAATTAAGAAAATCACATAGACAAAGAATAAAACACAATTATTATTCTGTTCTGCTGTAACTTCAAATACTGCCACTGTATATATATTATGACAAAACCAAACATCCACTATATCAGATCTCTTCCCCTAAGCATCCAAGCAGCAGATGTCTTGCCTCCTCTGAAGCTAGTCTTTGCTAAGAAGCTCCACACACCAATCTTCACAAACAACAAGCTTCTTGATGTTGAGCACGAGGCAATTGAAATCCATCTCATGGACACAAGAACCAACTTTGTGATTGCACCAACAGATACTCATCTAGGATCTTCAGTAAGACTAGAAGTGCTGGTTCTGGATGGTGATTTTTGCTGTAACGACCGGGATATGTGGACGGCTGATCAGTTTAATGCCGCGATTGTGAAGGCTAGAGAAGGGAAGAGGCCACTGATAGTGGGCTCGCTCATTGTGCCAATGAACAATAATGGAGTGGCTGTGATGGATGATGTGTCTTTCACTGACAATTCGAGCTGGATAAGGTGCCGGAGGTTTCGGATTGGCGTGCGGATCATTCCTGGGAGCCATTTTGGAGCAAGGATCCAAGAGGCAGTCAGTGAGAGCTTCACCGTCAAAGATCATAGAGGAGAATGTAAGTTTGATGCCAACCTGTATATGTTTATCTGAAGTTAATATCATTTCGGAGCCAAAACCACCGTTATTGACGTCATGTTTATGAAAAATGCTTATTGATCACCAATCCACTGTTGTTTTTCCTCATCATAATTGAGTTTTGATGTTTCAATAGCATATCACAACTTATATATATAGTGTAGATGACTGCAAAAGAAAAAAGATTATTCTAATTATGTTTGCATTTCCTTTAATTACTAGTGTACAAAAAGCATTTTCCTCCGTTGCTAACTGACAACATATGGAGGCTCAAGAATATTGGAAAAGATGGACCAATTGACAAGAGGTTGGAGTCCGAGGGGATCAGGAACGTCCAGGAGTTCCTGAAACTTAACATCACAGATCCTGAAAAGCTTAGAACTGTAAGAATTTGTACGCTTGATATTTCAGTGCACATGCATGCTGTTGAATTTGATTCATTGCTATGTACTTCATCAGCTCGTCGGCATGTCAGATAAGCTATGGAATGCAACACTGAATCATGCAAAAACGTGTGACATGGGACGGAAATGCTATGTTTTCAAGGCTGTAGGGTCAGGGTGTGACATTACCTTTAACCCTATAGGAGAGATCTTGGCAGCAAGAATTGGAGATCAGACATTCCCTGTGCATGAACTGCTCCCACAGCAACTGGTAACAATAAACATGCTCATTTGTAGTAATTGCATATCTGCAGCCTCATCATAAAGAATTAGTTTCTCAATATTTCCTTCCATGTTTTACTAATGCAGTTCCATGTGAGGCATTTGGCCACTCAGGCATACCAGCAGTGGCATCAACTGGAGGAAGTGACAACTGAGATGCCACTTTCTGCAAATAAAAGCTTGATCCGATCAGGTCGCCAGCCGAGTGATAGCCAGGAGAGCATGATCAGCTCAGGGTCTCAAAACGCCATGTATCTTGACCACACCGGAACTGCTACCTCCAGCGCAGCAGCAGCAATGTCGACCAACAGCAGCAGCACCTCCGATTCTGCACCCGCTGCTGCTCCAGCTAACGACGACGATGCTATGTTCTGGACCCCGAGCATACCACCTGAAGATCACTTTGGCTGGCAGAACTCGAGTGGTTGCTGGGATCAAGTGGATTAACCTACGGTTCACGCTGTTTAGATCCTGTTTGGAATGACACAGCAGGTTTGATGTGTAGTAGCTATTGTACATTTGGACTACATGTTAGCTGCTTAGTAATACTTGGAACAGCAGGTAGCAGCTTGGTATATGTTCTCTATGCTAATAAAATGAGACTCAAGAATGCAATGTACATGCAGAGAGTTATGACCTTTATAAATTTAAGAACTCTTGCAGTTGGACAACAAGTAACAGCTAGTAATTATTTGTGCGTTTCATATTGAATTTTCAGCTGTAATGATTCAGTCCAGATTGTACTCGGTGCGCATGATGCTGCTCTACTTATGCCACAACCTCCTGGTTGCAAAAGGGAGACATTTAGCCACTGCAGTTGAAGTTGCTAATCGATCCTAAATGATTATCCAACTTGTATAACAATATCATAATCCGATTTTTTTCAAAAAGATTGACTAAAAATATTTTTTCCTGACACCAGCAAAAATGATGAGATCAGTACAACTATAATATGATTCAAAACATTTAGTTTTTATTGACGTCTGATTCTTTTTTGTAAAAGAGTTGTAATCGAGTGCAGGCATCAAAACAACCAGCCTCAACTAACCTGCTTTAAATGTTCCCATAGATTAACAATGCAGATTCCCAGTGCTCGACACATTGCAGCTAACAAAATTTTACACACACCAACAGAGTCACAACTCTGTTACGTGACACTTTAGTATCTTGCTTGAGATTTACTCTCTCTACACGTGTCGACGGAAAAAAGAAACACCTCACACACCTAATCTCTACCTGCATTATGCCTTCTCAGTGACCACCCAAAATTGCAAAAACTTCCTCCAACAGATGTACTAAAGAGAAGTAGATAACCTGAGCTACCGCGACGTGCATCGGTCACTATTTAAGCACGGTGTGATCACTACCTCACTGTCATCACCACCAACCCACTCGTTGCCCAACTCAGACCAAATCAAGCACACAGAAAAGAGGAAGCATCATGGACAAGAAGAAGGCACTGGCCGTAGCTCTCCTGGTGTCGGCCGCCCTCCTCCTGAGAGCTTCCCAGCCGGCGACCGCCCAGGTGTTCTGCCGCTCGCAGTTCAACCTGGCCAACGAGGCGTGCAGCATGCGCAGCTTCATCCGCCCCGGGGTGCGGCGCGGCGGGGTACTGCCGCGGCTGCAGCAACAGCTCAACGAGACGGCTGACGCCGTGGAGCAGCAGCACCTCAACGAGACCGCCGTCGAGCAGCAGCACCGGAGTGACGACGAAGAAGACGAAGAAGACGACAACGAGAGCAGCAGCGGGAGCGGAAGCGGGAGCGGGAAGAGCCGGCGGTCGTCGCGGCACCGGCACCAGCACCGGCACAGCGGGGAGGGAGGCGAGGAGGACCCCCGCGACACGGCGTGCTGCCGCCGCCTTATGGGCCTCGACAACTCGTGCGTGTGCCAGGCCACCGCCCGGCTCCCGCCATTCATGAACTCCGTCAGGCATTCCATCACGCTCACGCCCATCGAGGGGTGCGAGATCTCCTTCGACTGCCCCGGCCCTCTCTTCTAGATCCAGCCGCCGCCTCGCCGGATCATCACCGCCGCCGCCGCCGTCTCCTCATGGAATAACTTGTGATTTAACTTGTAGTTAGTAACTATGTTCACTGCTTCACTATCATCAGGATATGTGTCAAAGCTACTGTGAATTCGATCATAAAGCCCAGAATAAAGGAGGGGATTTGCAAGAACATGTTATGATGAAATTTTAACTTGCAGATTAAATTGGTGTGAGGTTCTTCCCAAAAAAGAAGAAATATTAGTCATTAGATAGCGAATCCAACTGACGGAAAATCGATTGGGGGCAGAATTGCTTGCATTGCATTTGCATCTACTAGTAAGCTTCGGGTCGTTAAATTTGTACAGATTGATCGAAAGGATTATTGCGAACGGATCAAAGGATTTAATTACTTACTCGTCATCTCGATCGAAAGATTGTCGGTGCGCACTGTTCGTCACAAGAATCCGTTATCAAACAGCGACAAATCAGCCGGATCGAACTCCATCTTTGCATCCGAGAAGGGCAATGGCAGTGGCAGGTGCGCAAGATCTGCAAGCCCTACGAGATCCTCGTCGGCAGGCTCGTCCGCCCAGAACGAGTGAACACTCGGCGGCGCATCGCCGTGCAGCAGTTGCGCATCCTGGAAAGGCGTCGGCGGCGACGACGTGGTCGAGGAGGAGACGCATGGCGCGGACGAGACAGACACGGACACGGTCGTCGTCGCACCCGCCGGCGGCCGAAGCATCCTAGTCGTCGTCGCCGTCGTCAGAGCCAGAACAATCTGTCGATTGTCATCTGGCGGTGGATGCGACGACGCTCTACGAACGCCACTGCCATTGCCAGCGCGCTCCGACGGCGGCGGCAGCCGGCCACAGCGCGGCGACGAGATGAACTCCCTCTCGAAGGCGTCGTAGGCGGCCTTGGCCTCATCCTCGGTGGCGAACGTGCCGACCCAGTGCCGGATCTTGAGCCGGTGGCTCCGGAACTCCGCCGCCCACCGGCCGGGCTGCCGCTCGTACACGCCGGGATACCGCTTCGTCGGGGCAGACATGAAGGTGCGCTTCCCAATGCTCGCCGGAGCAGCCAGCCCAACCGCGGCCGACCCTACTGCATTCGATCGACCACACCCAGCAGCAGGGTTCTTCATGGCGCTGGTGCTGCTATTGCCGTACAAAATTACGATCTCGGTCTTGCCGGCCGATTTCGTGGCTGAACGGGCGCCGGAAGTTGGATCGTCGCCGGAGTCGGAATCGGTTGCGTCAGGGTCGGAGAAGGAAACCCGGATCCTCCGAGCATCCATGCCGCCTCTTCTGTCTTCTCCCTGCTAAATTTCCTCGTCCCGGACGGCCGAAAAGGCGGAGGGAGGCGGCTCGGATTTGTTTCCGCGCAAAAGGGGAGCCCTCGTATGCTTGGTGAACCCTATATCCCCACACTAATTTCCACTAAAAATGATGAACATGTCAAATTCTCAACTCCCTTTTGGATTTTAATTAGGTACTACTCCTTCCATCCCAAATTAAAAATGATACACATGTCAAATATATAGTCAGGTAGTCCCTTTTGGGTTTTACTTAGATATACTACTCCATCCGTCCAAATGACTATTCATTTTGATTTTTTAGCTAGACCAGATACAAAATTTTTTGCTATATACAGTCAAAACAAATAGTAATTTAGGATATAGGAAAATATTTGAGTGTTTGGTGTTGAAATATTCAAGAAAGTTCACCAATAACGAAAACAATCAACCAAGTATACAAAACTATACACCAAAGATCGGCTCTACGAAATTTGTAACAGCTTTAGAAATAATGTCCCCTCACTAATAGAGAATGAACCTTTGGTACGCCCCTTTAGTCCCAGTTCAGCTTTGGAGCGGGACTTAAGGGGTTTCATCGATGTGGCCTCTACTCTAAAATACTCAACCTGTCCCTAATTATCGGTCATCGGAGGTGCAATTGACAAAAGATCCTACGTAACAATAATTTGCTAGATATATTTGGATGTGCATGCCATTAATGTTGTATTAGCGGTGTGAAGAAACACATGTGTCACTGTGACAACCCCACCCAAGAAAAGTCCATTTTTAGCCATCGAACTATTCTCAAAGTTTGGTTTTGACCATCGAACCGCAAAACTAGGAATCTTTGGCCATCGAACTCTTAAATCCATTCATTTTTGGCCATCCGGCGGTTTTGCAGGGCGGTTTTGCCGACGTGGCTGCCACGCGGCGGCGGGCCCCACATGTCAGTCCATCTCTCACCTCTTTCTTCTCTTCTCTCCTCTACCTCTCTTCTATCTCCGCCACCTGCCCGGTCCAACCACTCGTGCCCGACCCTCGGAACGCTCCGCCGTCTACAAACTCCGCGTCGCCTTCGAGCTCGAGCCCGCTGGCCCGCAGGGAAGCGCGACGAGGGAGGGGGTAAGGAGGACGAGATCCAAGCGCAGGAAGGAGGGAAGGTGCCGTCGCCGCCAGGGAGCCATGTGTGCGAGCTCCCCGAGATCCGACCATCGAGCTCCACCGCGTCGCCGAGCTTTGAGGGAGAGGGGCCCTACCGTGGGAGGAGCAGCGCCGCCTTGCTCCCGCCGCCTCCCAACTCCAACCCGGGCGCAAAGCTCGACTGGCCCGGCGGCGCTCTAGATTCGGCCTCGCTGCGCCGGGAGGAGCAGGGCGCGCTCGAGCCGCCGCCGCCCTCTAGCTCATCGATTCGTCGCCGATTCCGCCGTTCCGGACACATCCCGAGCAGGGGAAGGGGCTAGCACGCCGGGGCAGATGAGCTGCCTGCTCGCGCCGTCGTGCTCGTGGCGGAGATAAGGACCATGAGGAGAAGTGGAGGGAGGACATCGCCACAGTCGTTGGAGGTCGCCGCCGCCGGTCGTCGGGAGGGAGGAGCCGGCGCATATCGAGACTGACTCGACATCGGGGGTTGGCCGCAGAGCTATGCTCCTCCGTCGTCGGCTGTGAACAGGAAGGACGGACGTAAGGAGCTCCACCGCAGCCGACCGGCGGGGCGAGCTCGAGCTCCGCCACGGGCCAGCATCGTTGGGGAGTGAGCTGGAGCTTCGCCGCGGGCCAGCGCGGCCGGCCGGTGAGCTCAAGCTCTGCTGCGGGCTGCGCTGCTGGGCGAGCGAACTGGAGCTCCCCCGCGGGCCAACACCGCCGGTCGGGCGAGGTCAAGCTCCGCCGTCGCTGGGAGGCGCAGGGGCAGCCGGAGGTCCGGGATGCCCACCGGTAGTTGGAGGATAGAGGAGAGAGAGAGGAGGGAGAGGATAGGAGAGGGTCTGACATGTGGGCCCACCACCACATGGCAGTCATGTCAGCAAAACCGCCTGCAAAACCACCGGATGGCCAAAAGTGAACGGTTTTAAGAGTTCAATGGCTAAAGATTTCTGGTTTTGCCGTTCGATGGTCAAAACCAAACTTTGAGAATAGTTCGATGGTCAAAAATGGACTTCTTCCTAAAAATCCCGTATTAGTGCCTAAACCAATCCACTTTGGCCATTAAGCACTAACACATGATTAGCTCGTCGTTGTTGCCGGGCTTGGTAAAATCACTTACATAACAACAAAGGATCGAACATATGCATTAAAACTCACACGAAGGCGAGTCCAAAGTACATTACACAATTTAAATCCAAATATGCCCCGAAGGGTTTAATCATTACAAATCATGGTTCATGACATAATAATAAAAGGTTCAGAGTTCGAAAACGGCGAAAAATAACTAAGCGATACAAATGACTTCACGGGAGGTCGTCCATGATATCTTTACTCATCGTCTGACACCCATTGTAGTTCCCAGCTGTGGGGTATTTCTCCAGGCCAAACATTCTCACCTGAAAACAACATATATAACAAGACTAAGTATACTAATACTCATCAAGGCTTACCCGTCTAAAAAAATTACCTCTAGACATGCAAGGCTTTTGGCTGGTGGGTTTGTTTTGCCAAAAAGCAACTAAGATCATTGATCCTTACTTTCAATATTTTAGCTCAAGTTATAGTGAATTAACCATTACTAAGTAAGCAATCTATTGCAAGTAAGAGTTGTGCAGTACAATTAATTCAAGCATCAATATTCACATAGTTCCATCATTAAGAGATCACATGGCCAGTTGATTAAGCAGTCTCAGATAACGGTGAGAGGCCGACGATCGATCGATTAATAACCTTGCAAGGTGTACCTAAACACACGTTAGACTGCATACCCCAAGAAGGTCAAATGAAAGCAAAACGGGGTATGCACCGACCAGGCGGTTCCCATTTTTCTCCGAGTTGGTATACGTATCAGACCTACAATGCTTGGTACAAGACTTACTGGCACGTTCACGCCGGACCGTCTAGACTTGCACATGTACCCCACTGTTGCAGGCAGGGGGACACATCTCTGTGTCCTAGGGGTAGTAGGGAAAAGTTCCCTTGTCGTGTCCATCAGGTACTAGGCTTACCGGTCTCATTCCCGACAAGTGCTTAGTACGTTCAAACGCTTAACAAACGAAAGCCACTAGACTGAAGTCCAAATCCCATGCTCTTACCACATGAGAAATCCATTTATCAAGTATTATGATTCCAATATTAGAACCTATATCTCGCGAGTGACGAACATCACTCGACTTGTACTGGATCCTTAGGGTATAGCCACTATCGACCTAGCATACTAGTAATAGAACATAGGTACCTAGGGATCATGCATCTAAGATTTCATTCAACTCGTCAATGCACAAAGATAGCATAGACAGTTGCAATTTTTTTTTAAAACAGGATTAGGTTAATGATCTGGTGCTTGCCTTTGTCAGCAAATCTAGCCTTGGGCTCTTCTGGACTTTGGTCCAGGTCTTGATCTACGGCCACGTAGTGCATGTCCCCGTCAGCTCCCTCATCTCCTCCTTCCGACACGAGTGTATGGCTACCGTCGGGTATTTCTATACGAAGGATGCATATGCAGGAATTATTTGGTGAATTTAATTTAATTAATTACAAAACAACACATGACAAACATGGAGTGTATGGTTGGGCATATTCACCTAGATAAGAATATATCAAGCATATTCTTTCTATTAAAACAAGTGATGGTGTTGGAAAGATTAAACACTTAATTGGATGGTGATTGTGTACACATTTATACAAATAAATTAAATTAATTTCACAAACCATCATGGGGGAATCCTAAGTCCCTTAGTCCTATCCAAAGACACTGAACAAAATACACAAGCATTTGAGGTATAAATTAAATATACTAAAAATGACAAATCCTAGCTTCCAAAACATGATAAATTCATATAAAAATATTTAAACATCCTCTGGATCCAAACTTTCTCACACCTATCCTCTGACCCAAAATGAGGCTACACACCCAAAAAATAGCTCATGAACTTGTCTAGATTTTAAACTATGCAATTACACTTAAAACTAAGCATAAATCAACAATAATTATTTCCAAAAGTTCTAAAATCATGATAAATTCACCAAAGGTGAATCTAAGCATAATAAGACTATATCCAGAAGTTAGACATAAAAATATATTTGTATTTAGCTTCAAAAATCATTTACTCTGATCTAGCATAAGTACATAATAAATCATAATAAAATATCTACTTAGTAATTTTGTGCAAAAACTTAGATCAAGCCTACACATGACATCTCTAACAACATATTCAAAGCTCAGCTCAAGAACTAGCAATCAAAAGTATAGCTCTGCTTTGCAAGAGTTGTAGATCTGGTCATAAGGAAGCCAACAAAGTTGGTTTTGCATTTTTCTGATGTTTCTAGAATTTTCTAGGATTTTTCTAAAGTTCTGGATCTATTTGCAAAGAAACTAAGAATCTTCTAACCGACAGACCCTTGAAAAGATTTGGACTTCACAGATATGCTCTTGGTTTACGTTTTAGCCCCTGGAAGAAAAGAAGCTAAGCAATGTGGCCCTTGGGCCATGGGGGGCGGCGCAGCTCGCCGGAATCTGGCGAGGCCGGCGGCAGAATCGGCCGGGGAGAGGGTGGACACCGACTAGGAGCTCACCACGGGTGGATTTTGTAACATCCCTAATGTTTTTGAACAGTAAATAAGCTGATTAGTGCATCCTAAGTAGGGTTGACTAGTCAAACCTCCCCTTGTCAAAACCCTAGAACCCTAACACCTCTTTATAGTGTCTTGGTCAAATCTCGAATTTTTTCTTAAACACTCAAAATTCTGCCAATACAAAAGTTATTCCTCTTTTTCGGGAACACATTTTTCATAATTGGCGGCATTTTCAAATTTTGAGTGGAAAAGCACCAAATTCTTGGTTGAACGCCAGATCTACAGGAGCCAAAGGCCGAGAAAAATAGCAAGTTTGACTCAATTTTCTGAACAATTGGTTGATCTAAACATAGGTCACCCTTGTAAAAGTTGTAGTGTTATGGCTCATCTACAACTTTGCTTTTGGGAGAATTTCAAGTTCCATTTGGAATTTTTGAGTTTGAGTGTGTCGAAGTGGTGCACTCGGAATTGGCTGACAAGCTCTGCGCGCCAGAGCCGCGTCGCGACGTCGTGCGCGCCGAGCACCACCGCCCGTGGCGTGCGTCTCTCGCCGCCGGTGAGCTGCCCAACCGCCACATCCTGGTGGGTCCCGCACGTGTGGCCCAGGATCCCGTGAAACCCGGGTGCTATCCCCGCACACGTGGCGCTTCGCCACGTGGCCGCCGTCGCCTGAGCACCGCCGCCGCCCGCCAATCCTCGTCGTCGTCTCACCCCGGCAAAACGACTTGAGCCATGGCCGCCACTCCTCGCCCTCCAACAAGACGATGGGAAGCCGCCGCTCTTGCCGTGAGCTACGCGCAAGCTCCCGACCGCCTTGCACGTTCGCCACGCGGTGCCCGTCGGCGCAGGCCTACGGCCAAGCTCCCGACAGCCTTACTGCCATTGGCCAGCGCGTGCGGTGAGCCGTGAGGGCTACTCCTCAACCCCCAGAGCACCTCCCCCTCTTTAAAAAGGAGCCGCATTGCCCCTGCCGCGCACCCGCAGCTCTGCCAGGCTGCCATTGACACCGCCGCAGCCGAGCTCGCTCTTCCGCGCCTAACCTCCGTCATCCAAGCCCTCCTAGACCTCCTCCACACCTCGCCACAGCTCCCCGAGCCACGAATCGCCGCTCATTGCCGTCGCCCACGCTAGAGTTGGAGCAGAGGCGAACCGCGCCGCCCCTGTCTCGCCGTCGGCCATCGCCAGAGCTTCCTCCGAGCCATCCGCCGTCGGCAATCGACTCGTGGTGAGCTTCTTGTCCATCCCGTGCCATCCCTCGGCTGAGTCCGGCCGGCTATTGCCGCCGGCGAGCCTCCCCTGAGCCGCAAGGGGCACCGTTGTGAAGATCGAACTCTTTGCAGGGACCTAAGTGTAGAAGTCGAGGGCATAGTTGTGAAGTCCTAAATCTTTCCAAGGGTCTAGCTATAATAAGATTCTTCCAGTTTTGGTTCCAAAGGCTGAAACTTGTAAAATGCCTAGAAAATCGTAGAAAAATCTGAAAAATGCAAATAAATATGTTTTGGAATCCTTGTGATGAGTACTACCTTTTGTAGAAAAGTTGTATAGTGTTTTTCTGCATAGTTTTCAAATTAAATTTGAATCTGTGTTTGAGCTAGAACTTGTTAGATTTTTCATGCTTGGTGTGTAGCTCCGATTGATGTGATTTTTGGTCAGTAGCCTTGTTGCACCCCCAAGTACTTGTGTGAATTTTCTCTCTGTTTTCTTGTGTGTAGTTTTGTCAGAATGAGTTTTTGAAGTTAATCAAACTTAATAAAAACAGGAAAATCTTTTTAATTCAAGTTGTACCTTAACCTTAGGCTTAAGCTTCACCAAATCACTTTTGTGCAACACCTGTTCTTGTTGTGAAGTTAAATAAATTTAATTTGTTTAGATGTGCACACAATCACCTTTAAAATGGGTTTTATGCCACACCAACACACCCCTTTATTTTATAGGAAGAGTATGTTGAATATATCTTATCAGGTGAATGTGGCCACCTAAAACCTCATGTTTTATCTCTGAATTTCAAAAGTATAATCTTGCTTGAAATAAATGAGTAAAGTTGTGCATATGCATTCCGTGTAGAACTCATTGACGGCAACTTCGAGCTCGTTGCGGAGCAAGGTGAAGGATCGTCCGAGAGGGAAGTGAACGTTGTGGAGA
The DNA here is from genome assembly GCA_036936925.1 of Cenchrus fungigraminus. Lineage (NCBI taxonomy): Eukaryota > Viridiplantae > Streptophyta > Magnoliopsida > Poales > Poaceae > Cenchrus > Cenchrus fungigraminus. Next base: position 75,554,061 of record CM072768.1, on the reverse strand, counting down.
TTCACCAAGACCCGAACCAAAGTTCGCAAGATCTCTTGACTGACTTTGCTAGTGAAGGCAAGCCCCGGAGCATAACCTAACTTTTCTAAATTGTGCAACTATCTATGTTTATGTTTGTGCATTTACATTTCAGAAGTTGTTTTGAAACCATAGATACATGATCCCTAGGTACCTATGCTTATACTAGTATGCTAGGTCGATAGTTGTCATGCTATAAGGACCCGGTACAAGTTGAGTGATGTTCGTCACTCGCGAGATATATGTTCTTATGTTGGAATCTTAAGACTTGAATAAACTGGTTTGTTCATGTGGTAAGAGCATGGGATCTGGGCTCCAATCCAGTGGCTTTCATTCGTTAAGCATTTGAACGTACTAAGCACATGTCGGGAATGGGACCAGTAAGCCTAGTACCTGATTGAAGCGGCAAGGGAAGGGATTTGATTACTACTCTTGAGAAATCGCCTGCCTGGTTTGCAACCGGAGGAGGGGTGCATGTGCAAGAGGTGGTGCGTGCCGTTACATGGGCGTCCACTAAGCCTTGTACCCAGGACTGTAAACTCCTGCTCCCGACCCGAAGATCGACGGGAACCGCCTGGTTGGTGTGTACCCCACCCCCTTTGTAGTTGTCCTCTTTGGGGTATGCATCCTCCCGTGTGTTTAGGTCCACCTTGCAAGGTTATTAATCGATCGATCGTCAGCATCTCACCGTTACCCGAGACTGCTTAACAAACTGACTACCATGATCCCTTAATGATGGAACAGATGGATAATACTGATGTTTGCTTAATTGCATGTGCAACTGTTTGTTTAGCACAAGTGCTTACCTAGAATGGTTAACAACTAGAACTTGAGCTAAAATGTTGAAAGTAAGGATCCACTCTTAGTCGCTTTTGGGCAAAACAAACCCACCAGCCTAAAGCCTTTCATGTCTAGAGGTTGGTGATGTAGTTATCACCCGACGGATAAGTCTTGCTGAGTATTAGTATACTCAGCCTTGCTATCTATGTTGTTTTCAGGTGAAGCAATGAATGATGTGTGGCCTGGAGAGATCTCGCCTGTATGGGAGCTCCAGTGGATCGAGGGTGATGACGAAGAATGATGATGTCACGGATGGGCTCCCGTGATGTCATACCGATGTCTAGAATTCCGCTGTTTTAAACTCTGAACTTTATCATGCTATGATGAACAATGATTTGTAATAAATGGACCCCCAAGTGGGCCCGGTTTGGATTAATTTGCTTAATTACTCTGGACTCGCCTTCGTGTGAGTTTTGATGTATACTGCTCTTCGGTCCTGTTGTAAGTAAGTGATTTACCGGGCTTGACCCGGCAAACAACGACAAAGTAACTTTGTGTTATCGCTTAAGGGCCTAATGGATGAGTTTAGGCGATAATACAAAATTATTTTAGGTGGTTTGTCATGGCTGGCATCAGAGCTCGAGTTAGTGTACACCAGAGTTAATTAGTAACCTTAATCACTTGTTTTTAATAAAACTTGCCAACTTTGCTTGTATTTGCAAAAAACGTTGGATCTTTAAGGATGAAAGTAGTCCGAGAGGCCCTAGAGGGATTTGGGTACTTTCAGGTCGCTAGTAAACTATGGTTTATTGTTGCTAACTTCCAGCACTTCTCTTTGGCGACGTGTTTCATACGTGTGCTGTGCCGCATCACGAATATGTGAGGGTCGATAGGGCAATCCATTCCACGGATCCTATCTTCTCGGTTGGATGCCACGTGTTTTATATGTGTGCTTTCCGTATGTGAACCATACGAAGGATGACATGTTCTATTCAAGATGAACGTGTCATGGGTTGTGATGTCGCCACGTTTTTCCATACGTGTGCATGATCCCGCATTACGAACATGCGAAGGGGGACACCCTCCATTCAAAAGGGGCGTGTCTCAGGTTAGACGTTGTCCATGCAGCGTTAAACGCATGGGTGCCATTTCTATAGTGAATGGTAATGTATGGGGACGCTCCCGTGACGTGCTGCCATGGAAGGTTTTTTTCTTGCAGGTACATTAACCACGTTTCGTAAGTGCGATAAGCAAGAAACGTTTAGTATCCGACTAGTTATTATAAGGAGAGACATATTGTTGCCTTGCCACTGGCACTAACTCCGATTTTGGCTTGATTGCCTTGTGAGGATGAATAGGTCGCTTTTGCATCATGCTAAAATCAACTAAACTTAAAACTGGTCACAAACCTCCACATATGTGCTCTCTAGTTGAGTAATCTTTATTAAGGACCTCTATGCTAGTTTGTTGCAAAGGTTGCTTTTCTGCTCAGTTTTAAGGCTGCTTGATGTCCCTGTTTTTCTAGGCTGATCTAGGTGATCTCTACCAAAAGTGTTCCTTAGGTAGCCTAGATGCTGTCCGCAAAGTTTCATATCCATAGGGTTTGTAAATCTGGAGTTGTGGTCTTTTTAGCGCAGCGCTGTCTTGCTGTTTTTCTGGCAGACAGCAGTCCAAACTTTGATCGTTTCAACTATGTTCCCATCAGTTTCAGCTCGACCTTTGAATACCAAATATGTGTCTCACTTCATTTCTGAGTTGTTGCCAAAATTTGGGAATTTTTGGGGTATTGGTTTGGGAGTTATGAATTTTTGTTCAGAACTGCCAAATTTTGTCATCTAGCATGTTGCACTTGTATTGAAATTTAACATGCGCCTGTATTTCTATACAGATGGCTGCCCCCAGATTTTAGAGGTTGAAGCCGATGGTACGGTGCGTTCCGACGGGTTGCACTGGGAGGGCTTTCCTCGCTTAGCGTGGGAGGCACTCCAGGACTCTAGTTACACTATCCCACCTACCTACGAGGCATTGGAGTTTGTGGACCTGGGCGTTCCCCGGTGCTGAGTTACCGTCACGGTGCCACCGCACCCGAACCACCTGTACTGGCCTGACTTCAGCTTCGTGTTTTACGGCTTACGTCGCCCTGAGTCGGTGGAGTCGGCAGCGTTAAAGCTGCTGACCGACTTTTGTGAGCACCGTCCACTCGAGGTGACGCTGTCGCCGTTTGGGTTGTTTCTTGCTGTGGACCCGCACGATCCTGCGTGGCGTGACCGTGTGGACCACATTGAGGAGCTCACCTTGCTCGTTCCTCCAGAGGATACCACCCATACGCTGACGCGGTGTATGGACGCCTTGTTCATGCTTCAGGCTCTTCGCCTCTCCACTGAGGCTATGTTGAGCCATAGGCTTGAGCTTTCTTACGCCGCTTGGCACGAGTTGTACGCAGCTTACCAGCAGTAGGGAGTCGCTCTTGCTCAGACTCAACAGCAGAACATAGTGCTACAGGACACTAGAGCGCAGATGGAGGTAGAGAGAGGTGACCACTTGCAGAGGATTCTTGATCTCCAGGCGGAGAATGACACCTACCAGCAGCACGTAGCCACCACCGATGCAGAGAGGCTCGTGCTTGTTGAGCACGTAGCCGAGCTACAGGAGCAGGTTATGGAGGCCGAGGTTCACGTGGAGTTGTTGCAGGCTCTTATTGCCCTGCAGCCACCAGCTCCGCCAGCAGCCGTGGTACCTCCCGAGGACCAGCAGGCTCAGTCTGGCATTGACCAGGCGAGTGCTGCAGGACCACCCCCGCCGACACCGCCCGCTTCACCCGCAGCGAGCGATGGTTCTGGTAGAGAGGTACATGGCTAATTCTGGTAGAGAGCATTGAAATGCAATTTAGTGCATATATCTACATGGTACTTATAATGTTTGATTGCAGTTTGAAAAAATCTAGAGGTGGACTTTTATATTGACTCTGATTATGCTGGTAATTTGAATAAGAGTTGGTTTCTCACACATTTTTTTCACCATTGTTGGTTGTGCTGTGTAGGTGGAAAGCAAGTTTGTATGCTACTATTGCTTTTTGTCCACTACTAAAGCTAATATATATCTAAAGCTGAATAACTATGGCTATTTTTGAAAATTGTAAAGAAAATATTTGGTCAAGAGGTTTAGACTCTGAGCTTTGCGGGATTTCTTCTTGCCTTACAATACATTTGTGATAGTCAAGTGCTATTTATTTTACTAAGGATTAGATATCATTTATTCGAGATGTTATTGCTAAATGTAATATTAAAGTATGCAAGATAAATATTTGTGATAATCCCGTTGATACGATGACTAAGCATGTTGCTACATCTAAGTTTAAGTTATGCTCAGTCTTGGTTGATGTTAAAATTTAAGCCCTAATGACTTTTGATGTTGGTGATTTTATTATTGAATTGAGTTCATTGACGATACTTCATTTGTTGCAAGATGAATTTATCTCAAGTTAGAGTTTGTTGGATATGATTCAAATTATAGCGTGAGTCTTGTGAGGACGCCTGAAGGGTCCACGATTTGGTTATATAATTAGCGGATATGTTTTCATATTTGGCAACTTTTATATCAATTTAGTCCACACTATATTAGACCTAATCAAAACTTTTGGTCTGCACTCAACCTGTCACATGGTCTGATCGGGTCGGGTTCGAGTTTTTATATGTAATTCTTGGATTGGGTCCCTTTTTTCGAGTTTCGGGTCAAAAATTTTTGGTCCGCGCCTGACCCGTCACATGGTCGGTCACACGACTCGCAACTCATCATCAGGTCTACCACATAACTGCCGCAAGATTTTTTTCATGTATAAAATGTGTCTTGTGTTCAAACTGTTTTCACATATTATTTGCTAACAAATTGGCAGGTTTGTTCAACAATTCTGCACAAAATAAACATTTTCTTTCCGGTTCTAAAGGAAAACAAACCAACATTCCAAAAAAACTTTGTTTTTACAAAGACCTCTGAATCGTCAAATCCAGTCATGTGAAAGGGAAGGGAAAGGGACTCAGCGAACAGAGCCCAATCTGAGAACCAACCCTCCTGAGCCAGAGACACCCCCTCTCTCTCCCGCGAGTCCCGATCCGACTAGGCCGAGAAAATTACAAATTTGAGATTCCAAATGTTGCACTTCGCAACTTTGCCATTTCAAACATTGCTTTCGTAAAAATAGGCCTCCAAATGTTGTGCTCTTGCAAACTATGCCATTACGTGTATTTCCCCCTCTTTTATAATCAAAATACATGTATTTGCTACCTGAAAAGACCGTTTTGCCCCTCTGTTCTTTTTCCTCACCCTGGAGGCCACCGGCGGCGCGCGACGGGTGGAAGCAGGTCGAGTACGGCACGGCGACGTCGCCGGCGTGCCACGGGCCGGACTCGAGGACGAGCGCCGTCATGTTGGCTGTTTCCTGGAGGAGCAGCAGGCGGCTGCCCTAGTCGCTGTCGTCCTGTCGACTGAAGTCCCACGCGATGCGGCCGCCGACGAGGAAGTGGTCCCTCCCGCCGCCCACGCCGGCGTCGAGCGGAGCCAGCCCGCGAGGTCCTCGGCAAGCACGTCGCGCGTGCCGTTGCTGGACCCCACAGGTGGCGGCCGACGTCAAGGCCCGCGTAGTAGGACACGTACACAGCGGCGGCGCGGGAGGCGTCGGCGGTCAGGCAACCGTACTGCCGCATGCGGGCGTGGAAGCTGACCTCGAGGGTGAACTGGTTGGTGTCGTACCAGCCTGTGGCTGGGAGCACGCCGTCGGTGCACGTCAGCCGCGGGCCCATGCCGGCGTTCGCGACTGCCTGCACATATCCGTCCACTCCGACAGGGACCGACGTGCCCAGGGTGAGGAAAAAGAATAGAGGGGCAAAATGGTCTTTTCAAGTAGTAAATACATGTATTTTGATTATAAGAAAGGGAAAATACACCTAATGGCAAGTTTGCAAGAGCACAACATTTGAAGACCTATTTTTACGAAGACGATGTTAAAAATAGCAAAATTGCGAGACACAATGTTTGAAGTACTAAATTTACAATTTTCTCCTCACAATCGTCAAATCCAGTCGTGTGAAAGGGAAGGGAAAGGGACTCAGCGAACAGAGCACAATCCGAGAACCAACCCTCCTTCCTGAGCCAGAGACACCCCCTCTCTCTCTCCCGCGAGTCCCGACTCCCGATCCGACCAGGCCGACCCCTACCCATGGCCGCGCCGCTCGCACGAGCACCGCTGCCGCGGGCCCCGAATCGCCCCACTCCCGCCGTCCGGTTATTCCCGCGTGGTCGTCTCCGGGCGACGGCGTTCAGTGGTGGGGGCGCGGCCGGGCTTGTGCTCCGCACCTGCAAGAACTGCAAGCAGCAGTACGACCCGGCGGCGAACCACCCCTCCGCCTGCCGCTACCACACCGCCCACTTCGGAGGTGAGATAGGCCTCGTCGCTCCGTCCAGTAATCCCCGTGTGCCTGATTTTGCCAGACCAATCATTTGAGGTATATGTATATGTTTAGTTTGGGGGCCAAATGTGCTGAATTGGCTTAGTTGGGGTGTCAAAAAAGTTACCATTTGAAGAAATACGTTAGCTCTTTCGTGGGAAGGTTGTTCAGATTCAGTTAGCTTTTCGTTAGAGTTATCTCCCATGGATCAAGATTGGGGCAATTCATTGTTCGAAAATGAAAAATCATTTGCTCACTTGGTGCGCAATCCATTTGTGGCCACACAAGTTCAGTGTCAGGGGTTGTCCATCATGAGCTGGTTGTATGCACTCTGAAGTCCAAGCTCCAAACTCTCACCACCTCACAATATTCCCTTGGAAGTAATGTCCTTCCTCCAAACTATTCATAATCTCATTAGATATCTCATGAATATGATTAACAGAGATGTTTTCCATCGAAACATTTTGACTAATTACATTCTCTGAAAGTGTTAATCCATATCTAAATGGTCTTTTTCTGCCATGCCAGGTGAAACAAAGAGAAAATTTGAAAGTGTTTACGCTGGCGGGACCATGGATACTCCAGATTCAGGCAAAGTGTTCCAGTATTGGCATTGCTGTGGGTCGGAAGATCCATTTGATGCGGGCTGTACTGCTTCCCCTCACTGCTCATACGATGAATGATGCCCCATGGTTGATTTTGTTCATGTAATATAATTGTGTTGTTTCACGTGAATACTGGTTCACAGGTTGTTAGCACCTTACATGTATGCACGAAACACTTTTGAAATATAGTCGCTTGTTTAGCTTCAACCTTCTTACCAAATGTTCTCTATGGGTCATTTAATTGATTTGTTCTTTAATACCTCGCATATTTGCACCACTTTGTTGTGATTGTTCTTATGTTCTATGGTTTTACATGGGATCCAGGTTCACATATTCCCTCCTAATGTTTTTCTTACATGGACAATGGATGGGTGGATGGGTGCTTTGAATACAGTTGGATTTTGTTTCTTGTTTAGCTTTTTAATTATTTGGAAGTTGACTGTCCCTGTGGATCTACATAGCCAGTCTGCTGCTCTCAGCTACAAAATTATGCCAGTTGTCTTTTTTTTTGTTCCGATTTCTGTTTATTCCCTTAATATATTTGGCATAGTGTATCCTACATGTCCGTGTGCATATACAAATTTCAATTTTTTCATAATGGCTGGTATACTATTTTTCCTCTGGCTTAGGTTAGTAGATTTGCATAGGGTTAAACAAATGTAGAATGCATGTGATGCATCCAGTGTTGTGTTCTATATAATGATTTCATAAGTAAGTTTTTACTAGCAAGTGAAGTCAATTCCTAAGTATATATATACAAAAGGGTCAATTCCTGCTGTGATGACAGAAAAGCAATTCCCATGAGTGATTCATGTTATTATTCTCTTTTTTGTTGCCTTGTTGATCATAACCTGCCATTTTATAACTTGATGCTTTCGTGTCCAGTAGATAAGAAACTTTTACATTACGAAGGCAATCTTGTTACATGTTTTTTAGACAAGTGTAGGCAAGAGGATCACCAGTCTCTTATCATCTCATTATCTCAAGCCCTTTTTATGTGGTGAATTTGTACTCCGGTATTATATTATACGATCTGTTAGAGACATGTTCTGTCAATCTGTCCCTTCAAATGTTCACATAGATATTATATGATCTGTTAGAGACGTGTTCTGTCCCTTCAACTGTTCACAAAGAGATGATAATGGGTGAATGTTTTTATTTGATTTGCTCAAACTAGACCTAACAAATCCGAACAGACCCGCCCGAAAAATCCAACCCAACAGGTGCACCCGGTCAGTGTTTTTTTGATCTGGCCAGAAATTAGGAGTTATCTTCCAAAACTATGGAAGCTTTGATGTGTCTCCAAGATTGGTACCATGAGAAGGTAAATGCAATTGTGAATTTGTGATAATATCTAACTGCATGTTTAACATATTTTGTACTTCTCCACTAACAATTTCTATTTTCGTTGTAGCATCTGTTGCTAGTCCACAAGAAGCACCTGAAACTACTATTGAGGAGGAAGAAATGCCTCAAGAAGAGTTGTGGCAGTATGCCCATAACATCATTTCTATCATTATCTTAAGAGTGTCTTTGAGTTAATTCTGTTGAGTACTTGAGTGTATGGATTATTTGCAACTTGGGAGACTTATTAGTTGCAGGTTGTGCCTGGTGAGTGGTGACTTGGTGATGCACTGAAGCTGTATTGACTATTATACATTTGAGAACTAGTGTGAGTGAAAGTTGCACTGTCGCATTGTTTGTGTGACACAAACAAGTTAAAGCATCCAAAATGCTGATGTATTTTCATATCCGAATCATTTTTTTTTTGTGTGCATGTGGCTCTGAAGAAAAACTAATGAATAAATTTGAAAGGAAGCCTACTTTCCAACCAGTGAATCTTTAATGATTGCGTGACTTTGTTTTACCTGTCAGGCATAATGTAGTTGCGCGCGCCGTGCATTTTTTTTTCTTAAGAGAACACAAGTCAAAAATCAACAGTTCATTTATATGGTTAAGGGATAAATATATGACAGGTCGCAATATTCGTAGGAGGTTATTCAACGAGTTATACACAAATACAAATTTGTTTGCGTTGAACCTAGAAGGCTAGAACTCCCATCCTTTATACTCTACGTTTGGTTTTTTTCAAAAGTCAAATCTTTCAAACTTTGACCAACTATATCTCTAAAAATAGTTTTTTGACGAGGTATCTCTAAAAATAGTTCATCCAAAATAGAAAAAATTGCATATTATAATAGATGATTTGATTATATATCTATTAATATTATTTTCATGTTATGGTTCTCTATGATTATTTCTGTATTCACAATCAAAACTGAAAAGATTTGACTTTAAAAAGTCTAAACTTAGATATATTTTGGGACTGATATTTATCCGAAAAAAATTCACATAGAACATGCAGCAAATTACCGGAGTTGGCAAAGCATCCCGCTGTACAGTCATCACGAAGATCCTCTGCCACGTCACTGATCCGCGCCACCACCCTCCCACGCCATTCCTCCCCTCCGATCGAAATCCAACGATCCAGCACCACCCTCCCACGGATCCATCCCGAAAACCACCTCCCCTCCGCGCCTCCGCGCTCCCCCAAAATTTCGCGCTCCCTCCCAAACCCACACCGATAAATCCCCCCTCCACCCCCAAATCCCCAATCACCAATCCTCTCCCTCGCTTCCTACCTCCTCCAGATTCCAATTCCTCAGAGTCCGAGCGGTTGCTGCGGCGAGCGAAGAAGCCTTACCAGTTCCGGTGATGTCGGGGCGCGGCAAGGGCGGCAAGGGGCTGGGCAAGGGCGGCGCCAAGCGCCACCGGAAGGTGCTCCGCGACAACATCCAGGGCATCACCAAGCCGGCGATCCGGAGGCTGGCGAGGAGGGGCGGCGTGAAGCGCATCTCGGGGCTCATCTACGAGGAGACCCGCGGCGTGCTCAAGATCTTCCTTGAGAACGTCATCCGCGACGCCGTCACCTACACCGAGCACGCCCGCCGCAAGACCGTCACCGCCATGGACGTCGTCTACGCGCTCAAGCGCCAGGGCCGCACCCTCTACGGATTCGGCGGCTAGATCGGCTCCTCGTCTCCGTCTGGTGGCGAACAACATGATGTGGTGGTGGTGGTGTGTTCTCGTCTTGCGGAATCAGTGGCTCAGTGCTTTCTGTATCGATGCTGTTTGCTGTGGTGTTTGTTTAGTAATCTTAAAGCATCTGTCCTTGCCTCATTGCCTGTGTTTAGTAATCGTCATGTTATGAACTGATGAGTTTACATACGGAGGAAATTCGCCTGTGTTCAGTCTTCACCATTATCAAAAGAAACAAATCTATTCCTTGAATCTGTTTGGTCTTTGCCAGTATCTAAATCAATTAGGGACCTAGAATCAACTGACTCATTTCTGAAAAACAGTATGATTCACTGTTTTTCAGAAATGAGTCAATTGATTCTCTGCTTCTAGTCTCCATCAGTACAATAAAAATAAGGATGTTATGCTTTCTGAAAGAAATGAATCCTCTGCTTTTTGTCTCCATTTTTATACTCAATGGAACACAAAAAGTCCTCAAAGATTCGCTATAGCATTGTACATGTCCAGAGTCAAATGAATTGCCATCTTGTTCTCCAACAGGGTCTTGGGAAAAAATTAGTACATTGGGAAACCTCTAGATTTCTGAAAATGTGCAGTAAATGGGCATTGATCTCATTTCTTTGTAGTAGCAGCACTGGTAAGTTTGAATTTGGTATATCTGTAGTAATACATCAATACACATGCTGGACCATGCTTATTAGACAGTTTCTTTTTCCTAAAAAATGGATTCCAGAGTACAAATTTATATCAGCACACACACACACTAACACACAGCACTACTGCACTAGTCAAACATGGTACATATATGATAATATATCAACATGGAGAAGCCCAATAACACTGAATCATAACACTGTATACCGAATCATAATAACTAAATTTTAGTATTCATAATCTATGATACTAAAATAGATAGCATTGATATTATAGGAATGCTCTGCACAACACTTATAATATAGAGTAGCAAAAATCTAAAGTTATCAAATACAAACTGAACAATTAGGACTAGTGTACTACTGAAGTAGACGTGAACACTCTACCATGACAGTACAAAATTGAAATGACCGAACCATAATACATCAACGCATGCCATTGAGTGAAAACGCTCAAGGAGGGAGATTATAAAACACATTCACCTGTGCACTGCTCCTCCAAGACCACCGTAATGGTCGCACAAACTAAACACAAATCTCCTCACTATTTCAATAAAACTGCATGAATCTTGAAACAGTCACCCCGCAGGTTTATTGGGATCATCCGAGAAATAGACCGCGTAATCATCTGAGAAATATTTAGAAATTCCAAAGAAATAGACAATATGAAGACCTAATTAAAACTTTGAAATTGAATTATTTGAAACAGACGGCGTAGGTTTTGTTTATTGGGGTTGGGCTGTTCGTTAGGCTTCAGAGAGCAAGCCTGGGTTTTTATGTTTAGTTTAAGGGTGTGCTCTTTGGAAAGCCTGGGTTGTTTTGGGCTTGCTCGGGTACATAATTATGTTTGGGTGGGCCAAACTTACGCAGTACATACCTTTTTCATCTTAAAACCTAGAACGAGAAGCACTGGAACAAGAACAACATATAAATGGGATAAGAGAATTTCGGTGCGTTCAGCATACTTTTTTTTTCTGGACCGAACAGTAGGGCCTTTTTCTATTTAAACCCTCAATTAGATCCTACAATATGAATAGCACGTGTCTATTTAAGCTCTTAGAAAAAAGAAGGTACAATAAAATGTGCTACTTGGATTGTGTTGGCCACTTGGCCTGTCTTTATTTGACACTGAACTTCAGCTTGCATAGTTGCGTGTGTGCACTTGGTGAGTGTCTGGATTTGTTTTATTATTACAATAAAAAAATGGGAGGGTAAATAGGAGTTTCATGATGCGTATACTCAGCAGCTTTATGATTACGTCTTGGTCAAAGGTCGAAGGGAGTATTATAGACGTATTATTCTAGCCTTTCTATTGTTTAAAGTTGCTCTTGGATAGGGATCGTATTCTTATACCACAATGGCACGTGTTGAGGATCTTAAGTTGGTAGCTCTGTTCAACAAATTTTCCCTATATTGTTTGAAAAAGGGACCGGCTGGATTTGCTTGTAATAAACTAAATGTCAACAAGTTCATTGTGCTTCATGTGCTTTTGTACCTCTACTCCACTTTGGTATTGGGGCATGCCCACATAGATAAAGCGGCCTGCAGGGGTGTTTGGTATGCCGACTGTGTGTGTCTTAGACGCATAGCAGTCCTCAGGATGCTACGTCTTTTATAACATTTGTACCTGAACTGACTGAAGAAGAAGCAGATCTCTGGCCTTATATATAGAGTTACGTCTCAAAAGGGGACGCAATTTTAGACAACTCCCGGATGCCACTCTTTCCTTCTGAATAGGGATAGATTCGGATCGGATACGCACGGATACGAATTCGAATGTCACTATTTACCATATTTTATTTCGAATTCGGATACGAATATGAATATTATCGAATACGAATACAAAACGTATATTTCGAATTCGGATTCGCATTCGAATACTTACTCGATTTATAGCATAGAGTCATAATGAGTATCAATTTCATTTGTCGATGTTTTATAATTGATCAAATCATGTTACAAGTAGAGAGAAAATTATGATCATTATACATAATAGATATCTTATTGCAAATAACATATTAACTAATAAATAAATTAATTAATATATCACAATAAATATAAAATAAGTAATTTTGTAAATATATAAACATCTTTTATTAGTAAAAATAAGTACATAAATACATTTAAATATAATTTATTTATTTGCTAAATAATATAATGTATTTAAAAGTACTATGATTAGACATATCAAAATTAATTAAAATATCATTATATATTTAGTAATATTAGGTTAGCATAATTAGTTAGTTGTCATATATATAATTTTTAATAGTTAAAATGGTGTAAATAATTATTTTACTAGCAATATTAAAATTAACATCATTTGTAATTAGTATTTAGTAATATAAATAAATTTTAGATGGTTTCTATGGGTACTTTATTTTTGCGGATACGAATAATGTCGGATATGTCGGATTTTTGTCGGATAATTCGGATAATGTCGAATACGGATAATATTGAAAATCGGATTCGAATACATCCATCTGACATCCATATTAAAAACGAATACGAATACGGATATCCATATTAACGTTTTTAGCGGATACGAATACGGATAATTCGGATTTCCAGACATCCGAATCCATCCCTACTTCTGAAGGAAGCGAACTCCGTCTCGTTCTCTCCTCTGCGCCATCTCGGCCCCCTCCCATCTGCCTCCGGCGTGCTCGCCGGAGTGCGCCCGGGGAGGGGCCCTTGTTCTCCTTTAGCTTTTAGTAGTTCGTAGATCCAATTATCTAGTACTAGTAGTTGTAGATCTTGTGCTTCTGTGCTTGGCCTTCATGGCATCTGTCTGCCTCGTCGCCGGTGGAGCTGCTGTGGTTCTTACTGTCGTCTTCGCCGGTGCCCAGGTATGTCTTAATAAAATAAATCCGCTCGCTCTAGCAGTCCCATCTCCACCCATCCTCATCCATGGCTGCTTGAGTTTTTCCCCTGCTTTTTCTGTTTCCACCGAGGTTGAGGTCGTTCCTCTCGCCCTCCTCCGCCCCACCTTCTCCACTGTTTTCCTCCGCCCTTCACCTTTTCGCTTGCAGATCAGCTACTCCCCTCTGGTTCGGATTCCCCTTTTGGTGGATTTGGTTGAGGTGATTGCTCCCTGGTGGTTGTTCCGATGCGCTCGTACGCCGTCGTTGAACGCATCAACCTGCTCCCGCTTCCGTCTCTGCCACTGCCTCTGGAATCTGTCTCCCTTGGGTCGATGGTTGTTCCGACGCGCTTCTCCCCACCTGTGGAGAGCTAGCCTTCGTGGAACGCATCGAGCAGCTTCTACCTTCGCCTCCGCCTCCATAGCTTACAACCATCAACAGATCCAGCTCTTCCAGGCTACTCTGCTTGAGGCGCTGGCCCGTCGACCTCGTCTCCACCTGGGAATCGACTTCGAGTGTCATTTACCTCCGACGACGACAATACAACGATCCTTCAGTTGCTCGGTGTGCTTCTCCTCCACTCGGTCTTCCCTGCTTCAACCGACGCTATGCGCGGCTCTCCATCCGGGTGTATGCGACCTCGTCGCCCCTACGGCCCCTCACCGGCGAGCTCGTCATCGCCACCACTCATGTTGCTGCTGTAGTCTTGTTCTGGTCCAAGGACCTAGTTGTAATTCGGTCTTTTAAGCTTTAATATAATGAATGTTGTAAAAAAAAAAGGGACGCAATTTTTAGGGACTCCCTTGACTTTTAGTTGGCGTATCTTGCCTTATAGAAACTAATTGAATACCACAATTGCAAGCAGCCACTACGGGAGACCGCCCCTTTGCCGTGCGTCGGCCCGTGTTGGGAAGAAATGGTGCGGCAGGGTTTGCTGGGTGGTGCATTGCCCTGGGTTTGCCGTGCGTTGCCCCTATATGATGCACGACAAATATTTTCCTTTGTTGTGCGTCAACAAAGACGCACGACAAATTATTTTTTTATAATTGTATTATGTACATTAAAATTATCAAATGATTATGAAATTTTTTAAAAAATTTACAAAAAACAGTTTATATTGTATCTTGCTTATAGAAAAAGTTTTGAATTCAAACTCAAATTTGAATTTCACTTTGTGTACAAACCTAACTACATACTTCTAAACTCTATAAAACTTCTTCGAAAATATTTCCATTGGTAAGCATTCACATGAAAAAATGTGCGGAACTCAATAATTTTTTACGACAGTCTCCACATGTGATATCATTTGTATTTTTTAGAATTTTAAAATAATTTGGATACACGGTCGTGGTCATGTTTTCTGGTCAAGATGTTCAAAGTTTCTTTTGATTTATGAAAAAGGTCTTAAATTGTGCTAAATAACATGAATATCATTTTTCAATTATTTTATTCTATTATTTGAATCACTTGCGGTTCAAATTTGATTTGATTTAAAAAATTACTTGAAATGTAATTAATTAGTTAAATATACAAACTAATAGAAAAGTGTTCCATATTTTACATGGAGTACCACATGTTGTATGTGGAGTGTAGAAAAATTTAGAACATAGAAGATAAATATAGGTACGAGTTGTGTCACAAGTGTCCTTTATATATTCAATCGAAAAAAGAAAACACATATTTAGTTTGATGTTTTGGAAAAACTCCCTTACTAAAATGTGTATATGTTTTTGAGATGTGCAATTGTGATATAAAGTTTTGTTCATCCGAAGTTGTATAGAAAAGTTATGAAAACGTTTTAAGGTGGCAAGAGGGTTTTTGCCGTGCGCCGGATACAAAACGCACAACAAAGTTTTATTTTGCCGTGCGCCAGATGCAAAACGCACAACAAAGGAGTGGCTTTGTCATGCACCTTTTGATGGCGCACGACAAAGCCTAACCCTGGTGCCCCTACTAACGGTTGCGTGAGGAAAGAGAAAAGATATACTTTGCCGCGCATCGAAAAAAAAAAACACATGGCAAAGATCTTGTTTGTCTTGCATCAAAGAAAAGCCGCGACAAAGCGTGGGTTTACCGTGTGTTTTTTTACCATGCGCCTGATAAAATGTGCACGACAAACTTTGGGACACACGGCAAAGAACGGTTTCTCGTAGTGAGCATGAGGTCCATAGCAAAGTTTTTTTAGAAATAATATTCCAGCCTATTATGTATACCTATAATTGTTCATTATTACACAGAACCAAAATCCAAGTCAAAGACACCTGTGCAAACCTTAGAAACTACGAATCAAGACAACATGATTCTCATCTGATGACTCCTTTTAGAAGTGGATTCATTTTTCACTTAAACCCCTCCACAATTAGCAAAACTGCAAAAGTAATCATAGTTTTGCAAACCCTTCCAGCGTCGGATTTGGAGGGGGTTGCAAAACTATGAGTACCTTTGCTAATGGTGGAGGGTTTAAGTGCAAAATGAACCCACTTCTAAAGGGAGCTATCATATGAGAATCATGTGGTCTCGATTCGTAGTTTCTAAGTTTGCACAGATGGTTTCGCTTAGAGGCGGAGGGGGGGGGGTGGTGGCTGGCACCCCCAATGCTCTACTAATTTCTCTAATATACCCCTAATATGTATATATGGTATGATTAGTTACTCTTAATTTAGCTCAATTAGATCATTATTAACTCCTCAATCAGATCATTATTAACTCTTCTAGTATCAACTGCAACCGCTGAAAGATGTTTTTGAGCTATGAAACTTGCGAAGACACGTCTTAAATGTACAATGAAAGTTGAATTCTTGCGAGATTGTTTGGAACTTTATATTGAGAAGGAATTGTCTGCACCAATTAATACTAATGAAATTATTGAAGCATATGATTTTGCTACTAGTCCTAGAGCTAATTTTAAGTTGATACATATGTAATTTTGTTTTGATCAAGACTTGTGAAACATGCCATTATTACATATGACATATGGGTAAAACCATGTAGTGTGACCGTTAATTCTACCTTCTTTTGTTCATGGCCCCTATTCTTAAATCCTGGCTCCGCCCCTGGTCTGGTTTCCACCTGATATGCTCCCGTAAAAAAAAGTACTTTAATAGATGTCATCACACATCCATCACAATTAGATCAAAAAGACTGTATTCTATTGTTAACATACCAGTCATTTGAAGCAAAGAACTCCATCACTGCTATCACAAATAACACAAGATCCCCAGATCTTTCTCCTTACTGCTGCAGCAACGCCCAAAAGTGACACTAATATGTTCCTGCATAGATGAAAAAGCTCGTGCCTTGTTAAAATCTTCATCATTGCGACTTAGCCAAATAGTCTAACTGTTGGCGCAGATTTGCGGCCAACAATACGCAGAACCGGTCAGACCGGTGTGAGTCACCGGTCAGACCTTTGCGCACCGGTCAGACCGGTGAGGGTCACCGGTCAGACCTTTGCCGGGGTAAACCGGCAAAAGACCTCCGAACGTCGCCCGGGCAGGATCCTGTCGGGGGAGACGCACGTAGGGTTGCTCTAGGGTCGGCAAGGCCACCTAGAACGCCTTCAGACGTCGCGGAGACGAAGGAAGAACAGCAAGTAGTAGATTGGAAAAGTTGGGAAGAGGTAAAAGTAAATACGAGACAATAAAAGGTAAATGTATTTGATCGATTGGATGATGAACCTCAATCGGCCGTGACCCTTTATATTTATAGGGTGGGGAGGTCTTGCCCCGCAAGAAAATCCTTTTACAAGCCTAATCTATCAGGACTCCTCAATTTGGCTCGGAATCGGGGAGGCACCGGTCTGACCGGTGAAGGACACCGGTCAGACCGGTGCACCCGGCGTGTAGATTTTGGAGAAGTCATATCTCCCTCATCCGGACTCCGATTTGGACGTTCCACATATGGATTTTGATCTACTCGACGAGACCTATCCAATGGTGAAGTCCAAATAGGATTTCGTGGACTTTGACCACACCGGTCTGACCGGTGGGGCCCACAGGTCTGACCGGTCGGATGAGACCTGCCAATTTTGGGTGCGAACATATGCCCCCCTGTTTTTTGGCAAAGGATACGTGCCAAAAAATATCTTTCTAAACTAAAAAACACTTAGGACGATGTTTAACAAAACAACGGCCGTACACATAATTTACTCAAGTCAAGGATGTCGCCTGCTTTGGTCTCCACTCCTTCCGGGTCCGTGTCGACTTGGCTGGCTTCTCTTCAATCTGCTGCTCCATTGCTCCTCGCTTGCGTAGTCTTTGCAACCTCCTTTTTTGAGTATGAGACAAGCCTGAGGGACACCACCTCGGCTGCATCTCCTTAGCATTTTGCTTGTTGCTATTCTCACCTTGCTTAATAGTAGTACACACATTATTTTTGACCAGATTGCTATTGCAAACAATCGGTCTTTGTAATGCATTATAATTTGAGTATGCAACAGGATATTGAATCATATACGAATTCATGTACATACTACTATAATCAGCAGGTGAATAATAGCAAGGATAATACCAAGACGATGGCATAACAGATCCAACAAAAGGATATTGTGAAAAGTTACCTCGTTGGTGATGAATACCTTTATGTCTTGGTGGTGCTTTCACGCCCTTAGCACCGTTTGGCTGATTACTTCGATCCTTAGTAGCTCCTTCCCTCTTATATTTGGCCAGGAGCTCATTAAAACTCGGTCTTGCTTTTTTCTTGGACTTGGAGCATCTTGAACCTTTCTGGAGGCGCCGGTCAGACCGGTCTGGGAACCGGTCAGACCGGTTGTCTTGATCTTGTCTTGCCCCCCAAGCGTTGAAGTTGCTAAAACCTTGGGGATCACCTCCAGAGGCTGCCTCTTGTCGTATCTTTTCTCTCCAATGATCACATTTTTTCCTTTAGCGTTTTCGGCTTGATCCGGCCGAATAAGCACCTTAGGATTTGACAATTCAAGAGTATTAACAAAGGCGCTATTAGGGACAGGATTTTCGTCGACTTGCATCTCATGAAATTTCAAACGACCCTCATTAATGGCTGATTGTATTTGCCGACGAAAAATATTGCAATCATTGGTAGCATGAGAAAAAGAATTATGAAATTTACAATAAGCACGTCTTTTTAGTTGATCAATAGGTGGTATAGTGTGAGACATTTTAATTTTACCTGATTTAAATAACTCATCAAATATTTTATCACACTTAGCTACATCAAAAGTAAATTTCATCTCATCCCGACTCTTATGAGCCGGCTTAAGAGAAGCACAAGTGTTTGCTTTATCATTAGGTAACCAGGTAAATTCAGCAGCACACACTTCTTTACTCTCATCGTCCGATGTTTCATAATCTAACATATGTATATTAGGACGATCAGATTTGAGCCGAGTATCTTTGCTTCGGCTTTCATGAGCTAAAGCTGTTACTAAGACTTGGGCAACAACAATAAATTCATGACCCTCTAATTTTTCTTTAATATGGGATCGCAAACCATTAAAAGCTAATTCAGCAAGATCCCTTTCGGAAATAACAAGATTATAACAACGGTTTTTGGTTTCTCTAAACCTCCTAATGTAACTAGTAACAGGTTCATCATGCTTTTGCTTAACCGATGTTAAATGACTCAGCCTTAACTCATTATCTCCACTATAAAAGTGGTCATGGAATTTTTGTTCTAATTGTTCCCAAGTACGAATAAAGTTAACAGGTAATGAAGCAAACCATGAAAAAGCATTGCCAGTTAAAGATAAAGAAAATAAACGCACTCTTACTTCCTCTATGGCACTAGCTTCTCCTAGTTGAGCAAGATATTGACTAACATGCTCCCATGTAGTTTTGCTATCATCCCCATTAAACTTCACAAATTCAGGACAACGCCAACCAATAGGATAGGGAACCGAATCAAAACTAGAAGGATACGGTTTTCTATATGAAAGATTTTTATTTTTCACTTCTATCCCATAGTCATCTTTCATTTGTTTAGCAAGATTAGCATTAAACCTATCGATGACTTCCTGGATGGTGGTTGGCATTGGCGTAGTGGAAGCATTCGATTGCCCCACATTCGGCTGTATGCATGAGTCAGAAGTGTGGTGTTGCAAACGACTATTAACTTGGGGATTAGGTGCGTAACCATACCCAACGCCTATCTCAAACGGAACTATAATTTGAATACCTTGAGCTACTGAAGTATTTCCACCAGATCGGCCAGAAGCAGCCTGAACGGGAGGAATAGTAACTATAGGTTCCGGAGACGAGAGAAAAGGCACCACAGCACCGGCACCGGTCTGACCGGTCGGACCCATCGGTCTGACCGGTCTGTTCTGACCAAACGGCGGTGGTGGTGACTGTCCCGCAAAATAATTCAACGTCATGCCATACTGAGAATTAATTGTTTGTGCAGCCGATGAATTAATAGGTGGGGTCTGAGGTGCCACAGTTTTAGAACCAGATGCAATGTTATCATCACCCTCTACCCATTTACCGAGACTCTTATCTACCATGTTTTGCATATTTTCAATCATAGATAAACGAAAGCTATCCATCACAGTAGTAAGATCATTGACGGTAACAAAAGAGGATGGAGATAACGATGTGCTCACATTGGGTGGTACCTCAGGCGGTGGAGTGTCGAAGGTGATGTCCTTGATCTTCTTCACCTTGCCTTCGCGATTCTTCTTGAAGTGCGACAAGTAGTGAAGCCGATCCTCTTCAGCCTTCTTCATGAGCTCTTCTAAATCTTGGCGATCTCGTTCGGCCTTTTGCTTCATGAAGTCCTCCATGGCTTGACGATCTTCAGGTGAGAGCTCTTCATCCGTGAAGTCGATGATGTTGCCCTTGTTTATCTCACACTGAGACATGTCGCCGGAGTTGGATAGATCGGTTAGGATAGCCAGATCTTCGCTCCCCAGCGGAGTCGCCAATTTGTTGGCGCAGATTTGCGGCCAACAATACGTAGCACCGGTCAGACCGGTGTGAGTCACCGGTCAGACCTTTGCGCACCGGTCAGACCGGTGAGGGTCACCGGTCAGACCTTTGCCGGGGTAAACCGGCAAAAGACCTCCGAATGTCGCCCGGGCAGGATCCCGTCGGGGAGACGCACGTAGGGTTGCTCTAGGGTCGGCAAGGCCACCTAGAACGCCTTCAGACGTCGCGGAGACGAAGGAAGAACAGCAAGTAGTAGATTGGAAAAGTTGGGAAGAGGTAAAAGTAAATACGAGACAATAAAAGGTAAATGTATTTGATCGATTGGATGATGAACCTCAATCGGCCGTGGCCCTTTATATTTATAGGGTGGGGAGGTCTTGCCCCGCAAGGAAATCCTTTTACAAGCCTAATCTATCAGAACTCCTCAATTTGGCTCGGAATCGGGGAGGCACCGGTCTGACCGGTGCACCCGGCGTGTAGATTTTGGAGAAGTCATATCTCCCTCATCCGGACTCCGATTTGGACGTTCCACATATGGATTTTGATCTACTCGACGAGACCTATCCAATGGTAAAGTCCAAATAGGATTTCGTGGACTTTGACCACACCGGTCTGACCGGTCGGATGAGACCTGCCAATTTTAGGTGCGAACACTAACACATAGCACACGCTCCAACCAATCATTAAGCATATGGTTAACGTTTAGTGGATGAGGTAAATTAAAAGGATTAATGTAACAATCTCCAAACAAACCTAGCCTTCTAGCAATTAAAGAAGAGGTGTGTTGTATTGTCTCATTCAAGTTACAAAAATAACATTTAAAGCTTCCAATCCACCGCTTCCTTGCTAAATTTTCGTTGGTTATTAAAGTAACTCCTTTCAGCATGTACCACATAAATCTTTAGCAGGATTTTCAGCTTCTGGTACATATGCTCGCATGATGCATGAGTAGCGCAAGGTCAAAATGCCAATACCGTTGTGATATATAATATTTCCTTGATACCCCACCTCTGAAACTTTTACATCCATTCAGAATATAAGTTTCGAAACGAGGACCTTTTTTTTGGGGTCTGAAGAATACTGGACTAACCCTTGTTTTTGCTGATGAAACCCTTGTTCCCACCTTATAAATAATTGCCTGTGCCGGTTTGCAACGCCAAATTGAGCCAGTCTCTAAACCCTGATTCCCACTAGCGATCTCTCATCCAGTTTGAGTAGATGTCACGTACACATCGATGCCGACGGCTCAATAATGTGGACAGAGCCCCTACAAAAGGCTGCTTGCTTTCAGTTAAATCCAACTCATCACCACGTACTCAATCACAAAGAGTAGTGCTCTATTCCATTTCCACAGGAACTGGATCCAAGCGACCCAATCACCGCCGGCAAACGATTCTATTCCAATCATGCATCGGTCGGCTGCGGCTGCTGACTTTTTCCTGTTTGGCAGCAGCATCATATAAAAGGAGGCCTGCCGATATATAGATTGGAGTGTGAACTGCCCAAAACGCCTGGTGCTAGCCTTTTCCCGTTCTGCCACTTTCGTTTTCACAACCATCTATATCTTCAATGTTGCATGTGTTGGGGATTCCCTACTTTTTTTCCCCAATTCATAAAGGCTGCTAGGTTATACAGCAAGCATCGTGCCTTCATATAAGTGCGTGGACTGTCCAAGGATAATTACCGTAATGCATAATGGTGACACCTATATTTCCATTGAGAGATTCATCGAAAATCACGGTTGGCGACGTGCACCTTTCACTACTAGAGAATCACACATATATCCCAGGGCCATATATCTCCCACCCACACGGTACAAATACCACACATTTGTACCGGGCGGTGGCTCCGACCGGTACAAATGTGAGGCTATTACATTTGTACCGGTCGTAGCCACGGACCGGTACAAATGTGAGCACATTTGTACCGGGTCTTGTTATGGCCCGGTATAGGTGTGCAACAGCTATTTCCCCCTCCTTCCCCCCTGCCCGAGCCCCCCTCCCCATTCTTCTTCTTCCTCTCTCCAACTCGAGCTCCCCCTCCCCAATGGCACCCTAGGGAGTTTTTGCCCGATTTGCGACGATTTCTCCACGATTTGACTCATTGAAGTAGTGTAGAGGTTAGTTACTTCATCCTACCTTCATTTACGGTTGCCATTTTAAGTAATATTCTTTGTACTTAGAGTATTTAATTACATTCCCAAATGAGATAAGAATGGTGGTTTTTATTATTTAGATGCATATTGGTCTATGTTTTAATAGAAAAGAAAGTGTTATGATAGATGTATGAGATGTTGTGTGTCATGATAGATTTTTTATCAATTTATTTAATTATATTGAAAATTAGTTTACTCAATGGATTTAATCATGAGAAAATAATTAGTTTCTTTATTAGAAAATTAGTTTTCATCATTAGAAAATTGATATGTTTATTAGAAAAGTAGTTTCCTTATTAGAAATTTAGTATCGGGTCATTAGAAAATTGATATCTTCGATAGAAAACTAGTTTCCTTAATACAAAATTAGTTCTCATTATATTTTCGTGTATTAAGAGAAAAAATAGTATTTCATAGTTTAGTCTTTCACGAGTATTTAATAATTAGGTATAATTGATATTAAATTTTAAATTTCATAGTTTAGTTCTTCACATTTTTAGCATATGTACAAATAAGCAGCCAGTGGGAGTTAGGATGGTTGTTTAGGTAGAAATTATTAAATATAATTCAATGTATATTTTAGGTAAAACAATGGCAAGTCACTTTTTTTTGTCGTGGTGGCGGCCGTCGAGGTGGCCTTGGTCCTCGTCCTCCAGGGATACACTTCACTCATGGCGTCATTAACTTGCCTATCGGTGATCAACGTCAAGGATCTGCTCCAAATATAGTAATATTCTTTCCCTCTGTAAATAGGAATTTTATTACAATAATAATAATTTTCATTTCATAACATGCAGAATATCGATCATATGAAGTGGTTCCGACATGTTCTCGATAATATTGGTGGTACCCCTCCTGTTGTACAATGTGTGATTGTCGGTCCAAACAACACCATTCAATTAAAAATCTCTTTTGACATACCTGTTCGAGGACCATTTCGCTCCTCGCTGTCATTAGAACCCCCACTCTAATGCAATCGATTGTTGAGTGGGGTAGCCCTTCACCGTTTAAGAGGACTTATGAAAGGACCGCCGTTCAGAAGTGCTTAGAACAACTTAGCGCTAATGAGTACTTTCTGCCAGATTACTTTTATTTTCTAATCAAGGCACTCGAGGAGGGAGAAAGTGTGACCACGACCGCAGAGAGACTTTGTCGCCTGAATCGTAATGACATGGTATGGAGCATAGAAATGTAATTGAGAATTTTTTTAACTTAACTACTTGTGCTACATTTTTTAACATTCGTATTTTTCTTAACTTTACAATATCTTTGGTGAAACCTTCGCGGCAATGAGTTTTCATGCAATTCTAGAACAAGCGTGCGATGTTTTGAGATTTTCTTACGTGGAACCAAATCCAGAACGCACAAGAGATGGGAAGTTCCAGGCTCATCTTTCATTTTGCCCGTCGTATCAATTCAACTCTCCACTATTTGAGATTTATGGAAGTCCATGTGAAAAGCAGCGTCGCTTCAACACAACATGCACCAACAGCCACAGAAGCAGCAGCAGCAGCACCAGCGTTTGAAGCACCAAACCCAGGCTCACCAAAAAATCGGCCACACTGGCCCGTGGATGACATCACTGTGAGGTCAGCGTGTGAGCTTCTCGATGTTTGCAGAAACAAGAAGCTTGTGGTGGTGTAAAGCCCCGGATTTTCGGTGAAGAAAACCCGAATCCCTGTACCTTCCCGATAGTTCCTGGATCAGTGGCTATCGCGTACAGAACGCATCACAGATAATAAAACATAGCCATACATCGCATCACACAAATATTAGTACATAATTTATTATATGTCCATTATGGAGTACAACATTACAAGCCTCTTGGCTGAATCAGAGTGAAGATTCTACGCAGTGGTAGCTAGCATCTCAGAAGGGTCTCCATCTTTTATTCTTCTCGCCCACAGGCATCCTTGAGCGAAGCGACGCATCCCTCAGTCGTACCATCCGTCGGCGTTGTTGTCGTAGTCGGACTCGTACCCTGCACACCCAAAGTCTATCCCCAAGGAGTGGGATAGGTCCACGTCACCAACTGTATGCAGCTTTAAGTGGCCTAACTTCTAAGGGGAAGAGAAGAGACAAGGTAGAAGCTCGGGTTTCCTATGCAGCAGCAGCAAAGTAGCAACAAGATATCTCCATCAAGAATCCCCAACCCAAACTCTCAACACAGCTCGGAAATACCTGGTACCCCAGGGCCCCGTCTCCACATCCTATCTCCATGTAGGGTCGATGCGAGAACTTCCTCTCCTCGCACCTCAATGATTGCAATCAGATCGGCGAGGTAGAGGGAGCCACTCTCCTCTCCCCGACTGCAATCACAGCTCACCACACTCTCAACTACAGGGGGAAGGTAGAAATCCCAAAACATGAGAACCAACATGTCTTCTAGGTATGTCTATGACCGAGGACGCGGCTATAGCTATAGATCGAACAACTCTGCAGAGCGTGTACACCTGTACCCAACCCGGAATGGAACCCGGCTGGTGTACGGCCGACCGAGACCATCCTACCGTGCGAACTCTCGGTAGTTACGGTCCCATCTTGCATCCGGCCCTCAAAACGACCCCCTTCGCAAAGGGAATTGCACCAGAACTGTGAAATGCCCCCATGTGGCCACACGGGTGACGCACTGAGAGAAGGTGGTCTCACTCCCACCTCTCCCCCACTGATACCCTCTATCCTACTGGCAGGTATGGTTCCGCACTTGCCGAGCTCAACTCGGCCCTAACCCCACGCTCGGCGTGGTGGTGTGTACGAAAGTCCTTTCGACAAGTTGATCCACTCGATTTCAGACCGGGGCAAGCTCATGTCCTCCATACGTAAGTAAAATCCCAACACCTATGCTCCGAAAACCGTAAAAGTGGAGATACACTGAGGAGTGCACCCCCATCCCCGATCCCAGATCGGTTGTTTCGAGCTCACCCCCGCCAAAGTACCCAAAACGCCTTCTCCTGCCGATTTTTTACCCCACACACGCCAAGAACCACTATTCACATCCCAACACATGCATCGCAAAGCTCAGCGCATATACACGCTTATATATATATATATATTGTAGTAGTAGGGCAATCAAGGACAGGGTAATTAAAGAAGGCAGTGCAAGGTTCATCATCATGCATTTAAAGTAAAGCGCTAGCATACTACATAGCAATGCCTAATAGGTATTCAGAATCAGTCGGGCGTGAACCTGCGGTCGGGTAGTCGTCGGCGACGTAGTCGTCGGTGTAGTCGTACTCCGGGTTCAGCTCCCCGGCTCCAGCTGCTCCTATAACGCGTAAAATAAAATAAAGACGGGTCCTATTGCAATTAACTCCAAATGAACAGCGATTAAGAGCCAAAAGAGAGCAAACACTAGCCCTACACAGAGTTTAAAATTTTAGAAGATCTTCAGAAAAGGTTTTATATTTTTCGGAGCCAAAATGGATTTACTATGATTTTCCAAAGATAAAATAGGTTTCTGAAAATAAAATACGCATTTACCTCATACAAACAGGCACCACAAAAGATCCCGGGATCTGGTGCGGCCAGGGCAAAGTAGGTCAGCAGTGTGGCTTGGCTGCCATTGGCCGGCGCAAAGGATCCGGCGGGATCCGGTGCGGCGCGACGCTGTGCGGGCGTCCATGCGGCTCGGCCGCGGGTGGCTAGCCGCATGTGATCCGGCTGGATCTGCTGCGTTGCGTCGGCGTGCAGCCACGGTGGGGCTCCTCACGGGTTGGTCGGACGCACGGGATCTGGAGGATTCGCTGCGGCCAAAACGGCATGTGTGCCGGTGTGTGATACAAAAACCCCCACTGGGTTTTGGGTGCGGGCACTAGGCGTTCGACAGATTGCCCCTAAGGAGCGGCGGTCGGGAGCAGGGTCGCCTGCGGCGAGGGGCTCCGGTGTCTAGCGAACACGTGCGACGGCGTGGAAGGGTAGACCCTACGGCTTCACTGAGGAAGGGAAAATGCGGACTTGGCTCGGGCTCCGGCACGACGGCGACGAGATCGCGGCGGCACAGGGCGAGAGGGTGGCGCGTTTGAGTGCCTACGCTCCAGACGGCGAGGGTTAGGCCCGGCGGCACTGGGTTCGTGTTGGCGCCAGCGCCCTGATCTGCGTGTGCGGGAGCGCGGACGCGCGAGCGTGTGCGTGCACATGTGCGGCTCGGCCGTGGCGGAAGAAAACAGGGCACGGCGGCGATGCGGGCGAACCGGGAGCTCTCGGCGCCGTGGTTGGGGTGGCCAGCGCCGGTGAGGTCTCGCATGTACACACGTGTGCGTGCGTGCGTGAACCGGTGTCTGAGCAATGCGCAACACCGGTTGCTCGGTGTTCCTGCGCGCGGTGGACGCCGTTGGCTCGGCCACGGCGGCGGGCGCGGCGACGGCACGCAAGGGGGAAACCATGGCGAACAGACGGTCGAGGCTGCTAAAAGGGGGTCAAGGCAGCCAAAAGGTCCGACCTTGGGTGCGTCCGCGCGACGTTCGCGCGTGCACCAGTTCGCTGGGGTGCGTGGCGGCGACACGGCGGGACGACGCACTCGACGGTGAACGAGACAGGGACGGGACCAAGTGGTTGGGCGCGCGCGGCAGTGAAGGCAGCGGCACCTGCAAGAATCGACCAGCTCGGCTTGATGGCCGGCTCTCAGGCGACGGTGGGACGCGCGGCGGTGCGGCGCAAACAAGGTTCAACGGCGGCACACAAGGCCGGCGAGCGCACAAGGCTTGATTGCGGCCATGGCTCGACGGCCAGGCGCCATAGAAAGGGGGTGACACGATGCTCACCTAGGGTTGCAGAGACGACGGTGGTTCGGCGGTGAAGACGTGTGGTGGCGGAGCGAGATCGGAGCAGAGGAAGCAGAGGTCGAAGCGGCACGGCGCACGGACGGCTTGCCTCCGCAGCAGCTCCTCCCCCTCGGACAGCCTCCAGCTTCGCGGCGGACTCCACGAACGACCTACCCCGCCTCCTTCCCCTCCTCCTCTCCTCCCACATCAGCGGCGGCGGAAATGGGGAGGAATCCCCCGGGTTGGCTAGGATTTGGGCGACGGTGGTCTTAATAGGGCGTGGTAGGTGAGGCGGACGGAGGATTGCGCCTCGGGACGCGTGGAAGCCATCCACGGCGGCGGACATGGCCACATGGCCGTGTCCTTTCCACGGCGGCGCGGCGCGATGAGAGCAGGGGAAGGGAAAAGGGGAAAAGGAAGAAGAAAAGAGGATGAGGTGGCGGCTGACCGGCGGGACCCACTTGGCAGTGACTCGGGCGCAGTTAAGGAGGAGCAGGCCTGCTGGGCTGCTGGGTGGATGGGCCGGCGTGTGCTAAGTTGTTTCGGCGATAGCTCAGGGGGCTCCGTCGGACTTCGGCGGCGAGGTTAAGGCCCAACAACAGGTTTAGGGTGTTTTCCTTTATCTCACTCCTATTTCCTATTCAAGCATTGATTGAATCTCACTCAATAAAATCCAAATAAACCCCAAATAAAATCCAACTTCTCACACTAGCATTTTTATAAGTCCTAAAATTATTATTGGACTCAAATTAAATCTAGGAATAAGGAGAGATGAAATGAAGACAACCTTATATTGTTTCACATGCACACAAGATCAAATCAAAAATTTTAAATTTCACATTTTTGCATTCAAACAAACTCTAGGATGTTACAGAACTCCCCCCCTCACAAGAATCTCGTCCCCGAGATTAAGAAGTTACCTCCGATTCGAAGAGGTGAGGGTATTTCTCCCTCATGACTGACTCCTCCCACGTTGCTTCGCGCTCGGAGTGGTTGCTCCAGAGCACTTTGCAGAAGCGAGTGGCGGTCTTCCTAGTTGACTTCTCTGCCTAGTCCAGGACTCTGACTGGGTACTCCAAGTACTCCAGGGTGTCTTGCATGTCGAGTGCCTGATCAGGCACCCTCTTCTCCGTAACCACGCACTTCCAAAGTTGAGACACGTGGAACACGGGGTGAACTCCAGCGAGCTCCGGTGGCAGCTCGAGCTTGTATGCCACCTTTCCGACCTTCTTCACGATCGGGTACGGACCAACATACCTCGGAGATAACTTTCCCTTGACATGGAACCTCTTGGTACCTCGGAGGGGTGAAACCCTCAAGTATATGTGCTCTCCCACTTCAAACGAGACATCTCTCCTCTTTGGATCAGCGTAGCTCTTCTGTCTGCTCTGGGCTATCTTCAGATTCTCTCTGACCTTAGCAACGTTCTCCTCGGCCTCAACAATGCTGGCGAGACCAAAGAAGGTTCGCTCCCCCACCTCGGACCACATCAGCGGTGTCCGACATCTTCTACCGTAGAGAGCTTCGAAAGGTGCCATCTGTAGGCTCGCTTGGTAGCCGTTGTTGTAGGAGAACTCCGCATAGGATAAGCTCTTCTCCCAATCCGACCCGTAGGTCAACACACAAGCCCTCAGAAGGTCCTCCAGCACCTGGTTCACTCTTTCCGTCTGTCCATCAGTCTGCGGGTGGAAGGATGTACTGTAATTCAACTCGGTTCCCATTGAAGCATGCAAACTCTTCCAAAACTGTGCGATAAACTGCGGGCCTCTATCAGACACAATGCTCCTCGGAGCTCCATGAAGCTTCAGGATGTTATCCACGTAGAGCTCAGCAAGTTTGCTCACGCTGTAGTTGGCTTTCGTTGGCAGGAAGTGTGCAACCTTGGTCAAGCGGTCCACTATCACCCATATCGAGTCGTTTCCCTTCTGTGTGCAAGGTAAACCCACAATGAAGTCCATACTGATATCATCCCATTTCCAGATGGGTATCTCAAGCGGCTGTAGCAAACCAGCAGGTCTCTGATGTTCTGCCTTCACTCTCTAACACGTGTCGCATCGAGCGACGTACTCTGCAATGTCTTCCCTCATTTTCTCCCACCAGAAACGTACCTTCAGATCTTGGTACATCTTCGTGCAGCCCGGGTGAATCGAGTACCGAGAGTCGTGAGCTTCCTTCAGAATCGAGTCTCGGATCTCCTTGCTTCGGGGTACACAAATACGATCCTTCAACCACAGAGTGCCTTGCTCGTCGAGGCGGTAGTCAGCTGCCTTGCCTCTTGCCATCAAGTCTTTCACTTCTTCAATTTCTGGACATCCCTTCTGAGCTTGCCGAATCTGGCCTTCTAGGGTGTACTTCACTCTCAGTTCATTCAGCTGACCCTTCTCGACTATCTCCAGTTTCAGCTTCTCCATTTCCTCATACAGTGCCGGCTGTTCCTTCTGCACCATCAGATTGTTGCAGTAGTTCTTGCGACTCAGGGCATCGGCTACGACGTTTGCCTTACCAGGATGGTAGTGGATGTTCAAGTCATAGTCCTTGATCAGTTCAAGCCATCTTCGCTGCCTCAGGTTCAACTCGGATTGTGTGAAGATGTACTTCAAGCTCTTGTGGTCGGTGTAAATGTCACATTTGTTGCCCATCAGGTAGTGCCTCCATATCTTCAAAGCGTGAACAACAATAGCTAGCTTGAGGTCATGTGTGGGATAGTTCTCCTCGTGCTTCCAAAGTTGTCGTGAGGCGTAAGCAACGACCTTGCCCCCTTGCATCAGCACGCATCCGAGTCCTTGTCTCGAGGCGTCACAATACACCACGAAGTCCTTGCTCGCATCAGGAAGAGTCAGGACTGGTGTAGTGGTGAGGCGGGTCTTGAGCTCTTGAAAGCTTGCTTCACATTTCTCCGACCATACAAATGGTGTGTTGCTCTTCAACAGTTCTGTCATAGGCTTCACAATCTTGGAGAAGTTCTCGATGAACCGGCGGTAGTATCCGGCTAAACCGAGAAAACTGTGAATCTCTGTCACTGTCTTGGGTGACTGCCACTTGGACACTGCTTCTATCTTGCTTGGATCTACGGCCACTCCTTCTGCTGACAACATGTGACCGAGGAAGGCGACTTCCTCCATCTAGAACTCACACTTGCTGAATTTGGCATACAGCTGCTGTTGCCTGAGCTTCTCCAACACTACCCTCAGGTGCTCTTCATGCTCTTCTGCGGTCTTGGAGAAGACTAGTATGTCATCAATGAAGACAATGACACACTTGTCTAACTCCTCCATGAACACCTTGTTCATCATGTTCATGAAGTATGCCGGGGCGTTCGTAAGGCCGAACGATACGACAGTGTACTTGTACTGTCCGTACCGGGTCACAAACACGGTCTTAAAGATGTCCTCCGGCCGTATCTTCATCTGGTGGTAGCCTGATCGGAGATCAATCTTGCTGAAGAACTTGGCTTGCCTTAGTTGATCCATCAGGTCATCGATCCGGGGTAGCGGGTACTTGTTCTTGATGGTTACCGCATTGAGCGCGTGGTAATTGACACACAGACGCTGAGTCCCATCTTTCTTCGGCACAAACAGAGCTGGTGAACCCCACGGTGAAGCACTCGGTCGAATGAACCCCTTCTCGAGAAGTGAGTCCAACTCTGCCTTCAACAGCTTCAGCTCAACTTCTGCCATTCTGTACGGACTCTGAGCTATAGGTGCAGTCCCTGGTACCAAGTTGATCATTAACTCCACATCACGGTCTGGGGGCAAACCCGGCAGCTCTTCTGGAAACACGTCTGAGTACTCGCAAACCACTGGTACATCTGAGATAGCTTTCGTGTGAAGACTGTACACAGCTAGTATGTCTCGAGACTTCATCAGCTCAAAGGTGACCCTTGTTCCATCGGGGTGTACCAAAGTCACAAGTCGCGGTGAAGTGGAGATGACACCTTTGTGAGCGGTGATCCAATCCATTCCCAGAATGACGTCAATGCCATTGGAGGGCAACACTGTCAAATCCCCCAAGAACTTGTGGTCCTGAATGACCACATCCACACCTTTACACAGCAAGGTGCATCTGATGTCTTCGAGAGGTGAACTCGTGATGATAGGAATCGATCGGGTGGTTGTAGGGAGGGAGAGTTTGTTTACGAACCTAGAGGTTATGTACGACCCGGTTGCATCGGTATCGAAAAGAACCAAAGCAGTAGTACCACAAACCGAAAACTCATCGATCACGACGTCAGGAGCGTCGGCAACCTCCTCCTCAGTGAGGTGGTTGAGCCTCCCACGGCCGGCAGACGGCGGTGGTGCAGCCTGAGGAGGTCTTCCTCCTGGAGCAGGTGTAGCAGCGGTCTTCTTGTCGGGGCACTCGAAGGACTTGTGGCCAGGCTTGCCACAGGCGAAGCAGGTCACGGTGAGGCTTCCAGTGGTAGGTCTCGTGGCGCTCTGTGGCGGACGGTTGTAGCCTCCACTCTGCTGTGGGTAGCCGGGGTTCCTCCCTCCGGGGAACTGCCCACGGCCTCCTCCGAAGCTGCGCCCAGGCTGGTTGTGCCCCGGGCGGTAGCTCCCCCTCAGCAGGTTGCTCTGTCCGCTCCTCGGCTTCTGGAAGGATCGGTCGTGGTGATCCCGATCTCCCATCCTCTTCTTTCCCTTCATGCGCTCCTCGTGGCCCCTCCTCTCCTCCTCGACTGCGATGGCGCGGTTGACGAGGTGGCGTAGGGACTTGTGCTCGCTCGCCTTTAGTCCCTGGCGAAGGCCGTGGTGGAGGCCTCGCAGAAACTAGAACTGCTTCTTCTGGTCGGTGTTGGTGTCGTCAGGGGCGTAGCGCATCATCTTCATGAAGTGGCGCTTGTACTCCTCCACTCTCATCGCACCCTGCGTCATGGTGCGAAACTCCTGAGCCTTCTGGATCATCAGCACACTGGGTAGGTACTGCTTGCGGAACGCCTCGTAGAACTCCAGCCAGGTGATGAAGGCTGGGTTCGGGTGGCTGGCAGAGTAGTTGTCCCACCAAGACTTGGCAGGACCCTCCAGCTGGTGCGCGGCTATGGCGACACACTCCTCGTCAGAGCAGACGGTGAGGTCGAGCTTGGTCTCGATCACCCTCAGCCAGTCATCGGTGTCGAGCGGGTCATCCGAGTAGCTGAAGGTGGGGGCCTTCAGGCGAATGAGCCTCTCAATCTTCTTCGTGAGGTCCTCGTCTGGCGGGGCGTTGCGGTTCCCACTGTTACCTCGGTGCTCCATGGCTTCCGCCATCCTCTGCATCAGCTGAGTCTGAATGACCATCACGTCCACCAAGTTGGGCGGTGGCGGTGGCGGCTGCTCCGGCTCAGGCTGGTCTTGCTCCAGCTCTTGCTCGGCTTCTCCATCCTCGTCTCCAGCTTCAGGGCCCTCGGGCGGCGGTGGCGGTGGTGGTGCATCGGCACCCCGGCCTTGAGCTCCCTGAGCTCCTCTACGAAGGGGCGGGCATCCACGGCCACGGGCAGGTGCACGACCGCGTCCACGTGCGGTGGCACGGCCAAGACCGCGCCCACGACCCTGTGGTGCTTCCTCATCCTCGGCAGCCTCCTCGAGGCGTGCCAGCAAACGACCAGACCTTCGGATCGACATCCTTCTGAAAACCCGACCAGGGAAGAAAAGACTTTTACACAACGTCACTCACCAACATATATGAGTCTGAGACAAGCATGAAAATAAAACTAAATATATAATCCAACACTCAATGAGAAAATGCATTAAGACACAAATAACTCCATTAAGATCCAAGCATACAACAAGCATGAGTAGTACATATGCTTCCTCGAGGCTGACTCAAACCTTAGAGGTAGCAGCTCAAATCATCGCTCTAATACATCGTTACATGCTCAAAAGGGTGGTGCCTACATGGTATGACATGACACTCTTCATGCACCGGAACATGCTCGCGGCTGCATGGGACAACTCATGGGAACTACTATCTTACAACTCTACTCTCAGGTCATGTCCTCGCTCTACACTCTACTCGGTGCGAGCCCTCTTGTACGAGACAGGGTAGCGGTCCTCCGTGGGGTAGTCCGGAGGGAAGATCCTGGACACCAAGGCGTGTGCCTCTCGTACCTCCTCAGTCTCGACGGGGGTCGGCATTCGAGCCATCGGACACAGGTGCAGCTTGAGCCTGGACTGGTGCAGCTCGAAGGTCTCCGTGCGGATCGCACGCTTGGACTCGAAGGGTAGCTCTCCGTTGAGCTCCATGAGCTCGTCCACTCGGAGGGAATCAGCATCCTCCCAAGTCCTCCTCAGTCTCTCGGTGTTGGGGTAAATAGTTCGCAACTAACCCCCCCAGTATCTTCGGCTCTACGGAGAAGATCGGGAGTCGTCTCTACTTTTACCTTTGCTATTTCAGGAAATGATCGCGGGACGGCTGGCGAAGACCGAGCAAAGCTTGGGATCTTCGTTTGACGGAAGCCAGGTCCATCGAGCGAACGGCCGAGCGAAGTTTGAAATCTTCGCTCTAAGAGGGCGAGGTCCGCACGCGAAGACACAAGGGCAGGGCTGCCGCGGGGTCAAGTCAAGGCCCGACGAAGATGTAATGCGAAGAGGAACGGCCGGTGATGAAGCGCGTGATCTTCAAAGATGTAATCTTCGTTCGGTCTTCGGACGATGACGGTGGAGACGCAGATAGCGACCAAGAGAAAGTCCGCGAAGTGAAGAGCTTCGGCAAGGGTTTCGCGAAGCGCGTGGAGGCGAGCGAAGAGCAAACTGCCACGGTAGCAGACACGTAGGTAGGCGAGGTGTAAAGTGATTGTCTGTAAAGTTTGTGAGTACGGAGCCCAGCGAGGTTACCAAAATACCCCTAAGATGCTTCGCACAATGTGAAAAAGCAATGGTAGGTGTTGTAAAGTGTAATTGTTACGGGCCTATAAAAGGAACCCGACGGTAATGAAATGGGGGCGATTGGAAGGCGGCTAAGTTTCTTTACACTTAGTTACTTTCAAGTTTCATACTCTTCGGTTTGGCCGACGTGTTCCCCTTTCTCTAGTTCGTTTCAACTGTTGGCCCCTCTTCGGGGAAGATTTTTATCCCAACAATTAAGGGGCCCACCGTGTTTCGTCCCAGCCATGCCACCGAAGAAGCAATCGAAGAACCCACAACCACATCCAAATAGGGCGACCGATGATCCGTCGGAAGCAGAGTGCGAAAACCCCAGAGAGAGACAAGTACCAGATAACACAAACAGGACGTCGGACATAGTCCTAAGTCCACGAAACCAAAGAGCAGGAGAAGATCAAGAGGAAGAAGCGGAAGATGTAGCTGAAGGACACTTCGAGGTCGGGCTAGCAGATGTAGGAGTCGAAGATGAGGACATTGCTACGTTAAGAAGAATCGAAGAAAGACTTGCTGCGAAGATGAGAGAAAGACCAATGCCAGCGAACATTCGTACAAGAGCTCAGGCGGAAGCCGCCATACTCAGGGCGAAAGAAATACAGAATGAGGACCTAGTGCAAGAAAAGGCAAGATACAATGAAATGTTGTAGCAAGTCAAGAAGAAGAGAATGCTATTGCAACAGTTGTGGGAAGATGAAGAGCAGCAAACAATAAGAAACAAAACATTACAGCTACAAGAACAAATGGCAATCTTGCAAGCTCAGTTGAACTCTATCCAACCACAAGAACAGACCCAGCAACCTCGCAAAGCACAAGATCACAGCAAAAAACGAAGACCGGTAATTATCGACGAAGAAACTTACGAAGAAGAAGAAGAGAATGAGGAAGGCTCCTTATATTATGACTCAGAAGAAGATGCATATGTGGAACGTAGGCCACAAAAAAGATACAGAGATGTGCTTTCAAGCAAAACAAAGCCTGTTTCTCCTCTTTCGCTAGAACTTGAGAGTGCTGATTGGCCGCCGAAGTTCAAGCTACCCGCATCCCTGCCAGAGTTTGATGGCGAGTCAGACCCAAGACAATTTCTTCAGAAATACACTATGGCAATATCTTCGGGCGGAGGAGATGAGGTAGCAATGGCAAGGGCTATGATAATGGCCCTCAAAGGCTCAGCACAGCAGTGGTACGCTTCGCTACCGAAAGGAAGCATCAGGTCATGGGAACAGCTTCGGCGAAGAATAGAGAACAACTTCCAAGGGTATCAACCCCAAGATCTCACATCAGGAGATCTTCACCTCATAAAAGAAGGAGACAAAGAACCATTGCAAGAGTACATCAAGCGATTTGCCAAAGCCAGAGCTAGAGCACCACATGTACAATCCACAACAGTAATTGATGCAGCAATAGATGGCCTCAAGGTAGGACCCTACGAAGAGTATCTTGACCGAAGAAGACCAAAAACAGAGAAGCAGTAGTTTGACATAATGCAAGAATATTGCAAATCGGACAGAGGAAAATAGCGAAGAGTTGATGAGTACAACAAGAGAAAAAGCCAAGCGAAGTCTCAGCCAGAGTGGGGAAGCAGGCCCCAGAACAATCAAGGACCTTCGGCAAGGTCCAACTTTTACAACAGAGGTAATGTGAACAATGTTTCAGGAAACAACTCGCAAATGACATCTTCGACCGCAACAGGAGGCAGAGGTCAAAATTCGAGCAGAGGCCCACCACCACAATCTGTGTGTTCCTTGCACGGCCTTAACAAAGGACACTGGTCATACGAGTGCAGAACGCTACTTCGCAAGAAACAGATCGAAGAAGAAAAGAAGAAAATAGCGCAGAGCCAGGCGAAGACAGTTAATCACACATCATCAGCAACACCTTCGATGGATCAGAGTTCAATGCAAAACTGGCAGCCTTATATTTCACAACCATACTTCCAACAAATGCCACTACCACCTCCGCCGATGTTCAACCCGAACATGATGCAACTACAGCAGCACATCACTGCGTCATACCAGCCAAAACCAGAGCCTGCTCATCAAGCACCCTCACAAGCAACCCAGAACAGAGAAGATGAAGATCGCTACCGAAGAATGAACATAATCAATGCTATCACAGGTGGGTGCAACTCACCTGAACACTTGACGAAGAGGCAGAAGAAAGATCAGCAAAGAGAAGTGAGCCATGTATGTGCAGGTAAAGTTTTCAAAACAGAGTGGTCACACATTCCAATTACCTTCACAGAAGCAGATCTCAAGCTGAAGAAGTATCCCCACGAAGATCCTCTAGTCATCAGAGCGGTACTGGGAAAGAACACAAAATACCTGTTGGGCAATGATGTGGGAGGCATCCTCGTAGGCAACGGCAGTTCAGCAGACATCATAACTTGTGAATTGTTCAAGAGGATGGAGTTCAGAGACGATCAACTTCAGAAAACTTCAAAGCCACTATACGGCTTCGGTAACATGAAGGTGGAGGCTCTGGGAACAATCGAAATGAACGTAAGTCTTGGGATAGGAGCACTGATGAGAACAGAGATGATGACCTTCGATGTAGTGGACATTCCATACGCATACAAAGCAATCTTCGGGAGGGGAATCATAAACAAGTTCTCAGCAGTTATACACATGTCGTTCTTGTGTATGAAGATTCTAACTGCCAACGGCATTCTCACAATATACGGAGATCAGGAAGATGCGCACGACAGGGAATACAATGTGGGCAGCAATCAGATCCCGATTCACATAGTCGGAAACAGCGAAGACACATTAGAGAGCGAAGAAGAGGGAGAGCCCGAAGAGCTCGAAACGAAGAGCTCGAAACGAAAAAGAGACTTTGCCCTCTGGAGAAGATCCCCAAGGTTTCAGCGACTTCAACGCTTGGGGGCCAAGGCAAGATAGAGAAGACCGATAATGCGTTGACGGGTCCGACCGATGTCCAGACCGGTCTGACCGGTGTCCCAGGCCGGTCTGACTAGTGTCTCCAGAAAGGTTCGAGATGCTCTAAGAAAAAAGCAAGGCCGAGTTTTAATGAACTCTTGGCCATATATAAGAAGAAAGGAGCCGCTAGAAATCAAAGTAATCAATAGAACGATGCTAAGGGCGTAAAAGCACCACTAAGACATGAAGGTATTCATCACCAATGAGGTAATCTTGTTTCTTCACAATATCCTTTTGTTGGATCTGTTATGCCATCATCTTGGTATTATCCTTGCTATTATTCACCTGCTGGTTATAGTAGTATGTACATGAACTCGTATATGATTCAGTATCTTATTGCATACTCAAGTTGTGGTGCATTGCAAAGGCCGATTGTTTGCAATAGCAATCTAGTCAAAAATACTGTGTGTACTACTATTAAGCAAGGTGAGAATAGCAACAAGCAAAATTCTAAGGAGATGCAACCGATGTGGTGTCCCTCAGGCTTATCCCAAACTAAAAAAAGAGATTGCAAAGACTACGTAAGCGAGGAGCGGAGCAGCAAATTGAAGAGAAGCCAGCCAAGTCAACACGGACCCGAAATGAGTGGAGGCCGAAGCAAGCGTCAACCTCGACTTAAGCAAAAATATGTGTACGGCCGTTGTTTTGTTAGACATCGTTCTAAATGTTTTTTAGTTTAAAAAAGTATTTTTTGGCACGTATCCTTTGCCAAAAAAACAGGGGGCATATGTTGAAGCTCAAAATTGGCACGTAGCCGACCAGACAGGACAAGACCGGTCTGACCGGTGCCCTAAGGAGGTCTGACCGGTCTTGGTTATTGTAGCCGATCCAGCAAGCCACACCTGTCTGACCGGTGCCCCCGCGTCCGAGATAAATCAAGGAATAGGATTAGACTTGTAAATGGAATTCCTTGCGGGACAAGTCCTCCCCACCCTAATAAATATGAAGGGTCGTGGCTGATTGAGTATCATCCAATCAAATAAAATACATTTACCTTTTATTGTCTCGTATTTACTTTTATCTTCAAATCCTAGCTCTTCCAATCTCATCTGTTGTTCTTCCTTTATCTCCGCGATGTCTGAAGGCGTTCTAGGTGGCCTTGCCGATCCTAGAGCAACCCTACGTGCATCATCTCTGACGGGGTCCCTCCCGAGCTGATGTTCGTAGGTTTACCGCCGGAATCACTGGCGACCGGTCTGACCGGCTCACCACACCGGTCTCACCGGTGTCGACGTAGAGGCGCTGCGACAACTCTTTTGCGTGCTTGTTGGCCCTTGGAAAAGTGCCAACACCCTGGAAGTCAAACACTTATGTTGGCACGAATCAAGTCCCTCATTCTTTTTTTCTTGCCCACTGCGTGCGGCACTGCCAAATCACTAGTCACTGTACCACACTAGAGTCAAAACTTAGAGTGAGTGACTGGTCAGGAAGTTTCGTGGGTTTTGAGTTCATACACTGCAACCTTTTGCCCCCGTTGTGTTCACACGCTCAAGGGTATCCCAAGATTATACAACCACACATATATCATGTTGTACAAATTTTTACTATGTCCGTTAAGGAAATACGCTCCAAATGTTGGACTTTTTTTTTTGGAAGAGAACATGCACGGATCTTTTTTGATTTTTTTTAAGTTACAAAATCTAGCCATGTTAGGTCAGTCTCAGGGTGTTTCATCAATATTAATTTCTATGCCACATTAATAATTTTGCTGACTTAGCAAGATATTTATGAGAAGAGAAATGATTAAGTTTAATAAAACTAGGGGAATCTCAGCCGCGCGTTGCTGCGGGAATTAAGAAAAATGCAATGATCGTAAGAGAGAATTTCGGCAACCTCGCGTGTCTGATCATAAGAGAGAATTTCGGCGACCTCGGCAACCTCGTCGCCGCCGTTGGTAATTCTTTGATCTAGGTTTGAACACCCCGCGTGTTGCTGCGGGATTTTGTCAAAATTAAATCTAATATAGATGTAAACCACTAATTTTTTTAGAAAAAAGGAGAAGATTACAATCCCATCCTAACTCAATTTATCATCAGCCATCTCATTTATTTTGTTAAAAAAGGAGGAGATTACAATCCCATCCTAATTTAATTTATCATTGGCCATCAATCACACGCTGACCAGGAGATTGAAAGGGGATGCGGTTCGGAGCTTCGGGCTGCTAATCGCAAGAAGATGGCCGCCAATTGAATAAAAAAAAGAAACAATTGATGGACTGCATACATGCAATTGGCAAACTGAACTAAAAGTAGATAGATCAATTCGGTGATTCCTGGCCACTCTTTTCTTTTCCTACCAACTGGAAACGAATGAGATAAATAAATAAATAAATAAATAAATAAATAAATAAATGCTTAGCATTATCCGCTCCCTCTCTCGATGGTTCCTGTAGCCACCGTACTCGAAGAGACCGAACTTCGTGGGACAGTGAGTCGAGCGCGGCGGACGGCGGGGGTGTCCGCGCGACGGGCGAGCGCGGCAGCCCGCGGTGGCAAGAGTCGAGCGGCCGGCGGGGGTGTCCGCACGACGGGCGAGCACGGCAGCCGTGGGGGCACGCGCGCGACGGATATGCGAACACGGCTGCTCGTACGCGTTAGTGCGCGCGCGGCATCCCATCCTCCTTCGCGCCATCGAAGGAGACCGTGGCCCGCGGGGGCGTGCGCGGCCGGGCGTCCTCCGCGCCGTCGAGCAGACCTACAAGGTCGCGCGCGAGGTGTGCGAGCGCTGCGGCCGGTGGTGCCCGGCCGAAGCAGCGTGCGTTCGTGAGCCGAAGGCGAGGCTCTGCGGAAGACCGACGCGGGCGCCGCCGAGGACGCATCGTCGGGGGTCCGGCCTCCGCGGCGTGCGACCTCCTTCTCCACCAGGCACGAACCGCACATCCTCTCCTTGCGGAATGGCGTGCGGCCTGCTCCACCAGGTGCGACATCCTCACCTTCGTGGCCGCCGGTCGGACCTTTTATGGATGCAGCGTGGGGAGGCGAGGGGCGGTGACGGACTTGAAGGTGCAATGGGAAGGCGAGGGGGCGGCGGCCAACTTGAAGGCGCGATGGGAAGGCGAGGGGGCGGAGGATGGGGACGGCGCGGGGTCAGAACTCGGAACATCGGGGAACAGGCCGCGTCGAGGAAGGAGAAGAGGTCGCGCTGCTCTGCTTTGTACGTAGCAGTTACCTATGACGTGGCCCAATCACAGCGCAGAGAACTCCTAAAGACCTCCTTAGTGGGGAGCTCCTATATAGGAGTTATAGATGAGAGGGGAGTTTCATCCCATGAAAACCAGCATGCACAGTTACCGTGTATGTAGTCTTGATAACATTGCATAGTGCAATGAAAATGTACATTAACCCTGGAATTACACCAATCCCCTTCTAACAACATAACTGTGAACTGCCCAAAAACTAAGGATGGATTCGGACCGGATACGAACAGATTCGAATTCGGATGTCACTAATTACCACATTTTAATTCGAATATGAATCTTATCGAATATCTATACGAATACTAAACAGATAGATTTGCTTTTTATCAATGAGTAAAAAATGTTACTACAAGTGAGTAAATATATTTATTTATTAAAAAATAATATAATATTTTAAAAATTAACATGAATAGACATATTAAAGTAATTGAATTTTATTGTTGTATGTCACTATTAATATTAGACTAATATAATTATTTATTAATTATTTTTAATAGTTTAGATGATGTACATTATTTTTATGTGACAATATTAAATTAACATCATTTTGTAATTATTAATTAGCCATCAAAAAATTCGATGGTGTTATCACTACTTTGTTCAACACAGATATGAATAGTGTCGAATGGTGTCTGATAGTCTACATTTTTGTCAAATACGAATATGGAACTAGATAGAAAAAATATGGAAAATCAATTTAATATTCTCATTAAAAAAGAATACGAATAAAGATATCCATATTGGTGTTTTTAGCAGATGCGAATTCGGATATCCAGACATCTGAATCCATCCTTACCTAAAACGGATGCGAGTTTTTTTTTTTTTTTGGCTCAACCACTTTCATTTTCACAGCCATATATATCTTCCATCTCCCTTAATGTCTTCTCTGTTTTGCATGTATTGGGGATTACATACCTTTGTTAACTAAGTGATACCCCGTGCGTTGTTGTGAGATTTTTTGGTGAAATTTGAAAATATAAATACTAAGGTGATTGCATGGTAACATTCTTTGATATTTGAAAGTACAAACACTAAGATGATTGCTTAGTAACATTCTTTTGCAAATGACTTTATACATGAAAACATGTTTAGTTTGTTGAGAGAGAATGACTTTTGAATGATTGATTCTTCATGTATTTTTACTATGGAAATTTTGTAGCGTGGTACTCGCAAAAACTAATAAATTATATACATAGTCACAGAAAATTGATGGAAGTCATAAATACATGGTTCTAATGGATTGTAATGTGGCGTGTGATGTTGTAGGTTCTTAGATGAGCTGATGAGGTGAGGTGTTTACACAGTGGCGGAGCTAGGGTTGTTTGTCCATGTCAGCTGGCATTGATGACTTACTGAAAAACAGTAAGAAATGACTGTTCCGAGCTGCCAATTTAAGGTGCTGACACCTGTGCGCAATGGAGTTGACATCGGTGACTCTGTTGGCTAGTTCCGCCCCTATGTTTACATGTTTACACTATAGCATCGTGCCTTGTACTAGTTGGCATCGGGCCTATAAAAATCAATGCCTTGTAGTGGCTTCGTGCCTTGTGGACTGCTCACATAGATAAATTCCCATGCATTGCTCATTGAAAATCAGGGTTAGCAATGTGATCATTTCTCACCTTGTCACAAGCGGCAAGACATCCCTGGTTATGGATGGAAACGAATCGGATTCGGATAACACCTTTTACCACATTTTTACTCGAATACAAATAAGGATTCGAATGTTCTCATATATGAATACAAAACAAATGTCTTGAATTCGGATACGCATTCAGATATTTATTCGATTTGGAAGACAACATTTACCAATATTCTTTATTTTTTGTGGGTACCAATTTTCTTTATTGATAATTACAATTACAAAATCATGTAAAGACTAAATTATTAGTACATATCAAGTCTAGACAGAGATCGCTCATTAAGAATATCACATTCATCCATATTTATTTTAATAGTTAATCATATAATAAATAAAAATATTAATAAATACATATCTCTAATATATACATTTATCAAACAAATAATAAAATATACATGGAAAATATTTTCATCAATACATAAATAAACTAGAGTTATCAA
This sequence comes from Cenchrus fungigraminus, assembly GCA_036936925.1. NCBI lineage: Eukaryota > Viridiplantae > Streptophyta > Magnoliopsida > Poales > Poaceae > Cenchrus > Cenchrus fungigraminus. The sequence goes on along the minus strand of CM072768.1, from coordinate 75,511,776 downwards.
AATTAAAATTTATATTAATGTATTTTTATTATTAAAATTAATGATATTGGTCATTAAATTTAAATATAACTTTTAAATTTTTTATGGATGCAATATTTTTAATATTAAAATTAATGTCACAATCATTAGTTATGGATATAAATTTTTTTTCAATTATACACTATCATTATTAGTATTCCATTGAACATAATTTGCCATTAGCTATAGAGATAACAAACAATTTTATATAATCGAATACGGATAGTGCCGGATATTGCCGAATACGGATGTGGAATCGGATAGAGAAAATCGACAAAACGAATTTGGATGTATCCATTTTATTACCACCTTTGAATTCGAATACGGATACATATATCCATATTTATATTTTAGCGGATATGGATATTGGATGATTCGATTTCCATTTTCATATTTTCATCCATATCCATGGCCTATGAGGCTATGACACAACTTTTCTAGCTTATTACATGAACATGACAGAAGCAAACTAACATGGGCATCAACATAAGCAATGTGGCCATGGCCTATGAAGCTTATTAGACGAAGAGAGTCCGCCGCCCTGTTTGTCTGGCTTATCAGCCACCACCCAACCGTACTTTTCTCTCAGAACAAATCAGCATCGAGACACCAGCTACCAGCCGGTCAGCTGTATTTTTCTCTCAGAATAAATCAGCATTAGCCATCAGCCACCAGCCAGCCGAACAGGGTAGGCTAGAAAATGTAGGTTGGGCATGTACTCGCATCCGTGTGGCACTTTATTTGTAGTGTTTAACATCGTGTCAGAAAGGCGGCTACACAGCTCCACTGCCCAAATGCTAAGAACTGACCGATTCAAATGCTGCACAAATGGACCAATCCATGAAGATATATATGTATTGGCGACACCTTTAACGTGTCAATTTGGAATTAGGAGTATACTAGTGCCTACACGAAAGCAGGGACAACTCAGCTGTTTGGTGAAAGGGAAATGTAAATCCTACATTTTTTACCTTTTTTTTTTGCCTAGCTGCACGCTGTCACACACTAATTCATACTGCCAAGTACTATGTTTCACTAGTCGCGCTGTGTACTACAGTAGAGTCAAAAATAGAGTGACTGGTCAGGTTTCAAATGTTTTGAGTTCATCTACTGCGACTGTTGCATCTATTGTGTCAGAAGCTCAGAGTGTCCCAAGATTATACGACTGTATTGCCCATGTATACATTTTGCTCTCTGAATTAAGGAACTTTGCTTCTAAATATTTGTGAAGCAAAAAAATTAACTCTTGAATTCTAAAATTTTGGCTTGTTACTTTCTCCATCCCCTTCCATTAATTGAAAAGGTATAGTTGTTTTTTAAACATTGTTTCCTCTATCTTTTTTATTTGATGTTATAAATAAAAATTCATGCCATAAATAAACTTTCAAAATCTTGGGCATTAATATGTTTCAAACTATCATTGTTGCTTGTAAAAAATCTAGAATAGATGTTCTCAAAAATGCTTTCACCAAAATATTATATTACTAGTAAATATACCCACATAACCTCACGAAAAATTATTGGTCCAACTTGTACTTCTAGCTTTGCACTTTGCAGTTGGACAGGGTCGAATCTAGCGGTGGGGTGGGTGGGGCTCAAGCCCCCTACCGCTAGAAACCTTATGAAGCCTCCCTTAGCCCCTCCTACAATTTCTGATCTAGGATAAAGAAGAGAGGGAAGTGTTGTCAAAAAAAGAAGAGAGAGGAGGAAGAAGAAAAAAAGAGAGGAAGAAGAAGATGGGTGGACGAACCCCTGCTTGTCTCCCAACCTGGCTTCGCCACTGCAGCTTAACTGTGCCAAAAGATATAGCTAGCTGACGACTCACAGAAGCAGTCATGCATATCAATCTAGTTCTGATGCATCAGTGTGTCATTTACAATGACTGCTTCTGGACGTAAGTTAGCGCAGTGCAGAAAACCTTGAGCCGAGTGTTCACATAGTGAAAGCTACTGACAGGCAAGCTCCAATGACCTAGAGCTTATTATATGGTACCCTTGATTCCATCTCAAGAAAATAGCTGCCATCACAAGAAAGTGAAGTTGATGTAATAAGCAGGTTCTACGATTGTTCTTGTTTGCCTGTTATCAAGTACGTGTCCATAAGACCTTCATGCTAAATGAATGCTTGAAAGAAAACGTACCAACAAATCTTGATTTTCTTTTCGGCCAGTGCTAAGAAAATCTTTGCAATGACACAAGTTCGTTTCACACTAGGAGAACTTGGATACGGCATTTTTGTTTGTATATGTGATCCTCCTTTGTTAGGATTTAATAAGATGGTAGAGGACAGGTATGTTCACATCAACTATTTGTATATTGGAAGAACACATGCTTGGTTGTCTTAGTTGTGATTTGGAACTCCTATGCACATGATTGATTTGGATATCAGTGTGTTCACACCGAAGAAGGTTTACAGGAGATCTTTGCTCAGTTGGCCTCTCTTTTTTTTATATTTATTTGAACCAAGTTGAAATTTAGAAACACCGGTCGTGCTATCCCTAAAGTTTTATTCTATAACTTGCCAAATTACATTACTGCAATATAACACCTTATTGGCGCCGATTCAATTCTCTTAGCCCCATTGAGTTGATACCATATCGAGTTGTATGTACCAAGTAATTGTATCTAAAAATTTAAGCTGATAGCAAAATAAGAGCAATACACTTCAACATGCTCTGCTAATTTTTGAGCGAGCATTGTATTCAAAGCCAGTTTGTCTTCTATCCAAAGAGCCCACCGCTGCCAACTAAACAAAACATCTAGTCACAGCAGTAATAAGCTTTAAACTATCAAGGAAAAGGTATGTGCAACTAGAATGATCGATTCAATTTTGCATAAAAATTATAGGCAACTGTATTTAACAAGCATTGTATTTAACTGGACGAACTTGAAAGCTGTTGGAAACAAGCATAGAAGTGGCATGTTCTGGTATGAACAGTATCCACCGTACCGGAAGGAGGAAGAGCAGCAGCCGTACTAGCCGTAACCGGTTGGCAGTTTGGCAAGCTCAGCTGCACAACTAGCGACAACTAACCAACAAACACAGGCCTGTTCACACTAGAAACTAATAAGTACTCCATCTGTTTCAAATAGTAGATCATTTTGTCATATCTAAATGCATAGTTTCAGATATATCATATATCTAGGTGTATAACAAAAGATATGAATCTAAAAAATTAAAATGATCTACTACCTCCGTTTTTTTACATATGACGCTGGTCATTGAAAATATAAGCTAATTAACACTACAAAAGTTGTCTGAAACGTCATCTAAATAAAAATGAAGGTAGTACTATTCAGAATTCGAATGGAGGAAGTAGTACATAAACTGAGGGGTTGCTTTATTACTAGGCTGTGAAATCGATGTAAAGAATAGAATAATCCCATGCCCCTACTTGACACAAATCACATATGTCAGGTATAGACGCCAGAGATCTGCCGCTTGTCTTCACGAGAATGGCGTTCACACGGCTTCTATATATCTTCACCTTATGACAGACCATCGACGATTTCTCTCACAATATGACTTGGCATCGATGGTGTTCACCAGGATTTGATGGCGAGGCCCGCCAAAGTGGTTTATTCTGAAGTGCTTATGTATGAACAGTTACTGAACGATTTTTTTTTTGTTTGGACAAGTTACTGAACGATTAAAGGGGAAAAAGAACAAAAGAGGAAGAGCAGGCCAGTACCTACTACCCATAACTGGTTTGGCACGTAAATAACTCAGCTGGACCGATATGGTTTGGCTCCAACTTAACTTGCAAACAACCAACGGAGACAAACAAATAAGTCCGTTCATACTACACACACCAGCGATATATAATAGCAAGATGACTTTCAACGTATGCCCACATCTTTTGGAGCCTTGCTTTCAAACTACTCATGAAGCATGGACGGGGTACATTGGGGTTTAAACTCGTTCGTCCCTCCAAAATTCACGAAAGATCCACACAACAACTAACCCTCTCGCGTTCCCAAGTAGCAGGATGCAAGTGGATACACAACGATGTTTCTTTCGGTTGGCAAATTAATTACATGTTAAGCCCTTCGAATTTGTTTATCAGTCTAGAAACATGGAATGCTATTTTACTTAATCTCAACGATTTTTTTTGGGTACATCTAGTGATTTTAATTGGGATTAGATCTAAATATATATTTTTGGAATGTATTATTTTATAACTTAAAATAGTTCTAGTCAAATATATCTCGAACTAGAAAAGAAATGTTCGAACATATATTTAGATCTATAGTGGCACTATAGTTTTGCGCACAACCCAAATGTGAGAAGTAAAATTGTTTCGTACTGTGAGATCTAAGCTTCCACGCTGAGGAAAAAAATCTTTGTAGTTTATTTTTTTCATGAATAGGAGTTGAGTTTTTTACCAATTAATATATTAATTTTTAAAAATATTTTACACATCAAAGATAATTAAAGAAAACAAAAAAGATAGAAAAAGAAGAAAAGAGCTATTGCATATTGTCGAGCCCACCCTCTAATTAGTTGGGAAAATTGACTTTCCCTTGAAGAAAAGGACTTACAATTTAATTGGACCAGTGATAAAAAATTCAGCCAAAATTTCGTGAATTTCGTGAAATTTTGGTGTTTTCGGTGGCATCCGCAATTACTGTTCACCGATAACTCGGCACATATTTCGTGAATTTGGATGATTCCCTTTTCCAATTCCTGCAGTGTGCTCTCCAATTCTTGTATGAAGCCATCCGGTGCATGCTGCTTCCATTTCTTTGGATTGCACGAACTTTTCCATGACACCGTCCGTACTCGTGCTCCCTCCCAGTCGCCGCCCGCAACATCTCACCGCCACTGCACTGTGGGCCCGCTCCCCGCGAACAAATCCAAGTCCGGTGGAGTCGCACGCACGCACGTTCGATCGGGCGGCCTAATCGCGAGAGACGACGATGCCTGCTGGCCTGCCTGCCGCGACAAACCCCGCGTTCACACTGGACACATGCAGCGCGCGAGCTCTGTCTGGGCGGAGGCGTCGTCGGACGGAGGCGGCGGTGGGGACCACCCCGCATCGCATCGCGCCCACACCACACATGCAGCGCCAGTACGCAACCACCGGGCCCCACCACCCGCGAAGGGCGTTCACACCTCTTGTCTCCACGCACGCACCCACAGCTTCCGGTCGACGCGATGATCCCCCTTCCTCCGCCTCGCGCGCCGCGGGTATTTAAACGCCGGCAGGGGCAGCGGCGACGACCACCACCATTGCCTCCGTTGTTCATTTGTTCTACAGCACGGCTGGCGCAGCAATTCTTTCGTCCGTACACACACCCACCCATATCCTCCGCGCCGCCATGTCTGCCGCTACAGCTTGCATGCCCCTGGTCCCTCCTCAACCTCCGTCTTCTCCTCTCCGTGGATCGGCCGGGCAGCCGGCGGCAATGGCGCCGGCCGAGAGGCGGCAGGACGGTATCATGGAAGCTGCTGCGATGACCAAGAGGTAAGCGCACGGATCACTGCAGCCGTCCGGCCGGTGGCCTGGTCATATATATAAACACACGTACACGAACGTATGTAACGGCCGGCTTGCCGCCGGCGAGCTCCTCGATCCTGCGCCTTGTTCTTTTATATCGCTTTGGCAGTGAATCATCTTCCGCTGCGTGCTGCGTTTTCTACCTGAGCTGATCATGATGATGCGACCTTATCCATTGTACATGTCCGATCAGCCATGGCAGCGAGGAGCTGCGGCGTCGTCCCGAGGATAGTGACGACGGCGACGTCATGAGCGAGCCGCGGGCGGTAGTCAGGACATTGACGTGCGAGCGCAAACCCTACATCGAGGGCTTCGCGCTCTGGAGGAGCATCGGCAGGTGACGATCAATACAATATATATGTTCCTCGATCGACTTAATTTGCGACGATAATAATAATCCTGATGCATATATATATTTAACCACTAATTAATTGTTTCTTGCTGCAGATCCGAGCTGCCGGAGTTGGACCCTATCCTGTCCTTCGACGAGTTCGAGTGTACGTCAATGAACATCCCACAATTATCCCCAGCTGATGATGCTTATTACTTATATGCTGTTATGCAGTCAAGATCATGCTATCTTTTTTTTTTCTGTTTATACATCAAGACGAGATATTGACATATACTGGCCATCTCTGTTCCTGTTCACAAAGCAAAAATGGCAACTGATAAAGTGGCTTTTAATTTAGCCTGTCCTGATATGGACCAAACTTAGTTAAGTCTGGCTGGCCATTTTTTTTAGTAATTGGAAAATAAATACCCCCTTGAACTTGAAGGGAAACACATAAAAAGTCTTGAGTGCTGTCATTGATACATTTAAATACTTTGAATTATATATAGTTAATAGTAAATTCATTCACACCTTTCCTTTCTTTGTTTGTTTTTTCAGTTTCTGCACCAGCTGGCTTTACTGATCATCCCCACAGAGGTTAATATCTCCCTCCGACTTCATCCACATTTTTTTGCGAAAATACTTCATTAGTACAATAGATACTTATGTTATAATAATGCACCGAAATAATCATTTCCGAACTGAGTTTTTTTTTTCCTTTGCTGCTTCTTGCTGTATCTCAGGATTTGAGAACGTCACCTATATGCTCGAGGTACGAGTTCATACGGCTTTCTTTATGATCCTTAATTACGAACCGTACTTAAGATGTTGTGAGGTTGATTTGTAAATTGCCCTGACAAAACGTTTCCCCACACCTGTTGCTTTCAGGGAGGTGTCAGTTACCATGACTTTTCGGGACACAAGGGCACCATCAGCACCGGAGACGTTCAGGTTAGGTCTCCCGTCACAGCAGCATGCAACACACAAGTTTAGAACAAGCAAGTTAGTTCAAAAAGGAACTAATTTGATTGTCTTAAACGTCATATATTAAGAACGGATGGTGTACATATTAAGAGAAATTTCTAAATTATATCCATGTAGAAGGAGATATCAGATATACTTCCCATGATCTCCAAATTACTTGTCGTTTTGACTTTTCTAAATCCATTCTTTTTATTATGTATCTAGACATGAATATATATCTAGGTGAATAGCAAATGGAATGCATCTAAAAAGTCAAAACGACGAGTAAGTGTTCCTTAGACAGTCCTTATTCAGTCCTACTCCTAACGAACAGAAGAGCTCACTAGGAGGTAGTAAACACACTTTTCTAAATTTCACAATTAGCCGTATTAATTAGCTCATGGTTTCTGGTGACCATACAGTCAGATAAACGCAGATTAATTACAAGTTAAAGTAGACAAAAACATAATACAGAGTTGTCTTAAAAATATTTATTAGAACCTTCACTTTAAGGTCAAAGGGGTATATTGTGCAAACGAAAATTGGAGACAGTGTGAATTGCATTATTCTGTGGTAAAGCGGCGCAGCTAAATGTTTACCAGATACCCTATAAAAAGAAGCAGATGCATATGCTTTTTGCTTGTGAAAGGGACAGGTGCTCCAGTCCATGCAAAAACTGGATGCTGCATCTCCGGCTCCTTTGACACAACACCGAGCGTTTAAAGTAGGGCGTAGGCGCGTAGCAGCACTAGCACGTGACACAAATGTTATTGCTGGCGCCGATCACCAATTCACCATGAGCGTTGAGACGCAGTCAGAGTCCACCAATGAAACAGATCGAGAGAGTTGACATGTAGCATCTGCGGTCACCGTCAATTGACCCGGCGTGTGGTCGTGTGCAGTGGCTGACGGCGGGGCGCGGCGTCGTGCACGCGGAGGTGCCCGCCGGCGAGGGCGTGCAGCGCGGGATCAACATCTGGGTCAACCTGGCCGCCGAGGACAAGATGTACGTGTCCACACCACATATCGCCATGCTGCTACTGCGAATTCTTCATCTTGCTCTGTTTGGAAGAGTTGCTAAATAATCAGCTGTTACGTGCAGGGTGGAGCCGGTGTACCAGGACCTTGCGAGCCACGCCATCCCCACCGCCGCCACCGCTGACGGCGGCGTCTCCGTCAAGGTCATCGCGGGCGAGTGCCTGGGCGTGCGCTCCCCGCTGCGTCCCCGCACCCCGGCGCTCTGCCTCGACGTCGCGCTGCGCCCCGGCGCGCGCCTGCGCCAGCCCGTCCCGCGCGGCTGGAACGCGTGCGCCTACGTCATCGGCGGCGAGGCCGTCTTCTTCCCCGGCGGCGCCTCCTCCTCCGCTGGGGCGCGCACGCTCGTCGTGTTCGGCGGCGACGGCGACGGCGTCGACGTGCGCGCCGAGGCGACGGCGGGCGCGGGCGCCAGGGTCATGCTGGTGGCGGCGCGGCCGCACGGGGAGGCGGCGGTGCGGGACGGGCCGTTCGTCATGAACACCAGGGAGGAGGTGGAGCAGGCGCGGGAGGACTTCCGACAACGCCGCAACGGCTTCGAGATGGCCGACGGCTGGACCTCCGACCACGCAGCCACCGCCGCGGCGCGTTGATACTCTAGGCATGGGTAGTAGCTGTGGATTTACCACACGATCGAAAAATGTCCGTATAAAGTTGGATCGACATCATCTTTGGAGGATGCAAGAGAGATGTGACTGATGCTGAAAATTCCCTTTTCGGTCACTGGGCTGAATAGTCTTGTTTATTTCCTTCATGGGCCGATGAATGTAATCCACGTGGGCCCTAGGCCTATTAAGAGAAGCAAAGAGTTCTCATGAGCTTCACAGAATCCTATATATCTTCCGGAATGTGAATAGGAGTTCAAACTATAACTCATTAGTGGCCCAATAACAGCCCAAAGACCTTCGAACCCTTCTTCTCCACCCTCCTGTTTCTTCCTGTCCCACTGCCGCCCCCGCCCCTCCCGCCGGTGCGCAGCCGCTGTGGCTCCCCTACACCGCCACATCTCCCTATCTGCGGCGACCTCCTCCGCCAGTGTCTCCCCTGTGCCGCCGCATCCCTCGGTCATAGCGGCCTTCCCCTGCGCCGTCACGGCTTCTCAGCCAACGCGCCTCCGCATGTGCTGTCGCGGTTCCCTGGCCGGCGCTCCTCCCCCGGCGCCATAGTGGCTCCCAGGCCGGCGTCGTACCGACTCGCCGGCCAGCGCCTCCCCGGCGCCGCATCGGCTCCCCCGCCGGTGTGCCTCCCCTGGGGCCGACGAGCTTCCCGACGACGCCGCACCGGCTACCCGGTCGACGCGCCTCGCCTAGCGCCTACGAGCTCCCCGGCACACGCACCTCTCCTACGCTGTCGCTGGAGTTAGTAGAAGAAAAAAGATGTTAATTCAATATTTTTTGAAAATATTGAAAAACTATTGATTCAACATTTTGTTGAAAATGTTGGTTCAATATTTTATGAAAATTATTAGTTCAACATTTTGTAAAATTTTGAAAAATGCTAGTCCAATTTTCATTAAAAAAGTTGGTCAAAAGTTTTCTGAAAATTGTTGAAAATGTTGGTCGAGAAATGTTGATCTATTTTCTGAAAAGTATTGATCCAATTTTTGTTGAAAAATGTTGATCCAACATTTTTGAAAAAAATTGTTTGTCAAAAAAATGTTGACACTATTTATGAAAAATATTGGTTCAACATTTGCGAAAATGTAGATATATAGGAGCCCCTGTGAGCTTCAGCAATCGCAATTCGTCCTTAGTTCAGCTACACCTCCTCCTGACTCAGCCGACCGCCACCACCAACTGCGCTAGACGCCCGCCGCAGTGCCGCCCTTCTCTAGGCCTCCTCGCCAGCGACGTGTGGTACGAGCTTCAGCGGTTCAGCCTCCAGGAGTGTGTCATGACCCGTATGTGGCCCAGGAAAGGCCCAAATCTATTGAGCCCAATGATCAAGTTGCAGCCAGCCCAAGGCCCAAGCGGAGGAGCATCCCTATACAGACTCTGAACAGCAACACCGAATGGGACAAGAAATCATTCACAAAGATTGATTTATGTTTTGGTTATCATCAGATGAAGATCAGATTATCAGATATTCCTAAAACCGCATTCAGCACTAGGTATGGACTGTATGAGTATACCGTCATGTCTTTTAGATTGACTAATGCACCTGCCTACTTTATGTATCTAATGAACAAGGTGTTTGTGGAGTACTTAGATAAGTTCGTTGTGGTGTTCATAGATGATATCTTGATTTACTCCAAGAATTAGGAGGAGCATGAGGAGCACCTGAGGCTTGTGTTCCGGAAGCTTAGAGACCATCAGTTGTATGCTAAATTCAGCAAGTGTGATTTCTGGTTGAAGGAAGTCTCTTTCCTTGGGCATATCATCACCGATGGAGGTATTTCAGTTGATCTGGGGAAGGTTAGTGATGTATTGAAGTGGGAGCCACCATGGGCTATCAAGGAGATCAGGAGTTTTCTTGGCCTTGTAGGATATTATCATCGGTTCATTGAGGGATTTTATAAGATAGCGAAGCCTCTCACGTCACTATTAGAGAAGGCTAGGGAATTCAAATGGACTGATGCATGCCAGACACGTTTTGAGGAGTTGAAGAAGAGGTTGACCACGACCCTAGTGCTAGTGATGCCAAACCTGCAAGAGAGCTTTGATATCTACTGTGATGCATCTCAACAAAGCTTAGGCTGTGTTCTCATGCAGGAAGGACACGTCAGAACCTATGCGTCAAGATAGTTAAGGAAACATGAGCAAAATTATCCTACACATGATCTAGAGTTGGCAGCTGTGGTTCATGCTTTGAAGATTTGGAGGCACTACATCTGGGGACCAAGTGCCAAATTTACACTGATCATAAGAGCATGAAGTACATCTTCACTCAGAAGGATTTAAATCTGAGACAACACCTATGGTTGGAGCTGATCAAGGATTATGATTTGGAGATACACTATCATCCTGGGAAGGCGAACCTAGTTGCAGATGCATTGTGCCGGAAGGGACAAGCTAACATTGCATTAACATTTGAGTTGCATGTGGAGTTGATGAAGGAATTTGAGAAGCTCAACTTGGGGATGGTTGCACATACCGAGGGAGTTACCTTAGAGGTAGAATATACCTTGGAGCAGGAGATATGCAAAGGACAACTGGAGGATATAGAGATCAAGGAAATCAGAGAGACTATGGAAAAGGGTAAAGCCCCAGATTTCAGAGGATGATCAGAGAACCATATGGTTTAGGAACAAGATTTGTGTGCCTGATGTGGGAGATCTCCGAAAGATCATCTTAAGAGAGGTTCATGATTCAACTTATTCCATTCACCCCGGCAGTACTAAGATGTACCAGGATCTCAAGCAGAGGTATTAGTGGTATGGGATGAAGAGAGATGTGGCCACCCATGTATCATTGTGTGACACCTGTCATAGAGTTAAAGCTGAGCATCAGAGGCCAGTGAGGTTGCTTCAGCCGTTGAAGGTTGTTGGGTATTTTACCGACACACGAAATAAATCCGCAAGCGCACAGATACCGTTGTAGCTTTCACCTTAGAGTATTCTAAGGGTTTCAAATCCAAGGGAACGTGTGTGTACTAACTTCGTACTAGTCGGTCCAAGGATACACCCAGATAAGATGCAAGGATAGAGAGGATTCATAAAGATAGCACTATAGATGAGATTAAAGGTCGATCTCTAGATAGAACTTGGCTTAGGGTACCGATAGCCCTGACTTAACAGGCGACTCCGGCACGCGGATCTATGTGGAACGGAGCTCTAACTATATCCAGTCGTGGAGGATCAATGAGGGCCAGAAGGGATGCCACCACCTCCTGGATTGCCTCTACCTAACCTTGGGATAAGCCGAACAAATGATAACCGGTAGCGTGTCACAACGTCCACGCTGTGGTTACTGCCGTAGCCAACGGACTATGGCACTCTGTACTAATAGAACTACGACCACGGAAGAGAACTGATCTCACTCACTATATGTACTACTAGCTTATACTAAAGGCATATGAGAGAGCACTCGATCTCGTACTATGCTTCCAACGTATACGAACGACTTGCAGCAGAGAACGCATAATCCCAGGATCTACGCACTAGCAGAGGAAAAAGGCTACTCATGCAACCTAGCATAAATTATTAGAAAGGAATCACGAACACACTTTATTCTAATCAGAGCATGCAAGAATATCCACTTTATTCTAAATGACGGACATGCATACAAACGGATATGAGCACTTATGAACCTATGCTACAAGATCGAAAGGTTGTGTTCGCAAAGAACACAAGCCTCTAAATCAAGAATAAGTGAAGAACACAAGAACACACCTATGCATGAATGCTACTTTAGTCTAAATAGAAAATGCGGAAATACTCACTTTACTCTAATTGAATAACGAACCATCCATAGAGATACAAATCCCTCTCTCACTCTCCTATTCTCTAATCTACCAAGGAGAGGCCTCTCCTTTGAAGGGAAGCTCTCATCCTTGGGTGTGATGGTGTGTCTCATAATGAGCCCCTCCCCATCTATTTATAGGCCTAAGGGAGGTAGGAGGAGGCCCCAAGGCTTCCATGGGCGCCACCTATAGGGTGGTGACACGTGGCGCTGAGGAGTGGGGCCAAGTTGTTGTATCTTGCGTGAGAAGGAGCTTGAGGCGGCTTCCTTCCTGCGTAAGCTACTGAATCTTGCAGTGTAAGCTTCTGGGAAGCTACTCGTTGCAGCCACACTTGTGCATGCGCCCCATGCTGCTGATGTGGCGTGGACCCGCGCCAGGTGTGCGCCCCACTGGTGGGTCCTGCGTGACGATGTGTGGACCCCAGGTGACGTCATCTATCCTTTGTTTATTTATTTCATATCTTTCTCATACGGACTCCGATGTAGACCAATAATATATCTGTTTTGATTGTCTCGATGAGTCCATTGCATTAGTGTAGTCCAAATTGGAATTTGAGACTGTTTGTGATGATGCCCTATTAAGCCTGTGATTCACTTGCTGTCAACTATGCCACTTAATGCGTATTTCGGTGTGTCCTGCAACAAAAGCTAGAAACACCAACACTTGTGGAAATTGTTAGTATAAAGACCTATCCTAGTGTTGATGCCCACTTTCCATTTATTTTATGCAGGAGTTGACGGTGTAAAAGTGGTACTTAACAGATGTCAACAACACCCCCACACTTGATCTTTGCTCGTCCTCGAGTAAAGGAGAAAGGATCAAGGTGAGACATGATATCCAAAGGTGTGAATCAAGCATAAGAGATATTCCAAATCATACCTTGTACTTGTGAACTTTGTGGAGTGTCTATCATGCCATCTTGGGTAGTTGAGGAATGGAACGGTTAGTGAATCAAATCACTTCTACTCACCATGTCAAGTAACTTGGGGTTTTGCAATAAATTTTCAAAACAAACCTTGCTTAGCTGCTCATTTGATTCTCTCAGATCGCTCAATGTGTATATGTCCTCACCAAGGCATTAGATTTGCCTTTCTTCCATCCTACTTCTAATGATGGCTATATGTGGTGCTCATGGTAGGATAAAGATAAAGCATACTTGCATCACATATATTGTAAAATCAAAAACTGGATCCGAGGAGAAAAACAATTCATACAATCAGATCAAGATGTGCACGTGTATGGATGTGGTGGATATGGTAAGGTGGATACTAGGCTCAGAATGGGTGCCAGATATTACCATATATGTAATGAATGTTGTGGTGATGGTAAGGTGGACACTAGGCCCGGAATGGGTGCTAGTTATTATCATATGATTTATTGGAACTCCTTTTGGCATGATTCCATCTCTCTCCTTTTTCTTCTTTCTTTTGGACATGGGCTATCTTTTCTTTTTTTTATCATGCCTTGAGCATGTGTCTCTTTCTTCTTTCTCTTCTTTTTTTGCATAGCTCATGTCTCCTTTTCAAGGACACTTTTGGAGAGAGAGGTCACATATGGAGCTTTATTTTGTGAAATGGATGGATGATACAATGCTAACTTCTGGTGAAGAAGCATAGCAAGGGGATATGGGGTGCACACGAATCTTGATCATGAAAGCATGAAAAGAATTCTCACAAGGGTCACAACAATTTGACAAAGCTCAATGCAATAACAAGCAGCATATGAGTATAAGGTTTTCAACTAAAAACATCATATGGCTTTGGTAGGACTTCGGCATATCAAAGAGGAGCTTTGCAAAGGGTTTTCAAGTTTTCAAATAAAATTCCCAAGCACTCAAGCATTTAGAGAGAAGATCATATCATCAAACCATATCACAAACACAAACTACTTAGATGAGCATGAGTTCCCTAATGATATTTATTCACAAGCATCAAGATAATAAGCATGGAATAAAACGTATGCAAGCCAACCATAGGAAACATGTAAAGTAGGTAGTGTAAGATTCCATGAGTTGACTTAGCAGATAAGAATGGAAACTCATTCAAACTCATGAATCAGGGAGAGTGAGATAAAAGGGTGCACATACCATCGCTCCTGAAGAATATGAGAAACAAAGAAGACTAGTGGTGGTTCAGCTGACCCGTGGGGCAGCCGGCTCACTCTAGTTTACCTTGTCCCTTGTCATGAAAGCGCAGTCGATGTTGTGCAACGCCTGTGTGGGAGATCTCAAGTGTGTATGTCGATGATAAGATTGGGAGATCTCCCTCACACTTGTTCATGTACCTGGTGCTGTCTTCAAACAAAATAGAAAAAACAAAAGAGGGACTCTACTGGTTCAAGAATCAGGGTGCCTTTATTCAAATTCAAATATAAATTCACCATGACACCTAGCTCAAACAAGGCTGCCATGCCCTGGCTTACCTTCCCATTTGAATCAAGCTTGATGACTTACCCCATTTGGATTCGAAAATTCTTGCAAGGGTTAGTCCGCACATACAACCAATGTCCATGCAAGCATTAACTATAAGGTTCATCAATCAAACTCGACACCATGTCTTATTTGATTGAAGAAGACAGTTTTAACCTAAGCACCATGCTTAATTTAAAACAACTTATGAAAGCACGTAGCTAAACATGCACTCAAACCATAGCATTACAAACATAAATAAAGGAAGTATGAAAGCATGATCAAGCTATTTTCAAAGTGACATAAACATGAGCAAAAGATGGTGAACATCAGGCAACCTCCCGGAAGGGCTTTGTTTAAAGTCAAAAGTAGGACATACCGAACTGGGCAAGAGGAAAGAGCTAACATCATCTTCAAACCAGGATAAGATTTGGATGAGAGGAACTTTACTCAAGATGCTCACATACCTTCCCCACACTTGAAGTTTGCATTGCTGAGCAACAAAACTCAAGTGTGTGGAGATCAAGCTCCCCTTTGTAAGTGTCCCCTCACCAAAAACTTACCAAAGTGTTGTAGTTGATGTAACTCACATGTTCTTAGGAATCACCTGTCCACCGTTCTTCTCAATCTCCACCTGAAAGGTTAGCGACCAAAAATACCCGAAGGACAACCTTATCCTAAAAACATGCTTTTACTTTTTATTTGAAAAGGGAAACAAAATCTAACCTAATCCAGGCTATCTCCTGGTAGTTCTTTGTTTATGGTCATAAGCTCGATCATGGGAACATTTTCATGCAGCTATCATTGGTGATGTCATTCCCGTCTCATCACCAATTGTTGATGTATCAGTGAAGCTTCAGCTGCAAGGTTACTGCCACAGTGCATACACGAAATCTGCAATGCTTATGGTAAACATATGCATCTACAACAATCCTTCTAAACTTTTTACAGGAGAGGACCATAAGGCGGATGTAGTCCTCGTGCGTGCTCAGTGCACTAAGCATGGCTGACTCTAGAGAGGCATGATCAAGAATGAAGCTACCATGCTCATCAATGGAATCCTTTCCTTTGGACTCCAGAGTCGGTGCCTCATAGATCTCCATGGCCCATGAATTCTCCATCTCAGGAGATTCATCGTGTAAGATCGATGTTGATTTTCGATCAAGGTCGAGAGCAACATGATATGGGCCAGCAAGAAGAGGCTCAAACTCGATCGAGGGTGATGATGATCGTTTACCTTCACAAGGGTGAAGAGGATCTCTCGAGTCATACTCTTGAAGAGTAGAGAAATCTACAACCTCAACGAGAATGGGCTCGGATGATGCGAATAGAGATACATGCATCATCTCCTCGAGCGGGTTTTGCTTAGGAAGAGGCTTCGCCATAGAACTTTCTGAGGACAAGGGGTTGGTGGCAGAAGCGGCTTCCCTAACCTTTTCATCTAGGCTCCTTCCAGATGCATCGAGAAGCTTTTCTGCTGGGGAGCCTAGGAGGAGCTCAAGATCGAGGACATCAAAGATGTGGAAGTCTAGATTCACCTTGATCTTATCTACTAGGAGTGGCACGGCACATGCAACCCCCTGACAATCAAGAATTTATCCAAAGGGACAACTCTTGAGGAGCTTGTCGGAAGGTCTTAGCGTAACGTTGCCCAACAAAGTGTATGCTAAGTGCCATGGCATAACATTAACCTCCATGACGGGGTTAAGGTGGGCTTCTACGGTAATTCCTTTTATGGAACAAGGAACGATCGTAGAGGGTGAACTAATCCAAAGTGCTTCAGAAAAGTGTCCCACTCTAGTCGACCACTTCTTTTCCATGGCCTCCATGATAGATGTTTCGTTCGGAGGATCATGAGGCAAAGGAGGTACCGTGGGCCTAGGGGAAGGTTCTGTCAAAGGATTTCTAGCTTGAAAGATATGGACATAAAAGACTTCCTTCCCAAATTGGGCATTAGAGAGATTCGAGGTGTTTTTGTGGTTCCTAGAAGGGTCATCCTCGAATCGGAAGGCGAACTCTGAAGGTTGGATTTCTTATTCCTCCAATGTTTGTGGTTCAGGAGAGAGCCCAACGGACGAGTCTTGCGATGTGGAAATCATTGGTTCTGGTTCGACTGTTGAGAGACTCTCGTGGCTCGACATGAACTCTTTGTGGAGGGGTTCTGCTCAGCTATGAAGGAGGCATTTTCAGAAATTCGCTCTAAGATTTCTATAGCTTCATCTAAAGTCCTTTCACAAAAGACCCTCCAGCGGTGATGTCGAGATATTGGGCGGAGTCCTGATCGAGACCTATGTAAAAATGTTGAAGCAACACAGCATCGGGTATCGATAGGACAGGGCCTAATTTCACCAAGAGTGAAAATCTAGCCCAGGCCGCACCTAAGGATTCCTTCTCATTCTGCTGGAAAGATACGATAGCGTTTCGTAGGGCGAACATGTGGGTTGTGGAGAAGAACCTAAGACAAAATTTGTCTACAACGTTATCCTAGCTCCCGTTCATGCTACCTACGGTTTTCATGTACCATTGTTTAGCCCTCTCTACAAGAGAAAATGGAAACAACTTCCACTTAAGGGTATCATGTGACATGCCCGCGATGGCGATGCATGAACACCCTTGCTCAAACTCCCGCATATGGTGGTATGGGTTATCACTACTTAACCCAGAGAAGGAAAGTTTCTGAACCGTAGTGATATAACCGGAAGGGATTTCATAGCCAGATGTGAGAATTGGGTGCTCAGAGGATGATGGCTCAAAGTATTTCCCTTTCGGAGCAGAGAAGCTTAGAATGGTGGGTTGTTCCATGATAAAGGGGGTAGAGGTAGAAATAAAGAAAAATGAAAAGATACGAGGACCACTGGGTACGAACATAGATACAGCAACCGTTCCCCGGCAACGACGCCAGAAAGCTTGTTGGGTATTTTAGCGACACACGAAATAAATATGCAAGCGCACGGATACCGTTGTAGCTTTCACCTCAGAGTATTCCAAGGGTATCGAATCCAAGGGAACGTGTGTGTACTAACTTCGTACTAGTCGGTCCAAGGACACACCCAGATAAGATGCAAGGATAGAGAGGATTCCTAAAGATAGCACTATAGATGAGATTAAAGGTTGATCTCTAGATAGAACATGGCTTAGGGTACCGATAGCCCTGACTTAACAGGTGACTCCGACACGCGGATCTATGTGGAACGGAGCTCTGACTATATCCAGCCGTGGAGGATCAACGAGGGCCAGAAGGGCTGTCACCACCTCCTGGACTGCCTCTACCTAACCTTGGGATAAGCCGAACGAATGATAATCGGTAGCGTGTCACAACGTCCACATTGTGGTTACTGCCATAGCCAACGGACGTCATCTATCCTTTGTTTATTTATTCCATATCTTTCTCATACGGACTCTGATGTAGACAAATAATATATCCGTTTCGATCGTCTCGACGAGCCCATTGCATTGGTGCAGTCCAAATTGGAATTTGAGACTGTTTGTGATGATGCCCTATTAAGCCTGTGATTCATTTGCTGTCAACAACTATGCCACTTAATGCGTATTTCGGTGTGTCCTGCAACAAAAGCTAGAAACACCAACACTTGTGGAAATTGTCAGTATAAAGACCTATCCTAGTGTTGTTTCCCACTTTCCATTTATTTTATGCAGGAGTTGACGGTGTAAAAGTGGTACTTAACAGCCGTCAACAAAGGTGCCAGAGTGGAAGTGGGAAGAGATAAGCATGGATTTCATTGTTGGGTTGCCCCATACTTGAAATGGTTATGATTCAATTTGGGTTATTGTGGATCGCTTGACCAAGGTTGCTCACTTTATACTGATGTGAACCACCTATACAAGAGCAAAGCTAGTTGAGTTATACATGTCCAGGATTGTGTGCTTGCATGGTGTACCTAAGAAGATAGTGTCTGACAGAGGTACTCAGTTCACATATCATTTTTGGGAGAAGCTTCATCAATCCATGGATACAAAGTTGAATTTTATAGCCTGAGAGGACTAACCAGATTCCGGAGGACATGTTGAGAGCCTATGCTCTTAAGCATGGAGGAAGTTGGGATAAGATTTTGCCATATGCCAAGCTCTCCTATAACAATAGCTATCAGGTTAGTCTCAAGATGACACCCTTCGAGGCATTGTATGGAAGGAAGTGTAGAACTCCTTTGTATTGGAGTCAAATGGGAGAGCGTCAGTTGTTTGGAACTGATATCATCAAGGAGGCAGAGAGGCAAGTTCAGATCATAAGGGAAAACTTGAGGACCGCTCAATCTAGGCAGAAAAGTTATGCAGATAGGAAGAGGAGAGACGTGGTTCTTCAGGAGGGCGACTATGTGTACCTAAAAGTGTCACCGATCAGAGGTTTGCGCAGATTCAAGGTAAAGGGAAAGTTGTCACCTCACTTTATCAGACCCTTTAAGATCTTAGAGAGAGTGGGAGAAGTAGCTTACATACTAGAGTTACCTAATCAGCTCTCCGATGTGCATGATGTGTTCCATATCTCACAGCTAATGAGGGGTCTCAAGACTCATGATAAAGAGCCACTACCTATGGATGGATTGGATGTTAAGGAGGATCTCACTTACACTAAATGTCCCATCAGGATCTTGGATACCCTAGCACGGGATACAAGGAATCGGGTTATTAAGATGTGCAAGGTGCGGTGGAGTAATCATGTAGAGGATGAGGCCACATGGGAAAGAGAGGATGAATTGAAGGAAGACTATCCCCACCTCTTTACTGATCCATCTGAATCTCGAGGACGAGATTCATCTAAAGGGGGTAGGATTTGAAACACCCTAATTTTCAGATTTTGCTTTCTAATAAAATATGCTAGAAAACATTGCTTGTGCTTAAGGATCATAGGGTGTATTTAATTTTTCTTAGGCATTTAATCTTTTCATTCAAAATAATTTATTGAATCACAGGAGTTCATTGTCGCATACATGTTGGTGCATTATTTTTGATTGGTTGAATTGAAATTAGTGTTTGAATTCATATGTTTGATCCCTTTTGAAAAATAGCAAAACCCCTTTCTTTTTCCTCCATTCTCTCTTTTGGCTTGTGGTCGCTTTCCAGCCCAGCCGTAGCATCAGCTTGCACAACCCAGCAACCAGCAGCAGCAGCCACTACCCGCAGCCCATCAGTGGCCCAATTTCGGCCCACTCCGCCCTTCCTCTCCCGCAGCCGCTACCAAGTGGGGCCTGGCCGTCATCCTCCACCTCCGACCCAACCCGAGTCCGAGCACGAGTGCCGCTCGTGGCTGCACACCCGCACCCCTGGCTATGGGCCCACACACTGGGCTGTCCACATTGCCTATAAACCCCCGTAGCCGACTCCGCGTCCTTTTTCACCCTAGTTCATAAGCACTAGAGCCGCCGCCCTAGCTCGAACCCTATGCAAGGACATCGCCTTCGATCTGCTTTAGCGTCGCCCTTCCTCCATCAAGGAGGCCACTAGGAGAATCGTGTGGAGGTGAGGAGAATTCCTGTGCTGTTGTTGTGCACTCCCAAGCCCACTCCCGTGCGCACGAGGTCGCCGGAGTTGTCGCGCCGTCGCCGTCCGCCTCACCGAGCCATCTGTCGCTGTTGTCGCCCGAGCGCTCGTCCTAGTGCTCTAGATCGCTTCACCGAGTCACAAGCTTCATCCCAGTCCAAACCGTGTCGCAACCCGAGCCCCCTATCTCGAGATAGAGCTAGCTCGCCGGAGCTATCCATGCGCCGCCGCTCGCCGGCGTGTCCTTCGCCGCCTGTCCCGCCGCAAGCGCCGCCAGCCGTCCGTTCCAAGATTAGCGGCCCAGATCGCATCCGGGATGAGTCAAACCGGCAGAGTACCAGTCAACCCGTCACGTGTCGCCACTTTTGCATAAGAGCCCCCTCAGTTTCTTAGTTTTACAGGCTAGTCCTCCCGTAGTTCAAATGTAATTACATGTAGGTCCTTTTATTATGTTTTAGCCCCTGATCTTTCTAGGTTTCACGCCCGAGATCCAACCCTAAATTTTTGTGCCATAGACCTTGTGGTTTTTCACGAAATTAGACTTTAGCCCCTGGGTTCTTTCAGTTAGACCCCTGGAAGCTTAGTTTTTCTGCAGATAAGCCTTATACCTTGTTTAGAGCATATCTTCACCGTTTTAAGTCTGTTTTTAGCGTTCTTTATAACCATGTGTTCGTCTCGATGAGTAGCTTAGCTTGGTGCTATTTTTGTTTCTGTTTGCAATGAGTGGTGTATTGTTTATTATTTTATTGTACTGCCTCTTTGCATGTGAATGTGTGATGCGTAGAGAACGAGCATTTCGAGGGATTTCCTGAAGGTGAAGACTTTGAAGACTCTGAGCAGTTTCTGCTTGTGGAAGGCAAGTGTCCTTGGTCATACCTGTTATCCTATATAAACATGCATTTAATCAATTTACTTATTTGTTGCTATGCATTAATTCTGATGGGTTCCTATTAAGGATGATGACTAGTATATCTTGACCATTGCCTTGTAACCGGGTTGCTTAATTAATATTGATGGTAGATGCTGCTTAGTTTGCTCAACTGGGTTGGTGATAAATAACGTGATACTCAATTATGCTCTATGTTTCATTGTTCCTACATGATAATTTAATTGCAAGACCACATGCTTAATTTGAACATGGAGAACCACCCAGGACAACTGTGTAACCACAAGGCTATATGGCTCTATCTTGGCTGAATAATTAGAAACCTTGATGTTGTAGTGATCTCACCTGAAAGGGGCAAAAGGGGAGGTGTTGATGGAGTATAGACCTACTCTGGTGGAGAGTTAGGCTTTGCTAAGACACGGTACCCGCTAGGGAGCTTTATGTGCTTCGACCTGAAACCTAGTGGGTTGTTGCACGTTAGGAAATCTTTGTAAAGGCTTTGTAGTGTCCCTATGCAATCACACCTCAGAGTGTGGTATGATGCCTGATCAGCATCGCGTGGTTGGGTTCAAAGTTCTTTCGAACTTTTATGTGACTTGTGGGTAAAGATGTACAACCTCTATAGAGTGTAAAACTAATCGATTGGTTGTGCTCACGGTCATGATGAGCAGCCTGGACCCTCACATGATTAATCTATCGGAAGATGAATTTAAATTGTTATTTACTTTATGTTTATGATGATGATGTGGTATACACTTATACTTGCCAGTAAATAGATGCTTAATAAAATTTTGCCAACTAAAATGCTAACTACTTTAAACTCATCAACCTACCACTTATACAACCTTGCATATTTATTATGTTACTCTCCCCTTGTTGAGTACGGCATGTGCTCACGCTTGTTTCTTTATTGCATCTTCACAACCTGGATTGCTGCTCAGACTTGAAGATATTTGAGGATTTCCCTAGTGTTTTCGACGAGTTCTAGGTGAGCGTGCCACTAATCAGATGCATGTGGAGACATCCTATTCTACTACTAGTACTCACTTTTGGTTCGTTTATGAGACTTTCGGTCATGTAATAATGTTATATACTTTTTATATGATTTGACACTGTTTTTGGTATTCACTGAGTCGTTACATGTGTGTAATTTGATCCTGGCTCACATGTAACTTATGCATCTAGTTTTGCCTTTAAAACCAGGTGTGACATATGATGAGCAGGATCCGAGGGCTGAGTTGCTGCCAGGTTCTTGCAACACGAGGTGTTGGATGGTAGTGGAGGGGGTAGCTTGATGGTGCGCGTCCACTTGAGGCGTCTCGGAGCCCATAGCTTCTCCCAGAAGCCACTGCTGATGCTGGGAGAATAACACTGAATATCTGGTGAGGATTCTCTTGGATGTGGAGCGGGCTGATCTTGTTGCCGAACTGCAGATAGCCTCCCAGGAATGGCGTCGTGATCTCTAATGCCGGAGGCTCCTCCCAGATCCCAGCGACTAAGCCGAGCGCGACCTCGGAGGCGTGCTTCTGGGGAGCAGGATCAGCGATGGGAGTGGCGGGCGGAGGTAGCCGAGATGGCGTCAGCTACATCTCGAGATCTGGCAGGTTGCTGCTGCCACAAGTCAGAGTGGGGCAAACTTGGGGGCGCCCCCGGAACACCAGCGGTGGCATGACCACCATTGTGATCGTGCACAGAGGAGCTTCGGAGAGGCGCAAATGGGGATCCTCTATGGCGACCTGCAGACCCCCTAGCTGGGAAGATGGGCCTCTTTGAGAGGCAGCGGTACTATGGCCTGCTTGTAGTCATTCCCGCCGTCGTTGATGTGGGAAAGGATCGACCGCTAGCGTAGGGAGGCGGGGGCGGATGTCGATGTGGCCACCACTGTTGGATCTCCTGCGCTGGGTGGCTTGGAGATCTGGTTCTTCGAGCCTGATCTGGGAGAGTGGATCTGGTGGGGGATCCTAGTTGCCGGTGACAGAATGTCCCGACGAGGTCGGAGGGGTGAGCCGTGGAGGGGGTTGGTTGCGGGGCAAATGAGCTCCTGCTGCCGGATGAGATTTGGAAAGATCTGAGGATTGTCGCTGCGCACTGTTTCTGTCATTAGATTCATCATGGTGGATAAGATGCGCCCTGGAAGGGTGGATATGAGTAGGATTGGGGGGAGGAGATGAAGGAGGCCGGGGTGTAGGAGGGGGGATCCAGGTGGCAATGGTGGGCGTGGCGGGGTGAATCCGGGCGGCGAAGGAGGGGGGAAACCTGGTGGAGTGTAGAGGCCGGGTTGGGGTAGGATGGGGAATGGTGGTGTAGAGGTTGAAAGAGGGGTAGGCATAGGACGCGTTTCCAGTTGTGTTGTTTGTTGGGGATTCAGCAGCTCTTGGAGGTTGTCGACATTGGTGTCATGCGATGTGGCATTGTAGTCAGAAGTCCCAGACTTGCGAGAATAGCTTAAGCCCTGAGTTGGAAAGTTTCATATTTATAGGCGCACCCGGGATGACTGGTTGACAAATATCTGGTGGTAGGGCAGACATGGGGATTTCTGAGGGGCCTTCTGCAATGACATTTTTGCCCTTGTCATCTTGAACGTGTAGATTTGGGGGATATTTAACTTCTTCAATGATGTTTTTGCCCTTGTCATCTTGAACGGGTACAAGGGACTAGATGGCCGGCCAACCGGCTGGATGTAGAGACTAAGAGAGCAGAGGAGGAGGAAGATGAGAGGTTGAAGGTGAACCTGACGCGGCGGGTCCCACCCCACCAGTGGCAGGGGAGGGTAGAACATGGTAAAGACAGGGGCATTTTGCTCATTTCACCCTCTCAATCCACGCTAGCATGCAGACCTGGCGTGCCACATCACGAAAGTGGCAAATTTGTTGCCTCGCACGAACGGGAGTGGCAAATATGTAGGAGCCGATCTAAAAGTCCCATCTCAGGGAGCGCCAAACCTAAAAGTGGAAAATAGTTAAATATCCCAGATTTGGGATGTTGATGTTGATGGCCATGGGATTGCACAGCCGAAGCTCCGGGTGAACTTCTTAAAGGAGGCACCACTTGCTGAAGAGGACTTGTAAACAGTAGAACAGGTGCTAAACAGTAGAACAGGTGGGAAAGAGAAGATCTAAAGGAAAGCAAGATGATCAGGCAAGATCAACTCAATAAATCAAGGAAAGAGATCTAAGAAGAAGGGAAGAAAAGTTGGGTACGACATACGCCTGTTACTACTCAGAGCTCTCCCCAATTTGTTTGTAGAACTTCTGTCTGTTAATTGGCACTGAACCTAATAAATGAGGAGCTAAAAATCTGAAAATATGAATCAATACTAGATACAAGACATCATGTATTTAACTCACAAATTCTGGAAAAAAGTGGTACAAAACAAAAAAGGATTGCCAGGTCTGCTGAATATAGCCTATTAGCAGCCAAATAAGTGGAATAGAATGGCAATGCTAATATGAGGGGTGTAATGGATGTTGTACCACAACAGTTTTCACAATTTACTTTGCCCAAGTTCAGATCATATGAACAACAATCAGTTACTGAACTCAGCAAAATCATGTTGGATGATACTAGAAAATTGTAGTTACCTTTGGCAAATCATATATCCAACACATTCTCAGGGAGCATTTTTTCTTACAAATGAAGAGGAACATTAGCCATAAGTACACATGGCTCATGGATCAACAACTTTTAGCTTTCATGACAATTACTCTTAGCTTACCTTATCTCTCATGGGGCATGTTCGCCGATTGTGACCCTGATCTTTACAAAGTGAACATTTCTTGTTAGATTTATCTGAACTTGACTTCAACTTTTTCTTCGGTGCCCCTCTTCCAGGCACACATATGGGATGAAGACAATGCAGTACTCTGCAGAATCAACATCCTGGGCTTGTGGGAGCACAGGACCAAACCTCTTGCCTCCACCCTCTCCTCTATTTGTAGGGATCATAGCAGCTTCCTCTTTAAGAACATGTTTGAGACGTTCATATGCTTCAAGTGATTGAGATGCTGCGAATGATGTTGTTTGACTAATATTTTGTAGGTCATGGTACCTCCGTACGTGATCAGAATAGTCATACATGGTGCTCTTCCTTATAGGAGGAAATCCACGCTTGGCACCCATCGTCCTCCTTTCCAAAACACAGCAGTCTGGAAGCTTACTTTCTCCGTGATGGCCCAACACAAAGAAGATGTGTGAGCATGGGGTTCCAAGGGACTGTCACTTTAGAGAAGAAGATGAAATTTCCTTCACCTTGCCCTCAACAACACATATCTCACATTTCATAAAGTATTGTTTGTCTCTTTTATCAACCCTTCCAACTGTATACTCAACAATGTTATAGCCATCCATTTCCTTAATCAAATAGCACATCTTGATTGCTTTTAGACTGTACTGCACATCAGCATGAAAAACACTTGGTGTGAACCTTCTTGCAGCCTCATTCATAATAATTGAAGCATTTGCTTCCAAGCATGGCTTGTAACTTGCTTCAAAGTCCAGATTCACTTCTCTAATGCGCAGCTTTTCAAGATAGTTGTAAAAGTGTTGTAACAGCTCTACCAGTGTCATTTTCTGATCTAGATTAAACTGAATCCTAGAGCGTAGGCTCTCACTACACTGGTTGCTCCTCAGTCCTAACTAGCGCTTATTAGCATGATATGCAGCACACCCGACTTCCCTCCTCTCATACATCTAATATAGCCACGAGTCCTTATCTGTAATTCATTCTTATCTAATAATTTCATCCATTTTCTCTCAATCTCTTCTATAGAGCAATGATCATAAAGAAAGCACATAATCCCTTCCTTCACTTTGTCGTCCTTAATATTACTCACAATGTTATTCTCAATACGCCATCCGCATAGCCTATGCGATGAATTTGCCCACACAATACTGATTGCTTTTTGCATAGCAAGGTCCCCGTTGGTGATCACAGAAACTGGATGTTTCTGCGACATGGCATCATTGAATGACCTAAGTAGCCACACATACGACCCAGTATCCTCATGAGCAACAATTCCACAAGCAAAAAGAATTGTGCTTTTATGATGATTCACCCCAACAAAAGGAACAAGCGGCATGTTGTATTTATTCATTTTGTACGTGCCATCAAATATGACGACATCACCAAATGCTCTATAATCCATCTGACTTTGAAAGTCGCACCAGAGCACTCCCATCAGATGCCCTCTGTCATCAGTCTTGTACTTGAAAGAGAAATCTAGATCTCTACGCTTCTGATCTATCATGTAATTGATGATTGTTTGAGCGTCACCAGTGGAGAGTGTGCAACTTATTGTAATGGCAGAACTTGTAAAGGTCCCTTGCTGTAAATCCAACCTTATCATATCCACCGTATCGCTTTAGCATACTGTCCATTATCTGGTGTTTGTGGATCCCATAAATCTGCAGATGCACAATCTCTGATTTCTTCTCATCATTGATTCTTCTATGTGAATGCAGAAAATAAGAAAGGTTTGGTTCAATCATCAAATGGTTGTGTTCCTCAATGAAATCCTTCACATACCACTGCGTCGTGTTCTGATCCTGTGCAATCACAAGTTTAACACGACATCAACAGCGAGTGATATTCCGTGGCCTCCGCAACTTGATCTCCCTCCTCAGGTGCTTGTCTACGCGGAAAACTTCACTGCTGCAAACAAACTTGCGAAAGGTCCTCTCATTGTGGTCGTTGTCCCACTTGTAGTAATCCTTGCTCACACTAAATCCTTTCTCATAAGCGTAGTAGTTATAAAACTCAAATCCTTCGTCCTCACTGTAAAACATCTTCGTAACTATTTCACTGTACTCCAGCAAAGAATTATCATTGGACATTTCTGCTATAAAAGAAAAAAAAAGTAAGCTTCGATTAGAACAATCATTCTCTCTTTGACCAACTGCATGTTTAAAATATTCAGTTCATCTTGCTTTCTTTGTAACATTCACCTTCATATATATTCTCTTTGGTTTTTGCATACAAAAGATACAAACTCACATTGGAAAATAATTTATTAATCTTTCTACAATCAAGGCTTAAACTTTAATTCAATAATTTCAGATAGCTCCAACTTTTAAATGACCTTAGCTCCCAAAGACATACAGATAAATGATAAATAAAAACTACATTGCTGCCTGCAGGAGTTCTAAAGCAGATGAAAAAATGACCTAGCCATTTGATTTCTTATTGTCCTAGAAACATTTTTATGAGTAATGGACTATCAGAAGCTAGAAACAGTAAAAAAATCCAAAGACATCACTAGCACAACAACAATGCAAAACCATGTATGTTTGGATCTTACCAGGAAACACAGGTGCCTCCAGTTTCTTAGAATATTGGCAGAAGGAATTTTTACCATTCCAGAAAATTCAGTGTGTTGTTCAAGTGCTAACAAGGATCTGCGGCAGTTAGTAAGCAATCATTGATGGCACTGAATGAAGTTCTCCAGTGAATAGAGTACATGTTGTCTGGTGTCTGATCACTCCACTCAACCCTTGCCTAGAAACTCTGGGTATGAATTCAACTGATAATTTAGCAGCTTCTGAATATAACTAGCAACCTTCCATTCCCAACCACAATTTCCTATTCCTATACTAACCGGGCAAACAAAACTATTATCATACAGTCATCGGTAGCCAAACACCTAGGAAATCAGAGTTTTGACCAACAGAATCCTTGCCAAAATTTGTGTGGCAGTATAATACACAAAATCACCACCAATTATTGCAAATCACGAATCACTAGTATATCACACACATATCTACGAAAAATCGTACTGAATTCTCATGTACAGAGATGAATTACTAGTACATCTACAAGTTCTAGTAAATGAATCAAGAACTACTACATCTGCTAGGGGTGTCTACACTAGATAAAGAACTTGTAGACGAATCAAGAAATACTACATCTACAAGGTTCTTCATGAATCAAGAAACCCTAGCAAGCACGGGAGAGAAGAGGAGAAATGCGTGGATGGTTGACTCACCGGCGAGGAGACAGTGGTCGATGGGCATGGGCGCTTGAGAGAAGAAGACCGCGTCGGTGTTGCCATGCTGACCTGCCTTGTCGTCGTCCTGCCCTCGCGGGGATCCACCGCCGCCGTCGGTAGGGGGCTCGTCGTCGGGAGCGAGAGGGAGAAGTCGCCGGCGGGCGGAGGCGGCGGCGCGGCAAGGCCACCGGTGTGATGCCTTGCGAGGGCGCCGTCGGGCTCGAGGTTCGGGCTGGGAGAGGCCGCAGTGCTGGGGTCGGAGTGGCAGTGACCAACATACCTTTTGTTACAAAAATTAAAATTTAAGGGAGGAAATGAGAAGAAGTAGGAGGAAAATCCAAGTACCGTAAAAGCTCTCTCGTACAAATGGCAACTGAATTAAGAAGGTGGAGCAGCTTGCTGACCGACTTTTTTACTTTTTAGCCCTTTTTTGAAAACATTCTCACAAATACACCCTTGGGAGAAAGAATTCAGAAAATGGACCTTTACCTTGGTGCCACAATGTGTGGCGCCGAGCTTCCACGTCTCGGCGCCCTGATTTGTGGCGCCGAGGTCAAAAGACAGCAATACTTTCAATTTTGGAGTCTCATTTTAAATATGTAAACTCACTTCTTTTTCATAAAAAATCGTTGCCAAATGTTAACAAAAGTTCATAGATTCCATTTTGTATGTTGTTGGTCACATCTCACTTACAAAATTTTTCGTAAAAGAATTTCAAAATTAGCTAACTGACACTATTTTCAGACTTCGTATTTTTGTCTCCGACAGACTTACTTTCAATGTTGTTGATCACATCTTACATACAAATTTTTTCACAAAAGAATTTCAAAGTAGGATAACTGACAGTATTTTCAGACTTACGATATGGTGAAGTTGAATCCCAAGTCTGAAAACAATGTCAGTTGCCCTACTTTGAAATTCTTTTGTGAAAAAATTTGAATGTAAGATGTGATCAACAACATGGAAAATCAAATCTATAAGCTTTGGTTAACATTTTATAAAAGTTGTTGATCATGGAGAAGTGATTTTATATATTTAAATTGGAGCCTCAAAATTGAAAGTAAGTCTGTCGGAGACCCAAAAAAAATACTAAGTCTGAAAATAGTGTCAGTTAGCTAATTTTGAAATTCTTTTACAAAAAACTTTGTATGTGAGATGTGACCAACAACATCCAAAATGGAATCTATGAACTTTGGTTAACATTTGGCAACAATTTTTGATGAAATAGAAGTGAGTTTACATATTTAAAATGAGGCTCCGAAATTGAAAGTATTGCTGTGTTTTGACCTCGGCGCCACATATTAGGGCGCCGAGCCCAGGGGTGTATTTGTGATAATATTTTCAAAAAAGGTCTAGAAAGTAGAAAAAGTTAGCTGATGGAATGGGAGAGCTAGCAGAAAATGTGCACCAATTTTTCTTTCCAAAAAATAAGAAGAAATACATCTGCAAATACCTCCCATTAATTGGACTCCGATCGGTAACCCCATTCCGGATGCAAATTCTAGTAAACCTTCGGGCTAAATGCTCAGTTCTTGATGGTGAGGCGATACCTTGCATAATCCAATGCCAGGCTGTTGATGGTGAGGCGATGGATGACCATTCCGCCGAAAGCTCGGCTGGGAGACCATGACAAAACTGTCTGGTTTGAGGTGTTTGGGACAAAGGTGGAGAGCTTGGGTGGGCAGGCACTCTTCCTTGGTTCACAATGCACCAGTCCTTGCCAGCCAATGTGCAGGTGGAGTTCAAGAGGATTGCATCTACTTCATGCATAGGGCTTTCGACAATCCATCTTGTGGTCCATGCGTGGATCCTCTTGGTGACTCTGGTGTGTACAATATGAGAGATGGGAAAATCACACCTTTGCTGCCAGAGCCTGTGATGGCAGAGCTGCGGCGCAAAAGACAGTTTCTCACCTGGTTCTTCCAAGCTGATGTCTAGCTTCACCTGTCATCTTAAAAGGCCTTTTCGATTATGGAATATAGAATGCTTGATGTGTATCTCCTTTCTTATTATGGCTAGTCAAGTTGTATTGGTCGGTAGAGCCAAGCTATGTGACATTTAGAGTCCCTTTGGTGGTTAAACTTTGCAATCTTCCCTTCTTATTATGCCATCATGGCTAGTCAAATTGTAATGGTCGGTAGAGCCAAGCTATGCGACATTTGGAGTCCTTTTGATGGTTATGGGAAATTGGCTGCCTTTCAGGTTAACCTTTGTTTACAGAATTTGATGTGAAGTTTGACTTTTGCTGACTATGTGCTTGCTAAATGTTTCCCAAACAACTATGCTGTTCAATTATTTTCTTTATTTTTAACTCTACAGACTCTGTGAGAATTACTATCCTGGTATTGGTGTGCTGTTTTTCAGCTAGTTAGTCATCATATTATCATGTTGCGGTCTTTCTGAGCCACCAGAAATAAGATGGACATAGAAGGGTAAAGGAGCGTGTAGCCTGATGGATTTTTATGTTTTGGACAAATCCAAATGGTGCCGAGCGTGCTTAACATGATGCTATGGTGGTATCAGCGTGTTGTTCCGGTCAGGTCTATTTGAGTCGTAATGCTGAAGCTACAATCTCTAACAGGTCGCAAACAGAATGCAGCAACAATGTTGAAGCCTGTAACTTGGGCAACTGAACTCAGGAGAAGGTTAAACATCCTGTTAATGTTATAGTCAAATCGCTAACATCATATGCAAATTAGAGTAACCTTCAGAGCTAAATTACATGAGCTTAAGGAATCCAAAGCCGAGCTGAAGTGCCAAAGGTTACGAGTTTACTCTCCAACAGCATTGCAATTCATAGTAGAAAACACTATCGACAACAAAAAATTCCAAGCACCCTGATGTAGCTAGCAGCTACTAGCAATCTATGTATCTAGACATAATATGTATCTAGGTACATAGCAAAATCTATGAATCTAATCTAGTAATGCCAAAGCAACCTACAATTTGGGATGGAGGGAATACAACATTCGTATAGAGAGCAGCTACAACATTGTCACCGCTGCATTGTAGAACAATACTTTGGATGCCCATGCTAAAAACAATCCTAAGAAACATCTCATGAAGATGACCAAAATTTAATGCAGTGTAGTATATTTAGCCTGTTCTGATTACAAAAATGGGCTGCACTATATAAGATTCAGGCAATGATAAAACTTCTCATCATACCAGAATCATGATTCATGAAGCTTCATAGAACTGGTAAAATATGTAAAATTTCAGGAAGGAAGTACACAGTGACTATGGTATGCAGTTCCAGACACTACAAATGTAACCGAGTGCAGGCCAGAAGTCATTCTACAACAACAATGCTACCTCTTGACTTTCCTAGAGTACATGACTACTATGGCGAGTCTTCAGAAACAATGCCTATATTAGATAAACGAACAAAACTTGGTATCTTTAGAGGCCATATACCTCAGAGGCTTAGACAACCTTTGGAGATGAAACCAGCCTTTGGTTCTCCTCATCCAATCCAGCAGCGTCATTATCATTTGTACCTTTAGCTGCCGCCTCTCGCTGTGCTGAGGAATTCCCTTTTGTTGTAACTGACTGCTGATAGAGCACTCCACCAGCGAGAGTGAAGAGTAAGCAAACTAAACCAAACGCGCTTGCATGCTTGTCCCATATCATCACGTTGATCGCGACCGTGAGGAACTTGTTGACCACCCCTGTCACTGTGAATGCTGTGGCAGAGATCGCCTTCCTTGCAGCAAAACCAAAGAAGCTGATGAGCAGACCAAACACACAGGACAATGAAACTGCCACAAAGGCATCAAGCTCAAACCATTCCTGCCCTCTTGATTCAAAGGCTCTAAAGAGCGACAAGTGCTCCCCTGTCAAAAGCCCAAACACCGGTGCCATTAGCAGCGAAAGCAGATTGTTGTAGAGCACAAAGCCCCAGGTATTCAGACCCAAGTTGGTCACCATGTGCTTGATGTACACCATCTCAGTAGTTATGGTGATCAGATAAGCGAGTGCCCATGAGTATGCAGTGAGGGTGAATGCCGAATCTGTCATCACATAGCCAACTGCGCCTCCCAGAATAATCACCAAGGACATGAATGTGAGCTTGGAAGGACACGGCTGCTTCCGGAATGTGGTGTCAGCAATAGCCACCAGAAGCGGTGTCAGGGATCTGAACACTATGAAGGTGTCGACATTGGCATGCTTCAGGAGGTGGGTGTTGGTGAAGATAGCAAGGTAGAAGACAACTGCAGCCAGTGCAAACTTCTTGGCAGTCTGAAAGTTGAAGGGATCATGGTAGAGGAAGCCAAGCTTTCCGAGTACCCACACACCGACCACTGACGTCAAGTACTGCAGGGCAGTCAGGAGGCCAGGGTAGCTGAACTTGGTGATGGCGTACTTGTTGATGATGGCCAGCAAGCTGGAGCACAGCGCGTAGCCCACCACCAGGCTGCTCGTTGCGTAGGCTTGCTTTGCCATGGATCAGGACTCGCTGACCTGAAAATACAAAGGAAAAATCACAAGAGCAGCACCAGGAAGTATCAGAAGGTGATGACTGACACTAGATAAATCCAGGAACTATAGGGCATCAACAATTATGCTCCTGGAGATGGACTAACGAGATATGAGACTATCTGGAGCCATGAACCAACAGTGGCAGTAAGCTACATCTACTGATGCACTACAACGATGAACAGACGAAGAGAAATTGCAAAACTAATTTGCTGCTACATGATCATTAATAATAACAACAGTCCTGATGAGATAAACATGGCAACTCAGAAGCCATGGCTGCCCGTTCGAACTGGGTGTGCCACGCGAGCTCTCTATTGCTCCTTGGAAAGGGGCGCATCTCGCCGCCGGCGCGTGGATTGCCCTTGGTGGTGAGTCCACTCGAGATCCTTCCTTCACTCCCGTGCGTGTCCTGTGGAGGGAGGGGGGGTAGGCGCGCGCGGGCGCAACTGGCGGCGTCAGCGCAAACGGGCAGTGAGGCCCTTCGCGCAGGGCAGCCTGCGCGGGTTGGTGGATGGACGGCAGCGAGGCGCGCATGGGGGCACTCGCGCGCGGACATGAGAGATGGGGGGGGGGGGGGGGGAGGCATGGGGACAGGACGCACCGTCGACGACGGATGCAGGGCGGCGCGGTATAGAGCGGATTGATCCCCAGCTTGAGGTGGCCAGGGCGGATCCGCTGCCGGAGCCGCCGTGTCTGAAGGAGCACACCGCCGGATCGGAAGAAGTCTGAGAGGGAAGAATAGGTAGGTGGACTGAGCCACTGAGGATGGACGGGCCGAGCTGACGGGCCTCTCAACATGGTTGAGCCCACTGCCCAGGAAGTGTGCGGGACATTGAAAACACGTCACTTGCAAATTTCACAGTTTGGCCAGTGCATATGTATATCGGGCGCTAGCAGCGCCCGGAACGTCAGCATCAGACGTAGTGGCGGAGCCACCACTATGACGAGCACCGGCGCCCGCCACACCTGCCGGCCGGCAGACACCACCCCTGGCAATCGGTCCCTGACCAGTTCCCTGCGCCTGCGCTGGCAGTCAAATTGCTGGGAATGACAAAGAAGAAAGGAGGCATGAGAGAGACAGGATCGATCTTGGCGTCTTGCCTATGCTGAATTGAGGCCAATAGGATATTAGAATAAAAACCGACCCACACACATGTCAGCACCAGTGCTTCTATAGTACGTGCTTCACTCAACTATTCACTTACCAATGTTTGAAATTTTCATACATTTGTGATTCACATTTATGGTTTATGATATATTTATGCATATTTGATGGCTATTTTTATAATTAGTACTCCCTCCGTTTTTAAATATATGATGTTTAATACAAGCAAATTAGTTTATTTTTGAACTAATTTGTTCTGAACGATATATATTTAAAGACAGAGGTAGTAGTAACTTCGTCATAGGTAGATTTTAATCCTGGCTCCACCACTGATCAGACGGGTCCGTAATCGTTGGATCCTAAGATGCTCAGTCATTAGATCTAAAGTCCGACGAGCCATGTTACGAGTATATTGCGTGCAACATCCAACATCAGGGGGCCTTCTCCCTCCTCCTCTGACACAACACCCAAGCGACCCATGTTGCGACCATGTTGCGACCCGTGTTACATGCAACGTCCAACATCAGGAGCCCTCCTCCCCTCCTCCTCGACACAAAACTCAACATCACATGTCTGCAACATCGAAACTCAACATATGCAACATTAAAATTTATATTTGCAACACCCAACATCACGTGCCTGCAACATCGAGACTCAACATCTGCAGTATCGAAAATTAATGTTTGCAACATCGAAAATATTTAGATCTAATTTTGAAACATTCGTATGGGACACTCGCAACTTGTCAAGAACACGGATGCAACATATGCACAACGATTTGCAACATAAACGAGAAACGATTGCAACATGCCTAGAACTTGTTGCAACACCGGTATACAACAATTGCAACATCAAAAACAAAAAAATCCCAAAACAGGAGGAGCAGGAGCTCTCCGCACGTGCGCCGCCACGGCAGGAGCTCCCCTCGCGCTCGCGACGGCGGCGGCCGGGGTCGAGCTCCACCACGCGTGCGCGCCCGCGACGGCAGCAGAAGCTCCCCCCGCGCCCGCGCCCCGCGGCGGAGGCGGCCGGGGTTGTCGACGGCGACCGTGGATGCCGTGCTGCCAGCGAGCTCCCCTCGTGCGCGTCACGCCCGTGCTAGCGAGCTCTCCTCGCCCGGTCGCCCTCCACGACCTCCCCGCGAGCAGACCCACTCCCAAGCCTAGTAGGAGCAACTCGGCGCCTCAGCCCGCACGCCGGAGCGGGCCGCGCCGCCGCGGGAGGCCGGCATCCCCCACTGCGGCCGGGCCCCACACGCTCCTCTGCCACCCAGCGCACGCATCCGCCCCGCCGCACCCCCGGCCATGGAAGGGCGGCGGCCCGCGCCACCGCTTGCACGCCCAGCCGCGCTTGATCTGGCCGTGGAGGGAGCAGTGCTCCGCGCCGCCGCAATCTCGGGGGATCGCGCTCGACGGCGCCGCCCTTGTCCACGGGGACGGTGCCCCCCCCCCCCCGCAAAGCTCCCTCGGCGAGGCGCGTCATCGGCGAGGCGCATCGTCAATGATGGGCGGCATTTGGTGGGGGAATGGGTGGGCAAAGGAATGAGTGGTGGGGGGCATCCGCATGAGGGGATAAGGTCGCGGGTGGGGCACGCCTCCGATTTTTCTACCGCGTCGCCAGCTCACCCGTCCGGAGCGGGACGCGTCGTCCGGACGCCCGTTCCTGAGCATACTGTATGTATATTAGAAGCTATTCCCTCCATTTCAAAATACTGTAGTTGCCATTCTAGCTTTCTTGTTAAGTTAAATGTTTCTGTTTCTAATTATCAATACTAAGGATTAGTGCTATGCAACAATATGATAATTATATACTCAGTTTCAAATTATAGGTTATTTTAATTTTTCTAAATTCATGTGTTTGTATGCATACAAACACCTATGAACTTTTTAAAAAGTAAAGCAACTATAATTTAGGTCGGAGAAAGCGTTACAAGAATATCTGTCATGAACCATAATTCATATGATGCTGAACTATACACATGTTTAGAAATAGATGGTTAAAGATAGGGAAAAAATAGGACAAAGCTAGAATGGCTAGTATGAAACTATTTTCATTTTTCATATGGAAAGTCTTCAAATACGGTTACAGTCTACTCTTCAACCATCGTCTTCCATTCCATGCCAAGTTGCCAACGCTCTCAACGTTGGAAATTTGGATTTTGGAGGCTCAAACTACAACAGTGTATCAGTATCACGTCTAAATGTTTGAATTCTTAATCGCCTCATCATCTCTTCATAACACAAAGGTTCATTGAACAAAGAAATTTTTGAACCATTTTAAACACCGAAGGGCAAAATTTCAGAGGTTAAGAGCTGCAGTCCCCCTCCATGGATAAAGCCATACAGCTTTTACATGTCCAAAGTATGCTCTCGGGTCTCAACAAGTTGAAAGCTGACATCTGCGCTATGATTTTGCAGCCTCAAGCATATGAAGTCGCGCTATGATTTTACAGCCTCAAGCATATGAAGTCGCGCTATGATTTTGCAGCCTCAAACATATGAAGTCGACGCACACAAACTTTCACCCGATCCATTTAGTCCTCTTTCTCTCCGACATTGAATTTTGCAACGAAGAAACCAATGGTATCCACTGGTGAAGATGGATCGAACCTCTGAACAAGTTCAGCTTCATGCTCTGTCAACCATTCCCTATAAATGCATTTTTTTCAGAGTTGGGACAGAATTTAGCAAGGTGCAATCAAGGAGAAATTTGGATAGTATTCATTATAGTAGAAATATTTGTCCAGCTTGGACAAAAGGAAAATTTCTCAAGATGCACCCAGAGCACAACCCAGACCAATTTGTGGTATGAAAATTGCCAGATTACCAACTAAATAAATTGTCCTAGTACTTCAGTTTTTAGAAGTAGTTGCCAATAATTAAAAATATAATATAATGAAATATGATTGTGAGTATGATCTGGCCAACAGGCATAGCTGCATCGGACAAATTTTCAACAAATTAAACAATGATCTTACTCGGTATATGTCTTGCTGAATAGCTTA
The DNA here is from genome assembly GCA_036936925.1 of Cenchrus fungigraminus. Classification (NCBI taxonomy): domain Eukaryota; kingdom Viridiplantae; phylum Streptophyta; class Magnoliopsida; order Poales; family Poaceae; genus Cenchrus; species Cenchrus fungigraminus. Next base: position 75,475,165 of record CM072768.1, on the reverse strand, counting down.
TATGAACCAACAATACCAGGCCCTCCAACTTTTGGGTGCTGAAATAAAAGAATAAAAGTGATGTGGGAAATTTTTAATAGTATGTAACAAATAGCGATAAAAATACAGCTTTCAAACAATAATGTGAAGAACCGGACCAGAGATCTGCAAGATGACAAGATTTTTATTCTAAAGTGGCATGCTATCAGTTTAAACTATCAAATAAAAATCCTTGGCAACTAAGGGACATTGCCCAGTTCGAAAAGAATAATATTAAGAATGTATCACATAATTTTGTATTCTATAACCAGCTTCTCGCTAGTTATACTGGTTAGAGCGGTGATCTCTGGAGGGTCACTGAAATCACCCATGCCAGCACCAACCCGCATTTGGAGCCTGGCAATGCCTAGGGCCATCTCCTCCGAAGATGTTTTTTTTAATAAAGTCCACCTCTTCCAAGATCTAGGGTTCCCCTTTTTCTTCATTCTATGGAGTATGGCTTTATTAATTCTGGCTTTCTTATTTTGCAATCTACTTCCCAGTACCTGAGTCATGGTGTAGTTTATGACCATAATAACGATGAAAGGTTTGAGCAATGTACAAATTAATCCACTGCTCTATTGCCCAGCCTATGTTGCAAATAATGGAACTAACCTGTGATGCCAGTGACAGAAATTTGTAGGTATCCAATGCATATCTCACCAAAGCCTCATTCTCTCCTGGATTTATAGTACACCTGCAAAGAAGAAAAGAAAAGGACGAGTCCCAATAAACAGACTATTCAGTATTCACTTAGCTCTCTTGTTTCTACTTTGAATTATAGGTCACATATACCACAATACCAGTATGTATTGTATGGCATGCAGATAGCAGACTGAAACAATGTAAACTAGCCATTTGTGGACAAAACTATTATTAAATATCAAGTTCTTCGATCAAATAGCAACCAAGAATAGCCACTGAAATATATAAACATGGAACTAGTTGATTGCTTCAGTACATGGGTAACAGCAAAACACAAATTTATGACTAGAGCCAACACAATAGTTATGTCTGGTATTCATGCAGCCATTTATGATGAACTTCTGGTGATTAATCACTAGCTGCACCATTGTATCATGTGCCTGTTCTGTGTGTTCAATTTGTGGACAGGCAAATAAGGTGAGCTTAGGAGCTTCTGGCCATCGCCAGTAAGAAACAGCTGTAAATGAAAATGTTGTTCGCCCAACTACCAGCTAAAATAACTACATGTACAAGTTCTTTTTAGGTGAACACAGATGAAGTATAAAAATTGAACAGAAACTCACGTGGAATAAACAATCACCCCACCTGGGCGAACTAGCTTGACAGCTTGATCAAACATTTTCCTCTGATACCTAGCATGAGTTTTCAACGAATCTAGAGTTTCCTGTCAAAATTGCATTGCATATAAAAAAATAGGATTCTTAGATGTCATAGTACAAAGAAAGTACTCCAGGTGACTAAGTGCATGCGGATGCACAGCAAGCTATTAACCGGAACAGATTACATGTCAAGCTCAATCAAAATATCTTTGTCGTTATGAAATACTTGCACAAAAACAAAACGTATATTCAGGTGTTTCACAAATACAGGTGACAGTAGATAGATCAAGCCGAATTAAATAATATTTCCAAGAGTATCATAAGAGACTATTAAATTTTAAAATGATTTAAAGGCTACTGCAGTAGTGCATATCATGTTCTGCTACCAGAGTTGGTTGCTTTCCAGGTTGGCAAAGTAATAGCACTGTCTACTCTCTAATCACCATGCTAAATTAATGACACAATATACTTACCATCAACAATGAGCCCAATTTTTTAATTTATGAAAAATAAAAATCCAAGTTTCTTTTAAGAAAAGAGTGGAACTTACTTTCATTACATCCAGTAAACACTAATTAAATATAGATCCCTACAATGTCCATTCTTGTATTTCAATGTTCATGAGTTTATATGTACGTTGTACTCTCACTATGTGCACCAATAATTATTGAATGGTTTTTTTTGGTGATCTTGTCCCTACTTTGAATTGCACTTGTGTTTTTACTCTCATTTTTTAACTTTTGTAATTTTGCCCTCAACTACTCACAAGTCAATGTGATTTTGCCCCTGGTATTTGCCCCTGTTTTGACAGTTGACTACGGGCAAAATTACAAAGAAATGAGGGGAAATCGCAATTGCACTTCATAGCACGTTTTTTCTGACTTTTTGTACCCGTGGAGCTTGATCCGATCTCAAGTATGTAAGTTTCTTGCTAATATAAAAGATAGTAGCTGTAGGACCAGGAGTTATATTGTTTTTTCTGACTTTTTGTTGCTTCTTGTGTTTACATAGGATGCACATACAAAAGGCAAGAATGCAGAAGTGAAATTTGAAGGACATGATACATCGATAATCAATCACACAACTAAGTTAGGTGAAACGTACTTCACCAGCAAAGAGCCGAGGTCTCAAGCCAAGTGCAGAGCATGGAGCATCAAGGAGGACTCGATCAAAGCTATTAGGAAAAAATCCCTTTGACTTTTCAACTCTACCACCAGAGCAATTATTTCTTCCTGGTCCATTCTTCATCCGCCTTATATTCTTCCTTAGTTCTGCCTTGCTAACATATGTTTTGGATTCTGGGTTTTTTCCATCTATCAGAAAAGGTTGTTCTGTTTCTGTATCAGGAAAACACTTCATAAAGAGTCTAGTCTATAGGCTGTGTAATGATAAAACTTTCCACTCCATCTCATTGCAAATAAAAGTTGTTTAGGAAACTGCTTCAAATACTTTGATTAGCAACTTTTGTGATATTATTTTAAGTAGAAAATGAGTTACATACTATTGAAGTAACCTTCATGATGAATCTATTAACATCAAGAATATGTTGTGAATCTATGCAACCTTTTATATACTGATGCTCAAAGATAAAAATGTTTGACTAACAAAATTCCTAAAACGACTTATATTTGTAATCACATTTCAAGAATGTGATGCTGTAAACAAGATAAGGTCTCCAATAAGACACATGCGAACTATGGAATAGTCTCCCACATGGAGGCCATCCCCAGGTTCGAACTAAGAAAATCGTATTAAAAAAATGAGTGCAAATCTGCATGCTCCTTACCAGACTGCGCCACTGTTGTTGTTGAGCTGTCTTCAACTACATTAGTAGCTCTGCCATCTGATGTGATATGGCAGGGGTCAGAGTCTTTAGCCAATGTCTCAATTGCTTCACAGTTGCCAACAACTGATGCCTCATCAGCCTTCCGTACAGATTTGAGGGCATCAAGTTTATAAGCTTTAATACAATTCAAGTCCATCTCTGAAGCCAAGTTCAGAATATCCATCACCTGGAATATACTTTCATGTTAGAGAAGAACAATTGCAAATCCCTTTTCTCAAACATCAAGGATAACTTTTTCTTGAACAAACATGCAGGAAAACTGCATGTCATTGCATTAAAGAATATTTTAACACTATGTTTATAATGGTGAATCACCCTAAATAAATAAGAGAAGAGGTAAGAGAGAGGAATTCGGACAAAAAGAACAAATGTGCTACAGAGAAGAGGCACAGCCGAGCTACAGACCGGATTGAATGCAAAGGAGTTAGGCTCCAACAGAACACCATGAGTCAGCACAGAAACTGCATGCACCACTTATATCTAGCATTTTGTTATGAGGTCATAACAAACTAAAACCTTGACCCGGGTCTAAATATATGTCTCATGATCTAATCTGACATGACAAAACAAATCACCTTATTGTGAGATCTATCAAGGGCAACAATTTCTCCTTTGTCCCTCATAAGGATAGCAATTGCTGTTGTTTTTCCTCCTGGAGCTGCACACATATCTAGTATTCGCTCTCCTGGCCTGGGATCTATAAAATGGGTCACAAATTTTAAGCAATAGATCAGGCCAAATTATTTTAGTTATGCAGTATGAAATAATGGAAGTATAAAATGCAAAAACTGAATCAAATGCAGAGAGGTAAACATGTAGGGAACAAAGTATTAAGACCGCCCAAGATTCAACAGTTTTATTCTAGCAAGAAAGATTACATGATTTTTCAACTTCACAAATGTTTGGGTTAAAACAGCAACTCAAGGAAGACCCAGCTTCTTTCTCAATTAGAAGCCAACCAATGAAATGATGTTTTCTAACATCTGCATATTGAATACGCCCCCAGAAAAAAATGTTGAATATGCATTCCTCCAAGTTTCATCACAGGTGCTTCATATTATTTCAGATGAATGTACCATCCTCTAAATAATCATTCAGCTAATTCAATTTTCTTAGTCATGACAATTGGTTTTCTATACTTCAGTACCTGGATTTTAACACTATCAATATGGGCAATGTATTAGAGATATTGTAGAAATCTTAGCTGATTATAGCTTACCTTGTATAGCTGATAGGCTTACCTTATATACTTGATTGTATTCTTGTACTCTAAGCCATCTTGGCTATATAATGAAGGTCACCCCCCCCCCTCATTAGGGTGTGTGGTGTTTCCCCTAGTTCTACTCTTCTACATGGTATCAAGAGACCGGGATTGATTTCCTTTGGTCCTTTACCTTCCGCTGCCCTCATCTCCTCTGTTTCGGCGATTCCTTCGCCCGCATCTCGCGTCGTCGTCCCGAAACCGCGAGTCCACCCACCAAATCGCGTCGCCGTATCCGGGCGTGCGAAATCCCCTGCCTCAACGCCGTCCGCGCCGCGATTTCCCCAGCCACACGCCTCTCTCCTCTCTGCGCCGCCCATCCCTGGCCGCGCGCACCTTTTCTCTCTCCGCGTCGCCCACCCCTGCCCGCGCGCCGCCGCCGATTCCTCTCGACGCGCCTCTTCCTGCTCCCTCCCGGCGAGATCCACCGCTCCTACCTCTTCCGACGCAACCGCGACGGGTTCCTCCACTGCCGGCGCACAGGCTCGCCCCGTCAAGCCCGTCTCCTCCCGTGGTGCTCTGCTTCAGGCGCATCGACTGTCCGCCGGTCCGCTCCTGTCCGTGACCGGGCGTCCCTGACCGGCCTCTGCTTCCCCGATCGTCCCCGACTCGTCTGTCTCCTCTGCTACTGCATCAGATGGCACCCCAGCACTCTTAACAATGTGACTCGCACCCTGCTCATCCACTCCCACATGGTTGCCTCCTATTGGGCTGAAGCCCTCACCACCGCCACCTACCTCCTTAATAGGCGCCCATGCTCAGCCATTCAGAATGATGTTCCTTATCGTCTCCTCCACGGCAAGCCTCCTCAGTATTTGCACATGCGTGTGTTTGGCTGCCTCTACTACCCCAACCTGTCTGCCACGACACCCCACAAACTTGCACCTCGGTCCCGTGTTTCTGGGGTATCCCTCCTCTCATAAGGGGTATCGCTGTCTTAACCTGTCTACTCGACGTGTCATCATCTCTCGACATGTCTTCGACGAGTCGTCCTTCCCCTTCTCCTCCCAGCCTACTTCGTCGTCGCAGCTTGATTTCTTGCTGTCACCTCCTCCTAGCTCCACTGTAGCTTCACCCTCGGTCGCTCCATCCACGGATGTCGAGCAGCCGCGGCCTTCACCCCTTGTTTTGCAGGAGTTTCCCGAGGATGACCCCGCCATCATTGTGTGTGGCCCTGTCCTCCGCTCGGTGCCTTTGTCCGCGCCGTCTCTCTCCAGACCGGGTGGGTCTGGACTAGAGAGCGACGTCGCTGTCTCTTCGCTTCAGCCGCCTCTGACCAGACCGGGCGGGTTTGTTCCAGAGGGCGGCCCTCCGACCTCTTCGTCTAGCCCTCGCAGAGGGCAGGCGGCGCTGTTGCCGCCTCTTCGCCGAGACTTCCACCTCGTCTACGGTCGTCGTCCGGTGCCTGCTCCGCAGCAGCCACCGGTCTCACCTATGGTGCCTGCTCCACCGTTGCTCGAACCTGCACCGGTGCCCTCACCGACTCCTACCCCGACGTCGTCCCCAGCACTGGTACCTGCTCCTCCGCCGGAGCCCCGCCGTCCCGTTACTCGCACCTCAGCTGGTGTCATACCACGGGTGTCGTACCGGAACCTCAGCGCCACTACATCTTCCCTGACACCGTCGCCGATTCCGATGAACTACCGCAGCGCCTTGGCCGACGCTAACTGGCATGCGGCCATGACTGACGAGTACTAGCGCTCATCAACAACGGGACATGGCGTCTCGTTCCTCGACCTCCTGGCGCCAATGTTGTGACGGGCAAGTGGATCCTCACGCATAAGTACCACTCCGACGGTACTCTTGCCCGTCACAAGGCTCGCTGGGTAGCCCGCGGCAACAACCAGCAAGCCGGTATCGACTACGACAAGACCTTCAGCCCGGTTGTCAAACCGGCAACCATCCGGACTGTGTTGAGTCTCGCCGCTTCGCATGCCTGGCCTCTCCACCAGCTGGACGTGAAGAATGCCTTTCTTCATGGCCACATTGAGGAGACTGTCTACTGCCAGCAGCCGCCTGGTTTCGTCGACCCTACCGCTCCTGATCACGTCTGTCTGCTCCAGAAGTCCTTGTATGGACTCAAGCAGGCTCCTCGGGCGTGGTACCAGCGTTTCGCCACATTTCTTCGTCAGCTCGGCTTCATCGCCTCCACCTCCGACACCTCCCTCTTTGTTTACAAGGAGGGTGTGCAGATCGCCTACTTGCTGCTCTACGTCGACGACATCATCCTCACCGCATCGTCCTCGACTCTTCTTCAGCACATCATGGCCAAACTCAACTCTGAGTTCGCCATGACGGATCTCGGCGACCTCCACCACTTCCTCGGCATCGCCGTCACCCGCTCCACAAATGGTTTGTTTCTGTCTCAGCGACAGTATGCTACGGATCTTCTCCAGCGGGCCGGTATGGCTGAGTGTCACTCTACAGCGACTCCTGTTGACACTCATGCTAAGCTCTCGGCCTCTGACGGCGCACTCCTCTCTGCGGCTGACGGCTCTCACTACCGGAGTATTGTGGGTGCTCTCCAATACCTCACCCTGACTCGGCCTGACCTGCAGTACGCTGTTCAGCAGGTGTGCCTCTTCATGCATGCCCCGCGTGAGCCTCACCTCGCGCTGGTCAAGGGCATTCTCCGCTACGTCAAGGGCACGCTCTCCTCCGGCCTCCACATCAGGACAGGTCCCATCCAGTCCTTGACCGCATATTCAGGTGCGGATTGGGCTGGGTGTCCAGACTCTCGACGCTCGACCTCCGGCTTCTGCGTCTTCCTCGGCGACAACCTGATTTTTTGGTCTTCCAAGCGCCAGACCACTGTGTCCAGGTCTAGCGCTGAGGCCGAGTATCAGGCTGTTGCTCATGCTGTCGCCAAGTGCTGTTGGATCCGCCAGCTGTTGCAGGAAATCCACGTTCCCCTCACCTCGGCCACGGTTGTCTTCTGTGACAACGTGTGTCGTCTACATGACAGCGAATCCAGTTCATCATCAGCGCACGAAGCACATCGAGATCGACATTCACTTCGTCCGTGAGAAGGTGGCACTGGGACAGTTTCGGGTCCTCCATGTCCCGTCCTCCCACCAGTTCGCTGACATCATGACCAAGGGACTTCCGGTTCAGCTCTTTACTGAATTTCGGTCCAGTCTTTGCGTTCGTGATCCTCCCGATGTGGGCGGGTATTAGAGATATTGTAGATATCTTAGCTGATTATAGCTTACCTTGTATAGCTGATAGGCTTACCTTATATACTTGATTGTATTCTTGTACTCTAAGCCATCTTGGCTATATAATGAAGGTCACCCCCCCCCCTCATTAGGGTGTGTGGTGTTTCCCCTAGTTCTACTCTTCTACACAATGCATGTTAGGATATTTGTATCAAATCGATAGGCAGATTATAATAATGGATAAACTAGCAGCCAAAAAAACAAATCGTACCAAGAACACAAGCAGCCACAACACTTGGTAAATTTTGAAGAAATATCTCCCCTTCAAGCACATCTAATGACAAAGTGAATGAATAATTAGGCTTATGAATTTGAAGTGACAAAAAACAGTAATATGACAAAGGATAGTGTGATACAGTCATTGATGCAGTTATATCAACTTAATTAAAGTATTGATGGATAAAATTCTCCTCACAGAAAACGTAGATGGATAAAATTCAAAAGTAGGTATGCATGTAACAAAAGTAGGCATGTGTCAACATTTACACCATTTTACATAATTGCCTTTTATGTCATATTCTGATCAAAACGGAAGCCCAAACAAAACTTAAGGTATGTTTTGTTTCTTTTCTTTTTGGAAGTGGGGTGGAGCGGAGCTTATCCAAATGTAATTCCTTGGTAGCTGCCACAAGAGAACAGCAGGGCAAAGAAGCAATGCTAAGCTGTTCAGCAAGCTTGGCTGGCCAAATTGTAGCTAAATGTTGAAATGATACAAATACTATTCAGATAAATGGTAATATAGTGTTTGCTAACCAAGGGTCAATATAATGTCCTCAATTTTGTACTAAAACTGTAAGTTTGTGTATGTCTTTCATGATGAATTTGTTAGTTATATGATAGCATAGAAAGGATATGCAGATTGTTATGATATATTGTGTATCAGTATAAAGTACTGAATGATGCTTATATATGCTGCTGAAAATTATTCTACAAATGTAAGAAATATGCAGATATACCATTGAAAGATGGGAGCTTGTATACCCTCTCAGTCATCTCTACTGCAACCCCATGAGGAACACGAAATATTCCAGATCTTGACATTGCAGCAGTCCCTTGACCAATGTACAAGCCCTTCCTTTCTTCATAATGTGCATCTGCAACTTAGAGTATATGATATAGCTATATGAATATGCAGCTTTTATAAAGAAAAAACAGCACAAGCTTTAAAAAATAGTACAACACAGAGCAACCATCTATTCACAAAGGATACAAAATCAGTTTATTTAACAAGTATAATATAACTAAACTTCCACCCTACAAAAAAGCTTGCCTGTCTGCAATCCCTGTAAAATGGTTCCTCGTGTTATACCCACAGCCCAACCACCATCCTTGACTGGCTGCTCAACAGCAACTGACACAGCAACCTTGTCGCCCTTTTCAACGTGTGCACTACAGGCTAAAACACCAGGGACATACACCTGAAGATGAAGCAAATTTGAACAAAAAGGATCAAATCACGAGTATAGATTTGCCAGTAGCAATGAACTTGTGTAGATGGCATATGGACATGTGTCAAAAAAAAACATAGAGGAAACCTAGCAACTTGTTCAAGAAAATGGAAAGTGGAAAGACCTTATTTTCATTAAGACAATGAAGTTTATGCAACATAATACCCAGTGTCGCATTAATGACTACACATTCTATACAATATTGCTTAAGTTCAACCAAACAAAGAATAAACTAGCTTGATTATTGAAGTCTTGAAGATCCACATAACAACCATTGTGAACTTGTTCATCCAGATACAGAAGAATATAAAAATGTTTCCTAATGGCATATCAGCATATGCTTGTGGGAAAAAAGGAACAATGATTTTATTCATATTACAAACACTGTAGGCACGCCAAAAACATGTTGCTGCTCTGTCTCATGAAAGGACAGTAACAGAGTAATTCATTCAAGTTTAATCTTCCTTCTCAAAGATGGCACACATACAGGAATAGACAGAATATACCTGGGCACCTCGAAGAACTGACTCTGCACATTTTCGACTTACAATTACTTCCTTAACAGATTGGTCTGGTTGGTTATTATAATGCAGCACATGTGGTCCTGATCCCTGAACAAACAAAACATTTTCAAGGCCAGCATAAGGGCACTTCTGGATTAGAGAGCTATGATCATGTGACTGGTCTCCACCATTCTGCTCAACAATCTTCAAGCCATTTATTCCATCAGAAAGCCCATTTTTGCATACTAGGTCCATAAGTTTATGCATGACAGCATCAGTGGAAGACTTGAGAGTATTGACACGAATACAAGAATAACGAGAAGGATGCCTGAGCAGGAAAGCAATAGTTAGTCATATAGAACAGTAATAGATAATGGTTACTTAAATAAGCACCAACGAACTAAGGCCCCGTTTGGAAGTCAGCATTGAAGCGTGGAATCAGGTATTGGAATTTGCCGTCGCAAATGCCGCAGTTTGGATGGCACCTGAATTAGGAAACGGAAACGTCGCTCAATACCGTGAGGTATTCATTTCGCCTCCGTGTGCTGACCAACAATTCAGACCCCGAGACCTTCGTATTGCGTTGAATCGCCTACCCCTCGAAACAGAAAACAAAGCGCAGGCGAGCGCCGCCGCCGATCTTTTTTTCTCCTTCTTTGGTCGTGTTGCGCCCCCTCCTCTTCCTCGCCGTCACGGCCGCCGGCCTTCTCTCCTTCCTTGTAGTCGCGGCCATGGCCGCCCTCCTCGTCTTCCTCGGGGTCGTCAGGCTTCCTCATCTTCCTCGTGGCTGGCCCCGTCCACCCTTCGCCCCTGATGAGGGCGGCACAGCCTTCTGCGGAGTGGGGGAGCTCAGCCCCGGATGCAGGCGGCACAGCCTTCTGCGGCGAGGCGAGGCCGTGAGGGCGAGGCGATGCGGCCTTCTCCAGCAAGGTGAGGGTGGCATGGGTGAGCTCCGCCCCGGGCGCAGGCAGCAAGGCCCTTCTCTGGCGAAGTGTCGGCAACGTGGCCACCAAGGTGAGCTCTGCCTGCCTGACCGTTGTGGAGAGAAGAGGAAGAAGATGGTCAATTCTAATGGCACGATAGGAACATCCAAACACGAATTGATATCCACAGGTTCTCTCGATTCCATCTAGCAAATTCATCTACATCCAAACAACGACTTTGGTATTATAATCTAATACCAATACTACTTCGATTTGGCATTCATACCAATTCAATACCAAGACCTTCAATATCTACATCCAAACGGAGCCCGTTATTCTGCTTCATACTTGAAAAGAGGTATGTAGCAAGTCCTGAAGCCATTGCTCCAGAATTAACTCAAACATAACATGGTGCACTTGATTAACTTGTACAAAGACACAAATTGTATATAGACATACTACAGTCTTTAGAATAACCGTGTGACATACTGATGATCTTATCTTCCAGACATTTCAACTGTTATTAAATGTGCATGGCATTAATTTGTTTAGTATTAAAACATTTAAAAAAAAGCATGGAATGCATAAATGTTGAGGGGCGCAAATATCCATGAAATGGATGTGCAGAACAGCATGGGATTCGGGATGTACCTAAAATCTTGAGCAAGTATTCCATTCCAAATTACTTGCCATTTTGACTTTTGATAAATAAATTATTTTTTAAGCCGTGGTTGGAGCGGTCGCATCGAGGAAAAAAACCGACCGGTAAACCGCAAAAACCGAGCGGTAAACCGTTGACTCCGGTTTTGTAGGTTCGGTTAGATACTTTTTACCGCGGTTTTTTTATACCGGACCGCAGCGGTTACCGCGGTATAAATTGCGGTTTGCAACGATAAAAAAAACCATGGTATCTATACATAAGTATATAAGTATATATCTAGGTGCATGACAAGGAATGTATCTAGATAACTCAAAACGACAAGTAATTTGGAATGGAGGGAGTAAGTATTAACTATTCTTCTAGTTGCATAATGGATGGACTGATGTAAGATTCGAGCATGTTAACTGTTAAGCTTTTTCCGTTTTACTGTTTTCCCGTCTACATTTCCCTGTCAATCTGCAGAGCTGCTCCCGTCGAACAGCACACAACACAACACAGCTACAGGGCCCCAGAAATTGGACTGAAAAAATGCAGTGATCTGTGATCCTAGAATCAGCAGCAACCAACTGACAGGGAGAAGGGGGCAAAAGCCAGAGGCAGCCTCTGGCGGGCGGGGCTGTACTCACGCCAGGGCCTCGGAGATGCGGGCGAATCTGTCCCGACCGTACGCAGCAGCGAAGTACTCCTCCACTTCCGGCTGCCATCGCAGCTTCGGGCTGAATGTGTACCGCCCCGCGTCGACGGCGGCCGGCGGCGCCGCCGAGGGAGAGGGGGAGGAGGAGTCCATCCGCGGCTACGGCGAGCGGCCGCGGGGCGAAGGCGGATGGGGCGGAGAATGGGGAGCGGTGACGCGGCGAGATGGAGAGCACGAGGCACGAGGGGTGGGAGTGGAACTGTGGAAGAATGGCGAAGGGAGAACAGAGGCGGCTGGTGGGGGAATTCCGCCTGGAGCAGAGTAGGGAAGGCAACGCTGCAGGGCTGGGGGTTTTGCAGGGCTTTTAACTCCAGCAAGCAACCGCACCCGCAAGCTCAAATAGATGATATGAGCGCATGAGAGAGAAGAAGTAGAGCACGCAAAAGAGGAGGTCCTCCAGCAAGGTCGCGCAGCCGCAACCGCATCCGCCGCCACCGCGCGCTGAGGTCGACACCGCCGCACGCTGGATGTGGAGGCGGCGGGGATGCAGGAGGTGCCCGGGGGTGGAGGACGCCTCTGCGCGCGCGCTGGAGGCCGCTGCCACCGCACGCTGGAGGTGGAGGCGGCGGGGATCTAGGAGGTGGTCGGGGGTGGAGGAGGCGGCGGGGCTGCAGGAGGTGGTCGGGGAAGGAAGCGGTGGCGGTGGCGGTGGAGGAGGAGGCCGGGGAAGGAGGCGGCGGCGCTGCGCAGGTCGTCGCTGGGGGATGCCGCCGCGCGCCCTGGAGGGGAGGATGCGCCGCTGTAGGGGAGGCGGACGTGCCGGCCTGGAGAGTCCTGCGGAGGAGGCGCCGGTGGGGAAAAGTGAGATGTGGGGAGAGAAAAGATATATCCAGGTTTGAAGGCTGGAAAGGTGGCGTCTTCATTTTGAGGATGTGTATACGCGAGTTGCTGGAGGCGCTACAGTAAAAATCGCCTACTCATTTTGGCTATGGGGGAGTAGACAGGGGAGTTGCTGCGGATAGTCAAATGTCTCCAACAAGGATAGCCTAATACATTTTTAGCTCTCCAGCCGCTACTACGCATGCTCAAAACGTCTCCAACAAGGAGATGCAAATGGGCAGCCATTTAACATCGGAGGAGAGAGGGAAGTCAAAATTGCAATCCCTCTCTCCTCCAATGCAGCTGCTCGGGCCCCCGTGTCGAGCTGGAGCCGCCGAACCTGCCCCCCACCGTCGGAGTCGGAGCGTGCCCCGTCGAGAGCGTCAACCGCCCGCTTGCCGGAGCAGAGAGCGTCGGACCTGCCCCCCACTGTCGCCGACCCCACGGCTCATGCGGCCGCGCCAGGCGTCGCCGGTGCCGGCGCTCCCTCACGGCCAAATCCCGGCCGCATTGTACAGGCGCCGCGGACTTCGATTCTGATGGGCGGCACGAGGTCAGAGCAGCTCCTCCCCCGGCCGCCGCGCCGGTCTCCTCTTCCTCCTCCCCCGGCCACCGCGTCGCCGGTCTCCTCTTCCTCCTCCCCCGGCCACCGCGTCGCCGGTCTCCTCCTCCTCCCCTCGGCCGTCGTGCCGCCGATCTTCTCCTCCTCTCCGGCTCGCGGCCCTGGTCGGAGCTCGCCGGCCGGTCCGTGCTCTCCCGCCAGGACTCCCTCCGCGCGCGCACTGTGCCTGCTATTGTTGGAGATGGCGTTGAATGCCTTCTTCTACCGCTACTGTGCACGCTATGCAAAGGAGCTTTTGCCTCACCAAAATGCAGTGTATTGTTGGACTCAGCCTTACGTGGGCAAACCGGCCACAAGGGAGGGAATTTCCCAGGCATTTGCTATTTTTTCTTTCAAAATTCATTCAACACTTGTTTGAGTATTTTTCATCTACTAATAGCAACTTCAGCAATATCCCCTATTTAAAACCTCTATTGTGTTCAATAGGAGCTGCCCTCAATTTTTTGGGCTCTAATTTTATCCCCAACTCCAGCAACAGCCCCAACATTAAAGCCCCTACTCTCGCCTGACATGTGGGACCTACTCGTCAGTGGCTCATTCTTTTCTCCTTCTGGTCTCTCCTCTCTCCCGTATCTCCATTCCTCTCGCTGCCGCCGCACCATAGCTTGCTGCGTTGTCTATCTATCTCCTGTGATTCTTGCAAGAACGAGCAGTAGGAGCTCAAAATCCAAGCAACGAGCAGCAAATCCCCCTCATGCAGTTACCATCTCTTTCCCTCTGCTTCAATCCCAAGCAATAGCCTGCCACTCCTTTTCTTCTCCACCGGCCTGCTCCCTTTTTCCTCCAAATTGAAGAAACTAACAGAGCCAAGCACGGCCATGTCGTTGCCCTCCTGCGCGCTCCTCTGCACCCACAGCAGGCAGCTCCACCTCCCTGCTGTCGACGCAGTTGAAGGCCTACGCACGCATCCTCCGTGCGACGCCACGGGCAGCACCCCCACCACGCGAAGCGGCTGCCATGGCGCTTCCCATCTTGCCGAAGAGGCCTTCGCGAACGCCCGTAGTGGCTACACTCCTCCACACCATCTTCGCTTATACGCCAGCGATGGCTGCCGCCCAGATCCGGTCGAATCGGACCAGGAGCGGTCGATTTGGCCCCGCCGCCGCACGGGCTTCCGGTGAGCAACTCCGGCGGCGGCGAGACAGGGGGAGGAAGAGGAGGTGCAAGCGGCAAGGGCGCAAGGGCGGTCTCGTCCTCCCTTTCCTCCAGCGGTGGCGAGACAGGGTGCAGGGGCGGGCAGCTACCATGGTCTGTCTCGTCCTCCTTCCTTGTTGCAGGTGGCGAGCCGCCGGAAGAGGAGCAGGACGGAGCTAGGCGAGCGGCGCACCAGCAGCGGACGAGCGATTCCAGCTTCTGTTTGTGCGCGCGAGAGGAAAACTGCCCAACGCCCAAGTAGAGGCCTCCTCTCTTCACCCGTGGGAGAAGGGGCTGGAGGGGGAATTTTGCGTGCCCAGCTAAAGTTGGTGCCCAAGTCGGGGCCTGCTGGAGTGCCTTTTTTTGCTTCCGGCACCTACTTTATGAGTTGGGGTCAAGTAGGTAGGCTGCTGGAGTTGCTCTAATAAATATATATGTATGATGCAGTGGGATAAAAAATACCTCTCCACGTCCATAGACTATTAGGTCATATTTTGTTCTCATAAGTCACCTGATTTAAAGTGTAAAAAGTGCAAATAAGTCACTTGTAGAAACCAAACAGCCCTGATTAATTTTCACTTTTAAGTCCCCTAACTTATAATTTTCATAAGTTGCTCCACCCTTACTTAAAGTGACTTGTTTCCACTTTTTTCTCCTCCTACCTCGGGTGGGTCCCACCACAACCCTATCCACCCACCACGCACCCCTACCTCGGTCGTCTCCTCCACCTCCCCTTGCTTCCTCTGGGTCGGCCCCTCCTCCTCCGCTCTCACACCACCGGCGATCCGGCCACCTCTGTGTCAGCCCCTCATCCTCCGCTACCCCACCACCAGCGGCCCGACCTCCTTCGTGCCGCCACCACCGGCGGCTCGGTCACCTTCCGCGTCGGACCCCTCCTCCGCTCCCCCACGCTCAGTGAAGGAGAGGGAGGACGGCACTCGGCCGGCCTCCTCTCCGCCCTCTCCTCTACGGTGGCGACTGCGCCAGATCCGGTGGCCCTACCTCTCTCCTGCGCCCCCTCCCCTGTTGCCGAGATCCACGGTGGAGGAGCATCTTCCTCCCACCACTCAGCACCTCTCCACGCCACGGCTACCGACCAGCCCCTTCCTCTCCCAATCGTCCCCTTCATCCTCCGCCACCTCTTCCTCCAAATCACGTCGCCACTCCTGCTCATATCGCTTGACACCGCGGCCTAGAAGGCAGAGCGGAGGCTCAAGGCGGCGCTCGAGATCCGCGAGCAGGTGGCGGCGCTGGTGGGTTGGCTGTCGTGGGCGGCGTGGAGGATGGCTGCCAACTTCACAACCATTGTATGAGTTGTTGTTGACATGCAACTCATAATATTCCTTTTTATATGCACAAATTAAGGAATTATATAGCTCTACGAGATGACTTACTAGACAACTCATTGTACAGGTTGTCTGTTAACTCGACCCAAAATTATGTGTCAATGCATGAGACGGTCTATCAGACGACGCCCATGTACTTGCCCTAAGAACTTGTTACTAGAGTAGAGTGTCAAAATTAGAGGTTGACTCGATTTATGTAGCTATCAGATCAAAAAAAGAAAGACTATGACAAACCCCCTCTCCATCGTCTCCTTCCCCTAACCCTAACACAACATTATCTAGTTGCTATGCACTCCCGTGCGAGCAGTCATGCGACTCTCGCCCCCGTCGCCCCAACTCCAGCAACATCCCACCGCGAGAGCCACCACCCTCTATTGCAGCCCAAGACGAAGCTCTCTCAATTTTGCTCCTTGCTACACATCTTCTTCGTCAAATCCAATTGAATACCCCTACTGCCAACACCTTCCTGCTTGGCTCTGGCAGCACAACGCCACTTCCATCGCCAATGCGACCGGCGCCGACACTAAATCGTCAGAATCCTACGCCCCACCGCCTTCGTGGTTCGCTAGGGTGTCTCCTACCACCCAACTTCGACGGCACCCTCACTGCTCACTAGGCCATAAACGATTTGTCCTGGCGGCTAAAACCGATCTTTGCTGGCGGGCGCATCACCCGCCAGCAACTTTGAGCCAGTAGAAATGGCCCTTTGTGCTGGCGGGTGGCTTAAACGCCCGCCAACACAAAGGGCCATCAGTGCGGGCGGTTCCTTAAGTAGCCCGCCAGCACAAACGCCATCAGTGCTGGCGGTTTCTTAAGCAGCCCGCCAGCACAAAGGCCATCTGTGCTGGCGGTTGTTTGGGCCGCCCGCCAGAGAAAGCATTTTTCCCATTTTGCTATATAATTCCCCATAATCGTTTATTATTTGTATATATATAGTTTGTCATTTTCATTTATTATTTGTATTTGGCCGCTATATTCGCCCGTATTTTTTTCATATTTGCATTTATAGGCCAAATTCACTTTAATTTATTGTAATTTGTATTTAACCGCCAAATCCAAATATGTCTGTCAAACACATAATTCAAACTAAAATATAAAAATGTATACATAAGTCACATTACAAAAAAACATCATACATAATAGATAACACTAGGACACCCGTCTACGTAACCTTTGCGCATCGTCTAAAGTCAAGACTCCTTCTTTATCGAAGAATTTCTCCATCCTTGTGGCAAATCTCACGTAGGATGAATCTCGCCATGTCCGCACAAATGTTGGTGATTTCACTGACACGAAGTTGCCCCCATGACCCCTCGATGGTAGGCATCTGCACGTAAACACAATAAATAAAGATTGTTATGCATTACCATTAAGACCATAATTAGCACATGCATGGTTGTGTACAAACAAGAGGCTTACGTCTTCAAGATTCGTCCGGTACCTCCCATTATTTCTCAAAACCTCGCACACATAATGTCCACATAGCACACTGCCAGGAGGTTGTTTGAAGCACTGCAAACAAATAAAAAATGATCGGTATTTATTAACAGAAGTGTACAACTCTGATAAAAATGATCGGTACTTATTAACAGAAGTGTTCTTACCCATTTGGCATGTCGTACCACCAATTTTTTCTTATTTGGAGGGTGCTGCCCACCACTGAGTGTGTATAGCCTATACGCACTTTAAGGATACAAAGACATAAGTTAGTAATTGTCGTACAGACATCTCTGGGCCCACTACTCAGGTGGGTACTGGGACCGACTACTCCGTGGGCCCCTGGGACTACTCGACTTGGGCAACACGGCACCTGCTGGCGTGGAGCGCAAGGCCTACAGAGGATTAGTACTCGGTTAGGAAGCTAGACATGCCCGGATCTATGTAGAGTACTCCTAGCCGTACACGACTAGTACTCCTCTGGCAAACCGACTTGTAACCCTGCCTCCCGGACTATATAAGGCGAGGCAGGGACCCCTATCTCATCATCCGCATCATCTTGTAAACACACCCGATCAATCCAGAGCTATGCAGCATACAGGACGTAGGGTATTACGCACCTCGCGGCCCGAACCTGTCTAAATTGTGTGCCACGCGTCTCTCCTTCGAGTTCCCGATCTCGGCGAGGCCACAAACATCTACCTCGGGTACTCCCCTTGGTAGGTTGCCGGTCTAAAACACCGATAGCTGGCGCGCCAGGTAGGGGATCTCACCGAAGATCACATGGCGAACTCGACGGCTTCAATCGTCATCAAGCCAACCGCCGCCTTCAACCGCGGCGACACCTTCGTCTTCGGCTCCTGGGTCTGCACCGCTGATGGCGCTGGATCGTTCCAGCGCTACCTCACCATGATCCCGGACCCGGAGACTGGATTCGTGACACTTCCCGAAGCTGTCACGGGCCAACTCGTTGAGAAATCCGATGAATTTTCGCTCTGCAACCAAGTCGCCGACTTCGAGATTGGATCCGCCTCCAACTCGAACTCGACGTCACCGTGGATCGAATCATGCGAGCCGGCTCCTGAGCCATCGTGTGGAACGGTCCTCCTCCACGAGCACTTCCCATACAGCCTCTGCAACTCCAGCCAATGCATCTCCATACAGCCTCGGACTCCTCCTACGAGTTTGACTTCGGTCTCGATCCGATCGAGTCCGAGTCCGAGCTCAACTCCATCGAGGAACCGCTATCAGGTCCTACTGCTGGCTTGGTCATCACGTCTACTCCTGCCGGCAGATTTGTCTACTGGCCCGACCGCAAGCCCGCAGACTTGATCAACGACAACTCACACTGCGTCGCCTACCTCGAGACACTCCCCTTCCAGGAGGGGACACCGCTGACTCCGGCAGAGGAAGAGCACACACCAACCGAGGTGGCGACTACCGATTCTGGACTCTGCACCCCCGATCGTGAAGTATTCATGGCTGCCGGAGAAGTTGGAACCTCAGGCAACCAAGTCGATCGGTACCTTGACGACATCTCAGCAGACGAGGAATCAGCCAATGCATCTCCAGATGAGACTACGGAGGCCAAGAATGCCCAGCGCGAGCGCAACAGAAGATGAGCTGATCGGAGCAAGAGGCTCCGAGAAGCTTTTCCCATCCGCCTCACAAAGGCTCTGGATCAAGTCGAAAACCGGGTACACACCACCCCTGAGCAATGCCTCATGTCTATCACTACGATAGCACGAACAGCTCAGGGGCACCGTGCAGGCGAACTCATCGCCAAGCTTGCTGAAGACGCCTACTTCATGCGGGTCGACAACAGAGTCACCCCAGTCCCCCCCGCTGGAAACCACGAAGCCACTATTCGCAGCCCAGCAGACGGCGGACGCAACCGCATTCGTGGTGAACACCAGCCAAACCCCAACCGCTCTAGAGCCTTGGCAGGAGGACCCTCACAGGGCAGCAACAGCCAAGCAGGCGCCGGCGGTAGGCGGCGGCGGTAGTCGCGGCGGCGGCGGAGGTGGCGGCAGCAGCGGCGGAAGTTCATCCCATGGCGCCGGCAGAAGAGCTGGTGGCGGCGGCGATCGCGGAGGCCGAGGCCACACGAATAGCCACGCCACCGGCAACGCACGCGGTAGCTATGACGCCCGCCACAGGATCGACGAGATCCGCCGCAAGAAGGCTACTGAAGCAAGCGACAGCGACGACTTCCCCGCCTACTCTGCACGACTTCGCAACCTGCTCCTTCCTGAGAAATTCAAACCTCTCGGGATCACCAAGTACGACGCGAAGCAAGACCTAATTCAGTGGCTCAGGTGCTATGCCCTGGCCATCGAAAACGCTGGTGGCAACAATGATGCAAAGTGCCTCATCTTCCCCTTCTGTCTGGATCAAGCTCCACTCACATGGCTCGAGTCACTCGAAAAGAACTCGATTGACGAGTGGGACCAGCTGAAGGCCCAGTTCACCAGCAACTTCGCAGGTGCCATGGGACGCTCAGGTTCTCGCATGGACTTGGCGATGGTCAAGCAAGAGCAAGGCGAGACGCTCCGCCAGTACATGCGTCGTTTCTTCGACAAGCGTGCGACCGTAGTCGACGTCACCGACAAAGAAGTCATCGACCTCTTCCAAGACGGGCTCTATCACTGTCGCACTTTCGAAAACTTTGGTCACCGCCGCCCGAGTTCCATCACCAAGCTCAAGGACATGATTACATCATGGACCGACGAAGAGGACAAGGCGAACGCCAAGTACGACTCCATTCGCGGCAAGAGCAAAAACAACACGGGCGGCAACAACAACAACAAGGATCAAAGGGGTCGCAACAACAACAACTACTCGGGTTCCAACCGCAAGCGCAAGCCAGACAATACAGTCGTGGCTATACAACGCCCTGCGAAGGACAACTCGAAAAAGACCTCCAGTGGCTTCAGAGACTTGCTCAAAGAGAAGTGCCCATGGCATCTGGATGGCAATCATACAACCGACCAGTGCTACCAACTCCGGCGCGCACTCAAGGATATTCCCGAGCCACGGCCTCCTCACGACAAGAAGGGCAAGAAGAAAGTCGACGAAGGCAACGGCGACTTCCAAGAACCCGACAAGACGGTGAATGTCCTCTTCAGCGGACTACCCACCAGACGATCTCAGAAGCTCACTCGACGGGAAGTCTTGAGCATTGAACCAGCAGTGCCAACACCTCTAAGGTGGTCGGAGGTACCCATCACCTTCTTCCGCGCGGATCAATGGACAAGCTTCTCTGGGCCAGGACGTTTCCCACTCGTCCTGAAACCAGTAGTCGCGGGCTCCAGACTCAACAAGGTACTCATCGACGGCGGGAGCGGACTCAATGTCCTCTTCACCAAGACCTTGAAGAAGATGAAGCTCGACATCACCGACATGCTCACCAAGAGCGCGTCACCTTTCTACGGCATCGTCCCTGGTAACGCGGCTATACCACTTGGTTTAGTGGTCCTGCCAGTTACCTTCGGGGACTTAAGGGAGAACTACCGCACCGAGTACATCAAGTTCGAGGTTGCGGACTTCGAGACCTCCTACCATGCCATCCTCGGCAGACCAGCCATCGCCAAGTTCATGGCGGTGCCTCACTACACCTACTTGGTACTCAAAATGCCAAGTCCTGCCGGAATACTCATGCTGCAAGGGGACTTGAAGGTTTCTTTCGACTGCGACACCGAAGCCGTGGAGCTCGCAGCGACCAATCAAGTACCCAACACAATGATGGAAATCTTCGCTGCGTCCAAGAAGCTTGCCCCAACCGAACTCGAGATACCTGAGAAGACCGACACCGCAAACAAGCCTCAGCAAACAGAGGAAGTACAGGTGAAGGCCATCACCTCGGGACGGGCAACAGCAGCAAGACTACCATGATCGGGGTGGGTCTCGACCCGAAATAGGAAGATGCGCTCGTCAGCTTCCTCCGGGCTAACCGAGACATCTTCGCATGGAAGCCAGCGGACATGCCAGGTGTGCCCAGGAGGCTGATCGAGCACTCACTCAACGTCGACCCTAAAGCTACCCCCAAGCGACAACACCTCCGCTATTTTGCTGACGACCGACGGGATGCCACCAAGAAGGAACTCGCCAAACTACTCGCGGCCGGCTTCATTCGAGAAGTCTTCCATCCTGAGTGGCTCGCCAACCCCGTCCTCGTCCGCAAGAAGAACACGAACGAGTGGAGGATGTGCGTCGACTACACCGACCTCAACAAGCACTGCCCCAAGGACCCCTTCGGGTTGCCACGGATTGATCAAGTCATCGACTCCACGGCGTGCTGCGACCTGCTCTGCTTCCTCGGCTGCTACTCCGGCTACCACCAGATTGCAATCAAGGAAGAAGACCAGGAGAAGACCGCGTTCATCACTCCGTTCGGCGCCTACTGCTACACGACAATGTCGTTCGGGTTGAAGAATGCCGGCGCTACTTACCAGCGAGCTATCCAGGCTTGCTTCAAGAAGCAGCTCAACAAGAACGTCGAAGCCTATGTGGATGATGTGGTCGTCAAGACTAGAAACTCCGACACGCTCATCGCCGATCTTGAAGAGACTTTCGCATCCCTGCGAGAGTACCAATGGAAGCTCAATCCCAACAAGTGCGTCTTTGGCGTACCATCTGGGAAACTACTCGGCTTCATCATCAGCCATCGCGGCATCGAAGCCAACCCTGAGAAGATCTCCGCCATCACCAATATGAAAGCTCCAACCTGCATCAAGGATGTCCAGAAGCTGACCGGGTGCATGGCGGTACTAAACAGATTCATCTCGAAGCTCGGAGAACGGGGACTACCCTTCTTCAAACTACTCAAGCATCAAGAGAAGTTCGTGTGGACCGCGGAGGCTGATCAAGCTCGGACGCAGCTCAAAGACTTCCTGTCCAAGCCACCGGTCCTCACAGCTCCTCGCAAAAAGGAGCAGCTACTGCTCTACCTCGCTACGACTACTCATGTGGTCAGTACTGCTATCGTCGTCGAGCGGCAGGAAGAAGGCCACGCTTACCCAGTCCAGCGACCAGTCTACTTCGTCAATGAGGTTCTGTCAGAGTCCAAGTCACGGTACCAGCCGGTCCAGAAGCTACTCTATGCAGTACTCATCACCTCGCGGAAGCTACGACACTACTTCCAGGAGTACTCGATTGTCGTCATCACCGACTATCCGCTCGGCGACATCCTCCGCAATCAAGATGCTATTGGAAGAATCTCCAAGTGGGCGATCGAACTTGGCGCCCTCAACATCGACTTCAAGCCACGCACCGCTATCAAGTCTCAAGCACTAGTCGACTTCATGGCAGAGTGGCGGGAGAATCAGCTACCAACTCCTACAGAGCGACCAGAGCACTAGGTGATGTACTTTGATGGCTCACTCAAGCTCGAAGGCGCGGGCGCAGGAGTACTCCTGATTTCTCCGAAGGGCGAACAACTCAAGTACGTCCTACAGATCTTCTGGAAGGTCTCAAACAACGAAGCTGAGTACGAAGCCCTGCTGCATGGGCTCCGCCTCGCAATCTCACTAGGCATCAAGCGACTACTAGTCTACGATGAATCCGCAGTGGTCATCAACCAAGTCAACAAGTCTTGGGATCGCAACAAGGAGAACATGGACGCCTACTATCTTGAAGTCCGCAAGCTCGAGAACAAATTCTATGGTCTCGAGGTCCACCACGTCGTCCGCGACAACAACATTGCAGCGGACGTCCTGTCGAAGCTTGGTTCTACTCGTGTGTAAGTACCCGTCGGAGTCTTCGTCCACGAGCTTCACGCGCCATCCATCCCGGAGCCAGCGCCAACGACCACTGACCCTGCGCCACCACAACCCGGTCAGGAGGTCATGATGATCGACGTGGACTGGAGACAACCCTTCATCGACTACATCCGCGAGCAGAAGGTCCCCTCCGACAAGAACATGCCCGAACAACTCGTCCGCCGAGCCAAGACCTACGTACTAGTCGGAGACAAGCTCTATAGGCGGGGTGCCGCTTCTGGAGTACTCATGAAGTGCGTACCTCGGGATGAAGGCAAGGACATCTTGGAGGAGATCCACAAAGGCGTCTGCGGCAACCACGCGTCTTCTCGCACGCTGGTGAGCAAGCATTTCCGACGAGCTTTCTACTGGCCCACAGCTTTGGCCGACGCTGAAGAACTCTTCCGAAAGTGCCAAGGATGCCAATTCTTTGCCAAGCAGCAACATGTCCCGGCCTACAAGCTAGTCACCATACCACCAACCTGGCCCTTTGCCTGCTGGGGGCTCGACATGATTGGGCCTCTGGCAACTGCGCCAGGAGGATTCAACAGAGTCTTGGTGGTCATCGACAAGTTCACCAAGTGGATCGAAGTCAAGCCGGTTACCTACCCAAAGGCCGACAGAGTACTCGACTTCTTGGATGAACTCGTGCATCGCTACGGGCTACCCTATCGCATCATCACAGACTTGGATTCCAACTTCAACAACCATCAGTTCTGGGAATACTGCGAGAACAGCGGGATCGACGTCCGGTACATCTCAGTCGCCCACCCCCGCGCCAACGGCCAAGTTGAGCGCGCCAACGGGATGGTACTCGACGCCCTCAAGAAGCGATTGCACGACGCAGCTAACACCAAAGGGGGCAAGTGGATCAAGGAACTACCCAATGCACTCTGGGGGCTTCATACTCAACCTACCAAGCCAACAGGGCAGTCGCCCTACTTCCTGGTCTACGGCTCCGAAGCTATTCTACCCGCCGATGTGATGTGGGAATCCCCGGCAGTAGAACAATACGAGGAAGGCATCTCAGAAGACAGCAGACGAGTTGACATCGACAGCCTCGAAGAAGCTCGCTGCGCCGCCCTCATCTAGTCAGCAAGGTACCTGGAGGGTATCCGACGCTACTATGATCGCAACGTCAAGGAACGCTCCTTCAACGTTGGTGATCTAGTCCTCCGTCGTATATAGAACACGGACGGACTACACAAGCTCAGCTCGCCATGGGAAGGTCCCTTCTCAGTCTCCAAGGTGACCGAACCAGGCTCATATCACCTCCAAATACTTGAAGGCGACGACATCAGCAACTCGTGGAATGTCGACCAACTGTGTCGCTTTTACGCATAGTCGTTCGACTACTCCTCTACGGGTCCAGTCTATACGGCTACTCACAGACTCTTCGCTGTAAGCGGCCTCTCGGTCCTAGCACTAGTCTCCGGACTACTCTTTTCTAAGATCCAGCGTCAACAGCTACTAACGGATCTTGGGCTGCTCAGAGCAGAAGGACTCTGGCGGCGGTCTACAGACCATGCACTCTAGATCCAGCCTATACGGCTACTACCGGATCTTCAGCTGTAAGCGGCTCAAGGGCCCTAGCAAACACTTAGCCGTAGGCAGCCTATGGGTCCTGGCGACTACTCATTTGTAACGGCCCTGGCCATCCAGGTGTACTTCTTCATCAGTAATAAAGTTTGATTTTACTCAACTCATTTACTGTGCCTTCCAACTAGGCAGACACTACCGAGTACTACTACTCACGACTTCTCCCACGGCTTGGTACTCCGCGCACTTCGCTGCAAGTGGCGGCCACGAGTACTCATTACATATACAAGCAGTGGACAACCTTCATTGATATTTCAAACAATTTACTGACTACTTTGTTTGTTTTACATCAACTACTCTCTACCTTTATAGGTACATCTACTGGAGATTTGGCTTCCCTGCCACCTGCTCAGCAATGGGCGCCATCTCTTCGAGAAGAGCCTTGTACTGCTCATCGGTGCAGTTCGCTGCCAGACCACCTGCTACCACATCCACCGGTGCTTTTGGGAAGTACGACTTCATGTACGCCAACACCTGGTTCGGGATTGACTTCGCCAGATGCTTGACGTATGTTGCCAAGTGCCCGGGGGCCTCCTTCAGCCTGTTCACCAGTGGGGCTATCTTGGGTCCTCCCGGATGTGGCACCAGTAGCCTTGCAATGGGCAGCGCGGCTTCTTCAAGTTCTTTCAGCTAGCCTCAAAGCTTCTCGCAGTCTTCATTGAGCTTCTACAGAGATTTATAACAATTGACAAGGTCACGATCTGAGGCTTCACGGAGCTCCTTGTGCTTGATACACTCATGGCGCAACTGAGCGTACTCATATTCAAGTACCTCTCTCTTGTCGGTTTCACGGTATACAATGTTCTTGAGGTCCGTCTCCGACGCCTTCAGCTGGTCAACCTTTGCCTCAAGATCTACAGACAACTCATTGCAAGGTCAGACTACTCACACGCACTACAATAAGTACTCGGTGGCTTCGGCGGAAGACGTACCTTTGTTCTTCTGGTGCAATGACTTGTTCTTCCGGATCAAGTCGTCCCTTTTCGCCTGCATCTCTTGTACCTCGTTGTGGTACTGGGCGAAGGTGCCGTCAAGCTTGGACTAGAGCAAGACCGCATGCTTCCTTGACTTGTCCAGCTCCTTCTCCAAGCCCTCGGCAGGAAGAACCGTGTCGCCATACCCCTTCAGAAGTTCGGACTTCTGGCGGGACCTTTCAGCCACGTCCTACGCAAGACAGAACAGTCAATGGGTACTCAGTATTTAACAAGGCAAGACTACTCAGGGTACTCGCAACATACCTTGACCCACTGCTCGGTGCGGTGCCATGACTCCATGCTCAGAGCGACAACGACCGGGTCAACAAGGTTGTCCTCCAGCAACTCAAGTCCTCCATGGCTGGAAGATGCCGCCTCTGGCATGGGCGCCGAGCGAAGTGGCGCAGCTTCTTCTATGATCGCCTCGCAGACGACGACATCAGTACTCACCTCGGGGAGCGGATCAATCCGCGCTTCCGCGCTCAGCTCGGGGGCTACCGTAGTCCCCGGCCCAGGGGCTGTTGCTGTCACCGCCTCAACGACTGGCTCTGCGGCCATTGTCTCCACAGCAGTCGTCTCAATGGCTACTGCCTCGGGGACCGTGGCTCCCTCGGCTTGTGCTCATGTCAGATTCAGTACAAGAAGTCAAGTCAACGGCTACGATTACCCTCCACAACAGCTCTTCATGGTGGCAGGAAGTATACCTTCAACCAACGTCGCTTCTTCGAGCGTTGGCTCCACCGCGACATCAGCTTGTGGTGGTGGTGTGGGTTCGCGCACTTCCGCCGAGTGGTCTCCTCCATCGGCCGGAGTGCTAGTTTCCCCTCCATCCCACGACAAGTCCGTGGATTTCCTACACCATGAAGTATCTAGTCAACAACATACACTTGACAACTACGCGACTACTCAACAGTTCAGAGAACTTACAGAGTTGACCGCACAACGGTCACGGTCGGAGCGCCCAGTATCCTGGCAATATCAACTATGCCAGCCTCGCTTGCAGCTCCGGCCTCGACAGGAGCCTCCTCTGGCTGCTCTACAGTTGTAGCCGGAGGAGGGCCTTGTCCTTGCTCAATCGACGCCTGCGGCTCCACGGCGCCGGTTTGTTGTTGTGCCTCCTCTGGCACGACGTCTTCAGTGGCTGGAGGCGGGCTGATGCTTCTCTCAGCTGTCGCCCCCACCGTCTCCCAGACATCCTCATCACCCTGTTCAGCGGGGTCCGACGGGGGGATGTCCTGCTCCAACACAATTATACAGTCAGCCACAGAGTACTCATCGGCGGTACTCGACTACTCTGGTGATGGTACTTACCTCTTGGCTGGTCGCCTCCGAAAGCTTCAACTTCTTCACGGCGCGTTTCCGCGCCGCGTTGCGTGGCTTCCTGGGTGGCACCGGCAAGCTAGCCTCGAGGCTAGATGGCTTCTCAATGACGGGGATATTAGGCATCCCAGCCCGGCTGAACCTTGAGCGGAGCTGGAACCGCTGCTGCAGCGTCTCCTCATCCTCGTCATCGGAACTGTCCTCGATGACGATGGCATCGTCGCCCTCACCGACTTCGCGGCGTTCCTTCCCCTTGGGCTCCGCCTTCCCCTGCGCTTGTCCTTCAAGTCGTGGAGGGAAGGGCAGAACGGAGACATACTTCGTCACATCATCTTACAACATCAAGCAAAGCATCAGTACGACTACGACAAGCAAATCAGTACTCGGAGGCTTATGCCACGACTACTGACCTGGTTTGGCGGCCGTGCCACGGAGTACTCTGGCATCGCACACGATGTGTACGGGGGCATATCCTTGAAGATCTTGCCCAGCCTCTCGATGATGACATCATCATCAATCTCTTCGCCAGGCATCCGGGATGTGTCTTCGTCGCCGGTGTACTGGTACCCGAGGGTGTCTCGCGCCATCAGTGGCTGCACCCTCCTCTTCATGAAACTAAAGGCCACGTGCTCGGCCCTCAGTCCGGCCTCCCGCAGGGCCTTGATCTTCTTCAGCAGGGGAGGTAGCTGGATACCTTCCTGCATGGTGGGCTCCGTGTTCCACCACAGCGCGTGCTTCGGTTGACGCCCGCTCGGCTTCGGCAGCTCGGGATGGTGGTTGCTGATGTAGAACCACTTCGCCTTCCAGTCCTGATTGGAGTCGATGAGCTTGTACGGTAGGTACTGGCCGGCGGCGTCTTCGCGCATCTGGATCCCGATGCCTCCGACTACCCGCGGATCATCTGTGCTTGGCTGCGGCTTCACCAAATGTACGAAGATGGAGACGTGGAAGATACCGTTGGGGTTGAGGTTGAGGTACTCGATGCCATAGTACCTGACCATCCCCTTGAAGAAATCGCTGGCCGGCAGCGCGAGTCCACGCTCCACGAACCGCGCGAATATCGGGATCTCATCCGGGTTCTTCTCCATCGGGTATGGGTCACCGGTGGCAGTGCGCCACAGATCCATCTCCTTTTTGCGGAGGAACCCGCTGTTGACCAGGGCGAGGAGGTCCTCGGTCTTCAACTTCGCCTTCTTCCATTCCTTCACCGGATTGGGGCGAGGGGAGGAGGACGGCGACAACGACGACAGGTCGGCATCTCCGGCCTCATCACGGCTCCTCTTCTTCGACGCGCCGGTCTTTGAGCTCTTTGCCGGGGATCCCTTCATCCTCCAAGTCACGGGTGTTTTCACTCGCATTCGCTCAGGGGCTACGGGGGTGGGTGGACTACGGCGGTGCGCTGGTGTAGATCCAAACTACTTAGCGGCGGCGGCGGCGACAGAGGAGCAGAGGAGCAAGGGCGCAGATCTAATCTATGAATGCAACTGCTGGAAGTGCAAAAACCCTAAGGGGCTCACAGCTTATTTATAACCTATCGGACGGCTGAGTTCTGAACAGGCGGATAAGCGCCAGGCGGGTGACTCAGCGGCGGCAGCCTGACTCTTCATATTCGAGTACTCGACGCTCTCAGTCTCGCGGGCTCGACTACGCCAGATGGACTCAGTGGGCTACATCAGATCCAGATCCCACTCTGGACACATTTTACAGTCAAGATGACCCTTCAATTCGAGAGAAAAGTACTCAACTCAAGGCTCGGGGGCTCTGTGCCACGTGTCCTTCGATTTTTTCTCCAGATTTTTCAGGATAAGATTGGCAAAACTTCAGATTGACCCTCAGCTTGAATCTGCGATTCGACCTAAGGCTCGGGGGCTACATTCCATATGGAATGCGATTCTCCATCAAGACAACACGAGTACTATTGAAGACCTTCGAGAGAAGCACTCGGGGACGCTTGGGAACTACTCGAGAAGACTTCAAGACTACTCAAAGATCAGCTGGAGTACCTTCCAGCCTCGGGATGATTCAAGCATTCTTGAGGACTTTCGGCTTGTGGAACTCGGGGACGCTCAAGGACTACTCGCCAAGGCCATCAAGACTACTCGAAGACATCCTGCTCGACTACAAAGTACTCGGGGGCTTGTCGTACAGACATCCCTGGGCCCACTACTCAGGTGGGTACTGGGACCGACTACTCCGTGGGCCCCTGGGACTACTCGACTTGGGCAACACGGCACCTACTGGCGTGGAGCGCAAGGCCTACAGAGGATTAGTACTCGGTTAGGAAGCTAGACATGCCCGGATCCATGTAGAGTACTCCTAGCCGTACACGACTAGTACTCCTCTGGCAAACCGACTTGTAACCCTGCCTCCCGGACTATATAAGGCGAGGCAGGGACCCCTATCTCATCATCCGCATCATCTTGTAAACACACCCGATCAATCCAGAGCTACGCAGCATACAGGACGTAGGGTATTACGCACCTCGCGGCCCGAACCTGTCTAAATTGTGTGCCACGTGTCTCTCCTTCGAGTTCCCGATCTCGGCGTGGCCACAAACATCTACCTCAGGTACTCCCCTTGGTAGGTTGCTAGTCTAAAACACCGACAGTAATACTATTTAAACTATAGTCGATACACGTAATAGTGATTATATATTGCACTGAGTTGTCTTACTTTCTTATAATCTCAATGATTTTCTGGTAAGAAGCCTCTAAATAGTGTAATGAGTCATAGACCCCCATAGTTCCAAACTTCGGGCACATGTGAAAGCAAATGAAATGGTCGCTGCATAAAATTAAAATAATTAATATAAATAGACCACATAATATATCTATTCATATATAGGGTGAGGCTAAAACGCAACAAGGTGCAATCTGTACAGCAGATGCACAGACCCTACAGATTCAACAAATTGCAACAGGTTGACCAGAGCAATTGCAACTGTAACACTATACCAATTGCAACGCGACAAAAAAATATTTTACACAACAAATGTACAGACTCTCGCAGTTAGGAATGTGCGACTACACTAATTGCAACTAGACGGACCAGTTGCAATTGGATGCGGACCAATTGCAATCAGACCCAAGTAGTAGCAACTAGGCGCTCACTGCATGTAAACCAATTGCAACAGTGACACTAGATCAATTGCAACAATGACACTATACTATTTGCAACTCGATGGAACTAATTACAACAAATCTGGCCCGTTGCAACTAGATACGAACCAATTGTAACTAGACCACCCAATTGCAACCCGATGCGAACCAATTGCAACTAGAGTAAGTTCAGTTGCAACTTAGCAAAAATCAATTACAATCAGGGTGGGTGCATTCTCTATACAGAATGCACCCAGGTGCAATATAGCAAAACACTTCATATATGTATGTATGTATGTATGTATGTATGTATGTATGTATGTATGTATGTATGTATGTATGTATGTATGTATGTATGTATGTATGTATGTATGTATGTATGTATGTATGTATGTATGTATGTATGTATGTATGTATGTATGTATGTATGTATGTAGTTATTTAAAGGATCTTACTCAAAATTGTAAGCACACTTGATAGAATCCTTATGTTGGTTTTTCTTCATAACCCTTGCAATGTATGCAGCCACCTCACGAAGTTTAGCTTTCTTGTAACTCTTTGTTAATTCAGCTTTCTCATGTGGTGTCTTTGCTTGTTCATCTATTTGCTTTCTTAGTTCATCCGTCATTATGAACGTGTGTTGCGGCTTGCTTACTTGTTGCGGTTCTAGGTATGCTACCTTCCACCTCCCGTTTGTCTTCCTTTCATACAACACTTGCATCCTGCAAAAAATTTTACTTATGATGGTAATAACAATACATATGGATTTGAATATATTTGTATGTGGTATAAGGATGTTGACTTACATGGACCAAATGGTGACGAGATTGACGTCAAGTTTTTCATGACGGTACATCGCATGCAAATCATCAAAATTGATTACAAGCTTCCGTGGTAAAGCGCTAGTGAACACCCATGTCGGGACATTCGCGGTGAAAGTGTGAATGCCTTGCTCCATGGCGTGCATGATCCATCCATGCAGCCTCATAAATTCTGACGGCCCTTCGCTCCATTGCCACCAATAACAGAATGGTTTGCCATGCTCATACTTGTCGGGCATCTCATCCGACGAAAACATATTTATTTGCTCCTCCTTTTGCTTTCGAAAAGAGGTGTGGGTTAAAGATTTTTCATCTGGTACCTTCTTGAGTACTTGAACATCAGATGATTCTTTACCGGATGCTGGAGCCCGTTTAAATTTATTCTTCAGTACTTTCAAGAACAAGTCAATATCAGATGATTTCATCTTTGGTTCATATGAGTTTATCATCCGGTGTATTGCTGGCGTCTTGGTTGGTGGAGATGGCGGAGGAGATGGTGGTCTTGGAAAAGATTTCGGTGTTGATGCCCCTTCATCGAGAGTTTGTTGGACGGGTGATTTGTTCTCATTGTTACCTCCCTGCTCCCCACCCATCATAGGTTGTTCAATGTTCTCGACGACTGCTTGGAGGGGTGCTTGTGACATGTTGTTGTCATTATTGTTAACTCCATGCTCCCCACCCATCGTAGGTTGTTCTGTGTTCTCGACGACTGCAACATCTTGGAGGGGCATGTTGTTGTTATTGTTACCTCCATGCTCCCCACCCATCGTAGGTTGTTTCGTGTACTCGACCATTGCAGCATCTGAATCTTGGGGGTACTCGTTCTTGGCCAGGTTGTAAGGGATTTGTTGATGCATTAAGAATGATATCTCGACGATTCCACAGTATGTATTGGTTCCTCGCATCACCGGGAAGCTGATCCCATCCTCAGTAGGGATATCAATCTCGCACGACTCATCAGACACCGAAACAACTTGAACCCATGCGTACTCTGGCGGTGGTGGATTCGGAAACACATGACCCGTTAGTGCCATGGCCGTCCCAACTTCTCGAAACTTATCTTGTTTTCTTCCATATGGAATAACCAACTTGCATGGTGTATCCTCTACAATGTCATCTACAGGATGCTTGGCGTTAGCAATAGAACCAGCACTACTTGGAGTCAGGATGGTTCCGATCTGGGCAAGCAGCAAGTTTGGAAGGACTTGTCCAGAACCACCAGATATTGCATTCTCTGCACTAGGCCCAACAAAAACTTGTTGTTGTTGTATGAAGAAGCCTATCAACTCTTGCTTGGCGATTTCTCTCATCTTGTCTTCAAGGTGCTTCTTATAACGGTCCCGCTTCTTATAACTTGCTTGGTGTTCACAAATGCTTTACCCCAGGGCAAGGTAGATGAAATCCCTCGAACACGGCCAGAGTGCTCAGGCGTTCCGATCGCGGCGGTTAGCATATCTTTCTCCCTGTCGGGCATGAAAAGACCATTCTTTTGCATTTCCGCAAGTCCTTCCAGCTTCTTATAAATTTGTTCTGTTGTGGGCTTCTGGAATTTAACATTGCCGTCGGGTGCTATAGTCAGAACTCGAGCAAGGCACCAATTCCTGCTACGCTCATCCATGCCTTCAAACAAAGCTGGTAAACTAGCTACCCTCCTTTCTTCTTCCTCCTGCCTCCATTTTGGCAACATATCCTCCCGAACCCAAGTGATGGGGGTTCTCAGCAGCTTTCATAGCCTTCTCCCTTTGTTGGACACTCAGAGCTAGTGCTTCTGCCGTCCTCTTCTGTTCTACGAATTCTTCCCACACTGCTAGCAGAATGTTACCATACACATCCCTAGCATCCTTGCCTTGCTGGACAAATTCAGTATTAAGTGAAGACCTCCAATTCCTAAGAGCTCTTCCACAGAGGCCCTCAGCAAAAGTTCTACCTGCATTTTCTGTTCCTTCCGGATAAGCAAACTTTTCTTTCACTTTGGCCCGTAATACATCCTTCGTAGCCTTAGGCACATTCTTCCGATTACTAGTTGTGATCCAAGACCCCAATTGGTCTCTGACAATTACACCAACGATGTTCCGAAACCGAGAAGCTATCCCCTTAGGTTCGACGGGCTCACCTTTGTCACCCAACTGTTCTATCACAAGTTGTCCTCTTTCAGGGATCTGGTTTCTTCTTCTATGACCACGTTTCCTTTTCAGGTTACTACAAGTAGTAGTACCCGAAGGTTGTGGTGCTGAAATAACTTCTGCCTCTTGGGCAAGAATGTTAGATGCTCTACGACGTCGTGGCGGGGATCGCTCATCGTTCTACACACAAAACATTATTTAAAGTATATCTTAATTTGAAAAATAAACATTATTTTGAGTGCATGTGCATGCAGACCTCATTATCGCTTGGTTCGTAATCAACATCATCGTCATCGGGACGCCTACGAGGTCGTGGTTCACTTGGTTCGTACTCAGATGGAGTTTCATAGTCTCCAATTATAGCACTCTCACCGGAATCCTCCTCACCGGATTCTTCACTGTTAACAATTGATCATAGATAATTTACAATTCCTCCATACATTTTTTACAATTGATCATAGGTAATTGTTTTTTACAATAAAACTATTTAAATTAAATCCATAGTCCTATGATATAATTTACAATTCATCCATAGTCCATATTTGAATAGCTATAGTACACAATCCATAGTCCATATTTATACAATAAAACAATTTAAATTAAATCCATAGTCCATATTTATACAATAAAACTATTTAAATTAAATCCATAGCCCTATGATATAATTTACAATTCATCCATGGTCCTTATTTGAATAGTACACAATCCATAGTCCATATTTAATCAATTTTATCCACAATCCATAGTCCATATTTATACAATTTTATCCACAATCCATAGTCCATATTTTCTTAATTATAGGTAATTGCATTTTGAAAAAGAAAAAAGAAAAAAACAAACCGAGCCTCCTCGCGGGGAGCGGTCGTCGCGGCACCGCCGGTCCCGTCCCTGGCCTCGATGCATCCCGAGGAGACGAGGGGAGGAGATGACGCTCGTCGAGAAGAGGAGCCGTCGGCGGCGACAGGGGGAGCCGTCGTCGGCGGCGATTGGTGGGTGGGGGATTCGTTGGCGGCGGTTGGGGAAGTGGGCGGCGGGGAGGACGTCATCTTACTAGGGGAAGAGGGGTGGCGGCGCTCGGGGAGGAGGTCGGCGGGGCGCCCGCGGACGACGGCGGCGGTCGCACGGGGAGAAGGGGTGGGGCACTCGTGGACGACGGCGGGACGCTCGTGGAGGTCGGCGGCGGTCGCGGCCTTACGGAGAACGGCGGGGTGCTCATGGAGGACGACGTGGTGGTCGGAGGGGCGGCGACGCTCGGGGTGGACGGCGCGAAATTTTGGCAGCATGTCGGCGTTGTTTCGTTTTCGCGTCGGGACTTAGAAAATTTTCAGGTCTTGGTTGCTATATATAAGGGAACGCAACACTAGCGGGCCACATTAGCCGCCTGCCAGCGCTGAGATTCACCTTTGGCGGGTATCTTAAGCGCCCGCCAGCACAATGTTTTTCCAGAATTTGAAAATTTTGAAATCCGGACTTAAAAAGTTCAAAATTCATTGAAACTTACAAAAGTCTCCTAAAATTATTGAATTGAAGTATAGGAGCTGTGTCTCTTGTAAAAGAAGTCCTAGTTTGAAAAAGTTAGTTCAAATGGGACTCTAGGGTCATACACCTAATGAGGTATAGGTTGTTTAACCCTAGAGTCTCATTTGAACTAACCTTTTCAAATCAGAACCTTTTCATATGAGAAAACACCTCCTATACTTAAATTCAAATATTTTAGGATACTTTTGGAAGTTTCAATGAATTTTGAACTTCTTAAGCCAGGATTTCAAATTTTTCAGATTTTTGCAAACCACTGTGCTGGCGGTCACCTTATGATACCCGCCAGCGGTGAGGCTCACCGCTGGCGGGCACTTAAGACGCCCGCCAGCACAGTGTATTTCCAAAATTTGAAAATTTTGAAATCCTGGCTTAAAAAGTTCAAAATTCATTGAAACTTCTAAAAGTCTCCTAAA
Organism: Cenchrus fungigraminus; assembly: GCA_036936925.1. Lineage (NCBI taxonomy): Eukaryota > Viridiplantae > Streptophyta > Magnoliopsida > Poales > Poaceae > Cenchrus > Cenchrus fungigraminus. Next base: position 75,440,285 of record CM072768.1, on the reverse strand, counting down.
ATGATTGAAAGTCTTACAGCACCATTAATTATATAAAGTCTTACAAGTGATACATCAAGCCCGACTAATAAGAAGTGCAAATTTATCCTTTAACAATTCTCCCTTCACATTCTGTACGTAACCATGGCTTCTCCGATTTAGGAATGCTGGCTTCAATTTTTTTTATTCTTTTCTCATGATCTTTGAACAAGAGTAGTTCCTCAAACTGATTGTAATCCTCAAAATCAATTACACCTTCTACTCCTAGAATTCTTTGTTTTCTGGAGACGGCAATGTGCTTCTTTACATTCATAGGATCAGCTATGTAGAAAACTTGTGCAACACGCTCAGCGAGTACCCATGGGTCATCTTTGTAACCTACATTGGCAAGGTCTACAAGTGTCAACCCATAATTGTTATCTGTGACGCCATTCGGGTGTTTGACCCATTGGCACCGAAATACGGGGAACCTGATATTCTCTCCATAGTCAAGTTCTCATATTTCCTCTATGAAACCGTAGTAAGTGATGTTGTTTCCGGATTTATCAATCGCATCTATGCGAACACCACTGTTTTGATACGCGACACTCTTGTTGTCTTTCGCCTTGGTATAGTAGGTATACCCATTAATTTCGTATGCTTGCCATGAGGTCACATTGCTTGATGGACCAACTGCCAACCTGGTCAATGTTGTGTCGTCTATGGAATTTCCTTGAAATAGATGCCCATGTTCCTTTAACCATTATGGGAAACGACGCTTTTGCTCTTTGATGACCCAATCCTCGGACCGACTATCATTTTCTTCACATATCTCATTTTCATGTTGCATGATAAATGGCTCCACTATTGCAAGTTGTTGTAGAACACTTGCATGTGCTTTCTCCAGATGTTGGTTGTCCTCGTCAATGAATCTTTTCCTTCCAATGGTCCCTTTCCCTGACAATCTGCCTTCGTGTCGAGATTCCGGTAAACCGATCGCTCTCTTATCTTTTATGTAATCTATGCAACAATCAACACTCTCTTCTGTATGGTAGCTCTCGATCATGCTTCCCTCTGGAAATGCCTTGTTTCTCATGTATCCATTGAGAATCGACATGAACCATTCGTACGTCCACATCTGATGAAAGTACATAGGTCCTAGTTTAGTAATTTGCTCGACCATGTTGATCATTAGATGTTCAATGATATCAAAAAATGATGGAGGGAAGCACATCTCGAGCTGGGCTTGAGTTTCTGACATAAAAAGCTGAAGCCTTGCCAACTCTACACAACCTACCACTTTCTGCGAAATGACGTTGAAAAAGTAGCACATCCTTGTGCTAACCATCTTAAGGAATACTGGTTTGACAGCTCGGATCGCAATCGCGAGAAAAACAGTGATCATCACATGAAAATCATGAGAGTTACAACCAGTAAGCGTCATGTCCTTCAACGAGACTAGTGATCGGATGTTGGATGAGAATCCGGTAGGCACTTTCAGCCCACGCAAGCATTTGCAGATAGCCAACCTCTCATGTTGTGTTAAGTTGTAGCTAGCAGGTGGAAGGTACTACTTACCATTAGGATGTTGTTGTGGGTGGAGTTCTGGCCTAATTTTTAGGTCAACAAGATCCTTACATGACTTCAGTCCGTCCTTTACCTTTCTTGTTAAGCCTAAGAATCCGATTGTGCTTTCAAAGACATTCTTCTGAAGATGCATCACATCGATGGCATGGTGCACTGCTAGTTCTTCCCAGTATGGCAAGTACTTGAAAAATATAGACATCTTCTTGAAAGGCACATCAATGTTTTCTGTAGTTTCAGCCTCCTTCCTTCCCCTTTTTGAATTATCATCAACATCACCTTTTGACTTCTTACCAAATTTGAACTTGAACTTCTGACACATTTCAAATACGGTTCTACCGGTGGCCGGTTGTGGGGCAAAAGAGTCTTTCTCAATCTTTCCATCAAAAGAGTTTGCCATCTTGCGGTACTTGTGAGTCCTTATTAGCCAGCGTATGTGCCTCATATACACTGTCTTCTTAGATCCTTTCAGGTACACAAATATTGTACCATTCAAGCAAACTACACAACCTGTTTTTCCTTTTTAGTGACCAAACAAAGATAATAGGGTAGGGTAATCATTAATGGTAACAAAGATAATTACCTTAAGTGTGAATGTCTCCCTTCTGTACTCATCCCACATCTCAACCCCATGTTTCCAAAACTTCTCCATTTCTTCCATCAATGGCTCCAGGAAAACATCTATGTCGATACCAGGTTGCTTCGGTCCTTGGATTAGAATAGTAAGCAAAAGGAACTTTCTCTTGTGACATAGCCAGGGGGGAGGTTGTATATGGTCATCAACACTGGCCATGTGCTGCTTCTTTCACCAAATGGATTCATGCCATCTGTACTTAACGCGAACCGTATATTTCTTTTTTCATCTCTAAACTCTTTGTGGTAGGAATCAAAGGTCCTCCACTGCTGAGCATCAGAAGAATGTCGAAGCTTCCCATCAGACTTCTCTGGGCGATCGGCGTGCCAAGTCATTAGTTCAACGGTCTTTGGGTTCGAGGACAATCGCTTCAGACGGTCCTCCACCGGCAAGTACCACATCACCAAGGCAGGGACTTTACGTTGACTAGCAGTGTCAGTATCAATATTATACTCCTCCTCAACTTGAGAACATGCACTTTTCTTTCCACCTACCTTCCTCTTAGCGCCTTTAGATGCAATGACCCGTTCCACAACAAAATCGGCATTACTTTTGTAACGACTAGCATCGCAATTTGGACACTTGTCCAGTTCTGTATAGTCACCGTGGTACAATATGCAATGGTTCCTACACGCGTGTATTCTTTGCACTCGCATCTTCAATGAGTTGATAATCTTCTTTGCTTCATATGTGTTTCTTGGGACCAAGTTAGGCTTCGGGAGTAGATTGGCCAACAGAGTAAGGAGTTCGTTAAAACTATTGTCCGACCATCCGAATTTTGCCTTCACAATCAGAAGATGGAGCAGGAAACGCAACATGGTCCACTCCTTCCCACAACCCTCATACATACGGTCCTTTGTTGCCTTCTTTAGTGTCTCGAAATTTTCTAACCCTTTAGCACTCCCTAGCAACACCTTCGGTTCAATGTGGCGCAACATTTCTTCCATATCAACATCACATTCCTCGTCCACCTGTGGTGCGTTTGTTTGATCACCATTTTGATCTTCACAGCCAAAAGCATCATCCATCATGACATGATCATTTTCATCTGCATCTTCATCACCCACTTCATCATACCTGGTGCCGATGTCTGCATTGTTGAAAGTACTTTCTGCTTCACCGTGGTGGGACCAAGTTTTGTATCCTTTCACAAAACCACGCTTTATCAAATGCATCTTGATGGCATTAATATCTTCCCACACAAGTTTGTTGCAACAATCACAACATGGACAACGTATTTGCTTTGTCCTAGAAATTTGAGCATGCTTCTGCGCAACCTCGAGAAAGTTTGTTAACTCTGTCAAGAATGTAGACGAATGTCTCCGTATGCCATACATCCATGCTCTATGTTCCATCTTAAACAACATATAAAATATAATTCTATTATAAACTCACGTATAATCTAAACTGAATTCTACAATTTTAAACTCAATTGTGTAAACTTGCTTCAATTAATATGTAAAAAACAGAAACAAAACTAAATTCTATAATTTTAGTTTATGAAACTAATAATTTCAATGACAAACATATCATTGGTCTCTCTCCTAGATTTTGCAATGACAAACTAATAATTTAAATAATTTAATATGTAAACTTGCTTCTATAATTGCAATGACTATATTATGAAAATATAAAGCTATTTAAAAAATAAATCTCTAATTCAATATCTCTCTTCACTCCCCTCTCTCTCCTAGCTAACCCTAGGTCTAGATCTAGATCTCTATCTACATACAAATCATGGATAAAAGGAGAAAACTAAGGTTAAAATAGCACAAACTCACCTTATATAGCCACCTCCTCCAAGAAAATCAAGAGCAAAACCTTCCCCCCTAGATTTGGTGTTTTTGGAGCTTTTCCCGAGCTCCTCTCGGGCAAAGCGCCAATGGAAGGTTGCTGGGAAGAAGGAGTTGTTGGATATTTATAGAAGGCATAGTGCTGGCGGGTGACATAAGCCAACCGCCAGCAGTAAGCTCTGTGCTGGCGGTGCCTTATGTGGACCGCCAACACTGTGTGCCTTTATGCTAGCGGGCGCCTTAAGCCACCCGCCAGCACTAATATCTCTCCTGGCAGGCACTTAAGCCACCCGCCAGCACACTGGTCGGAATTAACTCCCGTTCAGAACGGTTTGGCTCACACTCACTCACACACTCGCTGCTTTGCTCCCAACCTTAGCCGCCGCCGCAAGCAGCCGCGAGCCCCGCCGCAGCTGCAACCGCCCGTGCCCCGCCACCGCTGCTCGTGAGCTTTGCCCGCCACCGTCACCGCCGCAAGCAGCCGCCTGACCCCCGCCACCGCGCGCACCAGCACTCGTGCGCCGTTGCCGCCGTCACTGCTTGCGGTGGAGGAGGAGCTCGGAGGCAAGCTGTCGACCCAATCTTCTACCTCAAGTTCCTCGATGGACGTCGAGATACATAAGCGTCGCATGGCGAGCAGCTCCGCGCCGAACCTTAGCCAGTACGTGCTTCTCCCCCTGGTGGAATGCAAGTACTGCCGGATCCGGGTGGTTTGGTTCCAGAGCAAGGCAAATAACATCATCTACAAGTGCCCGAACAACCACCAGGTTTGATTTCATATCCTGCCCTAATTCCACCCGCCAGCACTGCCCTAATAGCTAGAAGAAACCGTGTTGATTCGGTTGATATAATATTAGTAGTGACCTTAGGATTTGTTGATTATTGGTGATTCGGTTGATATAATATTAGTGATTCGGTTGATTCAGTTTATGTCTAGATAATTATCCACTATTTTATTGATGGCAGCAACCTTAGGATTTGTTGATTATTCTTGTAGATGATGTTACTCCGAAATCAATCTTGCCATAGTTGCATTTGTTACTACCCTAATAACATAGTTGCATTTGTTGATTATTCTTGTAGGACGACCCTAATTCATGTCCGGAAGTTTGGTGGGAAGCTCAATACCTCCAGCATTTGAGATCAAATTACCCAAATTTGGTGCCGGCAAACCATCAGATGTACACCAGTGTTGCTGCACCACAAGCGGCACCACAACCGGGTGGTGCTGGCCATGCACAGTCTAGTGTAGTGTATCCGCCGGGGCAGGTGCAACCCGTGGCTAAAATTATGGAGCAATTGAATCAGCTAAAGCTTGTCTTTTCTGATTTGAAGATGGGGTTTAGTGATATGAAGATGTTGCAAAATGAAACGAGGATGGACCTTGCAGATCTACGAGGGCAGTTTACTGAACATTTGACGAAGAATGGTTGTGGGGAAGAAGAAGCCCAAGAAAAATAAAGGATTATGCATGCAGGGCACCATCCTCGCTTTTGTGATCTTGATAATAGGTGTAGTGCTTGGTGGTTATATCACTGGCGGACTGTCTATAGGAACTGAGTGAGGCAGTTGTAGTTCTGACTTGTGAGTGAGGCCCCTATTGTAATGTACTTTAATTTGTGTTGGTTAAGTGTTCTTTGAAACATTTCCGATCATGTTGTTTGTGTGAAATAAACCTTTCTAAGGTGTTGTTTGTGTTGATATTTTAGTTTGAATTTGACTTGTTGGTGAATCAATTTGACTTGTTGGTGCTGTCCATGTTGAACTATTAGTGACAAAAATAACATGCTCTATTTGCAACTTCTTACAGATTCATTGTGCTAGCGGGCGCTTATGCCAGTCGCCAGTAGTAAAGGTCAATGCTGGCGGGCGACATAAGCCAACCGCCAGCAGAAATGGGACCATTTGTGCTGGCGGGTGGCTTATGTTGCCGGCCAGCACTAAGCCTTCAATGCTGGCGGTTGCTGGCCCGGCGCCCCTGCGCACCACTGTGCAGGCAGGTGCCAATTACACCCGTCAGCACGCTAATTTGCTTGTGCCAGGACAAATCATTTCTGGCCTAGTGGCCTCCGCTCCTACCATCTCTCCCACCTTCATCACCGGCTTGCGAACCACTCAGAATCTCCCTCAAGGTTTGCATGGTACATGTAATCCGTAAAGCTTGTTGGAGGAGAAGAAGCAATGCACGGTTGAAAAGTTGAGTGTTGAAGCTCTCCAAAAACACTCAAATGTTGTTTAGCATTTCCTGAAAAATTGGTGTGACATGGATGCACGGACACGGTGATGCGTGTGGGTCATCTAGGTCTGTTTGGATCCACCCATCTAAATTTTAGCCAACTAATATTTAGAAGCTTATTTTTAATTTGCTAAAGTGTGGCTGGACTGGTTGGTTCCACTAGCTAAATCCTAAATGCAAGTTGTTACTACCATACTACCTCAGGTGGAACCCACATGTCATGACAACCCTTCCTCCCCGAATTGATTCCCAAATACCAATCCACTTTGACTCATTTTTATAGTTTACATACCTTTGTACTACCTCTGCTTACTGCCGTATTTATGTTAATGCACTTTCCAATGATACATAAGCAAGGTATTTCGGGTCCTTTATAGGGAAAGCATATCATAGAGAATTCTAATTCTCATATATCATCTAGGGTAGGTTGTGGTATTTCATTGCTACAAACATATCTTATTTTACAATAGGACATGTCATTTGGGCACTTCTCTTCAACTTCGAAGTATTTTGATACAAATAGTTGTAGTTGAAGTTAATTTTACGAACTACCACTTACTCCGTCCAACTTCCCCTTTATGTCACTTCCCATCTCCGCTGCATTCATCTAGATGCTCTCCGGGCCACTGCCTTCACAGCGAGGTCCGCAATAGCCCTTGTGACGACTTCAGCTACCATGGTGAGCCTTGCGTCGTTGCCTTCCAAGCTGAGAAAATTGCAAATTTGGGACTTGAAACGTTGGGTTTCGCAGTTTTACCATTTCAAACATTGACTTCGCAAAAATGGATCTCAAAAACATTGGCCACTTGAGTTTCATGCCATGTATTTCTCCTTATTTTGGATACTTTTCCTTGTATTTGGCACCTGGAATGATTGTCTTGCCATTGACTTTTCTAATCAAGTTTTTTACAACTGCACTTATATTAATACTTAAGCAACCATATTACAAGTAGGTCCTCGAGGAAGACCGAAATTACAGCAAGGTCCACAGACCGGATAAGAACAAGCACATTGTCGGTGTCGGTGACGGTGAGCTCACTGGCGGAGGCCGTAGAGGCGTCGGAGATGCTTACACCTGGATGGAGGACCGCACAGTGCGTCGGTTGCAGGGGGGTCGATGGAGTTGAAGAAGAGCGCACAGAGCGACCGAAAGGTGGATGTATCGCCGTCGCTGGAGGTAGAAGAGGAGCTCCAGGTCGAATCCTAGGTGAGGGCGAGGTCAACGAGCCAACACCTGATGAACTTCTTCTTGGTTGTTGTGGATCTGCCGCAGAGTATAAGTTGGTTGCGAGACGAGGTGGTAGAGGCGGGGTGAAGTGGCGGCAAAAGCGGGACGGAGTGGGGCGGAGTCGAGGAAGCCGAGGGGGAGAGACGCCTGGAGACAATCGCAGAGACCAGATCCACCCAAAAGGGGCTCGATCCATAGGAGGAGCTCGCGAATCGGCCTCATCTCCGGCCAGATCTGGGGCGACGGCGCGGAATCCCCAGCAACATAGGATGAAGAAGACCGGAGGGGAAGTTGTTGGTGAGGGCATCGGGGAGAAGATTATTTTATTGATACTAACCTGGGGAGGAAGGACGATGACGACGAGGAAGCCGAAGCAAGCTCCGGCGACAACAAAAGCGGTGGCCGAACTCAGTAGGCAGCGGCCACGACGGGCACAAACCATGAAGGCACTAAAAGGAAGAAAACTACCTACTATTTAGCTAGTAAAGGCGGGGTGGCCCCCGCTCCTGGTGCGCTCCGGCGAGCTCGCCGGAGGCGGACGGGAGGGGGCCGGTCGGAGGTGGGCGGAGGGAGCTAGAAGCCTGTCCTTTCTGTTGACGGTGAATTTCTGTCAACCTAGCCATGAGTTTACCTTCAATGTTGGTATTGATTTAATATCCAAACTAACGATCCTAACCCTCATGATATCTCATATTCGCACTCGCATGTGGTATTCGGAGTTTATTGTTTATGCAGGGATTAAGCACCTAAACGAGGACTTCCGGGTATAGTTCATCGAGCACTTTGCAAGAAGGTCATGAAGCCTGGCACAAGTCAAGACACGAGGTGAACATGACTCCAAGAGGCCCAAGGACCAAACCGTGAAGGCAGAAAACTCTGAGGCCCTGGACAGAAAATGCTGAAGCTTGTGCGACAAGGAGCCCTATCCAAATCGTGAAGAAACTGACGCCAAGGGCCCATATGCAGAAGGGGGAAAGTTCCAGAAGACACGAGAAGCGACAGGAAGAAAACCGGGGCCGAACCGGGCCAAAATGGGCCCAGGCTGGTCAGTCCAGGCCGGCCGGCCCAGCCTGTTCTGGCGTCGGTTCGGCGCCCCCTTTGACCTAGATGACCCTCGGGCTATTTATAGTCCCCCTACCAAGAGCCACGCATCAATTCATTCGTCATCCACCGCCGAGGAGCAGAGAAGAGAGGGACATCATTCTGGAGAGGAGAGGGTCGAGATGGTTGACTAGGGTTTCCCTAGCCGACGTGGGAACCTTGCATGGAAGACCACGTCGGAGTTCCAGGAGCTAGGATCAAGATCAAGGTAGGATCCCGGTGGTGATCTTGTCCATGTATTATACTTTCATGTTGAATTTGCAAGAGTGAATCCGATTTCTAGTGATCAAGTGCTTTCACTATGATTTTGTCTTCACTTGGGTTTTCTTATTCTCCAATCTATTCCGTGGATAGATTGCATAGGATGTTCTTTGTAGCCATGGTGGCTAGAGGTGCATACCTGACCTACCAAGCGTTTGCAACTTGTTCTTCTTGAACTCGCCCTAGGCTAACCCGCACGAATAGGGGTGCGTCGTGACAGGACGAAGGTTCCAAAAGGCGGGCGTCTTCGGAGTTGGAACGAAAGCCATGATTTAAAGAAGCTTTTAATGAGATTCGTTTGTTTTATTCTTCTTGGTTTTGGAACTTCAACAAAACACCCGATCCAATCTCTAGATTGGTTCTCCCCTCTTTTTCTCTTGCTACCTCTGGTGTTTAGTAGATTAGATATGTTTTCATGGTTTTTCCACAGATTAGATGCAAAAACCCTTTTCAAGATCAAAGTGTTTTCCGTTTATTAGATTGGATCTTGCATTACACATTGTTTCACGGATTCGATACCTTGGGTTCACACTTAAGGGAAGAAGGGTCCCTTGACTACGATGGAGGATTTGTCCGCTTGCAAATCCAAACGAACTTTGATACAACTGTCAACCGTCAACACTTTCCTTCCGAGAGAAGGAAAAGTCGGTCCTCTCTCACTTTTCTAATCAGGTTGTACGCATGTGGATCTGCTTGCAGATGATCTAGTAGTTGTGCATGCGTCAAGTTCTGGTGGGGTGGGGGATGGCTAGCCGCCGCCCTTGCATACAGGCAGGCTGGGCACCACTTGCTGGTCGGCTGACGTAGTAGCATGAAATTGCAAAAAGAAAACAATAAGGAAAAAGCTCACGATAATTCTTGAAAAAAATAGAGAGGGTATTGTGGACAAGAGGCGTAGTCTGGGCGTCCGGGACAAACACCGCGGCCTGGCCACCTGGGACGGGTGGCATGTTTTGGGCACCGTGGCCGGGCCGTCCATGGCCGCCAGTCATCTAGGATTCGGTGGCGCGGTCGGGGCGTCGTGAACACTAGTACAAAAGTCACGTCAATGGCAAAACACTTTTGTCATGGAACAAGACAAATTCGCTATTGAAAACCTTCGGTGACGAATTTATGACGATCTTAGATCACCAAAGAACGAGCATCACATTTGACACATCGTGACGAATCAGGCAATTTTGTCACAGAACTGCTCCTTTTCCGTGACGAACACATTTTTCGTCATGTAACCGCTTGTTTTCTATGACTAAAGAAAATTGTCACTGATTTCGTCATGAAAGTGACTGCCACGTGGCGCCGTGCATGCTGGCGACTGATGTGGCTCGGTGCCACTTGCGTCCACCTCCCAATTCGCAGCCTCCAACCGGAGTGAGACTTGGTGCCGTACATCACGTGACTTACCAGTTACTGATGTGCAATGGCGGACCTGAGATTTCGGGGTCCGGGCAAAATTTTAAATGGGGCCCTTAGTATACCAAAAAAATGTTGTTGTATCAACATATAAATTATTATCATTTCATAATTAATATGCACCTAAATAATGTAATCATATCAATTACCTTAAAAGTTTCTTATAACATTTTTAGATGTGAAGTCAGTGTGATAATATCAATATCAGTATCGTCCAATAATATCTTCTGGATGCATAAAATTACCAAATCTGATATTTTGGACCTCAAATAATTCTCCAACAATTTCAATTCTCAAAAACTCCTTTCAGCTGAGATTCTACTGGGCACAATAAATAACATTCCATAAGCAATAGAAAAAGAGAAGCAGGGCCTGCCAGCGTGAGACGGACTCTCACGAATCACGATTCATTGCATTTTTGCCGGCGTCGCCGCGCGTCTCCTCCTTTCCCTCGTCTCTTTTTTTTCCCGACGACTTGTATCTATAGTACTTATACTACCGGGGTGGGGCCCCTACCAACCGGGGGCCCGGGCATCCTCACCTCTAGCCCCCCCCGGGTCGGCACTGCTGACGTGTGGGCCCCCACGATCTGTAGTCCCACACGCCAGTGACTAATAAGTCATGTGACGTACAACACTGAATGCTCCTCCCCTCCAACCGGAGTATCCCGTTGCATTCGCATCTTCTCGCATCAGACTCCTCGCGTCCCTCTTTCTTAATCTGTTGGCGGCCATGGCTCCCTCTCCCTCCGCCCACCAGTCGGGCGCCAGTGCGCCACTCTTTGCCGTCCTCGACCCTGAGTTCGCCGCCCTTCCGCCACCGAGTCGGGTGTTGTCGTGCTGCTCCCTCCACCCAGCAGTCGGGCGATGCCGCGCTACTCTGCGCTGCCCTCGACCTCAATTCCGTCGTCCCTCCATTACGCCACCCCTCTGCCGCTGAGTCAAGCGCAATTGTGCTCCCTCCGCAAAGGAGTTCGCTGCTCCCCTCCGCCCCCAACTACTCGTCTCCTCCTCCCATCCGTCCACCGCCGCGCCGGATTCTTCTTCCCTCCACGGCGTTGCTCTTCTCCCTGCCCATCCGCACAGAACCGAGCGCCGGTGAGTTGTGGCCTTCCTCCTGCCCGACCCCATGTGAGTAAGTTGAGATCCTTGGAGCAGTGAATTTCTAATTGGATATTACGTGCATCCAAACATGAATTGGTATTTACACTTGAGTTGAATTCCATCTATTAATTTCATGCATATCCAAACAATAGCTTTGGCATCGAACTCATTTCAATATCTAGGCTGATTTGGTATTGCAACCAATCCAATACCAAGGCTTCCAATATCGACATCTAAACGAAGGCGGAAAGAACATTGGTGAATGGCAAAGAGGGTATAATGGTGTCAGTGACGGTTTTTGACATAAAGTGGACGAAAATGGCACATGAGGGATGAGGTTAAATCTTTCATGACACTGAGAAGATATGCTAATTTTGGATGACACTTAACAATTGAGCTAACTTTTCGGAGAAAGTCTACATACCCCCCCCCACCCACCTATTTGCAGTCGACCACTTAACCAACCTTTAAAACCGGGTATTCCACACCCCCAACCTTTTCAAAACCAGGACAAATAACCCCCTAGAGAGGTTTTGGATGGTAATTTTGTCTTTTTCTTTTTTATTTATTTCGGATGCATTTTTAAAAAATTATAGTAAATCATAGAAAATCATAAAATGAAAAGTCCAATTTTGTTGGACTCCACACATGCAGAACTACACATTGAACATGTAATATGGTATGATTTAGTACAAATTTTTTATTATAGATTTTTATCTATTCTTTTCTATAATTAATTGGAATAATTCATAATTGCAGTTTCTATGGTTCAATTGTGGTGAAACTTTTACGGTGACCTAACTATATTATGCTTGAATTATAATAAAAATTTTGTACTCATTGGATCATGGATTACGTAGTTATAGATTTATTTAGGGTTTATGCTCGTTAAATCTAAATAAATGTATAACTAAGCTATATATGATCCAATGAGTACAAAATTTTTACTACCGTTCAAGCATAAAATAGTTAGGCCACCATAAAAAGTTCACTGCAATTGGACCATATTAGAATCTATAGTTATGAATTATTCAAATTAATTACATACAAGAATAGATCAAAATCTACAGTTAAATTTTTGTACTATAGCGTACCATATTATATGTTTATTATGTAGATCTTCTCATGTGGAGTTCAACAAAATTGGAATTTCCATTTTATGTTTTTCCTGTGATTTACTATAATTTTTCAAAAATTCAGCTGAAATAATTAAAAAGAAAAATGCAAAACCACCATCCAAAACCGCTCTGGGGGTTATTTATCCAGTTTTGAAAAGGTTGGGGTGTGAAATACCCAGTTTTATAGGTTGGGGGTTAAGTGGCCGACTGCCGATAGGTGAGGGGGTTATGTAGACTTTTCCCCTAATTTTTCAGAGGCATAGAGAGAATTTGCTCGAAGAGATCAACCCGCCCCGCCGCCTCATGCGGAGTGGAGGACTTCTGCTACATGACACATACCCAGTTACCCACCACCTACACCAAGTCACCAAGCAGGCGCTAATTAAGCGACATATTCAAGTTGTGCAAATACTTCCAAAAGTCCATAGTTTTTCTATGACCATTTGCTTTTCATCAGATCATGTCAGATAATGGAATATCTAACACTAGGCCTCTCCTTTGTTTTGCTGATTTTTTCCAAGCTATAGCTGTCTCCAGTTATTGCCACCAGTACGTAGTTGCATTGCTGTGCTTCAGTGATGTTTATTGCTAGGCAGGCTGGCCATTGAAAATGCCAATCTTCTTTCCTTGGGTAGGGAGGAACAAGAAGGATCTTCTTGCTGTCTGAAATATTACAATCGATCTCTCTGTTTCTCCTACATTTTATTTTTGAAGTCTAGAACAAGAAGAAGTTGCAGAAGTGGCAGAAGGGCAAGTTTCTGAAACTCGACCTAGTGTGCCTGGACAAGCTGCGTGGTAAAACTTTTGCTGTCCTTTGGGGAATTGGGGTACAACGATTATTTTTCAACCGTTAACTTGCATTTGTAGCACCTTTCCATTTGTTGATATCTTCATTTGCTTCCACCAGAAGCACCTTCAAGTTTAGCCGGAAATTCTTGTTTACCGGAGCTCATTTCCAAGTTTTTCTCGCATTTGTGGCCGAAACGATAACGGAAGCGGTAACCACAAATACGGTAACGAGAATGGTAAAAAAATACGGAAGCGATAACGGAAATGATTTAGCCTCATTCTGATCATTTCCACAATTTACTGTATTTGGTCAGTAATTTCCGCTGGTATTCTTCCGTATAGCCCAGCAGGCAGCAGCCCATCTCCATCCAGTTCCTCTATGCATCTGGCCCAAGCAAGCCCATGTCGCACCCCGAAACATTTTGTGTTCCGTCCACCCTTAAATCCTGGCAACCAGTCTCCAGAATTTCAGTCGTCGCACACAACCTGGCGTCGCTGCTCCATGCTACTTGGTCTTGGGTTATGTCGTGTGAACTTGCTACTTTGGTTAAAGACATGGATTTCGTTAATGGACATATGGTCGTTTGTCATGTTTTTTTTGTTGTTGTTATGTGTTATGGTTTTTGCACTATAAATTATCGATTCTCGACCGATATGTATGGTCGTTTGTCATGTTTTTTTCCGTTACGTGTTATCGTTTTTTGCACTATAAATTATCGATTCTTAACCGGTATCAACATGTCTAGATCGTATAGTTTTGTTTCCAATGTTATCATAATATCGGTGTCATTTTCGTTTTCGACAATATCGTTTCTGATTTCGTTTTCGCCTTATAATCTGACAATGAAAACAATTTAGACCTCCTCTGATCGTTTTCATCCCTAGTTGCCACCCATGAGTATTTGAATGAATTTTGTCCACGGCCATTCAGCTCCCGAGCTTTTCAATGAAATGTTCAGTAGTGAACGAGCTCGGTCCTAAAAAAACTAGCTAATACCACCTCCATCCTTAAATATATGACATTTTAGATAAGGAATTTAATTAAAAATGAACTAAAATTTTTATCGTAAACGTCATCTATTTGAGGGTAAGGGCTCGTTCGGTTTCGCCGGATTGGGCCGGAATCAGGCTCAATCCGGCGGATTGAAGTTGGCCATTTTCAATCTTGGTCCGCACCAAAATGGCTGTTCGGTTTGGCCTGACCCAGAATGGAAATGGACCCAGATCAGATTACCCCCTTCTCATTTTGGCTCAGAACCAATCACCACCTCCTGAGGTCCGGAACGAAATCCCCTCCCTCACGGCTCGCTCTCCCGACGCACGCGCGGAGGGGAGGCTGGCGACGCGCGAGGCGAAGTCGCGGCGGCGCGAGGTGGCTGCGTGGCGGCGCGACCTATCCCCGACGGCCAGCACTGCGACGACGACTGCCTCCTTCTCTCCGGTAACCCATCGTCCCTCTTCTCTCCCCCAACCCTAGGTTTCTTGCCCGCCGCGGTCGCCGCTGCCGCCGGAGTGCCATCCATGCCCCCCGCACACTGGAACTCGCACTGGAGCGCCGCCACGAAGCTAGGTCTTGGTGGTGAGTGGCCTCCGTGAGGGTGTGCGTGGCGGCGGCCTCGATTTGATTGCTGCGGCGCACTCGTTTCTTGGCTGCGTGGTTGCTGCGGCCTCGATTGGACTGCCTCGTTGGATAATTCCCCTGCTCTATTGCCCCTGATCTATATGGTGATCGATTTGTTCAGTCGAAGGTTGTGTTGGCGCATACATCTTGCTTAGAGTGCTAATTTTTTGGATGAAAACCAGCACCTGTTGCTTGTTATATACTTATAGGAGACAAATTTGACTGCTTCTGAATTTTTCCTTGCTGATCATGCATCCCATATGATGTGGTCCTTCTAGTCAGAAGGTTTATACCATACTCCCTCCGTCCCGCAAAGATTGTTTATATAGCTTTCAAAATTTGTCCCACAAAGAATGTTCTTTTAGCTCGTATTAAATGATATTCTCATTAAACTAACACCAAGTACCAAGGAAAAATTGCATTGAGAAACACATGGAGCCAATGAAATGCTTATTTGATGCCTCTTTTCAAGTTCCAATGCATGATTAATTAGGGGCAACAAGGTCATTTGTCACAACTACTAGCATGTCTTAAATTTTCTAAACGAACGGTCTTTGTGGGACGGAGGGAGTATAGGCAATGATTTCTTTTTTGAAATTTGTTGCAATAAAGTGTCATGTTCTGAAGTTTCAGTGATTTGAGATAAGTTGATTTCGTTGGCAGTGAGACTAGTTCATTTACAACTATTGACATGATCATGGAGATGATTCTACAGTTCAATTTTTTAGTATCAATTATCAATCAACTCAATTTTTATGCTTGTGTATAGCTATCCAACATTAAACAGAGAGGCATTGTGAGCATCATGCTCCCATCATCCAGTTCACTGATCTTGAGATTTCAAGCTATTGATGCAGCCATCATGCTCCCATCATCCTATATTAAGCTATGGATTACTCCTACTGTTTTCACCCTTCGATCCCAAGCTATTTCCCTCCCTTTCGTCTCGTAGTATACTTTGTTTTACAGTTATAATTGTAAAGTTGGCTTAACATTCTCGACATGGATTATGGATACGCGAATGGATCTAATGCCTGCTCATGTGTTAGTGCTGAAATGCTTTTTATTTAGGAAATGCAGCAGAATCATTTAAAGGTATTGGCCTCGTTATAGTTTCTGGTGAATTGTGCATCTTTTCTTACTGTCAAGGAAACAATGCCATTAACTGAAATGCCATTAACTGAAATGGTTAGGCCTAATTAGTAAGTCTGTATAGTGCATGCATTGATTCCAGATTTTTATGGGGACAATGATTTGGTCCTAAAGCTGCAAACAAAAATGCTATGATGCTTATGCAGTCTTTGGTAAGAGCAAGGAAAATAGATAAACTTTCATTTGTGCTAGTGAAGAAGATCAAGAAGCTGCACTGATTTGGTTCAGAAATGAGATGAGCTAACTAGCAGGTACTTTCATTCTCAGTTCTGTCATTTTCAGTTCTTTGATGGTTCTAGTTCACTTAGCTCTGAAACTGATAGTATAGTACCAAAAATCCTACCTTACAAATATACTTTTCTTTGGTTTGACGGATATGCTCGTGATTAAAAAAAATTACTGCAGTCTGCAGAGCAGCTGGGACGGCAAAATATGACTCAAATGACTGCCAGTTGAAACTCAATTATTTTCTTGATCAAGATCTGGCTATATAGTCTAGTGATAGTTGACATTCTTACTAATACTTATATTATGTGTGGGTTCATTGTACTTCAAAAAAAAATACAGGAGAGAGTTGACCTTACAGTTTAGAGAAATACTTAGACAATTTTTATAATGGCAAATTCCAATGGTATTGCATGACTGGGATGACAGAGTGCCCAGGACACTTTGGTCACCTTGAGCTGGCCAAGCCGATGTTCCACATTGGCTTCATAAAGACTGTTCTTTCTATTATGCGCTGTGTTTGCTTCAACTGCTCCAATATCCTCGCTGATGAGGTACCCCTTGGTTTGGTTACTATAGAGGATGTTGTGTGTGCGTGCTACCTGATTATACAGAAAGCAGTTTTGATTTTAATTCAATCGCACCGAAATTGCC
Organism: Cenchrus fungigraminus; assembly: GCA_036936925.1. Classification (NCBI taxonomy): domain Eukaryota; kingdom Viridiplantae; phylum Streptophyta; class Magnoliopsida; order Poales; family Poaceae; genus Cenchrus; species Cenchrus fungigraminus. The sequence goes on along the minus strand of CM072768.1, from coordinate 75,423,418 downwards.
TTTTGTATCCTGACCATGCATTAATGAATCAAATTATCTTTTTGTTAGTACTTCATCAAACTTTGTTGAGGTTTTGTTCTTATCCACAGTAGTCATGTATAACGAAAAGGAACTTGTAAAGACAGTATAATGTTGAACACAAACTGTCATTGTTTTAGATGTAATCTATGCTCACCCTTAAGAACACAGATCTAGTATAAGACTTATGCAAAAGCTTAAAAGCAGACGATTCTTATTGTATTCGATTATTTGTGATATTTGCCGATAGCCACACAATATCTGGTGTTCTGCATAAAACAATCGGAATAATTAAATCTGATCATGGGCCAACTCTGGAGCTTTCACAGAGTTTCTATTTATCCTTTATCACATGTTTAGCCACTCTGCATTCTCAGCTGATACTAAATTGATTGTGATATAATGTGCTTCTGGTACCTTTCCAGTAGTTATGTTGGATAGTATGTAACTAGCAGCTGATGCTCTACTATCTTTTAAAAAACACCTCATCATGACCATTCCCTTTATTCTGATGGTGGTTGCTGCAGGGATCAGGCAATAGAGCTGATGCAAAACTGGAAGCTCCTCAATTTTGTTCTCATAGATAGATATGGATATGGACACAAATGCTCTTTTGGATGGTTCCCTCTCTTTTTTACATCCACCTGAGTGCTAGACTTGAAACAAAGACACTTTTTTTGTATGCTCAATTCAGGGAGGGTAGGGAAAGTTTAGACCCGTATAGGTCACTAATAATTTGGAGTCGTCTCAGATACAATATTCTCATGGTAGCATGCCATTGCAAGTGCAGTGCTTGATGAAGCCTCTGTTCGGCTCTGTTTATCTGAAGATGAATGTCACATGCAAGTTGTTGCCGTTTAACTGAAGATGAATGTCACATATGTTGTTCTCAAATTTGATATATTGTGGTATTCAGTATGCACAACCTTCTTCTATTACTTTCTTCACATCCATAGTCAACGGGAGGCAATTTCTTATGTGATACTTGTAAGGTAGAGTACCAGGTTCAGTAAAAATTTGGGTAAGACACATTGAATAAAAAAAGGAATCAATTGCTACTATTCCCATTGCACGTTGCAGTGTCAGGACCTCAGCTCAGAACATCTGATCGCCAAGGAAACAGAGATTTCGTAAGAAACAGTTCCTGCAGCATGTGTTTGGATTTATTCTGGGTCAATCATTTGTGTCTGTTCGTTTAGGTTGGATTGGTCGGGTTGAATCTTCGCCGGATTGAGTGACACGGGTGGATTCACTCAAACCGGCTCCGGAAGTAATTCGGACCAAGCCCCAAAGGGAGTACACAACGCACAAAGAAACGACTAGTAGACACAGAACTACTCTCTCAATAATATAACATCTACCAACAGTTAATTATGCTTCCTCACCTTGGCAAGGCTGGTCCTGGTCGTTTGGTACTCGTTCATCCATTTCAAGGTGCCCCTGGTTAGTATGTGCTGCTCTGCCGCAGCCGCAGCCGCAGCCGCAACGGCGGCTCTCCCTATACAACCAGAGCGTGGCATGGATCACCATGAAGAGCACAACGAGCACGGTCAGCACGATGACACTCCCCCACTCCCTGGTGCTTCCAGCGGCGTAGGCCGCCAGGAGGCCCAGCAAGTCCAGGACGACTGCCGTGTTCGTGGCGACGAGAAGCAGATCCGGGCGGCGGCTCCGCAGGATCTGCTGCGGGAGCAGGGGGCTCTCCGGGTCCGAGCCGCGGCTCCGCAGGATCTGCTGCAGAAGCAGGACGATGACGACCACGGACGCGACGAAGGACGTGGAGTTGCTGTAGAAGAACATGAGGTAGCGGCGGCCGTCGGTGTCTTGAAGCACCGAGTTGCCGGCCTCGCGCCGGGGGGCGCCGTTGTCCTGCCACACGCCGCCCGGCGGCGCGAGGCCAGCCTGGTAGGTGACGCTCGCGGCCAGAATCCCAAGAAGCATCAGGTACTTCCGCTTAGCATACACCTCGTCGCGGTACTTCGTCTCCTCTTGGTTTCTTGGCCCATGCTGTTCCCGGGCCTCATCTGGTTTGAACGAATCGAACAGAGGTATTATTTTCAGTATGGCGAAGGCGATCACCGCGCCGAGGAGCACGAAAATGGATGTCCGCAAGCTCCGGGCGCTGCCGGCGGCGTAGGCACCCATGAGGCCGAACAGGCCTGCCAGCTGGCACGCGTACAGCGGGTAGCACCGGATGGCGAGCCGGTGAAGGTTGGGGTTAACGAGGAGGAGGATCAGCGCCATGGACGCCATGAAGCTCGCCGTGTTGCAGTAGAAGAATGCCTTGAAACGCTGCGGGTAGCTGTCGAGGAGGACGGCGTCGCCGGCGTGGCGCCCGAGCCACCGGTCATCTTTGGTGACCCAGATGCCACCCGGCGGGGTCAACCCGACTTGGTAGGTGATGGTGGCCACCAAGATGGCCAGCAGCAGAAGACGCTTGTGCACCTTCTCCGGCAAGCTGCCTCTGGCTTCCGACGAGCACATTGTGAAGAAGAGGACCTGTACCACAACGTACAGCAGGACGGCAGCTCCCAGGGACACGACGATGACAGAGGTCGTGACGTCCCGGCTGCTTCCGGCGGCGTACGCGCCGATGAGGGCGAACATGTCCAGCACCATCACCGCCAGCAAGGTTTGGCTCCTGACCAGCCTCACGCTCTGGACCATGACGATGGCGACCACGGACGCGACGAAGGCGGCCGTGTTGCAGTAGAAGAAGGCCTTGTATCGCGCCGGCTGCTCCGTCAGGAGTATGGCGTCACCGGCGGTGGGGCCATCCGGCCAGAAACCACCGGGCGGCTCCAGCCCGGCCTGGTATGTGATGGTCGCCGCGAGATTGGCGAGCAGCAGAACAAGGGACTTCACCTTCTTCGCTGCTTGATCGATTGTCTCTGTTGTGTGCGCCCCGGCAATGTCGATACTGACGGTGCCGTTGCCTTCTCCATTGGACGATTCCCCTTGTTCAGATGGGCCGTCATTGACACTAGAACATGTGCAAGATTTACACAAGTGATTATTACTACCTGCGGTTCAAATTCATAATCTGCGATCAAAGTATTTTGAAACAGAGATAGTATGTATACCTGTCGTTGGCTGGGAAACATTTGAATGCCATCAACACCATGGCCATTACGAGGCAGATGAACGCAAGGACCGCACCGAACAGGCTGACGACATAGACACTGCAGTTGGCGTCGCGGCAGCTCCCGGCGGTGTACGCCGCCACCAGCCCGAGCAGCGCGCCGAGGACGAACACGTAGAGGGCGATGGAGCGCGCGGCGGTCCTGGCGCTGGGCTTGTTCTCCAGGAGCAGCACGACGATGAAGAGCGACGCGACGAACGCCGTGGTGTTGCAGTAGAAGAACATCCTGTAATGGCCCTTGTGGTGCGCCTCAACGAGCGGGTCGCCGGGCCGGTAACCGCCGCCGCTGTGCTCCCCCGCCGCCGACGAGTCCCAGAAGCCGCCCGGCGGGTTCAGCCCGGCGACGTAGGTGACGGCCACCGTGAAGGTAGCGAGCAGGAGCACCACCTTGCGCCGCTCCTTGGCGTCCTCCTCCTCGTGCTGCTGGTGCTGGTGCTCCCCCTCCACCCGCTGGTGCGCTGCCTGCAGGATGTGGACGCCGACGTAGGCGGAGAGGGCGAGCACGAGCGAGGAGGCGTACACGGTGGCGGGCCTCTGCTGGCAGCTCCCGGCGAGGTAGGCCCCCATGAGGCCGAGCAGGTCGAGCACCATGACCACCCGAAGCACGGCGAGCTGGACCCTCGTCGGGTTCTCGAGGAGGAGGAGGAAGATGACTACGAGCGACGCCACGAGCGCGGTGGAGTTGAAGGTGTAGAAAGCCAGGTACCTAGGCCGGTGGATGGACCGGAGGATGGGCGCGCCGGCCCTGACGCCGCCGCCGCTGGCTCCGTCCTCCTTCCAGACCCCGCCTGGCGGCTCCAGGCCGGCCACGTAGGTGACGCTGAGGACGAGAGTGGCCAGCAGCAAGAGCTGCTTCCGGAGCTTGAACTCCGACGAGTCCCCGGGCCGCTCCACCGGGGCGGTGCTGGGTGCCGACATCTAGATCTCGAGTGTGGAGAGCACGGACAGGGGGACGCCGGCGTGGGTCCTCACTCCTCAGGTAATGCAGGTAGAGAGGAGAACAGAGAACTATCCGGCCGTGCTAGCTTCAAGGACCAGGACCTCCTGTCATGAAAATAGATTTTAGTACTGATCAAGCGAGCATATTTGAGGAAAAAGGTCTCCAATTGACTAGAGTTGACCTCATTGGCGCTGCTGCTCACGGGCCCGGCCTGGCTCGTGGATTGCACTGCACCCTTCAAGTGGCGGAGCCAGCATTTGAAAGTTGGAAATGTTCTAGGACTATGTATCTGACTTAAGGAATTAGGATTTAAGCTCAGCATAATATGTATATGTGTATCAACTCTAAGGATACTTATTCTTTTGTAAAAATAATAAGGTATTCTTGGAATACATGGACATCAACATAGCTCCGCCCATGCTGAAACCAATTACCTCCCTGTGAGTATGTGAGACTGTGACTGAAAAAGCAAGGTACTACTGTACTAGCACGAGAGATGGGGGGAGGTGGAGGAGGTGGACATGAGCTGACGGGGCCAATGCCAGTTCCATTTTTGGCGCCGACCGGGGTCAAGGTCGTCGCGTGGCGCCCCACCGGCGGCCGACTTGCGTGGCTGGTCCCTGGCTCGTTAGTCGTTACTGCGTGCACAAGGACGAGATCCCCGCACAGTCTCGTCCTGCTCATTACTGGAAGTGGGCAGCACAGTACCACACAGGACATGACGACAAACAGCATTGACTCGGGGGTCAATAACAAGCGTTGACCTGAGGTCAACGAATTGCTTTCTTCTCGTTTTTCACGCAGCAAAGGCAACAAACAGCATTGACTTCAAGTCAGCATGCACGCAGCACCTCAGCTCGCTTCTCCAACAGTGTCCACTTCATTTCAATTTATTATTAAATTCCACACTGATGTTCCGGTACAAAATCCATTATTGCCAATGGAAGAAGTGAAAGAAGCAGCTACATCGGCAAAAATATTGAGCCGAGAGCAAGCGATCAGATTCAAGGTGTACTCAAGCTAGGTGCAAATGGTGTCCATTCTGGGAGTTCATTTCTTGGCTTAACCAGTGTTCTGCATCCCGGCAGCAATGCCCTTCATGGTCAGGATGAGGGTGTCCTCCAGCCCCGGCGCGTACTCGCTGGTCGGGTTCAGCTTCACGAGCTCCGCGGCAGGCTTGTTCCAGTCCATGATCTCCTCGGACAGGTGGGGGCGCAGCGTGACATGGTAGTCTGGGTCGCGGATGCGCTTCATTGTGTAGGCCTGGCAGACGTTCATGGTGGTGATGTATGCGTCACGGAGGCGGAGACGCTGCTTCAGGTAGAGATCACCTTCAAGAAGATCTTTGTGCCCAGCAACCTGAAATGTCGAGTAGACAATCACATCAATCATGATATAAAGAGGATTCTAACTGCAGTGAGGAACTGCATTGTAGCTTGCTGAAGTCGACACAGGATGAGTCATATGTCAGCCAGAACGCACCTGAAGAAGAAGGCGTTTGGTCTCCTCGTAGTTAGCTCTCAGCTTCTCTCCAAGAGGCCACAGGTCTGATGAAACAAGGAGTTTGTCATACAATGCAGCGATGCCAGGGTCACCCTTGGCGAACACCATCTCAACCAGATCAATTGTCACCCTGAAGAATGGCCACTCATTGTACATCTCCTGGAGCATGTGGAGGTTCCTAATGTCCTTCTCGAGGATGTGCTTGAAGGCAGCACCAAAACCCAGCTAGACAGGGAGGTGGAAGCGAGTCTGTGTCCATGCAAAGATCCATGGGATGGCACGGAGAGACTCAATTCCACCACTTGGCTTTCTCTTGGATGGTCTGCTTCCAATGTTCATCCTTCCATACTCCATTTCAGGTGTTGCCTATTACATGGAAATTTATAAACAAATTTAAGATATGTTCTTTTCTGCAACTTAGTGCCTTGGGTGTATTATATATTTAGCCTTCATAATTTTCAGTGCTGGAAACTATATAGTAGACAGTAGTAGTTAACATTTGCATATTGCCATATTGAATCATCAGAAAACATATTCCAAAAATCACATGAAGATGAAGTACTTACAAGGCGGAAATATTCAACAAAGCGTGGTTCTTGGAAGACAATGGACCGGTATTCCTCTGTTGCCACCACAGCCATCTCATCAAGCAGAGCACGCCATTCAGGTTTGGGGGAAATTGGTGGATGCATGCCATGCTCAAGTGTAGCAGCTGTGAAACGCTGAAGTGTCCTGAAGCACAGGTGCTCCTCACCAAATGACTGCTCAATGACTTCACCCTGAACAGTGACCCTGAGGGATCCATGGATTGTTTCCGGTGGCTGAGACAAAATAGCAAGATGAGTGGGGCCTCCACCTCTTCCAACAGTACCACCTCGTCCATGGAACATCGTCAACTTAACCCCGAATTGCTTAGCGACTTTGATAAGCTCCTCCTGAGCCTTGTACAGCTGCCAAGCTGCCGAGAGACGACCAGCGTCTTTACCTGAGTCTGAGGAGCCAATCATGACCTCCTGTTTGCCATTGATCCTCTCCCTGTACCAATCTACTGAGAACAGTCTGGCCAGGGCGGCAGGAGCCCCTTCTAGATCAGCCAATTTCTCGAACAATGGGAAGTGGTGTCTTCACATGACATTCACGCTGGAGAAGCTCAACAGCAAGTACATCAGATGGAGCTGTTGCCATAGAAATAATGTATGCTCCAAAGTTGTCAGCAGGAAGTTCAGCTATCACACGGAATGTGTCTAGGACATCAGCAATCTCATCAGTAGTGGGCAGGTCTGGACCAAATAATGGACGTTTCCCATTGAGTTCAGACGAGCCATTCCTGACGTCTTTCCTCAGACCACTCACGGTATGAACCTATTCCTAGGTAGGTGGTAATGGCATCAAGGACATCAGTGTGCCTGTCAGATTCTTGCCTTATGTCAAGTCTCACAAGGCACAATCCGAAGGTAGAGACTTGGCGCAAGAAGTCTAGAAGGCTTCCGTCAGCAATTACACGGTCACCACAAGCACAAAGAGACCTGTAGCATAGCTCCAGAGGCTCTAAGAACTGCAAGAAACCCGTTTTCCAGATCAATGGTCAATCCAAAAAATGTTCTAGAGAAAAAAACTACAGTTCAAAAGTTCTTTGATCAATAGTTGACCTGCTCAACGTTGAGAAGAGTAGATTCCTCAGGAATGTCAGAATATCCACTGGACAACAACTAGCGTGCCCGTTCACGTGTGTTGTAAAGCTTGTCCCTCACATCACCGAGTATAGCCCGATATGGCACACTTAGAGGAACCTTCTTCCAGAACTCTGTTACAGAAGAAAACAATGGTTAATCTCGTAACAGCCAAGTAGCAATCTACCCTGGGCGTGTGAGTCTGAGTGTTTGGGTTGTAACTGGGTTTCTTTTCTCCTCTTTATTGAAAAAAGAATTTAAATAGCAACAATATTAATTACTAATCCAAACTTACCTATGTAGTGCTTCGCATCTTTCTTTGAGGAGCGGTGTAATTCATCTGCTCGTGCCCGAAGCTCATCACTGCATCGCCACATGGACAACTACAATAATTTCCACAAATTTTGTCACTTTGCAATGGTCAATAGTTCACATGAGTATTACAACAGATAAATGGTTGAGTTGCTGGAGACAGAGAGCTCCAAGATCTGTTCTTGAGAACAGGCTAGCTCTTTTTTTTCCATTTTCTGTTTCCTAAAGTCTGGGGCATGTGAGTTGTAAAGTTTTGCTAGGCTTCAGCCTCGTACTTATTTCCTTCTACTTTAATGAAATGATAATCATCTCTCCTGTGTATTAGTAAAAAAAAACAGACAAATGAAGTACTGAAGTGATTTGTACCTCAAACATGAGATCCTCAATCTGTGAGCAATACAAATTCGCAGCCATCATTCTGGCAAGCAAACAGACGTCCCTTGTAACCTCTGGTGTCACTCTTGGATTTCCTAAATTTGTTAAAGGTGTTAGTATGCAAATATAATAAGATAGAAATGAGATCGTGGAGAGCAATATAAAGCTGGCCCTTTCTTACCATCACGATCTCCTCCCATCCAAGAAGAGAATTGAATGAGAGGGGCATTATAAGGCACACGCTCATCGATTCCAATGTTCTTCAAGGCAGTATCCACACGGCGTAAAAACTTCGGGACACCTTTCCATATTGTTTCATGGAAGTAACTCATGCCAGCCCGCATCTCATCTTGAGGGGTGGGCTGGGTTCTTCTGATCTCATCAGTTCTGAAGGCTGCTTGGATCTGAAAATGAGTAAGAGAAGACAAAACTTGAATTAATGTACCAACAAACTTCAGTGGTGTACAAGAACAGAATAAATGGTTTGTTATGAAAATTTTAAACCCTATATAAACCGATAAGATCAATCATGGCTTGCAAAAACCAGAGCTGAAGAAAGTTAAAACACAGGGAATGCAGGTCAAATTCTCGGAGTATAAATTCACTGTGTTACCTCCCTCTGGAGAGCCTCATCAAGCTCCTGTTTGTCATCTGGTGTGATGTCCTTAGAATACAGTTGAACCAAACAATTCCTTATCCTATATTTAAATTTGCAGTCATGCCAGTTAGAGAACAGACTACGGCATGTATTACCATATACATATCAGATTTCAAGGCCTTGCTACCCTGACTAACCTTGAGTGCTTCTGGAGCAGTGATCTCCTCACTGATTGTGTTGGATGTGCAGTCAAAACAAGGTCAACAGTCTGACTCTTCAGAGCATCAAAAACCTCAGCTGGTGACTTCTTAAGGTCAACTACAAGCCGCTTAAAAGTTTCCTCAATGTCAGATTCAGTGAGGGCCGAGTTCTCATCAGCAAAGTCTCCCTTCTTGAGTTTGACTCTCCTCCGATATGCGATCTGGACTTCCTCAGCCAAGTTGGCCAAGTTAAGCATGTGTGAGAACGCTTTGGCCATGACGATTGAATCACC